>CM060373.1:112362826-113742094 GCA_030545235.1 Helianthus tuberosus
AAAAACGAAGTGGCCGGAAAAAATGTCGGGTGTGCTACGAACATCGATTGGTATGTAGATGGTTACCGTGTGGAGGTAAATCTATTGGATATTCTACAGGTATTTTAATTTATCTTTGGCTCGATCGAACAATTGTCGAGATTTGGGTCGGAAATATATAATAAAGTGTGTGTGTGTGGGGGGGGGGGGGGGGGGATATGCAGACCGGCTTCGTAAATCGACTTTCTTTCCTTGGCAACCAAGATAGAGATCGACAGATGTTGATTTTGGATTGTAGACACGTATCTCTTGCTCCACCTCCTCCTTACTTAGTTTCACTCATTCTTAGATCACCCGTAGTGGGCATGGAAGTGGACGTGGAATGCCCTAAAAACGCCCCACAATGCCCACCACACCGCCCCCTTAGGCATTTTTTGCCTTTTTCTAATGGCGTTTTCTTTTCCACGCCTGAAATGATTGTGAATGGCCAATAGGATTCTCCACGTCTATTTTGAACCTTTTTATATTTATTTAGAAAATAATTGAACAAAATTGAATAATAATAATTGAAGGGGCAAAAATGGGGCATGGACCACTACACCCTTTTTGGATGTAAAATGCCCTTTTGACGTGGCATCCACATGTCAGAAAACGCCTCTAAGACTAGTGGGTATGGGGAGGCTCATCCCCATGAGGATGGGCCGCCACGTAGGCGTCACATCACCATCCCATGGAGGATGGGCCTCCTCCACTTTTGAGGGGGGTGGAGGATGGGGCTACCCCACATATTTTTTATTGTTTAATTTATTTATTTGTTTAACTTTTATTGTTTAATGTTTATTGTTTAACTTTTTTATTTGTTTAACTTTATAAAAACAATTCAAAATTTAAATAAAAATAGGACATAAAAGAAGATAATAAAATACATTACATAACATAAATAAAAATTACATAAGAATCTGCGCCGCCTTTACCACAGCGTTTGCGAAAAACATCTCCTCTTCTTCTGAAGAAGACGAGGACCACCAAGAATTAGATGGCATTGTGGATGAAAATATATTTTTTTTATAAAAGAATGGTATAAAAATGAGAGTGTTTTGGGTTGAAAGTGGGGAGAAAATGGTGAAAAATGGTATAAAATGAGATGGTTTTATAGAAAAAATGAATTTTTTTTTAATAAATGATCTAGCCGTTGAACGGCTAATTTTTTGAATCTTTGGCCCGTCGAAATCGTCTATGGGGAGCGGGAAAGGACGGGACGGAAGCAGGGGGTAGTGTGGGAGACCGGCGACGGGCCTAAGCCGGCCCCCAAACCGCTTGGTCTAACAGACTTGAACATGACACATGATTCTTATCATGAAGATAAGATGATTCTTATCATGAAGATAAGATTTTACCCAACTTTACTATTTCACTTTTCTTCATCTTTTAACCATGTGTAAATTATTTTCACACAAAACAATTTTTTTTACTAATTACATTATAACATATTTAGAATTACTATAAAAACACCAAATACTTTTCTATTATAATATAATTATTATTAATTAGTTAACCTTCACGTATGTGCCTACATCCTTTGGTAAATCTTTATTACTTTATTATCCTTATTATTATTAAATATAGTTATTTAGGTTTTTTTTAAGTTTATTCGAATTGAATAAGTAAAATTTCGGGCTTTAAATTTCATATTCGAATTACTTAATTCGAGTTATGCTAAAATATCTACATCATTCCTCGACCCAAACGGGGGAAAGGGCAACAAATTACAACATATACAAAGGATACCTACATCATTCCTCCCATCTAATGTATTTACAAGAATATCTATTTTTAACCCACCCGAAATCCCTCGATTTAATCTCCCCTAAAATATCTTGAATAATTTTCTTCATTTTCTTATCTATATGAGAGGAAATCTATTTTTAACCCACCCGAAAGGATATCTACCTTTCCAAATACACCAACAATACATCATCACCAAACCTTGAATAATTTTCTTCATTTTCTTATCTATATGAGAGAAATTGTATATATCCATAATTAGGGGTGTTCAAAAAAATCCGAATCCGAATCCGAAATATCCGAAAACCCGTATCCGAAATATCCGAATTTTCGGATATCCGATTTTCGGATAATCCGAAAATTCGGATTCGGATTCGGATAGTGATTTTGAGAATTTTCGGATAATCGGATTATCCGAAAATTTAATTTTTATTTTTTTCGGATATCCGAATATCCGAAAATATCCGAAGTATCCGAAAAATATCCGAAGTATCCGAAAAAATATCCGAAATATCCGAAAAATATCCGAAGTATCCGAAAAATATCCGAAAAAATATTCGAAATATCCGAAAAATATCCGAAATTTATATTCGGATATCCGAAACTATCCGAAAAATCTGGTTCCAAATATTAAAAAATAATAAAAATTAAATAAAAATTAAATAAAAAATTGGATATTCGGATATCCGATTAGATATCCGAACCCGAATCCGAAATTTCGGATATCCGATTTTCGGATATCCGAAATTTCGGATTCGGGTTCGAATGTCGATATTTCACTATCCGAAATTTCGGATATCCGAAAACCGGATTATCCGATCTTCAACACCCCTAGTCCATAATGTCTTTAAAATCGAAAGAATATATAGGGAGAATTTTGCACCAAACACTAAAGAGTTATGCTACCTAACAAACACCCAAACACCCCTTTCTCAAAATCTGTCATTGTCATTGGCATTTACTTTCAGTCATCGTCATGTAGGGAGAATTTTGCACCAAAATTTGTCTCCCCTGGAATGGCTTGATAGGAACCCGAAGTGAAAATATTATATAATCATTATGGTTGTTCTCACGTTTAACCGTTTATAATGATGTTCGTATCTTTTTAATCATATTTAAAAAAAATATATATGAATTTAATCACTTAAGAGAACTAAATCATCAATATGTCGAAATAATTAATTAAAAAAACAAAGACCCACACCATAATGTGTCAATCATATTTAAAAAAGTAAATTGCCATTTTAGTCTCTAAGGTTTGGTCTAAATTGTCATTTTAGTCCAAATAGTTTGTGTTTCTCCTCTCACTGACTTTTCTATTTTCTTGTCATTTTGATCACATTGCATAACTCAATATAAAAATTTGGTTATAACAAGAGGCATTTTTGGCATAACTGTTGTGTAGTGACAACCAGTGGTAGTTTACAACATAATTTATAAACCTCATAATAATTTAATGCAAAAAATACCCATAATTACAACCTAGTTTTTAGACTAAGTTAGGCAATGTGATCAAAATGGTAAGAAAAAAGAAAAGTCAGGAACCCAGAGAAGAAAAAAATTTATTTGTAATAAAATGACAATTTGGACAAAAACTTAGAGACTAAAATGACATTTTACTCTTAAAAAATGCATTTAATCACTGAGGAGAACTAAATCATCAATATGTTGAAATAATAATAATAATAATAATAATAATAATAATAATAATAATAAAGGGTCCTAACAAAGACACACCCCAAAATCTTAATTTCACATCCTGTATACGGGCAGTATAACGTATAGGCCCGTATAGAATAATATGGCATGACAAATATTGGGCCGTATAATGTTATACGGCTCGTGTATAGATGGAGAAAATATCAGGTCGTATAAAATTATATGAGGTTTGGGTCGTATAACATTATAATAGTCGTATAACATTATATACGGGTCGTATAATGTTATACGACCCGTATACATGGAGACAAAAAAAACATTCTCTCACATTTTTTGTGCAACAATTAGTTGTACGGCCTATATAACTCTATACGCATTGTATACATACAGAGATGTAAAAATAAAATTTTTTGGCCTGAGAATAGCTATAGCAGCTAAGAAAAGGAAAAAAGAAGCAAAGACCCACACAACAATGTGTCATTTTAGATAAGGAAAAAAGAAGCAAAGACCCACACGACAATGTGTCATTTTGGATCCAGGGGCGGCCCTGGGGTGGGCGGGGAGGACCACCTGCCAGGGCCCGTGATTCCGAGAGGCACGTTTTCTTTAAATCCGATACATATATATTAAATCCGATACATCACAAGATTCGAAGGATTATGGAGATAAGGGTGGAGATAGGAGATAACACGAAAAAACGAGTCGGATTAGGATTTCTGGATTGCCGGAAATGGCGCCGGAAATTCGAAGAAGGAGAATGCGTCTGGAGATTTGTTTTTGTTTTAAAAGTTTGAGCTTTGTGCTATACTGGTCCTCATAGTTTGAAAGTTCACTTAAAAGTTTTAAACAACTTTAATATTTAACATCTTTGGCCCTTTTCGTTTAAGGGAAATTTAAAATTTGATAACTTCTGTAACTTTTCTTTCTTTTGTTCTTTATAAAATTTAAACTTTTATAAGACTTATTATTTATTTAAAGATCCTTGAACTTTAAAAGTTTTATAAAATTATATATTACCACTATTAAATTCTAATAATTTATAGAATTATTTATTTAATACCAAATTTCAAAAAAAAAATATATTGTATTTGGTAAATGGTAAAATAAAAATCCAAATGAAATCGAGTCATTTATTGATTAACAATTATGTTACACGTACAATGTGATAAATGGAATAATGGATAGTATTGTTACATGAACAGTTGAACGACAGCCCACCACACACCACCCTCGAAATTCCGGCCACCACACACAACTCTCGAAATTCTGGCAATTCTTTGGGGCACATTTTTTTAAGCTCGAAGATGACACCTGAATTCTCAGGGTAGGGCCGGCCCTGTTTGAAATTATATTACTTTCTTTTTCATCAAACAACACACACGAGCAAATAGCCATGATTCGCTACTCCCACCATCTAGTCTACCATCTTTCTTCATCATCATTGATCACCCACACCCACACCAATCAATATGGACCCTTCATCTTAATCCACGTGTAAACTCCTAACTGGAGCATTGCTTGTGGTCTCTCCCACTACAACTACACCACAAAAGTGTTAAAATATTCTACAACCTCGGTGAATTATGGGATAATTATGGAGATTATTTTTTTTATAAAGAAACCCTAGTTATCTTTGTATAGGTATGGGCCTAACTTGGGAATTAAGTTTCCTATTAGTCTCTATATAAAGATTGCTTTATACTTGTAATTGCTTGAGCACCTGAATAATTAAAAACCCTCTATTCCTCACCTCTTTGTACCTTTGGTCAAAAAGCCTCTATATTTCAAACACAACTCTTTTTCATAGTATCATATTAAATGTCACTGGAGCCGTCGGAGTTTACCACTTACGGCCTCAATCTCATTGAAACTGAGCTCACATTAGGTTTACCAGGTGAATCACGAGGCCCGAAGTTGGCGAAAAAACGACGATCATCAGATCCGATTGAAAGTTTCGATGATATTCGTTCCGACGCTACAAAATGTCCTTTGGATGAGTAAGTTTTGATCACTGACTTTGGGCCTGTTTCGATCCATAAATGTTTTCTTGGGGCCTCGGCTACAATTATGTGTCTATTTACATATATCATGATCGAAAAAATATCTAGTTGCAGTCAATGGACGTAAGTTTCACACTACATCACTTATAAATGTTGTGTTCCTTTTTGCTTTATTTTTTTTTTCTGGCGTGTGTTTAAATCGTTTGTGTGTGTTTTGCTGCGCCACTTGATTCCTAACAATACGAATAATACGTCTACTGATGGATGCCGCAGGAAACAAATCCGATCGCCAGTGACGTTGCACCGGAAGAACAGTAAGTTTAAGTTTGTAAAGGTGGCGGTGGACGGAGCACCATATATGAGAAAAGTAGATCTGGAATTGTATGGAGACTATCAGCAGCTTCAATGTGCTCTGGTGGAGATGTTTTCTTATTTCACACTTGGTAACTACATATCAATGTTCAACCAGTGGCTGGCGAACCCAAGATTTATTTTCTCGGGGACAGATTAACCAAGCTTTTATAAGGGGCGATCGGGATTTTTGCCAAAAACACTATTTTTAAGGGGGGGCTGGGAGCGGCTGCCCCCAACTAGGGGTGCTAAATGGGTGGTGTTCGTGGGTTGGCGGGTTCAACCCGACCCGAACCCGAAAATTTTAGACGAACTCGACCCAAACCCGAACACGACCCGTTCAACCCGAATTTTTATTTTTTTTCTCAAAATAACATATCAAGTAAACTTTTACTAATAAAAAAACACAAATGTATATAATATAGCTACATTTTAATTCTAAAATCTTATGTTAATTCCTATTTTTAAGTTATAATTGTGGCGTAAAACACTCATCCAATTTAATTTATGACATAAAAATATTGAAGAAAAATATAATATAATATAAATGGGTTAAACGGGTCAACCTGCCAACCCAACCGGGTTGACACGAACCCGACCCGTTTAGCTAAACGGGTTCGCGGGTTCAACTTGAAACTGACCCGAACCCATTCAGACTAAACCCAAACCCACAAATTTCGTGTTAAGTTTGTGTCGTGTCAGAAATTCACACCTCGACCCCCAACCATAGGAGTAGGTCTGCCCCTGTATTCAACGATTCGATTGGACAGCGCATAAAACTTCATTTTAGATTTGAATTTAGGTAAGCTTGTGTCCTGTTTGATGATTAACTAATGTGAATATAGTGATTGTTTTTAAAGAAAATGCATTGAGTGAGAACAACTTGTTAAATGTTGTGAATGGAAGAATGTATGTATCAATTTATGAGGATAAATTTGGGGACTGGATGCTTGTTGGTGATGTTCCTTGGAAGTAAGTTCGCGAAACTTGATCAAGTGATCATTTCAGTATGATACATTTTTTTAGAATTGATTTCATAACATTTGTTTGTTAATTTTTTGAATGATTTCAGGATGTTCGTCGAGACTTGTAAGCGAATAAGGTTGATGAGAAGATCGGAAGCAATTAATGCAGCTCCAAGAACAAGTTCAAGAGGCTCAAATCTCTCCATTTTTTGAAGTCCCTGAAGAAGATATTTTTTTTTTTGGATTTTGATTGAAGAAAGTTGGTGGAAAATGAGGGTACAAAATATAAACATATACTTACCACAACGGCATACAGTTAAGCCTATGGTATGAAAATATAAACATATACAACGGCATACAGTATATACAATAATTTGAGGGTGTCAAACTACAAACTATATAAAACCGATGATATCAGAGGCTGGACAAATCCAAAAGCGCACGTGGTTCCCCATATAGAGTCATATGTAGTTCCAATAAGGAGGGTTTCCCATATTTATTGGGTTTCCTCCTGAATTGGTGTATATGCATTATAGCTTGGTGGAGATGGATATGATCGGGTAGTTCATCTAGTGGCAAGATGATACTCCAGTGGTCCGTCAGCGATCCAAATTTGTCATTCAAAATATAAAATTGTTGTTTTAACTAATAGAATAAATTGCAATGAGTTTGATGGTAAATTTTATGAGATGGCTTAAAATGTAACACTAAATATGATAAAGTCGAACATGTTGATTTATCAAAAGTTAAGGGTGAGTTGGTCCTTGGTATGTAACATGGACACATGGTATTTAAATTAAGGCTTATGCATTCGGTGACGTTGATAGCTGAAAGACACAGGGTACATGCACCAATCAGTCTCTGTCCCGATTGTTTGAGTGTTATGTGTCTTAGGTCCAAGGCTTGATACAAAACTACAATCAAGCCGAGGGTCTCACTGGAAGCAGCCTCTCTATTCCTACGGGGTAGAGGTAAGGCTGTCTACATCTACCCTCCTCAGACCCTACCTTAGCTTTGCTATTGGTGGGA
Organism: Helianthus tuberosus; assembly: GCA_030545235.1. Taxonomy (NCBI): domain Eukaryota; kingdom Viridiplantae; phylum Streptophyta; class Magnoliopsida; order Asterales; family Asteraceae; genus Helianthus; species Helianthus tuberosus. The sequence goes on from CM060373.1 coordinate 112,370,595, forward strand.
TTTACTGAGTATGATGATTTAGATAAAGCTATATATGCATTGGGCTTGACCCAGTGCAAGGCAAACTACTAAATGTTTTGGCCTTGTAGTTCTTCCCACAAATGACAAAACACATTCACTATGATCCCAATCTTGACAGTACACTCATTCCCTTCTTACCGGAGTAAAATGCCAAAATGGTCCCTAAAATCCTTCTTAAAAGTGAGGCGTTGATTACAAATCACAAATCCAAATACAGAGAATGTATCGTGTACAACCTAAGCTAATCAACAACTCGTTTTTATCCAATTAACTTTAAATCCGGAAAAACTCAAACTCATCCTTATAAGTTTATCGCTCGAATAGAGGACCCATCAACCCCATTCAACTCGTAATCACTTTTAATTCTCTCTCTGTGATCCTCCCATACCTCGCTGAAAACCCAACTCCGGCCAGCACTAAATTCCGTTCATCCGAGCTTTATTAGGTAAGATTCTTCTAGGTGTTTTATTGGTTGTGCTTTGCTAACCAAAAGCCATCTGTTATTTTCCCGTTTGATTTTGGGAAATTAGGATCCTGACTGGTTAAGTGTGTGCGAGTTAAAGTTTGGGCTGCTTAAGTCCTTCCGTAGTGGGGAAGGATACGGCGCCAAAGCAGGTTATAGCGCCCCATGGCGCCTTCACACACCGCCTCGAGGGGCGTTATACCACTTGAACCACCATCCCACGCGAAAATTATAACTTTGCCTCTCTCACACACACATATATATACATACTAACATATATAACCTCATATTTTTATAATCCCCACTACACACATGTTATATAACCCCCTAATTTCACTTTTTTGTCATCTGTCACATAACCCCTCATAAAGGGGGTTACCACTACACATGGCCTAAGGACCCGGGTTCGATCTCCGACATTGGCGAAGCTTGGGGGGTCGATTTTTCCCAATTCCGGGGGGGCGAAAATATTTCTATACGAAGGTACTGTTCATAACACTACGCGTCGAAAAGTTCGGGGGGCCAGGCGCCCCCTCCCGCCCCAAGGAAGCTGCGCCCCTGATCCCCGGCGTCCCCTTTTTTTACAGATTTTTTTTAACTAAAGTTAAATCTGTTTTTCTATATAAATCACATTTAATAAAGGGGAAATTTCACATAATAGTAAAAAAAATTAAAAGTGTTCTAATTAGGTCACTGTTGTCGTTTTTGTCACAATTAGATAACTTAACATTCAAATCGAGCCATGTCTTTTTTCCACGTGTCAAGAAAAAAATAGAGCATAAGATGCTGGGGTCAAATTATTTTAATATATGAAATTATATTTATTAAAAATAAAAACCATTTAATTACATTAAAAATTAAAAAAAATAAGTTACAATCCACGTCATCACTCGATGTTAGCATCAAATAAAAGAGAAAAAAGAAACAAAAATCCACATCACCACGGTTACCTATGAAATGGATGAAAAAAACCCTTAATTTAATGAAAAATGAATGTTGAGTGACCTGATTGGAACACTTTTGAAACTTGAGTGACCTAATTGGAACATTTTTAAAACTTGGTTACTATTCTACAATTATAAAATGTTTTATTTATAAAAGTAAACAAAAATATTATCTTCTTATTTCTTTTTTATTCTGATTTATTTTATTTAATAAGATAAATATAATAAAAGTTTTAAATCTATTATTTTATTTATAAATTAAAAAAATTATGAATAATAACTTTTAAAAACATAGAAAAATCTTTTTTATTTTTGTAAAACAGAAAACTTTCACCTAAATTTATAAAACTTATTTTTATTAATCTTTATAAGTTGTTGGTGCATATTTCGTACGTCTGTCACTGTGCGAATAGCTAGATAGAGAGTGTGTTGAATATTGTATAGAATAGTAAGAAGTTGGACACGGTATTATATTGTTAAGGTCCATTCGGACGGATGGACAAGTCCATCTGGACGGATGGACAACATTTAGTCCATTCGAATACCCCATGCGGATATAGGTGTGTTATTGTAAAGTCCATCCGGACGGATGGACATTAGCTCATCCGGATAGGCTGTTGCCTATAAATAGGGAGTTGTGGTTCCCATTCGGACTGAAGCTTTTGGATCCCTGAGGGGACATGCTGTCCGACTGGTTTCACGGTGCTGTAACTTTCAGATATGAATATAAACCAGATTATAAGTGATTGCTCGGTGTCATTTCTATCTTCTACTCATTTCTTGTCACCGAACTGATCATATCGGGACTAAAGCTTCGTCAAACTCGCCGGATCCTAGAATCACATAAGTTTTATTAATTATTATTTTATCCAGATTTTTATAACTTAGAATCTGTTTTAATTAATAAATTAACAGAAAATATAAATTACCACCTAATTATCATCCGAGATATATTTAATTAATCCATTAAATTTATTTAATTAATCTAACTAGATAAATTTATAAAATTTATTTAACTTAGTTTCGTAAAATCTTAAAATAATTATTTAAACTCTTATAATTCTCAAATTTTATCCTGAATCCCTAAAATTTCCTATTAGTCCTAAATTCCTTAGACTTAAATCCAGGTTCATCTATTAAACCGTATCTTTTAAGCCAATTAGGATAATTCTTGTGGCTCTTCAAACTCTAGCTAGTTATTGAAGTCGTTTAGGTCTACATAAGAACGAGTATCTAACTCTCAACGGACGAGTGCGGCTCAGGCATGCCTAAACTAGTTTTTGAACGCTTTGATGATTAGCCTAGTTTGATTGGTGGCACAAGATACCACTTTGGAGAATTTTGAAGCACCCCCAAGCTTTTACCAATGTAAATGGGCAACCATATGTTACTCTAAACTCATCGTGGGCGGCAGACATGACGTCTGTGTCGCTTGAACCGCTATGTGACACCCCACGAAAGCTCTCAGGCGCACTAGTTTCTTTAGCAACTGCTTGCCAAATTTCGGGACGAAATTTCTTTCAACTTGGGGATGATGTGACAACCCGTAATCTCGAGGTAAAAACTGTTCATTTCCTTCGGTTATTTTATATACGTTCCTTTTTACGTTTAGAGTAGCACATCGTACCGTATCGAATGAATATGTATTATACATATAGGATATTCGAAACCTAGGGCGCAGGGGCGATGCTTTGAAGGGGCCGGGAGGGGCGCCCGACCCCCCGAACTTTTCAGCCAGTAGTGTTATATATGTAGTTTTCGTATAGAAATTTTTGGGTATATATGTTTTCGACCCCCCGGTTCTATAGAAATTTTTGGGTAAATATGTTTTCGACCCCCCCTTAAAAAATTTCAAGGTTCGCCACTGCTAGGGCGTCTAATGCTTGTTGACCCAAACCCACACACTTAACCCGAAACTCAGGGGTTCGAACAGGGGCGGACATACCCCATGTCAAGGGGTAGCCCGGGTTGCCCCTTGGCTCGGCCGCGATAGTGTAAATTTTTTTTTTTTGCGTTTTTCGGATTTTGTTGCCCCTTGATAAATATTATGTTATCCCTTTTGAAAGCCTAAAAAAATTTATACCACACAACTAATTACCCAAGACTTGTAAGCCCAATTATTATAGCCCAAGTCCCAACCCAATACCCATTGTTTTAACAAAGAAGAAAAGAAGCATTAAAAAGAAATGAAGCAGCAACAGAGTCGAACAGTCACATCCCCACTGCCACTTGAACGAGCAGAAGCAGCGCCGACCTCCCCTCCCTCCGCCATTTGCCGCCGACCTCCCCTCCCTCCGCCCTTTGCCGCCGCTGCTGGGTCTATTGTCATCATCGTCCACCACTCCAGTCTGCAGTCCATCTCAAGTAAGTGTTTTTCCAAATTCCAATTGGGTATTGTAGTTAGTGCTTTATTCCTCATGAAAATTGAATAATTTATGTTTGTTTAATTGCAAATTACAAATGTTTCATTTAGTTTTTTAGTTATAGTTATGTGCAATTGTTATAGCCTTTTAGGGTTTATGTGAAATTGATTTAGGGCTTATTGTTTAATTTTATTTGTCTTATAAAATTAGGGAATTTGGAAGTTGAAAGATGAAAAAAACAAACTCTCATTAGTAGTCTTTTTAAACGAAAATTCCAAGAAAATGATGATTTGGGTGCAACTCCTAGTTCAAATATTATTGACGATAAGCAAGAAAATGAAGATATTGGTCCAAGTTCAAATAATGATATTGATAACCAAGAAAATGACGAAATTGGTCCAAGTTCAAAGAATGATATTGATATGCAAGAAAATGAAGATATTGGACCAACTCCAAGTCCAATTATTACTTCGGCTTCAAGTCCTTCAACACGAAACAAAATCGTTTTGAATGATCTTCCTTCTGATCCCTCCGATAGACCTCCTATTACTAGTTATCATCCAAATCAAATAGACGACATAAGAAGAGCGTATCTTGTTAAAAAGGCTTTTCAACCACGAGGTCATGACTTTAAATGGACAAACTATTCTAAGGGCCGGAGACGTTTTTATGTTAAATGGTTTGATAAATATCTTTGGTTGGAGTATAGCACTAAACAAGAAAAAGCATATTGTTTATATTGTTACTTGTTTAATGAAAGTGTTGGTAATAAAGGTGGAAGAGAGACTTTTTGTAAGTGGAGGCTTTTGTAATTGGAGTAAACCGGGTGTCTTAAAAGAACATGTTGGGTTAGTTAATAGTATACATAATAAGGCGGCGCAAAAATGTGAAAATCTCTTGAACCAAAAGCGATCCTATGATGTGAATGAAAAAAGGCGTAACAAGGAAAGAAGGATTGGAAATCGGTATCGATTAATGGGGTCTGTTCGTAGTGCTGGATTTTGTTTAGAAAATAGTTTACCTGTAACAACTCTCATCAAAAGTCATAATTATTATTTTATTTTGTCCAATAGGAAACTCTAATTGAGACACCCAAATGATTCTGCACAAACCCTAAAATTTTCAGAATAATCAGAATCAGGATCAGGGCCCCTAAAACTCAGGGGGGGGGGGGGTATTCCCTAGTTACGATTATCCATATAAAATGCTGTCAAACTCGAATTTCACAATTCCGTCAACTCAACAAGCCTAGTCAAGGATGTGGCTACCCTATGGTAGGGTGTGGCCCCTCGCGCCACGCGAGGTCCCAGGGTGACCCCTCGCGTCACGCGAGGGGGGTCAAAAATTGTGTATAAATAGGGGACATTGGGACTTGATTTCTGGCACTGAAGCGACGTTAAAATTCAATATATACGTTGAGATATTGTAGAAACAGTCCCAAAACACACACGATCTCGAATTTCCGCCGCGATAACAGGGTAATAACTCGATCGCTGCTACGATTCAATGTCCGATCGATTGAAATCAATCCAATGGATGTTTAAGTGCTGCTCGAATCAGGGTTTATAGTTTGTCATTCGTCGTTAAATCGATGGATGTTTAAGTATCGCACTTTGTCATTCATTGTGAAGGTTTTAATCTCGTGAGTTATCGTAAATGATGTATTAGTTACTAACCTAGTTCGTGTGCCTTGTTAAATGAATTAGGTTAACAGGCTTATCAGTAGCCTAAACTCTGCTCTAATAAATCTGCAATGTGAGTCATTCTCTTTTATCAAAAGTATTTTACAATACTCCATTTTTAAATGTTATAATTACAGGGATTAAGTCGTGGTTATCTTAAATCACTAGATAATGGGGTATTGTGCACAATATTAATTATTTCACGGGTTAGGCTAATAAGCCCTAACACAGGTTAGGCTAATAAGCCCTAACAGTGATAAACGTCACTACTTGGGGTGGGACCCAATAGTGGTATGACCATCGTCACACGGGTGACAAGGCGCCATATAAAAATAAGATAGAAGCCATTGTAATCGCTCTTATGCTGTAATTAATAACTACGTGTCGTTTTAGTTAAATGAATGATTCACCAGTATTTCCCCGTTGACAAAAATATTTTTAAAACATGTTTCAGGCGACCTGCTGTCTAACAAGGAAAAACATGTTACGGAGCACTAGCAGCTTGGAGAGGTGGCTCAGTTAAAATAAACAAACATGTTTTAATAAATCAGGGAATTTCCTAGTAAAATTCCTCTATTGTAAATTACGGGGTTTATCCCGAATTATGAAATAAAATAATCGGGCATTTCAAGTTTTAAAAAGATTCTGTTAAAATCTTCCGCTGTCGCATTAATTAAATACCACTGGTTCTTGTCCCGCGGCTCTTGACCGGGTCAAACCGGGGCTGGGGCCGTGACAGGAAAAGGTGGTATCAGAGCCAACTCAAAGAGCCACTGATTTAAGCCAATTAAGTATTTAAGAGAATCCTTAATTTTCTAATTGCCATTTTTGCAATTACGTGTTTATTAATTAAATATTTGTTTACAGTATGGGTAAACAAAGACTTTCGGACATCTATCATAAATTAGATAATGCACCGAAAGAAAAAGGAACTTCATCCTCCAAATATCCAACGGATACTGGGGAATGAATATTTGTCCGTAAGGCACAATATGAGGAACCACTTTCTCCTAATAAAAGAAGTTTGATTATTAGGAAAAGCCAAGAGAAAATCAAGAAATCACAACCAAAGAAAACCCAGGACATAGGCAATAAACCACCATGGGAAGATGAGTTAGATGAAAAATGGGCAGATCTTTATATGTTAGCCACTGTAGCAGTCAATGCTAACATTTAATTATCTTGACTCAGTATTAGCACCCATGTCATCTACAAGCCAGAAACTTTACCCAGTAAATAAATAAGTTACAATAAATTCTAGTATGTTTTGAATTATCAGTTGTCTTTTGTATTAAATTGATCACCCGGTATGCAATAAACACTTGAATGCTTATCTGTGAAATTTTATTATAAATTTTTAACTTAGCATTTTGTGTGCATTTTGCATATATGCTAAAACAGCATGAATGAGTTATCTGAAGCCCTTCAGAATCTCAACCTGTATCGAGTGAAAGTGGAAGTTTCCAATGACTTTACTGGTTACATAGCCGATGTAGAAGAACCTATGGAATTTTGTGCTCCACCTCCGGAGAAACCAAAGCCTAAAAGAAGAAGATTTGTAGGATGGAGACGTGTACGTAGAAGAAAACCAGCAACTAGGAGAGTTCCTAAAATAGAGAATCCCATAGACAAAGGCAAAGGAAATGAGATCGGGGAAGGATCTAAGCAAGTAGAAAAGGAAATGGGAGAGAGTTCTAGGCAAGTTGAAGAACTACCATTACAGGAAGAATTAGATCGCATATTGGCAAGTTGTGATATCATTCGACCTATCAATACAAATCTCTACCCTTATCCTGCTGAGACCCAACTTCCAATGAACTTAGAACCAACTATTCCAGAACCTCTGATCCATACTCAACCTATAGGAGGAATGGAGGAATGGTGGACTAATGATTGGCAGTTTCAAAATCTCTTAAATAACTTTGATACCTTTTTCCCTCAGTTCGACCCAGAACCTATACCAAACCCACCAATGAGCAATGAGAACTTAGCTGAACTCCGCCATTTTGGCGAAGAACTGGTGAGTGCAGGGAATAGGATCCGAGAGGTAGGAGAACAGATCTCCTGGAAATACGACGAGAGGGAACGTCGTTATTAAAAATGCCAAATGACAAGAGATAATAGGGTTGTGAAACTATGATTGCATAATAGTAATAATAAAATAAATTTGTAATATAACATATCAATAAAACCTTGTAAGATAACGGTGTGTATTGAGGCATATTATAATATAAAAATGGGAATCGAGAAATCGATAATTTTGATTATATATGTGTTATGAAAATTATGTGAATTATTTTCATCTAGTTATTATTTATTCTATACTAATAAATTTACGTATATATTAATTACCAGATGGAAAATGCTAATAATGAACCAGTTAACGAGGTTAATCAATCTGAGCAACACCCGGAAGATCAATTTATGACTAGGCAAGATATCGAGAATATCGTTGCTCAAGGGATAGCCAATGATATTCCAGCAATCCTTGCTGCTGCTCAGAAACCTGTTGAACCTCAACAAATCATTCCTAGTAAACGTACTCAGGAAGATAACTTCAGTAATAGTGTAAACAGAGGAAGTAATCATACCAATCACGATAATGCTCCATGGCAGGCCCCACTTCCTAAGAAAATGAAAGCTGCAACGCCTGGTTGCACTTACAAAGAATTTCTTGCTTGCAAACCAGCTTAATTTGCAGGCAATGAAGGGGCTACTGCAGCATTACGTTGGTTGGAGAAGACCGAAGCTGTACTCATGATAAGTAAATGTGCAGAGAAAGACAAGGTTATGTATGCATCACATCTTCTGAAAGAAGGAGCGCTAGAATGGTGGAATACAGTACTTCAAGCCAAAGGAAGAACAATGGCTTATGCCATGAATTGGGAAGAATTTAAGCAGTTAATGGAAAGAAAATTCTGTCCCGAATATGAAAAGGAAAAAATGGCGAAGAAGTTCCTGAACCATCGAATGATTGGTGTAGATTGTCGAGGATATACTTCGACATTCTTCAAGTATGCGAGAGTGGTACCAACGCTGGCTTCGCCAGAACCGGTACTTATTTCCTGCTATATTTGGGGATTGATTGGTGAAATCCGTAATATCGTTAAAGCTGCGAGACCTCGCACTATTGACGATGCTGTGGAATTAGCTAATACCCTAACTGACGAGCTAGTACGCACAAGAGAAGAAGACCGGAAGAAAGAAGTAGCCCAAAAGATTACCCAAGGATTCCGTGTGGGTAACCGTGGTAATTTCAAGAGAAAAGGAACTGGGCAATCTTCCATGGGTCCATTTTGCAATTCCTGCAAAAGAAAGCATTTTGGAAGATGCAAGGGATATTGCAATTTTTGCAAAATTCCAGGACACCAAGAAGAAGATTGCAGAAAGAAGAAAGCAACCGCCTGCTACAACTGTGGAGAAGTTGGACATTTTAGGCCAGACTGCCCGAAATTGATCAAACCAGCTGATAACAAAGCCAGACCTGCAGACGAAACTACCAAAAAGAACGTAAGAGCCTTTCAATTGACTACTCAGGAAGCAGAACTAATTCCTGACGTAATAGCTGGTACGTTCTTAGTTCACGACGTTTATGCCAAAGTATTATTTGACTCTGGTGCAAACCAAAGTTTTATAAATACTTTATCCTGTCAAGCACTCAAATTACCCTTAATCAATCTTAGGTAGATTTTTACAGTTGAAACAGCAGATGGAAATTCTGTTAACATAGATAAGGTTTTGCAAGAAGGAAAGATAGAACTTTTAGGCCATAAATTTTCTGCAAACCTATTACCTATGAATTTAGCACGATTTGATGTAGTATTAGGAATGGATTGGTTACTAGCCAACCATGCTCGAATCCTTTGTGATAAGAATTCTATAGAAATCCGTGCACCCACTGGAGAAGTACTTATAATTACAGGAGATAAGCCACGTAAACCCATGAAGTTCATATCAGTAATGAAAGTTGCTAGTTATGAACGAAAGCAAGGAATAGTGTATATGATTTCTGTAATCATTAGCACTAAGAGTAAGGAACTTAAGGATATTCCTGTAGTCTTAGAATACCCAAATGTATTTCCGGAAGAACTCCCGGGATTACCACCCGACAGGGAAGTAGAATTTAGAATTCATCTAATTCCTGGAGTTTCACCGATAGCTAAGGCACCTTATCGGTTAGCACCTACCGAAATGTTAGAATTAAAGAAACAATTAGATGAATTGCTAAGTAAAGGATTCATACAACCTAGTTCATCCCCTTGGGGGGCACCAGTGTTGTTTGTAAAGAAAAAGGATGGTTCGATGAGAATGTGTATTGATTATACAGAATTAAATAAGGTTACAATTAAGAATCGATACCCATTACCTAGGATTGATGATCTTTTTGATCAACTACAAGGAGCTAGATACTTTTCTAAGATAGATTTACGCTCCGGATACCATTAATTGGAGGTACAAGAAGAAGACATACCTAAAACTGCTTTTAGAACTAGGTATGGTCATTATGAGTTTACAGTTATGCCCTTCGGACTAACGAATGCACCTGCAGCATTCATGGACATGATGAATAGAATCTGTAAACCCTATTTGGATAAATTTGTAATTGTCTTCATCGACGATATACTTATTTATTCCAAAAGTCAGGCCGAGCATTGTCAGCATCTGCATGCACTCTTAACCTTGTTAAGAAAAGAAAAGCTTTACGCCAAATTCTCGAAATGTGAATTTTGGCTACAAGAAGTGCAATTTTTAGGTCACATGGTTAATCATGAAGGTATTCACGTAGATCCCTTCAAGATAGAAGCAATTACTAAATGGAAAGTCCCACAGTCAGCTATGGAAATTAGAAGCTTTCTTGGATTAGCTGGATATTATAGGCGCTTTATTAAAGATTTTTCTAAAATAGCGGTGCCTTTAACTAAGCTAACCTGTAAAGCAGTTAAGTTTGAATGGGGACCTAGGCAAGAAGAAGCCTTTAGAATTCTGAAGGAAAAGCTAACAAATGCTCCAAACCTAGCCTTGCCAGAAGGAACAGAGGATTTTGAAGTATATTGCGATGCTTCAAACTAGGATTAGGATGTGTGCTTATGCAACGCAAAAAGGTAATTGCGTATGCTTCAAGGCAATTGAAAAAGCACGAGGAGAATTATACAACTCATGACCTAGAATTAGGAGCCATAATTTTTGCCCTTAAGATTTGGAGGCATTATCTGTATGGAAATAAGTTCACTGTCTATACAGATCATAAGAGTTTAAGATATATATTTGGGCAAAAAGAATTAAACATGAGGTAAAGAAGATGGATGGAAATCCTAAGTGACTACGACTGTGATATTCAATATCACCAAGGAAAGGCAAACGTAGTTGCAGATGCTTTAAGTCGTAAGTACCATGAGAAACAACGACGAGTTCATGCTCTCAGATTAAATCTACAGATAGATTTAATGGAACAACTAAAAGATGTTCAAGAAACAGCAATCAAGGATGATACTGAAGGAATAAAAGGACGAATAAAGGAACTAGAGCAAGGAAATGATGGAATTTGGAGATTCCATAAGAAAAGAATTTGGGTGCCTAAGCAAGGAGAATTAAGAAATAAGATTTTAGAGGAAGCCCATAAATCTAGGTATACCATGCACCCTGGAAATAATAAGATGTACCAAGACTTAAGAAATAATTTCTGGTGGATAGGAATGAAAAAAGATATAGCTAAATATGTTTCTAAGTGTCTTACTTGTTCACAAGTAAAGGCAGAACACCAGAAACCTTCAGGTCTACTTCAACAATTAGAAATGCCTGTGTGGAAATGGGAGCTCATAACAATGGACTTTGTTACTAAGCTACCCAATACCAGAAAAGGTAATGATGCGATTTGGGTAATTGTGGATCGATTAACCAAGTCAGCTCATTTTCTACCTATGAAGGAAACCTTTAGCATGGAAAGGTTAGCCAAGTTGTACGTAGACGAAGTAGTATCCTTACATGGAGTTCCACTCTCCATTGTATTGGATAGGGATAGTCGTTTCACTTCCCATTTCTGGACAAGTTTCCAGAAAGCAATAGGAACACGACTAAATTTAAGTACGGCATATCATCCTCAAACCGACGGACAAAGTGAAAGGACGATACAAACTCTGGAAGACATGCTCCGAGGATGTGTAATAGATTTTGGCGGAAACTGGGACGATCACTTACCTTTAATTGAATTCTCCTATGACAATAGTTATCATGCAAGTATCGAAGCTGCCCCATTCGAAGCACTGTATGGACGCAAGTGCAGAACCCCAGTTTGTTGGGTAGAAATAGGAGAAAATCAATTATCAGGTCCTGAAATAGTACAAGAAACTACCGACAAGATTACTCAGATCAAGGAACGACTGAAGACTGCTCGAGATCGTCAAAAGAGTTATGCCGATAATCGACGCAAGCCACTGGAATTTCAAGTCGGAGATAAAGTACTTTTGAAAGTTTCTCCTTGGAAAGGAGTAGTTCGATTCGGTAAGAAAGGAAAGCTGAGTCCAAGGTACGTAGGACCATTTCCAGTAATCCAACGTATAGGACCAGTTGCTTATCGCTTACAACTACCAGAAGAACTAGCTGGAGTACATGATGTATTCCATGTATCCAATCTAAAGAAATGTCTATCTGACGAATCCCTGGTAGTACATCTTCAAGACATAAAGATAAATGAAAAGCTAAAATTTGTTGAGAAGCCACTACAAATAGAAGACCGAAAGATCAAGTTTCTCAAACACAAACGACTAGTACTAGTCAAAGTCAAGTGGGATTCGAAACGAGGACCCGAATACACTTGGGATCTGGAATCAGAGATAAAGCGAAAGTATCCTCACTTATTCCAGTAAATCTCGAGGACGGTATTTTTATTAAGGTGGGGAGGATGTAACAACTCTCATCAAAAGTCATAATTATTATTTTATTTTGTCCAATAGGAAACTCTAATTGAGACACCCAAGTGATTCTGCACAAACCCTAAAATTTTCAGAATAATCAGAATCAGGATCAGGGCCCCTAAAACTCAGGGGGGGGGGGGGTATTCCCTAGTTACGATTATCCATATAAAATGCTGTCAAAATCAAATTTCACAATTCCGTCAACTCAGCAAGCCTAGTGAAGGACGTGGCTACCCTATGGTAGGGTGTGGCCGCTCGCGCCACGCGAGGCCCCAGGGTGACCCCTCGCGTCACGCGAGGGGGGTTAAAAATTGTGTATAAATAGAGGACATTGGGACTTGATTTCTGGCACTGAAGCGACGTTAAAATTCAATATATACGTTGAAATATTGTAGAAACAGTCCCAAAACACACACGATCTCGAATTTCCGCCGCGATAATAGGGTAATAACACGATCGCTGCTACGATTCAATGTCCGATCGATTGAAATCAATCCAATGGATGTTTAAGTGCTGCTCGAATCAGGGTTTATACTTTGTTATTCGTCGTTAAATCGATGGATGTTTAAGTATCGCACTTTGTCATTCGTTGTGAAGGTTTTAATCTCGTGAGTTATCGTAAATGCTGTATTAGTTACTAACCTAGTTCGTGTGCCTTGTTAAATGAATTAGGTTAACAGGCTTATCAATAGGCTAAACTCTGCTCGAATAAATCTGCAATGTGAGTCATTCTCTTTTATCAAAAGTATTTTACAATACTCCATTTTCAAATGTTATAATTACAGGGATTAAGTCGTGGTTATCTTAAATCACTGGATAATGGGGTATTGTGCACAATATTAATTATTTCACGGGTTAGGCTAATAAGCCCTAACACAGGTTAGGCTAATAAGCCCTAACAGTGATAAACGTCACTACTTGGGGTGGGACCCAATAGTGGTATGACCATCGTCACACGGGTGACAAGGCGCCAGATAAAAATAAGATAGAAGTCATTGTAATCGCTCTTATGCTGTAATTAATAACTACGTGTCGTTTTAGTTAAATGAATGATTCACCAGTATTTCCCCGCTGACAAAAATATTTTTAAAACATGTTTCAGGCGACCTGCTGTCTAACAAGGAAAAACGTGCTACGGAGCACTAGCAGCTTGGAGAGGTGGCTCAGTTAAAATAAATAAACCTGTTTTAATAAATCAGGGAATTTCCTAGTAAAATTCCTCTATTGTAAATTACGGGGTTTATCCCGAATTATGAAATAAAATAATCGGGCATTTCAAGTTTTAAAAAGATTCTGTTAAAATCTTCCGTTGTCGCATTAATTAAATACCACGGGTTCCTGTCCCGCGGCTCTTGACCGGTTCAAACCGGGGCTGGGGCCGTGACATTACCGTTTCGTGGTCATGACGAATCTGAAAAGTCTCTTTATAAAGGTATATTTCTTTCGGTTTTAAAGTTGATTAGTGTGAACAACCCGGATATTGGTAACTACACTTTAGGAAAGGCCATGAAGAATAATAAGTTGACAGCTCCATCGATTCAAAAAGAGATTGTCGATTGCTATGCGAAAGAAGTAACCAAAATGATTTGTGAAGAAATTAAAGACGATGTCTTTGGGTTGTTAGTAGATGACTCTAGCGACGTGTCTTTAAAGGAACAAATGGCCGTAGTTGTGAGATATGTCGATAAGGTCGGAGTTGTTAAAGAGAGTTTAATTGGAGTTGCTCATGTGAGGAATACATATTCTTTAACTCTTAAAGAAGCCATTGTGTCTTTATTAGCCGATAACCATTTAAGCATAGATCAAGTAAGTTATATGTTTCATAATTTCATTACATAAACTATAATAAAGATTATATGTCGTATCATTGTATTTTATTGTTTGTTTTTGTTTAAACAGATCAGGGGTCAAGGTTATGATGGTGCAAGCAACATGCGGGGAGAGTTTAATGGATTAAAAGCTTTAATTCTGAAAGACAATCCATCGGCACATTACATACATTGCTTTGCTCATCAACTTCAGTTAGTGATTGTGGTTGTAGCAAAAAAAGCATGATGGTGTTAAAGAATTTTACGAAACTCTTGGCATGGTTGTTAATACGGTTGGTGCTTCTTGCAAAAGAAAAGATATGATGTTGGAGGCAAAAAAAAGAGAGAGTGGAAAACGAAATTCTAGCGGGTGAAATTAACACAGGAAAAGGATTAAACCAAGAGGTTTCCCTTGCCCGAACCGGAGACACACGATGGGGTTCTCATCATAGAACCATCATAAGTTTGTTGAAATTATTTCCGGAAGTTGTTGAGGTACTTACTTTTATTAAACAAGATGGAGAGACCTTTCAACAACGATCCAATGCGTCAGGTATTCTATCATATTTTGAGAGTCTTGAATTTGTGTTTTACATACACTTGTTGAACGATATCTTAGGCCTCACAAATGCTCTATTAAAACATCTTCAAAAAAAGAGTCAAGACTTGTTAGAAGCATCTCATTTGATAAGCGGAACAAAACGAGCTTTGAATCATTTAAGACAAAATGGGTTTGAAAAGATGTTGGCAAACGTAACATCTTTTTGTGAAAAAAACAACATTAAGATGTTAGATATGGCGGAAAGTTATGGTAATAAAAGAAACCGAAAGTATGTCATTACTAACCGACATCATTTTGAAGTTGAGGTTTTTAATACGGTTTTGGATATGCAACTTCAAGAACTTGGAAGCCGATTTAGTGAGGTCTCAACTAGTTTGATAGAAAATATGTCGGGTTTAAATCCTTGTAATTCGTTTGCTAAATTTGACATATCAAAGATAGTGAAGTTTTCTTAAATGTATCCGAATGACTTTAATAAAGAAGAAAGAGGGGTTCTTAAGGGTGATCTTTCGACATTTTATCACACTTTAAAGGAAGATGATAAATTTGCAAATTTAACTTGGATTGAGTGACCTTGCTCGTGTAATGGTGGAAACCGGAAAAAATGAAACTTTTCCTTTGGTTTATCGAACATTGAAGCTAGCACTGGTTTTACCGGTTGCAACCGTTGAAAGATGTTTTTCTAAAATGAAGCTTATCAAGACGGATTTACGCAATCGGATGGGTGATGAGTATTTGAACAACGCTCTAATTTGTGCGGTCGAAAAAGAAAGTTTTTGTAAAGTAAAAGAAGAGGATGTCATGGTCCGGTTTCAAGCTTTCAAAAACCGAAGAGGAGAACTCATTTAGGTACGTGTTTAAATTTATTTATTACCGCGCTACTATCGTTGTTTCGTTTACATTGTATGAAGTACGTTAAAAAAAATTTGAAACGTTGCCCCTTAAGTAATTTTCTAGATCCGCCACTGGGTTCGAATAATCTGTGCATTTATAATCTTAACTTATAATTTTAGAAATAACTAAGTGCACAATCCTAATTTCAAGTGAACAAATGATCCTTTATTATTTTATTTGTAACAAAGATATAATAGTTATAATACAACAAATCTCATCGTTGGCAGCCAATCCCCCTCCAAAATGCCCCACCAATCCTTTCCAGTATTTATGTATGCATGCATATCTTGAGTTAGGATAATAATAAAAAAAAATGTATAATACTAAACTTTTCTTGGCAAACGTATAATACTAATCAATATAACAAATCGCCACCTACCATCTCCAATCCTTTTATGTTTTGGTTAGCAGCTATTATCAGCCCAACCTATTTATCATCGGCCCATGTACATTCCAAACCGCCCAAACAAAGTTTCATATATCTACGTGACTATGCATGATATCCCAATAACTGCTTAACCCTAAAGGAAACCAAAAACCTGTGATTTTATTGCTCTCTCTCTCTCTCTCTCTCTCTCTCTCTCTCTCTCTCTCTCTCGATCTCTCGATCGACACACTCAAGGGCTTCATCTTGTTCTTCGGTTCAAGCTTCCACTAACACCACTCCCAGATCTCGGTAACATTTAAAACCTTGACCCGATTTTTTAATCTTCTTTATCCATTTGTTTCTTGGCTGTATTATCTGGATTAGTATTAAATCTTGAGGTTTAAGATGTTAGTTTGTAGTCTAGTGTCCATGGGAATCACATATGATGACTAGTAGTGTTATTCATGCATGGTTAGACATATATGTATGGAGTAGGGTTGGATATGTTTAATGATCTTGATGTTTGAGCATGATAAATCTGATATAGTAACTTGTAATCTGTTGTGATTAAGGTTCATGGGTTGTCGGGTTCTTAAATTAATCATTAGTGGGGTGCGGGTGACTAAACAGTTTCTGTCCAGAACGTTACAGCCGCCTTTAATCGGTTGTAACCGGGTCAAAAGTTAGTAAAAAGTGATGTTTCTTAAGTCTAAGATGAACTTCCAGGAAAACCCTTTCAAACCCAACTGGAATCGCATTTTTTCGACATCGTTTGTTATTTTAAATGATTTATTTTGTGTCAAGGGTCCAGGCTGCGTTTTTCGTCAGAATTTGCAGCCCATTACGAATGTCATAACTCGATGTAGGAATTGAGTTATGATCTCAAATTTTTATTGTAGGTAGTTCCAAAAAGGTCATGAAAATCTCCAACTGAAATTTTGTAAAAGAATAAACTAGGATTTTTAAATAATTTTTGGCGTAAACTGTCAACATAAGCTGTAAATCAGACCTAGGTGTAAAGAATGATTTTTAGTGATTATCTGTAAAGATTTAGGTTATGAGAAAAATACACAAGTATTCGGAACTAAATGACACGTTGTGTTAAAATATCATAATTTTATGAGCTCGTTTAGTATTTTAAATAAATTCCGGAAAACTGCCTAAAACCCGACATGAAACTGCAATGGCCTGAAAGTGTTTGTGAATGTTTTAAATATATGTCACACCCCGATATTTCCACGTTTGACCGGTGGGCCCGGTGGGGGAGTATCGTGACGTGGTTGGCAACATTACAGTCAAACAACACAATATTTAAATGCACAACGGAAGCAAAAGATAGATATATTTCAACTTTAATAAATTGTAAAATCAAGTATCACAAATAGTTGAAAGAAATCCACAGGTGGGTCAAAATAAAATGGAAACATTGTTCAACAGTTTTGACATCCAAGCTTGCGAGACTTATTGAGGACGCTAGAAGAAAGCCAGCCTAGTTCGCTTAGTACCTGCACTTAACCTTTTTGGGAAAATACACCAGTTTACACTGGTAAATACATTCAACCGACTCATTTTGAAAAGTTTAATAAAAATTGATTTGAATGCACGTGGCACAAACTTTTTATAACTTGGGATAATTATTTAAACATATAAACTTGTAAAAGAATTACATGTTCCTTATGCGTTCAGTAGCCCGGATCGTGCCGGGTTAAAGATCAATAGACACACCACATTATTTATTTATGCACTGACGAGTGTACGCCTACACCCCGCGCTTAGGTCGTGGCCATTTCATAAAATGATGCCAAGGATGTCCGGGACATGGTCATTAACCCCCCCAAAGGCGTTAAGCAAACAAAACATATTTAAACGGGTCATCTCGATAATACTTAACCACCAATCGATTAAGGTCAAATGCCCGACCAAGCGGTATTTTATATACCGTACCCCAAGCCCGTATAAGGAAAATAAGGTAAAAGTATTTACCTTTGCAAGTATAAATCACAATTAGAAAATGCGGGTAGCTTTTACCGGTTCTCCTATTCTGGAACAAAGGTTTATAATAACCTATTAGAATCCTAACGGTCTTTAGTTAAGCTTAAGCTTAGACCGATTAGTTTGAAGGAACGATACGGTTCGAACGCGTGATTAAGCGAAGACCGGAATAGAATGTGATTTAGACCCGACAAGTTTGAAGACTTGTCTTATATGGGTAATCTAAACACATTCTGGATTTTGAGATAAAAACGATAAGGTTTGACCCGTTTCGGCTAGTTTATGCAAACTAGTTACATAAACCGAACCGAACGCGCAAGAGGCGTAACGGGTAACCATAAGAGCCATATACAGATTTCCTAAGTTAATATGCCTCAAATATGTTGTGACATCAGTAAGATATCTTTTATTATGCCCGAAACGAATTTAAACTCAAACTATGCCCTGTAGGGGTATTTTGGTCATTTATAAGGTTATAAAAGAGTTCAAGTATTAACCTGAGTTACAGGTCTGATATCATTAGTACAATTACTTAATTTAATAGGTTATAACAGTAGGGTACTGCATATATGTGAAATTTATCAATTATAACCAAATTATGCACCGTAGGGGCATTTTGGTAATTTCACATGAGCCGAAAAGCTCAAAACTGAAGTCTGAGTTAAACAACTTTTGCTTACTGTTAAAATATTATAATTTACCTAAAATATCAGTAGGTATCAACCCTTGTATGTTTAAAATAGTTTTAGTACATACTATGCGTTAAAAACGCTTAAAAAGGCGATTAGAAGCCGTTTCCGGGTTCTATATAGAAAGCTGATATTTTTATTATTCCAGAAGGTTTAAAATAATTTATTTATCATATAAATTCAGTAGCAAAAGGTTTGGGGTCAAAAAGATATGTAAAACTCATTTTATAGCCCAAAAGGGCAAAACCGACAATTACCGAAACAAGCTTTTGACTCTAAGTTATGCTCAGCCTAAAATTAATTAAAAATCTTCAAAATTCCAAAATAATATATTACATCAGTGGGTAAAAAGTTTGATATCAAAAAGTGGGTTTAAATAGGCTATATGCTAATTATGCCGTTAAATCGCTAAAAAGCTTTCTAATTACGCTAATGAGCATAACTCTCAATCTATACCTCAAGCTGATGTCTAATTCTGGGTACAAGTTTATATATCAGTAACTAAGGTTTCTACTCTTTTACATTTTCAAAAATCACGTTTTATGGTGAAAAGGGCATAATGGTCAACATATGAGCAATTAACGGAATCATGCATATTAATTGGATAACTAATGAACCAAGGTGTATAATCACAGAGGGTTATACTAGCATGTAACCTGGTCCTAAGGAAGCTCTAAGGCATTTCCAACTCATACTAAATCGGGTCAGAACTGAAGTCAAAGCAAAAGTCAACGTTTTGCGACTTTCGGTTCCGAACCGGGTCTAAACAAAAATTTGTCGGATCAAACAAGCTTAGACCAGTTATTATACTTATTACCAAGTTATATGAGTGATAAAATGGGTTACACGCCTTCTGCATTGTTAATTATGCGTTAAATCAAAAATTACATTTCTGTTGACTTTTTCTAATTAACTTTGACCCGACAATTGGTCTAGTTAGAGTGGGAATCAGAGGGTGCCCTTTTAAGGGTTTATTACCCACATAATTACCAACTTATAACTACTTTCAATTCGACTAATCACTGGCCCATTAATGATTAATCGCTAAGTCAAACGGTAATTACGACGGTTTGACTTTTAAGCTTAAACTAAGTAAAAACTCAACTAGGAAAGGTTAAGCATACTTACTGAAGTCCTATGCACGAAATGTGAAGCTTAGAGAGAAGTCTTGAGCTCCAGAAATTTTCCACAAATGCAGATGGAAGGTGTGCTCATAAGATTGCAACATAAGGCCTTATATAGTGCTTAAAGCTCCTTTAGATCATTGACAACCCACTCTAGTGGTGATCCCTGATCATTTACACATGTCCCTAAAGCCTAAAATCCTTAGGGGTCGCGCATGGAAGTGAAACATATCAGTTTAAGTCGGTTATAAGCTCAAAACAGCCATCTGTCAGTTTTCTGGTCGCTGGGCACCCCTTACGGACCGTAAGGGGTGTGGCTTACGGTCCGTAAGCCTTCTGCAGAAAACAAAAATCTTTGTTCTTTCGGGGTTTGAAAGGGCAACTGATGTATAATCTATTTTGGCCATGTTTTATCAGTATGGGGCCTCAAGTTTGGGTCATGCACAGTATATACCACCTTGTTATGTTGTGTAAAAGTCTTGGATTCTTTAGAAAGTGCCGAAAACGAAGGTTTACCGTAGAAATTCCATAGGATCCTATTTTGTGCAATAATACATTATCAAAATAATCGGACCTGAGTATTATCAGATGTTTTATCAGTATGGGGCCTCAAGTTTGGGTCATGCACAGTATATACCACCTTGTTATGTTGTGTAAAAGTCTTGGATTCTTTAGAAAGTGCCGAAAACGAAGGTTTACCGTAGAAATTTCATAGGATCCTATTTTGTGCAATAATACATTATCAAAATAATCGGACCTGAGTATTATCAGATGTTTATAATAGGTTAGGGTCTTGGGATTCATAACGAGGTCGTTCAGAGGTATTTAGTTAACATATCGACTCTTTTAAATCCTACCCTACATCTTCATTAGATCCGAGTTTATAACGCTTTTGTCGTACATGATACGTGTCGTTATTTTATTGCACACGAATTTTCGAGGTGTTACATCCTCACCCCCTTAAAAGAAATCTTGACCTCGAGATTTACTGAAACAAATGAGGGTACTTTTCTTTCATTGTGGACTCAACCTCCCATGTGTACTCGGGACCTCTACGGGCATCCCATTTTACCTTTACAATAGGCACATGCTTCCTTCGAAGCTTCTTAACCTGTCGATCCTCGATCGATACAGGTTTTTCGACAAACTTCAAGCTATCTTCTATGTGCACATCTGTATGTGGTATGACTAGTGATTCATCAGCGAAACACTTCTTCAGATTGCAGATGTGGAATACATTATGAATACCACTGAGCTCTTCAGGTAAGTTTAACTTATAGGCAACTGATCCGACACTTTCGATGACCTCGAAAGGTCCTATGTATCTCGGGCTTAGCTTGCCTTTCTTACCAAATCGCATCACTCCCTTCCAGGGTGATACTTTAAGCAACACTTTGTCACCTACCTCAAAGTTAAAAGGTTTATGCTTTAAATCTGCGTAGCTTTTCTGCCTATCCCTGGCAGCTTTCAGGCGGTCACGAATCTGGACAATCTTGTCTGTTGTTTCAAAGACTATTTCCGGTCCTGACAATTGGACATCTCCAACTTCCGCCCAACAAACGGGCGTTTTGCACTTTCTACCGTATAAGGCCTCGAAAGGCACGGCCTTGATGCTGGTATGGTAGCTATTGTTATATGAGAACTCGATTAATGGTAGGTGGTTATCCCAACTACCACCTAAGTCGATCACACATGCTCGAAGCATGTCTTCCAACGTTTATATTGTACGCTTACTCTGTCCGTCTGTCTGAGGATGGTAAGCCGTACTGAAATTTAAACACGTGCCCAGAGATTGTTGGAAACTTTTCCAAAAATGTGACGTGTATCTAGTATCTCTGTCAGAGATAATAGCCACAGGTACGCCATGTAAAGCTACAATCTTATCTACGTATAATTGGGCTAACATGTCGGAGCTGTAGGTCTCCTTAATGGGTAGGAAATGTGCTGACTTAGTCAGTCTATCAACTATCACCCATATCGTATCATTGCCTTTCCTTGTCTTTGGCAACTTGGTGATGAAATCCATCGTCACCATTTCCCACTTCCACGTGGGAAGTTCAGGCTGTTGTAGCAAACCTGACGGCTTTTGATGTTCTGCCTTGACTTGCGCGCACGTCAAGTATTTAGCTACATAGGCAGCTACAGACTTCTTCAAGCCTATCCACCAATAGTTTGCCTTTAGATCCTGGTACATCTTATCAGCTCCAGGATGAACGGAATATTTAGAACAATGGGCTTCCTGGAGGATAACATCCCGAAGTCCTCCATAAACTGGAACCCATATTCGTCCATTCAATCTAAGAATTCCATCCTTGCCCTGAGATAACTGTTCTTCAGTTACTCCTAGCTTTTCGTTAGGATAGTTAGCTTCCAGCACAACTTCCATCTGTGCAGCTAACAACCTTTCATTCAAACTGTTCTTTATCTCAATGCTCTTGGCATTGATTCGGATGGGTTTCACCCTTTCCTTTCTACTCAAGGCATCGGCGACTATATTCGCCTTGCCAGGATGGTATCTGATTTCACAATCATAATCATTCAACGTCTCCATCCAAAGGCAATGTCTCATGTTTAAATCCTTTTGGTTAAACAGGTGCTGGAGGCTCTTGTGATCAGAATAGATCACACACTTGACACCATATAAATAGTGCCTCCAGAGCTTCAGTGCAAATACAACGGCACCCAACTCCAAGTCATGGGTGGTGTAATTCTTCTCGTGCACTTTTAACTGTCGTGAAGCATAGGCAATGACTTTGCCTTTCTGCATAAGCACACATCCCATCCCGGTGTGTGATGCATCACAATAAACCACAAAATCTTCTATTCCATCAGGCAATGTCAACACAGGTGCATTGCTTAACTTTTGCTTCAGAATATCAAAAGATTCTTGCTGCTTAGGTCCCCAGTCGAACTTAGTCTTCTTCCTAGTTAGGGAAGTTAGGGGTGCAGCAATCCTTGAAAAATTTTCGATAAATCGCCTAAAGTATCCTGCTAAGCCTAGGAAGCTACGAATCTCGGTAGGCGTCTTTGGCTCTTGCCAGTTCATGACAGCTTCAACCTTAGCGGGATCCACTTGAATACCACGCTCACTAACCACATGTCCAAGGAATTGGACTTCTCGAAGCCAGAATTCACACTTCGAGAATTTGGCATAAAGCTTCTCCTGTTGAAGTAGTGAAAGAATACATCGAAGATGCTTCTCATGATCAGCTTGGTTCTTCGAGTAGATGAGGATGTCATCAATGAAGACGATGACAAATTTGTCCATGTATGGTTTGCAGACGCGATTCATGAGATCCATGAATGCGGCAGGTGCATTAGTGAGCCCAAAAGGCATCACTAGGAACTCGTAATAACCATAACGAGTCCTAAATGCAGTCTTGTGTACATCTTCATCTTTAACCTTCAATTGATGATAGCCTGACCTTAAGTCAATCTTTGAGAAGTAACTTGCCCCTTGAAGCTGATCGAACAGATCGTCGATCCTGGGCAACGGATACCTATTCTTGATAGTGACCTTATTAAGCTCACGGTAATCGATGCACAGACGCATCGATCCATCCTTCTTCTTGACAAATAAGATTGGTGCTCCCCAAGGAGACGAACTAGGTCTAATGAAACCTTTAGCTAGCAATTCATCTAGTTGTGTTCTCAATTCCTTCATTTCTGTTGGTGCCAACCTATAAGGCGCCCTTGCTACTGGTGCTGCTCCGGGGATGATGTCAATTCTGAATTCCACTTGCCTATCTGGTGGTAAACCAGGTAGTTCTTCAGGAAAAACTTCAGGGTATTCCGAAATAACAGGAATGTCTTCCATTTTTGGTTTCGGCTCATCAATAGTCACTTGTGCCATGTAGATGACACAACCCTTCTTTAAACACTTAGAGGCCTTGAGCATAGTCACTTGCTCAGGCAGTCCATAATGGGTATCTCCCCGAATGGTAAGTGATTCACCAGACGGAGTCTTGATCACCACTTGCTTCTTATTGCAAACAATCTGGGCCTGGTTATGAGATAACCAGTCCATTCCCAAGACTATGTCAAAACCGGCTAACTTCAAAGGAAGTAGGGACAAAGGAAAAGAGTGGTTCTTAATGGATATAACACATCCATCTAACACATTTGAGACGGTTTCTATGGTGCCATCTGCTAATTCCACCTCATACTTCACACTTAAGGTTTTAACAGGTAAATTCAGCAATTTGCAAAACTTATTATCTACAAACGATTTATCAGCGCCTGAATCAAAAAGTACTCTTGCATAGACATCATTTATGAGGAAAGTACCTGTAATCACGTTATCGTCCTGCACAGCTTCTTTCGCATCCATCCTGAAGACCCTAGCATTGGTCTTCTTTCCTTCATCAGCCTTCTTTGCATATTTTGGGCAATTTGTCTTAATGTGCCCCTTTTCGTTGCAACTGTAGCACGTTGCGTCCTTCAACTTTTTGCAATCCAAGGTCTTGTGTTCCTTGGACTTGCATATACCACATGCAAAAGTTCTTGACTGAGTCTGCGAGTTCGATTCAAACCTGCACTTCCCGAAGTGCTGTTTCTTGCAGATCTTGCACTTGGGCTTATCACCAGACTGATGCCCATCCTTCTTAGACTCAGACCCTTTCTTGTGGTCATTGTTTCCTCGGTGCTTCTTGTTTGACCTTCGTGAATTGTCATCTTCACATTTCCTTTTCTCTGCATCTGTGTTCCTCAGCGATCTCTGTCTGACCGCATCCAGTGTGAGGGACAAGGATATATCAGTTACAGACCTGAAAGTAGTTGGCCGAGAGGCCTTCACGCTTGCCTTAATCTCTGGGGCTAAACCCCCAATGAAACGAGCTATTCTTTTGGGTTCTGGGGTCACCAGATACGGAACCAATCTGGACAATGTGTTAAAGCTCGTAAGGTAAGCTTGGCAGTCAAGGTTCTTCATAACCAACGATAGGAAGTCAGACTCAATCTTTTCAACCTCATGTTGAGGGCAGTAGTTTTCTCTGATGAGGGCAACAAATTGTTCCCATGTCATGTTGTACAGTGGAATCTTTCCAGTAGCTTGAATCAATGATCTCCACCAGGCTAAGGCCTCACCTTTGAACGATTGAGACACAAACTTTACCACATCCCTCTCAGCGCACCCGCTGATATCAACCACGGTATCCATCTCATCTAGCCACGTCATGCAGTCTATGGCCCCTTTTCCCCAGTGAAGTCCTTGGGTTTACATGAAACAAAGTATTTTTAGGAGCAACCCTTATCACGGGGTCCTTGATTCAGCATGAACTTTTGAGATGGATCACTTCGATGATTTGAAGAGTGACGATCGTCATCTTCTTTCCTGGGTTCATCCTTCTTGGAGGGTGGCTTGTTGTGAGCCTCAGAGTGAGTCTTAGGCTTTGAATGCGGTGTAGATAGGGTCCTACTTCGAGTTCCGCTATATTCTTCATACTGCCGCTCTAAGGCCTTTGTAACAGCGTTGTCTACTAACGCTCGCAGTTCAGCACCCGTTATATTAATTCGGGCGTTATCATTATCCTCCATTGGGTGACTATTAATTTCATCCGAGTCAGCCATTTTAATTTAAACTGTTACATAAGACAATGACAATAGTTTATTTGGGAGTTTATTATAGAATTGTCTTTTATGGCAATTCATTAACCACGGTAAACAGAGACCAGATTTGGTTAATTTGTTAATCATATTTATTTAGGATTTTCATTATAATTTATCCTAATTATAAAACAATAACAGTGTTATTAGTAACACAAAAGGCCTAGTCACAAGGATATTTTTAAAACATAAGCTATGATTTCAGAGAATCAAGGTTCTAAGGTTTGAACATAGTTCTTTACCTTTTTCTGGCAGAGAGTCGTAGACTACTATTGTCTTTTGTCTCATATGAAAATGAGTATGGCCCGTAGGCACTATATTACCAATGTATGGTCAAAATATGATCATCTTAATTGATGATTTAAACCCATGATTCATAGATCATTTAGTTGGGTTAGGAATCTTTTAAAGAATTCCTTACATAAGAATGATGTGTGTGATTTTAACGAATCACGTCTGCCAGGAGTGTTAACATGTTTTCAGATGTTAGCTGGGATCCGAATCTTTTTAAAACAGGTTTTACCATATTGGCTAAGTCTTTATAATGACCTACTAACTAGGTTTTACCTTTTTAAGATTCTTATTAATATTTAAATAGGCAGATTATATTTTTAAATGGAATGATTTTGATTTATTTATTTCATGTATAATATATTTACGCATATAAATGACAATTTGCAATTTATAACTTATCATTCCATTAATCATAAAAAGTACACACTGCCCTAAACGGGTCTTTCAACATAACATCATAACAACTTGCCCACGCAGGGGCTTAACCAAAAGAACATACCCACACAGGGGTTAACAGAAAGACATACCCTCGCAGGGGCTAAAAAGATAAGTCCACGCAGGGACTAAACAAGCAAACATACCCACGCAGGGGTTAAAACAACAAGACAGGCCCACGCAGGGGCTCAACTAAAACAAGGAAAGTACAACCAACATTTGAAGGATTCAATGGTCCTTCTTGCTCTTCCCTTTTATTAAACTTGTCAATCCCTGGAAGAAACTTTGTCGCTCCCTGCGATCTCTGTGAAAATCTCACTCGACTTGGTCCAATCTTTGAAGAATTTCTTCCCGTTCGGGTGGGGAAAACCGTGGCGGCTGCGATTGTTGCCTAATTATAGGTCTAGCAGGTTTTGGTACCCATGAGTCGGGTACCCTACTCCCCAAGGAGCTCCATACGGTCCTTCAGGATGAAGGGCGTTGTAGTTGGCCGCTACCAAGTATGGGTCGGCTTTAGCGTAATTATAGTTGGTGTGAGCCGGCTGCTCAAACGGGTTATATGCCATTGAACCAGTGTAGGCAGGAATCGGGTTATCAAAACCCATCGGTGGTGGCTGTGGTGCAACTGGGTTTGAAGGTCCACCCATTTGTGGGTCTTCCTGTTGTGGCGGATAATGAGTGCCACTAGAGTGACGAGGAGAGCTAAAATGAAAATCCCCTCCTCGCGCGGACATCCGTGCGCCTGTCCTCCTACGCCTTGGCTGTTCTGGAGGTGCTTGATGAACTGGCGGCGGTGGAGGCGGTGGCGTGACAGCCACGAAACATGAATCCCCAGAGGGATCCTGCTGCTGCTGGTGAGGTGAAGAATGATGCGAGGGTGTAAAATACCACTCGAACTGGTTAAACCGAGCCTGGTAACTGTCTGGACCACGGTAGGGTGATCCGTGAAAAGATGAACCATCCGAGACCTCAATAGGATGGTTGGGGGTTCCGGTTGCAGGCTCGACGGGATCCGTGTCCTCGTCCATGTCCATCGCATTGTCTTTGGAGAAATGGTCCTCTGGTCCCAATGGGTTAAAACCAACTGGTTCTTGTATGTAGTTTTCCGGGTTAAACCGGCCCTGAAAAATAGGTGTGGGGTTACCAAAGGAATTGTGCGAAAGGGATCGCTGAAGAGGTATATATGAAGGTTGTGGGTTTTCGGGCTCGTTTTCTGACTGTGGCCCATAGGAGTTACGAAAGGGAGGCGTTGAACTATGTGAAACAGACCGTCTAGCGGGCTCCACAATGGTCCTCCAGTTCTCTCGGGGATCGGCACTTGCAGTGGTAGAAGGAGCTCGCCTGTGCGAAGGCCCGGCTTCGTGATCATTGGGGGAGGTGATTGGCCCCTTGCCTCGTCCTCTTCGTCTGAAAAATCTTGGTGGCATATTTAGACCTATCAATATAACATAAGATAACAACAAGAATATATAAAATAAAAGACAAAGTTAAAAATAAATTGAAACAAATTTGGATTGTTCCTATGTTCTTTGTCTAGACTCGAAAATTTAGGAATGTGCAATTGTGTAACTGAGATTAAACACAAAAAGGCTAGTGTTTAATTCACTCAGCGTTGGCTCTGATACCAACCTGTCACTCCCCGATATTTCCACGTTTGACCGGTGGGCCCGGTGGGGGAGTATCGTGACGTGGTTGGCAACATTACAGTCAAACAACACAATATTTAAATGCACAGCGGAAGCAAAAGATAGATATATTTCAACTTTAATAAATTGTAATATCAAGTATCACAAATAGTTGAAAGAAATCCACAGGTGGGTCAAAATAAAATGGAAACATTGTTCAACAGTTTTGACATCCAAGCTTGCGAGACTTATTGAGGACGCTAGGAGAAAGCCAGCCTAGTTCGCTTAGTACCTGCACTTAACCTTTTTGGAAAAATACGTCAGTTTACACTGGTAAATACATTCAACTGACTCATTTTGAAAAGTTTAATAAAAATTGATTTGAATGCACGTGGCACAAACTTTTTATAACTTGGGATAATTATTTAAACATATAAACTTGTAAAAGAATTACATGTTCCTTATGCGTTCAGTAGCCCGGATCGTGTCGGGTTAAAGATCAATAGACACACCACATTATTTATTTATGCACTGACGAGTGTACGCCTACACCCCGCGCTTAGGTCGTGGCCATTTCATAAAATGATGCCAAGGATGTCCGGGACATGGTCATTAACCCCCCAAAGGCGTTAAGCAAACAAAACATATTTAAACGGGTCATCTCGATAATACTTAACCACCAATCGATAAAGGTCAAATGCCCGACCAAGCGGTATTTTATATACCGTACCCCAAGCCCGTATAAGGAAAATAAGGTAAAAGTATTTACCTTTGCAAGTATAAATCACAATTAGAAAATGCGGGTAGCTTTTACCGGTTCTCCTATTCTGGATCAAAGGTTTATAATAACCTATTAGAATCCTAACGGTCTTTAGTTAAGCTTAAGCTTAGACCGATTAGTTTGAAGGAACGATACGGTTCGAACGCGTGATTAAGCGAAGACCGGAATAGAATGTGATTTAGACCTGACAAGTTTGAAGACTTGTCTTATATGGGTAATCTAAACACATTCTGGATTTTGAGATAAAAACGATAAGGTTTGACCCGTTTCGGCTAGTTTATGCAAACTAGTTACATAAACCGAACCGAACGCGCAAGAGGCGTAACGGGTAACCATAAGAGCCATATACAGATTTCCTAAGTTAATATGCCTCAAATATGTTGTGACATCAGTAAGATATCTTTTATTATGCCCGAAACGAATTTAAACTCAAACTATGCCCTGTAGGGGTATTTTGGTCATTTATAAGGTTATAAAAGAGTTCAAGTATTAACCTGAGTTACAGGTCTGATATCATTAGTACAATTACTTAATTTAATAGGTTATAACAGTAGGGTACTGCATATATGTGAAATTTATCAATTATAACCAAATTATGCACCGTAGGGGCATTTTGGTAATTTCACATGAGCCGAAAAGCTCAAAACTGAAGTCTGAGTTAAACAACTTTTGCTTACTGTTAAAATATTATAATTTACCTAAAATATCAGTAGGTATCAACCCTTGTATGTTTAAAATAGTTTTAGTACATACTATGCGTTAAAAACGCTTAAAAAGGCGATTAGAAGCCGTTTCCGGGTTCTATATAGAAAGCTGATATTTTTATTATTCCAGAAGGTTTAAAATAATTTATTTATCATATAAATTCAGTAGCAAAAGGTTTGGGGTCAAAAAGATATGTAAAACTCATTTTATAGCCCAAAAGGGCAAAACCGACAATTACCGAAACAAGCTTTTGACTCTAAGTTATGCTCAGCCTAAAATTAATTAAAAATCTTCAAAATTCCAAAATAATATATTACATCAGTGGGTAAAAAGTTTGATATCAAAAAGTGGGTTTAAATAGGCTATATGCTAATTATGCCGTTAAATCGCTAAAAAGCTTTCTAATTACGCTAATGAGCATAACTCTCAATCTATACCTCAAGCTGATGTCTAATTCTGGGTACAAGTTTATATATCAGTAACTAAGGTTTCTACTCTTTTACATTTTCAAAAATCACGTTTTATGGTGAAAAGGGCATAATGGTCAACATATGAGCAATTAACGGAATCATGCATATTAATTGGATAACTAATGAACCAAGGTGTATAATCACAGAGGGTTATACTAGCATGTAACCTGGTCCTAAGGAAGCTCTAAGGCATTTCCAACTCATACTAAATCGGGTCAGAACTGAAGTCAAAGCAAAAGTCAACGTTTTGCGACTTTCGGTTCCGAACCGGGTCTAAACAAAAATTTGTCGGATCAAACAAGCTTAGACCAGTTATTATACTTATTACCAAGTTATATGAGTGATAAAATGGGTTACACGCCTTCTGCATTGTTAATTATGCGTTAAATCAAAAATTACATTTCTGTTGACTTTTTCTAATTAACTTTGACCCGACAATTGGTCTAGTTAGAGTGGGAATCAGAGGGTGCCCTTTTAAGGGTTTATTACCCACATAATTACCAACTTATAACTACTTTCAATTCGACTAATCACTGGCCCATTAATGATTAATCGCTAAGTCAAACGGTAATTACGACGGTTTGACTTTTAAGCTTAAACTAAGTAAAAACTCAACTAGGAAAGGTTAAGCATACTTACTGAAGTCCTATGCATGAAATGTGAAGCTTAGAGAGAAGTCTTGAGCTCCAGAAATGTTCCACAAATGCAGATGGAAGGTGTGCTCGTAAGATTGCAACATAAGGCCTTATATAGTGCTTAAATCTCCTTTAGATCATTGACAACCCACTCTAGTGGTGATCCCTGATCATTTACACATGTCCCTAAAGCCTAAAATCCTTAGGGGTCGCGCATGGAAGTGAAACATATCAGTTTAAGTCGGTTATAAGCTCAAAACAGCCATCTGTCAGTTTTCTGGTCGCTGGGCACCCCTTACGGACCGTAAGGGGTGTGGCTTACGGTCCGTAAGCCTTCTGCAGAAAACAAAAATCTTTGTTCTTTC
Organism: Helianthus tuberosus; assembly: GCA_030545235.1. Classification (NCBI taxonomy): domain Eukaryota; kingdom Viridiplantae; phylum Streptophyta; class Magnoliopsida; order Asterales; family Asteraceae; genus Helianthus; species Helianthus tuberosus. The sequence goes on from CM060373.1 coordinate 112,401,329, forward strand.
GGGGTTTGAAAGGGCAACTGATGTATAATCGATTTTGGCCATGTTTTATCAGTATGGGGCCTCAAGTTTGGGTCATGCACAGTATATACCACCTTGTTATGTTGTGTAAAAGTCTTGGATTCTTTAGAAAGTGCCGAAAACGAAGGTTTACCGTAGAAATTCCATAGGATCCTATTTTGTGCAATAATACATTATCAAAATAATCGGACCTGAGTATTATTAGATGTTTATAATAGGTTAGGGTCTTGGGATTCATAACGAGGTCGTTCAGAGGTATTTAGTTAACATATCGACTCTTTTAAATCCTACCCTACATCTTCATTCGATCCGAGTTTATAACGCTTTTGTCGTACATGACACGTGTCGTTATTTTATTGCACACGAATTTTCGAGGTGTTACAATATATGATTATATGTTGCAACAAAGTGGTATATGTTATTAGAAATGTTAATGGGCGTCTATGAATGTGTCATGTGGTATTAGACGATCACCTACTCTAACTTACCTAAATGTGTAAATGCATGACAACGTGATTCGGTGACTATGTGTTAGACTACGTGTAGCAATTCATAAATTGAACTAATTGAAACGGTAAACTTATCATGACAAAGTTGACATTCCTGATTACCTTTCAAGTTTAATATCGAGCAAACTAAGGTGAGGTCACAATCATTTTTCAAAAGCATGTGTTCCTAGTTGGAACAACCCTTTTTACGGTAGCCCTGTTTTGGGCTACGCGCGTGTTCCTTGTGTGAACCACTGAAACATGCTATCCACTACAGGTGGATAGTACACTTAGACTAAATGAAAAACTCTATCTTGAAAGTCCCTGTATTTTACCAGATAGATTGTCGGGTGGGCATACGCGGGGTATTAGTTGATAGCGCTATTAGGTTTGACAAACCTCACACCGTGCTGGAGGCCGAGCGTGAACTTCTAACCTTCACTCTTGCTTTAATGTTGATAGACATTATTGAGGGCACAAACGAAACGTCAGCATTCGATACACAGTTTAGTCATGTGATGACGGTTAGCTACCCGAGTCATACTTAAATTAAAAACATTGTGAACTTTACTTTTACTAAACTCAAATTTGTGAATTCGCCAACTTTATTGTTGACACGTAGTTGCACGCTTTGCAGGTCAGTAGGTACAGCTATGGACGGGCAGTGCAATCTGCTGGAGTGAGTGGTTCGTTAAACTTTATGTTTTGAACATTTATTAAATTTGTGGTTTAAGTTCTTAATGGGTTTCACTTTATTTTTCCGGTACAACATAAATTGTGTTTTGGACAATTAAACTATATCGCTAATCATGTTATTAGTGAAGTTTTGTGATTTTAAATAGTTGGTTCAACATGATTAGTGGCTAGATCCTGGTCAGTCACACGCCTCGCGGTAAAACTACGCGTGTGGAAATTGAGGGTGTGACACGCTAGCTTTGTTTCGATTGTTTATATGGCGGTTCACAATATTGTTGAAGTTGCTGCACTTCGTTTTCATTAATGTCCATTTGCCCGAGTATGAATCGTTTGTACCATACGTTCGCACTTATGATGACAAAAAAATTTCACGAGTTCCTCTCATAAAAATAAAAACTGGTGCATATTAACCATTGCCTATTTTAACAATTGACTTTTTCTAAAACAACATTTTATAAAAAAATAATATTTAAAGTATAGAATTTTAAACATTTAAGATATTATTAAATAAACAATTAAACAATTTTTAAAATATTACCAACAATGAGATATTCGGATATGTCGACCTATGCTCATGCCAAGACTAACTCCTCTTTGCTTGACCACTTTTTTTGTGTCTTTGGAGCTCGTGTTTCATCCGGCTGCTTTCTACAATGTCTATGCGAGGATGATCGTTGACGGCTATTGGGCTGGGTTTTGAGAATGGGTTGGGTTTCGGTACGCTTTGGGTTTCGGATGGAGACATAGAAGATATAGGAGATATAAAAGATAAAACTTAAGACACGTATTGGGTAAATGAGAGATACATGAAATATACTAGCATTTAAATGGGGGCTATACTATACCGTGTAGCCTAATAAAAGTTCAAATATTACTAGAAAGGTAAAGGAGGCATATTCGTTTTATCTCTACCCCACTAAAACAAATCAAGCTATGTACAGTCCATGATTATTTTACCCTTCTCTTTTTCTTTTTTCTTTTTTGTTTTGCATCTCACACACTTTTCTTTTTTGGTTTGCATCTCACATGCACTAAACTTTTTTATGGTTTTCTTAACCTGTTTTATCTTTCTTTTGTACCTTTTCTTCTATCTTTATTGATATAGCGAGTGCTGACACTATTTTGATATTGTAACGAACTAAACTAATACCCACCAAATTTCTTTCTTATAACAAACCGAAATGATACCGTCCGAATTTTCGCTGCATCACACGAGAGAATCTCACTAGCTATATCGATTATAAGAGATGAGAAACGGATGTTAAAATCATTTATTATATCTATTTTTAAAATTCAGTTTCACCTCATATAGTTCTAATTATATACTTATTTAACTCAATTAGATTTCAATTAATTTGTTTTTTTTCCAATAACTCGCGTTGGTTAACTTTCTAAGACCATGTGTAGTGGTGGAACAAAATAATGCCCCCACCATGGGGCATTATTCGACACGTGTCATCCCAGTCAGCATGGGGCATTATTGCAAAATTGTGTAGTGGGCATAATACCTAATAATGCCCCTTCCAATTATTAAACAAAAAAAAAAAAAAAGCAAACTCACACTCCCATTGGCTAGTCAAACCTTGGCAGACTGAAGAACACTCCCATTGGCTACATGCACTTGCTCATTTGACCACTTCAGCGTTTTAAATAAAACGCCAACATGCAAACTTTTCAAAAAAAAAACGCCTTATAACGCCCGGTGTAGTGGGGGGAGGGGCGTTTTGGGGCGTTTTTTTCAATTTTTTTTAAAAATAACGCCCCACTACGGGTGGCCTAAGGAAAAAAACTGAATACGCGGTTGTGCATGAAATATTTTTTTTCTCAAAGCAGGTTGCTCTTAATTTTTTTGTTCTTAACACTTTGGTATAAAATTTTTGTCATCAAAGTTGCATTCAAAATAAAGTATTTCTTTGATATCGTAGGTTATACGTGTGCTAGTACCCAAACGAACCTAACATATTCCGACAGAACATTGGTCCCACAGTATTTGTCTTATTGTTTTCAATCGATGTGAACACGTCGTTATCCTGTTGGACGTATCACAATTTATTTATTTTTCTTCTCTTTTGGTTGCTATAACAAATGTCAGTCTTGTAACAACCAAACTAATACTGACCAAATACTTGTCACTTAGCAGGGGAATCCCTCTAGTGTATACTTAATACGATACGTATAACGAGAAGCAGTTTTAAAATATTGTCATTACGTTATATCAATCAAATGATTCAAATTGCCCATGGCATTGTAGCTTAACGGCATCTTGGGGTGGGATAAGGCTTAGAGATCATTAGATTCTGGGTTTGACTCTCACAAGAGGGTTTTTTTTTCCAGATTTATTGGGTTCATTCTAGATTGATGTATAGGCATTATAACCTAGTAAAAATGAATATGATCAGATTATTCCACTAATTACATGACACAAACATATATAGTGATAACCCAAAGTTGCCGTTCAAAAAAAAATCAAATGATTCAAATCCCTGATTTGTCGTTGGCTTATTTTAGGAAACGACGAAAACATGGGCATTTAAATTCTGTAGATATTTTTTATCCCACCGACGGTGTAGGATCTCCACTTTTACATTCTAAAAATTTATCTTTTACCCCCGTATATTTAAAATTTACCAACTAAACCTTTTAGTTTGATATATATTTTTTTAATCAATAACTATATTATATATATATATATATATATATATATATGGGGAAGGATCCACTAAAAATTGGATTTTGTCTAAGTAGCCTAAGAAGGATTGTGATTATAACATGTGGCACTCCTAATAAGTAGGAATGAAGGGCATTTTGGTCCTTATAAATAGGAGTGAAAATGACAAGTGGCACCTCTTTTGTTTTTTAAAAATACAACAAAAAAATATAGCACAAAAAATGTTGTACAAAAAAAATATAGTATAAAAAAAATCTAGTACAAAAAATCTAGTACAAAAAAATATAGCACAAAAAATGTAGTACAAAAAAATATAGCACAAAAAAATCCAGTACAAAAAAATATAGCACGAAAAAATTCAGCAAAAAAATGTAGTACAAAAAATTCAGCACAAAAAATTGAGAAAAAAAAAAATTTAAGATAAAAAAATCAAGCAAAAAAAATATAGTTTGCGAATTATATAACTCACCTTGATAGATTGAACAAGCATGGGAGTAGCATCAGCCAATTTGTAGGTGACGGGATGCCATCCTTGCCTCTCGCGACCTTTGCTTGATGAAATATCCCATGACGTGTGAGTTAAACTCCTCCTTGTCAGTTCTCCTTCAAGCCCTTTATGCTGTTTATTGGAATCCAAAATTTAAAACCATTAACAAAAATACCATATGGAGCTTAGTTGTTTTTTTAACAAAAGGCTAAAGATATTTGGAAATAATCATGTAGCACAAACTTACAGCCAGTAATGTTGCTACATAATGTTCATCAGGTATACAATTATGCTCCTTGGAATTATCAGCCGGCTGCAAACAAACAAAAAAGACCAGTTTGTCATAATCTTCACTAAATTGGCACTGAAACAAGTTTCTTTTTATTTGCTGTTCTGTAAAGAAAACTCATCAAAACCGCTCTTTTGCAGTTGACAAGATTGCTACAAAAATATAGTACAAAAATCCAGCACAAAAAAATGTTATACAACATAGAAATACAACACATTTTAGTGGGTTTTTTTTAGTCTTCATATTTTATATAGCAATATGGTACTCAAATTAAAGATAAAAAGACGCTCGATTTTACGGTGAAATTTTTATGAAAAAATAATGTCGTATAAAAAAGTTATGAACGTTTAAAAAATGGGGGTGGAATATGCATGTGCCTTGCATGTGGAGAGAGAAAGTCCATAAATAGGATTTTCCCAAGATACCCTTGCACTCCTACTTTCTCCTACACTTTCATCTTAACCATTGATTTGAAAAATGAATGGTTAAGATTCCTTCTCATCCTACTTAGGTAAAATAAACTTTTTATTTGATCTTAACCCTATATATATATATATATATATATATATATATATATATATATATATATATATATATATATGTATATATATATATGGCTAATTCTATACACACCCTCCCTCTTCCTGATTATACCCCCCCTTGTGAGAGGAAAACTGTCGGTCCCACGCAGGCCCCACCTGTAAGTATGTGAGAGGAGGGGGGTGAAAAAAGTAGATATGGGATGTAGAAAGTAGCACTCATTAATATATATATATAACCAACTGGGGTGTCCCAATTGGCCAGCCTCACCCCTACTCTTCATAGAGACCCGGGTTCGAGTCCAGGCACGGGGACAATCGGCCACCTTCTTCCCAGAAGGAAACGGACTCAGCTCGGGATGGGGTATTCACCCCCTGGCACCATGAGGCTAGGTTGCTGGTGGAGTGTTATCACTCCAGCGGTTGGGAGGACCGTGGAATATCCCCCCCCCCCCCCCCCCCCCTATATATATATATATTAAAATAGGTAATCAATTTGCAAGCTTTCAGATAGATTTAACTAAAAATTAAGACAAATTATCAGTACAAAGACACTTGCTGGCCATATCAAATTTGATAGCTGTAATTTTTTAGTATATCTTTTCAAATGTATTCAATTAGCAAAAGATCAATATAAACATTTTCATAACCAATTTGTCTTATCATCAAACTAAAAACAAAGTAAAAAATATTTATATAAAATCTAGTACTTGAAAAGAAGTAACTAATGAAAAAAACAAAATAACCACTTTTAGTGAAAGCTTACCCACGTCTTATACCTATCACTTATTAAAATCCACATGGTCTTGTGACATTTTATCAAATATCAATTTCAAAAATATCACTGTTATCATTTATATGCTAGGGCCAACCTTGACCTCTACCTAGAAAGAATTTGACATTCGTCCGTAAGAGGTAGGCCAGAACTTGACGCTTTCTTCACCATTGATCCGACAAGTCATGTTGTGGGCCGAAAGGCCATGACAGGCGACACCTTAACGTTGCATAAGAGGAAACTTGAATTTCCAGTAACCAACCTGACCTATAAAACCTTCTTATTGATAAGTAGGTTGAATGCTTCTAGGATACATTTTTTAAATTAAAGGTTTTCAAATCCTTAGGGCTTTGGTTTATTAGGCATCATTAAAAAAAAAGAGGCATGTTGAGTTTTAGCTTTTCAATTTTAGTAATTTGATTTCTTCCCCATTTTGCGTTTGTTTCTTCATCTGCAAATCAAAACTAATTTCCAAACAAAGAAATTTGGGCCCGTATCTTATTCTACCGGTTCGAACCACTGAACTGTTTTGCCAAATATTTCAATTTGATTTTCATATTTCATTAAAAATGATATTAAGGTAATTACTGACCTTCCATACTTTCAGTAATAAATCCAGCGTTCCCAGTTCCTGCATACGTTACTCAAGACCTTCTAGTCTTCCTTCCATATTCAATCATGAACTTGATACATTTAACACTCCAATGTCACAAACGTATTGTACACTTATTTTAAAAAAAAAAAACTTTGTTGGAAAATTGAGCATTTTTTGGATTAATTTTTTATTATGGATTAAATTTTGGAATTATTTTTTTATTAATATGGAAGCATGTACTTTCAGATTATTTTTTAAGGTGAAGTTGTATTTTTATGGAATTATAAGGTCAACCAGTCTACCCAGTTGAACCGTCCGCTACAACCTGTTAAACCATTTATAAGTCCATCCCTGTATAGTTTAAAAACCGGTTTTCAAAATATTGGGTATAACATAGTTTCAAAAATGGGGGATGAGATAGTGATATAGTAATCTTCTAACACTTGTTTCTCGTAAAAAAACTACTATATAACAAACTACATGCTACATTAATAGAGATGAGCATTTGCTACTGGGTACCGGTATCGGTCTCTACCGGTATCAATCCATATCTCAAGAAATAAAAGCAAGATCGCCACCTCTTTCTTAACACCCTCCATTTCCCCAAATCACTTCTTATTCTAACAAAACTTCCCGTCTTTACAGCCTTAATTCCCGTTCACCCATCAAAATGTCAGCAACCCACAACACCACCAATCCCCCCAAACCATTCCGGATCTTCATCGGTTACGACACACGCGAACACATCGCATACGAAGTATGCCGATACTCCATCCTAAAACGATCCACTATCCCCGTCGAAATCATCCCAATAAAACAATCCGAATTACGCAACAACAACCACTTTTGGCGCGAACGCAACAAGCTAGAGAGCACTGAATTCTCATTCACACGTTTCCTAACGCCATTTCTAGCGAACTACGAAGGGTGGGCATTGTTTGTAGATTGTGATTTTTTATACCTTGGTGACGTAAAAGAATTGCATGATGTTATTGACGACAAGTATGCGTTAATGTGTGTGAAACATGAGTATGTTCCTACCGAAACAACGAAGATGGATGGGGCGGTTCAGACGGTTTACCCGCGAAAGAACTGGTCGTCGATGGTGTTGTATAATTGTGGGCATGTGAAGAATAGGGTTTTGATGCCTGAGGTGGTGAATAGTGAGTCGGGTGCGTATTTGCATCGGTTTATGTGGTTGGAGAATGAGGAGATCGGGGCGGTTCCGTTTGTTTGGAACTTTTTGGTTGGGCATAATAAGGTTGTGGAGGGGGATGAGACGACGTGCCCCAAAGCGATACATTTTACGTCGGGTGGGCCGTGGTTTGAGGCGTGGAGAGATTGCGAGTTTGGGGAGGTGTGGGTGAGGGAGATGGAGTGTGAGAAGGTTAAGGAGAAAGAGAATGTTGGGTGAATTGTGATGGTGGGGTTGATTTTGGGTTAGTTTGGTTTGGGGTTGAATTAGGGTACAATAAGTTGGTGGTTTTAGGGTAATTGTTTGGGTTTAATTGTTGGTTTTGATTTTGTGAATGTGTTGTAATAGCAAGTTCATTGGTGAGTATTGTAAGTTTGTAACAACATTAGCTTTCTTCTTTCTTTTTTTTTTTTTTTTTTTTTTGTATATGTTTGGATTTTCTATAAGTAATTTTGATTTTCTGCACTTATGGTAATAGTGGTTTTGAACTTTTGATGTCATGATGTAAATTGGAATGCCTTTGTGTCAATGGATGCAATAATAGTTATATGACTACTATGTCTTTGATTTGAATCAAAAGATATAAGTGTCACTTTTTATTCAGAAAAATCTAAGGTTACGTTTGTTTCATTGAATTTTGTACGGTGTAATTAATTTGTCAAAGAAATTGGATTTGAAATTGAAATTTGTTAAAGGGATTAGAATTTATGGTGCATTTATTTGACAAAACTAATCTTGTTTGGTTTGCTAAATTGTTAAAGAAGTTGGAATGCAATGGCGGGGTGGTAGTGGTGGCAATGACAATTTGGGCTGTAAACGAATCGAACGAACACGAACACGAACAAGACTATGTTCGTGTTCGTTCGTTAAGGAAATTAACATGTTCGCGAACTGTTCACGAACGCATACCGAACATAAGTTTATGTTCGTGTTCGTTCGTTAAGGAAATTCAGTTGTTCACGAACAGTTCGTGAACACTGGTCTCGAACATAAACGAACGCAAGCAAATAAAAACAAACACAAACGAACATTTAACTTGAAAATAAAAAAATAAAAACATTGTTATCCTTAAACATTGAATATAAGTAGTTAAATACAACCATCAAATGATAAATCAAAACACAAGAAGTCAACTAGACCACCAAACGATGAATCAGGTTTAACTAATTTAGACATAATTATCCCCAAAAATGTCTTAGGGGCTGTTTGGCAACATCTGAATGGTTAAGTGCTGAACCAGTAAGAGGTCTGAATCATTAAGCGCTGAACTAGTAAGAGGTCTGAACCATTAAGAGCCTGTATAATGCTTAACCGTTCAGAGGCAAATGTCTGACCAATTCAGATTAGAGGTCTTAACCATTCAGACTCTGTATAAATCTTAACAATTCAGAGGCAAATGTCTGAACCATTCAGACATCTGCTCGTGAAACAAACAGCCTGAACCATTAAGTGCTGAATCAGTAAGAGGTTTGAACCATTAAGAGCCCCATTAAGAGGTAAACAAACAACCCCTTAGAATGTCCAAATTTTAGCTACTTAGAAAAAAAGGGCTTCAAGTTTTCAATATGTTTAGATAAAAGGTTTATTATTTATTATTTGTTTTTGATATAATCAAACAAACACGAACGAACGTAAACGAACATATTACCGAACGTTCACGAACATAGTCGAACGAACGAGACCTGTGTTCGTGTTCGTCCGCTAAGCTAATCGAACGAAATTTTTTGTTCGTGTTCGTTCGTTAAGCTAATCGAACGAACATAAATGAACTTCCCGCCGAATGGTTCACGAACTGTTCGCTGAACGTTCGGTTCGTTTACAGCCCTAATGACAATGATTGCTTCGACGAGAGAACATGTATTGTAGGGCGGTGAGCAAGTAAGATATTCCAATTCCTTTGTTTTGAATCGTTTATAGTTTGAAAGGAATGTAAAAGGAAATTACATTAAGATAGAAGGTAAACGGGTAACAAATTACGTTGCTGCCTTTTTGATTCAAAAATTTTTATCATGTGTTACCACAATGCCTTTAATTTGAATAAAAGTACAATAATGAAATATTGTCTTTGATTTGGTAATAGTTTTGGATTCAATAATATTTATTATGTGAGACCACAATGACTTTGATATGAACCATAAAAATACAAGAAAAAATCGTCCTTATTCAGTAATATATATGCATTCTTGGAAGTGTTTCACGTGGTTTAAAGAAGGGTGAGGGTATTGACACCCCCCCCCCCCCCGAGGTGGCATATAGGGCAATAAAAGGCGTATATAGTGTGAAAGCAATTAATGTGCCAGAAAAAGTGTTTTGATAAGCCACTCATTGCCCTATGAGAGGCATATAAGGTTGTGGTAGTTGGAGCATTAAACCCTATATGCCTCTCATTGAGCAATGAGAGGCTTATCGGCACGACTTTTGATGAATTTAAGGTATAATTACTGACATGAAAGGAGTTCAGTCTGAAAAAGCGTGAAAGTGACCCATATGACCCTTATCGGCCTATACGACCCTTATCGAGCAAAAATGTTTGTTTACCCAAGCATACGGGATTTATGGCTTCCAAATTTTTTCAAACTCGCAAAATTCCTGAAGATTCTTAACTTAAAAATTTGGTTGAGACCGTGAAGCATAAAGATGTCGTTTTGGGGCATTGGTAATATTTTTGGCGAAGATTCGAACCAGTCGTACGTCTCCGAAAGCGTTTGGTTATCCGACGTTGATCGAGGTGAGGAGGAGGTTGTGTCTGTGCCTCGTTGTGATGACGGGGGTGTGCGACCCACGTTACCTGACTTGAACCAGGTGCTTGTAGATGAGGGGGAACCATCTTACATTGCCCAAAGTTATCCGCGACACGAATACGGGACTTACCATTCGTATACGGAAAACAAACACAAGTTAGAGTATGAGGAAGGTGCTAAGGAGTATGAGAAAAATGATAACGAAGTCGAAGAAGGTGCTAACGACTTTGAGGAAAATGATAACTAAGTCGAGGAATGTGTAATGCACTTTGAGGAAAATGATAACGAAATCGAGGAAGGTGTAATGCACTTTGAGGAGGATGTTGACGACGACGAACCTGCTAACGAGGAAGGTGTTCACAACGACGAGCGTGCTAACGAGGAATGTGCTAATGACGAGAAAAAAACAAAAAAGGTATGACATAACCGTCAATTACGTGTTATTCGTGTTACATAATGTTGATATAATTTTAGAGTGGATAAAATGATTTTGTATACGTGTTATTTGTATGTATATAATTTTTATTAGGTAGGAGAAATCTAGAAAATGTTTGACCCATCCCGACCTTAACCCGAACCCGACCCGAAATTGTGTCATACATATTAACCCGATTTCGTTATCATTTTGGTGAAATATTATATATGTTCTGGTGAAATAGTTTGTTAAAAATAGATTACTTAGGCTTGTAAATGAATCGAACGAACACGAACGAGGCATGTATACTGATTAAAAATAGAAAATGTATGACACGAAATTTCATACAAACCCTAAAATGTGTCATACATATTAACCCGAACCCGATGTTGAACCCGAGTTTTTTTATTGTTTTTTTGACAAATTAATATATTAATTTCATTTATGTGGATTTCTAATGAACCTTTTTTTTTTTTTGAGGTATTTGGGTCACTTGAAGAATTGGGTATACAAAAGAGAAGTTGCGAAAGGTTACGTCATTGTCACCCAACGAACGAGGAAAAAAGGCGAAGGTGCGTCAGCAAGGACAGTGAAGATATGGTTGCAATGCGATCGTGGCGGCGAATCCAAAAGTAAAGCATCCGTTCGGCGTTCCGGTAGCAAAAAGGTTGGCTGCCCTTTTAGTCTGATAGGGAAACTAGACTCAAGTAGTGGTAGTTGGAGCCTTGTGGAGAAGAAAAACATTCACAACCATGAGCCTGCTGAATTTCTCGAGGGCCACGCGTTTGCTAGAAGGCTGACCCCGGACGAAGAATCACTGGTGGAGAGACTTTATCTGCAAAACATGGAGCCTACAAATATACATTTAACCATAAGAAATCAGTACCCACATAGCGTGTGCATTCTACAAGATGTACAAAACGTGATTAAAAAGATTAAACGAAAAATGTACGGCGATCGAACTCCAATGCAGATATTGGAGAGCATGTTGCAAGAAGAAAGGTACGTTTATTTCACCAGAGTGAATCCCTCCACAAACGCGGCCGAGGAGGTTTTTTTCGTTCATCCGGACTCGTACAACATGTGGCGTGCATTCCCACATGTGTTGATGATTGATGCTACCTACAAGACGAATGAGTATAAGCTTCCGTTTATTCAAGTTGTGGGTGTGACATCGACACACAAGTCTTTTTGTGTGGCTCATGCGTTTGTCTCTAAAGAAAAAAAAAGATAACTTCTTACGGGTCCTGGAGAAGCTCAAAGAATTGTTGGTAGATTGCATGGAGCCACGTGTAATTGTAACAGATAAGGATAGATAAACAGGTTGCAAAATTCCACTTGCCGCGATAGATAAATTCTGGACAAAACTTAATTTTTCGACGTAGGAACTTAATCAAGACAAGTGTAATATTCAGGCGGAAATGGATAACCTCACACAGCAACTACATACGCAGCCACCTCTAGTGGTAAAAAGTATGTTGTCGAAGATGAAAGCGGTGTTGAATCCAAGTATGGCTGACCATCAACCGCCTGAGGTACAACAAGATACTAGGGGCCGCCCAACTACGAAAGTAAAACAACAAAAGAATAAAGATAAACAACCCTAATCACAGAGGAACAACTACATTTAAAAGCCAAATGTGCGACGTAGTCGTTCAAAGAAAACCAAAAAAGAAAAAAATACACTTCCAATTATAGATAAAGACTTTCCACGGTTGGCCGGGCACAGGTACATACGTATATACATACATATATTTAGAATTCTTTTTCAATTTTTTATTTTTTAATATTTTTTAGTTTTTTATTTTTTTGCCAATTATAGGTACAAAAAAGTGATCGAGCGTTTTAAGGATTGGCTTCCATCTAGCTATCGGAGATACATAACACATATCGAAAATGCCCAGCCAGACGGTAACTGTGGGTTTCGATCCATAGCTATGGGTTTGGGGTATTACCAGAAAGAGTGGAAGTGGGTCCGCCAAGAGCTACTCGACGAGATGTTCATTAACAGAATGCGTTGGGGGCATATACTCGAATCATTGGACAAGGGATGTTACGAAAATGTGTATCGATCGATAAATTGGTTAAATGTTGAACCTGCACCTATGGCATGCTGGATGTGGTTGCCCTACACAAGGTTGTTGGTGGCTCAAAAATTTGGGGTGATTGTTCAACATTTAAGCAACGGTGTTTGTCAAACTTACTTCCCGATGTTCGAGGGACCGCAGGTTTACCCGAACCATTCCATTTTAACGATTGCTTATGTCGAAGATACCCATTTCATCATGGTTAAGTTAGCGGATGATAGCCCGATGCCAGTACCAAATGGACTTTGGAATATATACCGAAGTATGGAAGCTATGGAATGGGAGACAATGTACATGTCTCGTATTGCACAGGGTAGGGCGTTACTACGTAGTAATAGAACTCTACAAAAAGAAGTTATTGACTTGTGTTAGGTGTAGCATCCGTGAAACATAGTGTACGCAACGAACTTATTAATGTTTCTCTTTATTATAATTTAAATATATTGTAACATCCGTCAAATATAGTGTACGCAACAAATTTTTTTATAATTTTTTTTAATTAAAGTGCTTCATTTAAAAGAAAAGAGTACAAAATAAAAAAAAAACTATTGTTTTAAAGGGATTTAAAATTGTTGACTCAAACTAAAAATGAAATCTGTTTTTTTTAATAAAAGGAATTAATTTTAATATAAATAAATGAATAATAAAAAAATTAGAATTACACAAATAAAAAAGGGAGGGGTCCTTCTGTATTGGACCGGCCTCCCCCAGGTTTCGAACTTGCACCCTTCGCATAGAACACACAAGCATTAACCAGTTTATCCTCCTGTACAGGAGCTGATAAAGTGGTTATAGTATATCCTTTATACACTTCATAAGCCCCTCATTGATTCAAAAATCTATCCGCCCCTTATTGCCCTATACGCCCATCATTGATTCAAAAAAGGGAGGGGTCCTTCTGTATCGGACCGGCCTCCCCCGGGATTCGAACTCGCACATTTCGCATAGAACACACAAGCCTTAACCAGTTTATCCTCCTGTACAGGAGCTGATAAATTGGTTATAGTATATCCTTTATACACTTCATACGCTTTAAACCCAACAACTCCTATAAGTTGCTCATTGAACCATACGGCTCTCATCAACTTCTATAAAGGGGTAAACTAGATCTAAAATTTGAAAACTCACACACTAAAACACCAAGAACACACACACAAACGCTCTGGACCACACGATTTTCACAAGACAAACTCTGGACCACACGATGAAGGTTAGTTTGTATTCCAAATTTTATTGCTTAATCTTCAACCTCTTTTTATTTTTTGGTTTTATTTCCGCCGTTTGTGGTGGTGTTGGGTTTGACGGCGGTGGTGATTGACGGCAGTGGTGGTGGTAGTGGTGGTGGTGGTGGTGGTGGTGGTTGTGGTGGTGACTGTGCTGGTGGTGGTTGTGGTGGTGGTGGTGGTGGTGGTGCTGGTTGTGGTGGTGGTGGTTGTGGTGGTGGGGATTGACGGCCGTGGTGGTGGTGATTGTTGTGGTGGTGGTTCGGCGGGTGTGGTGGTGGCTGTGGTGGTGGTGGTTAGGCGGGTGTGGTGGTGGCTGTGGTGGTGGTGGTGGTGGTTAGGCGGGTGTAGTGGTGGCTGTGGTGGTGGTGGTGGTGGTTAGGCGGGTGTAGTGGTGGCTGTGGTGGTAGTGGTGGTGGTGGTGTTGGTGGTGGTTAGGCGGGTGTGGTGGTGGCTGTGGTGGTAGTGGTAGTGGTGTTGGTGGTGGTTAGGCGGGTGTGGTGGTGGCTGTGGTGGTGGTGGTGGTGGTTAGGCGGGTGTGGTGGTGGTGGTAGCGTAACCCTACCCGAACCCCGGCCCGACACGTTTGCCGGGTCTAGACTTATATCATCGTTTTTTTTTAAATGTGCATATGTTATTTTTATTATTATATTTATTATTTTTAACAATATTTTTTCGGATGCGGGTTTAATGCTATAATTGTATGTTTTATTAACAGGATATCGAAAGTCGGTGTTTTGACGGTGGTGGTAGCGTAATCCTTTTGGAGAAGTACACTGCGTTCATATTTCAGATTCAAACGCTTAACTGCGTTCGTATTCCAGATTCACGAACAGTTTCTGGTCAACGGACTGATCGGTAACGTTACTCTACTTGTGCTCCGATTTAAGCGGCGCGCTCCGATTTCGGTTGCTTCATAGGACTCACTTGAATCGTCTCGGAAGTGGATTTCGGTTGGTTCAGATCTCTTTGGGTATATTCGAAACCAACTAAAATACGTTGAATTACTGAATCAACAGAAATAACTGAAATAACTTGAATCGTCTCGGAAGTACTGAACAACAGAAGGATGACATATCGGCAGTTAGCTCGAAGAAATTTCTCTCAATCAGGGATCTTCGAATGCGGTGTATTTAAAATCTCAATAGATGAAGGGTTTGTCATAAGAACAGGTTCATCAAATCGAGAATCAACTTCTTCATCATATTTTTCATGCATTTCCATTAGCCACAGTTGTACGAAGAAACTGTTCGATTTCACGGTTTGTTTGAGAACCTGATTCAGATACACAACGGGTTCGTGTGAATCTAAGTAATAATATGTAATAGTTAGCGATTTAGGGTGTAGGGTTTAGGGTTTTGGCTATGTATTGTATTACATTTTGTAAGAAAGTGTTGTGTTTTGTGTTATTTTATCAAAGAATGTTCACTTACATTTGCGTTATGGATTATAGAGAATTTGACGTTTTATAATAACACTTGATAAAAAAAATGTAGAAGGTTTATAATACTAATTAAAAAAATGTTGACGTTTTATAATACTAATTAAAGACATAATAATAATTGATAAATAAAAAATTTGACATTTTATAATACACAAAATTCATTTCATAAAATATCGTCATGGGTCAAAGACCGTACCCGACCCCCGGCCCGACCCGTTTGCCGGGACGAAATGGACTTTGAAATACCTCACCGATGTATAGAAGCTATGAATGGGTGACAATGTACATGTATCGTATTAATTATTATTATTATTATTGCTAAGTTAACGGGATGATTATCCGATGTCGGTACGAAATGGACTTTGAAATACCTCACCGACGTATAGAAGCTATGAATGGGTGACAATGTACATGTATCGTATTACACAGGGTAGGGCATTAGTAAATAGTAATAGAACTTCACGAAAAAGAATTTGTTAACTTGGCAAAGGTGTAACATCCGTGAAATATAGTGTATGCAACAATTTAAAAAAATATTAATTAGGGTGTTTTATAACATAAAAAACCCTTAATTACCACATAAAATTATTAAAAAAATTAATTTCATATGAGCCGTATAGGGCAATGAGACCCATATACAACTCCTATAAGGTGCTCATTGATCAACAAGCCTCCCCTGGTTGACACCTTATGAGTGTCTCATTGACCAAAAAGCCTCCCCTGGTGGTTTCCACTTTTAAAAGGAATTAATTTTAATATAAATAAATGAATAATAAAAAAATGTCAAATAAAAAAGGGAGGGGTCCTTCTGTATCGGACCGGCCTCCCCCGGGATTCGAACTCGCACAACTCGCATAGAACACACAAGCCTTAACCAGTTTATCCTCCTGTACAGGAGCTGATAAATTGGTTCTAGTAAATCCTTTATACACTTCATACGCTTTAACAACAACTCCTATACGCCCTTTTTGCCCTATACGCCCCTCATTGATTCAAAAACTACTTTTCAGGTTTGACCAAATAGAGAATGGTGGGTACGGATCCTTACAACTTTTCAGCCCATATACCTCGTATAGCCCGATGAGACCCATATCCACCTACCTATTCTGAAAAGTTGACAGGACATTTATGACACCCCACTTGCATATGCCTCTCATCGACCCATACGGGTCTCACTGAAGTTAAGTTTCACTTCCTTTTATAGTTTAACCGAGAACAAGTACATATCCAAATACAAAAGTTATTTTTTGGTTAGACGAGTTCTGGACCACACGATGACAATCCGGAAGGGGACCGCACGCGTCTCTCGTATAGTTTTTGCTCTCGTATCGGTCTATATGGTCGGAATATTCAAGGTTTGTTTACCCTTGTTTTTTTGTGGTTTTATTTTGGCGGTTTGTGTTGGGGTTGGGGTTGTGGTGGTGGTGGTGGGGGTGGGTCGGCTGGGGTGGTGGTGGTGGGGGTGGGTCGGCTGGGGTGGTGGTGGTGGTGGTGGTTGTGGTGGTGGTGGTTGTGGTGGTGGTGGTGCTGGTGCTGGTTGTGGTGGTGGTGGTTGTGGTGGTGGGGATTGACGGCTGTGGTGGTGGTGATTGTTGTAGTGGTGGTTCGGCGGGTGTGGTGGTGGCTGTGGTGGTGGTGGTGGTGGTGGTTGTTGTGGTGGTGGTTAGGCGGATGTGGTGGTGGCTGTGGTGGTAGTGGTGGTGGTGGTGGTGGTTAGGCGGGTGTGGTGGTGGCTGTGGTGGTAGTGGTGGTGGTGTTGGTGGTGGTTAGGCGGGTGTGGTGGTGGCTGTGGTGGTGGTGGTGGTGGTGGTGGTTAGGTGGGTGTGGTGGTGGCTGTGGTGGTAGTGGTGGTGGTGGTGGTGGTATTGGTGGTGGTTAGGCGGGTGTGGTGGTGGCTGTGGTGGTAGTGGTGGCTGTGGTGGTAGTGGTGGTGGTGGTTGTTGTGGTGGTGGTTAGGCGGGTGTGGTGGTGGCTGTGGTGGTAGTGGTGGTGGTGTTGGTGGTGGTTAGGCGGGTGTGGTGGTGGCTGTGGTGGTAGTGGTGGTGGTGGTTAGGCGGGTGTGGTGGTGTTGGTGGTAGCGTAACCCTACCCGACCCCCGGCCCGACACGTTTGTCGGGTCTAGACTTATATCATCGTTTTTTTTCAAATGTGCATATGTTATTTTTATTATTATATTTATTATTTTTAACAATATATTTTCGGATGTCGGGTCTAATGCTATAATTGTATGTTTTATTAACAGGATATCGAAAGTCGGTGTTTTGACGGTGGTGGTAGCGTAATCCTTATGGAGAAGTACACTGCGTTCATATTTCAGATTCAAACGCTTAACTGCGTTCGTATTCCAGATTCATGCACCGGAACGTCCACCAACGACAATGCTTCTGCACCCACAGTCTGTGACGGTGGAAGTAGATATTTACCAGTGACAATGAGGGTGAACTGGAATGTTCTTCCACATCCACCAACGACAATGCTTCTGCGTCAGCAACCTCGAGGGAGAACTCCTTTTGTACGGATTGGTTCTTCATGCTGTGGAACCGGTTACTGAGATATCTTCTCCAACAACGAGGGAGCACCAGATCAGGTCGGAGGTTCTTCATGTGGTAATGGGGAAGCGGAAAGCACGTTTACCGTGGAACACATCCTTAAACTTGATAGCAACAATATGGTGACCGAATAGAGATCTGAATAACCGATACAGTTTGCAAGAATTTAAGAATATGTAACAGTTAGCGATTTAGGGTTTAGGGTTTAGTCGTTACATTTTGTATTAAAATGACATGTTTTGTATATTAATATAAAACGATGTTTCATGTATTTATTGCGTTATGGTTAATAAATGACAAGTGCAAAAATTATTAAAGTCATAATAATAATTGATAAATAAAAAATTTGACATTTTATAATACACAAAATTCATTTCATAAAATATCGTCGTGGGTCAAAGACCGTACCCGACCCCCGGCCCGACCCGTTTGCCGGGACTAGATATAACATCGTTTTTTTTAAATGTGCATATGTTTTATTATTATTATTATTATTATCATTATTATTATTATTATTTATTACTGTTGTTATTATTACTATTATTATTATTATTACTATTATTATTATTATTACTATTATTATTATTATTATTATTATTATTATTGCTAAGTTAACGGGATGATTGTCTGATGTCGGTACGAAATGGACTTTGAAATACCTCACCGACGTATAGAAGCTATGAATGGGTGACAATGTACATGTATCGTATTACACAGGGTAGGGCGTTAGTAGATAGTAATAGAACTTCACGAAAAAGAATTTGTTAACTTGGCAAAGGTGTAACATCCGTGAAATATAGTGTATGCAACAATTTAAAAAAAAATATTAATTAGGGTGTTTTATAACATAAAAAACCCTTAATTACCACATAAAATTGTTAAAAAAATTAATTTCAAATGAGTCGTATAGGGCAATGAGACACATATACAACACATATAAGGTGCTCATTGATCAATAAGTCTCCCCTGGTTGACACCTTATGAGTGTCTCATTGACCAATAAGCCTCACCTGGTGGTTTCCACTTTTAAAGTAGTTTTTGAATCAATGAGGGGCGTATAGGGCAAAAAGGGGCGTATAGGAGTTGTTGTTAAAGCGTGTATAAAGTATATACAACAACCAATTTATCAGCTCCTGTACAGGAGGATAAACTGGTTAAAGCTTGTGTGTTCTATGTGAAGTGTGCGAGTTCGAATCTGGGGGGAGGCCGGTCCGATACAGAAGGACCCCTCCCTTTTTTATTTGACATTTTTTTTATTCATTTATTTATATTAAAATTAATTCCTTTTATAAATAATAATAATAACAATAATAATAATAACAATAATAAATAATAATAATAATAATAATAATAATAACAATAATAAACAATAATAATAACCTGTGTAATAATAACAATAATTATTATTATTATTATTATTATTATTTATTATTGTTATTATTATTATTTATAAAAGGAATTAATTTTAATATAAATAAATGAATATTAAAAAATGTCAAATAAAAAAGGGAGCGGTCCTTCTGTATCGGACCAGCCTCCCCCTAGATTCGAACTCGCACACTTCACATAGAACACACAAGCCTTAACCAGTTTATCCTCCTGTACATGAGCTGATAAATTGGTTATTGTATATCCTTTATACACGCTTTAACAACAACTCCTATACGCCCCTTTTTGCCCTATACGCCCCTCATTGATTCAAAAACTACTTTAAAAGTGGAAACCACCAGGGGAGGGTTATTGGTCAATGAGACACTCATAAGGTGTCAACCAGGGGAGGCTTATTGATCAATGAGCACCTTATAGGTGTTGTATATGTGTCTCATTGCCCTATACGACTCATTTGAAATTAATTTTTTTAACAATTTTATGTGGTAATTAAGGGTTTTTATGTTATAAAACACCCTAATTAATATATTTTTTTAAATTGTTGCATGCACTATATTTCACGGATGTTACACCTTTGCCAAGTTAACAAATTCTTTTTCGTGAAGTTCTATTACTATCTACTAACGCCCTACCCTGTGTAATACGATACATCTACTAACACCTTTTCCAAGTTAACAAATTCTTTTTCGTGAAATTCTTTATTGTTGTTATTGTTATTATTATTTATTATTTATTGTTGTTATTGTTATTATTATTGTTTATTATTATTATTGTTATTATTGTTATTATTATTGTTGTTATTATTATTATTATTATTATTATTATTATTATTATTATTATTGTTATTATTTATTATTATTATTTTTGTTATTATTTATTATTATTATTGTTATTATTATTATTATTTATTATTGTTGTTATTATTATTATTATTGTTTATTATTATTTAACACCTCGAAAAATTCACGTCCTATAATGTATTGACACGTGTCATAAGCTTGAACGTGTGAAAGAATGTCCTGGAAGGACTAAAGTTGACAAACATGGAAAGTATGTGAATATAAGGGTTCAAATTGTCAAAAATGGATAAATATACTTTACAATAACCCTAAATAATGTTTATACCTTCAAACGAATAAATCATGGATCATACGAAGCTAAATATGAAAGAAAGTGAGAGATTACAAACTACAGGGGTTAAATGTGTCAATATGTTAAAAGTATACCTCTGAGTGACCTTTTCGCAAACCCGAAGCTTTGTAACGATTAATTATGCTCACTAGAATGCACGATAAAAATTTCATAAATTTTCGTTATCGTATGAGAAAGTTATGATCAAATTCGTATTCAAGGGGTTAAAGTGTAAACGTTGAAAATTATGGCTTTTCGGGTGAACACAAAGTGACCAAGGACTTAGCAAAGAGGGTATAAGTCTTGAAGCCCTTATAGGTAAATTTGAAAGGTTCAAAATGCAAGATATAAGTTGGTTGACCTTTCGAAAGGCTAAGGGACAAGTATGCAATAATGGAAAAGATTTGAATCAGATCAGGAGACCCAAGCGGGCCGCGTAAGCCCAGTAAGACCCTTACGCGGGCCGCCTGGCATGCCCAGATACAGAAAAGTTTGGACAGCAGCCTGTTTTCGCGCATAACCGACTTTAATCAGATATTTTCACTATATGGGCGACCCCTAAACAGTCCTAGGCACTTAGGGACATCTGTGGATGATCCATGGCCATTGCTAGGCTTGTGTGTCAATGAACCATGAGATTTTGAACACTATATAAAGGCCCTTAAGTTGCAACAATTGATCACACCTTCCATCTGCATTTGTGGAGCATCTCTGGAGCTCAAGTGCCTTCCCAAGTCCTTCCTAATCGTGCATAGGACTTCAGTAAGTATGCTTAACCTTTCTTAGTTGAGTTTTTACTTAGTTTTAGCTTAAAAGTCAAACCGTCGTAATTAACGGTTGACTTAACGATTAATCATTAATGGTCTAGTGATTAGTCGAATTGAAAGTAGTTATAAGTTGGTAATTATGTGGGTAATAAACCCTTAAAAGGGCACCCTCTGATTCCCACTCTAACTAGGTCAAATGTCGGGTCAAACTTGTTATTAAAAAGTCAACAGAATGCTTAATTCCCAATTTATGCATAATTAGCAATGTAGAACCCATACAACCTGTTTGATCATTAATATAACTTGGTAATTAATGTAAGAACAGGTCTAAACATGTTCAACCCGACAATTTTCAGTAAAGACCCGGTTCGGAACCGAAAGTAGCATAATTTGACTTTTGCTTTGACTTTCAGTTCTGACCCATCTAAGCATGTTTTAGAAATGCCTTAGAGCTTTAATTGGACTAGGTTACATGCTAGTATACCTCTCTGTGATTATACACCTTGGTTCATTAGTTATCCAATTAATATGCATGATTCCGTTAATTGCTCATATGTTGACCATTATGCCCTTTTCACCATAAAATGTGATTTTTGAAAATGTAAAAGAGTAGAAACCTTAGTTACTGAATTATAAACTTGTACCCAAAATTTGACATCAGTTTGAGGTGTAGATTGAGAGTTATGCTCATTAGCGTAATTAGAAAGCTTTTTAGCGATTAAACAACATAATTTGCATATAGCCTATTTAAACCTACTTTTTGATATAAAACTTTTTTCCCACTGATGTAATATATTATTTTGGGATTTTTGAATATTTTTAATTAATTTTAGGCTGAGCATAACTTAGAGTAATAAGCATGATTCGGTAAATGTCGGTTTTGCCCTTTCGGGCTATAAAATGAGTTTTACATATCCTTTTGACCCCAAACCTTTTGCTACTGATTTTATTTGATAAATAAATTATTTTAAACCTTCTGGAATAATAAAAATATCAGATTTCTATATAGATCCCGGAAACGGCTTCTAATCGCCTTTTTTAAGCGTTTTAACGCATAGTATGTACTAGAGCTATTTTAAACATACAAGGGTTGATACCTACTGATATTTTAGGCAAATTATAATATTTTAACAGTAAGCAAAAGTTGTTTAACTCAGACTTCAGTTTTGAGCTTCTCGGCTTATGTGAAATTACCAAAATGCCCATACGGTGCATAGTTTGGTTATAATTGATAAATTTCACATATATGCAATACCCTACTGTTATAACTTATCAAATTAAGTATTTTTACTAATTACATCAGACCTGTAACCCAGGTTAATACTTGAACTCTTTTATAACCTTATAAATGACCAAAATACCCCTACGGGGCATAGTTGGAGTTTGAGTTCGTTTCGGGCATAATAAAAGGTATCTTACTGATGTCACAACATAGTTGAGGCATATTAACTTAGGAAACCTGCATATGGCTCTTATGGTTACCCGTTATGCATTCTTCGCGTTCGGTTCGGTTTATGTAACTAGTTTACATAAATTGGCCGAAACGGGTCAAACCTTATCGTTTTTATCTCAAAATCCAGAATGTGTTTAGATTACCCATATAAGACAAGTCTTCAAACTTGTCGGGTCTAAATCACATTCTATTCCGGTCTTCGCTTAATCACGCGTCCGAACCATATCATTCCTTAAAACTAATCGGTCTAAGCTTAAGCTTAACTAAAGACCGTTAGGATTCTAATAGGTTATTATAAACCTTTGTTCCAGAATAGGAGAACCGGTAAAAGCTACCCGCATTTGCTAATTGTGAATTATACTTGCAAAGGTAAATACTTTTAACTTATTTTCCCTATACGGGTTTGGGGTACGGTATATAAAATACCGCTTGGTCGGGCATTAAATCTTCCATCGTATGGTGGTTAATTGATATTGATTGGCCCGTTTAAATTGTTTTGTTTGCTTAAAGCCTTTGGGAGGTTAATGACCATGTCCCGGATATCCTTGGCATCATTTTACGAAATGGCCACGACCTAAGCGCGGGGTGTAGGCGTACACCCGTCAGTGCCAAAATAAATAATGTGGTGTGTCTATTGATCTTTAACCCGGCACGATCCGGGCTACTGAACGCATAAGTAACATGTAATTCTTTTTCAAGATTATATATTTAAATAATTATCCCAAGTTATAAAATGTTTGTGCCATGTGCATCCAAATCAATTTTTAATCATTTTAAAAATGAGTCGGTTAATTGTATTTACCAGTGTAAACTGACGTATTTTCCCAAAAAGATTAAGTGCAGGTACTACTCGTAATAGGCTGGATTTCTCCTTAGCATCAAAAGAGTCTCGCAAGCTTAAGATGCCTAAAGTCTGTTGAACTACTGTTTCCTATTTATATTTTATCCACCTGTGGATTAATTTCAACTGTCGTGATACTTGATATTACAATATTACATTCGGTTGAAATATATCTTTCATTTGCTTCCGCTGTGCATTTAAATATTGTGTTATTGTTACCGCAATAATTAGAAACTTATTAGATATTCCATGATAGGAATATTGTAGAATACACGCTAGCAAGTCAAGTCTTGGAAACGACACCACGAAGTCGTAATTAGCTAGCTTTGCACAGGAATATTCAGGTGAGTTCATAACCCCACCTTTTTACGGTTTTACATTTTTCTAAATGTTTTCGGGGTGGAAAGACATGCACTTTTTGCAAAGCATACAAGAAATACATATTTCTAAACCATTTCACAAGCAAGTTTTAACTGACACAAATGGTTTACGAAAAACTTATGTTTTTATACCGGTTTTTCAAACAAGCGTTTACACGCGAATTCTAGTTTTCTAAACTACGAGAAAATACAAATACAAGAGTATACAAACACATGAGAATTGATACTTGATATAATGAATACAAGAACTGAAAATTGATACTTGATATGATGAATACATAAACAAGAAGCACCCTTGGTGATAACTAGTACCAAGTAGGATGCGTTTTGAGGAATGATACGAAAAGTCGTGTCACGAATAGGGTACATAAGCACCATTAATCGTGTACATACTTAGACCGTAGAACAAAAGGTTAGATCTAACGGGTGTCAGGGCAGCCCCACTCTTGGTGACAACTAGTACCGAGTAGTGTTTTTGTGTCTCAGTCGTGAATCGACTACAGAAAAATGCCTATGGTTTGGTGACTTCCTATGTCGTGTCACATGTTAATGGCCTTGCAACCCATTAACAACCTTAATACATACAATAATACTTGATTTATACAAGAATACTTGAGTTATACAAGATACCGAAGTACTTGAATTATACGAAATACAGAAATACTTGATTTACATGAGATACATAAATACTTGATTTATACGAGATACATACCATGTTCTCATACAAAATTTCATATAACTTGACAAGAAAATGATTTTAAATTCGTTTTCTCAACAATACTTCAAAAACCGGTTATTCAAAAATTTATTTCAAATCTTTTACAAACAAACTATGAACTCGCTCAACTTTATGTTGACTTTTTCGCATGTTCTTTCTCAGGTTGCATTTCTAACACAAGGCACGGTTGGAATAGGAGAACCATTGTGGAGTCGAGTACTTAGTGGCGTTCAATTTCTAGAAAGACTTAGCTTATTTGCTTCCGCTGTGCAATGAAGATACCAGTCCAGTCACGCCAACGCTCTGATATTTCGGGGTGTGACACACAAGACCTTGGATTGCAAGAAGCTGAAAGACGCAACGTGCTACAGTTGCAATGAAAAGGGGCACATTAAGACCAACTGCGCAAAATATGCAAAGAAAGCCGATGAAGGAAAGAAGACCAATGCTAGGGTCTTCAGGATGGATGCGAAAGAAGCTGTGCATGACGATAACGTGATCACAGGTACTTTCCTCATAAATGATGTCTATGCAAGAGTACTTTTTGATTCAGGCGCTGATAAATCGTTTGTAGATAATAAGTTTTGTAAATTGCTGAACTTACCTGTTAAAACCTTAAGTGTGAATTATGAGGTGGAGTTAGTAGATGGCACCATAGAAACCGTCTCAACTATGTTAGATGGATGTGTTATATCCATTAAGAACCACTCTTTTCCTTTGTCCCTACTTCCTTTGAAGTTAGCCGGTTTCGACATAGTTTTGGGAATGGACTGGTTATCTCATAACCAGGCCCATATTGTCTGCAATAAGAAGCTAGTAGTGATCAAGACTCCGTCTGGCGAATCACTTACCATTTGGGGAGATACCCGGTATGGACTGCCTGAGCAAGTGACTATGCTCAAGGCCTCTAAGTGTTTGAAGAAGGGTTGTGTCATCTACATGGCACAAGTGACTATCGATGAGCCGAAGCCTAAGATTGAGGATATCCCCGTCATTTCAGAATACCCTGAAGTTTTTCCTGAAGAACTACCTGGTTTATCACCAGATAGACAAGTCGAATTCAGAATTGACATCATCCCTGGAGCAGCACCTGTTGCTAGAGCACCTTATAGGTTGGCACCAACAGAGATGAAGGAATTAAGAACGCAACTAGACGAATTGCTAGCCAAAGGTTTCATTAGACCTAGTTCGTCTCCTTGGGGAGCACCAATCTTATTTGTCAAGAAGAAGGATGGATCGATGCATCTGTGCATCGATTATCGTGAGCTTAATAAGGTCACTATCAAGAATAGGTACCCATTGCCCAGAATCGACGATCTGTTCGATCAGCTTCAAGGGGCAAGTTACTTTTCCAAGATTGACTTAAGATCAGGCTATCATCAACTGAAGGTTAAAGATGAAGATGTTCACAAGACTGCATTTAGGACTCGTTATGGTCATTACGAGTTCCTAGTGATGCCTTTTGGGCTCACTAATGCACCTGCCGCGTTCATGGATCTCATGAATCGTGTCTGAAAGCCTTACTTGGACAAATTTGTCATCGTCTTCATTGACGACATCCTCATCTACTCAAAGAACCAAGCTGATCATGAGAAGCATCTTCGATGTATTCTTTCACTACTTCAGCAGGAGAAGCTTTATGCCAAATTCTCGAAGTGTGAATTTTGGCTTCGAGAAGTCCAATTCCTTGGACATGTTGTAAGTGAGCGTGGAATCCAAGTTGATCCCGCTAAGGTTGAAGCTGTCATGAATTGGCAAGAGCCAAAGACGCCTACTGAGATTCGCAGCTTTCTAGGACTAGCTGGATACTATAGGCGATTTATTGAAAACTTCTCAAGGATTGCTGTGCCCCTAACTTCGTTGACACGTAAGAAGGTTAAGTTTGATTGGGGCCCTAAGCAGTAGGAATCCTTTGACATTCTCAAACAGAAGCTAAGCAATGCACCGGTGTTGACATTGCCTGATGGAATAGAAGATTTCGTGGTTTACTGCGATGCATCACACACCGGGATGGGATGTGTACTTATGCAGAAAGGCAAAGTTATTGCCTATGCTTCACGTCAGTTAAAGGTGCATGAAAAGAATTACACCACCCATGACTTGGAGTTGGGTGTCGTTGTATTTGCACTGAAGCTATGGAGGCACGATTTATATGGTGTCAAGAGTGTGATATATTCTGATCATAAGAGCCTCCAGCACCTGTTCAACCAAAAGGATTTGAACATGAGGCAACGACGATGGATGGAAACCTTAAATGATTATGATTGTGAAATAAGATACCATCCTGGCAAAGCGAAAGTAGTCGCCGATTCCTTGAGTAGAAAGGAAAGGGTGAAACCCATCCGAATCAATGCCAAGAGCATTGAGATAAAGAACAGTTTGAATGAAAGGTTGTTAGCTGCACAGAAGGAAGCTGTGTTGGAAGCTAACTATCCTAACGAGAGGCTAGGAGTTACTGAAGAGCAATTATCTCAGGGCAAGGACGGAATCCTGAGATTGAATGGATGAATATGGGTCCCTGTCTATGGAGGACTTCGGGATGTTATCCTCCAGGAAGCCCATAGTTCTAAATATTCCGTTCATCCTGGAGCTGATAAGATGTACCAGGATCTGAAGGCAAACTATTCGTGGATAGGATTGAAGAAGTCTGTAGCCGTCTATGTAGCTAAATGCTTAACGTGTGCACAAGTCAAAGCAGAACATCAAAAGCCGTCAGGTTTGCTACAACAGCCTGAACTTCCCACGTGGAAGTGGGAGATGGTGACGATAGATTTCATCACCAAGTTGCCCAAGACAAGGAAAGGAAATGACACGATATGGGTAATAGTTGATAGACTGACTAAGTCAGCACATTTCCTACCCATTAAGGAGACCTATAGCTCCGACATGTTAGCCCAATTGTACGTAGATAAGATTGTAGCTCTACATGGTGTACATGTGGCTATTATCTCTGACAGAGATACCAGATACACGTCACATTTTTGGAAGAGTTTCCAACAATCTTTGGGCACGCGCTTAAAATTCAGTACGACTTACCATCCTCAGACTGACGGACAGAGTGAGCGTACAATCCAAACGTTGGAAGACATGCTACATGCATGTGTGATTGATTTAGGTGGTAGTTGGGACAACCACCTACCATTAATCGAGTTCTCCTACAACAATAGCTACCATACCAGCATAAAGGCTGCGCCCTTCGAGGCCCTATACGGTAGAAAGTGCAGAACGCCCGTTTGTTGGACGGAAGTTGGAGATGTCCAACTGTCAGGTCCGGAAATAGTCTTTGAAACGACGGACAAGATTGTCCAGATTCGTGACCGCCTGAAAGCTGCCAGGGATAGGCAAAAAAGCTACGCAGATCTAAAGCGTAAACCTATGAAATTCGAGGTAGGTGAAAAAGTGCTGCTTAAAGTATCACCCTGGAAGGGAGTGATGCGATTTGGTAAGAAAGGCAAATTGAGTCCGAGATACATAGGACCATTCGAGGTCATCGAACGTGTCAGATCAGTTGCCTATAAGTTAAACTTACCTGATGAGCTCAGTGGTATTCATAATGTTTTCCACATCTGCAATCTGAAGAAGTGTTTCGCTGATGAATCACTAGTCATACCACATACAGATGTGCACATAGAAGAGAGCTTGAAGTTTGTTGAAAAACCTGTGTCGATCGAGGATCAACAGGTTAAGAAGCTTCGAAGGAAGCATGTTCCTATTGTAAAGGTAAAATGGGATGCCCGTAGAGGTCCCGAGTACACGTGGGAGGTTGAGTCCACGATGAAAGAAAAGTACCCTTATTTGTTTCAGTAAATCTCGAGGTCGAGATTTCTTTTAAGGGGGTGAGGATGTAACATCTCGAAAAATTCACGTCCTATAATGTATTGACACGTGTCATAAGCTTGAACGTGTGAAAGAATGTCCTGGAAGGACTAAAGTTGACAAACATGCAAAGTATGTGAATATAAGGGTTCAAATTGTCAAAAATGGATAAATATACTTTACAATAACCCTACATAATGTTTATACCTTCAAACGAATAAATCATTGATCATACGAAGCTAAATATGAAAGAAAGTGAGAGATTACAAACTACAGGGGTTAAATGTGTCAACATGTTTAAAGTATACCTCTGAGTGACCTTTTAGCAAACCCGAAGCTTTGTAATGATTAATTATGCTCACTAGAATGCACGATAAAAATTTTATAAAGTTTCGTTATCGTATGAGAAAGTTATGATCAAATTCGTATTCAAGGGGTTAAAGTGTAAACGTTGAAAATTATGGCTTTTCGGGTGAACACAAAGTGACCAAGGACTTAGCAAAGAGGGTATAAGTCTTGAAGCCCTTATAGGTAAATTTGAAAGGTTCAAAATGCAAGATATAAGTTGGTTGACCTTTCGAAAGGCCAAGGGACAAGTATGCAATAAGGGAAAAGATTTGAATCAGATCAGGAGACCCAAGCGGGCCGCGTAAGCCCAGTAAGACCCTTACGCGGGCCGCCTGGCATGCCCAGATACAGAAAAGTTTGGACAGCAGCCTGTTTTCGCGCATAACCGACTTTAATCAGATTTTTTCACTATATGGGCGACCCCTAAACAGTCCTAGGCACTTAGGGACATCTGTGGATGATCCATGGCCATTGCTAGGCTTGTGTGTCAATGATCCATGAGATTTTGAACACTATATAAAGGCCCTTAAGTTGCAACAATTGATCACACCTTCCATCTGCATTTGTGGAGCATCTCTGGAGCTCAAGTGCCTTCCCAAGTCCTTCCTAATCGTGCATAGGACTTCAGTAAGTATGCTTAACCTTTCTTAGTTGAGTTTTTACTTAGTTTTAGCTTAAAAGTCAAACCGTCGTAATTAACGGTTGACTTAACGATTAATCATTAATGGTATAGTGATTAGTCGAATTGAAAGTAGTTATAAGTTTGTAATTATGTGGGTAATAAACCCTTAAAAGGGCACCCTCTGATTCCCACTATAACTAGGTCAAATGTCGGGTCAAACTTATTATTAAAAAGTCAACAGAATGCTTAATTCCCAATTTATGCATAATTAGCAATGTAGAACCCATACAACCTGTTTGATCATTAATATAACTTGGTAATTAATGTAAGAACAGGTCTAAACATGTTCAACCCGACAATTTTCAGTAAAGACCCGATTCGGAACCGAATGTAGCATAATTTGACTTTTGCTTTGACTTTCAGTTCTGACCCGTCTAAGCATGTTTTAGAAATGCCTTAGAGCTTTAATTGGACTAGGTTACATGCTAGTATACCCCTCTGTGATTATACACCTTGGTTCATTAGTTATCCAATTAATATGCATGATTCCGTTAATTGCTCATATGTTGACCATTATGCCCTTTTCACCATAAAACGTGATTTTTGAAAATGTAAAAGAGTAGAAACCTTAGTTACTGAATTATAAACTTGTACCCAAAATTTGACATCAGTTTGAGCTGTAGATTGAGAGTTATGCTCATTAGCGTAATTAGAAAGCTTTTTAGCGATTAAACGGCATAATTAGCATATAGCCTATTTAAACCTACTTTTTGATATCAAAATTTTTACCCACTGATGTAATATATTATTTTGGTATTTTTGAAGATTTTTAATTAATTTTAGGCTGAGCATAACTTAGAGTCATAAGCATGATTCGGTAAATGTCGGTTTTGCCCTTTCGGGCTATAAAATGAGTTTTACATATCCTTTTGACCCCAAACCTTTTGATACTGATTTTATTTGATAAATAAATTATTTTAAACCTTCTGGAATATTAAAAATATCAGATTTCTATATAGAACCCGGAAACGGCTTCTAATCGCCTTTTTTAAGCGTTTTAACGCATAGTATGTACTAGAGCTATTTTAAACATACAAGGGTTGATACCTACTGATATTTTAGGAAAATTATAATATTTTAACAGTAAGCAAAAGTTGTTTAACTCAGACTTCAGTTTTGAGCTTTTCGGCTTATGTGAAATTACCAAAATGCCCATACGGTGCATAGTTTGGTTATAATTGATAAATTTCACATATAAGCAATACCCTACTGTTATAACTTATCAAATTAAGTATTTTTACTAATTACATCAGACCTGTAACCCAGGTTAATACTTGAACTCTTTTATAACCTTATAAATGACCAAAATACCCCTACGGGGCATAGTTGGAGTTTGAGTTCGTTTTGGGCATAATAAAAGGTATCTTACTGATGTCACAACATATTTGAGGCATATTAACTTAGGAAACCTGCATATGGCTCTTATGGTTACCCGTTATGCATTCTTCGCGTTCGGTTCGGTTCGGTTTATGTAACTAGTTTACATAAATTGGCCGAAACGGGTCAAACCTTATCGTTTTTATCTCAAAATCCAGAATGTGTTTAGATTACCCATATAAGACAAGTCTTCAAACTTGTCGGGTCTAAATCACATTCTATTCCGGTCTTCGCTTAATCACGCGTTCGAACCGTATCATTCCTTAAAACTAATCGGTCTAAGCTTAAGCTTAACTAAAGACCGTTAGGATTCTAATAGGTTATTATAAACATTTGTTCCAGAATAGGAGAACCGGTAAAAGCTACCCGCATTTGCTAATTGTGAATTATACTTGCAAAGTTAAATACTTTTAACTTATTTTCCCTATACGGGCTTGGGGTACGGTATATAAAATACCGCTTGGTCGGGCAATTAATCTTCCATCGTATGGTGGTTAATTGATATTGATCGGCCTGTTTAAATTGTTTTGTTTGCTTAAAGCCTTTGGGAGGTTAATGACCATGTCCCGGATATCCTTGGCATCATTTTTTGAAATGGCCACGACCTAAGCGCGGGGTGTAGGCGTACACCCGTCAGTGCCAAAATAAATAATGTGGTGTGTCTATTGATCTTTAACCCGGCACGATCCGGGCTACTGAACGCATAAGTAACATGTAATTCTTTTACGAGATTATATATTTAAATAATTATCCCAAGTTATAAAATGTTTGTGCCATGTGCATCCAAATCAATTTTTAATCATTTTAAAAAATGAGTCGGTTAATTGTATTTACCAGTGTAAACTGACGTATTTTCCCAAAAAGATTAAGTGCAGGTACTACTCGTAATAGGCTGGATTTCTCCTTAGCATCAAAAGAGTCTCGCAAGCTTAAGATGCCTAAAGTCTGTTGAACTACTGTTTCCTATTTATATTTTATCCACCTGTGGATTAATTTCAACTGTCGTGATACTTGATATTACAATATTACATTCGGTTGAAATATATCTTTCATTTGCTTCCGCTGTGCATTTAAATATTGTGTTGTTTGACTGTTATGTTGCCAACCACGTCACGATACTCCCCCACCGGTCAAACGTGGAAATATCGGGGTGTGACATATTGTTTATTATTGTTATTATTTATTATTATTGTTACTATTGTTATAAAGGGATTTAAAATTGTTGACTCAAACTAAAAATGAAATCTGTTTTTTTTTAATAAAAGGAATTAATTTTAATATAAATAAATGAATAATAAAAAATGTCAAATAAAAAAGGGAGGGGTCCTTCTGTATCGGACCGGCCTCCCCCGGGATTCGAACTCGCACAACTCGCATAGAACGCACAAGCCTTAACCAGTTTATCCTCCTGTACAGGAGCTGATAATTTGGTTCTAGTAAATCCTTTATACACTTCATACGCTTTAACAACAACTCCTATACGCCCTTTTTGCCCTATACGCCCCTCATTGATTCAAAAACTACTTTTCAGGTTTGACCAAATAGAGAATTGATCTAAAACTTTTTAACCCCACACAATAAAACACCAAGAAACACACACTGTCTCTCTCGTATAGCTCGGCTTAGAACGTATCAACCTATACGGTCCATATTTTCATAAAAGGTTAGTGTATTATTTCATCTTTCCTTTGTTTATTTTGTTTTTTTTTTTAATTATGGCCGGTTGTGTTGGGTTTGACGGTAGTGTTGGTGTTGGGTTTGACGGCGGTGTTGGGTTTGACGGTGGTGGGGGATTGACGGCGGTGGGGGTTTGACGGTGGTGGTGGTGGTGGTTATTGACGGCTGTGGTGGTGGTTAGGCGGGTGTGGTGGTGGTTAGGCGGCTGTGGTGGTGGTGGGGGTGGTTGTGGTGGTGGTTATTGACGGCTGTGGTGGTGGTTAGGCGTGTGTGGTGGTGGTGGCTGTGGTGGTGGTTAGGCGTGTGTGGTGGTGGCTGTGGTGGTGGTTAGGCGTGTGTGGTGGTGGCTGCGGTGGTGGTTCAGATACACAACGGTCTCTTTGCTTCGTCCACTAGAACTATTTGTGTATGCATTCTTTTGGTAACTACCAAAAGAATGCATACACAAATAGTTCTAGTGGACGAAGCAAAGAGACCGTTGTGTATCTGAATCAGGTTCTCAAACAAACTGTGAAATCGAACAGTTTCTTCGTAGATTCCGTCCGGTTTAAAAGCCGGTTCAGACGCGTGATGGTATATGGAGAAACTACGTTCGTATTTCAGATTCATGCACTAGAACGCCGATCTAGGATTACGTGTTATCGGAGTAGCCTGTTGACTCGTCAGCTCCAAGTGACGCTAGCCAACGCGGTCCGCCCCGTAACATGTCCTTCCAAGAGAGGAGTTCATTAGTGTTCTCATGAGCCTTCCACCAACGAGAATGCCACTTCGCTCAACATCCTGACAAGAGGCGGAAGACTGGACGGTGGTTGATAAACGAAATGTCGACTCCACTGCTCCAACCTCCTGATCCCTTGTGCCATTTCAGTGTGGTAGATGTGAAGCAGAATCCCGTTGGAAGGTAGGGTTCGGTACACAATTTCAAGACAGCCGGGCTGTCTTTGTATTGTGTATGCTGCACCCATCGTTTTCATGTACATGAATTCAAAAATATGTAACAATTAGCGATCTAGGGTTTAGGGTTTAGTGGCATTCTGTATCAAAGTTACATGTTTTGTGTATTAATATAAAACGATGTTTAATTACATTTTGAATTACGTTTCTTGTTGCGTTATGGTTAATAAACGACAATTGAAAAACAACTAAAGGCTTTCAGAAGTTGACATTTTTTAACATACACATTGCGTTATGGAAACAATTAAACACATAATAATAATTGATAAATAAAAAAGTTGACATTTAATAAAACGTTATAATATACCCATTTAATAAAATTAAACACATAATAATAATTGATAAATAAAAAAGTTGACATTTAATAAAACGTTTAATAATACTTATAAAAAATTGGTATTTTATAATATATACAATTCGTTTTATAAAAAAAAATTGACATTTAATAATACTTATAAAAAATTGGCATTTAACAATATACACAATTCATTTCATAAAAATATGAAGTTTTTATAATACTAACACAATTTTTTATAACAACATTTTATAAAAAAAAATTTAATTTTCTTAATATTTCACTACTTCCCCATACAAATACCCTATCAAAATAAAGTTCCACACTTGACATTTTTTAACGTACACATTGCGTTATGGAAACAATTAAACACATAATAATAATTGATAAATAAAAAAGTTGACATTTAATAAAACGTTATAATATACCCATTTAATAAAATTAAACACATAATAATAATTGATAAATAAAAAAGTTGACATTTAATAAAACGTTTAATAATACTTATAAAAAATTGGCATTCTATAATATATACAATTTGTTTTATAAAAAAAATTGACATTTAAAAAAAAATTAATTTTCTTAATATTTCACAACTTCCCCATACAAATACCCTATCAAAATAAAGTTTCACACACTCCAATCATTGGTAATCATTGGCTGACACCCAATGATTGGCATTAATTAGATGGTAGGGGTGTGTAAATACTTTTCAAACGTATTGGGCAATGAGGGGCGTATGGGTGGGGCCAGTTTGAGGCGTATTAGGCAATGAGGGT
Source organism: Helianthus tuberosus (assembly GCA_030545235.1). Classification (NCBI taxonomy): domain Eukaryota; kingdom Viridiplantae; phylum Streptophyta; class Magnoliopsida; order Asterales; family Asteraceae; genus Helianthus; species Helianthus tuberosus. The sequence continues at coordinate 112,436,146 of CM060373.1, forward strand.
CATTTAGGGTTAGAGGGTGTGTAGATACTTTTGGGGGGTGTGTCATGTGTGGATACCTCCACCGTTAAAGAATCACATGTTCTTGATTCTTGGAGCAGCTAGCTTACCATGTGGTTCTCAATTAACCAAAATTTCAAATAGTTCCGAACTAGAATATCAACTTGAATATCCATTTTCAGAACCTGCTCAAAGCATAATATACAAACATGACTATGTTGGTATATCGAGTCGGGGGTCTCACTGGAATCAGCCTCTCTATTCCAACAGGTAGAGGTAAGACTGTCTACATCTCACCCTTCGCAGACCATACCTTAGCTTTGATGTTGTTGGAATATATCGAGTATAATGATGATTGATGATATGATGATGCTATATGTTGGTATTTAGTGTAATGAATATAACATTAAAATAGTTGGATTTACTTAATTCCAAATAAATTTACAGTATATACTTCGATACAAGTTAAGTCAAGGTGGCAACTGAAATTAGTGGTAACTGAGATTAGCAACAATTTGACCCATGAGTCGCGATTGATCATCCTTGGTAAGTATGATTAGCACCGGTGAGCAATAGTAACTATGATAAGTAGTAACTGGTCATTGGTGGTAACTAGTCATTAATAGCACCTTGGGTCGTTAGTAGTAACTATCTTACTACTCATAGGTTTTTCTTATTAACATAATTCACCGCTGAAGTAACTGAATAACCGCCAACTAACACACACTTTCATGAAAACTTTGCGATGATTCAATACCTATAAAAGGGAAGTCTCTGATCTGATTTCACAAGTTTTCCTAAAAATGCGTTCTCGTTCTTGTTATGCTTTTTGTATTATCCGATTATTGATTTTGTACCTTCAAAATACTTAAATAAGAAAGTGATTAACCAAAAGAGTCCAAATGCGCAAACCAAACACAAAACAAATAAAATCCAACAATAGGGTGTTTAAACGAACATACATTTTGTGAGTAAACAACTAACCAAGTTGGGACACCACAAGATCAACAAATCATGTCGCTAAATTTGATACTCCCTCCGTCCCATTTTAAGTGTCCACCTTTTACTTTTCAAGTCTTTGTCTTTCAACTTTGACCGTCGATATTTTTTTGTGTGTTACGTAACACTTGATATAAAATATATGAATGAATTGGATTTTAAATCTACTTTACAATGATATAAATTTTAACAACTACTATATAACATAAACAAGGATATTTACGGTCAAAATTGAAAGAAAAAGACTTGAAAAGTCAAAGATGGACACTTAAAATGGGACGGAGGGAGTAACACAAAATATCCCAAAACCGAATATCTTTGGTTTAATCGATCGCTGCTCACCCGAACAAAAAAGCCGACTTCAACCGACGATCCCAGCGCCGGCGGATGGCAAACAACAACGACGTTCAGGGAAGGGCAGATGACAACGATCACGTGGCCGGTCAGTGGTGATCGAGAACATGGTGAGGAAGAGCAGGCGGCGGCGATCACTTGGCCCATGGCATATGAGTCCAAACTTTTAATTATCAACCAATTTTATAAAACTATTAAAAAACATAATTCAAGTATTAAAACTTCATGTAAACATGCATCAACACCATCTATATAATGAACGAATTAGGGGTGGAAACAAGTCTTGTTGGCATGCCATATCCGATACGAATCCAAATATGACATGACCTTAAAAGTTGAGTTAAGACATATGAACTCGTCAATGATCCCAGCTCAGCTGGTTGTTGGGCCGGTTGTCTCCTTTGGAGGCGCCGGTTCGATTCCCGGCTTGAGCATGGGTGAGACACCTGGGTTTTTCCCCATGATACCCGTGTTCGATCCCCACTTGAGGCGGTTTACTCCCCTCTGTGGTGGCAATCAACTCGTCAAACCCTTGGTTGGGGTGAGGTATCTGTGGGGTTTTCTCCCTAGACACCGGCCACTCTCTGATGCCAGCGGAGTCACGGTTAAGACACTCACGTCTGGCCGGAGTGGGGCAACGGGCCTCCCCGCAATAGGGGGTGTGAATGTGTCTCCACACCCGAAAAATCTTGTAGACACACTTAGGGCATGTTTGGCTAAGCTTTTCAAAACAACTTATTCGCTTATTGACTTATCAAAAAGCCAATAAGTTGTTTTTGTGTTTGGCTAAGCCAAAAGTCCTTTTTGAAATGGCTTTTTGCAAAGAAGATAAAGGAGGTTTCAAGAAGTCACAATATTGTGACTTCTTAGTCACAATATTGTGACTTCTTGGCCAGCTTTTAACTTTTCAAACTACAAATTACCAATATACCCCTTCTTTACCCCCTTATATCTAAAAGAATGCCCATTTTAGTCATTTTACATCAATAAGCTAATCCAAACACTTTTTTTAAAAACTCCTTTTCAAAAAGTCATTTTCCCAAAAGTCTTTTTTAACTATAATAAGCTTAGCCAAACATGCCCTTAGCCTTAAAAAAAAAAAAAAAAAAAAAGACATATGAACTTGAACACATTAAACATATCTGTGGGTTGGAACGAATACAAATATTACTTAAAAAAAATATTATTCATATTAATACTCTAAAACTACATACCTATATAAAACAAACATTGGGATCAAATACAAAGACTCCTAAAATAAGAAATGTACAAAGGCTCTTAAAAATAAACTCACTTCACAAAAAAAAAAAAAAAAAAAAACCACCACCCAAAAACCTAAACCCCCCATCCATCCCCACCCCCATCACCCACCCAAAAAAAAATTATTTATTTATTTTTTTGCCGAGTGGGTGGGGGGGAGGGGTAGGTTCTTTTAGGTTTTTAGGGGGTGGAGGGTTGGGGGGGGGGGGGGGATAGGGTTTTTCTGGTAAGGTGTTTTTTTTTTTTTTTTGCGGGGGGGGGGGGGGGGGGGTGGTAGGTTTTGGGTGGTGGTTTAGTGGGTTTAGGTTTTAGGTTGTTGAACACTTGTCACTCTATAAAGTCTTCTTACACTTCTTACAATTAGGAGGTTTTGTACAATAACTTAACCCTATAAAACAATTACATAAAACAAATGTTTTCTAAAAAAAAAATTATAAAATATACACATTAACCTCGAAGTTCATCATACTAACCATAATCCAACCAGCATAATTAAACATGTGCATGGCCGCAACATGGGTAGTACCACTTAAATGAGGTGCACATCTGTTAAGACTAAAGCAAATTACCAATTTAATGTTATGTATATGTTGTATAAAAATTTTAAATTTCACATCCCTAACACAACCCCTTTGCTAAGTTTAATCATCTTGCATCAGAACCCCTAGATTGTAAAATATATATAGAGGAAGGTTAACGTACATCACGTACTACAGGTAATTACGCACGTTCATTTTAAAATCCCGCACGTTATAACTCAAAAATCCAAAATCACGCATGTTGAAACACAATAATCACGCATATTGAAAACATTAATCACGCATGTTATAGAACAAATCACGCACGTTGTTGTACGTGAAGTACGTTAAGTCGTAATGTACGATATATATATATATATATATATAGGGTAAGGATATATAGAAAACCACTTTTATTGAGAAAACCCAGGAAACTCAAAGCTCCCGACATTTTTTTTTTTTGAAAAAAATAACACATGTAATATACATGTTTTTAAAACTTTTGGGCCAAAAAAAAAAAACAAAAAAGCGCCTAAGAGATTTTTTTTTTTTTAAATAAACAAATTTTAGCATTTTTTGCCTAACACGTGTTACACAGCAAAGTTGCTGAAATTTGTTTATTTAAAAAAAAAAAAACCCTTCGGCGCTTTTTTTGTTTTTTTGGCCCAAAAGTCTTAAAAACATGTATATTACATGTGTTATTTTTTTCAAAAAAAAAATGTCGGGAGCTTAGAGTTTCCCGGGTTTTCTCAATAAAAGTGGTTTTCTATTTATCTTTAGCCTTATATATATAGGCTAAAGATAAATAGAAAACCACTTTTATTGAGAAAACCCGGGAAACTCTAAGCTTCCGACATTTTTTTTTTTTTTTGAAAAAAATAACACATGTAATATACATGTTTTTAAGACGCAAAAAAAAAACAAAAAAGCGTCGAATGGTTTTTTTTTTTTTAAAATAAACAAATTTCAGCAACTTTGCTGTGTAACACGTGTTAGGCAAAAAATGCTGAAATTTGTTTTTTTTTTTAAATCCCTTCGGCGCTTTTTTGTTTTTTTGGCCCAAAAGTCTTAAAAACATGTATATTACATGTGTTATTTTTTCAAAAAAAAAAACGTCGGGAGCTTTGAGCTTCCCGGGTTTTCTCAATAAAAGTGGTTTTCTATATATCCCTAGTGTAAGTATATGGAGAAAACCACTTTTATTGAGAAAACCCGGGAAACTCTAACCTCCCGAATTTTTTTTTTTTTTTTGAAAAAATTACCACATGTAATATACATGTTTTTAAGAGTTTTGGGCAAAAAAAACAAAAAAGCGCCGAAGGATTATTTTAAAAAAAAAATAAACAAATTTCAGCAACTTTCGCGAGTAACACGTGTTACACAAAAAATGCTGAAACTTGTTTATTTTTTTTAAAGAGTAAACTTCCGTTTTGCTCCCTATGGTTTGGTCGTTTTAACGGTTTTGCCCCAAACCTTTAAAAATAGCCATTTTACTCCCTGATCTATGAAGCTTATCACCATTTTGCTCCCCGCTCCTAACACCATCCAAAACGTTTGTTACAAATAAGGGTAATTTGTTAATTTTACATATAATGAGAAGGGTGTTTTAGTAACTTTACAAAAAGAATTTAATTGTTTTTAATTATAATCAATAAAAAACATTCCTACCTTCATCACCCTTCTCTCACTCTCACTATTTATCTCTTTCTCCCTTTCTTAACAATCACCAGTCCAGCACCATCAAACACCACTACCACCACCTCCAACCGTAACAAGTCCGACTGCAACCACAACCCCAAATCCAACCGACTGCAACCACAACCTCAAATCCGACTGCAACCACAACCCCAAATCCAACCGTCACCATCGCAACTCCAATCCAGCCGTCATCACCTACCTCCTCCGTCGGCCGCACCAACACTGAAAAAACCGGTTCAAGACTCTACCTCTGCCAGTCGCACCGACACTGAAAAAACCGTCATCACCTACCTTTAATTAGGTTTATTCGAGATGGGTTTGGATCATGGTCGAAATATCACTCCATTAATTTTATAACCACGCGTCTGTGAGTACTTGTAAGTTATTTAGAAAAAAAAGGCTTAAAAGAAGTCAATTTTATCTTCTGAAAACAACTACCATGAAGTCTTTTTCAACAAAGTAAGAACCTGTGATTTCTTCCGGTGGTATCGTCGGATTCCGGATTCAGTTGCAGTGGCCAGAGAAGGTGAACCAACGACAATATCAGACCACCCAGGTCTTTAGGAGAAATCGATTTTCAGATCTAGTTGTTTGGGGAGAAATCCCCTTTTCAGATCTGGTTGTTTTGGGGAGAACTCAAATTTCATACCGGCGAAGGGGAGGAGGTGGTGATGGGGTGGTCGGCAGGTGGTGGTGATCGGTTGGGTAGTGGTGGTTGGTGAGGTGGTGGTGGTGACTGGTTGCAGAGAAAGTATAATGGGGCAGGGGTGAATGAGTCATGGACAGCCGTTTCTACATTTAATTGAATTGATTATAGAAGGATGAGTTTTTTATTTTATATATATAAATAAATATCTATATTAATAAATAGATTTTAGAAATCAATTAAATACATATATATATAATTACCATAATACCCTTACATTTAACAAATATTTTAGACAGAGTTAGAGGCGGGGAGTGAAACGAAGATAAGTTAAATAGATCAGGGAGTAAACTGGTTATTTTTAAAGGTTTGGAGCAAAACCATTAAAGTGAACAAACCATAGGGAGCAAAACGGAAGTTTACTCTTATTATTATTATTATTATTATTATTATTATTATATTTATTTATTATTTATTTATTATTATTTTTTTGTGCCCAAAGAAGGTACGTCAGATTAGTATAGTAGCATAGCTTCATGGTTGGTATTAATTATTGTCTTCTTTATTCTGGTAGATGTATTAAAAAGAAGCTTTTATATTTAAATGCTAAAGGTAATATTATGTTTCTTATCTCGATCTTTAAAGGGAAGATGATGTTTGAAATACGTGATGATGCATGTTTTCTTAATTCTATAACCCGTGGTGGTCAGATCTGAAAGGAAGAATCTTATGTTGGTACATCATGTGTGATTGAAAAGAGTCGGGCTGGGTTGACTCAATAAGATAGGATGAAACATTGGTGGGTCGGACGTGTTTGGTAACAACAGAAAGAAAGAAACTGGTACGTATTAGTAGTGAGCAGAAAATTGAAAAAACTGAATCGAAACCGAAAAAACTGATTTAACCAGCTATCAATAGGTTATTCGGTTCATAATTTATGAATTATAATTTTTTTCTTGAATGTTAACTATCAAGCATTCTTTTGCCCACTTCTATAAATAAGGAGACCAAATTATGGTTACGGAAAGAATATTATACAATAATAGTATATAAATAGTGAACCGAATAACCTATTGATAGTCGGTCGGTCGGGTTTTCAGTTGGAAACAGATTTTAGTGCTTATGGGCTTACGCATTTTACTGTCTATTGAAGTTATGCAGGTCTATTAAAAGTTGGAAACGATGTTCGATTTCCATCATGTGTGTATTCAAGTAGATATTCTCAAAGGTTTTTGGTGTTTGTCGACGATTACTCCAGCAACAGCTTTAAAACGGTAAATTCCTAGCCCCCTTTTTCTTTGTTGTGTTTGCACTGTTGGTATCATCACTAACAGGTTCCCAGGACCATTGTGAATGCGAACGTATATGATGGCAATCGTAAACATAACCGTAACAAACATCACACCATGTAGTCTTCATAGTAACAAACAAAATAATCTGAAAATGCAGATTTAGAACTAACCGAAACACTTGAATAATAACCAGAACTTTTAATAAGTTTCAATGAATCAGCGTGTCTTAAAACTGAACAATGTGCAGCCAGGGGCGGACATAGGGCTTACCGGGGGGCAACGTCCGCTACGGCTTGGCGCGGAAAAATTTGGAAAAATTAGTGTAAATTTTGGAAAAATTTGACGTTTTTTCATTTTCGTTACGGCTTATTTATAAAACGTTACGGCTTAGTTTCATTTCTAGATCCGCCACTGTGTGCAGCCCTACTTATAACTATCGAACCGGTGCCTCTTTGTTCTCTGCAGTCGCGTCTGTTCAACAACAGGTATGTGGATGATAACTGCTCTTTGAAACGTTGCGTCTGTTGTATGATAACCGTTGTTAGCGGTTATCTCTTTATCCGCTCCTCTTTCAAACAGACGGGCCTATGCAGCGGGCTTGAGTATCGATCCAATCAAGCAAGAGAACAAACAGGTTCGGTTATGCAAATGACACCTAAAGGACTTTAATGTTTGACCCAATACAATGTTTATGGCCTACGACCCAAGTAACATAATGCAAATGACACCTAAAGGACTTTAATGTTTGACCCAATACAATGTTTATGGCCTACGACCCAAGTAACATAAAACAGAAAATATAAATTGTTTTGACCCGTTAACACTGAACATAAAATATAAAAACGATTAGCCCATTCGGGCTTCAAATGATCTTGATTACTTGATCTTCATTCACGGCCCTAAGCAAGAACATCCGAACCATCCAAACTTGATTACTTGTTGTTGTTGGTAACCTCGACAACGATCACCAAGTCGTCATCACTCGAGTCATCTTTAACCCAACCATTGTTTGTCTTTTCAGCCGCATTGCTTGCATTCTTCTCCTGCTTGCGCTTCATGAGGTCGAAGTACCACTCGACCAACTCCAAATGGTAGATATAAGCAATTTTAACCACTTGTGCGTCATCCGGTTCATATCCGCACTTGAATGCTATTTCGTCCCAAATATCACTTTCGTGAAACCACCGTTAACCCTGACTAGATGGTGTAATAATATCAAACTTATTTCACACCCATCGAGCAAAGTAGGAGGCACAACGCCCTCCTTGACGATACCGAGTAAACACGGTATAAACCAAATAATTATCTCTTCAAACGTGGCATTGTAGAACCTTTGATGGTTTGTTAATTCCTCGTGAAGTGTGATGAGATCAACCGTATCTAGGCAACTTTCAATTATGATGTCGTTTTCGATGACATCTTCTTCAAATTGTGATAGCACCACAGCCCTTTCTCGAAGCGTCTCCTTTGACTCGGATGGGTTATCCTTCAAACCCTCATAATAAATCATAAAACCCGCTTTCATTTTCTTCGAGTATACGACTTCATTCTTGTTCGTCCCTGACGAACCTTCACCATAAGCCTTCTTTTCCTTTTCTTTCTTGAACTCCTTCTCATAGTAATCTTCGACACATTCTTGTAACTTCGCCTTTTCTTCCTTATGACCATTGTCGACATCAAGGTTGTCATAAAATTTGTCAAGATATTCTTGCTCGAGATCAACTTCCGATTTGTTCTCGAAAAAATCAAAACCCTTCGTTTTACTACAGAACATCTTTTTCAAGACACACGTGTCACTGGATGTGAGCGTGATGTGCGATAAAGTGTTATATATATTAGGTGTATATTTTAAGCCCTTTTTAACACTTATTTTAGCCAAGTTTTAAATTTATAAAACACGATATTTCACTAACACTAAACACACATATGGGCAAGTGCACCCATCGTTGAGTGTAGTATAGCGTTGGTAAGATACCGAGGTCGTCCAAGGACACAAGAGCTTTTAGTACCGGTTTATCCTCAACGTCTAATCAAAATAAAAGTTTAGAAAAATGTTTTAAGCTAAGAAAAATAAAAACTAACTAAAATACTGAAAATAAAAATAAAATAAAAACAGATAGACAAGATGAATCACTTGGTTCCGACTCGTATCTAGTATAACCTTTGATTATTTCCGCACTTTTGCACATAATTAAGAGATTATCTTAGTTATTGTAGTAGGCCCCTCTTTTGAAGGTGACGTTACCCTCACCCCAGTAGTTTGAGTCAGCAAGGATACAATCCTAAAAGGGTGGATTATTGGAAGATAATGAATTAAGTTATTAATGCAGTATTGTGGTAGGCCCCGCTTTTGGCGGTGACGTTACCCTCGGCTAAGTAGTCTGAGTCAGCAGGGATACAGTCCTAAATAGCCGGGTTATAGTATTAATAGTAGTTAACTTATGAGGGGGTCAAAGAGTTTGGACCCCCGCCATCCAATACCGTGAAGCATTGAAGGAGGTCCTACTAAATTTGACCCAGGTCCATTGCAGGACCTCTAAACGCTGAACAATGGCAAGACCTTTACCAAACCGTTCCCTTAACCCCCGACCAGGTAGCCAACATACCTCCATATAGACCGTGGAGATATGAATGGTGAAAATCCTTTATTTTATATAGACAGTAAAATAATGCCAAGACACCACGGACAAACGATAAGGAAAGATCACCTTCAACATAAGTAACTAGTTATTAAAGTCATTAATACAAAACCAAATAAAAAGTGCAAAAGATTAGAAATAAAAAGTATTATACTAGACACTTTGTCTTCACCAAGTGATGTAAGAGACTTAGGCAAACATGGCCTTGATTGTCAAGAACTCTTACGATCAATCTTGGATCCCGAGACGACTCACACACTCTACGATGGACAATGGATGATGGTGGTGGATGATGGTGTTGTGATGGTGGTGGGTGGTGGATGAAGTGTGAGAGAGGTGGTGTGCCAAGGGATGAGATGAAATGAATCCAAGCACTCCTATTTATAGGCTGAACAGAGAGCTGGGCACGGCCCCGTGTCCGCTGGGCACGGCCCCGTTCCTGTCTGACACTCTCTCTCCTCATTAATTGTAATTCGCAATTACAATAAATGCGCCTGCTGTACTTTCGACACGCCCCCGTGTCCGCTGGGCACGGCCCGTGGTGGGCAATAGAAGCTTCTATAGGTTTGTCTTTTCTGCTGCTTCTTGGGCACGGCCCCGTGCTGGCTGAGCACGGGGCGTGTTCAGTCTTCTGACTTCTCTATTTTGCTTTGGAAGGTGCCGTTGAGGGGTCGGGCAGTCCACTAATGTTCATTTCCTTGTATTTATGTTGGAATTAGCTGTCTTTTTGCTTCTTTTGTGTTTTTGAGCTCATTTAATCCTGAAAATACAAAAGAAAGACAAAAACACTCTTTTTCCAATATTAGTACTTAAAAAGGGTTAGTTTTATGCTTTATTTGATGTAATTTATATGTTGCATTTTACACACATCAAATACCCCCACACTTGAACTTTTGCTTGTCCTCAAGCAAAACTCTTTAATATGTGGCTTACACTCCCAAATGGAATGGGTAGAAGAGAAGGTTTTGGGCTTGTCGTAGAGTGTCGGGATATCCAAGATCTTTTTGGGTTTTATTTTTATTTATTTACACTCCTATTCGTAATGATTTATTTAGAACTTTTCATAGGAGAAATTACTTATTTGGGCATAACATGCCTTTTTAAAATTCCATTTATATACAAGTTCACATACCTCACGGGAGAAATCACTCACACTCGGCCGAAGGTGTATTTTTAGTGAATCACTCGAGAGCGGCATGGGACTTATTCCTACCATAGGCTTGCCAAGCAATCAATCCTTCTCCTTTTTAACTTTTATACCTTTGTAAATATCAAGAGTACTTTGTGGGTTAAGGGTTAGGCTTGGGTTAAAGGTAGGTGGTTGGGATAGTGGTTAGTAGAAAAAGGGCGAAAAACGTAACAAGTGTCGGTTTTCGTAGGACTTTCTATTTTTTCAACTTTTTATTTTGATGAAGCTTTTATTCAAACAAAGTTATTTTTGATGAACTTGTTTGTTTATTTTCTTTTTGCTTCATCATCAACACATTTTTTTTTTTTTTTACGAAAAACCAAACTTGTTACTAAAACAAAGGGTTAAAAATGAAAAAGGTTTTTGTGGGAAAAAGGGTTTTTGGTTTGGGTGATGAAATGAAAAGGTTTAGGCTCAAAGGGGCTAACTAGGGGGATTTTTGGGTAGGTGGTAAAAGAAAAAGAAAAATAATGGTGTAGAAATAAAAAGGGGTTAGTCCTAATGCCTCCATCATTTACTTACTCGGGCTTAAGTTGATAAGGACCGGGAATGTATCGTCATGGCAAGTTCTAGAGTCGTAAGAACCAAGCGGCTATTCACACAAGAAACGAAAAATGAGCATTTAGTTTTAATGATATGTAATTGTGCTCAATAAAGGCTCAAAACTCACTTTTTGTGGGAATGGGTTTTTATGTGATCAAGTATATATAATCAAATTTTAACTAAGTTTGCCATGCCTTTTCATAATTTTCTTATGTTGGTTCTTTTTATCACTACGCTATCAGTTGTAAATTTGTAAAAATATAACCTTTTTGAGAACTTGAATTTCCCGAATTAAACCTAGACAAGTAAGAAAAAATGAAATTTTTGAAAAAATTTGGGGTGATTAGCGGTTCCAATAGAGTTTTGTGTAAGGCTTGTATTTAGGACTTGCAAAATTCAAGGCTTTAGCATCCCCCCCCCCCCCCACTTAAATTACACATTGTCCTCAATGTGTCCCAAAAATAAATTTTTAGGTTGATTAGATGTGTAAAATGGTGTAAAAAGCAAAAATTTTCTGTTACTGGGCGCTGAACACGGTCCCGTGTTGTCCGGGCACGGCCCCGTGTTCAAGTGCCAGTAACAAAATTAAAACAAGAGAAACAGAAGTCTGGACACGGGGGCGTGTTGGGTGAACACGGCCCGTGTCCAGTTACCTGAACTGGGCGTTTTCTGCAGGTGGTTCAGCACGGGGCCGTGTTGGTTGGGCACGGCCCGTGTTGAACCTTCTGAAATGGAGAGAATTGTCGGGTTGCCTTGTTCTTGTGCATGGGGTCATTTTCCTCGTTCCCCTTTTCATCCTTTACCACCATGAGTGTGTTTTATTCATTACAAACCATCCAAACCTTAAAACCATCATTTCATTTCATCATAGAGAGAACTTACATAGTCCTAAATTAAACTAGATAAAACAAGGAAATAATAAACCATGGAGTCATAGCCTTTACTTTATTTTAATTAGCAAAATTTCCAAGAAGTAATTAATCTTGGTTAAACAAGGCCTTTTTGAACTCCATCTTCCGCGTGCGGTTCTCCTCAAATGTCGGCGAGTCATTCTTCCACCTCCCTTGGAAGGAGAAAAGAAGGCTCATTGGCATTAGTTTGAGGAGTTTCAACTTCCACCGGGATCTCTTGTTGGTGTTCCATGGGAGGTTCCGCCGGAAAGTCTTCCCACCCGGTAGGGTTGTTGATTCCGAGTGCTAGGTTCCAATCCTGCTGAGGAAGGACTGGTTCCATTGGGGGTGCTACAAGAATATTTAACCTCTGGTGCAAGAGGTTAATTTCTTGGAAGCTGCTTTCAAGTCCCATCGTAAGATCGTTAATACGGTCGATTAGGACCTCCTCTACTGAAGTCATTTCGTCGAGAGCCTCCCTTAATGCTATCACATAGTGCACAAGTGTAGCTTCAATGGAGGGTCTTCTTCCTCTTCGGCTGTTTGACGAATGCACAGAAGATGTTTCGCTGTTTTCACTTGACATTCTACGAAAAATAAACTGAAAAAGTTTATTTAAATGAAACAGTTACCGGACACGGCCCCGTGCTCAATGAGCACGGCCCCGTGTTCATCTTTCTGCAGAATTTTGGAGCAAGGAAACTTGGATTTTTAAGTTATTTTCTGAACTTGTGGGGTCTAATAACTTAAAACAATGTTACATAACATGTTTTTACCAAGATTCCTTGAACAAAACTCATTAATCCCTATCACAAAGTTTGAAGAATTCAAACTTTTAATGGTAGTTCTTTGAAGAAAGATGGAGAAGAAGGAAATGGCTAAAAGAGGAAAGGACAAGATGGGTTGTTGGAACCTTCTTTTAGACTTACCTAGGATAGTTTGAGAGAAGATTCCTGCAAATCTCTGCCCCAAGTTGGTCCAAATGTGCAGAATTCTTGGCTGCATTTATAGAAAACGACAGCATCCTGGACACGGCCCCGTGCCCAGTGGACACGGCCCCGTGTGCAGGTGGAGTTCTGACACAGTTTGTCTGTAGTCTGACGTACTGATCAGAATGGAATCTTTTGATGGACACGGGGGCGTGTTGGCTGGACACGGCCCCGTGTCGAGGGACTGTTTTATGAAGTTGTCTAGTTTTTTTAAGGAACTTGTTAGTATCGGGTGGCTCCTGACTGGTTGGAACAACCCCAAAGTGCCTAAGATACCTTAATTGTCCTAGACTAAGGCGAGAACGCAAGAGGTTGTCGGTGAGGGTAATTCCTATTTTCATTCTAGGTGGACAAGTCCAACCCTTTCCCGGGCTCTCGTTAAAGAAGGTGTATGCCGAATCGCTCAGGTCTATGTATGCACCGAACGAAGTCGATGGAGAGTCCTTCACGGCACAATCGACACAGGGACGACTATCGTCCAAGTCTTTGCTAGGTACTAAGGCATTTTCGGAAGCAACGAGGTTGTTGGAATGCGGTTCCAGCATTTCGTCTTGGTCATCGTCTTGTGGTGGATTAATAAAATCCTTCCTAAGCTCTTTTAACCAATTCAGAATTAGCTTTTCTAGTTGAAATAACTCATCAAGGAGCATTTCCCCTAGAATATCTGGCTGGGCGCATTCGAGGGAGAAATAGTGCTTATTTTTACTTTCGCCCATCTTAAGGTTGTAAGAAGTCGGTGGGTCCATGTAGTGGGGCCTATAATTTAGAAAGTAGCATTCTACTTCTTCATGTTTGCCACCACATAATTGACACCACGTACCATAAGAGTGCCGAAAGTAAAAACAATTACTATTACTCATGTTTATGTCAGAAATTACCAACCGCTGGGATCTTACGGTTCTGTTTTCAGTAACTGAAACTTGGGCACGGGGGCGTGTTGAGTGGGCACGGCCCCGTGTTCAGCTTACTGTCTGACGTAAAACAGGATTGCTAGTTCCAATGATTGAGCACGGGGGCGTGTTCAGCGGGCACGGCCCGTGCTGAGCTCTGCAGAAGCCGAAAAACTAAGAAAATCCTAAAAAAAAAATTAAAAAGAAAAATAAAAGATGAATAGGCCGTTGATTCCTAACTTTCTTAAAATCCTTGTGTCCCCGGCAACGGCGCCAAAAACTTGATGTGCGATAAAGTGTTATATATATTAGGTGTATATTTTAAGCCCTTTTTAACACTTATTTTAGCCAAGTTTTAAATTTATAAAACACGATATTTCACTAACACTAAACACACATATGGGCAAGTGCACCCATCGTTGAGTGTAGTATAGCGTTGGTAAGATACCGAGGTCGTCCAAGGACACAAGAGCTTTTAGTACCGGTTTATCCTCAACGTCTAATCAAAATAAAAGTTTAGAAAAATGTTTTAAGCTAAGAAAAATAAAAACTAACTAAAATGCTGAAATAAAAATAAAATAAAAACAGATAGACAAGATGAATCACTTGGTTCCGACTCGTATCTAGTATAACCTTTGATTATTTCCGCACTTTTGCACATAATTAAGAGATTATCTTAGTTATTGTAGTAGGCCCCTCTTTTGAAGGTGACGTTACCCTCACCCCAGTAGTTTGAGTCAGCAAGGATACAATCCTAAAAGGGTGGATTATTGGAAGATAATGAATTAAGTTATTAATGCAGTATTGTGGTAGGCCCCGCTTTTGGCGGTGACGTTACCCTCGGCTAAGTAGTCTGAGTCAGCAGGGATACAGTCCTAAATAGCCGGGTTATAGTATTAATAGTAGTTAACTTATGAGGGGGTCAAAGAGTTTGGACCCCCGCCATCCAATACCGTGAAGCATTGAAGGAGGTCCTACTAAATTTGACCCAGGTCCATTGCAGGACCTCTAAACGCTGAACAATGGCAAGACCTTTACCAAACCGTTCCCTTAACCCCCGACCAGGTAGCCAACATACCTCCATATAGACCGTGGAGATATGAATGGTGAAAATCCTTTATTTTATATAGACAGTAAAATAATGCCAAGACACCACGGACAAACGATAAGGAAAGATCACCTTCAACATAAGTAACTAGTTATTAAAGTCATTAATACAAAACCAAATAAAAAGTGCAAAAGATTAGAAATAAAAAGTATTATACTAGACACTTTGTCTTCACCAAGTGATGTAAGAGACTTAGGCAAACATGGCCTTGATTGTCAAGAACTCTTACGATCAATCTTGGATCCCGAGACGACTCACACACTCTACGATGGACAATGGATGATGGTGGTGGATGATGGTGTTGTGATGGTGGTGGGTGGTGGATGAAGTGTGAGAGAGGTGGTGTGCCAAGGGATGAGATGAAATGAATCCAAGCACTCCTATTTATAGGCTGAACAGAGAGCTGGGCACGGCCCCGTGTCCGCTGGGCACGGCCCCGTTCCTGTCTGACACTCTCTCTCCTCATTAATTGTAATTCGCAATTACAATAAATGCGCCTGCTGTACTTTCGACACGCCCCCGTGTCCGCTGGGCACGGCCCGTGGTGGGCAATAGAAGCTTCTATAGGTTTGTCTTTTCTGCTGCTTCTTGGGCACGGCCCCGTGCTGGCTGAGCACGGGGCGTGTTCAGTCTTCTGACTTCTCTATTTTGCTTTGGAAGGTGCCGTTGAGGGGTCGGGCAGTCCACTAATGTTCCTTTCCTTGTATTTATGTTGGAATTAGCTGTCTTTTTGCTTCTTTTGTGTTTTTGAGCTCATTTAATCCTGAAAATACAAAAGGAAGACAAAAACACTCTTTTTCCAATATTAGTACTTAAAAAGGGTTAGTTTTATGCCTTATTTGATGTAATTTATATGTTGCATTTTACACACATCAGAGCGTCTCGATTCCTTGGTATAGTAATTGTTCTAGACTCAAGACGTTCTTCTCGGGACTAGGAACATAACTAACGCAAGGGTTTGTCTTGTTCTTCCCATCTACCGGAATTTTCACTTCACCAATCCCATGTACAAAAGAAAAATCCTTTCTTTTCTCATTCGTAACCAACACGAAGTGCCTTTTGAAACACTTGAACACTTTCCTATTCCCAGTCATATGTGTTTTGTAAGTCGGGTCTACCACCCAAATTGAATCCCAATCTCCTCCGCAAGTATCGTTAACAAGATAATCATTTTCTACGGGTAAGGGTGATAGGTTAACGGACTTACTTGGACAAATTGATGCAATGTGACCGAACTCTTTGCATTTGAAACAACAAATTCCTACTTTCCTTGGTCTTCCAACCGGTGCACTACCCATCATACCGGATTTCTTCACGAAACCTTTCGGAACCATTCTCTTAGGGAAATTCTTCACGGGTGATTTCCAAGAGCGTGTGGATGGCTTCCCTTGCGCATACTTACTCGGCCCTTCCGCTGCCCGGCCGCACTTTCCACCACTCCCTCTGATATCACCGAAACCGGTCTCCATCGATTTACCCTTATCTCCCTTCAAACGATCTATGTAACCATCATCAACGTTTTCAGCCTTCACAGAACCTTCGGCTCTGATACCAACATTGGTATCATCACTAATGGGTTCCCAGGACCATTGTGAATGCGAACGTATATGATGGCAATCGTAAACATAACTGTAACAAACATCACACCATGTAGTCTGCATAGTAACAAACAAAATAATCTGAATATGCAGATTTAGAACTAACCGAAACAGTTGAGTAATAACCAGAACTTTAATAAGTTTCAATGAATCAGCGTGTATTAAAACTTAACAATGTGCAACCCTATTTATAACTATCGAACCGGTGCCTCTTTGTTCTATGCAGTCGCGTCTGTTCATCAACAGGTATGTCGATGATAACTGCTCTTTGAAACGTTGCGTCTGTTGCATGATAACCACTGTTAGCGGTTATCTCTTTATCCGCTCCTTTTTCAAACAGACGGGCCTGTGCAGCGGCCTTGAGTATCGATCCAATCCAGCAAGAGAACAAACATGTCCAATTATGCAAATGACACCTAAAGGAATTTAATGTTTGACCCAATACAATGTTTATGGCCTACGACCCAAATGATATAAAACGGAAAATATAAATTGTTTTGACCCGTTAACACTAAACATGAAATATAAAAACGATCAGCCCATTCGGGCTTCGGATGATCTTGGTTACTCGATCTCACCATTAAGTAACTCAATAATCGCGGATTAAATTTGCATCGATGATCTCACCGTTAAGGTGTGGGGAGGGAAGATCAAGTAATCAAGATCATTCGAAGCCCGAATGGGCTGATCGTTTTTATATTTTATGTGTAGTGTTAACGGGTCAAAACAATTTATATTTTTTGTTTTATGTTATTTGGGTCGTAGGCCATAAACATTGTATTTGGTCAAACATTAAAGTCCTTTAGGAGTCATTTGCATAACCGGACATGTTTGTTCTCTTGCTGGATTGGATCAATACTCAAGCCCGCGGCACAGGCCCGTCTGTTTGAAAGAGGATCGGATAAAGAGATAACCACTAATAGCGGCTATCATACAATAGACGCAACATTTCAAAGAGCAGTTATCATCGACATACCTGTTGATGAACAGACACGACTGCATAGAACAAAGAGGCACCGGTTCGATAGTTATAAATAGGGTTGCACATTGTTCAGTTTTAATACACGCTGATTCATTGAAACTTATTAAAGTTCTGGTTATTATTCAAGTGTTTCGGTTAGTTCTAAATCTGCATATTCAGATTATTTTGTTTGTTACTATGAAGACTACATGGTGTGATGTTTGTTACGGTTAAGGTCACGATTGTCATCATATACGTTCGCATTCACAATGGTCCTGGGAACCCGTTAGTGATGATACCAACATGGGTATCAGAGCTGAAGGTTCTGTGAAGGCTGAAAACGTTGATGATGGTTACGGAGATCGTTTGAGTGGAGATAAGGGTAAATCGATGGAGACCGGTTTCGGTGATATCAGAGGGAGTGGTGGAAAGCGTGGCCGGGTTGCGGAAGGGTCGAGTAAGTACACGCAAGGGAAGCCATCCACACGCTCTTGGAAATCACCCGTGAAGAATTCTCTAAGAGAATGGTTGCGAAAGGTTTCGTGAAGAAATCTGGTATGAAGGGTAGTGCGCTGGTTGGAAGACCAAGGAAAGCAGGAACCCGTTATTTCAAATGCAAAGAGTTCGGTCACATTGCATCAATTTTTCCTAGTAAGTACGTTAACCTATCACACTTACCCATAGAAAGTGATTATCTTGTTAACGATACTTGCGGAGGAGATTGGGATTCAATTTGGGTGGTAGACCCATTTTATAAAACACATATGACTGGGAATTGGAATGTTTTCAAGTGTTTCAAAAGGCACTTCTGGTTAGTTACGAATGAGAAAAGAAAGGATTTTTCTTTAGTACACGGGATTGGTGAAGTAAAAATTCCGGTAGATGGGAAGAACAAGACAATCCATAGCGTTAGTTATATGCCTAGGCTCGGGAAGAACGTCTTGAGTCTAGAATAATTACTATACCAAGGAATCGAGATGCTCACATCCGGTGACACGTGTGTCTTGAAAAAGATGTTCGGTAGTAAAACGAAGGGTTTTGATTTTTTTCGAGAACAAATCGGAAATTGATCTCGAGCAAGAATATCTTGACAAATTTTATGAAAACCTTGATGTCGACAATGGTCATAAAGGAAGAAAAGATGAAGTTACAAGAATGTGTTGAAGATTACTACGAGAAGGAGTTTAAGAAAGAAAGAAAAGGAAAAGAAGGCTTATGGTAAAGGTTCGTCAGGGACTACCAAGAAGGAAGTCGTATACTTGAAGAAAATGAAAGCGGGTTTTATGATTTATTATGAGGGTTTGAAGGATAACCCATCCGAGTCAAAGGAGATGCTTCGAGAAAGGGCGGTGGTGCTATCACAATTTGAAGAAGATGTCATCGAAAACGACATCATAATTGAAAGTTGCCTAGATACGGTTGATCTCATCACACTTCATGAGGAATTAGCAAACCATCAAAGGTTCTACAATGCCACGTTTGAAGAGATAATTATTTAGTATCGTCAAGGAGGGCGTTGTGCCTCCTACTCTGCTCGACGGGCGTGAAATAAGTTTGATATTATTACACCGTATTGTGAGGGTTAACGGTGGTTTCAAGAAAGTGATGGAAAGTGATATATGGGACGAAATAGCATTCAAGTGCGGATATGAACCGGATGACGCACAAGTGGTTAAAATTGCTTATTTCTACTATTTGGAATTGGTCGAGTGGTACTTCGACCTCATGAAGTAAGCAAGAGAAGAATGCAAGCAATGCGGCTGGAAAGACAAACAATGGTTGGGTTAAAGATGAGTCGAGTGATGACGACTTGGTGATCGTGGTCGAGGTCACCAACAACAACAAGTAATCAAGTTTGAATGGTTCGGATGTTCTTGCTTAGGGCGGTGAATGAAGATCAAGTAATCAAGATCATCCGAAGCCTGAATGGGCTTATCGTTTTTATATTTTCTGTTTAGTGTTAACGGGTCAAAACAATTTACATTTTCCGTTTTATGTTATTTGGGCCGTAGGCCATAAACATTGTATTGGGTCAAACATTAAAGTCCTTTAGGTGTCATTTGCATAACTGGACCTGTTTGTTCTCTTGCTGGATTGGATCGATACTCAAGCCCGCTGCACAGGCCCATATGTTTGAAAGAGGAGCGGATAAAGAGATAACCGCTAACAGCGGTTATCATACAACAGACGCAACGTTTCAAAGAGCAGTTATCATCGACATACCTATTGATGAACAGATGCGACTGCAGAGAACAAAGAGGCACCGGTTCGATAGTTATAAATAGGGCTGCACATTGTTCAGTTTTAATACACGTTGATTCATTGAAACTTATTAAAGTTCTAGTTATTATTTAAGTGTTTAGGTTAGTTCTAAATCTGCATATTCAGATTATTTTGTTTGTTACTATGAAGACCAGTGGCGGACCCAGGAATTTTTTCCTAGGGGTGCAGAATATTTTCAAAGATTTTAGGCCCCTAGCTGTATAAAAATATCGGTTCATAGCGGGTCGGGTCGGATCATGTAAGACAAAAGAACATCAAACTAAAATTTATAAATCATCAAAAACACGTCAAACATCGTTACAAATTACAAACGTTTTTAAAATTATGACCTACAGGTTTTTTTTTTTTTTTTTTTTGAAATATATCCAAAATATCATCTAAAGATATTAAACACGCCATAAGTTCATTACATTCTTACTCATTGTTCCTAACACATATAATTTGCTCCATAAGTTCATAAAACAACACTAGACACTTAAACAAAATAAACAATCATGTTCAACCATAGCCCATAACTTTCAATTATATTTTTAAACATTCAAGCCTTAATATTAAATGTTGATTACTTGTAACTAATCATTTAAACAACACAAAGCTATAAATAAAACAACAAAATCATTTAACTACAAGTCTAGAACAACAAAACAAAAAAAAAAGAATAAACCCTTACACATCTATATTTTCTCCTAATCATCATATAAAACAAAATAAATAAATAAATAAATAAATAAACAAACCATACTAGTTCTATATTGTAATTCTGACGTAATATGGGCGGTTGAAATTTTTCAAGGGGTGCGGGTGAAAAATTCCAAGGGGTGCGGTCGGGATTTCCGACGAAAAATAACACTAAAAAATATTTTTTCATGGAGTGCGCCCGCCCACCCTTGGCTTAGGGTGGGTACGCCCCTGATGAAGACTACATGGTGTGATGTTTGTTTTGGTTTTGTTTACGATTACCATCATATACGTTCGCATTCACAATGGTCCTGGGAACCCCTTAGTGATGATACCAACAGGGAGTGGACATTATAAGCATACAATCTCGTGATGTGAATGCATCTTGGTGAGCACCATCCTGTTTATGCATTTCATTTCTTTCTTAAGATCTTCGGCATGGTCTTATCAAGGGTTAATTTTCAGATTGGATGTTCTACATATGAACGCTTTTGACTAAAAATATCACACATTTTTTTTGGTTTCAAACAAATAATATTTTGTTTAGAATACAAACAATAAAATACTAACTGGAGTCTCCCCCCTTGTCGGGCTCAAGGACAAGGGCTTTGCCGTAGGGCAAGCGGTGCTCAAGGTAGAGGCGAGCAAAGTGGCAAAACATGAGAAAGCCTGCCTAGAGAATCAACATGTGTTTGTCCCGTTTGCGTTTGATACCTTTGGTGGTCTCGCTCCTGACGCTGTGCGACTTTTGAATCGGGTTCAAAAAGTCGTTAATAGTAATTCTTCGTCGCTAAAGGTTTCAAACTATGTATTTAGTAGAATTGGGTTTTCTATTCAAAAGGGGGTGGCGGCGCAACTTGTTGCCCGACTACCTGCCATTGCTTTGTAATTGCCCTTTTCGTGTGGTATGATATTGCAGTTCGTTCAAAATACTATCGTTACACCATTAATATGCCGTTCACCTAATAAAAAGCATCAACTTTGTCACGTAGCTGTTTTAGTTGATGCCTTTGTCCATCAAAATATTTCGGCCCATATTCACTATCAACTTTGTCCATCAAAATGCCCTGTTTTTGTGGGAATCCATATCAGCTGCTTCCAGGTTAGTGTGTGTGGGTTCTTTATTCTCCATTGGGCTATCTCTATTTGGCTGATTATGGGCCAAGGGGGTATTAATTTGGTGTTATTTTGGGGGCCTAATTATTCGGGTTTATGGCCTATCTACCGGCTTAATGGTAATTCTTTTGTGGAGCCCTGTTATCGTCTGGACCGCAAGGGGGCAGCCTTTTTAGGGCCTGCTCATATTAGGTGGACTAAGATTAAGTTCTGTGTTATAGTGAATATGGGCCGAAATCTTTTGATTTCAGCCCACATATTTTACGCTTTGGTTTGGCCCAATGGTGTAGGCCCATTGCTCAAGCCAATTTATTTCTTTGTGAAAGCCTCTTTTAATGGTTGAGACTGGATCATCTCAAAAGCCCAGTTATTGGGCCTTTTCTAAGTTGATGATACTGCTGGATTTTAAAGGCCCAAACTTGAGTATTAATGGCCTATGTTGGTGGACCGTATGCAAGTCCAAGGCCCAATATGGATATATTGTTGTCTCCTGCCTGTTGCCGAGTAGAAGGCTCATGTTTGTGTTTCAAGTTTCTTTTTTGGATTTTGGTTTGTTATAATCCCTTCCCTAGTGTTTTTAGAATTTAGTCTTGTAATGTCGTGTTGATGGGAAGTGATATAATTCCTACTAGGATTTCTCATTTTTATGTATTAGGTCGTACGTAGTGGGACCCGAAGGAGGGTTTTTTTGGGTTATAGCGCCCCCACACCACGACGGACGGCGCTATGGGGCTTCATCTTGATGCCAGCGCTATGTTCATAACGGCGTGAAGGATTTGCAAACCTTTCCCCCCACTCACACACACATATATACATACATATGCATGTATAATTGAAGGGGTTATTAATTAATTGAGTAATGATGAGATAGGGGCTTTATGACTACGGGCTCTAGTGATATAACGCCCCATAAAGCCCCTGTGTGACGTGGCACGACACGTGTCGCATAACGCCCACAAAGGGGCTTTATGACTACACATGACCTTGAAAACATTTCCTGATGCATCAATTTGAATCTGACTTATTTGTGTGATCTATATAGCAAACTCACTTTCAGTTGAACAACCATCTGATGCCAAGAACATTAATCTGGAATTTTCATTGAAAGACTGTGAAAGTCGTTGGAAAGATATTCAAATATCTTTGTAAAGGTATGTACCCAATCAAGCATTTCATTATATATGGATTATGGAGGAAAGGTTACACTCCTGAGTAGATGTAACTATCTAAATGGGTAAAATAAAAGAATATTGGATTTTAATAATCTCAACTATTCACCGTTGGCCGCTAACAGTCCTAACTTCAAAAATAACCACTGGCAGTCCTATTTTATAAGCAAATCTATCCCCTAGCTTTTGGACGGGTCAATGCTTACTATTTAATGTGATAACTGATTTCAGTTGTCGACGTAGATAAATCTCTCATTCCATTGTCATGGATCTTTGATTCTCTACCCATAAACTCCCAGGAAATTGTGCTCTAATTTAAAAGAATCCGAAAAACTCACCTTTTGATTCTTATTATGATCATATCATTTGGAAACATATTTTCGCGTCCTTGAAATGAAATCTCTTGGCGACGTATGTAATGCTCCTAATTCATGCACACGTTTTAGTTCAATCTTTCAAACTTGTTTGCATACATGTTTGACTAATTACACACCCAATTTCATGCATGGAAGTTAGTGAATCTATTATTATTCACATACGGGCAAGCTCGACGACTGTGGAGTACACTTCGATTGGACCGGAGCACTACGCATTCGACGAACCATTGCTTTTCTACAAAATTCTTATTGCGTTAACACCTTCAATGTGAAGCTTCCAACGACCGGTAGCGTCACTCGATTTCTACTTATACCGCTTGTGTGCAAACAACTACACCCTCATCATCGGATTTATTATTTTACTAGTGATTCTAAAACAATTAAGTGGAACAGATTGATAATAGTCACGTCTTGGTATGTTCTTCGCGTCTTATATTGTTGTGGTAAAATGGATATCGTAGTTCTTATCTAACCCTATTGTACGCTAATTCTCGCTTGTCTAAATCACTCTCTACGAACATTAATCGAGGAGAAACGGGCCATTCTTAAGTTCATCAAGTGCAGGAGCATAAAATAAAATTTCTACTTCCGTGAGGTATGCCAAGGTCAACACCCTTTTTCTGTGTGAAAGCACCATGCTTATGTATAGCTTCATCGACCTCTTTGTTTAGTACATGTTCCTCGTTAACCGAAAGCTGGTCATCTATTACAACCAACTACATCCAAAATATCATGATCAGTATCACCCGGAAACCTCCCTTCCTTCTGTATGAACTCGTCAAGACGCTAACATTTCGAGATAAAGGGGCATAATGACTGACTCGAGTTTTCATCCGGTCTATTGATAAATTTATCTGAAACACTTGTTTTAAGCAATTTATATTTCTTTCTCGAATCCTTACGTACGATGGCATCACCACTGTTATTTCGTAGCGGTGACTACACCATTTCTGATCTCCGGTAGCGATACCACATAACCACGAATCTCCCTAACCCTCGCTTTGGATTACTTTCACCATGGTTACGTTGAATATGTTCTTGGTAGTGTTCCCAGCACACGTGATCCTAGAATTTGAGTAATTTTGGCCTTTAACAAACTACCTTAACACAATTCTAGTTCGGTTTATTTCGTCGACCCTTCTTCTATGACGTATGACATTCGTGTCCATTCGGGAAACCCCAAAATATACATTAGATACACTTGCTTCGTGAAGTGTTGACTACTTATTATTCAGATCACTCCATGATAACTAATTACTGCCTTTTTCAAGTCACTCAAATCCAAACATGTAAAGCTCACCTAAACTATATTTTGTGCAACAACCCCCCCCCCCCCCATACATGCTAAATAAATCAGTTAGTGTCATATTCGATGTATGACACACTGGTGTTCCAACTCTTGTGAGCATCTTCCGTGCTTAACACAACTTGTTACAACATTCTTTATTATCGAGCTCCCATTTACTCAACTTACATTTCTACTTAAGACCAAGTACGAATTGACATGTATCAGTATTTTTTCCTTTCTTAGCCTAACTTAATTTCCATTCAAAATCCCTATGAAAGGATTCATTTCGATACATCACGACCTCTTCAAGCCATAGTGGCTTCACCTACTAAAATTCTTATCACTGGTGTCACCTCCATGACAATAGCTATACTTGGTTACTAAGCGGTGTGTTATTCCATCTTATTCGTGAAAAGGAAATTGGACCACCAAACTTCAATACCATGATACCATCTTGAATTTACGTCATCTCTTTACTCTCGTGTATACCTACATTGTAAGTGACTTCCTATAGTTCTTGATAGTCACACTTATGTGCACCTAGTCTTACTGAAATTGATTTGTTGCTTCGACAATTGACTATTCTATACCTAGGTATAATCCCAGGTAACTTGTTCGGGTGAACAATTGAATCACATTTGTCATCAACGGTCATTTCAATCATGTAGTCAGATTTTATCTTATCTCGTTGTACCGTCACATGCCTTCACGCTCTCTCTAGCAATGAACTTGCAACTAGCATTTTAAAATATCATAATCCAAATTTTCGGGATGAAAATTCTTTGAACAAGGGGATGATGTGACACCCAACATTTTCAGGTTAACACCGTTAACACAAACTCTGTTATCTCAAACATTCATTTATGCATTACACTTGATCAAGGTTAATTAAGTGTGTCGGTTATTACACAAACATTCGCATAACGGTGATTCGGAAATTACGAAATCACACATGGGTTTATACACGAACGTTGATAAACAATCTGAACATATTCCTGAACAATTAAATAAATATAAATTTGGTGAACTTATATGTTATGTGATTCTATATGCTATGTGACTTATATGTTATTTAGTGAAACTTCGTGAAACCGCTTATATTTAAGCGTAACGTGTTATCGACGAACTCATAACTTGAGCGTATGGTATATCCTAACCTAAATTTCAAGGACGAAATTCCTGTAACTTGGGGAGGATGTGACAACCCGTATTTTCGACACCGGTTAACTATAGAAAGTTAACCGTAGAAATATTATGGATTATTATTTAATATATACTAACAACGTGTAATACCAAACTACGATGCGTGCAACGAGTCGTTTAACCGACAACTTTAGCGAAACGGTATTGACCCTACATATATGTTATATATATATATATATATAAAACAGATTAGTAACTAGTTATTTGATACAGTTATTTTCTAATTTAATGAACGAAAAATAATTGAGACGTGTGATGTTAAGTGGGTTCGTTTGCGCGTTCTGCACCAAGCCTACCTAAAACCACCTACTCAAAACCCTAGGTATAAATGCCTAACTCCTCTTCTCCCTCATCATTTAGCAAACCCTAGCCCCCATCCCTATCTCCTCCAATAAAAACCGGAATCCTCCCCCCTTGGTGCGACGGCAGCAGGAACAAACCCCCATCTCGATCCCTATTCTCTCTCGGAGCCCTCTCATCCATTGATTCAAGGTTAGTGTTCTTGGTAGTTGTTCGGTTTGAAATTCTATGAGTATATGTGGCTACGTTTATGTTGATGATGATATATGTGTTGATGTTATGTGTTGTATATACGTGTTGATGATGATACATATATAGGGTTGCATGATTAGTCTTGAAATATATATATATAGGGTAAGGTTCATGCGAGAACCACCTTTATTGCAAGAACCGCGAGAACCAATGTGAACACAACAAAAAATAGCTAAAAAACCTAACCCCCACCCCCCCCCCCCCCCCAAAAAAAAAAACCTACCCCCACCCCAAGCTAAAATGCTAAAAACTAAACCCCCAACAAACCTAAAAAAAATCAAAAAAACACACACACACAAAAAAAAATTTAATATTTTTTACATTAAAATCGCTACTATTAGTAGGCAAAAATTTTTTTTTTTAAATTTTGCTACTAAAAGTAGCGATTTTTTGATAAAAAATATTTAAAAAAATTTGTGTGTTTTTTTGCTATTTTTAGCTATTTTTAGGTATTTTTGGTTGTGTTCACATTGGTTCTCGCAATAAAGGGTGGTTCCTAACGGTTCAAGAGTGAACACTAGTGTAGTTTGCGAACTGAGCGAACTAATCCTGGCCATACATGTGTGTAGATCAATGGCAAGGATTTGATGATGAAATACACTAATGTATTTTACGATTTGATGATGAAATCCTAGCTATCCACGTGTGTAAATCAATGGCCAATATTTGTTCACTCAGTTCGCAAATACATTAGTGTTAACTCTAGAACCCCACCCTATATATATACATATATATATATATATATATATATATTAGGGTTTAGGATATTGTATGATGATGATATTGATATATACGCATGATGAATCTGATACGAAGTGATTTATAAACCTACTATGATTAATAAGTTAGGGTAATGTTAAGACGAAACTATGATAAACGGACCCGGAAACTTGTTTTACGAAGTTATAATTGAAAACAGCTTCTGTCTGAAATTTGCAGCCAACTTCCGTTGGCTGTAACCAGGTCGTAATATAACTAAAACTGAGTTTTCTTGAGTCCACAAAGTAGAGTTTCGAAATACGGTTCAAACGGTGCTAGAATCAAAATTTTCTGATGTCGTTTACTATTTTAAATGGATTTTTTTGTTACAGTGCGCTGGGCTGTCCATTTTCTGCAGAAATTGCAGGTCACGGTTTAAGTCATATCTAAGGGTATATTGGGAAATAAATTACGAAATTTAAAGTGTAGAAAATATGCGAGTAAGTAGAAGTTCTCCAATTGGAAGCACCTCGTTTGGAGACTCGGTAATTTTTAAATAAAATAAACAGTGGGCAGGGGTAGGAATCGTAACAATTCAGACCACTGTCCATTGCTCGAATTTTTACGTAAAATCTATAAAGAATTAGACTTTGTAAATTTTACAGAAACCCACATAGACCTTTTCACATGTCGTGTATTGTTTTGGGAATTTTTCGTGACCTGTAACTATTTTAAAAAATACCCGAAAACAGCTCAGTTTTGGGTATTAAAGCTGAAATGTAATAAGTTACAATGTGTGCATCTAAATGTTAGTTGTGCTATCTGAGAATGATCGAACAGGTTTAATGTCAACTTAAATGTTGTTTAAGTTATTGTGTGCTATGACCATCTTTATATATATACACATATACCATTTGAATGAAAATATATATATATATATATATATGTGTGTGTGTGTGTGTGTGTGTGGAATATATATATGTAGTTGTCAACGTGATTGCATGATACGTGTTAGATACGTGTATAGATTTCGTGTCTTTCATGAGCACACTAATAAACTAGATGGTAATCATATTAGGACGTGATTGACCAACCTCAACACATAAGCACTTTAAAGTCTAACTGTGCTATCAAAGGTGAGTTTACGGCCCCTACTCTTTTAAATGTTTTTAAAACACAGGGGGAGAAAGCATGCACTACATTACGGTAAAGTAATGTCATAACGTTACGGTAAGGTAACGTCACAACTGTTAGAGTTTTTGTTATATTAGTTATGGTCACAAAGTAGCATTTATCACATGTCAGTCCCCTTAAAACTTACGATGTCGTTAGTATTGGATTATAGCGAGGGAATTTTTAGTAGTACTACTGGGCCCGACAAGGCCCAATCGAGCTGGTCGCACCAGCTAGACGGAACGTTGATGGTCACGGGTGTAGAATTTTCCTAACACTTAGCCATGGTTGGTGATAGACCTGGCACAACAGGGGCAGCAACGTCAGCTTCGGATCGAACACTTTGTTAACATGACTTAGGTTAACTACCTACAAATATAACAAGTAACTGCTAAACACTTCAACTTACTGTTTTGGGTTTGGAACAGTGGAAAACTCTTAAGAAACAACCTACTTTATACACTTCAACTTACTGTTTTGGGTTTGGAACAGTGGAAAACTCTTAAGAAACAACCTACTTTATAACTGTAATCTAAAACTTGTGAACTCACTCATCATTATGTGTTGACACTTGTTCTTGCATGTCTTTCTCAGGTTGCTAAGGTAGCACACATCAGGACTACGATGCATTTTGGAGTTGCATTGTTTTCATCAAATATTTAGACACAACTTTAAACTACATTAGCCATTATGATTTTGTAATTTTTTACGCTTCCGCAACTAATTTGTATAAACAGTATTTTCTCATGAATGAGCAAACAGGAAAATATTTTTGTTTAAAACCCATATAGTGGTCGTTCAATATGATTAATGACTTTGATCCTTGTTTGTCACATGCCTCGCGATAGAACTCCGCATGTGGAATTTGAGGGTGTGACACTAGTAATTTTCTTTTAGATAATTAAAAGGGGTAGTTTAGTCATTTCACGTTGATTTAATTGGACAAACTAACCTTCATCCATTTTAGGGACTATCCAAGTAACAATTTATCAAACCATAGGGATCAAAAATGCTATTTTGAAAAGGTGGGGACTAAAGATGAAAAAGTGGTAAACCACATGGACCATCCGGGCAATTAACTCTATAGTTAACTAAGAGTATAAAATTATATAATAATGTATAACTAGAAGATTGACCCGCGCGTGTTTCGCTGCGGCCAACGAAATTGACATATTGTTGATCAGATTCACATTTACAATGTGTTAAAGATGTTTTGTCGGTTAAGTCTGTATTATTATCTTATACAAATAAGTAATTCACCAAATAATCTCAATACAATTAATGGTATCATAATTACTACATTACATGACTTGTATCCATATAAATAACTTATCGTATTAAGCTCCCCGCGTTGCGACGGGGGCGTAAAACCGTGACAAATAGCACCAATGCCACACTATATCCAACGACCACCAACATTGAAGTTGCGGCGTCTTAACGTGGAAAAATTAGACCGACATATAAAAATAGAAAATAATAACTAACTCGATTTAGGACTCGCACGTTGTGACGAACTTATTAAACAGGAAAAAAATAGACGATGTAAACACACTGAACCACACACGTACGTTGCCCCAAGTTAACTCGCAAAATTTAGAACGAAGCGTATAACAAAACGTAAAATCGTTGAACCACACACACACACACATTGTGCCGTGTTAAGTCGCAAAATTTATATCTAAACGTAAAACGAAAAATTTTGCAAAATATGAAAAACATAGAGGATCAAAGTTGAAAGTAAAAAGGTTGTGAGGTTAAATTGGAAAAACTAGAAACTTTTGGGTTAAAACTACAAAATCAAGTAGTTTAGGGTTTAAAGTGAAACATCAAATTTGTTTTCGAAAAACCCCCAAAACATGGGGTACAACACCTCAATGCCTCAACTTGTTGTAAATTTATATTATGTAAATTATGTAAACTAGGTTGTTTCCCCGCGCGTTGCGGCGGTACGTCATCGCGGGCATTTGATCAGTGTCGATTAGTGTCACGACCCCCGACCCGGTTTTACCCGGTTCCGAAGCCGTGGGATAGAAACCCGTGGTATTGGTGTTTAATTAGGTAGCGGAAATTTTAACAGGATCGTTTAAACTGAAAACACCCCTTTATTTTATTTCAACTTTCGGGACAAACCCCGTAATTTACAATAAAGGAATTTCACTGGGAAATCCCCAATTTACAAAAACATGTTTATTTATTTACTGAGCCACTTCAATCAAGCTGGTAGTGCTACGCGGTACTTTTCCTCGTTCACAGTAAATCACCTGAAACATGTTTAAAAAGATTTTATCAGCGGGGAAATACTGGCGAGTCATTCAATTTGCATAAAACGACACATTGTTATAAATTATAGTATTAAGAGCGATTACAATTGCCTCAATCTTATAATTAGTTGGTTCAGTTGTCACTCGATCGGATCTATGACTGTGGTCTTATCACTATTGGGTCCTTTCACCCAAAAGTGACGTGTATCACTATTTAGGTCCTTTCACCTAAAAGTGATAAAACAGTAGTCATTGTGCACAATACCCCAATTACTGCCAGTAATTTAAGATAACTAAGACTTAATCCCTGAACATATAACTGGAAAACATTTAGGTATTGTAAAACACTTTTGATAAAAAAGAGAATGACTCACATTGCAGGTTTAGTTGGACAGAGTTTTGCCTACTGATTAAGCTGGGTAACCTAGTTAAATAATGCAAACGAAACTAGGTTAGTAACTTAATACAACTTTTACGATAAGATCACGAAATCAAAACCCTCACGACGAATGACAAAGTATAGCCCGAATTCGGGCAGCACTTAAACATCCATCGGATCGGTTTCAATCGATCGGACATTGTATCGTAGAAGTGATCGAGTTATTACCCTGTAATCGTAGCAGCGTTTCGATACCTAAACACTTGATTTAAGCAGAATTTTGACGTTTTAGAACTGATTTTTCAAACACAGAAGAAAGGCCATACACTGCTCGTTATATAGCTGAATTTTGAGTTTTACGCGGCCAGCGTAAGCCTGAAGGGGATCCTTCGCGGCCCGCGAGGGCCACGACTAGGGTTGTCATGTCATAGTGTAGATTTGCCACGTGGTTGACATGTGGCCCCGATCGCTATCCGGAGAATAGCAAGGCTGTCGCACCCCGCGTAAGCCTAGCTTAATTCTTACGCAGCCCGCGACCAACTAATGAATTTTGATTTTCTTGATTTTTCATGAAATTTAGGGTTTTAGGGGTCTGGGTTTTCACTTACGGAGTGTTTTAGGGAAATTTTGGTGCAGGTCCTTACATCCTCCCCACCTTATTTAAAATCTCATCCTCGAGATTTACTGAAATAAGTGAGGATATTTTCGCTTCATTTCCGATTCTAACTCCCATGTATATTCCGGTCCTCTTTTTGAATCCCACTTTACTTTTACTAGTACCAATCTCTTATGTTTGAGGAATTTGACCTTTCTGTCTTCAATTTGGAGAGGTTTCTCAACAAATTTCAAATTTTCATTTGCCTCTATGTCCTGGAGAGGTACTACCAGTGATTCATCCGATAAACATTTCTTGAGATTGGATACATGGAACACATCAAGTACCCCAGCTAATCCTTCTGGTAGTTGTAGGCCATAGGCAACTGGACCTATCCGTTGGGTAACTGTGAACGGTCCTATGTACCTTGGACTTAGCTTTCCTTTCTTTCTGAATCGAACTACCCCTTTCCAAGGAGAAACTTTCAAGAGTACCTTGTCTCTAACTTAAAATTCTAATGGCTTACGTCGATTGTCTGCATAACTTTTCTGACGATCTTGAGCCGTTTTCAGTCTTTCCTTGATTTGAGTGATCTTGTCGGTGGTTTCCTGTACAATTTTGGGTCCTGATAATTGACTTTCTCCATGATGTGCGCAAAATGCAACATATAAATTACATCAAATGTGGCATAAAACTAACCCTTTTTTAGTACTAATGTTGGAAAAAGTGTGTTTTTGTCTTCCTTTTGTATTTTCTGGATTAAAAGAGCTTAAATGAACAAAAGAAGCAAAAATGCAGCTAAATCTAACAATAATACAAGAAAAGGGAAGAAATGTGGCATGCCTGACCCCTCGACAGCATCTCCCAAAGCAAAAAAAACAAGAAAAAAAGCTGAGCAGGGGCTGTGCCCAGCTGAGCATGGGGTTGTGCCCAGCTCAACACGGGGCATACCCAGGGGACACGGGGCGTGCCTAGCGGACACGACCCCATGCCCAGCGGACACGGGGGCGTGTTCAGGTGTCTTAAGAAAATACAAAGTTGTAGAAGCTTCTATTCCCGACACGGGGGCGTGCCCAGCTCAACACGGGGCCGTGGTCAACGCTAAGATTCGCAGAATCCAAGCAAATCTTGATAGTACAGATACGCCTCTGCACACGGGGCCGTGCCCAGCGGAAACGGGGGTGTGGTCAACTAATGCAGACAAACTGCATTTAATGAAGAAAGAGAAGAAGGGTGGACACGGACACGGGGCCGTGCCCAGCGGACACGGGGGTGTGGTCAACTAATGCAGACAAACTGCAATTAATGAAGAAAGAGAAGAAGGGTGGACACGGGGCCGTGTCCAGCTGACATGGGGCCGTGTCCAGGCTTCTATGCAGGCTATAAATAGGGGTGCTTTGTTTACTTCAGAGGCATCCCTTGGCAAACCACCTCTCTCACACTTCACCCACCCACCACCACCATCACAACCCACATCCACCACCATCATCCATCATAGAGTGTGTGAGTAGTCTCGGGATCCAAGATTGATCGTAAGAGTTCTTGACAATCAAAGGCCATGTTTGCCTAAGTCTCTTACATCACTTGGTGAAGACAAGTGTCTAGTGTAATACTTTTTATTTTTAATCTTTTCGCACTTTTTATTTGGTTATGTATTAATGACTTTAATAACTAGTTTCTTATGTTGAAGGTGGGTCTTCCTTATCGTTTGTCTATGGTGTCTTGGCATTATTTTACTGTCTATATAAAATAAAAGATTTTCACCATTCATATCTCCACGGTCTATATGGAGGTATGTTGGCTACCTGGTCGGGGGTTAAGGGAACGGTTTGGTAAGAGTCTTCCCTTGTTCAGTGTATAGATCCTGCAAGGACCTGGGCCAACTTTAGTAGGACCTCCTTCAATACCCACTGGTATTGGATGGCGGGGGTCCAAACTCCTTGACCCCCTCTTATGTAAACTACTATTAAAACTTTAACCCGGCTACTTAGGACTGTATCCCTGCTGACTCAGACTACTTAGCCGAGGGTAACGTCACCTCCAGAAGAGGGGCCTACCACAATATGCATTAATAACTTAATTAACTATCTTTCAATAATCCAACCCTTTAGGATTTTATCCTTGCTGACTCAAACTACTAGGTTGAGGGTAACGTCACCTTCAAAAGAGGGGCGTACTATAATAACTAAGATAATCTCCTAAAAAGTGCAAAAGTGCGGAAATAATCAAAGGTTACACTAAACACGAGTCGGATCCAAGTGATTCATCTTGTCTATCTGTATTTAATTTATTTTATTTTATTTTTCAGCATTTTTGTTAGTTTTCTTTTTTCTAGTTTAAAACCTTTTTCTAAACTTTTGATTCGATTAGACGTTGAGGATAAACCGGTATTAAAAGCTCTTGTGTCCTTGGACGTCCTCGGTATCTTACCAACACTATACTATGCTCACGATGGGTGCTGATGTGTGTAAAATGCAACATATAAATCACATCAAATGAGGCATAAAACTAACCCTTTTTTTAGTACTAATGTTGGAAAAAGTGTTCTTTTGCCTTCCTTTTGTATTTTCAGGATCAAACGAGCTTAATTGAACAAAAGGAACAAATATACAACCAAATCTAACATAAATACAAAGAAAGGGAATAAACGTGGCATGCCTGACCCCTCGACAGCATCTTCCCAAAGCAAAAACATGAAGAAAGCTGAGCATGGGGCTGTGCCCAGCTGAGCACAGGGCTGTGCCCAGCTCAGCACGGGGCGTGTCCAGCGAACACGGGACGTGCTCAAGTGTCTGTAGAAAAGACAAAGTTGTAGAAGCTTCTATTGCCTACCACGGGGCCGTGCTCAGCGGGCACGGGGCCGTGGTCAACTATAAGATTCGCAGAATCCAGGAAAATCTTCATAGTACAGATATGCTTCTGCACACGGGGTCGTGCCCAGCAGACACGGGGCCGTGGTCAACTAATAAAGACAAGAGCAATTAATGAAGAAAGAGAAAAGGGTGGACACGGGGCCGTGTCCAGCGGACACGGGGCCGTGTCCAGGCTTCTGTACAGGCTATAAATAGGAGTGCTTGGCTCAAGCTCAAACCATCCCTTGGCACACCACCTCTCTCACACTTCACCCACCACCCACCACCACCATAACACCATCATCCACCACCATCATCCATTGTCCATCATAGAGTGTGTGAGTCGTCTCGGGATCCAAGATTGATTGTAAGAGTTCTTGACAATCAAGGCCATGTTTGCCTAAGTCTCTTACATCATTTGGTGAAGACAAGTGTCTAGGGTAATACTTTTTATTTCTAATCTTTTCGCACTTTTTACTTGGTTTTGTATTAATGACTTTAATAACTAGTTTCTTATGTTGAAGGTGATTCTTCCTTATCGTTTGTCCGTGGTGTCTTGGCATTATTTTACTGTCTATATAAAATAAAAGATTTTCACCATTCATATCTCCACGGTCTATATGGAGGTATGTTGGCTACCTGGTCGGGGGTTAAGGGAACGGTTTGGTAAGAGTCTTGCCATTGTTCAGCGTTTAGAGGTCCGGCAATGGACCTGGGTCAAATTTAGTAGGACCTCCTTCAATACTTAACGGTATTGGATGGCGGGGGTCCAAACTCTTTGATCCCCTCATAAGTTAACTACTATTAATACTATAACCCGGCTATTTAGGACTGTATCCCTGCTGACTCAGACTACTTAGTCGAGGGTAACGTCACCTCCAAAAGAGGGCCTACCATAGTTTGCATTAATAACTTAATTAATTATCTTTCAATAATCCGACCCTTTAGGATTGTATCCTTGCTGACTCAAACTACTGGGTTGAGGGTAACGTCACCTTCAAAAGAGGGGCCTACTACAATAACTAAGATAATCTCTTAAATAAGTGCAAAAGTGCGGAAATAATCAAAGGTTACAGTATACACGAGTCGGAACCAAGTGATTCATCTTGTCTATCTGTTTTTCTTTTTATTTTTATTTTCAGCATTTTAGTTAGTTTTTATTTTTCTTAGCTTAAAACATTTTTCTAAACTTTTTGATTTGATTAGACGTTGAGG
Organism: Helianthus tuberosus; assembly: GCA_030545235.1. Taxonomy (NCBI): domain Eukaryota; kingdom Viridiplantae; phylum Streptophyta; class Magnoliopsida; order Asterales; family Asteraceae; genus Helianthus; species Helianthus tuberosus. Next base: position 112,471,557 of record CM060373.1, read on the forward strand.
ATAAACCGGTACTAAAAGCTCTTGTGTCCTTGGACGACCTCGGTATCTTGCCAACACTATACTACGCTCACGATGGGTGCACTTGCCCATATGTGTGTTTAGTGTTAGTAAAATATCGTGTTTTATAAATTTAAAACTTGGCTAAAAAAAGTGTTAAAGGGGCTTAAAATATACACCTAATATATATAACACTTCACACGCATCAAGTTTTTGGCGCCGCTGCCGGGGACACAAGGATTTTAAGAAAGCTTAAAATCGACGGCCTAATCAGTTTTTCAAAACCTTTTTAAACGCGCGCACATTTTTCTGCATTTTAGTTTAGATTTGCATTTACAGTAACCTGTACACGGGGCCGTGTTCATTTAACACGGGGCCGTGCTGCACATTTTCATAAAAACACCCAGTAACAGTAGCTTGAACACAGGCCGTGCTCACTGAACACGCCCCGTGCTCAACTAGATCAGTCAATTTAATTAAAACGCCCAGATACAGATTCTGAACACGGGGCCGTGTCTACTGAACACGGGGCCGTGTCCAGCCTCTGTTTCCGTTTTTATTTTTGTTTTCTGATCTCGAGACTTGGTTGTGGTCTGCTGAGTGATTCTTATGGATCAATACTCAGGAGGTTACAACTACACCTATGAGGAGGATGATTATAGAAGTAATTATTGCACTAATTGTAGTAACACACACTCGGTTCAATATAATCACTCATATCAACCATCCAATTCATACACCTACTATGAGGAGCCCAGGTACGACCCATCAACTTCATACACATCCTATGAAGACCAAAGGTATGAACCTCCTCCCTCATACTCATATTTTGATGAACCAAGGTATGAGCCTTCATACTCATACTTTGAGGAACCAGGATATGAGCCACCACCTTCGTATACTTACTATGAGGAACCATGGCGTGAACAACCCACCTCATATGAGTATTATGAAGAACAAAATTACGAACCTTATCCATCATATGCTTACAATGAAGAACAATGGTGCGAACCATCTACTTCACATGGGTATTATGAGGAACAAAGTGTCGAACAACCGGATTCAAGCTTTGAAAATCCCGATTCTTTTTCTATAACCGAAGTGACCGATAGGATATTAGAACACCTTAGAGTTATCGATCGTTATATAAAAGAATCTCGCGCAAGGGAAGAGGAGTCCCGCGCAAGAGAAGAATTAAAAAAGGATGAGATAACCGAAAGTGTAAAACTGGAAGAACAAATAAGTGAAGAATCGACACATGAGTTAAACAACGAAAAAGGTGAGTCCGACAACGTTAAAATTCAAGAAGAGCCTAATTTTGAAGAAATTAATCTCTTGTCACCTTCTTTCGAAAATCATTGTTTAGTACCCACTCATGCTAAGTTTTTAAAAGAGTTAAACACTAACACTAAAATTGATGAAACGGTAAGTGTTAAGTTAACTAATGATCAAACCTCACTAATAAAAGAAGACCCATTTGAAATCAACATTACACCGGTTCCATGTTTCTTTCAAAATTCGTTTATTAGTAATGTCACAATTGATAAAGATCTTTGTGTTAACATAATGCCCAACTACATTTTCGAAAAATTAAGTATTAGTGATTTTTCTCCACTTCAAATACCCATTTTTCTATCTAATCGGAAAATAATAAAATCAATCGTGTAGTTGAGGATGTCTTGGTTCAAACAAATCAAATGGTAATCCCAATCGACTTTGTCATCCTCGATGACGCTCCTCTAGTGTTGGGACGACCCTTTGTAAAAACTCACGAAGCATTGAAAAACCGGAAGTTCAACAATCTACCTCTTCAATTAGGGGCATTTAAAAAGAGTGTCGATCTTGAGCGGTCAATGAAATATCCATTCGGCAATGACGACCCCCTAATTGAAGATGAGCCAGAACCACCCGATAAGGTGGGTCTAGCCAAGGACCCTTATAAACGTGACGCACCATGGAGGCATTCCGCGGAACTAACCTTAGTTTAATTTAGATTAAATTTTATATTTTCTAGTTTAGTTTTAATTTTCAGGAATAAAACACACTCAGGATGGTGAAGGACACTAAGGGAAGCTTGAACCATCACCCCATGCACAAAAACAGAGCCTCCCGACAATTTTTCTTCATTACAGCAAGTTCAGCACGGGGCCGTGCTCACCCCAACACGCCCCGTGCCCGAGGTTCTGTAGAAAATGCCCAGTTTAGGTACCTGGACACGGGGCCGTGCTCACTGAACACGCCCCCATGCCCAGCCGTCTGTTTACTTTTGGTACTGGCAGTCTGGACACTGGGCCGTGCTCAGCCAACACCACCCCGTGTTCAGCTACCCAGTACCATAAAATCTTGTTTTTAACCCACTTTTACACATTTTAATCAACCGAAAAACTTATTTTTGGGACACATTGAGGACAATGTGTAACTTAAGTGTGGGGGGGGGGGGGGGGGGATGTTAAAACCTTGAATCTTGAAAGTCCTAATAACAAGCCTTACACAAAACTCTATTGGAACCGCTAATCACCCCCAAATTTTTTCAAAAATTTTCATCTTTTTCTACTTGTCTAGGTTTAATTTGGGAATTTCAAATTCTAAAAAGGTTATATTTTTACAAATTTACAACCGATAGCGTCGTGATAAAAAGAACCAACATAAGAAAATTATGAAAAGGCATGACAAGCTTAGTTAAAATTTAATTATATACACTTGATCACATAAAAACCCATTCCCACAAAAGTGAGTTTTGAGCCTTTATTGAGCATACAAATATATATCTTTAAACTAAATGCTCATTTTTCGTTTCTTGTGTGAATAGCCGCTTGGTTCTTACGACTCTAGAACTTGCCACGACGATACATTCCCGGTCCTTACCAACTTAAACCCGAGTAAGTAAATGATGAAGGCATTAGGACTAACCCTTTTTATTTCTACACCATTATTTTTCTTTTTTTTTTTACCACCTACCCAAAATCCCCCTAGTTAACCCCTTTGAGCCTAAACCTTTTCATTTCTTAACCCAAAAACAAACACCATTTCACCCACCAAACCCTTTTTATTTTTAACCCTTTGTTTTAGTAACAAGCTCGGTTTTTCTTACGACTTCCTTAAAAAAAATGATGATGATGATAAAGCCAAAAGGAATAAACAAACAAGTTTACCAAAAATAACTTTGTTTGAATAACGGCTCATCAAAATAGAAATTAAAAAAAAAAGGAAGAAGAAGAAGAAGTCTTACGAAAACCGACGCTTTTTATGCCTTTCGCCCTTTTACTAACCACTAACCCAACCACCTACCTTTAACCCAATCCTAACCCTTCACCCAAAAGTCCTCTTGATATTTACAAAGGTATAAAGTTAAAAAGGAGGAGGATTGATTGCTTGGCAAGCCTATGGTAGAAGTAAGTTCCATGCCGCTCTCGAGTGATCCACTAAAATACATTTTCGGCCGAGTGTTGAGTGATCCCCCGTGAGGTATGTGAACTTGTATATAAAAAGAATTTTAAAGAGGCATGTTATGCCCTAATAAGTAATTTATCTTATGAAAAGTTTTAAATAAATCATGACGAATAGGATTGTAAATAAATAAAAATAAAAACTAAATAAAGAATCTTGGAAATCCCGACACTCTATGACAAGCCCTAAAACCTTCTCTTCTACCCATTCCATTTGGGAGTGTAAGCCATATTATAAAGAGTTTTGCTTGAGGACAAGCAAAGATTCAAGTGTGGGGGTATTTGATGTGTGTAAAATGCAACATATAAATTACATCAAATGAGGCATAAAACTAACCCTTTTTAGTACTAATGTTGGAAAAAGTGTTCTTTTGTCTTCCTTTTCTATTTTCAGGATCAAATGAGCTTAATTGAACAAAAGGAACAAATATACAACCAAATCTAACATAAATACAAAGAAAGGGAATAAACGTGGCATGCCTGACCCCTCGACAGCATCTTCCCAAAGCAAAAACAAGAAGAAAGCTGAGCATGGGGTTGTGCCCAGCTGAGCACGGGGTTGTGCCTAGCTCAGCACGGGGCGTGCTCAGCTCAACACGGGGCGTGTCCAGCAAACACGGGGCGTGTCCAGCGAACACGGGGCGTGCTCAAGTGTCTGCAGAAAAACAAAGTTGTAGAAGCTTCTATTGCCCACCACGGGGCCATGCTCAGCGGGCACGGGGCCGTGGTCAACTATAAGATTCGCAAAATCCAGACAAATCTTCATAGTACAGATATGCTTCTGCACACGGGGTCGTGCCCAGCGGACACGGGGCCGTGGTCAACTAATAAAGACAAGAGCAATTAATGAAGAAAGAGAAAAGGGTGGACACGGGGCCGTGTCCAGGCTTCTGTACAGGCTATAAATAGGAGTGCTTGGCTCAAGCTCAAACCATCCCTTGGCACACCACCTCTCTCACACTTCACCCACCACCCACCACCACCATAACACCATCATCCACCACCATCATCCATTGTCCATCATAGAGTGTGTGAGTCATCTCGGGATCCAAGATTGATTGTAAGAGTTCTTGACAATCAAGGCCATGTTTGCCTAAGTCTCTTACATCACTTGGTGAAGACAAGTGTCTAGTGTAATACTTTTTATTTCTAATCTTTTCGCACTTTTTACTTTGTTTTGTATTAATGACTTTAATAACTAGTTTCTTATGTTGAAGGTGATTCTTCCTTATCGTTTGTCCGTGGTGTCTTGGCATTATTTTACTGTCTATATAAAATAAAAGATTTTCACCATTCATATCTCCACGGTCTATATGGAGGTATGTTGGCTACCTGGTCGGGGGTTAAGGGAACGGTTTGGTAAGAGTCTTGCCATTGTTCAGTGTTTAGAGGTCCTGCAATGGACCTGGGTCAAATTTAGTAGGACCTCCTTCAATACTTAACGGTATTGGATGGCGGGGGTCCAAACTCTTTGATCCCCTCATAAGTTAACTACTATTAATACTATAACCCGGCTATTTAGGACTGTATCCCTGCTGACTCAGACTACTTAGTCGAGGGTAACGTCACCTCCAAAAGAGGGCCTACCATAGTTTGCATTAATAACTTAATTAATTATCTTTCAATAATCCGACCCTTTAGGATTGTATCCTTGCTGACTCAAACTACTGGGTTGAGGGTAACGTCACCTTCAAAAGAGGGGCCTACTACAATAACTAAGATAATCTCTTAAATAAGTGCAAAAGTGCGGAAATAATCAAAGGTTACAGTATACACGAGTCGGAACCAAGTGATTCATCTTGTCTATCTGTTTTTCTTTTTATTTTTATTTTCAGCATTTTAGTTAGTTTTTATTTTTCTTAGCTTAAAACATTTTTCTAAACTTTTTGATTTGATTAGACGTTGAGGATAAACCGGTACTAAAAGCTCTTGTGTCCTTGGACGACCTCGGTATCTTGCCAACACTATACTACGCTCACGATGGGTGCACTTGCCCATATGTGTGTTTAGTGTTAGTAAAATATCGTGTTTTATAAATTTAAAACTTGGCTAAAAAAAGTGTTAAAGGGGCTTAAAATATACACCTAATATATATAACACTTCACACGCATCAGCGCACTTGCCCATATGTGTGTTTAGTGTTAGTAAATATCGTGTTTTATAAATTTAAAACTTGGCTAAAAAGTGTTAAAGGGCTTAAAATATATATTAAAAACTATACGACACTTCACACGCATCAAGTTTTTGGCGCCGTTGCCGGGGACACAAGGATTTTAAGAAAACTTAAAATCGACGGCCTAATCAGTTTTTCAAAACGCGCGCACATTTTTCTGCATTTTAGTTAGATTTTGCATTTACAGTAGGTTGAACACGGGCCGTGCTCACTGAACACGGGGCCGTGCTGCATTTTTTTTCATAAAACACCCAGATACAGAGTCTGAACACGGGGTCGTGCTCACTGAACACGCCCCCGTTCCACACAAAACCAGTAACTTTAATTAAAACGCCCAGATACAGAATCTGAACACGGGCCGTGCTCACTGAACACGGGGTCGTGCTCAGCCTCTGTTTCTGTTTTTTTTTTCTAGTCCCGAGACTCTGTTGTGGTCTGCTGAGTGATTCTTATGGATCAATACTCAGGAGATTACAACTACCACTATGAGGAGGATGATTATAAAGAAGTGTATTGTACCATTTGTGGTAATCCTCATTTGGTACAATATTGTGACCTCTTTGAACCATCCCCTTCGTACACATACTATGAGGAACCTAGGTACGAGCCAACCACTTCATATACATACTATGAAGAGCCGAGGTATGAACCTTCTCCTTCATATACGTACTACGAAGAACCAAGGTATGAACCTTCTCCCTCATACTCTTATCATGATGAACCAAGGTATGAGCCTTCTTACTCATACTTTGAGGAGCCAAGTTATGAGCCTTCACCTTCATATACTTACTATGAGAAACCATGGCGTGAACAACCCACCTCATATGAGTATTATGAAGAACCAAGTTACGATCCTTATCCATCATATACTTACAATGAGGAACAATGGTATGAACCATCTACCTCACATGAGTACTATGAGCAACCAAGGATCGAACTTCCGATTTCAAGCTTTGATGATACTTATTCAACTCACTTTGACGAACCACCAACTATCTCACCCGTAGCCGAAAAGCTAATAGAACACCTTAAAACTATCGAGCGCTATATAAAAGAAGCCCGCGCAAGGGAAGAGGAATCCCGCGCAACGAAAGAATTAACTTGTAATAAAGAAGAGATAGTTGAAGAGGTAAAAATGGAAGAACAAGTAAGTGAAAAACCGACACATGAGTTAAACAACGAAAAAGGTGAGTCCGACAACATTAAAATTCAAGAAGAGTCTAAATTTGAAGAAATTAATCTCTTGTCACCTCCTTTTGAAAATCATTGTTTGGTTCCCACTCATGCTAAGTTTTTAAAATAGTTAAACACTAACGCTAAAATTGATGAAACGGTAAGCATTAAGTTAACAAATGATCAAACCTCGCTAATAAAAGAAGATCCATTTGAAATTAACATTACACCTGTTCCATGTTTTTTTTCAAAATTCCTTTATTAGTAATATTACAATTGATAAAGATCTTTATGTTAATATAATGCCAAACTACATTTTTGAAAATTAAGTATTGGTGATTTTTCTCCACTTTAAATACCCATTTTTTAATCTAATCGGAAAGTAATAAAATCAATAGGGGTAGTTGAGGATGTCTTGGTTCAAACAAATCAAATGGTAATCCTAACCGACTTTGTCATCCTTGATGACGCTCCTCTAGTGTTGGGACGACCTTTTGTGAAAACACACAAAGCTTTAATTAATCGGAAGAAAAACAACTTACCCATTCAATTAGGGGCCTTCAAAAGGTGTGTCGATCTTGAACGATCAATGAAATATCCAATCGGCAATGACGACCCCCTAATTGAAGATGAGCCAGAACCACCCGATAAGGAGGGTCTAGCCAAGGACCCTTATAAACGTGGCGCACCACGGAGGCATTCTGCGGAACTATCCTTAGTTTTAGATTAGTTTAACTTTTATGTTTTCTAGTTTAGTTTTAATTTTCAGGAATAAAGCACACTCGAAATGGTGGAGGTTACTAAGGGAAACTTGAACCCACACCCCATGCACAAAAACAGAGCCTCCCAACAATTTTTCTTCATTACAGCAAGTTCAGCACGGGGTCGTGCTCACCCCAACACGCCCCGTGCCCGAGGTTCTGCAGAAAATGCCCAGTTCAGGTAACTGGACACGGGGCCGTGCTCACTGAACACGCCCCCGTGCCCAGCCTTCTGTTTAAATTTGATACTGGCAGTCTGACCACGAGGCCATGCTCAGCCAACACACCCCGTGTTCAGCTACCCAGTTACATAAAATCTTGTTTTTAACACACTTTTACACATTTTAATCAACCAAAAAACTTATTTTTTGGGACACATTGAGGACAATGTGTAATTTAAGTGTGGGGGGGGGGATGCTAAAACCTTGAATCTTGCAAGTCCTAAAAACAAGCCTTACACAAAACTCTATTGGAACCGCTAATCACCACAATTTTTTTTAAAAATTTTCATTTTTTTTTACTTGTCTTGGTTTAATTTAGGAATAACAAGTTCTAAAAAGGTTATATTTTTACAAATTTACAACCGATCGCGTCGTGATAAAAAGAACCAACATAAGAAAATTATGAAACGGCATGACAAATCTAGTTAAAATTTCATTACATATACTTGATCACATTAAAAACTCATTCCCACAAAAAGTGAGTTTTGATCCTTTATTGAGCATACAAATACACATCTTTAGATTAAATGCTCATCTTTCCTTTCTTGTGTGAATAGCCGCTTGGTTTCTTACGACTCTAGAACTTGCCATGACGATACATTCATGGTCCTTACCAACTTAACCCCGAGTAAGTAAATGATGGAGGCATTAGGACTAACCCTTTTTCTTTCAACACCATTATTTTTCTTTTTTTTACCACCTACCCAAAATCCCCCTAGTTAACCCCTTTGAGCATAAACCTTTTCATTTCTAAACCCAAAACAAACACCCTTTACCCACCAAAACCCTTTTTCATTTTAACCCTTTATTTTAGTACAAAGCTCGGTTTTCATGTGACATTCCTTATCAAAAAAACTAAAAAAAATGTTGAAGCCAAAAAAATAAACAAACAAGTTCATCAAAAAGAACTTTGTTTGAAGAATTGCTTCATTAGAAAAAAAAATAACAAAAAGTCTTACGAAAACCGACGCTTTTTACGCCTTTCACCATTTTCTACTAACCACTAACCCAACCACCAACCTTTAACCTAAGCCTAACCCTTCCCCCAAAAAGTCCTCTTGATATTTACAAAGGTATATAGTTAAAAAGAAGGAGGATTGATTGCTTGGCAAGCTTATGGTAGGAGTAAGTTCCATGCCGCTCTCGAGTGTTTCACAAAAATACATCTTCGGCCGAGTGTTGAGTGATCCCCCGTGAGGTATGTGAACTTGTATATAAATGGAATTTTAAAAAGGCATGTTATGCCCTAATAAGTAATTTATTTTATGTAATGTTCTATATAAATCATGACGAATAGGATTGTAAATAAATAAAAATAAAACCTAAAAAAGAATCTTAGAAATCCCGACACTCTATGACAAGCCCTAAAACCTTCTCTTCTACCCATTCCATTTGGGAGTGTAAGCCACATTATAAAGAGTTTTGCTTAAGGACAAGCAAAGATTCAAGTGTGGGGGTATTTGATGTGCGCAAAATGCAACATATAAATTACATCAAATATGGCATAAAACTAACCCTTTTTTAGTACTAATGTTGGAAAAAGTGTGTTTTTGTCTTCCTTTTGTATTTTCACGATTAAAAGAGCTTAAATGAACAAAAGAAGCAAAAATGCAGCTAAATCTAATAATAATACAAGAAAAGGGAAGAAACGTGGCATGCCTGACCCATCGACAACATCTCCCAAAGCAAAAAAACAAGAAAAAAAGCTGAGCATGGGGCTGTGCCCAGCTGAGCATGGGGCTGTGCCCAGCTGAGCATGGGGCTGTGCCCAGCTGAGCATGGGGCTGTGCCCAGCTAAACACGGGAAATACCCAGCGGACACGGGGCGTGCCCAGCGGACACGGCCCCGTGCCCAGTGGACACGGGGGCGTGTTCAGGTGTCTTCAGAAAATACAAAGTTGTAGAAGCTTCTATTCCCGACACGGGGGCGTGCCCAGCTCAACACGGAGCCGTGGTCAACGCTAAGATACGCATAATCCAAGCAAATCTTGATAGTACAGATACGCATCTGCACACGGGGTCGTGCCCAGCGGACACGGGGGCGTGGTCAACTAATGCAGACAAACTGCAATTAATGAAGAAAGAGAAGAAGGGTGGACACGGGGCCGTGTCCAGCGGACATGGGGCCGTGTCCAGGCTTCTGTGCAGGCTATAAATAGGGGTGCTTGGTTCACTTCAAAGGCATCCATTGGCAAACCACCCCTCTCACACTTCACCCACCCACCACCACCATCACAACCCACATCTACCACCATCATCCATCATAGAGTGTGTGATTAGTCTCGGGATCCAAGATTGATCGTAAGAGTTCTTGACAATCAAAGGCCATGTTTGCCTAAGTCTCTTACATCACTTGGTGAAGACAAGTGTCTAGTGTAATACTTTTTATTTTTAATCTTTTCGCACTTTTTATTTGGTTATGTATTAATGACTTTAATAACTAGTTTCTTATGTTGAAGGTGAGTCTTCCTTATCGTTTGTCTGTGGTGTCTTGGCATTATTTTACTGTCTATATAAAATAAAAGATTTTCACCATTCATATCTCCACGGTCTATATGGAGGTATGTTGGCTACCTGGTCGGGGGTTAAGGGAACGGTTTGGTAAGAGTCTTGTCTTATTCAGTGTATAGATCCTGCAAGGACCTGGGTCAACTTTAGTAGGACCTCCTTCAATACCCACTGGTATTGGATGGCGGGGGTCCGAACTCCTTGACCCCTTCATATGTAAACTACTATTAAAACTTTAACCCGGCTACTTAGGACTGTATCCCTGCTGACTCAGACTACTTAGCCGAGGGTAACGTCACCTCCAGAAGAGGGGCCTACCACAATATGCATTAATAACTTAATTAATTATCTTTCAATAATCCAACCCTTTAGGATTGTATCCTTGCTAACTCAAACTACTGGGTTGAGGGTAACGTCACCTTCAGAAGAGGGGCCTACTTTAATAACTAAGATAATCTCTTAAAAAGTGCAAAAGTGCGGAAATAATCAAAGGTTACACTAAACACGAGTCGGATCCAAGGGATTCATCTTGTCTATCTGTTTTTATTTTATTTTATTTTTCAGCATTTTAGTTAGTTTTCTTTTTTATAGTTTAAAACCTTTTTCCAAACTTTTGATTTGATTAGACGTTGAGGATAAACCGGTATTAAAAGCTCTTGTGTCCTTGGACGACCTCGGTATCTTACCAACACTATACTACGCTCACGATGGGTGCACTTGCCCATATGTGTGTTTAGTGTTAGTAAATATCGTGTTTTATAAATTTAAAACTTTGCTAAAAAGTGTTAAAGGGCTTAAAATATATATTAAAAACTATACGACACTTCACACGCTTCACTCCTGTTTCTGCCCAGCAAACGGGGGTTCGACACTTTCGTCCATACAGTGCTTTGAATGGAGCCGTACTGATACTTGTATGGTAACTATTATTATAGGAGAATTCAATTAATGGTAAATGGTCATCCCAATTTCCTCCGAAGTCGATCACACATGCTCTGAGCATGTCTTCAAGGGTTTGGATCGTCCTTTCACTTTGTCCATCTGTTTGGGGATGGTATGCAGTACTTAGATTCAGGTGTGTCCCCATAGCTTCTTGGAAACTCGTCCAGAAATGTGAAGTGAAACGACTATCCCTATCTGACACAATGGAGAGTAGGGCTGTAACACCCCGTGTTTTCGAGAAGTCAAAGTCAAAGTCAAGGTCAAGTCAACGACCGATTTCGCACAGCCGATTAATAATAGATTTCTATTATTTTAGCTATTATGTGGAGTAAGTGTCTATAACTACAATAATCAACATATGTTAATCGCTATTCAATCGACCTACGACTGTGAACTATAGGAAGTAACAATGCGATAAAGTTAACTAAACGATAATCAAACTATGCTGATCAAATCAAATCGAATCGCAACTCGAACTACGCTTTTTGGTTATCATTACATGTGTGTATGCCTTACGTGTTACTTGTGCATGTTTAATTATGTTATATGTGGTAATCAATCGAAACTCGAAATGCAATCGAACTCAATCGACATTAAACTCGAATCACAATCGAACTATGATAATTAGTGGAGAAGGGATAGTGCGAGATATGAGTGGTTGGGATTAAAAGTAATTTGACTAGAAAACCCTATCGTATCGAACCGCTCGCAACCGAAATCGAAATATCAAAAATCATCGCACCAAACACTCGAGGCGTGCAGCTGATCGATCAGGCTACCAGCCGATCGAACAGCCAGCCGATCGGACTGCTGTCCGATCGGACAGGCTGTCCGATCAAGCTGCCTGGCCGATCGGCCAGCACTTTCCTCATTTGGCATCCTATAAATACCCCTGTCATTGTCATCCTTTCCACTTTTGGAAACCTCTGTCCGACCAGCACGCTTAGCTCATCCTTTTCTTAGATTTATCTCGATTCCGGTAAGATTTCGTCCTAAATCTTGTACTTTCTTGATCTACATGTACTCCTACACCTTTCTATCTTTCAAATCTTAACTTTTAACCGTGAAATCATCAAGATTCAAGTGTTCTAGGATGATGTCATCATAGGTTCTTGAAGAACTTAATGTCTTGGCCTCAATCCACCAAGAATAACTTGGATCTAGCCGATTTCCACATAAACAAACAAAGATCTTTCATAGATCTAAACATATAGGCGGTGAAAAGGACTGAAAGATTGATTTTCCAACTTTCTTTCAACTCTTTTTCACTCAATGCCTTCAAACCGATTGAAACGGAGCTTGTGCCGGCTTACAAATCACTCCGGTGGTTGCATGGCTCAGGATCCGGATTCTATCCACAAGGTTAACCGATTTCGGGTTAAACGTTAAACTCCGTTCCGAACAGCTCACCGGCCGGATTTGGGTGATTCCTGTTCGACCAGGGGAACCAAGTAAGGACGAGGGATCTATGGTTCGACTCGTTGTCAAAATACCTTAATAAAACGACAACCAATCAGAACAACCAAGTGTTAGACGAATAGGCTGATCAGGTCAGGATGCTGACCGATCAGACTGCTGTCCGAATGGACAGCCAGCCGATCGGACAGTCAGCCGATCGACTGGCCAGCCGATCGGCTAGCACATGGCCCCACACTTAATCAATTTATTTTGAAGACTAGTATTGAACGAACTGCTGTTCGATCGGATTATTGCCCAATCGGATTACTCTTCGGATCATGAGATACTATACTTCAACACTTAACCAATTTTTCAACATGTTCGATGCACTTGGAGTGCCACCCGATCGAACAGCCATCCGATCAGGTGACACCCTGCTGAGAACTTGTCTTGCTAAAAAGTACCTAACCGATCGGGTTGCCGGCCGATCGAACAGCCGTCCGATCGACCGACCTGAAGGGTAAGGATACTTCAATGTTTTCAAAATACTACAACGAAAACTTCAAAAGACAAGCCATCATACACAAACACATCCTTCTCAAAGGAAGAAACAATCCACTCGAACAGCCATCCGATCGGCCTACCGACCGACCGGACAGCGGACCGAACAGACTGTCAACCGAACTGTCAGCCGTCCGATCGAACTACTGTCCGATCGACCAGCTGTCCGACTCTCCAACACTTTGCATCGTTTTACGCGTCACTTATCGTTATGCTATCAATCCATTCAGGCTAACTTTACTCGCTAAGCGCTCCCTTCAATCCATCAACCGCTGTGAGTATACTCGATCCCTTTTTGCTTTATGCACTTTTGGGTGTTACATACGTTACAACTATTCAAATCACATCAAACACACTACTCAATACTATTTGAACGCTAACCGTTAATGCATGTATTACGTGGCTTATGAATGCTTGTTTGTTATGTTTACACATGGAATGTTGTCTACCTGCCTTAGCAACGATAGTACTATAGTTTGGACTCAGCACCCGTTCGCGGGGGTTGTTAAGGACAATTACTTGCATGATTACGGTGGTAATCATGTATTGCGAACTGCATTTGGCAGTCAACCCGCAGTCATTGGTATCGATGGATCTATGTCGATAACTAACGTGCTTCATTTCACTATGTGTACGTGCTGGTTATACGTAAACGAATTTGAACTTTATATGATATTATCAAACTTGTATGCTCACCTTTACATTATATGTATTGACTTTATTTTAACGTATGTGACAGGTGCTTAGGATGCACATTTGGTAGGAAAGTGAAGCTAGAATAAAGCTTTAGAGCCCAACAAATAGTTGTCTGTAGTAATTGAATCAAGGGTCTCTAGAAGCAGATAAACAATTGCTCTATTTTAAATCTGAGTTGTCGGAACAGAATGATTTGCCTAGACTTTATCTGTAATAATTTGTTTACTGTTTGAGACATGGTATGGGACATGTTATTTTAAATTGAATAGTAATGATAATTGTTATGGAAACTTCTGGACAATCTGTTTCGCTCAGTGCCATGCCCCGATGTTTCCGCCATCGGTTGGGGTGTGACAGATTGGTATCAGAGCCATAACTATAGGGAATTAGGCAAGACACGACCTAGTCCGGGTCGATGTCTCAGAAACCTAGTCTATAGTTAGGAACCAACATACCAACTTGTGTATATCCAGTAGGGATTATGTACGAACTTATCTCTCGATATTCTCGCTTATGCTACACTATCACTGCACTCGAATTTTCAACTATGAAAGAGTAACTAAGTCAAGATTAGGTGTGAAAACCGCAAATTCTCGACTGAAGTTGCTAATCAATCCGCGTTTTATTTACAAACGGGGAGAATTATGCCAAATCAGGAGTGAAATCCGTATTTTGATGAATAATCTCCTCTATTTTATTAAAACAGGGACGAATTTGTTAAGATAGGTGTGAAACCCTAACCTTGACGACTTGTTCCGCCCATTTTACAAAACTCTCACCAAAGTCTCGATGGACTCCAACGACCTGAAGTCACTATATGACTAACAGGATGCGTGCCCAACGCCCAAGAATCGAGGCAGAGGCATTGCCCTGAAGGTCGAACATGTACAACAAGTCCTTGAGAATAGTCGAAACACTTTGGGTAGTCGAAGTCTAATAGCCGCAGACGATCTATTTCTCAATTTTTATGTGTTTAGATTCTGAGCCCGCGACTGCTGACTCTGATGATTCGTCGATTTTATGTGCTTGTATGTGCATTTGCCTGTTTAGGTGTTTAAATTTTGGAGATTTACTCGATTTTTGCTTTCACTTCAATCGACACACACGATTCGCACCGCATCTCTATCTCAATACGCTGACAAATCACTGAACTATAGACGACCTTATGCTACGTTGTACGCTTATACTACACAACTCGATATACTAAACGCGAACGCTATATTCGAACGCTCGCGAACTGTGAATGATAGGTTTCTGTATTCTGACTGCATCTTGTAATTAAATGAGTATGTGCTTCTGCGCTTATGTGTTCTACGTGCTTATGTGCTTCTGTGTTTTTGTGAATCGATAATTATGTGATTACGTGTTAACACGATGTATGTGTTCCTGAGCTTTAGTAAACGTTAGATGTGTGAGGTGAGATTCAAATACGTTGTGTTGAGTCCTGTGACGATGTCTATTGCAGACAATGTCATCTGGATCCCGTTACACACTTTCTCGTCAAGAGAAGAGAGACAAACGCCTTGCTGCCATCATCGCTAAAAGTGTAGCAAAGGCCGTAAGTGATGTCTACAAGAACGTCAGCAAGTCGTCCGAGGAGTCGAGAATCGAAGAACCTAAAGCTGCTACCAAGACTACTTTCAATTTCAAGCAATTCAAGTCTTGTGGGCTAAAAGAATTCACTGGCGAGGAAGGTCCTACTGCACTATTCCAATGGTTTGATTCCATTTAGGTCACTCTGCGACAGAGTGGTTGCCCCGATGACCTCCGAACTCTGAATGCTACCGGCGTCTTCCAGTCCCGTGCACTAGACTGGTGGACGGCTGAGAGGAACAAGCGAGGGAACGATGCAGCCTACGGTCTATCGTGGGACGAGCTCAAAGAAGTCATGCTAGAGGAATTATGCCCTCCTCATGAACGCCAAAAGTTAGAAGATGAATTCTGGCACATACAGCAGAAGGAAGGTGACAACGCTGCTCTCACTGCTTACTTCAAGCAGCTCAGCATCATCTGTCCCGACCAAGTCAAGACTCCGGAGATCACCATAAAGAAGTATATCCGAGCTTTGCCCGACTGCGTTGCAGATTTCGTGCAAGCGGCTAAGACTAAGACGATCGAAGAGACTTACCTACTGGCCGCCGAAATCAACGACAAGAGGGTCAAGGCTGGTGTCTGGGATAAAACTTCAAAGCACCTGCATCAAGCTACCACCACCGCACCAACTGCTGAAACCACCACCTCGTCGAGCAACAAGAGGAAGAACAAGATAAAGAACAGCTCCAACAACAAGAACTGTGCGATCACTGCTGCACCGATTCAAGTTGTACCAGCCCAACAGTGTCAAGTAGCGGCGCCTGTGGCTAATGCACCGCCTGCCAAGCGTGCATACACTGGGCCACGCCCGCTTTGCCCTACTTGTAGCTACCACCACCCGACTACCATTGCTTGCCGTTTCTGTGCTCATTGCAATATGTACGGCCATTTCACTACCAACTGCCATGCTCGACAAGCTCCTGCTCATCAAGCTCTACTCACCGCCCCTCAGAGTCAACAAGCTCCTCCGGCACCCGCGGTCAACGCCAGAACCTGCTTCGCATGTGGCGATCCAAACCATTTCGCCAACATGTGCCCAAACAGGGTCGTGAAACAAGAGCCCCAGCAGCAGCAACACCAGCAGCAGCAACACCAACAAGCAGCACGCGCACGAACTTTCAACATCAACGTGGGTCAAGCCCAAGCCGACAACAATGTGGTCAATGGTACGTTCCTTGTGAATGGTATTTATGCTTCGTGTTTGTTTGATACTGGAGCCGATAATTGCTTTGTTTCGTTCGAATTCGAGAAACTCCTTAGTCGTAAGCGCTCTCATCTCTCCTCGACGTTCGAAGTTGAAGTCGCTACGGGAAGAACTGTCGCCGTTAATTCTATTATTCGTGATTGTACCCTCGAGCTCAACAATCACATCTTTCCAATCAACCTTATTCCGATGCAAATCGGAAGTTTTGACGTCATAGTAGGCATGGACTTTCTTCGCGAAAACCATGCTGAAGTTGTGTGCTTCGACAAGATGATCTGATTCTCGCTCGCGAATGGTGTTTATTGTGTGTCTACGGTGAAACTACTTCGAAAGGTCTCAAGCTCATGTCTTGTGTCCAAGCTAGCAAGTATCTCTGCAAGGAATACAGAGCTTTCTTGGCTAACATTGTAGTAGCGGAGAAGGAAAAGAAAGAGAAGAAGGAAGTAAAAGACGTTCCTGTGGTTCGAGAATTTCCTAGTGTTTTTCCAGAGGATCTTCCCGGACTACCGCCAAGTCGTGATATCGACTTTCGTATCGACCTCATTCCTGGAGCCAACCCTATTGCCAAAGCTCCCTACCGAATCGCGCCTTCCGAAATGCGTGAACTTTCAACCCAACTCCAGGAATTACTTGAGAAAGGCTTCATTCGCCCGAGCACCTCTCCTTGGGGCACGCCGGTCCTTTTCGACAAAAAGAAGGATGGGTTGTTCCGGATGTGCATCGACTATCGGGAATTGAATAAGTTAACTATCAAGAACCGCTATCCCCTACCTCGCATCGATGATTTGTTTGACCAGCTACAAGGTGCCACGTGTTTCTCGAAGATCGATCTACATTCAAGCTATCACCAACTACGCATTCAAGAGGAGGATATACCCAAAACCGCTTTTCGCACTCGCTACGGCCACTACGAGTTCGTTGTTATGCCTTTTGGTTTAACCAACGCACCCGCGGTTTTCATGGATCTGATGTATCGCGTGTGTAAGCCATATCTGGACCGTTTCGTCATCGTGTTTATCGACGACGTCTTGATCTATTCCAAGTCGAAAGCCGAACACGCGCAACATCTACGTTTGGTTCTCGAATTGCTCCAGGGGAACCAACTCTACGCCAAGTTCTCCAAGTGTGAATTCTGGCTGGAGGAGGTTCAATTTATGGGACACATCGTTAATACTCAAGGTATTCATGTCGATCCCGCAAAGATTGAAGCAGTCAAGAGTTGGGTTACGCCTAAGAACCCATCCGAAGTCCGTTCTTTTCTCGGATTGGCGGGCTATTACCGACGATTTATCGAAGGATTCTCCAAGATCGCAGTACCACTTACCGCTCTTACGCATAAAGACAAACCTTTTGTTTGGGGAATCAAACAGGAGTCTGCTTTCAAAACCCTTAAACACATGCTTTGCAATGCTCCCGTTCTCACATTGCCCGACGGAAACAATGATTTCATTGTCTATTGTGATGCTTCCAACCTTGGTCTTGGTTGTGTCCTTATGCAGCGGGACAAGGATATAGCTTACGCATCTCGTCAGCTCAAAATCCACGAGAAGAACTATACAACCCATGACCTCGAGCTAGGCGCAGTTGTTTTTTATTTAAAGATTTGGCGACACTACCTGTACGGTACCAAGTGTACGATCTTCACCGATCATAGGAGCCTACAACATATCTTTAATCAGAAGGAACTTAATATGCGTCAACGCCGATGGGTAGAACTTCTCAACGATTACGACCGTGAGATTCATTATCACCCAGGCAAAGCAAATGTTGTTACCGACGCACTCAGCAGACGGAGCTATCTGCTTAGCACTCGTAAGGTTCAAGCCCAATACGATCTCGAAACCCTCATCCGCGAAGCTCAGCACGCGTGTTTCAACGAACGCACTCTGAAGAAAGAAAGAATCTACCACGATGGAGCCCAGCTTGTGAGCAAGTCGAATGGGATATTCCACTTTCTGGACCGAATTTGGATCCCTAACGGACCGATTTGCGACAGATTCTGATGGACGAAGCCCACAAATCCCTGTACTCTATTCACCCCGGTGCCGACAAAATGTACCAGGACCTTCGTTACAAGTACTGGTGGCCGGGCATGAAAGGGATATTGCTCTCTATGTTGGAAAATGCCTGACCTGTGCGAGAGTCAAGGCTGAATATCAAAGACCCTCTGGCTTACTCGAACAACCACCGATCCCTATGTGGAAGTGGGAGAGTATAGCTATGGACTTTATAACAAAGCTACCGCACACGTCATCAGGTCACGACAGCATTTGGGTTGTGGTTGACCGATTGACTAAATCAGCTCACTTTTTGCCAGTACGGGAAGACTACAAGGTAGAACGATTAGCCCGAATCTACACCGACGAGATCATTTGTAATCATGGGACGCCTCGTGACATCATCTCTGATCGTGATGCTCGGTTTACCTCGCGACTGTGGGAAACATTTCAAACGGCACTCGGTACATCGCTCAATCTAAGTACCGCTTTCCACACCCAAACCGACGGTCAGACTGAAAGAACGATTCGTACTCTTGAAGACATGCTCCGTTCGTGTGTCATAGACTTCGGTGGTAATTGGGATAAATACCTGCCGTTAGTGGAATTCTTGTATAACAACAGCTATCATTCCAGCATCCAAATGGCACCCTTCGAGGCTTTATACGGAAGAAGATGTCGATCGCCTATTGTGTGGCACGAGATCGGTCATTCCCAATTAACCGCTCCCGAGCTTTTACAAGAAACGACAGACAGAATTTTCCAAATTCGAGACAACCTGGTAAAAGCTCGGAATCGACAAAAAAGTTACACCGATAGACGACGCAAGCCCCTTGAATTTGACGTTGGTGACTACGTACTCCTAAAGGTATCACCTTGGAAGGGTGTGGTCCGATTCGGCAAGAAAGGAAAGCTCGCGCCTCGATATGTTGGACCTTTTAAGATTCTGGAAAGGATCGGAAAAGTCGCCTACAGACTCGAACTACCGGAGGAACTTAGTAACATCCACCCGACTTTCCACGTGTCAAACCTCCGAAAGTGCCTAGCCGACCACGACTTACACGTTCCACTCGATGACCTGCAAGTGAACGAAACATTACACTTCGTGGAGAAGCCTGTCAAAATCATGGACCGCCAAACCAAGCAACTCAGACACTCTCGCATTCCTATTGTGAAAGTCCGATGGGAAGGCAAACGAGGCGCAGAGTTCACTTGGGAACTCGAAAGCGACATGAAGGCGAAGTACCCGCAGTTATTTAAGGAGAAAGTCAAGAAAGAGAAAGTTCTCCAACGTGATTCACGGTGTTGTACAACTTCCAGCCTAATTTCGGGACGAAATTCCCTAAACAAGGGGAGGCTGTAACACCCCGTGTTTTCGAGAAGTCAAAGTCAAGGTCAAGTCAACGACCGATTTCGCGCAGCCGATTAATAATAGATTTCTTTTATTTTAGCTATTATGTGGAGTAAGTGTCTATAACTACAATAATCGACATATGTTAATCGCTATTCAATCGACCTACGACTGTGAACTATAGGAAGTAACAATGCGATAAAGTTAACTAAACGATAATCAAACTATGCTGATCAAATCGAATCGAATCGCAACTCGAACTACGCTTTTTGGTTATCATTACATGTGTGTGTGCCTTACGTGTTACTTGTGCATGTTTAATTATGTTATATGTGGTAATCAATTGAAACTCTAAATGCAATCGAACTCAATCGACATCGAACTCGAATCACAATCGAACTATGATAATTAGTGGATAAGGGATAGTGCGAGATATGCGTGGTTGGGATTAAAAGTAATTTGACTAGAAAACCCTATCGTATTGAACCGCTCGCAACCGAAATCGAAATATCAAAAATCTTCGCACCGAACACTCGAGGCGTGCAGCTGATCGATCAGGCTACCAGCCGATCGAACAGCCAGCCGATCGGCCAGGCAGCTCGATCGGACAGGCTGTCCGATCGAGCTGCCTAGCCAATCGGCCAGCACTTTCCTCATTTGGAATCCTATAAATACCCCTGTCATTGTCATCCTTTCCACTTTTGGAAACCTCTGTCCGACCAGCACGCTTAGCTCATCCTTTTCTCAGATTTCTCTCGATTCCGGTAAGATTTCGTCCTAAATCTTGTACTTTCTTGATCTACACGCACTCCTACACCTTTCTATCTTTCAAATCTTAATTTTTAACCGTGAAATCATCAAGATTCAAGTGTTCTAGGATGATGTCATCATGGGTTCTTGAAGAACTTCATGTCTTGGCCTCAATCCACCAAGAATAACTTGGATCTAGCCGATTTCCACATAAACAAACAAAGATCTTTCATAGATCTAAACATATACGCGGTGAAAAGGATTGAAAGATGGATTTTCCAACTTTCTTTCAACTCTTTTTCACTCAATGCCTTCAAACTGATAGAAACGGAGCCTGTGCCAGCTTACAAGTCACCCCGGTGGTTGCATGGCTCAAGATCCGGATTCTATCCATGAGGTTAACCGATTTCGGGTTAAACGTTAAACTCCGTTCCGAATAGCTCACCGGCCAGATTTGGGTGATTCTTGTCCGACCAGGGGAACCAAGTAAGGACGAGGGGTCTATGGTTCGACTCGTTGTCAAAATACCTCAATAAAACGACAAACAATCAGAACAACCATGTGTTAGACGAATAGGCTGATCAGGTCAGGATGCTGACCGATCGGACTGTTGTCTGAACGGACAGCCAGCCGATCGGACAGTCAGCCGATCGACTGGCCAGCCGATCGGCTAGCACATGGCCCCACACTTAATCAATTTATTTTGAAGACTAGTATTGAACGAACTGCTGTTCGATCGGACTACTGTCCGACCGGATTACTCTTCGGATCATGAGATACTATACTTCAACACTTAACCGATTTTTTAACATATTCGATGCACTTGGAGTGCCACCCGATCGAACAGCCGTCCGATCAGGTGACACCCTGCTGAGAACTTGTCTTGCTAAAAGGTACCAAACCGATCGGGTTGCCGGCCGATCGAACAGCCGTCCGATCGACCGACCTGAAGGGTAAGGATACTTCAATGTTTTCAAAATACTACAACGAAAACTTCAAAAGACAAGCCATCATACACAAACACATCCTTCTCAAAGGAAGAAACAATCCACTCGAACAGCCATCCGATCGACCTACCGACCGACCGGACAGCGGACCGAACGGACTGTCAACCGAACGGTCAGCCGTCCGATCGAACTACTGTCCGATCGACCAGCTGTCCGAATCTCCAACACTTTACATCGTTTTACGCGTCACTTATCATTATGCTATCAATCCATTCAGGCTAACTTTACTTGCTAAGCGCTCCCTTCAATCCATCAACCGCTGTGAGTATACTCGATCCCTTTTTGCTTTATGCACTTTTGGGTGTTACATACGTTACAACTATTCAAATCACATCAAACACACTACTCAATACTATTTGAACGCTAACTGTTAATGCATGTATTACGTGGCTTATGAATGCTTGTTTGTTATGTTTACACATGGAATGTTGTCTACCTGCCTTAGCAACGATAGTCCTATAGTTTGGACTCAGCACCCGTTCGCGGGGGTCGTTAAGGACAATTACTTGCATGATTATGGTGGTAATCATGTATTGCGAACTGCATTTGGCAGTCAACCCGCAGTCATTGGTATCGATGGATCTATGTCGATAACTAACGTGCTTCATTTCACTATGTGTACGTGCTGGTTATGCGTAAACGAATTCAAACTTTATATGCTATTATCAAACTTGTATGCTCACCTTTACATTATATGTATTGACTTTATTTTAACGTATGTGTCAGGTGCTTAGGATGCACATTTGGTAGGAAAGTGAAGCTAGAATAAAGCTTTAGAGCCCAACAAATAGTTGTCTGTAGTAATTGAATCAAGGGTCTCTAGAAGCAGATAAACAATTGCTCTATTTTAAATCTGAGTTGTCGGAACAGAATGATTTGCCTAGACTTTATCTGTAATAATTTGTTTACTGTTTGAGACATGGTATGGGACATGTTATTTTAAATTGAATAGTAATGATAATTGTTATGGAAACTTCTGGACAATCTGTTTCGCTCAGTGCCATGCCCCGATGTTTCCGCCATCGGTTGGGGTGTGACAAGGACTCCATGTAGGGATACTACCTCGTCTACGTATAGCTTAGCCAATATTTCCGTGCTAAAGGTTTCCTTCATTGGCAGGAAATGAGCTGATTTGGTTAACCGATCTACAATTACCCAAATTGCATCGTTACCTTTCCTGGGTTTGGGCAACTTAGTAACAAAGTCCATTGTTATTAGTTCCCATTTCCATACAGGCATTTCTAATTGTTGAAGTAAACCTGAAGGTTTCTGGTGCTCTGCCTTAACTTGTGAACAAGTTAAACACTTAGAAACGTATCTAGATATGTCCTTTTTCATTCCTATCCACCAGAAATTATTTCTTAAGTCTTGGTACATCTTATTATTACCAGCGTGCATTGTATATCTAGATTTATGGGCTTCTTCTAAAATTTTCTTGCTTAGGTACCTAAATCCTTTTCTTATGGAATCTCCAAATTCCATCAAACCCTTGCTCTAGTTCCTTTATTCGTCCTTTCATTCCTTCAGCATCATCCTTGATTGCTGTTTCTTGAACGTTCTTCAGTTGTTCCATTAAATCTAATAGGAGATTTAATCTAAGAGCACGGACTCATCTTTGCTTTTCATGATACTTACGACTCAAGGCATCTGCAACTACATTCGCCTTTCCTTCGTGATATTGAATATCACAGTCGTAGTCACTTAGAATTTCCATCCATCTTCTTTGCCTCATGTTTAATTCTTTTTGCCCAAATATGTACCTTAAACTTTTATGATCTGTATAGACAGTAAATTTACTTCCGTACAGATAATGTCTCCAAATTTTAAGGGCAAAAATTATCGCTCCTAATTCTAAGTCTTGAGTCGTATAATTTTCCTCGTGCTTCTTCAACTGCCTTGATTCATACGCAATTACCTTTTTACGTTGCATTAGCACACATCCTAATCCCAACTTAGAAGCGTCGCAGAAGACTTCAAAATCTTCGGTTCCGTCTGGTAAGGCTAGAATTAGGGCATTTGTTAATCTTTGCTTCAAGATCCTAAAGGCCTCTTCTTGCTTAGGTCCCCATTCAAACTTAACATTTTTACAGGTTAGCTTAGTTAATGGAACAGCTATCTTAGAGAAATCTCTTATGAAGCGCCTATAATATCCAGCTAATCCTAGAAAACTTCTAACTTCCGTAACTGATTGTGGGACCTTCCAATTTGTGATTGCTTCTATCTTAGAGGGATCTACGTGAATACCTTCGTGATTCACCATGTGTCCCAAAAATTGCACTTCTTGTAACCAAAATTCACATTTCAAAAATTTAGCGTAAAGCTTTTCCTTTCTTAACAGGGTTAAGAGTGCATGCAGGTGTTCACAATGCTCATCCTGGCTTTTGGAATAAATAAGTATATCGTCAATGAAGACAATTACGAATCTATCCAAATACGGTTTACAGATCCTATTCATCATGTCCATAAATGCTGCAGGAGCATTCGTTAACCCAAAGGGCATGACTGTAAACTCGTAGTGACCATACCTAGTCTTGAAAGAAGTTTTAGGTATGTCTTCTTCTTGTACCTTCAACTGATGATATCCGGAGCGCAAGTCTATCTTAGAGAAATATCTAGCTCCCAGAAGTTAATCAAAAAGATCACTAATCCTAGGCAATGGGCATCGATTCTTAATGGTAACCTTATTTAATTCCCTATAATCGATACACATCCGCATTGACCCGTCCTTCTTTTTCACAAACAACACTGGTGCTCCCCAAGGGGATGAACTAGGTTGTATAAATCCTTTGCTTAGCAATTCATCTAACTGCTTCTTTAGTTCTAACATTTCGGTGGGTGCTAACCGATAGGGTGCCTTAGCTATTGGTGTAGTTCCAG
Organism: Helianthus tuberosus; assembly: GCA_030545235.1. Lineage (NCBI taxonomy): Eukaryota > Viridiplantae > Streptophyta > Magnoliopsida > Asterales > Asteraceae > Helianthus > Helianthus tuberosus. The sequence goes on from CM060373.1 coordinate 112,496,212, forward strand.
GAATTAGATGAATTCTAAACTCTACTTCCCTATCTGGTGGTAGTCCAGGTAACTCTTCTGGGAATACATCCGGGTATTCTGACACTACTGGAATTTCCTTAAGTTCCTTACTTTTAGTGTTGATGATTACCGAAATCATATACACTATTCCTTGTTTTCGTTCATAACTAACAACTTTCATTACTGAAATGAACTTCATTGGTTTACGCAGCTTATCTCCTGAAATCAAAATTACTTCTCCTACGGGTGTATGAATTTCTATGGAATTCTTATCACAGAGGATTCGAGCATGGTTGGCTACTAACCAATCCAATCCTAATACAACATCGAATCCAGCTAAATTCATAGGCAGCAGGTTTGCAGAAAATTTGTGGCCTAAAAGTTCTATTTTTCCTTCTTGAAGAACCTTATCTATTTTAACAGTATTACCATCTGCTGTTTCTACCGTATAAATCTGCCTAAGTTTGGTTAAAGGTTGCTTAAGATCTAGGCAGAATAAAGTATTTATAAAACTTTGGTTTGCACCAGAGTCAAATAATACTTTTGCGTAAACGTCTTGTACCAGAAACGTACCATCTATCACATCGGGGATCAGATCTGCTTCCTGGGATGTCAGCTGGAAGGCTCTGGCATTCTTCTTGGTAGTTCCTTCTGCAGGTATGGCCTTGTTATCAGCTGGTTTGACCAATTTTGGGCATTCTGGCCTGAAGTGCCCTGTTTCTCCGCAATTGAAGCAGATCATGGATTTCTTCCTGCAAATCTCTTCTTGGTGCCCCGGGATTTTGCAGAAATTACAGTACCCCTTACAATTTCCAAAATGCTTTCTTTTACAGGTACTGCAAAATGGAGCAGTGGAGGATTGCCCGGTTCCATTTTTCTTGAAGTTACTGGTATTACTACCCCCACGGAAACCTTGAGTAATCTTTTGGGCCAATAAAGGAATTTCACTGGGAAATCCCCTGTTTACAAAAACATGTTTATTTATTTACTTAGCCACTTCAATCAAGCTGTTAGTGTTATGCGGCACTTTTCCTCGTTCACAGTAAATCACCTGAAACATGTTTAAAAAGATTTTATCAGCGGGGAAATACTGGCGAGTCATTCAATTTGCATAAAACGACACATTGTTATAAATTACAGTATTAAGAGCGATTACAATTGCCCCTATCTTATAATTAGCTGGTTCAGTTGTCACTCGACCGGATCTATGACTGTGGTCATATCACTATTGGGTCCTTTCACCCAAAAGTGACGTGTATCACTATTTAGGTCCTTTCACCTAAAAGTGATAAAACAATAGTCATTGTGCACAATACCCCACTTACTGCCAGTAATTTAAGATAACAAAGACTTAATCCCTGTAACATATAACTGGAAAACATTTAGGTATTGTAAAACACTTTTGATAAAAAGAGAATGACTCACATTGCAGGTTTAGTTAGACAGAGTTTTGCCTGCTGATTAAGCTGGGTAACCTAGTTAAATAATGCAAACGAAACTAGGTTAGTAACTTAATACAACTTTTACGATAAGATCACGAAATCAAAACCCTCACGACGAATGACAAAGTATAGCCCAAATTCGGGCAGCACTTAAACATCCATCGGATCGGTATCAATCGATCGGACATTGTATCGTAGCAGTGATCGAGTTATTACCCTGTAATCGTAGCAGCGTTTTGATACCTAAACACTTGATTTAAGCAGAATTTTGACGTTTTAGAACTGATTTTTCGAACACAGAAGAAAGGCCATGCACTGCTCGTTATATAGCTGAATTTTGAGTTTTACGCGGCGCGCGTAAGCCTGAAGGGGATCCTTCGCGGCCTGCGAGGGCCACCCTAGCTACGACTAGGGCTGTCGTGTCACAGTGTAAGTTGGCCACGTGGCCCTGATCGTTATCCGGAGAATAGCAAGGCTGTCGCGCCCCGCGTAAGCCTAGCTTAATTCTTACGCGGCCCGCGACCAACTAATGAATTTTGATTTTCTTGATTTTTCATGAAATTTAGGGTTTTAGGGGTCCGGGTTTTCACTTACGGAGTGTTTTATGGAAATTTTGGTGCAGGTCCTTACAGTTAGGTTCGTTATCATACCGGTACGATACATACACTCGGTATATTAATCAATACATGTTTTGCATCTACCGAAAACGAAAAAAAAACGAACACTGGTACCGACAACGATGTGGTCCGCACGGTATCAATCACTTCAGATCGTCACGGTATTGGTAATGATATCTGTTTATAATCGCAAACAGAGTTGTATAAATAAAAATATCAGAATCGGGAATCATAAAAATGAACACGTGTACATATACCAATCTTGTTCGGTAGGATACGTCAGTTTATCGAAAGCAAAAGCAATAAAAATAAGTACTGGTACCGATACCGATGTTGTTCGGTCGGGTTCGATTTGGTTAACTACAGTAGCGACATAAAACTCATTACCAAACAGAAACCATACAAATGAGTACATGCACAGGTACCGATGTTGTTCGGTACGATGTGGTAACGATACAATGTCAATTTATCAAAAGCAAAAACAATATAAATAAATATTGGCTTATCGGAAGCAAACACAATATAAATAAATATTGGTACCAATACATATATTATTCAGTCGGTTTCAGTTGCTTTTTGGTACGACATGGGCACAATATCCGTTTCAATAAAATTTATACTGCAATGTTGAAAAAAAACAATCAGTTTGGTTCGTTTTAGTTTGATAGTGGCATATTATCCGTTTTCAATAGATTTATACTCCAATTTTAAAAAAATTTACATAGAAAGTAAATTGTCAGAAAAATAATAAAAATATATGATAAATAAAATATTATTAAGAAAATTAAAACAATTACTTAAAAATTAAAAATCACTATTCATGGCAACTTTCTTTTAATATATATAACTAGTGAGTTTTCTCCCGCGCTTTGCTGCGGGAATTTGGTCGTGATTTGTTCGGCTCTTTACGGTACCGACACTCGCTACAGTAATCGAAAGAGAAATCCTTACATCGATCGAAAACAATAAAAATGAATATGATGTTGTTTACTTGATATCGGTTCGTTTGTTTTGCGTTCTATGTTTATTTTGTTCATCATTGCGATATAAATTTTATTGCAAATGAATATTGTGTCACTATCGTACCAAACCTTACTAAAACCGACTGAACAACATGTGTATCGGTACCGGTATTAATTTTTATTGTTTTTGCTTTAGATAAATTGCGTCGTATTGCTAACATACTGTGTTAAACCGAACAACATCGTTACTGGTATGTTTCTTGTTTAAAAATTGAATATGGTATCGTTATCGCAGTGAGATGGACTGCGAAACCGAACGAACAACATTGGTTCCAATATTTGTGAATACTATGTTTTCTTTTAATAAACTGACACTGTATCACTATCTTACCGTACCATACAACATTGTACTGATGCCTGTATTCATTTTTATGGTTTCCGATTTTGAAAATTATTCATTTATACAACTCCTTCTGTGATGATAAATGAATATCGGTACATGTAGCATGACAGTTGAACCAATCGATATCGTTCAAACAACACCGTTGCCGCTATTGGTTTTTGCTTTTGTTGTTTTCGACCGATATAAAAAATGTGTTAATTTCATACCTAGTGCCTGTATTGTACCTCTACTGTAACGAACCGTATCGATAGCGATCCAATGCCCGTGGAATATCAAAAAAAATAAATTAACATAGACACAGATTTAGATTTTATTTTTTAATTTAAGAAACGTAAGTTGTTATTCTATCACTAAATAGAATACAATTAATAAATAATAAAAAAACAAATACTTAAAACTATGAATTACTATTTATTACTAAAATCAAATTAAATATTATTAAAAATTAAAAAGACAAATACTTAAAGTTATACTTCACCATTCATGATCACTTTAGATTCATTTGTACCGCTACTGTAATGAACTGTATCGATAGCTATCCAATGCCTGCAAAATGTTAAAAAAAATAGACATAAACATAAACACGGATTAGATTTTTTTTTTAATTTAAGAAACGCAAGTTGTTATTCTATAGCTACTGTAACAAACTATGTCGATACCAATCCAATTCCAGCGGAAAATTAAAAAATAAACATAAACACAGATTTATATTTTTTTATAAAATTAACAAAGCAAGTTATTACTAAATAGAATACTATTAATAAATAATAAAAAACAAATAGCTTAAAATTATGAATTACTATTTATTACTAAAAATCAAATTAAATAATATATAAAATATTATTAAAAATTAAAAAGACAAATACTTAAAGTTATACTTTATTATTCATGATCACTTTAGATTCATATATAAATAGTAAAATTCTCCCTCGCGTTGCGGCGGAAATTCCGTAAGTATTGATTCAATTTATTACCGACACTTATCATAGTAACTTAAAGACAATACGCAAAAAAGTCAAAATATGCTCAAAAGGATATTGACTTGTGTTTTACGTTAATGAAAAACCATATGTTCGGTTGGAATCGGTGTGGTACCGACGATGTTAGGACAATATCAGTTCTGTTCGTCACGGTAACAGTGCGGTATCGATAATCGCTATAGCTTACAATATAAAAAAAGATACTCTATATCGCTACAAAAGTTGTTCGATATCGGTTCGTTACGATAAAGAACAAAAAAAAGTCGGTTATATTCGAATCGTTCGGATTAAACATAAATTTTCACGAAGCAAAGATAAAAATAAATACGTCGCAGTGGTATATTCAAAATTTTATAAAATTATATAGAAAATCAAAATCGTAATTTCTTAAAAGACATTTAAACTGAATTAAATAAAATATAATAAAAACATGGTTTAGTGGTATATTACTATATTCAGTTTATAAAAGTAAAAATAAAATCAAAATCATAAGGCATTTAATAATTGATTTAAAAAAAATTAAAGAGTTTTAGAAGTAAAACATATATATAATAAGAACATAGTTGGCGATTAAAAACATTTAATATATTTCATGTAAATCATTATGTTGAACTAAGGATATTTTAGCATAGTAATACTGTTCATCATCAGTTACAATTAATATGTATAATAATGTATAATAGCATCGCGCGGATATCCTACTAGTATGTATAATATATACATATATATATATATATATATATATATATATATATATATATATATATATAATTAAAAAGTAAAGAACATAATAAAAGTATTAAAAAACTATATATATTATTAAAATATTTAAAACACTATTCATTGAATTCTATTTTTAATATATAAATATATAAATATTAATATTAATATATTTCATGTAAATCATTTTGTTGAACTAAGGACCACACTTTAATATATTTAGCATAGTAATATTGTTCATCATCAGTTACAATTAATATGTATAATAATGTATAATAGCATAGTAATACTGTTCATCATCAGTTACAATTAATCTATATATATATATATACTATACTATATTATAATGCATGAGGGAGGGGTATTTTAAGATACCTAAAAAATAAGAACTCCCCCTCCCCCTTATTTATAGAAAGACCCCTAAAATGAGGGCAGTTTGGTCTTTTAAACACTATTTATTTTTTAGCCCCTAAGCTTATTACACTTAGATCCTTGGGGTTTTAACAAAATTATAGATAATTAGTTACAATTTACCCCTTCACAACAAACTTACAATTTTTATTACATATTCTTGACATATCTTATAAGCTAACTGTTTAAAAAAAATTCCAAATATAGCATGGCGATCTACACATTTTTGTCGACGTTTCGGTAGTTGTTTTGTTAAAAATCGACACACGGATTAAAAGGTACAAGTCGATAATACTTAATATACAAGTGATTAAAGAAGAAAATGACAACTAATATTTTCAAAATAAATAAAGTTCAAATTTTTTCGTACAAAATAATGATAATATCACTGCCCTAAATTTATTTTTCTATTTAAGTTTTTTCTACATATTCATTGTTTCTTTGCATAGCTAATTATTTTTGCCTAATTGAGAATTGTTGTAAACTACTACATGCTGCATATTCAAGGAATGAACAAACTTACCAATATTAGCATTAAAAACAATACTTAAAACACATGAAGAACGTTGTCAATGTCAAACACAAATAGAACGACGGCTTGCATGAAAGCTAAATAGTTGTAGTTACAGATAATTCTAAAAAAACTTAAGATCTTACAAAAGGTTCATTTGTTTCGGTGGAAAACGAATGGTTGACAAACCTCATGCATATACCTATTAAACAAAAAAAATTAAAAGACCAGCACTTATAATTAATGCTTGTGACTGATTATATTACAAACAAATATAATGAATTTAAAATTTAAAGTGAAAACATTAAATGAAATCGATGGTCTTTTAAAAATTACTTACATTTTTTACCCCAAAAATCTCTTTTGTACATTCAAAATTTAAATTGTTCTCAATTTCAAATGGCATACTGGATATGAAATGGTCAACATAATCAATACTATACTAGGATGATGCCAGACGCCGCGCGTTGCGGCGGCGATCTCTAGGTTGTTTATAGTCGGCAAAATTATGGTTGTTTACAATCTTAATGCATTTACGATCTTAATGGTTCGATACCCGTACCCGGTACCATTTGCTAATTCCTATTCTGTATTAGCAAACTGAGAATTTAAAAGTTAATGGAAAAATAGGCAAAGATGATCTTATTAGCTCTAACTTATTCACTTACTAAGCAACTGCAATTAGAACTATAGTTTGAATCGTGTGGTGGAGTTGGTACATGCAATTTCTAAACTAAAACCCATGTAATCTAAGAACATATAATAAATTCAATACCCTATTTGATGAAGAATGAAAGACTGAAATAATTGAATTGTCAAAAAGGCAAACAAACGACCATGTAGATGCTCTGAATGAAAAATGTTTCCTAACCAGAACTTGCTATGGATATACACTTCTGATTACATTAGTTATTAATAGTGAGCAATCTTGGAATTTAGTTTTTCTTTTACCCAATTATTTGTTTTTCGGAGATGTGTTACTTAAAGCAGACACGGCCCTCATGATTAGATTAGGAATACATTGTTTCACTAAATTTTCTCATTCCTGTCTTTTCTATTGATTATAAATTTCATCTTCTCCGATCTGTATCAGTTCGTAATCTTCGAATTCATTTGGCTGGATATTTAGGTTGCTTTTGTAACATCCCAGACTGTAACTTGTGATGTGCAATTTTTCTACAGGATATCTTAATCCCCTGTTTCAAGTTTTTACACATAATTAATCTTTGTTGCAAACATTTTATGACAATTCAAGAGTTTTAAAATGTAATACTACACACTTGAAATAACACGGGTTTCAGAGAATCTCTACGCGTTATTACAAATTTGAAACTTATTCTGTCAAACTTGATGATCATACCGGTGAGAGTTAATGTAAACTGAATCTGACCTTTTCTTTTAATTGATATTGTTCTATATTTATTTCATTTACTTTTTGCATACATAGGGCTACTCTAATTTCTTCTAGGAGCTACCTAATCTTTGACTTTTTTCATAGATCATACATCAATTCATGCATATATTCATATAGTCCAGTTCATGTAAGCTTAAATCAACATGTGTAATAATATAAGAAATGTAAATAGATTGAGAAGAGTTATACCGATTCGTTGAAATTGGGAGAACCGGCAGAAGCCGCCGTCGCAGAGACGGAATCACGGCGGCGAAGGGCGCCATAGCGGAGGAGAGTGTTGACAGAACGCCTTGATAGCCGGTGCATGTAGTCTTTGGTTCAACTTATGTCGCCATTTTGTGAAAGGGGGAGAATGCACCACCACCACCACAATGGCCGCACCACTCCTCCTCGCCGCCGCCATCGCCATCATCACCCCCATCGTATTCTACCTCCTCCAATCAAACAAATAATCTAGATTAACTGCTGATTGTGAACTGAAAATAAGTAGAAAACCCTAATTAATAAAGATTGAAAGGGTGAATAGGAAGAACTGACCCGCTGTCACCGAGGATGATGACTTTGAGAAGAGTTCTTCGTCTTGAAGGCATCGTAATTGGATCAACAAAAAGGATGTGAAGGTGAAGGTGATGATTGAAATAATTGCAGTAAAGGTTGCTGATAGTTGGAGGAATCGTTTGGAACCCGGTTGTCTTGATCAAATGGTGAAAGATCTAGAAATTCATATATAATATATACATGTGAAGACAAAAGGGTAAAACTGTCATTTGTAGGGGGCACCGACCTTTGGTTTTAAGAGTATATAAATATAGGTTAGCTTTTAATCATGTAGCACTTTTTAAGGGGTACAAAACTTGGAACCATTTGTACAATGCTCTAAAACACAAATGAACTTTACTAGCTGCAAATACAATGAATTATGTTGAGCGGGTTTTTAAATTTCAAACCCCCTAAAGATTTTCAGATCTTGAACAAAACCATCACTCCAGCTTCTTCCCTTATTTTCGTTCGGTAATTCAAAATTCATCGTTCTTCTCTTTTTCTTTCTGTATCTTAGGGAAAAATACTCAAAATTCATATGGATTCTCTTTCTGTATCAGGCAAAAAAAGATCTAGAGAAACTGAGAGCCCGTGTCAGTTAAGTACAAAGCAGGAGATATCGACATTGATTCCTGTACTCCAGCCAAACATCTTCAAATGAGGGTAAGATTCCATCTGCATGCAGCTGTTGTTTAATTGTATAGTAGGATATTGTTTTTGTGTACAGCAGGCTTAAATCTCCATCACATAGATCTGAGTTTAGACCAAGTTGCAAGATCGATGGGGTTTCAGGTACATTCAGCCAAACCGCTAAATCATTTTTTTATATAACTGGTCAATTCAAATTGAAGTGATTTGGGCCCATTTGAGTTTCGTTTTGTAAGGGTTTTGATTTTGGAGTTGGAGTTGGGGTAGCTACATTATACTTGTTATATGTAGCACATAATTCATGTATATGAATCTTCGTGAAAGTAGGGTTGTTTGATATAAACCCTAACTTTTAATCACATAGATTCATGAATTATGACACACATCGACTTGATCATAATAATGATTACAAGAGTTGGCCAAATAGAATTCATCTAAGTGATGATAATTTAATTTCTGATAGCCTTATTTCATACTATTTTACAATGGTGACAGTCTAGATGTTGTTTGTGCCCAAGATGACATGTGCACGGGAAGTAATCAGCTACGAGATTGCAGATGCAAGGTATCTACCTTATGCATCCCAGATTTTCTATAGGCTTGTAACTTTTTTGTCATGTTACTAATCTGCATGGTATCTACCATAGCGTCACTTGTTTTAGGATCTGTTGATGCAACAAATAATAGACCAAGGATAGTAGCGGGGCTGGTTAGGCAAAAGGGTTAAAGGGTTTAACTTTGCCTATCGCAGGTCGTGGGGTCCCCCCACGTTTGCAAGACGTGGAAGGAGGTTCACTAGTTTATTTTTGTTGTTTGCTAAGGATCCTCCTCTGAAGTGTATTCAGATTCGAATGAAGGGGCAAATAGAATGTGTGTGTTGGATGTGAAAGGGAGTAACTCGCATGAAGCAAGTACTCGAAGTGAATGACCAGAGATTTAAGGAATCAGGACTGGCCAGGAATGTCCCAACTCAGTAAATGAAGTGTCAAATATATAGGAGAAGACATCTCCCAAAGAGGGATGCATTTGACTAGTGACCTTGCTTGCAGTGAGGGGCTTACCCTTTCGGGGTTGAAGCCTTTTGACCCCTGGATAATAGAATGTGTTCTGAGGACCTGCATTGCTTTTGCGGCTGGCGAGTTGGTGAAGCAATCCAGAGATGTGACTATTTACTGTTCCCGTATTGCTTTACTTCACCTCCTTAGCTTTTCAACCATTGAACCGTTTAACCCTTTGAGCGTTCACGTATTTAGTCATTTTATTTAGTATTGGGCTACCCCCGTCATCAGCCCCCCAAGTCAGAGGTTTTTGGGGAATGAGCTCAAAGACTTCTGACTTTAATACATGTATTTTATTACCTGAAGGTTTCAAGGGTTCAACGCTTGAAGGCTTAAAGGATTGGAGTCAGCTAATTTTTGAATTTTAAATAACTGACAACTGATTTGATTGATGTATGACAGTTCATAGGGTGGCGGTTTTGCAGAAAAAACTGTTCGCAATTATTACCCCTATTTTGAGTTTTATTTTCTTTTTAAACTTGAAATTTTCGTTCACTTTCTTTATTATCTTATCAAGTTCTCATCTGCGATTCCTTTCCCCTTCCTCAAGGTTAGTTCTGGTTTCCCTTGTATTTCCTTACATTCTTCATATTTTCTTGCAAAAATGGGTGCTCGTAAGGATTTAGCAAAATCCTTTTCCCGATTAACACAAGAAGAGGTAGAATCATTTTGTGTGGAATATGGTACTGATAAAATATTTAAACCGACCGCTCCTGCTTGTGATGTTCCTATTGACAAACCGACCCCTGGTTCGATTGTTCTGTATTGCCGTCATTTTGAGTTTTCGAACCTTCGTTATCCCTTTTCTCTCTTTGTTTTGAATCTATTGGAATATTATCGAGTTTCTTTTGGGCAACTTCATCCGAAGGGCATGGCTAGGGTTTTGCACTTTGAGGTTTTGTGCCGTGCCCTCGGATATGATCCTTCCTTGTTGCTCTTTCACCGGTTTTTTCGTTTGGCTAAAAATGGTGATTGGTTGACCTTTGAAACATCAAAGGTTGATTCTTGCCTTATTTCGTCTATTGTTACAACACTTGGTACTTGGAAGGACCGCTTTTTCTGGGTTTCTGATTCTATTGTTCCATTTAAAATGGTGTGGAGGCACCCGGATGCCGTTCTCAATGAACCGGAGCCCTCTGAATCTGAGTTAAATGATGCTTTTCTCAAAGCCATCCGGGAGTGCCCTTCGAGGGTTCGTCCCTTCCCTGAACATTTGCTAGTTCTATTAGGGGTTAGTAAATTGTGGGAAAATGCTGATCGGGATCCGGTTCTAATGGGGAGTGGCACGGGTATGCGTTTTCCTTTTTTTGCCCTCTTTGCATTTTTCTTGACTTGTGCCTTATGTGTTTTTGTTTTTGTTTTGTTGTTTGCAGTCATGTCTGCCCTGGATTTCATTAAAAGTGACGACACTTCTGATGTTGTGTTTGAGGATGTCCCATCTGTTCCTGGTGAAAACGTTGTAGTTAGAACTGCTGAGCAAAGGTTTGAGGGCTCGGGTTATATTAGTACTTCCAATGTCAAAGGTTTTTCTAAGTCTCATGCTCCCAAGTCTTCAACCCGTCGATCTACCCGCCGTTTGTTGAAGGCTGCTCCTCAATCCACTTCTACTGAACCAGTGGATTTGAGTGACGATATTGAAGCTTCTGAAGATCAAGGTGTTGAGGCGGGTGCTGAAAAGGAGAAGGAATTGGTTGTTCATGGTAAGAAGGCTTCAGGCAAAAAGGTTATTGCTACCCTTGTTCAGGGTTCTTCAAGCAAGGATGTTGAAGGGTTGGATCCGAATGAGGTTTATGTGCCTAGTTGGTTGGTGAAAAATGATGACAGCTTTAAGGATGCTGTTGTTTGTGAAGATGCTCTGAGTCACATTGCTCCTCCTTCAGTTCACAATACTATTGCTGGGATGGATGATGACTTGATGTTGTCCCGCATGATTTTGAGCACCTGCAACCTTGCTGTTATGCTTCCTCAAGGGATTGCTCGTTTTCATAAGAGGATGCAGGAATATGAAGAATTTTCTAAGAAGAAAGATAAGATGAAATCTTCAATGGCTGCGATGAAGAAGGAGATAGCTGGATTTGCTGAGAAAGAAGAGGCGTGGGACAAAAAGGTTAGTGAACTGACTAGGGTGCACGAGATTGAGATGAGTGACTTGAAGAAGAGCTTTGAGGCTGATCGGCTGAAGCTTAAAGCTGATAGGGAAGCTTTATTTGTTCAGCAGCGGGTTTTTTATGAGGAAAAGGAAGGGTTGAAGGCTTCGGTTGCTCGATCCACCATTGATAATCAGTGGTTAATTGAGCAGGGTTTTCATCAGGTTGTTACTTACCTTCTTCACTCCAAGGAGTTTAACTCTGCCCTTGGTGAAGTTTATACTAAGTTGCTCAACCTGGGGAAACACCAAGGCCTCATCGCTGGTTATAAGCTTCATGAATCCGGCCATCCTTTGGAGAAGTCTCCCCAGTTTCGTCCCGAGGCTTCTGATGTTTTCAAAGGCTCCGTTGAACAAATGGAGAAGCTGACCTACCCTTATATCCATCAAGTTTCTGCTTGTTTTGGTAAGCCTCTTGCTGTGTTGCAGGACTTAAAGCCGGAAGGCCTTAATGAAAAAGTCTGTGCCGAAATCTTGGGTTCTCTTTCAAGGAAGAGGTCCTACTCTGGAGATAGTGATGATACTTTTTCGGAGGAACAAGGTGCTCTGAAGGATACAAGCTTGGAGGCTTCAGCAGTAGGTGATGATGGAGGTGCAAAGGCTAAGAAGTCCAAGAAAGCAAAGAAGGCCAAGGGTGAAGGTTCCGGGGTTTCCAAATCCTCTGCTGATGTTTAATTTGTAGCTTTCTTAGCACCCAAAAACAATTTGTGGTTTGTAGTGTTAACTTTGAACAATATTAGGTTTCCAGGAACCCTTAAGGTTCCTGTTTGTTATGTTTTAGGCCTGTATGGCTGTTTGAACAATATCTAGACTTGCAAGTTACTAGGACTTGTTTTAACTTGTGACTGAAAGTCTTTCAGGGCTTTCTTTGGTATGATATTATGTTTATCCATTTTCTTGGTGTTGTGTTTTTATACTTTAGCCTATTTTGTTAAGGCAGCCTGGTTGGCTTCAACCTTTTAAGCCTTTTGGCTATTCGTAGGTAGGTTGAGGCCTTTGAGGTTTCTAGTTGTCACCTAGGTGGCTTGAAGCCTTGAAGGCTTCTTAGTTTAGTGACTTGACTTGGCTTGTATCTTTAATTTTTTGTTCAAGTTGTATCATCCTTTAGATTATTTTTGTCTTTTGGTAACTTTGTCGAGTTTGCGTTGTCTTTATGTGTTTTATACCTTAAAGGGTTCAGTGCTGCAGTCACTTAGCCTTGGTATTTTTAACAAGAAGATATAGCACCTATCCTTTTTATTTTCTTGTTTTGTTTGATTTTGTAAGCCTGTTTGTTGGTTATTTTTCTAAGGCTTAAGGAACATTTGGTGTAGGCTGTTCAAACCCGTCTATGAGACAATTTTGTTTTTACTTAATAAATCTCATGGAGTTGTATTGATTTAGGAACTCACCCCTTATATAGGTTCATTCAACCCTTGAACCTATTGAGCGATGTGGCCTGGGAGCTCATCCCCTTACATGGCCCTTGCCATGGAGTTTCTTGCTAGGTTCTCAACCTGATCCTAGGATAGAAAGACAAGTTTGATAAAACAACTTCATTCATTCAATAGATACTTGTTCTTACAAAAGGTTTTGGTAATGTCATTTTCAAAATACAACTCATGAAATACAAACCAATCTTTCTTGTTTAAGCATGGAACCTTTTCAAGGTTTTTCCATTCCAATGTCTTGGAAGCCTTTTGCCTTCTGAGTCTGCTAGCTTGTAAGATCCACCCTTATGTGCCTCAAGGATGGTGTAGGGGCCTTCCCATTTTGGGCCGAGCTTTCCTTGATTTTCTTTTTTGCTAGCTTCATTGTTTCTAAGGACCAGGTCTCCTGGCTTGAAACGTTCGTTCTTGACTCTCTTGTTGTAGTAGGCTTCCATTCGTTGCTTGTACTTGGCTTCTTGAATTGCAGCTTGGTCTCGTGCTTCCTCTAGGAGTTGTAAGTTCAATATTGTCTCTTTTTGGTTTGCTTCGGGATCCATGTTGACAATTCGTTGTGTTACAACTCCTATCTCAGCGGGGATCACAGCCTCGGATCCGAATACCAAGCTATAGGGTGTTTTCTTATGGCTTGTTTTTTCGGTCGTTCTTATGGCCCATAGAACACTAGGCAGTTCTTCAAGCCAGTTGCTTTCGTATCTTCCCAGTCTTGTTTTGATACCTTCCACTATGCTTCTATTCGTCCTTTCAACCTGACCGTTCGATTGCGGGTAAGCCACTGAGCTAAAAACTTGGTTGATTATGTATTCTTTGCACCAAACGCTGAAAGGATTCTCAGCAAATTGCTTTCCATTGTCAGTGATAAGTACTCCCGGCAATCCATAGCGGCAGATAATGTTCTCCCAAACAAAGTCAATGACCTGTTTGTCTGTGATCTTTGCGAGTGGTTTAACCTATGGCCACTTGGTGAAATAATCTATTGCTACCAACAAGAACTTCACCCCACCTTTGCTTGGGGGAAACGGACCAACGATGTCCATTCCCCATTTATAGAACGGCCATGCAGAGGTTATTGGGACCAAATCATGCTTGGGACTTTTTGGGACTGGTGCGTAAATTTGGCAAGCATCACATTTCCTCAATTGCTCAGTGGTATCGCGATGCATTGAGGGCCAAAAATACCCAAGGTTCATGAGCTTTGCAACCACCGACCTAGCTCCAAAATGAGCTCCGCATATGCCTTCGTGAATCTCTTTGATCAAGTACTTACTTTGCTCAGGACCAACACATCTTAGCAAGGGAGCAAGGTAACCCTTTTTGTAAAGGGTTTCTTCTTGTAGTACGTACTGCCTTGCCTTGATTTTAACCCTTTCAGCTTCTACTTGATCATTGGGTAGTTCACCATTTTTTAGGAACTTTTTGATAGGAGTCATCCAATTTGGATCTTCCTCGGTGATTACGTCCTGAACTTCTAATTCATCGATTGATGGAGCCTTTAACACTTCTACCAACACCTTCTTGGTGAGGTGGGCAAAAGTGAGAGATGCCAGCTTACTTAAGGCGTCAGCCTTTTTGTTTTGTGATCTGGGAATTTGTTTGATGTTGCACGTTTGAAAGGTATTCATTAGCTCCTTGGATTTTTCCTTGTATCTTCTCATGTTGGGCTCTTTGGCAACATAGCTATCGTTTACTTGGCTTGAGACCAGCAATGAATCTGTGAACACTTCAAGCTTCTGGACCTTCATCTCTTTGGCCAGCCTTAAATAGGCGATCAGTGCCTCGTATTCAGCCTCATTATTGGTGGTCTGAAAATCAAAACGGAGAGCATATGTGAATTCCAACCCTTCTGGGTTGATCAAAATTAGCCCAGCCCCTGACCCTTCAATGCTTGAAGCCCCATCGGTAAAAAGCTTCCAGGCTTCAGGGTTGGAGGGTTCAGTGGTGGCAGTGTTCACTTCAGTGATTGCTTGGTTTGGGACTTCCACGATGAAATCAGCCAAGACTTGGGCTTTGATAGCTTTTCGTGGGACGTAGGTGATGTTATATTCACCTAGTTCCACTGCCCATTTGGCCAACCTTCCTGAATTCTCTGGTTTTTCAAGCACACTCTTAATAGGTTGGTTGGTGACCACTTGTATAGGGTGTGCTTGGAAATACCTTCGAAGCCTTCTAGCTGTTTGAACTAGGGCTAGGGACAGTTTTTCAAGAGGAGGATATTTGGTTTCAGCCAATTTTAGAGTTTTGCTGAAGAAATAAACGGGTACCTGGGCCTTTTCTCGCTCGATGGTGAGGACCGCGCTTACGGCTTCCTCAGCGACTGAAAGGTACACCGAGATTAACTCCCCCGTTTCCGGAGCTGCAATGTCAGGTGAGGAAGCAAGATGTTGTTTCATCTGGTTGAAGGCTTCTTCAGCCTCATCAGTCCATTTGAAGTCCTTCTTATCAGAGCAATTCTTGAGCGTTTTGTAGAAGGGCAGAGATCTTTCAGCCAGCTTGGAGGTAAAACGCTTCAAGGCTGTAAGCTTCCCGTTTAGGCTTTCAACCTCCTTCTTGGTTTTTGGTGGTTTGGTTTCAAGAACAGCTTTCACCTTGTTTGGGTTAGCCTTGATGCTTTGTTTCCCAACAATGTGACCCAAGAACTTTCCTTCCTCAAACCCAAATGAACATTTCTCAGGGTTGAGCTTCATGTTAACCTTTCTGAGGTTCTTGAAAGTTTCTTGAATGTCATCGAGCATTTGATACTCCGTCTTGCTTTTGATCACCAAGTCATCGACGTATGCCTCCATGTTTTTACCAATTTGGCTTGCAAAGGCTTTGTCTACTAGACGTTGGTAGGTTGCTCCGGCGTTTTTGAGGCCAAAAGGCATCTTTTGGTAACAAAAGATTCCTTTATCGGTGTGGAACGCCGTCTTTTTTTCATCTTCTTCTTTCATGAGTATTTGATGATACCATTTGTAAGCGTCAAGAAAGCATTTGAAAGGGTAACCGGTGAGGGAGTCAACCTTGAGGTCGATTTCTGGTAGTGGATAGCAATCCTTTGGGCAAGCCTTGTTAAGATCCTTGAAATCTATGCACATCCTCTAAGAGTTGTCTGGTTTCTTGACCATAACCGGGTTTGCAACCCATGATTGGTACTTGACTTCTCGGAGAATGCCGGCCGACACAAGCTTTTCAACTTCTTGGCAAGCAGCCAGGCTTCTCTCAGGTGCCAAACTTCTTTTCTTTTGCACCACAGGCTTGACATCCGGTGGTATTCTTAACTCGTGTTCAGCAATGTTTCAAGAGATCCCCGTCATATCTTCTGGGCACCAAGCGAAGACATCGCTGTAATGTGTTAGCAACTTTTCAAGATACGAGAGGGTTTCTTGTGAAAGGCTTGGATTGACCCTTATTATCTGTTCAGGGTACTTAGGATGTATGATTAGCCTTTGCTTCTCTTCTTCACTTCTGGAACTTTCACCCTCAACCAGGTAGGCTTCTTGAGAGGGTTGAAGGGTTGCTATCCCCCTCTCGGTGGGAAATTTGACTGTGCCATGGCCAACAGACACGGCCATGTAGAATGCACACTGCCCTGGCCTTCCAATGATCACATCATAGTTTGAAGGTATGTTGATAACCACAAAGGTGAGTGGTTGGATTCTTTCCTTCTGACCTTCGCTGAAACGAACATTAAGTGTCAGTTGCCCTAAAGGCTTGAGGGGTATATCGGCAATACCTTTTATGGAAGTCCCAGAGGGTTGAAGCCTTGAACGTTCTTCATTGCTTAAGCGGTTGAAGAATTTCTCAAACATGATTTCAGTGGCTGCCCCAGTGTCTATGTATGCTTTATTTGTTTGCAACGTTCCCACAGTGGCTTCTACCACAAGAGGGCTTGAAAGAGGGTCTTTTTCTGTTGGGGGGAAGCAAACACACTGAAGCTCCCAAGCTTCCAACCGCTGTCTTTTGTGAGGAACCCTTCCATCGAAATCCACCATATTGACTTCCTTGCCCTTTCCTTCAGCCATTTTGTCCCGTACCCCTTTCACCAAATGAGCGAGTTCTCCGGACTTAACAGCTTCTTCAATTCTTTTCTTGAGCTGGAAGCAATCATTGGTGTGGTGACCTTTTTCTTCATGAAACTCACAAAACTGTGTGGAGTTCTCATTTTTTCTGCTTTTGGGGAGAGGCCTAGGAGGCCGAAAGTTTTGCTTGACTTCTTTCGTTGCGAGGATTTCTTGAGGAGTCTTTGTGAGGGGTGTGAAACTCATGCCTTTCTCCCTGCTGGAAGGGTTCCAACCTTCAGACCTTCGATGGTCTGAACCCTTTGGTCGTCTGTCATAAGAGTTGAAGTTTCCCCTTTTTCTAGCTGGACTATTGCTTCGCCAGCTGGATCCTCTTTTCCTTTGTTCTTTAATGTCTACTGCTTCCTCTCCCCGGATGTGGGCTTCAGCCCTTTCGAGAGCTTCTTCCAAGGTCTTGGGCAGGGATTTGTTGAAGTCTCTTGTGAGATATTTGGATGTGATGGCATTCATAAAACCAGCCACTCTCATTTTCTCGTCTGCCCCCACATAAGTTAGACCTTCCTTCTTGTATCGTTCGATGAACGCTCGAAGACTTTCATCATCACGTTGCTTTATCTGAAAGATTACGGTTGCGTCTTTGACATATCGCCTTTGTTGGGAGAAATTGGCCAGAAAACCCTTGCTGAGGTCGTCAAAGCTTCGAATGCTTCGAGCAGGTAAGTCGTTGAACCAGATCCTTGCTGATCCAACAAGGGTTTGCATGAACATTAGGCAACATTCATCGTTTAACCATTTCTCTATCCTTGCTGCACCGGTAAAGATCTGAAGATGATCCTCAGGATCTTCAGTCCCGTCGTACGTTTTGATGTGAGGAGGCATCTTGATCTTTGCTTGAAAATCATAATCAGCTATTTGCTGTGAAAAGCATGAAAGGTTGCTTGGCTTATATGGTTTGGCCAAGTCTTCTTCAGCCCTTGCACCCACGTTATTTCCATTGCTGTTGTTTCCCTGGGTGGCCAGCACTTGATTAATAAAGTGCTGCCACGGGAAGCTGGCCATCATCTGGGCCATCATTGGGGGCATGAGGTTGAAGCCTTGAAGGCTTCCGGGTGCAACTGAGCAGCTTACTCCAAGGGGGTGCTCATAACAGCACTTCGTGCCAAAGGGAGCACGGACAGAGCTTGTTCCCATGAAGTTGTTGTAGAGGCTGGAAGGCTTGTTACTGGGGACTGTAGGAGCTGGTCGAGGGTTAGCTCATGCCCCAAAGAAGCACCACTTGTAATTGGTTGGGAAGAAAAGATAGGATGCACTGTGGGATTCACCATTGTGGATAGATATGGATTAGGGTTTGGAGGATTACTGGGACCAGCCTCATTCCTAGTTGTAAAAGGAGGGATGGGAGGTCCGGGAGATAATGTTGGTTCCGGCTCGTCATAGTCTAGACGAATCCTCACTCCCTTGTCTCTTTCTCTACTCACATATTGGTTGAGGAGAGACCTCAGCTCAAGGAAATTGTTGGCAACCCCCTCAGGGGTAAGTTCAATACGTGCTGGGGTGTCAGAGATACCAACATTGGGGGAAGGAACTCCAGATCTGGACGGAGTTGGAGTGTTGAAGGTGAGAAACTCGGGAGTGCTCCCCGGAGTTGAGAAAGAGGTTGGTATAGCCACATGGGGTTGGCTACCGCCCGGGGTTGAGGTGTTTGGAACCTGATTTACTTCACCCGAGGATCCACTTTCGGACATGGTAGTTTCAAGAGAAAAGAGCTACACTACTAGGTCTTTTTGAGGAGAAATAGCGGCGTAGCCCCACGGTGGGCGCCAACTTGTTGATGCAACAAATAATAGACCAAGGATAGTAGCGGGGCTGGTTAGGCAAAAGGGTTAAAGGGTTTAACTTTGCCTAACGCAGGTCGTGGGGTCCCCCCACGTTTGCAAGACGTGGAAGGAGGTTCACTAGTTTATTTTTGTTGTTTGCTAAGGATCCTCCTTTGAAGTGTATTCAGATTCGGATGAAGGGGCAAACAGAATGTGTGTGTTGGATGTGAAAGGGAGTAACTCGCATGAAGCAAGTACTCGGAGTGAATGACCAGAGATTTAAGGAATCAGGACTGGCCAGGAATGTCCCAACTCAGTAAATGAAGTGTCAAATATATAGGAGAAGACATCTCCCAAAGAGGGATGCATTTGACTAGTGACCTTGCTTGCAGTGAGGGGCTTACCCTTTCGGGGGTTGAAGCCTTTTGACCCCTGGATAATAGAATGTGTTCTGAGGACCTGCATTGCTTTTGCGGCTGGCGAGTTGGTGAAGCAATCCGGAGTTGTGACTATTTACTGTTCCCGTATTGCTTTACTTCACCTCCTCAGCTTTTCAACCATTGAACCGTTTAACCCTTTGAGCGTTCACGTATTTAGTCATTTTATTTAGTCTTGGGCTACCCCCGTCATCAGGATCTATTATATTTTGCATTTTTAGGGTTCTTCTGTTCATACTAATGGAGTCTGTTGATGATGATCTTGATGTTGTAGAAAGATGCCCAAAAAGTTGTTACGTTCGGGTATGATTCGATTTTAGTTCATAACCGTCTGTTGATTATTATTATTATTATTATTTTTCGTAGTTTGAATACTGACCAGATTCTTCATTGTTTTCTGTTTTAGTATAATGAGTTGCTGGGAAGAGGTGCATGGAAGACAATGTAAGACTTCCATCCTGTTTTCTTACATTTAAATTTGTATATTATGTTGATTTTCAATGCGTAATGATGCTTGTTTTTTTGTTATTTTTTTTTTGGTATTTGCAGATACAAGGGGTTTGATGAAGTTGAAGGAATTGAAGTTGCATGGAGCCAAGTGATGTTAGATGATACTATGCAAAAACCTGAATATCTGGAGAGAATTTACACCGAGGTTCAGTTACTAAAGATGCTAAAACATGAGAACATAATCAAGTCATATGTTTCTTGGGTGGACGACGAGAAGAAAAGGGTTAACACGATTACTGAACTGTTTATCTCGGGGGATCTGAGGTAGTAAGTTGTTTTCCGTTTGTTCTTGTTCTTGCATTTAAATAGCGTCTGATCTTTGTTTTCATTTGTGTTTAGATATCGCGAGAAGCACAGGACTGTTGATTTGAAGGCTATCAAGAACTGGGCCAGATAGATCCTTCAAGGCTTGGTTTATCTGCATGGTCACCAGCCACCTATTATTCATAGAGATTTGAAATGTAACAAAATATTTGTTAACAGAAACCATGGACAAGTGAAGAGTGGTGATCTTAGATTCGCAACGTTAATGCCCCGCCCCACCGCCAAAAGTTTGATTAGTAAGCCATTAGATCACGCATGCATATGGAACTGGAAGTTTTAATTTATTATAAGTGTAATCTAAATGGTTTACTGGATTGCAGGAACCCCTGAATTCATGGCTCTGGAGCTTTACGAAGAGGAATACAATGAACTTGTTGACATTTATTCATTTGGGATGTGTATATTGGAGCTGATAACTTGTGAATATCCATACATCGAATGCAAAAATCATGTGCAAATATATAAAAAAAAGTTAGAGTAGTTATATCTGTAAGTTAATCTTTGATGGACTATTTTCTATAATTATGAGGATGTTTCGTTACATGTTTTGGAACTAATAACTTATTATTGTGATCTTGGTCTTCCTGTTTTGCAGGGGATAAATCCCGCTGCTCTTTCAAAAGTCAAAGATCTACAAGCCAAGGAGTTGATAGAGAAGTGTTTGGTCCCGGCATCTCAAAGATTGCCCGCAAAAAGAGCTTCTGAAAGATCCATTTCTCGCGCCAGAAAGTATAAAAGACAATCCGGTTGAAGTCGACTTGTCAACATATCCAATGGACATTGACGATAACTACAATATGGTTTTGTCGGGTAGCTCATGTGTGAAGAGCAAAACTACTAGCACCTGTTTACCTTCACTTGAACTTCAGTGTGTCGGGTACCATTACTTTATAATTACATTTGTTTTGTTTGGCAATCACATAAACTTGGTATGTTAAAGGGTTGCTTCATAGAAAGAGGCAAACTTTGACTTTAAAGGTCAGAATTAATAAACTAGCATAAACGAGTATTGCGTTGCAATTTGTCAGCCCGCAGCATCGCGCGGGTATCCTACTAGTATGTATAATATGTATAATATATATATATATATATATATATATATATATATATATATATATAATTAAAAAGTAAAGAACATAATAAAAGTATTAAAAAAATATATATTATTATAATATTTAAAACACTATTCATTGAATTCTATAATTAATATATAATAATAATTAATTAATTAATAATATTAATATATTTCATGTAAATCATTATGTTGAACTAAGGACCACACTTTAATATATTTAGCATAGTAATACTGTTCATCATCAGTTACAATTAATATGTATAATATATATATATATAATTAAAAAGTAAAGAACATAATAAAAGTATTAAAAAACTCTATATATTATTATAATATTTAAAACACTATTCATTGAATTCTATTTTTAATATATACTAGGTTTAAAGAAGTTCGCCGTGTTGCGGCGAATTTCTTTTGTTATTTAGTCTGTGTTTACATGTGTTTTGAAATCACTACGAGCGTGTTGCGAACGGAACTGTTGACAAGAATAAAAAGAAAATGTAGAAAAAAACACTAAAAGATAACCGAAAGAAAATCAACTAAAAAAGTTGTATGGTAACAATGTTGTTCGTATGAAACCCGTTGTCAAATACGAGCAAATTGTTCTGGGTACCGGTACCAAATTTGCCGAACCGAAAGATCTTAAGTACCAATTCGGTACCGACTTTTGGCGTTCCTGGTACCGGTTCACTACCGTTTTTTACCTTCATATACCTGTACCGTAACTGGTATTTTCGGTATCAGTATCGATTCTGTGTCGGTTGGCACCGAGCTCATCCCTACCCCTAAAACAAAAAAAAGTTGTACGATACCGTTGTTCGTACAGTAACCGTGATCAGGGATGAGCAAATGGTACCGGGTAGCAGCACTGAATTTCCCGAACCAAATGATTTCCAATATCAATTCGCCACCAACTTTTGGCGTTTTCTGTAATAGTGCCAGTTTTTATCTTCATGTACTGATACCGAACAGGACCGTCCCGGTATTTTTTATACCAGTACTGGTTCGAATACCGGTTGACACCAAATTTATCTCAACCCCTGATATTAAAAAAAGGATTAAAGTTAAAAAGTAAAGAAAATAACTATTATTACAATATTAAAATAATAAAATATTAAAAAACTATATATATTTCAAGTGGTTTATTAATATATAGTAATTATTATAATATTAAAATCACTATTCATTTCAAGTGGTTTATTAATATATAGTAAAGTAATAATAATAATAATAATGTAAATTTATACACACTAAGCATCATATATAACAAACTATGCACAAAAAACTCATTAAGCATCATGTACAAACCCACTATGCACAAGTATCTTTCAAATTAACAGTACTACTCCGCTTTACCCACTTGGGTTAGCTCCTGCCCTCTCACCCCTAAACCTTAGTCTCTGACCGCGGGGGGGGGGGGGGGGGGGGGGTCTACCATCATCGGGGCAATGGTGTGGGCCGGCTAACGTGTCCGGTAATACACCTTTTGCTTCCATATAAATGTATTGCTAATAAAAAAAACTAAATAAAAACACATAGAAAGACCCCTGTCATGGTTCAATATAAAAGACCTCAGTCACAAACTGAATACCAGTACACACACATCATGACATGATTATCGATAGCCAGGGGCGGATCTAGTATAGAAAGACCGGGTTCCCAGGAACCCAGTCTTTTCGGAAAAAAACGTTTTTTTGTAGTGTAAATCTTGTATGATTTGGAAAAAAAACGTTTTTTTGTAGTGTAAACCTTGTATGATTTGGAAAAAGGAACCCAGTGATTTCTCCGGCTGGATCCGCCACTGTCGATAGCACATGAACGTATATTATATGTTAATCGCATGTTATTAAGTAGACTCGTTTTCAAGCCTGAATGTGAGACCTATTAGTCGAGTACACATGAATGTCAATCCGAGTGGGGGGGGGGGTCTACCATCATCGGGGCAATGGTGTGGGCCGGCTAACGTGTCCGGTAATACACGTTTTGCTTCCATATAAATGTATTGCTAATAAAAAAAACTAAATAAAAACACATAGAAAGACCCCTGTCATGGTTCAATATAAAAGACCTCAGTCACAAACTGAATACCAGTACACACACATCATGACATGATTATCGATAGCACATGAACGTATATTATATGTTAATCGCATGTTATTAAGTAGACTCGTTTTGAAGCCTGAATGTGAGACCTATTAGTCGAGTACACATGAATGTCAATCCAAGTGATTCAAAAGCCTCACTTGGAATGGCTCTCGCTCAATGAATCAATGGTACGTTGGGGAAAAGTAATGGCTTAAGAGCTCTATTCAACATGGTCATTTGGTATCACATCATCAACATGGTCGTTTGGTATCACATTGTCAAATTCTCACATACTATGGTTGCAGAAGTTACAAAAATAACAAAGTAATAATGATGTTATCATGTGTTTAAAAAAACACAATACTAATAAAACTTATTAGGTTCAATCTTTAAAGATTCTGAGATGAAAACCAACGTTGAATCCGACAAGTAAATACAATGTCTAAACCATTATGATGACAAGAAACTTGTGAGAATAAGTCAACAAAAGTTTAAGGAAAAATCATTACGGAGTGTTAGTTAAAACTTCAAATTATTTCCCTAGCATTATTATATAACTTGAGGACCACGCTTCTTGCTTTTTATATTTTGCTTGATTTTTAAAACAATAAATCTAAAGTAATTTTTTTTGAAAGGTGTGAATTATTCGCGAATGTCGGGAGGTCTAGCATACGTTGTCGTAACCCGGTCCGCGCTAGAGAGCCCCATCGCACAATAGATCCCCAATTTAAACCACTCAATGAGAAACCCCTATCACCCAAACTCGAACTTGAGACATGGAGAGGAAAACTCACCTAGACCCATCGTATGTGGAACTTAAATATCCGTGGCCACTATTAGAGCACTAGTGATAGTTAAATATAAAGTAAATAAGTGTTTGAAGAAAAATGACTGAAAAGTCCAAATTACCCATCACATGCATCCATCTCATATGACATCACTTTTTTAATGGTTAATTTTATATTTCTTACCTAAAACCTTTTGGTTAGGTCAGATTTATACTATTTAGCATGGTTGTTAAAGTCGTTAGACACTCTTTAGTTAGAGTTGAGAGTACTCGGACAGCTTTCGGCCTAACCTTGTAGTGATTACTCGGTGAGTTTTCGACCTCCAAAACCTTGTTTAACAACATTAGTATTTAGAACTTGATTACCAAGAAAATTTAAAAAATAATCTAGAGATGAAAATTTCAGTTTACATAACTTATAATTATCCTTGAATTTATATAAAACAAATAAAGTCAGTCAACTTTTTATAAGGTTGAATTCATAGGAAGCCTCTCTGAATTGGTCAAAATGGTTGAGTAGAGAAGGGTTCTAGTCAAAGTTGATGACTTATGGGATATAGTTATTTATTCAAAAACAAGAAACAAATAACTCTGTCCCCTCCAACCCAACCAAGAATTTCCATACCAAATTATTTAGAATGTAGCTATTGGCACACCAATGTGTCTATATGCACACCCTGCAGTGTCGAGTTGTGGCCAAAGCGCGGCGTTTTAGTCCTGTCAACCAGACAAAAGACTGACCGGGTTTCTGGTTGACAGGACCAAAACGCGGCCAAAGCTCGGCGTTTTGGTCCGGTCAACAGACCCGTCAGACACCCGTCAGTCTTTGTCTGGTTGGCCGGACCAAAACGCCGCGCTTTGGCCACAGCTCGACACTGCAGGGTGTTCATATAGGACAAAAAAGAACTTTATGGGGTGGCTATCTACACACTTGGTGTGTAGATAGTTTGAGCCATTATTTAACATACAAAACCATTTCTTTTTATTCAAAATCAATTAAATGTGCACGTACACATATACCCTTAATTTAAAAAAAAATATACATATATATATATATATAGAGAAAGTATAATGTACAAAACTGCTTATCATACATTATCGTACGCGACAGCTAGTATAACGTGCGTTATTATTTTTTTTGCCAGTATAACGTGCGTTATTTTGTATCCTATGCGTGATTATAGGCTCTCATGCGTGATTTTGTACTTCCATGCGTGATTATCACAAAAACTAGGGTTCCATGCGTGATTTTTCCCTGATCGGACGGTTGGAAGCGTAGCGTACGTTTTGTATGATAAGCCCTTTTGTATGTTAACCTACTCCTATATATATATATATATGTATACACTACATCATAAGATACTGATGATATTTTTGTGTATTAAACATTGTATACACTACACTATGATATTTTTTGTATGAATTAGTGTATACACCACACCACACTCATGATACATGTTTTGTTTCAACGCTTGTATAACGTTTGTATTGTTTAGCGTTTTAATTTGTTCTCCTTTGATATTTTTGGTTCGGTTTGAGACAAATGTTTTTTAACCTAACACTATATACAAGATAATAGTTCAAAACAACAAGAACAAAATGTAAAGTCATAAGCTTTTCAAACCATCAGATTATGCTTTTCACCAAAAACATATCATCCTTTCTATAAAAACACAAAAAAAGTTCCTAATATATGCTGGCTTATATCATTTACACCTCCAAGACTCGTTCAAGATCATGCATTCTTGATTAAAATACAACAAAATTATATATAAAAAAAAAAAGATGATCTATTTGCAACATGAAGATAATAGGAATGGATAGAAGAGCTCAAACCATTAGTCATTCACTTCCTTTAGCAATCGAATCGAGCCCTGCGGTTCTACTCTTAACAATTCGATGAAATACTTCCCTCACTTGCTTCTCCAATGGATCTAAACCATCCTTTAAGCCTCCATAAACAATCCTCAACTCCTCCACTCTTTTTCTAACCTCTTCTTCCTTATGTTCATCTATCGGAAACTGAATTGACTCGGTCAACTCGTTCATAAATCGAGCTGCTTTCTCAATCCCATGAATCTCCTTCAAAAGCCCACTGGTGTTCCTCCTTTCCCTCTTCTTCGCCTCTTCCAGAATCCTGTCGTGCAACGAGAGAATCGGGGCGCCCCAAATGAAAGATTTAGGGATGTTGAAATGGGATTGTAACCCGCGGTCTTGACAGGGGATTGCAGCCACTAAAGCCCACATCACAAACAAGAACACACAACTCATTGTGTAAACAGCCACTGCAAGCCCATTAGTGGCAATGATGTCACTACCTTTTGGAACCACAATGTTGCTCCCAATCGCTTGGAGTTGTTTCGAAGCCGACCAAGATCTTGAAACACTCCAAGATAATGATCTAAAATGCTTCAAGCTGTGTTTTGAATGTGAATCCTTTTGATACCGCCCAAACGACCGGTTTCTATGACCAAGATTCGTGCTTGACTCTTTCTCGTCAAGCATCCCGATCGCCAAATCGACCAACGCCTTTTTCGCACGTCGAATTTGACCTTCTCCAAGACTTTTCTGATTATCCAAAGCACATAACACAATCTCTAACTGCCTTTGCCATTGTCTAACCTGCTCAATCCCATCTCTAATGGCGTTACAAACATCTAACCCCTTCACACTTCTTTCAAAATAGTCAAACACAAGTTTATCCATGGGGTGTTTGGTCAACGCAGATTGGTGGTTAAACAATATTGCTTTGAACTCCTCTTGACAACATAGGAAAACATCTAGAAGCTTTGAAATCCATGAAACAGACAAAAGTTCATGTGAATCAACTAAAGATAACTCATGAAACCTCTGAGCTACCTGTCTTTGAAAAGCTTCAATTTCAGAATCTTGATATTGAGTTTCTTGATCTACTGAATGACCCACTTGATCACGCTTCATACTCAAGATTGACCGCCCAAAATTTGTGAAATTGGGTGAAGATGAACCGTGAAAATCTGTTCTCATATTGCTATCACATCAACTACAACGAACCCACAAAAATTCAATAATAAATTCAAGAAAAAAAAGCTCAAAGGTTGAACCTTTTTGGATAAAGATTTCAACCCAAATGAGCTCAAAGATTCAAGAAATTTGGGATTTTTGCAATTGGGAAATGGAATTTGGGGGAAATTAAAGAAACCCAGATGATGATTTTGATTTTGGAGTAAAACCCAGATGGGAAAAGTGGAATTGAAGTGAAGAAATTAAGAAAATATGAAATTGGTGTTGATGAATGTTTGAAACCCTAAAGGGGGTTTTATATGGTGAGTGATTGACCGCGTATATTGTGGTGTGTTGAAATTGTAATATTATTTATGTTTTTAATTTAATTTAATTTTTCAAGTTGGAGAATGAGACCTTTTCTATGCCAAGTATACCCTTTTGGGCTTTTATTTTTCTTTGGAGAAAAATGCCCGGATAGTCCCTGTGGTTTCACATTTTTTCACCTATAGTCCCTATCTTTTTAAAACTACTTGAATAGTCCCCCAGGTTTCAAGTTTTGTTCTCGGATAGTCCCTGGCTCTAACTTTAGTTACTTTTCTCTGTTAAGTGGTTGTTAAGAGGGTGTGAAATGACAAAAATACCCTTTCCTTAAAAGGCGAAACCACAGGGACTATCCGGGCATTTTTCTCTTTTTATTTATAAAACCCCACCACCACACTTCATCTTCAACCTCCACCCACCATCACTCTCCTCCACCCTCCACCGTCACCGCCACAGTCAAGATTTCACAAGATCTCTATAAAACCTTATCCTAAAATCCACGGCCACACATCATCTCTTCTCTCCTAATTCCCTTCTTTGCAACATATCAGTATACACACACAGAACCTCACTTTCTTCATCAACATTAGAAAACCCTTAACTTTCCAACTCTTCTCTCAATCACAACACAGCACACCCTCACCTCCTCTCTCAAGCCAGCCGACAACTCAAGTACCCCCCCTGCTCCTTTCTGCTCCGGCGAATCAAGGCAGCGCCGCCGTAGGCGGCGGCGGCGGTAGTATGTTCCGACGACACACCCCCCTTCTTGATGACTGTTGCGGCGGTGTGAGGTTCCGACGACGAGAAATGAGAGAGAGAGAAAGACGAGGTAGAGAAGGAGACGCTGAGAGAGAAAGTAGGGTGGTGGCAGCGGCGGCGGCGACGGCAGCGCCGCCGTGAGTGGCGGCGGCAGTGGACGACGGTGACGGCAAGCCGCGGTGGAGGTGCTGGTTGTTGTCGTTCAGTCTTGGTTCAACTCAGTCGGGTAATCCCTGTTCTGGTTCAGATTTGGTGAATGCTCGAATCAGATTCAAGGTATGCTTGGTTAAGATTCAAGATCATCATCTCCAATCAATGGCAAACACGATCATCTTTAGTAATAATCATCATCATCATCTCCGACAGATAAACGGCCGGAGCCGAGAGAGATCGAGAGGGAGGATGAGGGTGTTGTGCGACTGGTGTGTTTGTAGGTAGGGTTTTAAGTGAGGGGTGGGGGTTTGCAGGTGGGTGTGTGTGACCGGAGCCACTGTGCAGCCATTGACTGAGCTTCAAGGAGGGTGTTGTATGAAATGGTTAATGCTGATTGGATGATTTGGATTGGGGTTTTGTTAGGGTATTGGGTTAGAAGATTCGCATAGTTGTTGGTACCTGGTGGCTTTGCAAGCTTGTTGGATTAGATCGGGAGTGGGTGGTGTGTCTGTTGTTGAGTGGCGGATGGTGGTGGTGGAGGGTGGAGGAGGGTGATGGTGGGTGGAGGTTGAAGATGAAGTGTGGTGGTGGGGTTTTATAAATAAAAAGAGAAAAATGCCCGGATAGTCCCTGTGGTTTCGCCTTTTAAGGAAAGGGTATTTTTGTCATTTCACACCCTCTTAACAACCACTTAACAGAGAAAAGTAACTGAAGTTAGAGCCAGGGACTATCCGAGAACAAAACTTGAAACCTTGGGGACTATTCAAGTAGTTTTAGAAAGAGTTAATTACACAAATGGGTCATGTGGTTTATAGCTAGTTTCGCCTTTGGGTACTAACTTTTTTTTTAACATGTTTAGGTCTTATGGTTTCAATTTTGTAACACCTTTGGGTACTAATACCAAAATTAGTTAATTAATGACCAAAATGCCCTTGCATTTTTTTTAAGTTTATCAATGTAACACATTTGGGTACTAACACCTAATTTTATTTAAGTTTAAATCAATTTAACAAAATCTATTTATTTTTTTTATTTTCATCTTTTTATTATATCTCTTAATTAACATAAAGTCTATTTATTTTTTTATTTTCATATTTTTATTAAATTTCTTATTTAACATAAAATCTACTAGTTACACCAGTAAAATCCACTAGTTATATAGTTTTATGTAAATTAAATATCTTACTCGTTTTAAATAATGTAAACCTTACTCGTTTTCAATTTTAGATAGATAGGATAGATAATAATAAATATAGAAACTGTATAAGTTCTAAAATAGTAAAATGTAAATGAACAAAAAAACGAGTTAAAAAAAGACTTAATTTTTTTTTTCATGAAAGATTTTTATTATTATCAATCATATCTATCCAAAATTGAAAACGAGTAAGGTTTACATTATTTTATGTTAAATAAGAAATTTAATAAAAATATGAAAATAAAAAAATAAATAGATTTTATGTTAATTAAGAGATATAATAAAAAGATGAGAATCTACTAACTATATAGTTTTATGTAAATTAAATTTCTTACTCGTTTTAAATAATGTAAACCTTACTCGTTTTCAAATTTGGATAGATATGATTGATAATAATAAATATCTTTCATGAAAAAAAAATTAAGCCTTTTTTAACTCGTTTTTTTGTTCATTTACATTTTACTATTTTAGAACTTATACAGTTTCTATATTTATTATTATCTATCCTATCTTGTAACACCTCGAAAATTCACGTCCTATAATGTGTAGACACGTGTCAAATGTTTAAACGTGTGAAAGAATATTATAGAAGGACTAAAGTTGACAATCATGGAAAGTATGTGGATATACGTATTCTAAATGTCAACAAGTGAATAAATATATTGTATATTAACCCGAAAAGGTGCTCATACCTTCAAACGAATAAATCATGGATCATACGGAGCTAAAAGTGGGAGATTTCAAACTACAGGGGCTAAATGTGTCAACATGTTTAAGTTATACCTCTGAGTGACCTTTTGACAAACCCGAAGCTTTGTAACGGTTAATTATGCTCACTAGAATACACGATTTAAGTTTCGTAAAGTTTCGTTATCGTATGAGAAAGTTATGATCAAATTCGTGTGCGAAGGGTTAAAGCGTAAACGTTGAAAGTTAGGACTTTTCGGGTAACAATAAAGTTAACCGGGGACTTAACAAAGTGGGTATATGTTTTAAAGCCCTTATTGATCAATTATGATGGTTCATAATGCAAGAAACAAGTGTCTAATCGAAGTTTGAAGAGCCAAGGATCAAATCGCAAAAATCTAAAAATCAGATTTGTGCAGACATGCCGTCGTGACACGTGAAGCCCGGGGGGGGGACCTTCGCGACACGCGGGGGACTGCCCAGTTCCGAAATTCTTGGGTTTTTGCCTGCTGAGTGCTTTCTGCTCGATTCCATCCGATTTTCCACATTCCTCTTGACCCCTAGACACCCCCTAAGAACTTAGGGACATGTGTTAATCAGTTGTGGTGGGTTGTAGACTCATGTGTAAAAGATTTGTGGTGATTAATTCACTATAAAAGGCCATGATATGCAACCATTGTTCTTCACACCTTCCTCTTGCAATCTGATCATTTCTGGAGCTCCAAGGCACTCTCAAGTGATCACTAATCAAGCTTAGGACTCTTGTAAGTTTGCTAACCCTTCTTAATTAAGTTTTAGCTTAGTTTTAGCTTAAAAGTCAAACCGTCGTAAATAACGGTTGACTTTAAGATTAATCACTAATGGTCCAGTGATTAGTCGAATCAAAGGTAGTTATAAGTTGGTAATTATGTGGGTAATAAACCCTCAAAAGGGTCCCCCCTGATTCCCATTCTAACTATGTCAAAAGTCGGGTCAAACTTGTTAATAAAAAGTCAACAGGAAGCTTAAATCCTAATTTATGCATAATTAGCAATGTAAAACATATACAACCTGTTTGATCATTATTATAACTTGGTAATTAGTGTAAGAACATGTCTAAACATGTTCAACCCGACAATTTACTATAAAGACCCGGTTCGGAACCGAAAGTCACATAGTTTGACTTTCACTTCGACTTTCAGTTCTGACCCGTTTAAGCATGTTTTAGAAATGCCTTAGAGCTTTATTTGGACCAAGTAACATGCTAGTATAACCCTCTATGATTATACACCATGGTTCATTAGTTAACTAATTAATACGCATGATTCCGTTAATTACTCATATGTTGACCATTATGCCCTTTTCACCTTAAAACGTGATTTTTGAAAAAGTAAAAGAGTAGAAACTTTAATTACTGATATATAAACTTGTATGCAAAGTTTGACATCAGTTTGAGGTGTAGATTAAGAGTTATGCTCATTATCGTGAATTGAAGGCTTTATGTTAATTAAACGGCGTAATTAACGTATAGCCTAGTTAAACATACTTTTTGGTATCAAAATCTTTACCCACTGATGTAATATATTATTTTGGGATTTTTAAAGATTTTTAATTAATTTTAGGCTGAGCATAACTTGTAGTCGTAGGCTTAATCCGGTAATTGTCGGTTTTGCCCTTACGGGCCATAAAATGAGTTTTACATATCTAAACGACTCCAAACATTTTGCTACTGATTAGTTATGATAAATAAACTATTTTAGGCCTTAGGAATAATAAAAATATCAGCTTTATGTATCGAACCCGTAAACGGCTCCTAATCGCCTTATTAAGCGTTTTTAGCGCATAGTATGTACTAAGACTATTTTTAAACATACAAGGGTGATACCTACTGATGTTTTAGTTAAATTATAACATTTTAACAGTAAGCAAAGGTTGTTAAACTCAGACTTCAGTTTTGAGCTTAACGGCTTATGTGAAATTACCAAAATACCCCTACGGGGCGTAGTTTGGTTATAATTGATAAATTTCACATACCTACAATACCTTACTGTTATAAATCAGTAAACTAAGTATTTTTGCTGATTATATCAGACCTATAACTCAGTTAAACACTTAAACTCTTTTATAAACTTTTAAATGACCAAACTACCCCTACGGGGCCTAGTTTGTGTTTAAATACGTTTCGGGCATAATGAAAGACATCCTACTGATGTCACAACATATTTGAGACAAAATTAACTTAGGAAACCTGTATATAGCTCTCATGAATACCCGTCACGCTTATTACGCGTTCGGTTCGGTTTATGTAACAAGTTTACATAAATTAGCCGAAACGGGTCAAACCTTATCGGTTTTATCTCAAAATCCAGAATGTGTATGAAATTCCCATATTAAACAAGTCTCTGAACTTGTCGGGTCTAAATCACATTCTATCCGGTCTTCGCTTAATCGTGCGTACGAACCGTATCTTTGAAACTAACCGGTCAAAGCCTAAGCTTAATTAAAGACCCGTTAGGATTCTAATAGGTTATTATAAACCTTCGTTCCAGATTAGGAGGACCAGTAAAAGCTACTTGCAATTTGCTTATTGTGATATATACTTTGCTCAGGTAAATACTTTTAACTTATTTTCCCTATACGGGCTTGGGTTACGGTATATAGCATACCGCTTGATCGGGCATCAAATCCTCCACCGTTGGGTGGGTAATTGAATAATTTGATCGGCTCGTTTAAAAAGTCTTGTTACTTAAAGCCTTTGGGGGGTTAATGACCATGTCCCGGATATCCTTGGCATCATTTTACGAAATGGCCACGACTTAAGCGCGGGGTGTAGGCGTACACCCGTCAGTGCACAAAAGAATAATGTGGTGTGTCTATTGATCTTTAACCCGAACTTGATCCGGGCTACTGAACGCACAAGGAACATGTAATTCGTTCACAAGATTATAATATTAAATAATTCTCCCAAGTTAAAAAGATTAATCTTGCCTCTGTGCATTTTAATCAAATTATAAAACATTTATGCCATGTGCATCCAAACAAATTTTAAATCATTTTCCAAAATGAGTCAGTTGATTGTATTTACCAGTGTAAACTGACGTATTTTCCCAAAAAGACTAAATGCAGGTACTAAACGTAATTGGCTGGATTGTCTCCTTAGCATCAATAAAGAGTCTCGCAAGCTTAAGATGCCTGAAGTCTGTTGAACTATTATTTCCATTTTATTTTCGATCCTTCTGTGGATAAACTTCCGAATATTGTGACATTTGATATTACAATATTAAATTCGGTTGATATAATATCTTTTAAATTGCTTCCGCTGTGCATATTAAATATTGTGTTGTTTGACTATTATGTTGCCAACCACGTCACGATAATCCCCCACCGG
The DNA here is from genome assembly GCA_030545235.1 of Helianthus tuberosus. Classification (NCBI taxonomy): domain Eukaryota; kingdom Viridiplantae; phylum Streptophyta; class Magnoliopsida; order Asterales; family Asteraceae; genus Helianthus; species Helianthus tuberosus. The sequence continues at coordinate 112,529,991 of CM060373.1, forward strand.
GCCCACCGGTGACACGTGGAAATCGGGGTGTGACATATCTATCCAAAATTGAAAACGAGTAAGGTTTACATTATTTAAAACGAGTAAGATATTTAATTTACATAAAACTATATAGCTAGTAGATTTTACTGGTGTAACTAGTAGATTTTATGTTAAATAAGAAATTTAATAAAAATATGAAAATAAAAAAATAAATAGACTTTATGTTAATTAAGAGATATAATAAAAAGATGAAAATAAAAAAAATAAATAGATTTTGTAAAATTGATTTAAACTTAAATAAAATTAGGTGTTAGTACCCAAATGTGTTACATTGATAAACTTAAAAAAAATGCAAGGGCATTTTGGTCATTAATTAACTAATTTTGGTATTAGTACCCAAAGGTGTTACAAAATTGAAACCATAAGACCTAAACATGTTAAAAAAAAGTTAGTACCCAAAGGCGAAACTAGCTATAAACAACATGACCCATTTGTGTAATTAACTCTTTTAGAAAGATAGGGACTATAGGTGAAAAAATGTGAAACCACAGGGACTATCCGGGCATTTTTCTCTTTTTCTTTGATAATGATAATGATTTATTTATTTATTATTTTTAACTTTTTTTAGAATATTAGTAAAGCTTCCCATTTATTTATTATTTTATTTTAATTCTTTAGAATATTAGTAAAGCTTCCCGAGTAGGGCGAGTACATCTAGAACATTGACCTTTTTTTTTTTATTATAATCATATATAAAAAAATATTTTACTAGAAACATTTGACAAAAACAACCATGTTTTTTTTGTCTAAATACAATGTGAATACTTCATTTTAAGGGGTTTTCGAAATACAATGTGTATTTGTGATTATTCATGACAGCAATGTGAATACTTCAGTCTAAATTAATATCAAACATCACTTTTTTACGAGTTCTTGTATTATGAAAAAGAATGCCAATTTTGTACTATTTTCGTTCCAAGAAATACAACACTTAATTTGTCATTTAGTTTATTATATAAATAAAAATGTATAACTCTTTGAATAGGTTTTTAAGATATAGAAGGAAGGAATATAATACAATCAAAACTTTTGTTTATATACATATTGGTTATTGAAAAAATTGGTTTCTTAGGAAATATAGTGTAGATATTGTTGTCGTGACTTGTGACATAATTATAGTTAGTTATGCTTAGAAAGAGAAAAGAGAAATTGCAAAGATAAAGTTACACATTGATTTAAAATTATGCAAACCAATAAAGACTTGATACTTTGTGTAACTTTCAAGATTATAATCATGGTTGCCTTTAACATGTGCACTAATCCAAGAATGTATGTGTGATGTACGTGTACCTCCGTGTAAAAAAAAACACAACATATGTAAAAAGATTGGCCCACAAAGAAAAGGAACCAATGAGAAATAGACAATATATCCTTGGTTTTCAAAAATCTTATAAATACATAAACAAATATATAAATTGTATTAATAAAATGGGAAAAGACTAAAATACCCTCACATGCAAAGCATGTGAGGTAACTTAATTGGGTTTTTGGACGACGTTAGTTGTAAAGGTTATAGAATGTTATAAAACATGAATATAAAAGTTGGGTTTTGCCGATTTCATAGTGAAAGGTATAAAATGCAGTTTAGGTATAACATAAAGGTTGATTTTTGCAATTTTGTCTTAAAATATCGCCTTTGGAAAAAAAAATAAGATTGTCACCTCTAATGTAAACATTGCCAGAGAACTCGCTTGAAACACATAAATGTGTATAAATCAAACCCGGATTTGACATTACCAATTTTATGAATTGAATGAGTTGAATCATTTAACTTCAAACCTTGAAATTGTTTGAGAAAAAATATGTTAGTGTATAATTTCTATAATTACAAACTTCAATTGTTTCAATCATTTTGACTACTAACAATTATAAATATTTTATCCTAGTCCTAAGTCACCTTGTAATCAACCTATAATATTGTACATATGCATTCACAACTTGAGCGATGAAAAATTATGGTAGAATGTTACTTAAGCACTTGTAAATTGTAATAGAGCATCATCTAATTATGTTCGTCGTGAACTTCTCCACCAGCCATTCTCCTTGTTTTGTAAAAGTCGTGTGTATCATGACTTTATGGCTGGTTCGTGCAATTCTATATGCTTAATATCATCTCTTAACTATCTTTGATCATTCATATCTTTATAACATTGTTTTTACACACAAATGTTCTATTTATAAAACTCGTGTTGGCCATCGCCTTGTAACTAGATGCTTATAAATTTATCGAAAAGATTTGTTGGTAAATCCATTTTACATAATGCACAAAATAACCAATATTTTCGATATAGTATATGTATGCTCACCTCCCATCATTCATGCCGTCGGATCATGAGAAAAATATGGTAAATCAATTTCTTGTACAACAATATGAAAAAAAAAAAAAATATGACTTTCACTTTAATTCATTGTATACACTTACATGTACGTGTGCAAGTGAAAAGACAAGTATACAGGGGCGGACCTAGGCTATGAGCCGGGGTAGCAGGCGCTCCCCTTAAAAAAAATCAATGTAATTTTTAGACAAAAATCTCTTTTGCACCCCTTAAAATTTTGTAGTCGCACCCTTTGAACTTTGATTCTTAAAATGAAGAAGATGTTAAGAAAGAAAAAAAAAAACAATTTTCCGGCAGCCGGACATGGCTGTCTAAACTCTCTCCGACAAAAGAGAAGAAAGAAGATGAGAAGTATTTAAACATAATAAAAATTCAAGATGAACAACTTGTACTAGGTTCGATAAGACCTAGTGTCTAATAAAGTTAGTATACATGTAGGTTACTCACGCGTACAGACGCTCACTTACGGTAGTACAATACACGGAACGCAAACTTGTGAGATCATGTCCCTCCTTTCAATGATTTCCATGTTTTGTTTTAAAACAGTCGAGGGGAAATACATGTTAAGACTATGGGTATGTTAGCTATGGGTTTAGATGATAACATGATCAATGTACGTAAGTAGGATGATGACATAGTAACCATTAATCACTTAGTGACCAATGTGCAAAAGGTGTAGATCTATAGAGCTTGAGACGCGCTCTACTCAATGTTGGTGCCATAGGAGTGCTTTTGTGATCCAAGAAATGTCAAAGTTGTCTCGGTTTGGTTACGTACTTATGGTACATAATGTCAGTGTGTTCGCGGCACTCTGATAGATCTTTAAACTCCATGAATGCTAATAACATACCATGATTACATTACAAGAATACAAAGATTTCATACGGTAACAATAACTGCATGAACTCGCTCAACTTTTGTTGACTTTTTAAAACTACATGTATTTCGGGAAACAAGTCTTGAGCCGGTGATACACTACGGGAAACGGGAAAGTCAATGACAACGATAGCTGATTTTGGAGGATTTGTCTATTATATCCCAACTTCGTATGGGTATATATCCCAACTTAACGTTGTAAACGTTGTTGAAACTTGGAAACTATGTTGGAAAACTTGTAATCTTTTGTTGAAATCAATATCTGTATGGTATCGTTGTTAATTTATATGTTTACACATTTGGATACAATGATTACCTTTCTTACGTCACACACAATACGCTTCCGCTACTAGCAGGGTGTGACATCGTTGGGCACAAATATTGGTCACTCTGTTGTACGAAAGTACTGACCTGTTCACCAATAGTCTGACATTGTAAAAACAAAAGGACGAACTCAGTATACTCACATGCTATGATGAATAGTTGTGCTTACCTTGATCGCGATGGGTATGTCATGGTATGGGACACAGTGGTATTATAGTATAATATTACTTTAATCGTATCACGAAGTTGAAAAATTTAAAGTTGAGCGTTAGGTTTAAGAGAACAGATATATTGGAAATCGCATATACCAGTTTGAGTAAGTTCGCACCGAAAAGTATTCCTTTTCTCATTTATTTAAAAATTTAAAAAATATAGCAAATTCAAAAATCCAAAAATTGTGTCTTGTTTTTCAAAAATCCAAGTTGAGCGTTAGGTCGAAGAAGTACCTGTGAAACTGCTTGAAAGAGAAAGACTGAATAAGAAAAGAGCTGTTGAGAATCCTTGTCTCGCATTCTTTTTAACAAGATGTTCAAGCATATGTTGATCGTGATCCTGATATGAAACTAACCATAAGAGAAGAAGAAAGAAACCCAATCCTTAGAGTTCAGAAGTCAAGAACTTCCACAACCCCTACAACATAGCGACAACCATAGACTCCGTTGAAGACGTTGCTGAATTCATGTTATGAAGACAATTTGATCCATATGCAACGAGTTGGACCATATATATGACAAAACATAACATATAAATACAAGCTTTTAAATTAAATAAAAGAAATTAAATCAATACACATCTTAAGAAAACATAACATAGAAATACAAGCTTTTTAATATGACAAACATAACATATATTGTTTATAATAATAAATAAGGGCATAGTTTAAATAAATTTAAAGCATATACGTCACATTTATGGAATATGGATCCATCGAATCTAACAAATAGCTACATGACAAAAATGTAAATAATATATTATGTGACTAGATGATATACTCAAACCCAGGAATTATTTTATGGGACGCGAACGAGGATTATATACACTACAAAGTACAATGTCGGCACATGGCTCCCATTGGCCAAAATGGGCGGCGTTGAAAAATAAGTTTTTTTTTTTTTTTTTTTTTTTTTTTTTTTTTTTTTTTTTTTTTCGTTTTGCCCCTAGCTCAAACTAAAATTACGCTTTTGCCTCCAGCTAAAAATTACGATTTTGCCCTCAAGTCACAATTACGATTTCGTCTGCCACTCTCCCGTTCGACCAACCAGTTTATTATTTTATATCCATTTTAAAATGACGTTTTTGCCCCCAGCTAAAAATAATATTACGCTTTTGTCCCAAATAAAAATATTTTTCCTCCGCAGCTAAAAATTACGATTTTGCCCTCTGTTAAAAAATGTTTTTTTCCCCGTTAAAAAAAATTACGATTTCGCCCTCGGTTGAAAATTACCGTTTTCCCCACTTCAAAATAAAATGATGCTTTTGCCCCAAACTCAAAATTACGCTTTTGCCCTCGGTTGAAAATAAAATTGTGCTTTTGCCTCCAGCTTATAATTACGATTGTACTCGTAGTTCAAATTTATATTACGCTGTTACCCTAGGTGAAAATTTACGAATCTGTCCCTATTAAAATTTCAAATTCCCCCCCCCCCCCCCCCCCGGACTGCCATCACTTTAGATTTTAGCAATTTACGATTTTACCCCAGTAAAAAAATACAACTTTCCCTCAGTTAAAAATTACAATGTTGCCATTGTTTTAGCTTTAGGTGAAAATTTACGAATTTGTCCCTATTAAAATTTCAATTCCCCCCCCCCCCCCGGACTGCCATCAAATGTTATTTTTCCCCGTTAAAAAAATTACGATTTCGCCCTCGGGTGAAAATTACGTTTTTCCCCCCTTCAAAATAAAATTATGCTTTTGCCTCCAGCTCAAAAATACGATTTTGCCTTCGGTTCAAAATAAAATTGTGCTTTTGCCTCCAGCTTAAAATTACGATTGTGCCCGTAGTTGAAATTTATATTACGCTGTTACCCTAGGTGCAAAATTACGACTTTGTCCGTATTAAAATTTCAAATTTTCCCCCCCTTCAAATTTACAGTACTGCCATCACTTTAGGTTTTGGCAATTTACGATTTTACCCCAGTAAAAAAATACAACTTTCCCTCAGTTAAAAATTACAATGTTGCCATTGTTTTAGTTTTTTTTTATAAAAAATATAAAAGTTTTTTTTTTTATTTGTTGACTCGATTTAGTTGTTTTTCGTGTCAATGAGTTGCTGCCTAACACTCGCTCATTATTCGTCCACCGCCCCGCAGCGCGGGCGGGGCATCTAACTAGTTTAACTACACTTTCAAAGATGCGATCAGAATTTTTGCTTATAAAATACATCAGATTTTTTTTTCTTTAAGGGATATGCTCACCCACCTAATGACCCATCACCTAGGTCTACCCCTACTCAAGGTCCAATAATACACATGAATAATTACCATAGTTCGATTACACGCAATGTTTTAAAACCCGGTTTATATCGGCCGGTTAAACCGGATGCCGTAAGCTTGGCCGGCACGAATTATACCGATAAACTGAGAGAACGGCAAATAAGTTGTACCGCCGGTAAAGTGGGTTATACCGGTTTAAACCGGTATACCGGTACCGGGTCAAAGGATAAATTTTAGATTTTTAATACTTTATGGGCTCAAAAAAGTGACGATTTACCTTCTTAGTAAAACCTAGCGCCCAAAAAGATAACAATGGTGAATTTTTGGACTATTTTTTGTTATGAATTAACTTTTGCAATATTTTTTATTATGAATTGATGTAGTTTTGGATTATTTTTTAAGTAAAAATTGTATTTTATGGATTATAGGGTTAATTAGTCCACCCGGATGAACCGTCCGGTATAACCGGTTATACCATTTCTGAGCCTTACCCTGTACAATTTAAAATCTGGCTTTTAAAACATTGGTTACACGACAAATCTAATCTAACTTGTAATAAAAGAATCCAAATAATGTCGCATGTCATTCCCTCCTTCAACCTCATAAATTTTATTTATATTTGTTTATTAAATTTCTTTTAATATTAATATTAGAGTTAATTGCCATTTTCGCCCCTGAGGTTTGGGCACATTTGTCATTTTCGGCCAAAATGACAGTTTGGTACCATTTTGCCCCTCACGTTTGGCCATTTTTGCCATTTTCATCCAAATCTCTAACCTAGTTAAAAAGTTCTGTTAAATGAGAATTTTTTTAATTTAATTTTTTATATTTACTCTATAAAATATAATAAACAATTATGTTCTTTTTAAATAAATAAATAAAATATATGTATATATATAAAAATACACACAGATCACCATCTCCATCTCTCTCTCTTCTCTCTCTCTTCTCTGTCTTCTCTCTCATCTCCTATCACCGCCACCACCGTTCCCCACCACCTCCACCACCATTCCCCACCGTTACCCACTTCATCTTCAACATTACCCCCACCACCACCACCATTAAACAAATGATGTTGAAAAGTTATCGACGGAATCATCGCCGGAGAGAGGTGATTTAGGTGGGAATCGAGGGTTTTGGGAGCTTCGAGGGATGCAGTGGCTGACGGATTTGGGGGTGTTGCTCTGTTCTTTGTCTGCTGATGATGGTGGTGGTGGTGGTCTCCGTATGCGATTTGATGGTGGTGGTGGTGGTGGGGGTAATGTTGAAGATGAAGTGGGTAACGGTGGGGAATGGTGGTGGAGGTGGTGGAGAACGGTGGTGGCAGTGATAGGAGATGAGAGAGAAGACAGAGAAGAGAGAGAGAAAAGAGAGAGAGAGATGGAGATGGTGATCTGTGTGTATTTTTATATATATACATATATTTTATTTATTTATTTATTTAAAAAGAACATAATTGTTTATTATATTTTATAGAGTAAATATAAAAAAATAAATTAAAAAAATTCTCATTTAACAGAATTTTTTAACTAGGTTAGAGATTTGGATGAAAATGGCAAAAATGGCCAAACGTGAGGGGCAAAATGGTACCAAACTGTCATTTTGGACGAAAATGGCAAATGTGCCCAAACCTCAGGGGCGAAAATGGCAATTAACTCTTAATATTAATTAATAACCTATATATAGATATTACTTATTTTTATCCTTATCTTTATCTAAAATTAATAAATAACTTCAATTTTGCAATTTCGACCCTTTGTTTTTTGAGTAAAATGCACGGATAGTCCATGTGGTTTGGTAAAATTTCACCCTTAGTCCCCAACTTTTGGAAATTACACCGGTGCTCCCTGTGGTTTGCTCATTTATTACTCGGATAGTCCTTGAAGTGGATGAGGGTTAATTTTCTTAGTTAAGTCTATGTGAAAAGACAAAATTACCCTTGTCATTATAAAACAATATATTAAAAATTTAAACACCCCACCCCCACCCCCACCCCCACCCTCACCCTCACCCCTGTTCCCCTCTCCATTGCACCCTACCAGCACTGCAACCTTCCTCCAATGTCACCTCCACTTCTGGCCGCCTCCCACCCACCTGTGACTGCAAATAAGATCAACGGAGAACCACTTGGAACGTACCACCGTCACCTCTTGATCTCAACCAATCATAAAAGCAGACACGGGCAACTGCAATGCACCTGGCAGTTGCTGGTTCTTCGTTCAATTCGAGGAGGAAGTTGTTAGAACTTGTGCTAAATGGTTACTCTGATGATCAAGAATTGCTTGTGTTGAATGATTTAAGCGATAACCTTGTTGAAGAACAAAAGGCTTCCTCAATTTTCATCGGTTAGTCCTTTTTCTATCGGCTCCCCGTCAATCATGGTCCCTCGAAGCTCCACACCACCGATTACTCCCGGAGGCCGCCATCACCGCCCCACCACCACCGCCTACCTCCCGGTGCTGCAATCCGGTCAATGGCGTCACCATTATATAGCACAACTTCGACCTAAAGTTCACAATCAATAGATGTGTTTGATGTAATCCGATTCAGATTTCACAAACCCTAGATATGTGTACGGCATCATCTACTTTAAATTAGAAGTTATGGTTGTTGTGGAGATTGATTGTGGTGGTGATTGTGAAGGGTGATGGTGGATAGAGGTTGAAGATGAAGTGTGGTGGTGGGGTTCTATTTTATTTTTTGTTTTTTTATCATTAAGGGTAAATTTGTCATTTCATGTCCACTTAACTTAAATTAACTGAGAAAACTAACCTCCATCCACTCCAGGGACTATCCGAGTAATAAATGAGCAAACCACAGGGAGCACCTGTGTAATTTCCAAAAGTTGGGGACTAGGGGTGAAATTTTACCAAACCACAGGGACTATCCGTGCATTTTACTCTTGTTTTTTTTTACTTTTAACCCAAAGTTTTTCATCTTTTGCAATTTAATCCCAACTCTTTTTTATTTTCAATTTTGGTCCACCATACTTTTCATCTTTCCCAAGTTTTTCGTTCCGTTTTAAATTTTGTGAGTTAACGCACCGCAACGTGCGTGTGGGGTTCAACATTTTTTCGTATATTTTTTTCCCGTTTGACTGGCCCGTCACGTCAAATCTATTTTTCTGTGTTTGACAAGTTCGTCTAACACGCGGGCCCTGGATGGACTTAGTTATTTTTTCTATGTTTTACGTTTTGGTTTAATTTCTCAGCAACGAGCGTGCGTGATTCAAAGATTTGACGTCTGCTTTTTGCTAAGCGTTATTTTTTCCGTTTTTATTTATTTTGTTTTTACGAGCTTTTCCGGTGTTTGTGGTCGCTGACAATGGTATAGTATTGCTACTACTTAACACAGTTTTATGACAACCGTTGCAACGCAGGGGCTTAATACTAATTATTAATATTAGAATAATTTATTTAAAAATCATAAAACCTTCTCTAGTTTTTTTATGAGAATAAAGGGTTGTGATTGAGTAATCACGATTGCATAAATAACAAATCCTGTTTGGTGAAGTCGTCAACATTCACATAAACTTTTATCTGCACGTTGATTATTGCTACACTTACATTCACATATGCATATTAACTTATGATTAGTTAGGTCTTCCTTTTTTATTTAATATATGACGAATGACGATAGTAAATGATGGATTCAAAAAAAAAAAAAAAAAAAATCGAATAGCATCAGGTTAATGAAACTAACCAATATTTCAATAATAGTATACACTTTGGGATGAAAGGCTTCCTCCTACCTAGGGTTATATATGAACTAAATGTTTAATAAACAATTCGTGAACTGTTCGGCAAGAAGTTTGTTTACATTTGTTCGTTTATTAAATGAACGAACATGAACAAGAAATTCCGTTCGATTAGTTAAATGAACAAACATGAACATAGGTCTCGTTCATTTAATTGTGTTCGTGAACGTTCGGTAACGTGTGCATGAATGTTCAGTAATGTGTTCGTGAACGTTCGTTCATGTTCGCTTGTTTATGTTGTTCTTGAAAGATTTTTGTACTTTTATTTTATCTAAACATTTTATATTTTATATTTATTTTATTATCCTAACGATTAAAATAGGAAACCTTATTCTCATCGTGTTTATGCACCAGTCCCATTGTTTTCCTCAATACTCATATCTACGAACACCATCGACCATTCCGTGATTATTGCTTCAAGTACCAGTGTTGCTCCCTCCTCCATTCACCTCTAGCCTCTATTGCTTTTGTCGATTTTATTTGTGTCCTTTTGTGTTCGTGAACAAATTCATTTCTTTCATGAACAAACACGAAGATAAAATCTCGTTCGGTAAGTGTTTATAAATTGTTCAAGAACACATTCATTTCCTTAACGAACAAATACGATCAAGGCCTTGTTCGTGTTCATTCTGTTCGCTACAGCCGTACAATCCTACCCTCATACAAACCAATGTAGGATGAAACATAACATTTAGTTTTTAGTTTTTTTTACTATAAGTGCAACTCTTGCGTTATACCAATGTGGGATGAATTAGGAGAGTTTCGTTTTAGTTTGTGTTCTCGATAAATGAAGTTTTCTCCATAAACTTGTATATTAAGCTCCTTTTAATTTAATTGTGTTTCGTTCTACCTTACTTCATACATTAACCAAAGTGAGATGAGAAAATTATAAAACTCGCTTCTTTTCACTCAATTTTTGGCAGTATTAAAGTCATATTTAAAATGTAGGATGTCAATCGGTTTCTTATAGTATTCGTAACTTATTAAAAATGTTAGATCGTTTGATCCCAGTTCATATAAGGTAGCCCTGTTCCGATAGCTTGTGTCTCGAAACTCACTCAAAGAGTTGGCTCGTTTAAATTTCGAGTCAAGCTCGAACCGAGTCAAGATCCCTCGTTGTCTCACTCCAATAAATAGTGAATGAATGCTTGAGAGTTGAAACCGTAAAGGGTGGTGATGGGGTTTGTTATACGGTGGGGTCATATGGATAATGTGCCGCGTATTTTGTGGTGTGTTGAAAGTGTAATATTAGTAATTTGATTTTTTTTTTTTTTTTTCATATTGGTAAAGAAGACCTTTTCTTTTATTTTCATATTAGAAAAGGAGACCTTTTCTATATCTTTTTGTGCTTTGTCTTTCTTTAATAATGATTTATCCTTCTTATTTCAATATTTAAAATTTTTTTTGGTCTTTATCTAGAACATTGATCATTTAAAATTATTTACTAGAATTGTTTTTTTTACAGCAAATTTTATTGACCTCTCTAACTTAAGTGGTCCTAAAAGTTTCGATTCTTCCATTGGACCATCACCCAATGGTTTAGTTGATTATATAAATTGAAAAGCATAACTCTATTATAAGTTTTAATGTTATAAAAAAATTTATAACTCATTCGCACCCTAGAAAATAATTCCTAGGTCCGTCGCTACATATATGGTATATGTACAGGGGCGCAACTTAGTGTATGTCCGGGGGGGGGGGGGGGGCGCCCCCCGAACTTTTCGATGCGTAGTGTTATGAACAGTACTTTCGTATAGAAATTTTTTAGGTATATACGTTTCCGCCCCCCTCCCCACCCACTCGATTTTGGAAAAATTGGGAGGGGGGGGGGGGGGAGGGTCAAGCTTTGCCAATGTATATGTAATAATGGTTATGACTTAAAACTTTTGTATTCACATAAGTACTATAAGTATGTTTTTAGTAGAAAAAACTATATTGGTAGAATATAATATGTAAATAGATATAGCATAAGCATGTGGGTCATAAGCCAGTTGTGTGTAAGTTGTCTCATTTGTGAGTTCTCAATCCGGTCACTCGCAACGAGTTGGCCCATCCGTTGGAGTGTCCCATCATCGAATTCAATATGACAAACATATGATAGTTTTAATATAATGAAGAAAATACAAAGATGATTAATATCTTATTTTACACATATTATATATGTTTATAATAAGTAAATACATAGATGTGACTGAAAATGTATTCCTTTATTATTTTAATTAATTTAGTTAAAGCATACGTCACATGGGTTATTGCATATGGATCCATTGAATCCAACAAATAACTACGTGACAAAATTTATATACAATTATAATATGGCTAGATGACAAAATCACACCGGTCCGTTTCACAACCATCAACCAAATCATTCGTTGTTTCTAGATGAGATGTTTATCTTTAATTTTATTTAAGTCAACTAAAATAACTTTCCTTGTTCAAACACAATAAATAATAATAATGATAACATTAATAATTTATTTTTTTTGAACAGCAACTTTCATTAAAACAACTAGCAAAAAGCTAGAAGACAAAACTTACAAAGAAAAACTACATCAATCGTTCGAAGATAAGGACTTAAACGGGGGACCTATTTTTAATCCATAGATATCCAAGCGACTTAATTTGACCCATGGTTTCTTGAATAGTTGTCGTCTTGTTTGATAATATTGCCTCGTTCCTCGCCTTCCAAATACACCAACATGCCGTCGAAATGACGTCTTGAAAAACCTTCCTCTTGAGCCGACCTAAATTAGTATGTTTGTGAACAAGAAGTAAGTGGCGAACCGAGAAAGCGAACACCGATTGCACCCCACACCAATTGCTAACTTGACTCCATATTAAAGATGCAAAAAAGCATGAAGTAATAAGTGTTCACTGGACTCATTTTGATCCCCCCACACAGTTTACATACCAGAGAGTCGACATTTACATTCCTTCGCCTAAGCGCCACACGGGTAGCAATTTTATCCATCTCCGCTTTCCACATAAGAATATTCACCTTTTTCGGAACCCACCCATTCCATTCCATCACGAAATTAGCCCCCATACCTGAATGTTTAAATATGGTCTCTTTCATTGATGCTACCGAAAAGATACCTTCTTTATCCTTTGTCCACACCCACCTATCAGGTTGATCTTTCAGCCTATCATTCTGTAAAAGAATACACATATCAGCAAACTCCTTGTCTTCAGCTTTGTTAAAGAAGCCTTTTCCATCTCCACTTCCATGTTTAGGTTATGGTTCACTTCTTCAAAACAATCTTGCACCAAAACATTTTTCTTATTTTTTAACAGGAATATATTGGGAAACAACTCTTTGAGAGGCACTTCATTACTCCAGGGGTCCACCCAAAACCGAATACTCTCCCCTCTACCAACGTCGCCCTTAATAAGTCTCCCAAGGCTCAAATTATAATCCTTTAATCTCTCATCAACTTTTACAATCGAGCTCCAAACTCCCGATAAATTGTTGGCAACCAGAATTACGGGACAAGACGTACTCGAACCATGGATAGCCGTCACGATCCTCCTCCAAAGAGCATTTTGCTCGTTTTTAAAACGCCACCACCACTCATCGGAATCTCCACTTCGTTTCGAAAACGAAATCGGTGAGCACCTTTAGAATCACCATGAAGAGGCAAACCCGTTGGAGTTGCTCACGCGTCGATTAGGTGATCAAAAAGACGCCGGAACCGCCATGTTTACCGGTGGAGAGGGTTTGTCCTGTGCAAACCCTGACATCTTGATTGATTCTCCGGTTGGATTAAGACTGCGGGGAGTGAGGGTGCTTGGGTTGAGGGCTTTGCTCGACACGTGGCGATAGTGGGGTCCACCAGACCACCCCAAAAAAAGTGGGGTGTGGAAGCGGCGTTGGGCAGCCATGTTGGTTGACTTCATTTTTTTTTTTCAAAAATGAACACCCAATCCTGGCTAGCCAGCTCACGCCGCCCCCGCCCCATGCCAGGCTCCATAGCGACGCTGGCTGGGCAACACCAAACCCAACACTGGCACGGAGTGGCTTAGCCAGCGTTTGCTGGCCCTTTATATATAAGATGACACCCCACCCCCATTGTTGTATCTAACATTCGAACTCATCCATTCAACAAATTGATTCTTATTATTATTCAACAATCATATGGAGTGTTTGGTTACGACCGTTGTGTTATTCTCTTTTTGGACTCAACTCCTCACATGATTATGACCATTTGCACTCTATTTTTTTTCTTTGGTTGTGGTTTATTAATCTGCACATTTTGTAATCCTTTTTTATTGTAATGATTTTAATGTTAAAATTTCTCACTTGGAGCATGTTAATGTAATGTGCCTTCATACGAGAGTTGGTAGAAGATTTTGATTTATTTTATAATTTATTTATGGGGGGGGGGGGGGGGGGGTAGTTGCACGGACCTCCCATCCACCGGAGTATTGCAACTCCGCAAGCTAGCTTAGCCCCATAGCTGCCTGGCGGTGATTACCCACGGTGAAGAGCCCCAACACCCCATAAGGGCATTGCCGGGAATCGAACCGGTGACCTCAAGAAGAGGTCTGGGTGAGGCTGGCCAACTGGGCTACCCCAGAAGGTTTTTATAATTTATTTATTAGTGTGTTTAAAGTCATTTTTAATATATAGACACGAACCAGACTTCCCTCCAAACAAAGGCTAAAGCCATAGTCTTCACCATTTGCTTTTGACATGTGGAGGAACCTCAATGATAAATTTGACCATCAGAGGTCGGTCATCGTCCTAAAAGCTTGCTATGAATTTCTCCATCAATCGGTTTAGCTGCTATTTAGTTAGTATTAACAAACAACTTAATCATAATATCCGTTTTTGGTATTATGTCGTTTGGTTTACACTTCTGCTGTTAGACGTTTGATCTTGCGTATGGTTTGTGGAGTAAACCAAACAAGTCACTCGACCATGTTTTGGAGTGTGACATCAATAAACATTACTTTACCGTAACAGAATCCAAAACATGATCATTTTACACAACACACAACCAAAATTGAAGTAACCTGATGCAACGCCCTTATCTGTACTCCCCACTGCTGGAGCTACATTACCCTAAAGAAACGAAAATACATCTGAAACAACTAACCTTGGGTGGCCTGGGCTTCATCTTTAGACTACATCGGCTATAAAAACGCTGCCTGAATCACACCATCCTCCCAACACATCCCTCCTCCGAGACTGCACATATAGACGGTCGTTCAGTACATAGCCAGTTTTATGTACAGACTGTATCGCGTAAACACGTTTATCTACTGTTTTTAATGTTGCAGAAGAGAAGACATCATAGTACCTTACTAAACCCAAGCCAATTTGAATCTCCTCTAAATGAAAATGTTTTTATGTTTTCTTTCCATTGTCCGCAAAATACCTGCAATGTCGTTGAAATAAACTCAGTTAGATGGAAACAGACACTAAGGATCACAAAACAATAGATGGCAATTTCAGATTATCACCTCATAGTCAACTCCTTGGATGTAGGCATAATCAGGGTCAACTGACGAGAAAGATAGCCCAGTTATCTGAAAAACAAAATAATGTCCAAAAAACGTAGGCTGTTTCAGTTCTGGATATATAAGCCCATTTTCTTATAAGTGGATCGATATGGGTTATCTTTCATTTTTAATGGGTCAAATACGCGGTGGTGATCATACTGACCTCGTATTTCGAGCAGTTGACCCATCGTGCCACAGCTGCCCATCTACAACAAGATTCGATAAGAATATCAGACGACAATTTCATTTGATAAAAGTTGCTACCAATAAAGCCATACACGACCTGCGAGGATCATAAACGGTCATAGTACGGTCTGCTCCACCAACTGCAATATTACCAGTTGAGGAGTTGCAAACTGCATATAGTATGTCTCCAACTGAACCACAAATTTGATGCACACAGCCACCTTTTTCTTTTACTCTCAGGTCCCATATTGACAGCTGCAGGAATTTGAGGAAACGGTAACTGAAAAAGATTTCATGAGGCTTATAAAGATACACAATGTTCTACACGCAAGATTGTGAAAAACAGGCGGTAAAGGCACCTTTACGTAGGGTAAGGAAGCTCCCTATGTGGAGTTATAATTGACGTTGTGTGACATAATCAACACATAAAAATGAAAAATCAAGTACCCATGCTAAATTAAGCTCCCTAGATGTAAAATGTGTTCAAATTACAGGTAGAACTAAGAGCTGGACAAAAAGCAAGATGGGCAACGAGTCAAATGAGTTCAGGACAAAACATGTCACTTTTAAAAGTGGATCAAAAGTGGTTTGACCCGACAACATTTTTTATTTTCCTTTTTATGGTAATTTAGATAATTAGATGTTGCCATAGAATTGTCCCTTCAGATTTGTCAACGTGAGATCCTCACAAATCTTTAAATGGCGCAAAAGTTTAACAGGCTTTGTGGTTCAAGTTCCTTCTATCATTCACTGGAACAGGTACAAGAACCCCCAAAACGCGCACACACACAAATACCTGGCAGCCTTCTGTAACAGCTATTATTGAGCTTTCATTTCCACTGTCTAAGTGCTGTAAAAAGCTCACTGCAGTAGGGTACCATAATCTGCAATAAGGGTGTAATTTTAGATAGCATTCATGCATATAAAAATACTACTCCCTCCTGCTGGAAAAAAAACGTACTTTCATTCTCGGGTTGTCTCAGAAAAATGTGACTTTTCATTCAGATTTCAGTTATTTCCTGAGTCCAAAATTTTCTTTTTGCCTGTTAGTAGCTGGACTTGAAATATTGGTCCATAAACTTTATTCTTTGGTAAAGGGCATTTAATGTGTTTCATGAATAGTCACTTCTATTAAACTATGTGAAGTCAAATGTTGCATTTATCGGGAATGGAGATAGTACATGAAGTTCGCATGTATACATTTACTTCCATTGTTGTAGGAACATAAGAGTTTTAATGCTTTATATGAACTTGCTCACTGGATTTATAAGTGCTTGTATTTTCTAAAGACGGCAACTATATATTTTTAATGTGCTTTATATGAACTTGCTCACTGGATTTATAAACGCTTGTATTTTCTAAAGACGGCAACTATATATTTTTAATGTAACAAGATGCAGTAAAGAGAAAAAGGTATGATAAAAACATGAGTAACATAAATTCCCTTAAAAAAGAGAAGCACAAAGTAATCAATGAAAACTTACGTACGGAAAGTACGAAGATGTAGATCTTGGTCATATACATCAATACTTTTGCCAAAGCTATGTGCCACAGCAGTCTGAAACATTTGTACGATGAATTTGTAGCGTCAGTCCGTCATGTTATTTTTTATGAATTTATCTAGCCTAAAAGCTACGCCCCGCTTGCGGTATGCGCATATAATGTATATATGTGTGGGCCCTTGGGGGCAAAAGTGAAAGTGCACTAATTTTAACGTTATTTTACTAATTTCGTGAAAATAACGTTAAAAAGCGAGGGACGGTTAATCATGCATCATGTGGTGGCGTTGATAGCCAAAAGACAAGGGGTACATGCGCTAATCGGCTTTTGTCCCAATTGCCGAGTGTTATGTGCCTTATGTCCAAGGCTTGATACAAAACAACTATCGAGCCGGGGTCTCACTGGAAGCAGCCTCTCTATTCCTATGGGGTAGAGGTAAGGCTGTCTACATCTTACCCTCCTCAGACCCTACCTTAGCTTTGCTATTGGTGGGATATATTGAGTATGATGATGATGATCTAGCCTAAAAGTGATCTACATTAAACTAGTTGTGTAAAATTCTAATCAAATTAACCCGCTTAGGACCAAATTTAACAAAACAAAAAATGAACTATATCAATTTCATGAACGATCAAGATAGCGGATAGCCTTAAGTAATTAAATACGTACCGTAGACCATTGACTTGGACTGAAGCAAAGCCCGGCCCACCCAGCTTCTCCAACTCCAAAATCCCGAGGTGATACAGAAAATGTAAGCCGTTCAACATCTGAAAATTTACTGAGAACATGTATAAACGGCATCAAAAGTGAAAAGAAATTGCTAAAGAATTACATCATTTTTGTTTAAAAATCAAGTTTAAAACTGGTACCTGTACCATCACTATCCATTTTGGAAACAATAAGGTGTCCATAGGAGTCAACGCTTCCCAATATTAAGCAATCATTACCTGCAGAATTTGAATCACACTTTAATGTCGGATGAACTACTTTCATTTTCAAAATTAATATGAATATACATATTTTTAGGGATGGGGACGTCAACTAATACATAAAAAAGAACAAGAACTATCAACAAGAAAACCCTCAATGTCATATATGTAAGTATGTAACAATAAAACTTTGACAAATGCAAGTTTCATACTCAAAAGTCGAAAGAAACAACTAATAAAGACCAAATTATAGAATTATATTGAAATAAGTAACATGTGTATGAAGAATATAAGATACGGTGACATACAATTTCAGAACAAAAGTTGATTACGTTCATAATAAAGATATCTTAATAAATAAAAATGCATGAAACATACTCTCAGTTTCATTCAATAATATTGTCTGAATTTCCGATCGATGAGGGCATCGATTCACTATTGCAGACTCCACAACCTTCAAATATTAAAATTTCATATAAGTGAACTGGATCATAATCGGAATAATTGTGTAACATTACGATCATATAAAAGCTTACCTGAGTTTGTTCGGGTATAAGAAGGCTATCTTTTCCTTCGTTGACTAAGGAATCTTTCAAAGAGACCTATGGAATAAAAGAGAAAAAATTGGAAATAAATTGATAGTATATTGGCCTCAAAATAAAGTGGTGTAATTGTAGAATAATACAAGGGATTACGTATGAATATTCAATTTTCAAGTAGCTGTCATAGTATTATCCAGCGATTTCGAACGATATACTTTTGTTTCTTCGTTTACAGAAAATTGTTATTCACTACTTATAGGAAATCACTTTCTTTCTTAGCATATAAAAAAGATGTATATTCTTCCTAGAAAAGTAATAGAAAACGGTGATTTTTCATAACTCTCTTGTTTCTGTTGCATTCAACATCCGAATGCTTTAACTGATGTCATGACAGTGATATATGTTTGGGCTTTGGATATACATGTGGTAGTTATGGGATGGTAACAAACTAACAATAAAATAAAACAATGAAAATGTATAGGCATGTAAACGAACCGAATGGAATCATTCGAAGGGAAGTTCATTTATGTTCGTTCATTTAACAAACGAACAAACAACAAAACAACAACAACAACAACCATACCCAGTATATCCCACAGATAGCAGAGCTATGTGTAGGGTCTGGGGAGGGTGGGATGTAGACAGACCTTGCCTCTATCCATAGGGATAGAGAGGCTGCTTCCAGAGAGACCCTCGGCTCGAAAGCGAACAGCAAACCAACATACCAAGTCAAAGAATACAGAAATAAGAAGTCGGCCATACTAAGAAAGTGATAAGAGTGGGACAATATAATGTGAATCATGTATAATGGCATGTAACATCATTTTGGGCGTACACATAATGTAAATCATGTATAATAGCATACAACATCATAGACACAAGAAGGCAATCATCGGAAAAGTCCCTTAAAGAAAAGGAAAAGCCTACGTCCATGAAAAACACCTAAGACCTTTCTACAATACCCTCTAGAAGTCCTTAACCCTAATCCTACGCCTCCACGAAGTCCTATCGTGGACCATGTCCTCAGAAAGATGCAACTCTAGTAAATCATGCCTAATCTGCTCATCCCATGTCAGTTTGGGTCTGCCTCTTCCTCTCCTCCCCTCCACAGTAAGAGTTTCCACTACTCTAACCGGTGCTGTCGCTTCCCTCCGCTTCACATGCCCAAACCATCTCAATCTCCCCTCCTTAATCTTCTCCGATATACTAGCCACTCCTAGTCTATCCCTAAAAACCTCATTTCTTATCCGATCTAACCTTGTGTGTCCACACATCCACCTCAGCATCCTCATCTCTGCTACCTCCATCTTGCGCGCTTATGTCTTCTTGATAGCCCAACAGTCTGTTCCATATAGCATAGCTGGCCTAACTGCTACCCTGTAAAATTTCCCTTTTAGTTTAGTTGGGAACCTCCTATCGCACAAAACCCCACTGGCTGCCCTCCATCTACACCAGCCGGCCTGTATGCGATGAGTTACATCACTATCTATGTCACCATCTCTTTGTACAAACGACCCCAGATACTTAAATCTGGTTACCTGCGGGAACAATTGATCCTCAATGGTGATTTGGGTTTCATCGTCAATGGCTACACCGCTGAAATCACAGTGTAGATATTCAGTCTTAGATCGACTAATCCTAAGGCCCTTGCCTTCTAAAGCTACACGCCACTCCTCTATCCTCGCGTTTAGGCGCTGTTTAGTCTCTGCAATCAACACAATATCGTCTGCAAAAAGCATGCACCACGGAACTGACTCCTGGATCAACTTAGACAACTCATCCAAGACAACCGCAAAAAGAAAAGGGCTCAACGCAGACCCCTGGTGGAGTCCTACCTCCACAGGAAAGAAGTTTGTATCTCCTACAGGCGCGCGAACACTAGTTTCCGTTCTATCGTACGTATCCTTAATTATGTCTATATACTTTCCCGGTAGCCCTCGCCCCTCCAAACTATCCCAAATCAGTTGCCGTGGGACAGTGTCATATGCCTTTTCCAGGTCGATAAACACCATATGTAAATCTTGCTTCTTTGCTCTATATTTTTCCATCAGCCTCCTTAGAATATGTATCGCTTCTGTAGTTGACCTCCCTTTCATGAATCCAAATTGGTTTACTGAAACCTGAGTTTCTCTTCTAATTCTAGTCTCAATTACCCTCTCCCAAAGCTTCATAGTGTGGCTTAGCAGTTTGATTCCTCTGTAGTTCCCACAACATTGAGCGTCTCCTTTATTCTTGTATAAAGGCACCACGATGCTATTCCTCCACTGATTAGGCATTTTTCCAGTCTTGAAGATACAATTGAACAAAAGTGTTAACCATCGGACTCCTTCTTCTCCCAAACACTTCCACACCTCAATCGGTATGTTGTCCAAACCCATTGCCTTCCCTCTTCCCATCTTCCTAAGTGTCATCCTCACCTCGTCATGTGTGATCCTCCTGCAGTAGCAATTATTCTGTTGTAGCCTTTGAATCCTGGGGTTGCTGCTCCATAGTTGTTAATAGCGAATAGCGACAAATAGCGACAACGTACGGCTACGGCTACATAGCGATAGCGACAAATAGCGACGGCTATTTTAAGTATAGCGATTACACTAGAAAAAATTTTTTGAAAATTTTTATATGTATATTACATCAAAATACCCTTATATATATGCTATTTTACATGTATATTTAACAAAAACTAATAGTTAGTAGCAAAGGACTTAAATGTTAGGTGTGTGAATGAAAGTCTCAAAATGTGCTAAATACTTTGTCCCACATCGGTGTGGGGACAAAGTGAGTGGTTGTTTATAAGGTAAAGTCTTTACTACTCTATTGTAGCTTTATGACATGTTTTACCACAAGTCCTACCCGCGCGCAGGGGGGGTGCAAAAATGAGTTTCTGAGCTTGAATTTGGTTGAACTCGTGCGTGCCCGCACCTGCGGACACGAATGCAGCTCCGAAAACCCCGGGCCCGCGTGAGCCAGTTTTTTTTTTAACCAGGTTTATGCATTTTTTTATTAAAGATATGAAAAAAAAAAAAAAAAAAAATATCGCTAAGCTCGCTAGTCATCGCCATAGCCGACATAGCGACACTAGGTCGATTCGCCATGAAGCGCGCTATAGCGACCGCTATGGTCGCTATTAACAACTATGTGCTGCTCTCCTGTTGGTATGCCCTACCTTGGTTGAAAAGATTATGGAAGTATGTTTGCCATCTCATCTTAATGTCTTGTGCCTTGACTAAAACACGTCCATCCTCTCCTTTGATAAACTTTACTACTCCTAGATCTTGTCTTCTTCGCTCCCTAGCTTTGGAAATCTTAAACATATCATGCTCCCCCTCTTTCGTTTCCAAACGTTCATACATTTGTTTATATGCTGCGTTTTTTGCCTCGGTCACCGCCTTTTTTGCTTCCCTTTTTGCCTTCTTGTAGATCTCCCTTACCCTCAGCCGCTCCTCCTCATCTGTGCACCTCAAAAGATCTCTAAAACTATGTTGCTTATCCTTTATTTTGGTATGCACGTCTTCATTCCACCACCAAGACTCCTTATGCCCACTAGTCTTTCCTGTTGTGACCCCGAGCGTCTCATTCGCCACTGTAGTGATCGTAGTCGCCATAGCCTCCCACATCCGGTTTGCGTCGTCACCTAGTTGCATCGATGTCATTGCGATAACTCTTTCTGTGAACATCATAATTTTTTCTCCCTTCAAGTTTCCCCAACGGATCCTGGGTCGGGTTTTCCTTTCCCCCTCAGTTAGTCTTACTTTTAGGGCTATATCTGCTACTAGCAAATGGTGTTGAGTCGCCGCAGTCTCCCTGGGTATAACCTTGCAGTCCATCCACATCCGTCGATCATCCTGCCTCATCAAAAGATAGTCGATTTGCGTGTTGCGACCTCCGCTACTAAAAGTGATCAAATGAGATTCTCTCTTCCTAAAGAACGAGTTTATAATACCTAGGTCGTTGTTTGCCGCAAAGTCTAGAAGGTCTCTACCAGGGTCATTTCTATCGCCAAAACCAAAACCCCCATGTACCAACTCAAAGCCATCACGATCCTTACCAATGTGCCCATTAAAATCTCCTCCTATAAAAATTTTCTCCTCCCTAGGTATGGCCCTTACTACTACATCTAGACAATCCCAAAACTCTCTTTTCTCTTGGTCTCCTAATCCCACTTGCGGTGCATATGCGCATACCACTGTCACTATTTGCTCACCTAATACTAACCTTAACACCATAATTCTATCGTTGTGTCGTATCACCTCAATTACATTCTTATGCAATTCTATAGATACCAAAAATCCTACTCCGTTCTTGGCTTCATCCGACCCTGAATACAACAACTTGTACCCATTGCGCTCTTCTGCTCTCTGTCCTTTCCACCTAGTCTCCTGAAGGCACGCTATATGTACCCTACGTCTTTTAAGTGCGTCTATCACTTCCAGCAATTTACCACTAAGAGTTCCTACGTTCCAAGACGCCACCCGTAAACTACAGCCTCTAACTTTACCCTTACCTGCACCTCTCGTCCTTGGACATGATCTCAAGTAAACGTCACGTTTTCTATTGTCTATGTTTACAAGTAACAACAGGTAGCAAACAACGTGCAACACAAAGGGTGAAACTACGTTCTTCCTTTTTTTTTTTTTTTTTTTGACTTTTTCTTATTAATATTATTTTTTCTAATGATTAAATGAACCCCAAAGTTAACAAGAGCAACACACACAAGAAAATCCAAAAAAAACACAGCTTCTTGTATATTTACAAAAAACACACAGCTTCTTGTATATTATTTCGATGATTACATGACCGTTAAAATTAACAGAAACAACACACGCAACAAAATTCAACAAAATTTCACAGAGCTTGTTGTATATACACAAATTATAGCCTAAATTCAACAAAAAGTCACCGAGCTTCTTGTATATACACAAATTGTAGCCTAAATGCACATAAATCAACACACAAATCAATCAGAAGCTGGTTGAACAACCAAATTCAACAAATTATCACTGAGCTTCTTGTATTTACACAAATTATAGCCTGAATTCACAAAAATTGACACACAAAAACAATCATAAGAGAATTGAACAACAAAACTCAACAGAATATCACTGTGCTTCTTGTATTTACACAAATTATACCCTAAATTCACAAAATCAACTCACAAACTCAACACACAAACTCAACACACAAAATCAACACACCACAGACATACAACCTACTGCCTAAAATCACAAAAATCAACACTCAAAATCAATCAGAGGTGAAATGAACATCTAGAGGGTGGAAGAATACGACCTGATTGAACAAACCTATCTGATCGAAGAACAAGACTCGTGACAGGGGTATCGTGAAGCTGGAGAAAACTCGCCGGAGCTGGTTAGTGGAGAACACCGTCGGAGCGGAGGTTGTCGGGGCTGGTTTGTTGAGAAAACCGTCGGAGCTGGTTAGTGGAGAAAACCGTCGGAGCGAAGGTCGTCGTAGCTGGGTCTTGTGATCAGACTCTGCCACTTGGTAATCCGTCGGAGCTGGTTGTCGGAGAAGGAAAAGTGGTCGCCGGTGGTTGTACCTGCAAGAAAAGAGAATAGGTCGCCGGAGGTTGTACCTGCAAGACAAGTGGTCTCCGGTATTGGTCGCCGGTTGTTTTACCGGCGAAAGAAAGTAGCCGTTTGAAAAAAGTTTCTCCGGTGTAAAAAGTGGTCTGATTGATGAAGAGATCCCTGAAGACTCCAAATTGACGCTTGATTGGATTAACAAACGAACAAACATGGACACATATTTTTGTTCATTTAATTAAATGCACGAACATGAACACGTCTTGTTCCTTCATTTACATTCGTGAACATTCAGTTCGTTCATATGCGTTCGCTTATATATTCATTCAGAATTATATAGTGTTAATATTAATTACAATTTGATTTTCATATTTTAAAACCCTAGTCCTAATTTAAAATCAAGTTGATATCTTTGTTTACTTTTGAAATTTAGATACAACTACAACTCTACAAGGATGGTGGTATTTTGGAATTTGATTTGAATTAACACTAGGGCTGCAAAAGAACCAAACGAACAAGAACACAGCCTTGTTCGTGTTCATTTGCTAAGGAAATAAGGTGTTCACGAAGTGTTCATGAACACTAATCGAACAAGATTTTTTGTTACTGTTCGTTTGTTAAGGAAATGAACGTCTATGTTGTCAAAAGCGTTAGACGCACTTAAGGCGCAAAGGTCTCGCCTTGGAGCCTAGGCGCAAGGCGCAAAAAACGCGAGAGCTTTTTTAAGTAAGGCCGCCGAAGTAAAAAAATAAAAGAAATTATATATAATAGGCATAAAATTAATAGTTTTACACTATTATACAAATATAATGTAAAAAAACATAATATCCTTTAGAATATGTTCAACAATAATTAATGTTTAAAAAAACATCTAAGTATTTGTAACAAACTAAAACAATAAAGTGAAAAACAATTTAAAGATCTTTAGATGGGCCACCCATCTAATCTACAAATTAGGTTAGTTATTTAAAATAAAGACCGGCCCATTACAATCTACACATAATCTACAAAAAGCAGCCCATCAATTTTATTGAATTAGGGTTCCCTATCCAAAACAGCAGCCGACACCAGTCCACTTGATCGGCCACAATGCACTAGGTTTAAATAGGGTTTCTCCCCATCTGTTGAGTCTTCAACAAGTTGCTAAACCAGGTTCCTAACTATCTACCCTCTCTAAATTAACGTTTCAGGCCGTCCCTTCTTGTTGGTTGTTTTTTTCGGTTTAGGGTCGCTTTTTGCGCCTAGCTCCAGGCGAGCGCCTGAGTGCGTTTTTTGAAAAAAGACATAGATTTGCGCCTAGCTCTCCACCAGGAGGTTTAGATGCACCTCGCTGCGCCTGAGCGCCTAGGAGCGCCCCTAGCTCGCTTTTGACAACATAGATGAACGTGTTCGTTTGTGTTTGTTCGTTAATTTTAGGTACCGGACTAAAGCGAACACAAACGAACGTTTGTGAATATAGACGAACACAAATAAAGGCAAACAAACATAAACAAGTGTTCATGAAGATAAACGAACACAAACCACCCCTATCTTGTACCGAGAATGACGAAGAACACGAGCACAATAATTTATAAGTGAGAATTTCGAAGTACTTAAATAAAAAATAAAAGTTAAAAACCCTAATAACGAACATGCTACCGAACGTTAACGAACATAAATGAACGAGTGCGACCCCTGTTCATGTTCGTTTGTTTAACTACACGAACGGAATTTCTTGTTCGTGTCTGTTCATTTATTAAACGAACAAACACAAGCGAACTTCCCGCCAAACGGTTCACGAACTGTTCGACGAACGTTTGGTTCATTTACAACCCTAATTAACACACTTACTTTTAGTTGGTGTTCATTTGTGTTCATGAACCATTTGTATAGAATATTAGCAAACAAACACAAACACATCCATTTTCTTAACAAACAAACAGGAACAAGAAAACTGCTCGTTTAAGTGTTCATGTTTGTTCGATTCGTTTACAAGCCTTCCAATCTAAGGACATGGAGTTATAACATGGCTTTCTAAACCAAATAAGTTAAAATATCATTTTGCTAGGGTTTAGGGTTTATGTCCTGAATAAAAATAGAACTACAAAATGAACTCTATGTTACCTCATAACCAACCCTAACACGTATACAAGATTAAAAAAAAAAAAAAAAAAAAAAAAAAAAAACCTGGATAACCTAAAAAGAGAGAAAGAGAGAGAGAACCAGAATTCGATAAACATTGCAACCGGAAGCGACATAAACCCAGCAAGACGTTCCATCTTCGCTAACCTGCGCTTAATAAATCAAAATTGGCGGCAAAATCATGAACTAATGCAAGTTTAATTACACTTTATGGGGCCAAAATGGATGAAATTAGAGGGTGAAAGTGAGAATTACATGAAGAGAGAGACGATTGGAGTGAAGATTGGCGGGAGATGGATGCTCTATCAGGGTTGATGGTACTGTCGCTTTCTTCAAACTTCGAGCGGTCAACATTTGTCTCTGCAATTTCTCACAATCTTTCTGTTAAAAGGGGAGAAGAGAAGACGGAGGAGGAGACTTCTGTCACTACTTTTGTCAAATGGTTGTGCGTGGGATGTGAGTGTGAGTGTGAGTGTGAGTGTGAGTGTGGGATGAAGAAAATGTTAACTGTTCAATATCTAAGGGTCTGTTTGGTAACTTCTGAATGGTTAAGTGCTCAACCAGCAAGAGGTCTGAATCATTAAGTGCTGAACCAGTAAGAGGACTGAATCATTAAGAGCCACTATAATGTTTAACCATTCTGAGGCAAATGTCTGACCAATTCAGATTAGAGGTCTTAATCATTCAGACTTAGTATAATGCTTAACCATTCAGAGACAAATGTCTGAATCATTCAGACATCTGCTCGCGAAACAAATAATCTGATCCATTAAGTGCTGAACCAGTAATAGGTCTGAACCATTAAGAGCCTTATTAAAAGGTAAACAAACAGCCCCTAAAACAAGTTGGAAACCAGTACATAACACAAGGTTGTAGTATAATTCATTTTTTTACCTAACATCTCATTACCAAAATTACATACGTATATTATAATTGTAACACCCCGTGTTTTCGTAAGTGAAAGTCAAAGTCAAGGTCAAAGTCAACGACCGATTTCGCGCAACTTGACTCGTAGAAATGTTTTTATTTTATTTATATTATGTGGAGTAAGTGTCGTTCATTTCAATAATCGAATCGTGTTAACCATATTTCAATCGATTCGCGACTGTGAACTATAGGAAGCAACAATGCGATAAAGTTAATCAACTAATAACCAAGCTATACTAATCAAATCGACATCAAATCGTAACTCCAGCTATGTATTTTACTTGTCATTTAAACGTGCGTGTGTGCCTTACGTGTTACCTGTGCATGTTTATTTATGTTTTGTTGTGATAATCAAGCGAACTCAATCGAACTCGAAGTCTAACTCGAAGTCCAACTCGAATGTAAACAAACCCGAACCCGAATTCCGAATCGAACCATGCTATATACGAAGTAGTTGGGACTAAAAGTAATTTGACTAGGAAACCCTATCGAACCGCTCGCAATCGAAACCGAAGCGTCATCGCACCCGAACGCACCTTTCAGTCGACATCTGGACGGATGGTCCATCCGCACGGATTGCCAGTCCGCACGGATGACACGTCCGCGCGGATAACCCATCCGGGTGACCTGCAATCCGCACGAATCACCCTTTCCCCTTTTAGCATCCTATAAATACCCGGGTCACTCTCCAAACTTTCCACTTTTGGCAAGTGACGTCCGACCTGCACGCATTCTTCACCTTTTCTCCGATTTCTCTCAATCCAGGTAAGATCTTGCTCTAAATCTTGTACATTCTTGATCTATACACACATCTACACCTTTCTATCTTTCAAATCTTAACTTTTAACCATGAAATCATCAAGATTTGAGGTATTCTAGGGTGACGTCATCACGAAGATCTCATGAACTTCAAGTGTGACCTCACTCCACCAAGAATAACTCAGATCTGAACGATTTCCACAAGGTTTCACAACAACTCCACCTAAATCTAAACTTTTCTAAAGGATAAGAGAGTTGAAAGAAATAAACAAGTTTTCTCCTTCTTTTACCCTAAAAAAGCGGTAGGAATCGGATCCGTTCTAGTCTCCTACTTAACGATAGTGGTGCACTAGTCCTAGATCTAGACTCTACCTGCAAGACACCTGATTTCGGGTTAGACCGGGATGACCGTTCTGAACCGCCAACGGGCCGAGCTAGGGTGATTCCTGGCCGGCTTGGTCATGCGGCTAAGGATGCGATTCCAAATGGTTGACACGTAATCAGAACGTCTCGATAAACGACAAAGGCGACCAAGGGTAGCCGGACGGAACAACCAGGACGAGGAAGTTGTCCGCACGAGTAAGGTGTCCGCACGGACAAGCTGTCCGCACGAACAAGCTGCCCGCACGGACAGGCGATCCGGACGGGTTGTCACCCGGACGAGCTACACTTGGGACCCACATCCAAAACGAGGTTTGAGTATCGACGAATGAACGATCCGGACGGACGACCTCTGAATGGATCACTCTTCGGATCATGAGATACTAAGACCTCAAAAACAATTTCAAACAAAGTTCATCCGCACGAACAAGTTGTCCGCACGGACAGACTATCCGGACGGGTTGTTCTTGTCCGCACGAACACACTATCCGGACGGACTACCACTGTCCGCACGGATTACCATCCGGACGGATTGTGGTTCGCGCGACCGGCTTGAAGGGTAGAAATACTTAGATGTTTTCTAAATGCTACAACGAAAACTCCAAAGGACAAACCATCATACACAAACACATTCTTGGGAAGAAACAATTCACTCGAATAGTAACCCACACGGACTACTTGTCCGCACGGATAAACAATCCGCACGAGTGACTAATCCGGATGGATTACCATCCGCACGGATAGTTACTCGCACGAATAGTTTACACGCACGGATAGTTTACCCGCACGGATTACCATCCGCACGGATTACCATCCGCACGGATAGTTTACTCGCACTGATAGTTCACCCGCACAGATTACCATCCGCACGGATTACCATCCGCACGGATAGTTTACTCGCACGGATAACTTACTCGCACGGATAGTTGATCCGCACGATCAGTTATCCTACCCGCTCTCACTTTGTACTGTTTTACGCGCCACTTATAGCTACGTTATCAAATCTATTCAGGCTAACCATACTCGCTGAAAAGCGCTCCCTTCAATCCATAATCACTGTGAGTATACTCGAACCCTTTTTGCTTTTAGCACTTTTGGGTGTTACATACGTTACGAATATTCAAACTACAACTATCACACTACTCAAGCTATTTTAACGCTAAACCATTTACGCATGTTATACGTGGCTTATGAATGCTTGTTTGTTATGTTTACACATGGAATGATGTCTACCTACCTTAGCAACGATAGTACTATAGTTTGGACTCAGCACCCGTTCACACGGGGGTTGTTAAGGATCTTTTTACTTGCATGGATTACGGTGGTAATCATGTATTGCGAACTGCCTCGGGCAGTCAATCCGCAGTCATTGGTATCGATGGATCTATGTCGATAACTAACGTGCTTCATTTCACTATGTGTACGTGCTGGTTATGCGTAAACGAATTCGAACTCCATATGTTATTATCAAACTTGTATGCTCACCTTTACATTATATGTATTGACTTTATTTTAACGTATGTGACAGGTGCTTAGGTTGTTTCTGTGCTTAACTTGCTGGTGATGAAATTGAGGCTAGGGAAGGAGTCCTAGAAACCAACAAATAAATTAGCTATGTTTAAATCTAAGTTGTCGGAACAGAATACTTGTCTGTAATAATTATTTAACTATTTGAGATACGGTATGGGACGTATTGCTTTAATTGAATGGTAATGATAGTTGTTATGGAAACTTCTGGACAATCTGTTTCGCTCAGTGCCACGCCCCGATGATTCCGCCATCGGTTGGGGTGTGACAGATTGGTATCAGAGCCATAACTATAGGGAATTAGGCAAGACTCGACCTAGTCCGGGTCGAAGTCTCAGAAACCTAGTCTATAGTTAGGAACCAGCAGACCGACTCGAGTACATCCCTACTGGATGGTGTACGATCTTATTTCTCACTATTTTCATTTACCTACACTATCACCGCACTCGAATTTTCAAAATTATGAACGGGCAACAAGGCCGAGAATAGGTGTGAAAACCGCAAACTCTCGACTAAAGTTGCCTAATCAGCTCGCGTTTCAGCTACAAACGAGGGGAATCATATCAAATTAGGAGTGAAATCCATATTTTGATGAATAGTCTCCTCAATTTTATTAAGAACAAGGACAAAGTTGCAAGATAGGAGTGAAACCCTAACCTTGACGACTCGTCCTGCTTTTATACAAAAACTCCCACCAAAGTTACGATGGACTCCAACGATCTGAAGACACAATATAACCAATGGGAATTGCGCCAACGCCCAAGAATCGAGGCAAAGGCATAGTCCTGAAGGTAATTGTGCACACAGGATCCTTGTGAATAGTCGAACCACTTTGGTTAGTCGAAGTCTACTAGCCGCAGACAATCTAATCTCGATTTTATGTGTTTCAAGCTTTGAGCCAAGACTATTGACTCTGACGATTCGTCGATTTTATGTGAATTACGTGTTTTATGCTTATTTGTTAGCGTGTTGAGTTACTACTGGTTTCGATCTAATGCCTTTCGCTTTCACACAACACACAACACATCATTAACAAATCGCTCGCACCATACTATATTCGAACCCTCGCCGACTTTGAATGATAGGTTTCTGTTTTCTGAATGCCTCTAGTGACTAAGGTATGTGTGTTCTTGCTATTGTGTTTTACGTGTTCAGGAATTTTGTGACTATGTGATTATGTGCTCTACTTGCCTATGTGACTATGCACTGTGTGTTACGCTGTTACGTGAATATACGTGTTACTGAGCTTTAGTAAGTAGTAAACGTGTGAGGTGAGATTCGAATACAATGCGTTGAGTTCCATGGCGATGTTTATTGCAGACAATGTCGTCTGGATCCCGTCATGCACTCTCTCGTCAGGAAAAGAGGGACAAATGCCTTGCTTCCATCATCGCAAAAAGTGTAGCTAAGGCCGTGAGTGATGTCTACGAGAACGCCAGCAAATCATCCGAGGAATCGAGGACTGAAGGTCCTAAAGCTGTCACGAGACCTTTCAGTTTCAAACAATTCAAGTCGTGTGGGCCAAAGGAATTCACAGGCGAAGGAGGTCCT
Organism: Helianthus tuberosus; assembly: GCA_030545235.1. Lineage (NCBI taxonomy): Eukaryota > Viridiplantae > Streptophyta > Magnoliopsida > Asterales > Asteraceae > Helianthus > Helianthus tuberosus. The sequence goes on from CM060373.1 coordinate 112,561,230, forward strand.
ACTGCACTATTCCACTGGTTTGACTCTATCGAGGTTACTCTGCGACAAAGTGGTTGCCCTGATGACCTTCGAACTCTGAACGCTACCGGCGTCTTTCAGTCCCGTGCTCTAGACTGGTGGACGGCCAAGAGGAACAAGCGAGGGAATGATGCAGCTTACGGTCTGTCGTGGGACGAGCTCAAGGAAGTCATGCTAGAGGAATTCTGCCCTCCTCACGAACGACAAAAGCTTGAAGATGAATTTTGGCACATACACCAGAAGGATGGAGACAATGATGGTCTTACTGCTCGCTTCAAACAGCTCAGCATTATCTGTCCCGACCAGGTCAAGACTCCCGATATGACCATCAAGAAGTACATCCGAGCCTTGCCCGACTGCGTTGCTGATTTCGTGCAAGCGGCTAAGACTACCACGATCGAGGAAACCTATCTGCTAGCCGCTGAAATCAATGACAAAAGGGTCAAGGCTGGGGTATGGGATAAGACCTCCAAGCATCTGCATCAAGCTACCGCTACCGCTACCGCACCAACTGTTGAACCTACCTCATCAAGCAACAAGAGAAAGAACAGCTCCACCAACAAGAAATGTGCGATTACTGCTGCACAGATTCAAGCTGTACCTGCCCAACAGCGTCAAGTAGCGGCGCCTGTGGCCAATGCACCGCCTGCGAAGCGTGCATATACTGGGCCGCACCCGCTCTGCCCTACTTGCACATATCATCACCCGACAGCTATTCAATGCCGCTTCTGTGCTCATTGCAATGTATACGGCCACTTTACTGCCAACTGCCGTATTCGCCAAGCTCCTGCCAATCAAGCCCTACTCACTGCCCCACAGGGTCAACAAGCTCCTCCGGCACCCGCATTCAAAGCCAGAGCCTGCTTCACGTGTGGCGACCCAAATCATTTCGCCAACATGTGCCCGAACAGGGTAGTGAAACAAGAACCGCAACAACAGCAACCACAGCAGCAACAACAGGCCGCACGCGCCAGAACTTTCAATCTCAACGTGCGTCAAGCCCAGGCCGACAACAACGTGGTCAATAGTACGTTCCTTGTGAATGGTATTTATGCTTCATGTTTGTTTGATACTGGAGCCGATAATTGCTTTGTGTCGCTCGAATTTGAGAAACTCCTTAGTCGTAAACGTTCCCGACTCTCCTCTGCATTCGATGTTGAAGTCGCTACCGGAAGAACCATCGCTGTCAATTCCGTTATCCGTGATTGTACTCTTGAACTCAACAATCACATCTTCCCAATTGATCTCATTCCAATGCAACTCGGAAGCTTTGACGTCATAGTAGGCATGGACTTTCTTCGAGAAAACCACGCCGAAGTTGTGTGCTTCGATAAGATGATTCATTTTTCGCTCGCAAACGGTGATTCATTGCGCGTTTATGGTGATACTACTTCGAAGGGTCTCAAACTTATGTCATGTCTCCAAGCTAGCAAGTATCTCCGCATGGAATACAGGGCTTTCTTGGCTAACGTCGTGGCAGCGGAGAAGGAAAAGAAAGAGAAGAAGGAAGTGAAAGACGTACCTGTGGTTCGAGAATTTCCTAATGTTTTTCCAGAGGATCTTCCCGGACTACCGCCAAGTCGTGATATCGACTTTCGTATTGACCTCATTCCAGGAGCTAATCCTATCGCCAAAGCTCCTTATCGACTCGCGCCGTCCGAAATGCGCGAACTCTCAACCCAACTCCAGGAATTGCTTGAAAAAGGCTCCATTCGCCCGAGCACCTCTCCTTGGGGCGCACCAGTCCGTTTCGTCAAAAAGAAGGATGGGTCGTTCCGGATGTGCATCGACTACCGGGAATTGAATAAGTTGACTATCAAGAACCGCTATCCTCTGCCTCGAATCGACGATTTGTTTGATCAGCTACAAGGCGCTACGTGTTTTTCGAAGATCGATCTACGTTCTGGATATCATCAGCTACGTATACAAGAGGAGGATATACCCAAAACCGCGTTTCGCACTCGTTATGGCCATTACGAATTCGTTGTCATGCCTTTTGGCCTAACCAACGCACCAGCGGTTTTCATGGATCTGATGAATCGCGTGTGTAAACCATATCTCGACCGTTTCGTCATCGTGTTCATCGACGATGTCTTAATCTATTCCAAGTCGAGAGCCGAATACGCACAACATCTACGTTTGGTTCTCGAGTTACTCTAGGGGAACCAACTCTACGCCAAATTCTCCAAGTGCGAATTTTGGTTGGGGGAGGTTCAGTTTCTGGGTCACATTGTAAATAGTCAGGGTATTCACGTCGATCCTGCGAAGATTGAAGTTGTTAAGAGCTGGGTTACGCCTAAGAACCCGTCTGAAGTCCGCTCCTTTCTCGGGCTAGCGGGCTATTATCGACGATTTATCGAAGGATTCTCGAAGATTGCTGTACCACTTACCTCTCTCACGCATAAGGACCAGCCTTTTGTCTGGGGAACCAAACAAGAGTCTGCCTTTCGAACCCTTAAACACATGCTTTGCAATGCTCCTTTTCTCACACTACCCGACGGAAACAATGATTTCATTGTCTACTGTGATGCTTCCAACCTTGGTCTTGGTTGTGTCCTCATGCAATGGGACAAGGTCATAGCTTACGCATCTCGTCAGCTCAAAATCCACGAGAAGAACTATACAACCCATGATCTCGAGCTAGGCGCGGTTGTTTTTGCATTAAAGATTTGGCGACACTACCTGTATGGTACTAAGTGTACGATCTTCACCGATCATAGGAGCCTACAACACATCTTTAATCAGAGGGAACTAAATATGCGTCAACGCCGATGGGTAGAACTTCTCAACGATTACGACTGTGAGATTCGTTATCACCCAGGCAAAGCAAATGTTGTAGCTGACGCACTTAGCAGACGGAGCTATTTGCTTAGCACTCGTAATGTTCAAGCCCAGCATAACCTCGAAACTCTCATCCGCGACGCCCAGCATGCGTGTTTCAACGAACGCACTTTGAAGAAAGAAAGAATCTACCACGATGGAGCCCAGCTTGTGAGCAAATCAAACGGGATATTCCACTTCTTAGACCGAATTTGGATTCCCAAGCGAACCAATTTGCGACAGATTATCATGGACGAAGCCCATAAATCCCGATACTCTATCCATCCCGGTGCTGACAAAATGTACCAGGATCTGCGCTATAGGTACTGGTGGCCGGGTATGAAACGAGATATCGCTCTCTACGTCGGAAAATGCCTTACCTGTGCTAGAATCAAGGTTGAACACCAAAGACCCTCTGGCTTGCTCGAACAACCACCAATTCCTATGTGGAAGTGGGAGAGTATAGCTATGGATTTCGTAACCAAGCTACCAACCACGTCATCAGGTCACGACAGCATTTGGGTTGTTGTTGACCGTTTGACTAAATCAGCCCACTTTCTGCCAATACGAGAGGACTACAAGGTGGAGCGATTAGCCCGAATCTACACCGACGAGATCATTTGTAGACATGGGACGCCTCGTGACATCATCTCTGATCGTGATGCTCGGTTTACTTCGCGATTGTGGGAAACATTTCAAACGGCACTCGGTACAACGCTTAATCTAAGTACTGCGTTCCACCCACAAACCGACGGTCAGACTGAAAGAACGATTCGTACTCTTGAAGACATGCTCCGTTCGTGTGTTCTAGACTTCGGTGGTAATTGGGATAAACACCTGTCGTTAGTCGAATTCTCGTATAACAACAGCTACCAGGCTAGTATTCAGATGGCACCTTTCGAGGCCCTATACGGAAGAAGATGTCGATCGCCTATTGTGTGGCACGAGATCGGTCACTCGCAACTAACCGGTCCGGAGCTGCTACAAGAAACGACAGACAAAATTTTCCAAATTCGAGACAACCTAGCGAAAGCTCGGGATCGACAGAAAGTTTACGCCGATAAAAAGCGCAAGCCCCGTGAATTTGGCTTGGTGACTACGTACTCCTAAAGCTATCACCTTGGAAGGGTGTAGTCCGATTCGGCAAGAAAGGGAAACTCGCGCCTCGATATGTTGGACCTTTTAAGATTCTGGAGAGAATCGGAAAAGTCGCCTACAGACTCGAATTACCGGAAGAACTTAGCAATGTCCACCCGACTTTCCACGTGTCGAACCTACGGAAGTGCATCGCCGACCACGATTTACATGTCTCTCTAGATGATCTACAAGTGAACGAAACATTACACTTCGTGGAAAAGCCTGTCGAAATCATGGATCGCCAAACCAAGCAACTCAGACGCTCTCGCATCCCTATTGTGAAGGTCCGATGGGAAGGCAAACGAGGCGCAGAGTTCACTTGGGAACTCGAAAGCGACATGAAGGCTAAGTACCCGCAGTTGTTTAAAGAGTGAAACTAGAGAGAGAAGTTCTAGAGGGAGAAAGTGCTCCACGTGATTCAAGTCCTTGTACGATTTCAGATCTGATTAATAGAATCACGTTTATATTACTATTCATGTGTTCGGTCTTGTTCGTGTACGGATTTCGCGTATCGCACGGTCGGTTTGCAATCGAAAAAGAGTCAAAACCAGAACCTACACAATCCACACACGATCACGGACTCCGCACGTCGAACATTCGTTACACAATCGTACGGTGGCAAAAGCCGATCCTACAATGGTCATGATCGTGTACGGATTCCGCACGTAACACGAGTCAAAATCGGTCTAAACGAAAACTTCTCACACGATTCACGGCTTTGCTACGGCTTACAGCTTAATTTCGGGACGAAACTCCCTAAACAAGGGGAGGCTGTAACACCCCGTGTTTTCGTAAGTGAAAGTCAAAGTCAACGACCGATTTCGCGCAACTTGACTCGTAGAAATGTTTTTATTTTATTTATATTATGTGGAGTAAGTGTCGTTCATTTCAATAATCGAATCGTGTTAACCATATTTCAATCGATTCGCGACTGTGAACTATAGGAAGCAACAATGCGATAAAGTTAATCAACTAATAACCAAGCTATACTAATCAAATCGACATCAAATCGTAACTCCAGCTATGTATTTTACTTGTCATTTAAACGTGCGTGTGTGCCTTACGTGTTACCTGTGCATGTTTATTTATGTTTTGTTGTGATAATCAAGCGAACTCAATCGAACTCGAAGTCTAACTCGAAGTCCAACTCGAATGTAAACAAACCCGAACCCGAATTCCGAATCGAACCATGCTATATACGAAGTAGTTGGGACTAAAAGTAATTTGACTAGGAAACCCTATCGAACCCCTCGCAATCGAAACCGAAGCGTCATCGCACCCGAACGCACCTTTCAGTCGACATCTGGACGGATGGTCCATCCGCACGGATTGCCAGTCCGCACGGATTGCCAGTCCGCACGGATTGCCAGTCCGCACGGATGACACGTCCGCGCGGATAACCCATCCGGGTGACCTGCAATCCGCACGAATCACCCTTTCCCCTTTTAGCATCCTATAAATACCCGGGTCACTCTCCAAACTTTCCACTTTTGGCAAGTGACATCCGACCTGCACGCATTCTTCACCTTTTCTCCGATTTCTCTCAATCCAGGTAAGATCTTGCTCTAAATCTTGTACATTCTTGATCTATACACACATCTACACCTTTCTATCTTTCAAATCTTAACTTTTAACCATGAAATCATCAAGATTTGAGGTATTCTAGGGTGACGTCATCACGAAGATCTCATGAACTTCAAGTGTGACCTCACTCCACCAAGAATAACTCAGATCTGAACGATTTCCACAAGGTTTCACAACAACTACACCTAAATCTAAACTTTTCTAAAGGATAAGAGAGTTGAAAGAAATAATCAAGTTTTCTCCTTCTTTTACCCTCAAAAAGCGGTAGGAATCGGATCCGTTCTAGTCTCCTACTTAACGATAGTGGTGCACTAGTCCTAGATCTAGACTCTACCCGCAAGACACCTGATTTCGGGTTAGACCGGGATGACCGTTCTGAACCGCCAACGGGCCGAGCTAGGGTGATTCCTGGCCGGCTTGGTCATGCGGCTAAGGATGCGATTCCAAATGGTTGACACGTAATCAGAACGTCTCGATAAACGACAAAGGCGACCAAGGGTAGCCGGACGGAACAACCAGGACGAGGAAGTTGTCCGCACGAGTAAGGTGTCCGCACGGACAAGCTGTCCGCACGAACAAGCTGCCCGCACGGACAGGCGATCCGGACGGGTTGTCACCCGGATGAGCTACACTTGGGACCCACATCCAAAATAAGGTTTGAGTATCGACGAATGAACGATCCGGATGGACGACCTCTGAATGGATTACTCTTCGGATCATGAGATACTAAGACCTCAAAAACAATTTCAAACAAAATTCATCCGCACGGACAAGTTGTCCGCACGGACAGACTATCCGGACGGGTTGTTCTTGTCCGCACGAACACACTATCCGGACGGACTACCACTGTCCGCACGGATTACCATCCAGACGGATTGTGGTTCGCGCGACCGGCTTGAAGGGTAGAAATACTTAGATGTTTTCTAAATGCTACAACGAAAACTCCAAAGGACAAACCATCATACACAAACACATTCTTGGGAAGAAACAATTCACTCGAATAGTAACCCACACAGACTACTTGTCCGCACGGATAAACAATCCGCACGAGTGACTAATCCGGATGGATTACCATCCGCACGGACTACCATCCGCACGGATAGTTACTCGCACGAATAGTTTACTCGCACGGATAGTTTACCCGCACGGATTACCATCCGCACGGATTACCATCCGCACGGATTACCATCCACACGGATAGTTTACTCGCACGGATAACTTACTCGCACGGATAGTTGATCCGCACGATCAGTTATCCTACCCGCTCTCACTTTGTACTGTTTTACGCGCCACTTATAGCTACGTTATCAAATCTATTCAGGCTAACCGTACTCGCTGAAAAGCGCTCCCTTCAATCCATAATCACTGTGAGTATACTCGAACCCTTTTTGCTTTTAGCACTTTTGGGTGTTACATACGTTAAGAATATTCAAACTACAACTATCACACTACTCAAGCTATTTTAACGCTAAACCATTTACGCATGTTATACGTGGCTTATGAATGCTTGTTTGTTATGTTTACACATGGAATGCTGTCTACCTGCCTTAGCAACGATAATACTATAGTTTGGACTCAGCACCCGTTCACACGGGGGTTGTTAAGGATCTTTTTACTTGCATGGATTACGGTGGTAATCATGTATTGCGAACTGCCTCGGGCAGTCAATCCGCAGTCATTGGTATCGATGGATCTATGTCGATAACTAACGTGCTTCATTTCACTATGTGTACGTGCTGGTTATGCGTAAACGAATTCGAACTCTATATGTTATTATCAAACTTGTATGCTCACCTTTACATTATATGTATTGACTTTATTTTAACGTATGTGACAGGTGCTTAGGTTGTTTCTGTGCTTAACTTGCTGGTGATGAAATTGAGGCTAGGGAAGGAGTCCTAGTAACCAACAAATAAATTAGCTATGTTTAAATCTGAGCTGTCGGAACAGAATACTTGTCTTGATGCTTGTCTGTAATAATTATTTAACTATTTGAGATACGGTATGGGTCGTATTGCTTTAATTGAATGGTAATGATAGTTGTTATGGAAACTTCTAGACAATCTGTTTCGCTCAGTGCCACGCCCCGATGATTCCGCCATCGGTTGGGGTGTGACAATAATGCAGAGGCATTTTAAAATACCCAAAAAATAAGAATTTTTTCCCTCTTAGTTTATAAATACACCCCTAAAATGAGGGTAAATTAGTCTTTTAAACAATAATTATCTTATTACACTTAAATCTTTGAGTTTTAACATAATTATGGGTTATTAGTTATAATTTACTCTCTCCATAACAAACTTATAATTCTTTTACGTATTCTTGAGATATCTTGTAAACGATAATGTTTTTAAAAAAAATCCAAAAGTACAGCGACGACCTACTCGTTTTTGTCGACGTTTCGATAGTTGTCTTGGTCAGTATTGACGTGTGGATTAAAAGGTACAAGTAGATGATGCCTTAGAGTACAAGTGATTAAAGTCAGCGTACTTAGTCATTATCTCAGAATGTTTAATAGATAAAGAATGTCAAGTGATTAAATACCGTCAATTTAATTCTCTCATCTAGATTAGACTTTAATATCTCATTTTGAACAAAATTATAGATAATTAGTTAGTAGTTACACTTAATCCCCTTATAAAAACGACTCCCCTACAATTTTTAAACGGTCATAACTTTTGGGTACGTTAATATTTTTTTTTAAATTACACCATATAAACGAGTGTTTTATTCTCTTTAATTTAAGTATAGTATTACTATAGTTGTTTAGTTAAAAAAAATTATATGTTACGTGATTAACAATGTCTAAGAGTGATTAATAACTGAATCGTTAACTGAAACAACCAAAAACTGAATTAACTGAAAATTGATTAACCGAAACCCCAATTAACCAAAAACGGTTATCGATTTTTGTGTACCCTCATTAACCAAAAACGGTTATCTATTAACCAAAATCGATTACTTCGATTTTGATATATGTCTATTACAATGATGCTACAATAAATATTATATAAATAAGAAAACTACCAAGAACGAGTATTGCAATGTGATGTATCGCTCCCGCCGCATCGCATGGACATCCTGCTAGTTATATAAAATGCAATATACAGCTGGCCAATTCATCAAACTCATCAAGAAGCAGTCTCTTATAACCACTATGTAAATTTTTGTTTACTTTTAAAGGATGTTTCTAAAAGTATATCTTTTAGAGACAGTTAAATGAAAACTGAAAAATGGCAAATGCTATAAAAAACCAACATACATTCTATTTTTTTCTCATAAAAGTCCTTCCATTTTCTTTTTGCACGTTAAAAACCAACATATTTTTTGTCTCATAAAAGTTCATAAACAACTTTTGGCATATAAAAGTCCCTCCAAATGTTAAATTTGAATAAAATTGTGAATATTTTTATTTTTACCTATTAATATCACGATAGAAAAGAATTTAGATGAATTAATATTTTAATTTGAATATATGGCAGACCAAAGCATGTTTGCCTTTCCTTTTCCGTTTTAAATTTAATTTTTAATTGATAACAATAAATATTATTCGGAAAACAATATAATAAAATTCATGAGCATTGATGACATAACTCAAAACAAAATATAATAGCAAACATATAAAATGGTATGTACAAACTTAAAAGGGTTGAAAAATATAGCATAATTTGTCAAATAATGTTTTCTTGATTTCCTCCGATTATAGTTAAGAGATTTTTTTTGTTAAAGTTAAACATTTTATGGTACTTGTATGATATAAGAGTAGAAAGTATGTTGTTTTTTATGTATAAAAATGGTTAGGGGAATTTTATGAGACAAAAAGAAGTATGTTGGTTTTACGTGTAAAAAAAGTGGAAGGACTTTTATAAAACAAAAACAAAAGTATATTGTTTTTTAAGTGCAAAAAAAAGTAGAAGGACTTTTATAAGAAAAAACAGAAAGTATGTTAGTTTTTTATGAGATTTACCCATTAAAAAAGTTTAAAAATACACCTCCACGTATTTTTTCAAGCAACTCATTTGCATTTTTTTATAATTATTTTGTTAGTCTCACAATCGAATAATTTCAAAGATATAACTCATATGATATTACCGAATTAACCTATAGAATTTTTGGTGTACTTCTGGAAAGGTTTTTCTTTTCCAAAAAGATGTAGTTGAGAAATTATTTACTAAAATGGCTTGTTTTAAAAGTATTCATCAATGAGTTCTTTTATAAAAAAATAAAGAAATATTGGAAATCCACTAACCATCCCATCTTCTTCTTTGTCAAATCAAATCGAGGGACTCCATGGTTATCATCTCCAAACCACTATACCCTTTTGGGAAGAAAAAAAAGAGTTAAATGTCATTTTAGTCCTTGTGGTTTGAGTCATTTTGTGAGTTTAGTCCAAATGTATGAAACGTTGTCATTTTGGTACAAATAGTTTCAAGCGTTGCCATTTTAGTCCACTGGGTTAACTCCATCCATTTTTTGTGTTAGCTAGAAGGGTAATTCGATCATTTTATATGGTCGAATTGCCCTTCTAGTTAACAGAATTACATATAAAATGCCCTTCTAGTTAACAGAATAAAAGGATGGAGTTAACCCAGTTGACTAAAATGGCAACCTTTGAAACTATTTGGACTAAACTGGAAAAATGACCAAAACCACAAAGACTAAAAAACTTGGTACAATTCTTGTCATTGACTTGTCATTGGATCACCAACCCCACTGGTCAAGATTGTAAAGATTTTTCTACCAACAAACTTAGTACAATTCTTGCATGCATGATAATACCATAATACCATTAGATACTTTGAGGTACACATTTAAAGTTATGCGTAATGGAGTTTCAGATAATTACATATTTATTACAACTTATTTATAATTTATTTGTAGTAAATGCATTGATTAAATCTAAATATTGATCGGTTTTTAAAAATACCTAAGTTTTCGGGAAGAAAAAAATATTTCTTATTATAAATTTAAAATTAATTAAATCAATCAATTAATCATGAATCATCCAAGAATGCCCACAACAAACACATGAAAAAAGTATTGACAAGTGGTAAAAATCAAAGAAAAGAGTCTAAAAACAATCTATATATACTCTATTTTTATTTATTAGTATAAAGATATACAAGGAACACTGTTCACCCTTTATAATTTTTTAAATATTTTTTAAAGTGATTGTGAATAACAAAGGAATTTGGGGGTTTAAAGGAGCTAATAGTTGTTTGGGATTGGCTCACTAAAAGTTTAACTAGAGTCTAGGTTATATGAACTTCCGGTTAAGTCTGACCTTGAACCTCAAATAATTCGTATAGTAATGTAGGTTTGATATGAAGGAATAGAAGGTGAAATGGAATGGATCATTACGATGAAATGAAAAGAAACATGTTTGGTTATCATATGGTAATTGAATGGAGCATTTCACAAGAAACATAAGTCCTTCTAAATATAACAATTCTCATTCCTTGTAAGGAGGTGTTTTTTTTTCATTCCTTCAAGGAATGAAAAAAAATATATTATTATATTTATATCAACATTTTATATTATTTTTTTTACCATTAAATTATTATTATTATTATTATTATTATTATTATTATTATTGTTATTTAGGCAATTATATTCTTGTGTTTTTAATACAGTTGTGTTTCCTCGTCTTTTTTTTTTTGTCTATCAAACTGTACAAAATAATCATTCATTCTATTAACGTAGGAGTAACGAAACATCACAATGGAATGGAATGATTCATTTCATTGTTTATTCCATTACATTGTTCATTTCATTCTCTCGTTCATTTCATTATCTCATACCGAACAGACCCTAAGACAAGTGATAAATAAGATCCTAACTCGTGGTTTGGAAATGAAATAAACGTAAAAGAAGGTTGAGTGGTTTCAAAGGCAAGTGCTAGCAATGACATACAATATTGAGAAAAGAATGATGTGGTGTGTTTTGGGGTTCGACAATTTGCATGTCGTGGATTGTTCTTATGTTTCATCCACCGTGGTTTTTTTGCATGTAGCAAGGATACAATGTTATATTGTTATATAATTGTTGGTATTATCTCGAATGTTAATGTAGTCCTTTCATTTTAATCATTAGAAGGAGAGAGGAAATAAAAGAGCCATTAGTTATTTAATGATTTTTATTTGTATATTTATCAGGATTAGAATCAAATCCAAAGGATCTTAATTGTAAAAAGGGGTAAAAAGGCTCCTAAAAAAAGTCACTACAAAAAAACAAAAAAAAAAAAAACCTAAACACCTACCACCACCCAAAAACCTAAACCCCCCTCCCCCATCACCCACCTTTTTTTTTTTTTTTTTTTGCGGGGGTGGGGGTTTAGGTTTTTGGGTGGTGGTGGGGTGGGATGGGGTGGGTGTTTAGGTTTTGGGTGGTGGTGTAGTGGGTTTAGATTTTAGGTTATTGGACACTTGTCACTCTATAAATCCTTCTTACAATTAGAAGTCTTTGTAGAATAACTTAACCCATATTTATCAACTTTCAGAATTCTTACGTCCATAAGCTTATGTTCCAATAATTTCGGTTCAATATTACATTCAGATCTCATATTTTTGTTTAAATTTTGATTTAGACCTTAGATGTGGTGGACGGTGGTGGTGGTGTTACCCTACAGACCTTAGATGATCTTAAAAGTAGTTGGATCAAGTCTGCACCAAGAAGAGCTCGCGCAAACGTTTTTTAGTGAAACGTCTTTGGAAAAACAAACAGTCTGTAGATGGCAATGTCTGCGCGTGGTCTGCGCGACGCAGACAAAAGAGCTTGTGGTCTACGCGGCGCAGACAAAAGAGTTTGTGGCCTGCGCGACGCAGATAGAAGAGCCTGCGCCGATCTTTTTTAGAGATTTTTAAACATGATGTAAATAAAGTGGGCAGTTCACACTTCACAGAGCGTAGTGAGTGAGAATAATCACGTAAATATGCATAATATTAATACACAATTTACATAATAGTTATACGCACGGTAAAAAAAAACTTGTTTAAAAAAGTCAATTTTAAGAAAAATTATATAGCAATATTATAATCAAATCAAAGAGAATAAAAAGTTCAACTTTAATTATTCACAAACCAGTTTTGTGTTCTTTTAAACAACAGAAATTATAAATAGGAATTCAGAAATTCTTAAACATACTCAAAAGGCGCCGTACAATCTAACAAACCATGAGAATCTCGGTGCACCAGGATCGCTAGAAAGACATTGTCAAAACCACGCAATACTGATGCACCGAGATCACTTTCTAGATAATGTTGCTTAAAAATCCAACACTAAAATAGAATTACAAATTTAGAATGAAAAACGACCGCTAACACGAATAATCAAACCTTTTAATTATTCACAAGCCAGTTTTGTGTCGAAGCTGCTCAAGCATATGGCAAAAGCTTGAAATGCAGATAAAGGGTACCGATAATCCATTGTAAATATGTCTTTTCCGACCTTACCAAACTGCAAAATCACCTTGTCATGAGACGATGGCGGCGGGGCTTGGGTGGTTTGTGGCGGTTGTGGGGGGTCCACTGCCACCTGAGGGGGGATGGCGGCTATCAACTGGAAATTCTTCACGGATGCAACTGTTACCCGTCCTTTGAAATTCAAGCACCAACATTGCAATTGTTCGTGCCAGCGTGGCTGTTTATTTTTTAAGATTAATGGCATGTTTTTCTGTCCGTTTTGTGGATCGTTTGTGCTTATGGACTGATCCGTCATGTCGGGAAAACGTGAGCTACCGAACTCGCTTAAGTTGTCAAATCTTTTGGAGAATGAGATGCTTCTAAACGAGTCTTCAAAGGAAGGTGGGATGAGGTTAGGGTGGTCGGGGATGGTGGTGCCGCCAGGTTCTAGAGCGGACATGGGGATGGAGTTCATCACACACTGCATTCTGCGTGGGCCCCGGGTGCCCAATACGTTTAGCTCGTATGCAATTTGGGCTATGTTGTAGCTTCCCATAGGAACTTTTGGTGAAACTTTTCTAGAAAAATGGCGACTTGAACCTAACCGAACCGGTGGAGCTACGGCGCCATGTGGCGGTTGGGAGTCATAAATTATAAACTTTGTGCCAAGGAAATTCGATCTGAAAATTTAGCATAATTTCATGAGTAAAAATCAAGAAGCATATCCAAAGTTATATTAAAAAATGTATATATTTCTCCTAGGGCTGCAAATGAACTGAATGTTCCGTGAATAGTTCATGAACCGTTTGGCAGGAAGTTCGTTTGTGTTCGTTCGTTTAATAAATGAACGAACATGAACAGAGGCCGTGTTCGTTCATTTATGTTCGTGAACGCTCGGTAACATATTCTTTGTGTTCGATAGTTCATTAGTGTTTTTAATTTTTAAATTTTATTTTAGATACTTCAAAATCCTGAAAAATAAATATTTAATAAGTACGTTCAAGAATGCTTGTTTGTGTTCGTTTGTTTTCATTTGTGTTCATGAACATTCGTTTGTTTTCATTTGCATTTATGAACGTTCATTTGCGTTTGTTACCTAAAATTAACAAACGAACACGAACACGAACACGTTCATTTCCTTAATGAACGAACACAAACAGAAAATCTCGTTTGGTAAGTGTTCATGAACAGTTTATGAACATAAATATATTTCCTTAACAAACGAACACGAACAAGCTACAATATATATTAATTAAAACAAAAAATGTGAAATAAAGATTAACTTTACGCGTTTTCTATTAAGTATATAAATGTTTGAAGTTGTTATAAGCGGATAATGGTCATTATATAAATTGTATTTAGTGAACCGGGTAAATATGATATTGTAAGTATTTTGAATGAACCGGTATATTTGATATCAAATTTTTTGGTTGAATAAATAAGATATTATGCAAGATTTTTAAGGCAATATGAAAATCAACGTTTGTTAGAATGACGGGTATCAAAATATGGAATGCATATATAAATTCGTACCTGACTTTTCCAATGTAACCGCTATTTGACCTGGATATGTTATCTGCATTCATTGAAATAATATACTCTGTACATGTACTTCTCCTATTCCGTTTGGCTGATAGAAGAAATTTACCATTCTCCACCGTCAATGCTGCAAATGCCCACAAATTCATAAGAAATATTGATGATATTCATTCGGATCCACAAGTTAACAGGTTCTCATGGTAACTAAAAAAAAGTGTTTGCAAGTGCTTAAGTTTTTTGAAGTTGTTATAGGCGGACAATAAGATGTTTTAGTGTTTTACAAAAAAAGAAAATATTAGAAAATTTGAACAAAATGAACATCATTTTAAAATAGGAAAAACATTTTGTTTAACGGTAGTAGAAAGTCCCTCAAATTGGTTTAAACATGTAAATTGGTAACTTCATTTTACTCATTGAATAGTTTTGTTAAAGCTTGTATGAATTGATCATTCGACTCCTTGATACTCGATTACCAAACACCAAAAACAAATTATGTCAACTTCAAACCCACAATGTAAGTCAACAACCAAACCAAACATAAATAAATAATTAAATCTAAAGAAATATTATCTTATAAGCGAGAAGAGTAAAGACTTACCACTGCTAAGACAAAGATATAGATAATATGTCGAATTCGATTTATCTCTCTTAATAAAGCACTGAATGGTGGGATCCCGAGGCCCCGGCTGTAATTAAGTAAACTTGTGTTACAGAATATCAAGAATAACTCAAAAACACCCAAAAATTATATAAATAAAAACTAATTAATAATCGATTAATCAATCTACCTGTTTGAGTGAGATTGGAAATGTGATCTTCCCCGACGATTCAGGGGAGCTAACAATTTCTTTGCACATTTCTCTCCACGACCTACAAACCGACGCACACGCAACAACATGCTTACGAGCAGGCCAACTACTCTCACTAGCCTCTAACCTCTTAATCACGTCACTCAACAGTTCAGGTGGAAGACCAACCCACGGGCTATTAATTACGAAATCAGGGTGATCATCAAACTCATGAGCCGCACTTTGTGATTTACTTTTGTTAAGACTCGAAAGCTTCACTTCAAAACCGCGCCTAGATAAGCTCCCAATTCCATCTCTAAGATCACGAACTATGCTACGAAACGACATTTATTTATTCCAATCTGTAATGCACAGATTATACTTTAGTTCCACAATCGGTTAATGGGCAATAAAAGTAAAACACTTTATGGTGATAGCTTAATAACAAAGGAAAAATGATTAAAGTAGTATAAAGATAAAAGGTGAATAAGATGGGAGGAGAAAAAGCAAGATAGAAAGAAGATTCTCACACCAAAAGAACCTCTCAAATGTTATTAAAGAATCATAAAATGATTAAAAATCCTTACTTTAAACATAAACTATCGCAAAACCATAACTCGACGTTTTAGGTTCAAAACACTGATAAAAAAAATTACTGTAACAAGTAACATAACAATATGCAAAAAGGATGCTAATTGGTGTTAAATTTATAAAATTAGAATCAGAGATTTCTCAAATTATAAATCAAAAGGACGATTACAGTAACGTGACAGGTAAACGGGCAACAAGCTGCGCCGCAACTCACTTCTAAATAGCAAAACCGATCCTATTAAAAACTAAGTTTTATTTTTTGCCCTTTTAACATCAAGAGTTATTACAATTTTATTTTTTGTTCAAAAAATTGTTGAACAAAAAAAAAATCAAAATCACAAATTTAAATTGCATAAGAATTAAAACTAATATTAATATAACAATAATTCAACTTTTTAAAAGCAAAACTATAAATTTACAAACATAAATTCACTAATTACATTCATAAATAGCAACAAATCAACAATCATGCAAAATTATTCAATACAAACAAGCTAGGGCAAACTAAACACAAACACAAGTGCATAATCAACGAATCAAATCATTTAAACCCCCAAATTTCATATAAATCGAGCGAAATCGTGAAGAACAAATTGGGGAAAAAGGTAATACGAGTGATTAAACTGAAATTAACGAAGATTAAACAATGAAATAGCTCAACTAAGAAGCAAAAACCTTGAATTTGTTGTGAATTTTGCGGTTGAAGGATGAACAAGTGATGGATCCTTGACTTTCTAACGCGGTTTCTCGCTCTAAAACCTTGTGGGTTTCTCTCTCTAGAAATGTCAAGCAGACATGTTAAATACGGTTGAGGGTCTTAACTTAACCCACTTTGGGAAAAAGTTACATACATAACCTTGGAGTATGCTAGAGTTTACATTATAGGACCTTTGTTTAGTAGGATATAACTTTGAGAATGAGAATTGATTGAAGAGTAGATGCGTGATATGTGCCGCTAGTGCAAACGACGTGGAGTAGGTCCATGTTCTCGTCATCTAGTGAATAGTCCATGTTTTAGGTAGTTCTTTTTGTTCACTGAATCAAGAGTAAAATGCTCTCGTATATTTGGTTTTGTAAAATAATATATATAGTTTTCAACTTTTGGAAATTAGACCGGTGGTTCCTGTGGTTTGACAATTAGTTACTTGGATAGTCCCTGGAGTGTAATTTCAAATGGACTTAACGGAGAAAACTAACCCTTATCCACTCCATGGACTATTTGAATAACAAACTGTCAAACCACAGAGACCACCTGTGTAATTTTCAAAAGTTTGGGACTAAATGTGTTATTTTACAAAACCACATGGACCATCCAGACATTTTACTTCTGAAATTAATTTCAAAGGAATATTGAGTTGTTAATGAAGAGATATGTAGAAAAATTGCCTCGAATGTATCTCTTTAAATGTCATCAAGCTTCTACCTATCTTCCTTTGGCCATGAATCCGGATCGATCCACATCAATGTGTCGGTTTGGTCATGGGTTAAAACTAGGGATGTAAACGAACCGAAAGAACATGAATAAGGTCTTGTTCATGTTCGTTCATTAAGGAACATGCTTGTTCATGAACGCTTACCGAATGAGATTACTTGTCCGTGTTCGTTCATTAAGGAAATGAACATGTTCGTGAACTGTTCTCAAACACTCACCATACGCAAATAAACTCTAACAAATGTTCATGAACATAAATGAACACAAACGACGTTTATGAACACAAATGAATACAATATTCATTTTAGAATAAAATCTACATTTTCATCAAAAACATTACGAAGAATCCACAAAATAAATAAACACTTAACATAATTATCCGAACACAGTTGACATGATTATAAGAAACATGATTAACACAAAATTAAGAGTTTGTTAAGCTTTAATACAAACTAAAATTGAAATAATGAAATGAGGGATGTTGTGAGAGGCATATAAGATAATAGGGTTTCAAAATTTTAAACACTAAAAACAATAAAACAAAGTACAACATATAAAAACCTTTAAACGAATTAACACAAATAAACATTAACGAGCGAACATAAATGAACTTATTAACGAACGTTCACAAACATAAACGAAAACATTACCGAACATTCACGAACATAAACCAACGAACGAACGCAACCTTTGGTTATGTTCGTTCGTTTAACTTAACGAACGGAATTTCTTGTTCGTGTTCGTTCATTTAATAAACGAACGAACATAAACGAATTTCCCGCCGAACGGTTCATAGACTGTTCGCTGAACGTTCGGTTCGTTTACAACACTAGTTAAAACCAAACCTACATTCATTGTTTGGTTTTTTGGTTGTAAAGGGAATAAAGTGTTGATTATTTTGGTGTAATTGAATCGACTTGTTATCAAAGTGTTTAATAATATACATCAAACAAGTTAGGAAAGCGAAGTGCATGCTTGTTTGACTTTATTATTATTCTAAGTATTTGGAGCAGGGTCCAAGGGGTGGCAACCCCTAGCTGGGGTCGAGCTGACAGGTTAGCATGAAAATAATTACTTTGATTTAAAATATTTCGGTGGAAAATTGGCTCCAGTTTAGAGAGCAGTTTCTTTCCCCGACCTTAAATTCAAAATGCCTTCCATTTGATCAGACATCATATTCACGAATTCATCACATTCACACTTTTGTTCTTGAAGAATTTTGATCATGAGTTTTATCCGACTGGAAAACTTGAGTGAACCATGATGACTGTCGTGAACGCAATCAAAAACCTATTTAACCTAAATAGATAGGATAAGCAGGGTATCGCACCAAAGGAGTATTGTGGAAAACGTTGTGAATTAACACTATTAAACTAATTGCAAAAATATAAAACTTGGTTGTTTGAGAGTTTGATTAAACTACAAATTACTAAAAACTAAGTTGTCAACAAATGGAGAAAACAATGGTTCCTCCGAATTTTAGATTCAAGCAATGACAATTACGTGTTTAAGTTGTGACAATCACCTAGACATGATTGTTGTAACACCTCGTAAAATCATGTCCAGTATAATCAAGACACGTGTCATGGACTTTAAATGTGTAAGGAAATGATTTCGAGGGACTACAATTGTCAAACAATGTAAATATGTAAGTAAAAGGATCCAAAGTGTCAACATGCCATTCTTATGCCTCTGATTGACCTCACACGACGTTCGTATTCTTTAACGAATAATTTGTCGGACATGGAAAGTCGATTGTGCTGGAATTAAGGACCTTACGAAACATAGGGGTTAAAAGTGTCAACATATTAAACGTTACCTCTGAGTGACCTTTTAACGATTCCGAAAGCATTGTAATAATTGTATATTTTACTCTCTAGAATATTGGATAGTAATATCATGGAGTTTCGGTGAATACAAGACGTATCGGGTGATCTTACATCTAACCGGGAGCTTAACGGAGTTAAATAATGACCCAAAACACTTGAAAGTTAACTATGGGGGTCATAAGTGCAATAAAAGATAGTTATTTAAATTAAAATTGGACCAGGGACTGAAATTGCAAAGTTTGGAAACTGTTTAGCGGATTTTCCCATTGTCGCGGCCCTCGTAGACTCCCTGTGAGTCTTACGCGGCCCGCATACGAGTGCCAGCGACTGAAAAACCTGCACAGCTGCAGGTTCAGTCAGTTCCACCGCCTTTGCATGCTAATTTTCGATTCTAGAGGCTTGTTTGATGGTTTCCTCTGCCACCACAACACCTGTAATCATCTGGGAGCTTCCCTAAACATGTGTAATGATCTTGGCAACTTCAAATCTCCTATAAATAGCCCACATTTTGATCACTTAGAACTTGCACATTGAATTTTCATTCAAAGCTCACTCTCTGAAGTCTCTTGGAGCTCTAGGAAGCTTTTCTCAGTTCAATATTCGTGCTAAGTACTCTAGTAAGTGTTCTTAGCTTCCTAAGGGTGTAAGGGGCACTCCTCTAAGTGGGGAGTGACCTCTCTTACCCACAGCCAATCAGCATGCGCCACGTCAACTCCCCACTTAACTCCCCCCACACCCTCAATTTGATGGCGGCACTCCTCTCTTGGGAGACTTGCTTTTTTTTTTTTTTTGTAATTATGCATGTATTATAAATTAAACAAATATTAATAAAAATTTAAGAAAAGACATCTCATTAAATTCATATATCATAAATTTCAAAGTGAATGAAGAGTAATTAGAATTTAGATTTAGAATCTATATATGATAAAATCAAAACTGAATGAACAGTGTTTTGATTTTATCATGTAATACTTTATATTCATTTATTAGACTATGGGGTAAGGGGCATGGGTTGGGTACAAATGCCCAAGTCACCTCTTTGGGTGGGCTTGGGTTTCGGCGTGGCCCCTTGGACGGGAGTTTCAGCCCGGGTGTTGGGTATGCCTAGCGGTCCTCCGTGGCCGGCTCTCATTGGCTGGGTTGGCTAGGCCATATCGGCTAGGTTTAAATTTTAAAAAATAACCGTTTGGCCAAGCCAAACGACTCACCCAAGTCACTATAAAACCCCCCAACCCCACTGTCTGTCCACATCGCTACCCCAACCCTTCACTCCACCTACCCGAACCCGCTACCCACACTTGATACCGGCACAACGCGATGAAGGGCCGCCAACCCGGTGAGACCCGTTACTGGCCGGAAGCTTTCGCTAGCTACCGGCACAACATGGGGAACGACCGGAAACTGAATGAACAGTGTTTGTTTTTTTAATTCTTTATTATGCGATTTTTTTTTATATTGAGCAATACCTTATATTCATTTATTAGACTATGGGGTATGGGGCGAGGGTTAGGGTGTGGGTTGGGTACAAATGCCCAAGTCACCACCTCGGGTGGGCTTGGGTTTCGGCGTGGCCCCTTGGGCGGGAGTTTCAGCCTGGGCGTTGGGCATGCCTAGCGGTCCTCCGTGGCCGGCTCTCTTTGGCTGGGTTGGCTAGGCCATAGCGGCTAGGTTTAAATTTTAAAAAATAACCATTTGGCGTGGCCGGCTCTCATTGGCTGGGTTGGCTAGGCCATAGCGGCTAGGTTTAAATTTTAAAAAATAACCGTTTGGCCAAGCCAAACGGTTCTCCCAAGTCACTATAAAACCCCCCAACCCCACTGTCTGTCCACATCGCTACCCCAACCCTTCACTCCACCTACCAGAACCCGCTACCCACACTTGATACCGGCACAACGCGATGAAGGGCCGTCAACCCGGTGAGACCCGTTACTGGCCGGAAGCTTTCGCTAGCTACCGGCACAGCATGGGGAACGACTGGAAACTGAATGAACAGTGTTTTTTTTTAATTCTTTATTATGTGATTTTTTTTATATTGAGCAATACCATATATTCATTTATTAGACTATGGGGTATGGGGCGAGGGTTGGGGCGTGGGTTGGGTACAAATGCCCAAGTCACCACCTCGGGTGAGCTTGGGTTTCGGCGTGGCCCCTTGGGCGGGAGTTTCAGCCCGGGCGTTAGGCATGCCTAGCGGTCCTCCGTGGCCGACTCTCATTGGCTGGGTTGGCTAGCCCATAGCGGCTAGGTTTAAATTTTAAAAAATAGCCGTTTTGCCAAGCCAAACGGTTCACCCAAGTCACAATAAAACCCCCCAACCCCACTGTCTGTCCACATCGCTACCCCAACCCTTCACTCCACCTACCTGAACCCGTTACCCACACTTGATACCGGCACAATGCGATGAAGGGCCACCAACCCGGTGAGACCCGTTACTGGCCGGAAGCTTTCGCTAGCTACCGGCACAACGTGGAGAACGATCAGCATAATTTAAACACGTGCCAACACAAGTGGCGCGAGCTACGACCGAAGCTCGACCGTTTTAAAGCCTACTACGATAGTGTCCCAGACGGTGATATAAGTCACGAAGACCGGGTGGCGGTGGCCAACATCAAGTTCCTGGGCAAGGAGCGGAAGCCGTTTGACAAGCTCGCCATGTTCGAAATCTACCTAACGCTTTAGGATTTTTTTTTAATTTGTAATCTTTTTTTCTTTTAGAATTTTTTAATTTTTAGGAACTTTTAATAATAATTTTAGGCTTTTTTTTTAATTCTGTGTGTATTTTTTTAATTTTTGGTTTTTTTTAATTTTTATAAAACTGGCCAACCCACGCGGGCTAGCCACGCCCCGCCCCGCCATACCGACCCAACACCTCACTCACCAGCGGGTGGGCTCGAAGTCCACGTGTCAACCTATGCCCCAAACCCCCGCCCCACCATACCCCACAATCGAAAACACCAATGCCTTTCGCGCAACGCGCGTCATTGAAAAACACTAGTTCATATATGATAAATTTCAAAGTGAATGAACAGTAATTAGAATTTAGATTTAAAATTATTTATATATGATAAATTTCTAAGTGAATGAACAGTAATTAGAATTTAGATTTAGAATTCATATATGATAAATTTCAAAGTGAATGAACAGTAATTAGAATTTAGATTTAGAATTATTTAAAATTAGAATAGAATAAATAGTAACATCATTAAGAGATGATACCGGTCTCAAATTTACCAAACCGGTGTATTTCCGGTACCGGTTCTGCACAGGTATTCACCGGTTTTTACCCTTAAATACTGGTGCCGTACCAGTACCGACCAGTACCAAACTGTACCATACTAGGTATATTCGGTACCGGTACCCACTTTTGGGGATTTCGATAACGGTATTTTCGGTACCGGTTGGTACCGAGCTCATCAAAACCTGTAGCAACGCAGCAATGCAAGTAATTGCACCGTTTAGATTACTTTTCATACACACAGTAAGTAAACTGTATTTCGTTTGAATGGGGTTTTATATACACAACAACTTATTTTGCTTTCTTTTTTGTCTTTTTCTTTAATGAATGAATTGTAGCATGTAAAATTAACTTGGATATTTAGAATATTGATGAGCAAATCGTATCAAATCCTGTAAACGAACCGGTATCGTATCGGTACCAAATTTACTATACGAAATCATTTTCGGTACCAATTTGGTACCCACCTTTTTGCGTTTTCAGAATCGTTACTTTCGGTTCGACACCGATCTAGCACCATACCTGTATTTATTGATTTTTACCTTCAAATACCATACCGTATTGTACCGAGCATTTTCGGTGCCGGTACCTAATTTCGATGATTTTCCGGATCGGTACTTTTGCTGCCGTTACCGGTACCGAGCTCATCCATATTTTAACGTGTTAGCACCGTAATAACTGAACTGAAAACAACCGAATTTCCAACGTGTAGGACGTGTGGGTCCTATTATTATATATTAAGTTATTTAAAATCGTTTTTATGACGGAGTGACTATCCTTACCACCTCATTTTATTTATGTTTTGATATTCGGTATTTGTTTGCCGTTGCAGACACGCCTTTTGTAGTCATTGGGTCCCGCCGCAACGCGCGGGCGGACCATACCTGTATTTATTGATTTTTACCTTCAAATACCATACCGTATTGTACCGAGCATTTTCGGTGCCGGTACCTAATTTCGATGATTTTCCGGATCGGTACTTTCGCTGCCGTTACCGGTACCGAGCTCATCTATATTTTAACGTGTTAGCACCGTAATAACTGAACTGAAAACAACCGAATTTCCAACATGTAGGACGTGTGGGTCCTATTGTTATATATTAAGTTATTTAAAATCGTTTTTTTTACGGAGTGACTATGCTTACCACGTTATTTTATTTATGTTTTGATATTCGGTATCTGTTTGCCGTTGCTGACACGCCTTTTGTAGTCATTGGGTCCCGCCGCAACGGGCGGGCGGAAAATAACTAGTTAAAAATAAAAATAACATTCAAACTAGAAAAATAAAAAAAACAAACTACTCGTCGTCGGAATTCGCTTCAAGGTGAGGTAGATCTAAACGTCCGAGATGCTCAACGAGATCGTGTTTTAGTCTCCAATGCGTTTCTTCGTCAATAAGCTCGCTAAAAGCAGTATCATCGAAGACGGGTTCGACTGGAGGATCTCGAATGTGTACCGGTGCTATCGCCCTTCCGTCGTCTTTTATAATCATGTTATGTAAAATAATGCATGTATACACGATGGACCTTATCTTTTTCACCGTTTTGGAACGCATTGGACGATTTAGTATTCCCCACTTCGCCTTTAACACACCAAACACCCGTTCCACATCTTTTCTTGCGGCCTCGTGTTGCCTCTTGAACTTTTTTTCATTCGGGAAGTGAGGATATGGAAAAGACTTCCACAAACACGGACCAGCTAGGGTAGATCCCATCAGTAAGATAATTGCCGCGTTTGTATAAGTGGTCGTTCTCCTGAAATGGACAATTTGGCGCCGTTCCGTTTCGTTGAGTAAGAAATAACGGAGATTGTTGGAGCACGTTGATGTCGTTTTGTGAACCCGCCGGGCCACAAAAAGCATGCCAAACCCACAAATTTTGAGACGCCACCGCCTCTAACATAACTGTCGGGTATTGATGATCGCCTCTCATATATTGTCCACGCAATTCTGTGGGGCACATTCTCCATACGAAGTGTGTACAATCCAGACTACCTAACATACCAGGTAGGTGATGTCTCTCCTCATGAGCCTGATACAATAGCGCAACGTCGTGGCTCGTTGGTCTACGTAAGAATTCACCAGCATACATTCTACAGACCGTCTCGCAGAAATAATCAAGGAACTCACGAGAGGTCCTTTCAGCCATATATAAATACTCGTCGTTTTCGTCTGGTGGGTTACTGGTTGCAAGTTGTTTAATCGCAGAAGTAACCTTTTGCAACGGCGTGAAACTTTTCTTCATTCTCCTGTCCAAGCCCTCTTGAAACCACTCGTTATTCGCTTCCACATCACTAACAATTTTTAGGAACAAAGACTTGGACATACGAAACCTCTGACGAAAAATATCGGCATTAAATTTTGGATTATCGACAAAATAATCGGCCATGAGTGTTTCGTGGCCTCCCACACGATCTCGATGGACAACTTTTTTTTTACTAGAAGATGCCGTGTCTAGTAGCTCCGCTTGTTGGATGAGATTTTGGAAGAAAATTAAACTACTATCGCTTGACGATGAATCTTCATCGTCTGGAAAGTCGGGCAGGAGAGAAAAAAACGGGAACTCGGAATCCTTTTTTTTAAGGATTGGGTAAAAAATTAGATGAGTTGAAGGGTTTAGGAGAATGTAGAGGGAGTTGTTTTGGGTTTGAAAAATAAAAAGATTGAAGTGGGTTAGTATTTATAGGGTTTAGGATAAATTTTTTTAATATATAACGGCTATATAGCCGTTTTAATATAAAAAAAAACGGTCAAAAAAAATACAAATCTCATCGGTGAACACACCCCGCTCCCCACTCCCCGATTTGGGTCACCGAGGGGTCGGCGGCGATGTTCCCGATCGGGGAGTACACTCACCGCACCCCTCCCCGCAGGCGCCCCGGACACCCTAAGTTTAAGTTTTATTAGCTTAACGACCGAAAGTCAAAGTTATCGTAATTAAGCTTTGACTTTGTGATTAATCACAAACGGTCCAGCCATTATTCGAATTGAAAGTGGCTATGTGTTGGTAATTATGTAGGTAATAAACCTTTAAAAGGGCACCTTCTAATTATGTAACACCCGTTCTTATAAATTAAAGTTTAACGTATCATTTACGAAAAACAATCATGTAATTAAGATTACATATGCGTTTGAAATTTACGGGTTTATTAAAACTTTTTACAATTTAAAAGTATACAACATATCATGTGTACGTTCGTCGTTTAACATAATAACGATGCATAGTGCGGAAGCTTATTTCTTGATCGTGTTCGGTTCTTCGTTGTGCTTGATCATCCTCCGGTGCTAAAATTTTACCTGAAACTCATAAAACATGAGTTGGATTAGTCATATGTAACTTAGAACGTATTTAAACGGGTTCGCAATGCATTAACGGTTAAAATAAGCGATTTTCGCGAAACTGACACCCGCTCGCGTAGCGCCACTGCCAGTAGCGCTACGCCACGGCTTGTTTTCGACAGAATGTTGTTTACTGGTGCTGCAGATTTCCAGCGCGACCTGATTTCACGGAAACGGCCATAACTTCTTCGTTATTGATCCGTTTTACCCGATTCTTTTTCCTACGCGTCCGTAATTTAATCCTCCATCTTATGGAGTTAAAATCCTACATCCAACATAAGAAATTTTGAGACTTCTAAGCCTTCGACTCGTTACCTTTTTACCGAATTTTAACCCGTTTATGCATTTTATCAAACAAACGTATTTATTTGATTCCTATATCTCATACACTTCTTCAAATTAATGTTACCTACTATATTAGGTTCTAATCATAGGTTTATTACACAATTTAAACCCGTTTTCGCTCGTATGCTTATTTTGACCCGTTAAGGGTATTTTAGCACTTTAAAACTTTCTACTCGCTTTCATTCCTTTCTAGCATCTTATTCCTACATTTATTATCAAGTTATCTTCCACCACATCTATATGTGTGTTGGATTTAATATGGATATCTACATGTTCCGAGTTTCTACCCCTCGGATTATCATTTTACGGCAAAGACTCATATAAAGTCTTTTGACCCAAGGATTTACATCCTTCACTACCTATACTCATTCTAAGCATATATTTAATCATAAAACTTATTTCCGAACCACCTTTATGGGTCGTTCGTTCAAATTAGCTTACAAGGGCAATTTGGTAAATTTTCATCCTTCTTTTACTACAAGGACCTTTAAATACTTGTTTGACTAAAAATCCAACCTTTTAACTATAATTCTTGTTTGTAAACTCATGTGCTTCTAAAACACCATAAACATAATTCAACTTATTCGGTTTACCTAAAGATAACCGAATATCTATACCTTAACCTTGTCTAACTCTTATAGAACTCCAAATTCTACGTGATGAGTTGTGTTATTATACATACCTGGCTCGGATCAATATATTGACCCGTTTCAATACCTTGCCTTCGTAACCGCTAAGCAATAGCGATGTACTTATCCATTTGCTATTTATTCCTATAACATGTAACTCGGCAAACCATTAGACAATATTGTCAAAGGGTGATAATTTCACATTTTGACCCGTTTATTTACCTAGTGATCTTCATCACTTCAAGTAAATGCCAATTTCATGTATTATGCTAATTTAAAGTCTACTAGCTAGAATACGGAATCAAGCATAACGTAACGGAACGGAACCGTAGTTACGTACCTTTTAAGCACCTTTTTCAAACGCGAATTTCCACCGGCTTGTCCACTTGACGATCCGGATTCCTCGCCTAAAGAGTTCCATTCATAACCAATTTAGAACCCTTTTTACAACCATTTATCATGATTCATTATGATATCGCAAATCTGCGTTTTTGTCCGATTATTAATACTTTAATCCTCACTTAGGCGTTTCAACAAACACCTAGCGGGTCAGATTTTACATAATCATTACTAGGTTCTTGACATGTTATTTTCCTCTATATTCACTTCAATTAACAAATCTATACTAAATCTTAACATCAATAAATTTCAGATTCACCACATGAATTCAGATTTCACTAGAATAAGAACCATAATTCTAGTGTTTATTTAGTTTCTACAAACTCACTAATCACCTACAATTGTGATTATAAACCCCACAAGCATAATGCTAGATTTTAACCAGAAATCATCTAGGGTTTATCCCCTAGATGCCATATTACTTCTAATTTCATCCATGCAAGACATAATCAAGCTAAATTTCAGTTTTTCACAATTAACCTAGAACTTGAGATGAATCAAAATATTAGAATTTTGCATACCTTGTGATCCCTTCAGTGAGTTGATCACTAATTCGTGTTTAGAACTTGATTTGGGACTGAATTGAACCTCCAATTGATCAATTTTTGTGAGAGTTAGGGTTTGGTGAAGAACCCTTGTCGCCCTCCTGCTTCTTGTACGACCAGAGACACTCAAAGTGTGTTTGGTGTGTTTTAATTTTTGTTTTTATGAAATTAAGTTTCAAGTTTAGCAACATAGGCCCCTCATCTTTTGTTTGACATATAGTTTTGGTTGTTTTAACCCTATTTCAAGTTATTTCTAGACTTGTAGTTAACTAGGTTATAATTTTCCTAGTTATTCATCTTGTTCAAAACCCCGTTTTATTTTAAGTCCCGTTAAATCTCGGGCCTTTTTATATACTTTGCTTTCTCAAAGTATTTCCCATCCTTTTAATAAATATTAGATTTATTTATTTAAATCCTAATATTCACCGGGTTAATTTTACCACTAACGGTATTTTACCCGTTTTTACTATTAACAAGGTTTGATTACCAAACCCGTTTTCGGGGTGTTACAAGTCTACCCCCCTTAAAGAGGTTTCGTCCTCGAAACCTTTTCTTTCATAATTTATCGAGTTTAACTCCATGCATATGCTCTCGATAATCAATTGAGCATTGCTCATATTTTAATCGATTGTTAGTATTACCATAAAATTTATGGTAATACCTTTTTGGTTACAAAACATCTACGTGCCTCATTCGACATAATACAACTTGAAATAACGTAATTTCGTTATTTCTACTAGTTTAGTTAACTTAGCGATATCCATATTATCGAACCCTTTTGTGAATCCGTTACCTTGACCCGTTTAAAGGTCTTTAGTGAAATCTTTCACTTTTAACAACAATTTCTTTTGTTTTCCAAGTTCATTTATTCGGTTCAGTTATACCGAATCCACTGATTATAAGCAACCAAATTTATGTAAATGACCTTAACCGGTCCCACTAACTAAACTTATTAGTCCAGTTACTCTTTACCGCTCGCTTGGTTATAATGTGATTCCACTTCACATTGTATTTCCTTGACCCTGATCGTGTCACGTCATGTTTAATTTATAACAACGTTTCTTTATCATACTTCTCTTTTTCGAATGTATTGTCTCGCACCTATCGATGTTAAGACCCAAACTCTTTGATATTAACCATTTTCTAATCCCCCTCATAATATCCATATTTGTTAAAACATTGTTTCTTACTAAAACTAAATTTTAGTTTAACGTTTCTCTTTTTTTTTTCTTCTCCTTGTCATTTCTGCCCGCTTATATGTTTTAGTGAAATCCCTCACTTTTGTCAACCAGGCCTTTCACGATCTCTTCGCTTTTAACTCACTCAGTTAAGTTAGCGAAACCCCTTGCTTTTATACTACCTTTACCTTCCGTTATTATTTTACGCGGGGAGTTTAACCATTTTCCTCGCTTCACGTTATTGACTCGTAGGTTCTTTCACTTAGCCTCGTAGGCTATTTCTTTAGATTTTTCACCTTTTTAAGGCGAGGCCCTTATGATCCTTTTGCTTCAATTCATGTCCCGTGGGTCATTTTGGCCTCGTAGACGTTTACACTAATTAATATCCCGTAGGTTATGATGATTCCGTAGATCATCTTTTATTCTAGTCTTTATTCAATGTGTATACGTTTATATACACATATGGCGTTAAGGCACCCCCTTTTTTATGTTTATAATTATTCACCTTTACTTTTTGGATTTCATTTGACCTTGACCGTAGTCTAAGGCTACATTGTTTTCTTTCGAATCATCTTTCCGGCTTCTCGACTTCTAACGTCAATTTACACGTCGGTTTTCCTTACACTTACCGTTACCCGGTTCTTACCTGTACTTCCTTATGTCCCATTACCCGGGTTCTTTTATTTCAAATGTTTTAACGCCTATAACTCCTTTACATAGGTTTATTAATATTTCACACTTTTATTTATCCGATTCGCACTTACTTAATTTAGCAAGTGTCATCCTTTATTAAATTTGTTTGACTTGTTCGTGTGATCATTCATCGCTTATGAATGCCAAACTTCAGTCCTTGTTTGACCTGTTCAGCTTTGAAATAGCTGAACATAATTTATTCAAAGTTTCTATTTACATTATTTTGTCGTCTTTTAGTTATGACTCAAAACCCGAGTCTTTTAACTTTCCATCCGAGTTCCCGTTTCTCGGTTCACGTATGTGTCTAAATCCTTACCCACCAACCGGGTGTTTTACCGCAGTCGTTATTATTGCAACCCTTACGGTATGCATTATGACTTCTTTTCGCCTTTATATTCCTACTTTGTTCTCAGATTTGGTGTTTTACTAAATCGGCCCGTTACGAGTCATATTTGCATTCTCAGAGTTCGTGTGTAAGCACACCCCTCCCAATTGCATACCTTAATCGTTTTACATTAATCTTTGTCCCTTCACTCGGGCTCATCATCCTAATGTAATACGCTTCCGTCACCCGGCTGTGCGTTTACATTATTATCAAATATTTTTGCTCATTTGATTCAATTGGGTACTTTTTAAGCTAGTCCCATTCACCCCGTCCTTACTACATCGGATGTAAATGTGTCCGCTATAAGAAGTTCATGGTATCATATGCCACTACTTACTTGGCCAGAGTAAGCGATTAACACATGACACGCATGACCTTTTTATAGTTTTCACATCACACCCTGTGTAAGTAATGCCTCTATTTGTTTCTCTTGGAAACAATATCCCGAACACATTTTCTATTCGGGTTTTTCCAAGTTCTTAATCTACATATGCAACTTTCAATTTCTAATTATTTGTTGCATATTACTATTTTTGCAATTAAATTTGAAATGTGCACCTGGTAATGCTTGCCCCGTCGGGCGTTCCCTGCCATTAACCTTATTCGCGGTCGTTACGCGATTTAGCCTTTGGTGAGCATGCTCCTCTAGTCATACTTCGGACCATTCTTCTATCATATCTGTAATCTGTTCAACTCTTGTCATCTTTAAATATAAGTGTCCTTCAATTAAGACATTCACAAAAGTTAGTAATGTCAACTTTACTAAATGCCCGTATCATAATACAAGGCTTTTCTACTATACGTGTCATCGCACGAAATTTAGTTAGCTATATCTATCATTTAATTGGGGTAACGTGTATTACACGATAACCCTATGCATTGTTTACAACACTTTAATAAGCTAAACGATTAACATACATGCACTTACCGGATTTGCGATCAAGCATCGAACCGAACACCAATCTTTGTTAAGAGCATAAGGTTTAAGTCCAAGCATGGTTTTTCCCCACCATACTTGAATCTCTTAAACCAAGGCTCTGATACCAACTTTTAACATCCGTTCTTATAAATTAAAGTTTAACGTATCATTTACGAAAAACAATCATGTAATTAAGATTACATATGCGTTTGAAATTTACGGGTTTATTAAAACTTTTTACAATTTAAAAGTATACAACATATCATGTGTACGTTCGTCGTTTAACATAATAACGATGCATAGTGCGGAAGCTTATTTCTTGATCGTGTTCGGTTCTTCGTTGTGCTTGATCATCCTCCGGTGCTAAAATTTTACCTGAAACTCATAAAACATGAGTTGGATTAGTCATATGTAACTTAGAACGTATTTAAACGGGTTCGCAATGCATTAACGGTTAAAATAAGCGATTTTCGCGAAACTGACACCCGCTCGCGTAGCGCCACTGCCAGTAGCGCTACGCCACGGCTTGTTTTCGACAGAATGTTGTTTACTGGTGCTGCAGATTTCCAGCGCGACCTGATTTCACGGAAACGGCCATAACTTCTTCGTTATTGATCCGTTTTACCCGATTCTTTTTCCTACGCGTCCGTAATTTAATCCTCCATCTTATGGAGTTAAAATCCTACATCCAACATAAGAAATTTTGAGACTTCTAAGCCTTCGACTCGTTACCTTTTTACCGAATTTTAACCCGTTTATGCATTTTATCAAACAAACGTATTTATTTGATTCCTATATCTCATACACTTCTTCAAATTAATGTTACCTACTATATTAGGTTCTAATCATAGGTTTATTACACAATTTAAACCCGTTTTCGCTCGTATGCTTATTTTGACCCGTTAAGGGTATTTTAGCACTTTAAAACTTTCTACTCGCTTTCATTCCTTTCTAGCATCTTATTCCTACATTTATTATCAAGTTATCTTCCACCACATCTATATGTGTGTTGGATTTAATATGGATATCTACATGTTCCGAGTTTCTACCCCTCGGATTATCATTTTACGGCAAAGACTCATATAAAGTCTTTTGACCCAAGGATTTACATCCTTCACTACCTATACTCATTCTAAGCATATATTTAATCATAAAACTTATTTCCGAACCACCTTTATGGGTCGTTCGTTCAAATTAGCTTACAAGGGCAATTTGGTAAATTTTCATCCTTCTTTTACTACAAGGACCTTTAAATACTTGTTTGACTAAAAATCCAACCTTTTAACTATAATTCTTGTTTGTAAACTCATGTGCTTCTAAAACACCATAAACATAATTCAACTTATTCGGTTTACCTAAAGATAACCGAATATCTATACCTTAACCTTGTCTAACTCTTATAGAACTCCAAATTCTACGTGATGAGTTGTGTTATTATACATACCTGGCTCGGATCAATATATTGACCCGTTTCAATACCTTGCCTTCGTAACCGCTAAGCAATAGCGATGTACTTATCCATTTGCTATTTATTCCTATAACATGTAACTCGGCAAACCATTAGACAATATTGTCAAAGGGTGATAATTTCACATTTTGACCCGTTTATTTACCTAGTGATCTTCATCACTTCAAGTAAATGCCAATTTCATGTATTATGCTAATTTAAAGTCTACTAGCTAGAATACGGAATCAAGCATAACGTAACGGAACCGTAGTTACGTACCTTTTAAGCACCTTTTTCAAACGCGTATTTCCACCGGCTTGTCCACTTGACGATCCGGATTCCTCGCCTAAAGAGTTCCATTCATAACCAATTTAGAACCCTTTTTACAACCATTTATCATGATTCATTATGATATCGCAAATCTGCGTTTTTGTCCGATTATTAATACTTTAATCCTCACTTAGGCGTTTCAACAAACACCTAGCGGGTCAGATTTTACATAATCATTACTAGGTTCTTGACATGTTATTTTCCTCTATATTCACTTCAATTAACAAATCTATACTAAATCTTAACATCAATAAATTTCAGATTCACCACATGAATTCAGATT
This sequence comes from Helianthus tuberosus, assembly GCA_030545235.1. Taxonomy (NCBI): domain Eukaryota; kingdom Viridiplantae; phylum Streptophyta; class Magnoliopsida; order Asterales; family Asteraceae; genus Helianthus; species Helianthus tuberosus. Next base: position 112,594,092 of record CM060373.1, read on the forward strand.
TCACTAGAATAAGAACCATAATTCTAGTGTTTATTTAGTTTCTACAAACTCACTAATCACCTACAATTGTGATTATAAACCCCACAAGCATAATGCTAGATTTTAACCAAAAATCATCTAGGGTTTATCCCCTAGATGCCATATTACTTCTAATTTCATCCATGCAAGACATAATCAAGCTAAATTTTAGTTTTTCACAATTAACCTAGAACTTGAGATGAATCAAAATATTAGAATTTTGCATACCTTGTGATCCCTTCAGTGAGGTGATCACTAATTCGTGTTTAGAACTTGATTTGGGACTGAATTGAACCTCCAATTGATCAATTTTTGTGAGAGTTAGGGTTTGGTGAAGAACCCTTGTCGCCCTCCTGCTTCTTGTACGACCAGACACACTAAAAGTGTGTTTGGTGTGTTTTAATTTTTGTTTTTATGAAATTAAGTTTCAAGTTTAGCAACATATGCCCCTCATCTTTTTTTTGACATATAGTTTTGGTTGTTTTAACCCTATTTCAAGTTATTTCTAGACTTGTAGTTAACTAGGTTATAATTTTCCTAGTTATTCATCTTGTTCAAAACCCCATTTTATTTTAAGTCCCGTTAAATCTCGGGCCTTTTTATATACTTTGCTTTTCTCAAAGTATTTCCCATCCTTTTAATAAATATTAGATTTATTTATTTAAATCCTAATATTCACCGGGTTAATTTTACCACTAACGGTATTTTACCCGTTTTTACTATTAACAAGGTTTGATTACCAAACCCGTTTTCGGGGTGTTACAAATTATCACATTATCTCAGTCAATTGTCGGGTCAAACCTATTAATAAAAAGTCAACAAAATCAGTTTTCACAAATAAATTCATAACTGATAATGCAGAGGTTATGGAACATGTTTAACACTTAAATAACTTGGTAAATAATATGAGAACATGTCTAGGCATGTTCAACCCGACAATTCTGAGTTTAGGCTCGGTTCGCAACCGAAAGTCGCAAAAGTAGACTTTTGCTTTGACTTTCAGTTCTGACCCGATTTAGCTTAGTTTAGATATGCCTTAAGATTCCTTTAGGACCATATTATTTGTTAGTATAACCCTCTGAGATTATACTATATGGTCCCTTAGAAATCTGAATCATTTGCATGTTTCCGTTAAATGCTTAATTGTTGACCATTATGCCCTTTTGTTATAAAAACGAGATTTTTGAAAATGTGAGAGGACAAAAACCTTTGTTACTGACTTATAAGCATGTCCTAAAAAATTGACATCAGTTTATGGTCTGAAATAAGAGTTATGCTCAATATCGTAAAACGAAAGCTTTTTATTAATTTAATGACATTTTTAGTATAAATCATATTTAAACCCAAATTTTGGCACCAAACTTTCTATCTACTGATATAATATAAGATTTAGGGATTTTTGGAAATTTTTGTCAAATTATATACTGATTATATAATAGAGTCTTAGTGTAAATTCGGTATTGACAAAATTGCCCTTTTCTTTGATAAAATGAGTTTTACATAACATTTTGATATCAAACGTTTTCCTACTGATTTCATATGTTAAATAAAATATTTTAAGCTTTAGAGACTGATCAAAATCTCAGATTTCCTTAAATAACCCGAAAATCGTCAAATACCGACTTTTACGCTTTTTAAATGCATAGTATGGGTTGAAACTATATTTGACACTTAAGACTCATTACCTTCTGATATTATAAGCAAATTTTTATACTTTAACAATAAGTAAAAGTTTTGAACTCAGATTTCCAAATATGACCCTTATAGCATACGTGAAATGACCAAAATGCCCCTACGGTGCATAGTTTGGCCATAAATGATAAAATTCACATATGTATGATATCTCACTGATATAACTTGTTAAAATAAATATTTTTACTGATTATTTTAGACCAGAACCTCAGATTACTGTTTAACCTCTTTTGTAATCTTTAAAATGACCAAAATACCCCTACGGGGCTTAAATTGATTTTAAATTCGTTTTGGGCATAATGGAAGATATCCTACTGATATCATAACATATTTTAAGCATATTAACTTGTGGAACTTGTTCATGACTCATTTGGTTACCCGTTATACATTTTCGCGCTCGATACAGTTTATGTAACTAGTTTGCATAAATTAACCGAAACGGGCCAAACCTTATCATTTTTACTTCAAAATCCAGAATGTGTTTAGTTTACCCATCTTGTACAAGTCTTCATACTTGTCGGGTCTAAATCACATTCAAATCCGGTCTTCGCTTTATCTTGCGTTTCGAACCGTAAACCTTTCATTAAAACTAACCGGTCTAAGTTAAGACTTAAATAAGACTTGTTAGGAATCTAATAGGTTATTAAAACCTTCATTCCATATTAGGAGCCCGGTAAAAGATACTTGTACTTGCTGATTGATATACGGTTGAGGATAAAATTTTATTTTTGCTCAGGTAAATACTTTTAACTTATTTTCCGTTATACGGGCTTGGGATACGGTATTATAATAATACCGCTTGGTCGGGTATGAAATTGTTTAAATCGGATTTTGATTAATAAATTTACATAACCCGTTTTAATCTGTTTTGTTTGATGCAATGCCTTTGGGGGGTTAATGACCATGTCTTGTCCTGGATATCCTCGGCTCATTTATTAGAAATGGCCACGACTTAAGCATGGGGTGTAGGCATACACCTGACAGTTGCGTATGTATAAACGGTATCTCACTCTCTTGTGGGCCTATACTTGTGGTGTGTCTATTAATCTAATCCGGCTCTTCTAACCGGGTCCCGCATGGACTACAAACATGTAAAACTGTATACAAGATTATTTAAATAATTGTCCCAAGTTATAAAAGAATATTTGTGCCTTGTGCATTTAAATCAATTTTTATAAACACTTTTCAAAAGAGTCAGTTAATTGTATTTACCTGTGTAAACTGACGTATTTTTCAAAAAGGTTAAGTGCAGTTACTACGCGTAATGGGTTGGCTACTCCTAGTATCAAATAAAGAGTCTTGCAAGCTTTTGATGCTTAAATCTGTTGAACAATATTTCTTTTTATTTTAGATCCGCCTGTGGATCCACTTACAATCCGTTGTGTAATATTTTATATTACTTTCGAATCGGTTTGTAATAATTACTTTAGACTTCCGCTTTGCATTTAAACTGTGATTATTGACCATGATGATATCAACTACGTCACGATACTCCCCACCGGGCCCACCGGTAATACGTGGAAATATCGGGGTGTGACAATTGTTGAATTCGATTAACTGGTTGTGATTATCCTAAGACTACTTACTCCGATTGTAAAAACAACGGAAGGTTATCATAAGAACAATCAATTAGGATTACTAACCTAACCCCTGTCAAATGTATCCCAATTACTAGAAATCTCGGGAATTGAATGAATTAGAATCAAGAATTAAGTAAAACCAATCATTTATAAGTCAACTAATCAAATCAAATGGTAAAAAGCATCAAATGCTTAGATTACCAATGTTCAAATTGTTTTAAACACATAAAAGTCAATTACTTACAAGAATCCTCCATCCGGAGGAAACCACCAAGAACTTAGCTGCTCATGGTAGTTGATTGATCTTCAAACGATCGAGAAACGGCTGATTGCATCTTCAATTCGGTTAATATTGTGAGAATTATGATGAGGAAGATGAAAGTTGAGAGCCAAAGGTCTTCTTTTGCTGCCAAAATTCGTGAATGAATAAGTGTTTCTGAAATTAGGGTTAAAAACCCTTTAATCCCATGCATAAAAGTCAATCTGCGCCCCCCATAAAACATGCCGTAGGCTACGGTCATTAGACCGTAGCTTACGATTCCTCATATGCTACACTAATATTTCAACAGTAAGTGAAGGTCCTCCACCGTAAGTCACGTCTCAGATATTCCGTGAAGTTTTTACTCCTATTATGTCAACCGTAAGTTACGGTTGACCAATCGTAACCTACATCACAATTATCCCAACCACGTGTAACTTGATTTCAACTTTCATTTATTAACACAAATACCCCCTGAACTTCATTATTTCTCATTTCTTGAGCTTCAAAACCATATCTTGGCCCGAATCAAGTTCAGGACACTACCGGTTACCTTGTTTATCATTCTCGAGCATTCCGTTCCACTTCCATGCACTTTAACTTTACCGAATTAAGCATTTAACCTGAAAATCATAATCTCGCGTAGTTATCACATTCAAAGCATATAAACACCTAAAAAGCAATTGATGTGTTCAAAATGTAACATATAAATTTCATCAAATGAGGCATAAAACTAACCCTTTTTTAGTACTAATGTTGGAAAAAGTGTGCTTTTGTCTTCCTTTTGTATTTTCAGGATTAAATGAGCTCAAATTAACAAAAGAAGCAAAAAGACATCAAAATCTAACATAAATACAAGAAAAGGAACAAGACGTGGCATGCCCGACCCCACGACAGCATCTTCCCAAGCAAAACAAGAGATCAGAAGCCTGAACACGCCCCGTGCTCAGCCAGCACGGGGGCGTGCCCAAGTGTCAGCAGAAAAGACAAAGTGGTAGAAGCTTCTATTGCCCACCACGGGGCCGTGCTCAGCGGACACGGGGCCGTGGTCAACTATAAGATTTGCACAATCCAGGCAAATCTTCATAGTACAAAGATTCTTCTGCACACGGGGTCGTGCTCAGCGGACACGGGGGCGTGGTCAACTAATAAGACAAAGCTGCATTTAATGAATAAAGAGAGGACGTGGACACGGGGCCGTGCCCACTGGACACAGGGCCGTGCCCGAGCTTCTGTTCAGCCTATAAATAGGAGTGCTTGGCTCAAGCTCAAACCATCCCTTGGCACACCACCTCTCTCACACTTCACCCACCACCCACCACCACCATAACACCATCATCCACCACCATCATCCACCACCATCATCCATTGTCCATCGTAGAGTGTGTGAGTAGTCTCGGGATCCAAGATTGATCGTAAGAGTTCTTGACAATCAAGGCCATGTTTGCCTAAGTCTCTTACATCACTTGGTGAAGACAAAGTGTCTAGTGTAATACTTTTTATTTCTAATCTTTTGCACTTTTTATTTGGTTTTGTATTAATGACTTTAATAACTAGTTGCTTATGTTAAAGGTGATCTTTCCTTATCGTTTGTCCGTGGTGTCTTGGCATTATTTTACTGTCTATATAAAATAAAAGATTTTCACCATTCATATCTCCACGGTCTATATGGAGGTATGTTGGCTGCCTGGTCGGGGGTTAAGGGAACGGTTTGGTAAAGGTCTTGCCATTGTTCAGCGTTTAGAGGTCCTGCAATGGACCTGGGTCAAATTTAGTAGGACCTCCTTCAATACTTAACGGTATTGGATGGCGGGGGTCCAAACTCTTTGATCCCCTCATAAGTTAACTACTATTAATACTATAACCCGGCTATTTAGGACTGTATCCCTGCTGACTCAGACTACTTAGTCGAGGGTAACGTCACCTCCAAAAGAGGGGCCTACCATAATTTGCATTAATAACTTAATTCATTATCTTCCAATAATCCACCCTTTTAGGATTGTATCCTTGCTGACTCAAACTACTGGGGGTGAGGGTAACGTCACCTTCAAAAGAGGGGCCTACTACAATAACTAAGATAATCTCTTAATTATGTGCAAAAGTGCGGAAATAATCAAAGGTTACACTAGATACGAGTCGGAACCAAGTGATTCATCTTGTCTATCTGTTTTTTCTTATTATTTTATTTTTCAGCATTTAGTTAGTTTTTATTTTTCTTAGTTTAAAACATTTTTTTCTAAAACTTTTTATTTTGATTAGACGTTGAGGATAAACCGGTACTAAAAGCTCTTGTGTCCTTGGACGACCTCGGTATCTTGCCAACACTATACTACGCTCACGATGGGTGCACTTGCCCATATGTGTGTTTAGTGTTAGTAAAATATCGTGTTTTATAAATTTAAAACTTGGCTAAAAATAAGTGTTAAAGGGGCTTAAAATATACACCTAATATATATAACACTTCACACGCATCAAGTTTTTGGCGCCGTTGCCGGGGACACAAGGATTTTAAGAAAGCTTAAAATCGACGGCCTAATCAGTTTTTTTTCAAAACCTTTTTAAAACGCGCGCACATTTTTCTGCATTTTAGTTTAGATTTGCATTTACAGTAGCCTGTACACGGGGCCGTGTTCACTGAACACGGGGTCGTGCTGCACATTTTCATAAAAACACCCAGTAACAGTAGCTTGAACACGGGCCGTGCTCACTGAACACGCCCCCGTGCTCAACGAAATCAGTAAATTTAATTAAAACGCCCAGATACAGTTCCTGAACACGGGGCCGTGCTCACTGAACACGGGGCCGTGTCCAGCCTCTGTTTCCGTTTTTATTTTTGTTTTCTGATCTCGAGACTTGGTTGTGGTCTGCTGAGTGATTCTTATGGATCAATACTCAGGAGGTTACAACTACACCTATAAGGAGGATGATTATAGGGGTAATTATTGCATTAATTGTCGTAACGCACGCTCGGTTCAAAATAATCCCTCATATCAACCATCCAATTCATACACATACTATGAGGAGCCCAGGTACGAGCCATCAACTTCATACACATCCTATGAAGACCAAAGGTATGAACCTCCTCCTTCATACTCGTATTTTGATGAACCATGGTATGAGCCTTCATACTCATACTTTGAGGAACCAAGATATGAGCCACCACCTTCATATGCTTATTATGAGGAACCATGGCAACCCACCTCATATGAGTATTATGAAGAACAAAATTACGAACCTTATCCATCATATGCTTACAATGAAGAACAATGGTGTGAACCATCTACTTCATATGGGTATTATGAGGAACAAAGGGTCGAACAACCGGATTCAAGCTTAGAAAATACCGATTCTTTTTCTATAACCGAAGTAACTGATAGGATATTAGAACACATTAGAGTTATCGATCGCTGTATAAGAGAATCTCGCGCAAGGGAAGAGGAGTCCCGCGCAAGAGAAGAATTAAAAAAGGAAGAGATAACTGAAAGTGTAAAAATGGAAGAACAAATAAGTGAAAAACCGACACATGAGTTAAACAACGAAATAGGTGAGTCCGACAACGTTAAAATTCAAGAAGAGTCTAATTTTGAAGAAATTAATCTCTTGTCACCTTCTTTCGAAAATCATTGTTTAGTACCCACTCATGCTAAGTTTTTAAAAGAGTTAAACACTAACACTAAAATTGACGAAACGGTAAGTGTTAAGTTAACTAATGATCAAACTTCGCTAATAAAAGAAGACCCATTTGAAATTAACATTACACCGGTTCCATGTTTCTTTCAAAATTCGTTTATTAGTAATGTCACAATTGATAAAGATCTTTGTGTTAACATAATGCCTAACTACATCTTCGAAAAATTAAGTATTAGTGATTTTTCTCCACTTCAAATACCCATTTTTCTATCCAATCGGAAAGTAATAAAATCAATCGGTATAGTTGAGGATGTCTTGGTTCAAATAAATCAAATGGTAATCCCAACCGACTTTGTCATCCTCGATGACGCTCCTCTAGTGTTGGGACGACCATTTGTAAAAACTCATGAAGCTTTGAAAAACCGGAAGTTCAACAATCTACCTCTTCAATTAGGGGCATTTAAAAGAAGTGTCGATCTCGAACGGTCAATGAAATATCCATTCGGCAATAATGACCCCCTAATTGAAGATGAAGATGAACCACCCGATACAAGTGAAGAGATCGACCACTTTGTTGAAGAAGAGGTCGCCATAGAACAAACTTTTAAAGTTCTTGATCGAAATGAGCAACCAAATAAGGAGTCTCCTAAAGACCCACCACTTGAGCTCAAAGAACTTCCAAAAGGTTTGGAATATGCTTTTCTAGACAAAGAGGGTAATTTACCTGTAATTATTTCGTCTAAATTAGATAGCTTAGAAAAAGAAAAATTAATTAGACTTTTGAAAAAAACATAAAAATGCAATAGCTTGGAAACTTGTAGACATAAAAGGAATTAGTCCTTCTATGTGCACACACAAAATTTTGATGAATGATGACTACAAATCGGTCATACAACCACAACGTCGAGTGAATCCAAATGTTCAAGAAGTGGTTAAAAACGAAGTCATCAAACTACTTGACGCCGGACTTATCTACCCTATCTCCGATAGTCCTTGGGTGAGTCCCGTCCAAGTAGTTCCGAAGAAAGGAGGTATGACGGTAATAACTAACGAAAAGAATGAATTAATACCAACGAGAACCGTCACAGGATGGAGAGTTTGTATAGATTATAGACGATTAAATGAAGCAACAAGAAAAGACCACTTTCCTTTGCCCTTCATTGATCAAATGTTAGAAAGATTATCCGGTCATAAATTTTATTGTTTCTTGGATGGTTTTTCAGGTTACTTTCAAATCCCAATAGCACCCGAAGACCAAGAAAAGACAACTTTCACATGTCCCTATGGAACTTTTGCTTATCGACGCATGCCATTTGGTCAATGTAATGCCCCCGCAACATTCCAACGTTGCATGGTAGCCATCTTCCATGACATGATAGAAAAGACAATGGAAGTCTTCATGGACGACTTTTCTATCTTTGGGGATTCATACGACCAATGCCTCGATAACCTTGAACGAATGCTATCCCGATGTGAGGAAACCAACCTCGCCTTTAATTGGGAAAAATGCCATTTCATGGTAACGGAGGGAATAATACTCGGTCACAAGATCTCGAGCGAAGGAATGGAGGTGGATCGAGCCAAAATAGATACCATTTCTAGATTACCACCTCCATCCTCCGTAAGAGCTATTAGAAGCTTCCTAGGGCATGCCGGATTCTATAGACGGTTTATCAAAGACTTTTCAAAAATCTCAAGGCCTCTAACAAAATTACTTGAAAAAGATGCCCCTTTCATCTTTGACAAGGATTGCAATCAAGCATTTCTAACCTTAAAAGAGATGTTAGTCAATGCACCTATCATGATAGCGCCTGATTGGAAATTTCCCTTCGAAATCATGTGTGATGCTAGTGACTTTGCAGTTGGAGCTGTCTTGGGACAAAGAAAAAAAAAGCATTTCCACCCAATTTATTATGCTAGTAAAACACTTAATGATGCATAAGAAAATTACACAACAACTGAAAAAGAGTTACTAGCTGTGGTATTTGCTTTTGATAAATTTTGTTCTTATCTTGTTCTTTCTAAAACTATAGTCTATACAGATCATGCAGCCATTCGATATCTCTTCAAAAAGCAGGACGCAAAACCACGTTTGATTCGGTGGATTCTACTCCTCCAAGAATTTGACATTGAAATCAGAGACAAAAGAGGAGCAGAAAATACCGCAGCAGATCATCTTTCGCGCTTAGAAGACCCAGCTTTGGAGGTGACCAGGGACGAGCAAATCAACGAAAAATTTCCAACAGAGTCCCTGGAAATGGTGGAATATAAGGAAGAGCCATGGTACGCCGACTATGCTAACTACCTAGCTAGCGGTATAGTCACAAGAGGATGGTCACATTATCAAAGAAAAAAATTCTTTGCCAATGTGAAACACTATTTTTGGGAAGATCCATATCTTTTCAAAATGTGTGCCAACCAAATCGTCCGACGATGCGTACATGGTAATGAAGCACGAAGAATTCTCCGCCATTGTCATGAAGGTCCATAAGGAGGGCATCATGGTGCCGCTAGTACCGCACGAAAGGTATTTGATTCAGAATTTTATTGGCCAACCATTTACAAAGACGCCCAAAGTCTTGTCAAGACATGTGATGCTTGCCAAAGAACATGTAATATTTCTTCCAAAAACGAAATGCCACAAAATGGCATTCTTGTTTGTGAAATTTTTGATGTGTGGGGACTCGACTTCATGGGACCTTTCCTACCATCGAAAGGAAACAAATATATACTTGTGGCAGTAGACTATTTGTCTAAATGGGCCGAGGCCGAGGCACTTCCAACAAATGATGGAAGAGTTGTGGTAAGATTTCTGAAAAAATTATTCTCTCGTTTTGGCATACCTAAAGCATTAACAAGTGATAGAGGTACCCATTTTTGCAACCATCAACTCGAATTTTTTTTAACAAGATATGGGGTCTATCACCGGGTCTCAATAGCATATCACCCTCAAACAAACGGACAAGCCGAAGTGACTAATAGAGGTTTAAAACGAATACTCGAAAAACCGTAGGGTTAAATAAAATGGATTGGGCAGATAAATTAGATGATGCTTTATGGGCTTTTCGAACTGCTTATAAAACAACAATAGGTACAACCCCGTATAAGCTAGTCTATGGAAAAAGTTGTCACTTGCCAGTAGAAATTGCACACAAAGCCTACTGGGCAATCAAAAATGTAAACTTAGATTTAGAAGTTGCTGGTAAAAATCGATTTTGTCAATTAAATGAATTAGACGAACTTAGGAATTATGCATACTCAAACTCCGAAATTTATAAGGAAAGAATGAAAAATTTGCATGATAAACATATTAAACCTAATGAATTTCGGGTAGGGGATCTAGTTCTTTTGTTTAATTCACGACTTCGATTGTTTCCTGGTAAATTAAAGTCTAGGTGGTCAGGACCTTTTTCCATCACCCATATTTTCCCACACGGTGCAGTAGAAATTAAATCTCGAAATGGGCCTCCATTTAAAGTCAATGGCCAACGGCTGAAACTCTATCAAGGATTCATTGAGGATGAAGAAGAAGAGATTTCGCTTCAAACGGTGGAAGAGTAAAACATCATACCTGGTAAGTTACGAACGATTGAGACGACAAATAAAGCGGTAAGTTCTCTAACCAAAGCTTATGGGAAACAAGGGCACTCACACGAGCACTAAAAAAAAAAAATATTTTTTCAAAACTTTGCTCGGCACGAGGCCGTGTCCGCTGGACACGGGGCCGTGTCCGCGCTGCAGTCGGGATAAATCCCCTTTTTCAAAACAGTTACTTCATTCCACACGCCCCGTTTCCCCGAAAAAGCTCTGGTTCTAGGCGATTTTTCGCAGATTTTCGACATCTCCTATCGCTCTAACAACATCAAGGTATGATTCTATCACTTTTATTAGTTAGATTAGTCACTTGCATGTAGTTAAAACACCAAAAATTTGGGGAAAAATCTAGGGTTCTTGAAGTTCATCCGGATCGAACCTCAAATTTTTGTTTAGATCTGGTTGCATTTAGTTAGATTAGTGTTATGGGAAGTAAATACACTTGTATTGTTCATAGATTCACCCGATTTCTCACAAAAACCCCAAACCCTTGTTCTTGAACCGAAAAAGATAAAATTGATAGGGTAAACGGGATATTTTGGGAAAAACGGCACTTAGGGTTTCATTTTCGGGGGAAACCGCACCTATTGGTCCAAAATTTTTCAAGTTTTCGAAACCGGGTCGAAAAATGGAATTTTTGAGTAACAGACGCCTGGACACGGGGCCGTGTCCGCTGAACACGGGGTCGTGTCCAGACCACTGTTTGCAGTTTTGACCGAAAATATTTCTGTTTCGTGCTAACTTTTGGTGTATTCTTGCAGATGGCCAGGAAGTTCACAAGATTCAACGCCAATGAGCTCGATGCTAGAGCTCGATACGAGATACTTCAAACAAGGCCAGAGGGATACCCGAGGTAACCATGCACGGACTTGCTAACCTTGGTGAATCAAATCGACCGCTTCAATAACATTGTCACGGGACCACTCAGAGTCGCCTTAACAACTCGACTCCGTTCCGTCCATGAATGCACTTTGGAATTCTATAGCACCTTCGCATTCAACTCAAGGTGCGACCCGTTCGACAATGACGGGGTGTCATTTCGATGTGGTGGAACGAGATACTCGATCTCTATGGCACAATTTGGGTCGATTGTCGGGTTGTATGCGGAAGAGGATGCGGGAAACGAAGAAAATACTGGAGGAATGAGAGAGATTGATGAAAACGAACGCCAAGCTATTTGGGCTCAGATTGGTGAGGGGTACTACAATCCGAGCAGCACTAAGAGTACAAAGCTGAGGGATCCGCTCTACAGATACATCCATAGGCTCCTCGGCTACTCTCTTAGCCAAAGGCATGATAGTAGTGGCGTCGTTGGGTTAAGAGATTTGGTTGTCCTCCACTGCATCCACAACCGCAGGCCACTCGATGTTCCGTTCCTCATGCTTCGAAACATGCATCATAACCGCCTTGCTAGTGTACCGACTCCTATCTTCTTTGGGGGATGGGTGTACCGTATCTTTAGGCACTTCGCCCACATACCTAGGTCATTTGAGAAGAGCCCATGGTCGGGTATGGTAGATATACACATATGCCGCTCAATGAACCTGATTTATGAGGCGGAGGACGGGACGGTGAGCTTTCAAAGGATGCAAGGTCATGCATGGAACCCGCAAGAAGCACTGGTCCTCCAAGCTCCGCAACATCATCAGTATCAATACCAACCCCACGGTGATCCGGGCCAATCATCCTCCTCGGGAGGCGGTTTTCCTAACTTTCAAAGTTTGCATGATTTGTTGCAGGAAAACCTTATGTGCACTAGGAACACCTATAACATGGCGAGCAACACCCATCACCGGGTCGGAGCTATTGAAAGAAACATATCCGATATCCAAGATGACGTTGGATACATACGAGACCACATTGCACGCCATGGAGGGGATGATGATGATGATGACGATGATGATGCCATGGAGTAGGCGGAAGGAGTGGAGGAAGAGAAGGTTGTTTGATGGTTCCCCAGGTTAACCCCTTTTCCACTCTTGAACAATTGATGGCCTGCGTGCCAAGTGTTGAACAATTTACTTTCCCTAACTTCTTTTATTTTCTGCATTTTTTTTTTCTTTTAACTTTGACATGGATGTTGAATATTGGTAAAAGTAGGATGTTTGCTATAGTATGGTATGGTGTCTATTGAATAAGCAGGTACATACGAGGCTTAGAGTGCTAAACGTTAGTACTACTAAGGCCGGGACAGGAAAACCGACGAAAGAAACCTGTTTTTCAAATTTGCAGACTGTCCACACGGGGTCGTGTCCAGCCAACACGCCCCCGTGCTCACTCCCCTGAACCTGCTGATTGTTTTATTTCTGCAGACCTTGACAGACACGGGGTCGTGTCCAGCTAACACGCCCCCGTGTTCACCTTCTGTAAGTTTTCGTTACTGGCACCTGAACACGGGGTCGTGTCCAGGTAGCCAGTAACACAAAATTTTTGCTTTTTACACCTTTTTACACATTAAATCAACCTAATTTTTTTTTTGGGACACATTGAGGACAATGTGTAATTTAAGTGTGGGGGGGGGGGGGGGATGCTAAAACCTTGAATCTTGCAAGTCCTAAATACAAGCCTTACACAAAACTCTATTGGAATCGCTAATCACCCCAAATTTTTTTTCAAAAATTTTCATTTTTTTTACTTGTCTAGGTTTAACTCGGGAAATTCAAGTTCTAAAAAGGTTATATTTTTACAAATTTACAACCGATAGCGTCGTGATAAAAAGAACCAACATAAGAAAATTATGAAAAGGCATGACAAGCTTAGTTAAAATTTAATTATATATACTTGATCACATAAAAACCCATTCCCACAAAAGTGAGTTTTGAGCCTTTATTGAGCAAACACTTACATATCATTTTACTAAATGCTCATTTTCGTTTCTTGTGTGAATAGCCGCTCGGTTCTTACGACTCTAGAACTTGCCATGACGATACATTCCCGGTCCTTACCAACTTAAAACCCGAGTAAGTAAATGATGGAGGCATTAGGACTAACCTTTTTATTTCTACACCATTATTTTTCTTTTTTTTACCACCTACCCAAAATCCTCCTAGTTAGCCCCTTTGAGCCTAAACCTTTTCATTTCAAAACCCAAACCAAACACCCTTTTTACCCACCAAAACCTTTTTCATTTTTACCCCTTTGTTTTAGTAACAAGTTCGATCTTTTCGTATGAAAAAAAAAAAAAATTGATGATGAAGCAAAAGAAAATAAACAAACAAGTTCATCAAAACTAACTTTGTTTGAATAAATAGCTTCATCAAAAATAAAGTTACAAAAATAGAAAGTCATACGAAAACCGACACTTGTTACGCTTTTTGCCCTTTTTCTACTAACCACTAACCACCAACCCAACCACCTACCTTTAACCCAAGCCTAACCCTTAACCCACAAAGTCCTCTTGATATTTACAAAGGTATATAAGTTAAAAAGGAGGAGGATTGATTGCTTGGCAAGCCTATGGTAGGAGTAAGTTCCATGCCGCTCTCGAGTGATCCACAAAAATACATTTTCGGCCGAGTGTTTTGTGATCCCCGTGAGGTATGTGAACTTGAATATAAATAGAATTTTAAAGAGGCATGTTATGCCCTAATAAGTAATTTATCTTATGAAAAGTTTTAAATAAATCATGACGAATAGGATTGTAAATAAATAAAAATAAAGCTAAATAAAGAATCTTGGAAATCCCGACACTCTACGACAAGCCCAAAAACCTTCTTCTCTACCCATTCCATTTGGGAGTGTAATAGCCACATATTGTCACACCCCTATTTTTCCACGTGTCACCGGTGGGCCCGGTGGGGAGTATCGTGACGTAGTTAGTATCATCATAGACAAACAACACAATATATATGAATGCACAGCGGAAGCAAAGATAGATTCATTTCAACTTTAATAAAGTGTAATATTAAATATCACTAATAGTTGAAACGGATCCACAGGCGGATCAAAATAAAATAAGATATTGTTCAACAGTTTATTGTCGTCCAAGCTTGCGAGACTTATTGTGGACGCTCTAGAAGACAGCCAGCCTATTACGTGTAGTACCTGCACTTAACCTTTTGGGAAAATACGTCAGTTTACACTGGTAAATACAATTTAACTGACTCATTTTGAAAATGGTTGAAAATTGATTTGAATGCTCATGGCACAAAACATTTTATAACTTGGGATAATTATATATTATTATAATCTTGTGAACGAATTACATGTTACTTGTGCGTTCAGTAGCCCGGATCTTGTCCGGGTTAAAGATCAATAGACCCTCCACATTAGAGTTATACACTGACAGGTGTACGCCTACACCCCGTGCTCAGGTCGTGGCCATCTCGTAAGATGATGCCGAGGATATCCGGGACATGGTCATTAACCCCCCAAAGGCTTTAAGTGAACAAGACTGTTTAAACGAGCCGATCAAATTATTCAATTAACCATTCAAAGATGTAAGATTTGATGCTCGATCAAGCGGTATTCTATGTACCGTAACCCAAGCCTGTATAGGGAAATAAGTTAAAAGTATTTACCTGAGTATAGTATAATTCTCAACAAGCAGAAAGGCAAGTAGCTTTTACCGGTGCTCCTAATCTGGAACGAAGGTTTATAATAACCTATTAGATTTCTAACGGGTCTTTATTTAAGCTTAAGCTTAGACCGGCTAGTTTAAAGGACGGTACGGTTCAAACGCACGATTAAGCGAAGACCGGATAGAATGTGGTTTAGACCCGACAAGTTTGAATACTTGTATAATATGGGTATACTAAATACATTCTGGATTTGAGACAAAAATGATAATGTTTGACCCGTCTCGGTCAATTTATGCAAACTAGTTACATAAACCGAACCGAACGCGAAAAGAGCGTTACGGGTAACCGTAAGAGTCATATGCAAGTTCCCTGAGATAATATGCTCTAAATATGGTATAAAATCAGTAAGTTATCTTCTATTATGCCCAAAATGGATTTAAACACAAATTATGCCTCATAAGGGCATTTTGGTCATTTAAAAGATTATAAAAGAGTTAAATTAGAAATCTGAGTTATAGGTCTGGTTTATACAGTAAATATACTTAATTTAACATGTTATAACAGTAGGGTATGACCCATATGTGAAACTTATCATTTAAAACCAAACTATGCACCTTAGGGGTATTTTGGTAATTTCACAAGGGCTAAAAATGTCAAAATTGGAAACCTGAGTTTATAAACTTGTACTTACTGTTATTTTATAAAAATATGCTAAGAACATCAGTAGGTATCAACCTTATATGTTTAATATGGTTATAGTACATACTATGCGTTAAAAACACTTAAAAAGGCGATTTAGAGCCGTTTCCGGGTTTTTAAAAGAAAGCTGATATTTTTATATTTCCAGAATGCTCAAAATATTTTATTTAACAAATAAAATCAGTAGAAAAAGGTTTGGAGTCAAAAGGATTTGTAAAACTCATTTTAAGGCTTAAAAGGGCAAAAACCGGTATTTACCGAATTAAACTTAGCGACCTATGATATGATCAGCCAAAAATTAAATAAAAATCTTTAAAAATCCCAAAATATTATATAACATCAGTGGGTAAAAAGTTTGATATCAAAAAGTGGGTTTAAATAGGTTATATGCTAATTACGCCGTTTAAGTAACATAAGGCTTTCAAATTACGATATTGAGCATAACTCTTAATTTGGACCTCAAACTGATATCAAATTTTAGGTGCAAGTTTATAAATCAGTAACAAATGTTTCTACTCTTTCACTTTTTCAAAAATCACGTTTTATAGTAAAAAGGGCAAAATAGTCAACTTTAAGCATAAATCGGAAACATGCATATGAATCGGTTAAGCATTGAACCAAGTTGTAAAATCTCAGAGAGTTAAACTTATATGAAAATTGGTCCAAAATATGATCTAATGCAGATCTCAAACATGCATGAACGGATCAGAACTGAAAGTCAAAGAAAAAGTCAATTTATGCGACTTTCGGTTCCGATTCGGGTTTAAAATGAAAATTGTCGAGTTGATCATGTTGAAACATGTTCTTACATTAATTACAAAGTTATTTTGATGATCAAACAGATTGCATGTAGCCTACATTGTTAATCATGCTTAAATTTGCAAAAACACATTCTGTTGACTTTTTAAGAAAAGCTTTGACTCGACAATTAACATACTTAGAGTGGGAATCTGAAAATACCCTTTTAGGGGTTTGTTACCCACATAAATACCAACTTGTAGGTACTTTCAATTTGAGAAATGACAGAGCCAATCTCGTTTAATCTCAAAGTTAACTTTAAATTACGATGGTTTGACTTTCGGTTGATAAACTAAGCTAGATCGAATTTGCAAAGGTTATGAATACTTACAATGGTCCTAATAAAGCTTAGAGATCACTAGGAAGATGTCTTGACGTCCAGAGAGCTCCAGGAATTGATCTTGTGAATTTTGAAGTTGCAAGTGTTCATAGTTTGCAACTTTAAGATCCTTTTATGCAGATTTTGATCACATATGAGGCTGCCACAGAGGTCTAGGATTGTTGTAAGAAGTATACAAGTGTCCCTAAATGCATGTAAGTCGATTGGTGAGTCCCTGGAGTCGTATACAGCTGGTTACAACTCGAAACAGGACAGCAACTGGCACCTGCGCACTGTTTTGTCGCTGGGAACTGGTAGGCGGGCCGCGAAGACCCTTACGCGGGCCGCGTACATGTCGTGCATCAGGTCACCAAGTTTCACACTTGTTGCAATTCAGTCCCTCCTCTTTTGATACGTGTTTTTTCTTATTTATCTTGCACATTAGACCCTAAATTCTGATTTTTAAGGGCCTTGGGATATTTACAAACATGGTAAAGTCCTTGAACAACTTTGTGCTTACCCGAAAAGTCTCGAAATTCAACGTTAACGCAATTAACCCTTCGTGTACGGTTTTGATCATAACTTTCTCATACATTCACGAAACTTCATGAAATTTTTATCACATATTCTAGTGAGTATATTTTATCATTACAAAGCTTCGGGTTTGCCAAAAGGTCACTCAGAGGTATACTTTCAACATGTTGACACATTTAGTCCCTGTAGTTTGTAATTCCCCACTTTCTTTCATTTCTCGCTTCGTATGATCCATGATTTATCCGTTTAAGGTTATAAACACCATGTAGGGTTATTGTAGAGCCTATTTATCAATTGTTGACACTTTGGACCCTTATTTTCACATAGTTTCACTATTTGTCAACTTTAGTCCCTCTAAAGTATGTTTTCACATATTCAACGCCCATGATACGTGTCAGTACATTATTGGACGTAAATTTTCGAGGTGTTACACATATTAAAGAGTTTTGCTTGAGGACAAGCAAAGATTCAAGTGTGGGGGTATTTGATGTGTTCAAAATGTAACATATAAATTTCATCAAATGAGGCATAAAACTAACCCTTTTTAGTACTAATGTTGGAAAAAGTGTGCTTTTGTCCTCCTTTTGTATTTTCAGGATTAAATGAGCTCAAATTAACAAAAGAAGCAAAAAGACATCAAAATCTAACATAAATACAAGAAAAGGAACAAGACGTGGCATGCCCGACCCCACGACAGCATATTCCCAAGCAAAACAAGAGATCAGAAGCCTGAACACGCCCCGTGCTCAGCCAGCACGGGGGCGTGCCCAAGTGTCAGCAGAAAAGACAAAGTGGTAGAAGCTTCTATTGCCCACCACGGGGCCGTGCTCAGCGGACACGGGGCCGTGGTCAACTATAAGATTCGCACAATCCAGGAAAATCTTCATAGTACAAAGATTCTTCTTCACACGGGGTCGTGCTCAGCGGACACGGGGGCGTGGTCAACTAATAAGACAAAGCTGCATTTAATGAAGAAAGAGAGGATGTGGACACGGGGCCGTGCCCACTGGACACGGGGCCGTGCCCGAGCTTCTGTTCAGCCTATAAATAGGAGTGCTTGGCTCAAGCTCAAACCATCCCTTGGCACACCACCTCTCTCACACTTCACCCACCACCCACCACCACCATAACACCATCATCCACCACCATCATCCATTGTCCATCGTAGAGTGTGTGAGTAGTCTCGGGATCCAAGATTGATCGTAAGAGTTCTTGACAATCAAGGCCATGTTTGCCTAAGTCTCTTACATCACTTGGTGAAGACAAAGTGTCTAGTGTAATACTTTTTATTTCTAATCTTTTGCACTTTTTATTTGGTTTTGTATTAATGACTTTAATAACTAGTTGCTTATGTTAAAGGTGATCTTTCCTTATCGTTTGTCCGTGGTGTCTTGGCATTATTTTACTGTCTATATAAAATAAAAGATTTTCACCATTCATATCTCCACGGTCTATATGGAGGTATGTTGGCTGCCTGGTCGGGGGTTAAGGGAACGGTTTGGTAAAGGTCTTGCCATTGTTCAGCGTTTAGAGGTCCTGCAATGGACCTGGGTCAAATTTAGTAGGACCTCCTTCAATACTTAACGGTATTGGATGGCGGGGGTCCAAACTCTTTGATCCCCTCATAAGTTAACTACTATTAATACTATAACCCGGCTATTTAGGACTGTATCCCTGCTGACTCAGACTACTTAGTCGAGGGTAACGTCACCTCCAAAAGAGGGGCCTACCATAATTTGCATTAATAACTTAATTCATTATCTTCCAATAATCCACCCTTTTAGGATTGTGTCCTTGCTGACTCAAACTACTGGGGGTGAGGGTAACGTCACCTTCAAAAGAGGGGCCTACTACAATAACTAAGATAATCTCTTAATTATGTGCAAAAGTGCGGAAATAATCAAAGGTTACACTAGATACGAGTCGGAACCAAGTGATTCATCTTGTCTATCTGTTTTTTCTTATTATTTTATTTTTCAGCATTTAGTTAGTTTTTATTTTTCTTAGTTTAAAACATTTTTTTCTAAAACTTTTTATTTTGATTAGACGTTGAGGATAAACCGGTACTAAAAGCTCTTGTGTCCTTGGACGACCTCAGTATCTTGCCAACACTATACTACGCTCACGATGGGTGCACTTGCCCATATGTGTGTTTAGTGTTAGTAAAATATCGTGTTTTATAAATTTAAAACTTGGCTAAAAATAAGTGTTAAAGGGGCTTAAAATATACACCTAATATATATAACACTTCACACGCATCAGCAATAAAATACGTAAGATACGAACATTAATGCTCGGATTTCAACCTCTCCATCACATTCCCACACTTAACATTGCATGTCCTCAAGCAACCGTCCCAAACATTACTCACCATATTAACAAACCACCTTCAAATCCCTTATCGAATTCACAATTCAAGGTCCCAAGTCATACCCGTCCCATATACTGACATAATCGAGGTTGACAATCTGATAGTTAGATAATAAATCTTTGAAAAAACTTTAAGACTTGCCTAACTAAAACTAACATGCTTATGATACTACACACATGCCACACGCCCCACAATAATCATTCCTCTCGGTTTTATCTAGACTAGCGTGTAATGTGCTAGTATATATTTCGCTCAAAACCAAATATGCTACCTTGCAATTATAAGCTTGTATAGCAATCACACCTCCACTGTAACAAATAACATAACACATATCAAAAGGACTTTTGGGTTTTGGGTTAAGGGTAAAGGTAAGGAATTGTTTTCGACTTTTTTTGTATATTTATATGGCGAACACAAACGAATATACCAACCATGACAACTTTATTCACAATAACTACTAACACTTTGGGTTGTTTTCGACCCATTTGTATAACACGAACATAGTAATGTTTTTTGTTTTCCTTTTTCCTTCTTTTCTCCTTTTTCTCTTTTTTTTCATAACATACTTCTAAACACACTTGTCATTCATGGTTGGTACTTCAAACGGATCAAATGAGATGTAACAAACGAAAGGTATAAGGCTCAACATGGTTAACTAAGGTGGGTTAAATCACAATCAACATATAAAACAATGAAGGGCTCCTAATGCCTTTATCATCTATGTGCATACGCTAAACCATAGTCTCAACATGTATCAAATCACACAAGTTCTAACACAAAGCAACATATGGCCTACTCTCAGCAAATGAATAGTTATTGCAATTCAACTAACAACTCTAGTAGGCTCAAATATCTTACAGAACGAAAGGAAATTGGGTTACCGACATACAACATGTGTAATTCCTAAAGCATGTTACCCCTAGTTATGCATCTCTTCTCAACTATTTTCTAAAACCTGTCAGAAATACTCTCATGAAACTTAAAGAGACAACCATGACTAGGGATCTTGATTAGCTTAATGTCAGCAAGAAACCTTTAAGTAATTGAAAATTTTGGTTTTCATGTAGTTTAAGCATACTTGAGACAAAAATTTTCAAAATTTTCAATTTTTCCACTTTTTCAACCGCTTTCAACCCTTCAAGCGTTTTCAATCGCTAATATCTCTCGGATTACCACATCCCCACACTTGGGATACATTATCCCCAATGTATGGTGCTTTTTATAACCTAACCTGGTGGTTTGGTCAAAAATTACCGAAGCAATTAAGTGATCAAATTAGTTAAGCGAGGTAGTGTGCTAAGAATGTGTGTTGAAAATATGCTAAATAAGTTGTTTGCAAAAACAGTTATTAGGATATGGCTGTCACACCCCGACCGCGTAAAACAACAAATCGCGGCGGAAACATCGGGGCGTGTTGCAACAGAATTAATGTTTCATAACCATGGATACCAAAAAGTGTTTCGTTTTATTAAACATTGAATAATTACATTGTCTGGAAATCTAAATACATAATTTAAACATAGTCTATCATTGTTATTGAGTCACTAAGGCCTTGTCCAGTCCTATGTGAGCATGCATCCTATCAATCGATATCTTTCAACAATACCTGAAACATATGTGAAAACGAGGTCAGCAAAGAAATGCTGGCGAGTACATAGGTTTTGTGAAAATAAGATTCATGACTTCTGTTTTAAGAAAATGTTTAGTCATGAACCTTGTAATTTGCTTTGTCTTTGTAAATCATTTGAAAAATAATAAGTCCAAGTGATATGTATAAATAAGAGAATAATGCATGATTAAATGAATAACCATGTAAAATGAGTTTGTATAAGATAAGTTGTTTGTAAATAATTGTCTTGTGAAAAGTATGTTACTTGTATAAAATGTTCTATGTCTCAAACTGAAATGATTCAAATAACGCTACAATATGTAATACCATACAAACACTTATATATAGGAAGTACCAGCGGCGTATCCACCATGCTTGTATCATATTCCACACGCATTGTTACTTAATCACTTAGTCAAACCAAACCACCAAAGTAATGTTCATGCCCAATGTAAATCATGTAATATGTATAACCAAAACCCAATCGTATATCGCTTTGAAGCCAATCGTTTACCCAATCGTTAAAACATCGTGTGAAAACCAATTGTTTACCCAATCGTTAAATTCGTTTTAGGTCGTGAAACTACTTAAATGGTCATCTCGCTAATAACATTCAAACCTTCTTGACTCGCATTAATAAACCCTTACCAAAGGATAGATTAACAATTCGCATTAATAAACCCTTACCAAAGTATAGATTAACAACTCGCATTAATAAACCCTTACCAAAGAGTAAATTAACAATTACAGATTCAGTCGCTACCCACAACACCCACACATAACTACGGGTGTAGTAACTAACGGGATTTGCCAGATCCTATGGTACCATAACCTAATACTGGTCGGCTTGATCATTGCTAATGAATGTCATTTGTTATGTAACTACAACCAACAAGTTCATTCACCTTATCGAAATCGTTATTAGTTTTGTATAAATCGTCTTAATCGTTTTTGAAACCATCGTTATAACATCGAAAATCGTTTTGATACCATCGTTAAAACCTTGAAAACATTTAGCACATATGAGTCACCCCAAAACAATTGAAAGCAGTAAAATAGGGGAATAATGTACTCGCCTGAGGATGCTTAGAGGTCTTGAACAACAACCAAACAAAGCTAGAGAGAGCACGGAATCAGTCGACAATCTAAAACTATATAAATAAACCGGACTTAAATCGGGAGATCGGATAGGATGAGGCTTGGTAAACCAAATGAGTATTGGAACTCATATGATATGGTTTAACAAGGCCTACATACTACAATGAAACCAAACCTAAGTGCTTTCGACCCATCGCGACCCATTAAGGTAGCTTATGCTACTTTAACGCGTCGTGTGCGTGAAACGCGTTCGGACCGCCTAACTAGTCCTATGACAAGTAGAATATGCCTAAACATGTTACATAATCAGTTATGTGACAAAGGTTTAGGTTACATATGCTTAATTACCAATTATACATGAAAAGGGTATTCTGGTAATTTACCTAAGGCATATAAACTACCTATCATACAACTACTCAAACGATGTGACCATAGGGTATAACCTCGGAAGGTTATTCCCTACCTACTATGGTCACCTAATGTATTTGGTCGGATCCTAATGATCGACCAAATGGGTCGGGTTCGAGGTATAAGCGATTTATTAGATCGCTTACCCTATGACCCTAGACAACGTGGTAATCAGTAGGCATAGTCCCAAGGGACTATAACCAACGTGATTACACTCACGTTGCGAAGTTCAAACGAACTTCGCATTGACCATAACTGGTCAATGTAGAAAGTCAAACAAAGTTTGACTTTCAGACTCGAAAGACTCGAAAAGCAATAAAAGAACGAAAGAATACTTACGAAGGGTCCCCGAATGCTAACTTCGATTAAAAAATCTCAGGTATGAAACAATAGTTTCAACTTAGAGTTTCTCAAATCAAAGTTCTTGTAATTTTGAAGCATGGGGGGTGGGGTATTTATAGTATTCGGTCCACCGTTAAGATCGTTTCTTGGAAAAAGTGCTTCAATCTTGGCCATACACTAGCACCCATGGTATTGTAATACCATGTGCCCAAAATACCAGCCCATAGATTCCCAAAACCATGTGCAACAAGTGGGAAGGACTAGATTCGATGTATAAGCAAACATCTTTCAGAAATGACAGTTTTGGTCCCTGTTATGTGTTTATGCCATTTCCGACACTTCTAAGGCCCGTAAAGCCAACTTTAAGGCCCTAAAATGATGTCTAAACATTGTGGACATAAAACATGCTCAAAAATATGTCGGATGTCAGTTCGTTTGGTCGTACGAACGCGATGTTCGCTTAATTACGACGGAATGCGCATAAGCGCGAAAAACGATCCAAATGGCATGACGAATGGATTTTTCTTAAGCCAAACACTAAAGCATAATATAGTAATGCTTACATAAATTTTTGGATGTCCGGATGTATTCAGAACGTAAGTTATGCGCGAAAGTGCAAACTTGTGCACTTTTTGACACTTTTAGTCCCTGAATGACCCAAAAGTTTATTTTAGCACACCGAACACCTCAAAGCTTATTTCTAAGCTATGTAAAGGATATTTATGGTATGTTTAACTTATGGTCATGTTCCGGAATGTCTGTTACAGTTCAAATTGGCATACTTTCGCAGTTTGTCAACTTTAGTCCCTGTAAGCGATTTAACTTGATTTTGCCATACCAAAGCCTTCAAAACTTATTTCTAAGTTATGTAAAGGTTATTTAAGGTATGTTAAGCCTATGTCACTATTCCGGAGTGTTTGTTGCATTAAACTGGTTATATTTACGCATCGGTGCGCGTATAACCTTCCAGAAAGCGATTTAGGGTTTGAAATTGAACAAGAATTGATATGTGCAAATGATACACATATTTTTACAATCCCAAGTATGAAATATAATATTTCATTGGTTTGGTATTTGTTTGATGGCCGTGGAGGCACAGGTGTTACAGTCTCCCCTATTTTAGGAAATTTCGTCCCGAAATTTATTTAGAGGAAACTTGTGAGAGTTTAAAACATGAAGTTGAAAAGACCGAACAACATTGGTTAGGGTTCTGAACTTCTAGTAACTTTAATAACATCATGCTTGCAATGTAAGAGGGATACTTATATACAAGTATATGAAGCATCATTGGTGCGTCCACCGTGCCTCCATTACAATGTTATCATTTTATTATTGTTGTCACTATCGGTTCTTACACATAGTAAACCTTACTGGGTTTCTGTGCACTAAATTTCATAATTATGTACGCGTCCATATTTAGACAATTCCTTGCACAGTTTACACAGTTTATTTTATAATGTGTAGGGTAAAACCAAATGAACAATCCTGTGATGCGTGTAACTAGACCGCCATAGAGTCCTTTTAATTAAATCAATAAATGATCTAAATAGACTATCAAGGAGTCTGTTCAGCTACATCACTAGATGTCGTTCTTTAACTAAATTGTGAATCAATCTTTTAGACTAGACCACTCAAGGGTCTATCATCGAATCCTGGAATTGTACTATATAACCCAATGGTCTTGACTACCACGTAGAAGCCCATAAGGATTTAAGGTAGTACCTTTTTAATATCCTACTATGAATCCCTCATATCAAGATATAAAAGATTCTATGAGGATTTGAAAATCGTTTACCACACAAAAACATAGAGGAGAACACATAAACACATATCACATAATCGCATAATCGTATACTCGCATAATTGTTTAAATTGACCTTTAAATTTGTTATCTTTGGACACGGGTATTTAATGCATACAAGGAATCAATTCTTAATTGCATCAATTTGGATGGATCCACATGAATACCCTGCTTGTTGACTACATGACCCAAAAACTGAACTCCTTTAAGCCAAAATTTCCTCTTTGAGGATTTAGTGAAAAGTTTGTTCCTTCTTTAAGGGTTCCAATGTCAACGAAGGTGTTGATCGGGATCGGCTCGTGATATGAATAGATCAAGATGTCATTAATAACAATGACGAACTGATCCAAATAAGGCTTGTAGACTCTATTTATTAAGTCTTTGAAGATGGCTAGAGCATTTGTCAACCCAAACGGCATGACTGTAAACTCTTAATGGCCATACTTCGTGCAGAAAACCGTTTTGGGAATATCTTCTTCGAGAATACAAAGTTGATGATACCCAAAACGCAAATCGATCTCGGAAAATATGAAACGCTATGCAGTTGATCGGAGAAATCGTTGATTTAAGGTAGGGGATATCGATTCTTGATGATAAGCTTACTAGGCTTACGTTAATCGATATACATTCGAAAAGATCCATTTTTCTTTTCACAAGGAGGACATGAGTTTCTCCAAGGTGAAAAGTTCGGACTGATGAATCCTTTATCAGACAACTCGTGAAGCTGTTTTGATAATTCTTGCATCTCGAACGGTGCAAGATGATAAGATACTTTAGATTTAAGAGAAACTAGTGTTTGAGGTTCTTAGGGAGATCACAAGTGATCATAAAAAATGACCGAACCACACGAGTAGTTTCGTCTTTGTGATGACATCATAAGGTTGGATCAAACATTCATACAATTGCATTAGTTGAAAATAAAAACCACAAATTTTTATTTATATAACAACCGCATTGTCTTTAAATGTTACAAGATAACAACCAGAGAAATTTCAAAATTCTACTTGTTCTTCATCATTGATTGCCTCATTGATGTTATACACTCATCCACGTGCTGGATTTACATTGACGTTGACGTTCGCATTCGGGTTTGCGTTAGCATTTGCATTCACCAGTCTAGGGCAGTTGTGGCGGAAATGACCAATCTCTCCGCAATTGAAACATGAACCCAGTGGGAATCTCGCAGCATTCCCTTGAACCTGAGCTTGAACCTGAGCAGCCTGATTTTGTCCCAGACGACAAATATTGGCCAAATGCCCAAGTCTACCACACGTTGTGCATTTCTTGCAATCTTGTTGTGCAACGTGATGACCATTGCAACGGGCACAATGTGGTGCGGTACCAGCATATGCCTTCTTTGCAGCTGGCTGTGCCGGTGGGTTTTGCAAGTTCTGAGCAGTCTGTGCTGTAACAGCAAAATTTTGGGCACCCTTCCGCTTCTTTGATTTCTTCGAAGTCTCAACTTCCTTATCCTTCTTGTTTTGACCTTTCTTGCTATCCTCCTTGTTAGACTCCTGCTTCTTACCCTTTTCACCCTTTCTGTGTAACTTATTCTTCCGAATCTGCGACTCAGTCAATGTCGCAGCTAACTCGATCGCCTGACGGAGTGTGGTAGGGCTACTACCAGTAAGGATGTCTTGTACCGTGTCAGGTAGGCCGTCAATGTATCTTTCGATAGCCTTGTCGAGTGGGGTAACCATTGTCGGGCAAAGCAGACTCAACTCCTCAAACCTATCAGTATACGCCCTGTGCTCACCACTATCTTGCTTCAACTCATCAAATTCCTTCTCCAAAGCTCGCTGCTCATGACGAGGACAGAATTCCCTCATCATAAGGGCCCTAAGTTCAGCCCACGTCTGTGCTAGAGCAACTTCTGCACCACGATCCCTCATAACCCCGTTCCACCATGTGAGAGCCCTCTTCTGAAACACACTCGAAGAAAACTCGACCCTGCGATTGTCAGGACACTGCACGTGGCGGAAAGTATTCTCAATGCTCTCGAACCATTGAAGAAGCCCAGTCCCTCCTTCAGAACCACTAAACTTGAGTGGTTTAGCCTGGTTAAAATCCTTGTATTTACACTGTGCGTTGTTGTTGTTGTTATTATTGCCGTTGTTGTATATCTCGTGGACTTGGGTTACAACCCCGGGAAGCACAGCAGCCACCTGCTGAGAGATCAGGGCTGCGAGTTCTTCAATAGTGAAAGTCCGAGCATCGGTTTGAGCATCGCGTCGAGGAGGCATTGTCTAAAAGAGGAAACATGAAAGGAAACGAGAGAGAGAATTTGACGAAAAGAATGAGATGGAACAAATCTGATGAAAGCAAGGATAGTGGTCATTTGTTTGTTACTACAAAGCAACAAACGACCTCGGTGATTAATCAAAGTAAATAGGTCAAAAATAATGTATCGCGAAGACATGCTCGCCTATAAGTGAACACTCATCCCAAGAATTCCCAGGTAAGAACAACTGGTCTCGCGTCTGATGAGATATATACGAAGTGCTTGCCTAGACAGAAAACCCGGAATACAGGCATTCACCCTTCCAGTTTGCACGTGTTCACATTATTTAAAACCCAAAACCTTGAAGAGATTTTGAAAATTCAAAGGGGTTCAAAACCATATAACAGAGGGTTCAAAACCTTACAATAGAGGGTTCAAAACCTTGTAATCAATCATCCTAGAAAAGATGATTAGTTTTCAAAGCGGTTTTGAAATTTTTGTTCTGGTTGTGGTCGTCGCCTAAGGATAGGTGACGGTATTGTTTTATGACTAAACGCAAGTAAACTCGCGTTAGGGTCCTAAGAAGGTTATAGACTAGGTCAAAGCATTACTAATAACCTAATTCCCTATAACCATTGGCTCTGATACCATCTTTCTGTCACACCCCGACCGCGTAAAACAACAAATCGCGGCGGAAACATCGGGGCGTGTTGCAACAGAATTAATGTTTCATAACCATGGATACCAAAAAGTGTTTCGTTTTATTAAACATTGAATAATTACATTGTCTGGAAATCTAAATACATAATTTAAACATAGTCTATCATTGTTATTGAGTCACTAAGGCCTTGTCCAGTCCTATGTGAGCATGCATCCTATCAATCGATATCTTTCAACAATACCTGAAACATATGTGAAAACGAGGTCAGCAAAGAAATGCTGGCGAGTACATAGGTTTTGTGAAAATAAGATTCATGACTTCTGTTTTAAGAAAATGTTTAGTCATGAACCTTGTAATTTGCTTTGTCTTTGTAAATCATTTGAAAAATAATAAGTCCAAGTGATATGTATAAATAAGAGAATAATGCATGATTAAATGAATAACCATGTAAAATGAGTTTGTATAAGATAAGTTGTTTGTAAATAATTGTCTTGTGAAAAGTATGTTACTTGTATAAAATGTTCTATGTCTCAAACTGAAATGATTCAAATAACGCTACAATATGTAATACCATACAAACACTTATATATAGGAAGTACCAGCGGCGTATCCACCATGCTTGTATCATATTCCACACGCATTGTTACTTAATCACTTAGTCAAACCAAACCACCAAAGTAATGTTCATGCCCAATGTAAATCATGTAATATGTATAACCAAAACCCAATCGTATATCGCTTTGAAGCCAATCGTTTACCCAATCGTTAAAACATCGTGTGAAAACCAATTGTTTACCCAATCGTTAAATTCGTTTTAGGTCGTGAAACTACTTAAATGGTCATCTCGCTAATAACATTCAAACCTTCTTGACTCGCATTAATAAACCCTTACCAAAGGATAGATTAACAATTCGCATTAATAAACCCTTACCAAAGTATAGATTAACAACTCGCATTAATAAACCCTTACCAAAGAGTAAATTAACAATTACAGATTCAGTCGCTACCCACAACACCCACACATAACTACGGGTGTAGTAACTAACGGGATTTGCCAGATCCTATGGTACCATAACCTAATACTGGTCGGCTTGATCATTGCTAATGAATGTCATTTGTTATGTAACTACAACCAACAAGTTCATTCACCTTATCGAAATCGTTATTAGTTTTGTATAAATCGTCTTAATCGTTTTTGAAACCATCGTTATAACATCGAAAATCGTTTTGATACCATCGTTAAAACCTTGAAAACATTTAGCACATATGAGTCACCCCAAAACAATTGAAAGCAGTAAAATAGGGGAATAATGTACTCGCCTGAGGATGCTTAGAGGTCTTGAACAACAACCAAACAAAGCTAGAGAGAGCACGGAATCAGTCGACAATCTAAAACTATATAAATAAACCGGACTTAAATCGGGAGATCGGATAGGATGAGGCTTGGTAAACCAAATGAGTATTGGAACTCATATGATATGGTTTAACAAGGCCTACATACTACAATGAAACCAAACCTAAGTGCTTTCGACCCATCGCGACCCATTAAGGTAGCTTATGCTACTTTAACGCGTCGTGTGCGTGAAACGCGTTCGGACCGCCTAACTAGTCCTATGACAAGTAGAATATGCCTAAACATGTTACATAATCAGTTATGTGACAAAGGTTTAGGTTACATATGCTTAATTACCAATTATACATGAAAAGGGTATTCTGGTAATTTACCTAAGGCATATAAACTACCTATCATACAACTACTCAAACGATGTGACCATAGGGTATAACCTCGGAAGGTTATTCCCTACCTACTATGGTCACCTAATGTATTTGGTCGGATCCTAATGATCGACCAAATGGGTCGGGTTCGAGGTATAAGCGATTTATTAGATCGCTTACCCTATGACCCTAGACAACGTGGTAATCAGTAGGCATAGTCCCAAGGGACTATAACCAACGTGATTACACTCACGTTGCGAAGTTCAAACGAACTTCGCATTGACCATAACTGGTCAATGTAGAAAGTCAAACAAAGTTTGACTTTCAGACTCGAAAGACTCGAAAAGCAATAAAAGAACGAAAGAATACTTACGAAGGGTCCCCGAATGCTAACTTCGATTAAAAAATCTCAGGTATGAAACAATAGTTTCAACTTAGAGTTTCTCAAATCAAAGTTCTTGTAATTTTGAAGCATGGGGGGTGGGGTATTTATAGTATTCGGTCCACCGTTAAGATCGTTTCTTGGAAAAAGTGCTTCAATCTTGGCCATACACTAGCACCCATGGTATTGTAATACCATGTGCCCAAAATACCAGCCCATAGATTCCCAAAACCATGTGCAACAAGTGGGAAGGACTAGATTCGATGTATAAGCAAACATCTTTCAGAAATGACAGTTTTGGTCCCTGTTATGTGTTTATGCCATTTCCGACACTTCTAAGGCCCGTAAAGCCAACTTTAAGGCCCTAAAATGATGTCTAAACATTGTGGACATAAAACATGCTCAAAAATATGTCGGATGTCAGTTCGTTTGGTCGTACGAACGCGATGTTCGCTTAATTACGACGGAATGCGCATAAGCGCGAAAAACGATCCAAATGGCATGACGAATGGATTTTTCTTAAGCCAAACACTAAAGCATAATATAGTAATGCTTACATAAATTTTTGGATGTCCGGATGTATTCAGAACGTAAGTTATGCGCGAAAGTGCAAACTTGTGCACTTTTTGACACTTTTAGTCCCTGAATGACCCAAAAGTTTATTTTAGCACACCGAACACCTCAAAGCTTATTTCTAAGCTATGTAAAGGATATTTATGGTATGTTTAACTTATGGTCATGTTCCGGAATGTCTGTTACAGTTCAAATTGGCATACTTTCGCAGTTTGTCAACTTTAGTCCCTGTAAGCGATTTAACTTGATTTTGCTATACCAAAGCCTTCAAAACTTATTTCTAAGTTATGTAAAGGTTATTTAAGGTATGTTAAGCCTATGTCACTATTCCGGAGTGTTTGTTGCATTAAACTGGTTATATTTACGCATCGGTGCGCGTATAACCTTCCAGAAAGCGATTTAGGGTTTGAAATTGAACAAGAATTGATATGTGCAAATGATACACATATTTTTACAATCCCAAGTATGAAATATAATATTTCATTGGTTTGGTATTTGTTTGATGGCCGTGGAGGCACAGGTGTTACAATGGCTCAGGATATTGAGCTGTATCTATAATCAAACAATGAGAAAAAATGTAAAGGGTGACACGGGATGTACGAGGAAAGCCCTTGATCAATCTAGATCGCCGGCAAAAAACCTCGGGAGCTGACAATCGCAGCTGCCTTGTTCTTCTTATTACTTCAAATGTCAGGATACAGTGCAGGATATGATGTGGATCGACTAAGTGTTACAATGTGATTTCGATACAAGTGTAAGTGTATTATGAGTGTTCGCAGCTAGAGAGAAAGAGTGTACGAGAGATTGTGTGTGTTCTTATCTGATCCGATCAATCTATTTATAGTAAAAAGAAACTAACTAACTAGCCTATAAATCCAGGATATATGGAATATTCCCTTTGTGAACGTTATAGTCCATGTCTTCCGGCTTCAACATCCATAATCTAACAGATTTGCCCGAGTCTTGTGGAGAAGAAGTCCATTTGAACGTTAGAGACTTGCACCATTTAATCTGAACGTGAGATAATTAGTTACTACCAGGATATCGTATCAGGATGTTACCAATATCCTGATCCGGTATCCTGATCACAACAAAAAGAAACATAGTCAGAATATTAGTCAGGATGTATGAGCAGAAAACCACCCACAACAATTGTCCCCAAGATATATCTGTTGGTATATCAATTCCAACGGATATATTTTAAAGCTTATCTCATGAATCGAGGCAATTAATACGATTGGACTCTTGAAGTGACAGTGTGCAACTTCCCACGCGTTTTTCACTCGATGGCTATCCATTTAGCCCCTATATCTTCTCTCTTTTTGTTTGATAAACCACCATCTTCATCAGAATTCTCAGGTAAATCCTCTCTTCTCTTCCTTCTCTGTTTTTCTTCACAAAAATCCTTCATGGCTAGCAGAACGAGATCTCACACAGGTGATTCAATCCCGACCTTCGAAGCCCAAAACCTTCTTAAAGAACCCGAGAAAGAGGTCTGTTCATTCGACAATGCTGACATTGCCGCCCTGCAAGCCTCCGGTGATTTCCCTGTTGGTACGATCATCCACCCTTTCGACAGAGAAATCCGATCGGATTTTTCTTCCAACGAATGGGTGTGCTTCTTGGCTTACCCCTTTTCCATCGGACTCCGATACCCCTTTCCAGCTTTCATATCTCATTTCTTTGAACTTATCGGTCTCAGTTATGCCCAAACCATGGCCATGGTTTGGCGTGTACTAGTGACCTTGGACCAAATCAGATCTCGTTTTATCCTTGATCTTTGTATCGAGGATCTCCCGATTGCCTATCGCCTCCGTTCTCACGGCAACAGCCGTTTTCTCCTTTTCTCAACCTCCAAAAATCCTCTCATCCTCAAAGCCACAAAAAACTAGGAGAAATGGCAACGAAAGTTCTTTTTTGTAAAAAGGGATTCTATTACTGGAGGTTTTGACCTTCCGGTGAAGTGGTTAACTTCTGGTAGGATTAGGGTTTTAGGAATATCCCCAACCATATCTTGAAGTTATATCCTGAACTGACATCTTTATTTCTTGTGCAACAAATTTCAAAGAACTAGCCCCTCCAAGCGCTGAATCGGATCCGAGAATCAAAAGCATTTACCAACTCCCGGAGAGTGAGAGAACTTTTTCCCTGTCATTTGCAAGTTCAAGCCAAAGGTCCAGCTCCGACATGTCTGGTAAGTACATCAGTATACATGAAACAAATATAATAGTTTAAAAATACTTAAGAGTTAGACGTTTCTTCCCTTTTATGCAGCACCAGTCAAAGCTCCAGAGGTCTTTGATCTCGACGAATTGGACAGCTACTCTGCTCCCATCTCAGTGAAGTAGGAACCAAGCCCCAAAGCCACCACATCTTCCAAGCCCAGCGGTTCGAAAACTGTTACCACTCCCAAGCCTCCTCCAGCCACCAGGACTCGTGCTTCCAGCGCCCGGAAGAGGAAGGAAACAGACTCTCCGGCCACTTCTGAGACCTTCCCTTACTAGAACTATGGATTCAATGAAGCCAGTGGGTTCATGACTTCATTCCTTAATCAGGTAAAAA
This sequence comes from Helianthus tuberosus, assembly GCA_030545235.1. Lineage (NCBI taxonomy): Eukaryota > Viridiplantae > Streptophyta > Magnoliopsida > Asterales > Asteraceae > Helianthus > Helianthus tuberosus. Next base: position 112,627,479 of record CM060373.1, read on the forward strand.
CTCCCATCTGATATCCTGCACGTATATGTTTAACTATTATCCTGGATATCCTATATATGTTGATATATGAACTTTCGATTGCAGGGCCTGGAATGCCTCATGCACTTGTATGAAGAAGCCTGTGGGCTTAACAAAATGCTAGAGGTCAAGCTCAAGAAAGCCGAAGTCAACATTGCTGATCAAGGGATGATCGCTGCCGCCAAGTCTCAGCATTATGAAGACAAATTCAAGGAGATGACCCAGGAGCAACTAGCTGCCATTCACAAAGCCAACGAGAATGCTCAAGCCAAGCTGGATGCTGCTCGTCTCCAATACCAACAGGATATAAGTTCTTATCGGGATGGCCTCAAAGGATCTGTTGTAATTTCCCTTCTCCAAGCCAGGTTAAGGATGACCTATGAGGCCAAAGCCTTGGGCTTCGAATGCCCTTCCTGGAACGTTAATGCTTAGGAAGCGAAATTAAAAGATCTCGGAGGCAATCCCGTGGAACATCCTGTGAAGCATGCTGGTGAGGAGCCTTCCAATGTGGCAGAAGAGGTGGCCAATGCTGGTGGTGATGCTGAGAAGAATCCCGAGGATGATGGTGGCGAGGATGCTGGAGGGAATGCTGTTGGTCAAGAAGGTGCTGCTCCTTGAAAGCAGCGAAATGGGCGATGATGGATGTATGTGCCTAGGCCGGAACCCACTTTTTTAAGTTTGATGGTTGTGCTTGTTTGAACAATTTACTTTTCCTGTCTCTAAACAATTTACTTTCCTGCATTAAGACAATATGATGGCCAAAGGTGGATGGGTCCTGGGTTTCAGGATGAAGCCCTTGGTCATCAATTAGTATAATTTGTTTTGAACAATATAACAGTTGGAGGTGGATGGGTCTCGGTTTGAGACGAAACCTTCAACTGTTAAGTAAATATGGTAAGAAACTAATCGTGCTTTTGGTGGAGGGATCTCGGTTTGAGATGAAACCAAAAGCACAACTTTTGCTATGTTAATAATATGACCCCCTTTTGACCTTATCTATCATTGTTGTTTTTTTCAATTCTTGTTGTGCATTGCTTAATTTGAATTCCAATGTTACAAACTTGGTACAATTTTTTTTTAAAATATCCTGATCAGTATACTCACAAATATCCTATTAAGACTTTTGTTAAACAGGGTTTTTATAACTCAAACAATTCAGATGAGGTTTTCAAAGAAAAAAGGATAGTTCATTTATTTTACAAAGTTTGTTTTGATAACACCTGTTTGACTAGAACACAGTTTTAGTTTTTAACCCAAGTACCATATCCCAAATATTCCAACCAAATATCCTGAAACATATTCTGAAAATACATTTTAAGAATATATCCTGAGAATATATCCTAATCAGGATATTTAAGCTTTTGTCAAACATCGTTTCAAAAATTCAAATGATTTAAATAGGGTTTATAAAGGAAAGATCATACCAGGAATAGAGTGTAACCCTATTCTCAAACTTCAATCCTGTTGCAATTTTTTCCACGAATATGTCCCCAGTCCGAGATACTTAGTGCACTAGGTCCAAGTTTGATCCTTTAAGCTTTACACAATTGCCTCAGTAGGAATGTCCCCTGTGCATAATGTCTTTGAACACTTATAAATTTTCTGGACATCAGTTCCAACTGTTTGAATAATTCTTGTGTTACAGGGGGTAAACCCTAAAACATACTGGAGATAAATCCTTAGTATTCTGGGGATAAAACCCATAAGTATTCTGGGGAAAATCCCAAATTTTCATGCGCTACAGGCGGGAGTGTATAAACTCCAAGACTTAGAAAGGTGAAAACCTTTAAACCGTAGAGAGTATGAAAATACCCTTTCGCGAGAGAGGGTGATCAATCCTCATATACCTTTAGGATCCAGGATATAACCAACAATAACGAAATTGTCAGCCACTTTTACATGGACTGGTCCCGCTATCTTAAACTATCCCTGGATAACTGGCGCTCCAGGTGAGGTGTTTAAACCCAATTCGAGAGAAAGGTGAATACCTTTAAACCTGTGAAGGGATTATGATCCCTTAAACGTGAGAGAGGGGGCCAATCCTCTAATCTTTCGAAGTATCCTGAGTGTGTATCCTGGAGCTATATCCCGAAGCATATACTGCAAAACAACCGTAAACTAAGGTGGGTGTTAGCCTGGCTAACACCCCTCCGATGCTTAAGTCAGTATTGGGTTCAAAAGAATAAACAATATCAAATATATTAAAAGAGATAGAATTCATACCATCCCGAGTTAGAAATTAAATTCTAAACTCACTTGAAATAGAACTTTAGGTGTATAGCATTCCAGGATCTTGGTAGCATATCCCCCTCCATATTCTTGAGTCGGTATGCTCCTTTCCCTGATTCTGATTCAATCTCATAGGGTCCTTCCCACTTCGGAGCCAACTTTCCATCAGCAGGATTAGTAGTATTCTGAAAACCCTTTCTTAATACCCAATCTCCAACCTGAAACCTTCTAGTCCTTATATTTTTGTTATATGCTCTGGATATCCTCTGTTGGTATGCTGCCATCCTTAGCTTTGTCGCATCTCTTGTCTCATCAATAGTATCAAATTCCTGGCATAGGGCTTCAGGATTCTGCTCAGGATCCCAGAGATTGGATCTCGCCGTAGGTATCACCATTTCTGTTGGGGTCACCGCTTCTGCTCCAAATACCAAGGAAAATGGGGTTTGGCCAGTTGCACTTTTTACTGTCGTTCTATCAGCCCATAAAACAAAGGGTATTTCTTCTGCCTATCTTCCCTTCTTAGCTCCAAGTCTTTTCTTCAAATTGTTGACAATTATCTTCTTTGAGGATTCTGCTTGTCCATTTGCTTGAGGATGTACCGGTGCAGATGTGATCATTTTAATTCCCCAACTCTTTCAAAAGTCAGTAGTCCTCTTACTTATAAATTGAGAACCATTGTCACAAATTATCTCAGCTGGTACTCCAAATCTAGTCAGGATATTCCTTTTAATGAAGGATACTACTTCTTGGTCTCTAACTTGAACAGATGCTTCAGCTTCAACCCACTTAAAAAAATAATCAGTCATAGCCAGCATAAAGATTTTTCCTCCTAGAGCCTTTGGCAACTTTCCCACTATATATATTCCCCACTTCATGAATGGCCAAGGGGAAGCAATAGGATAAAGTGGTTCAGCAGGTTGATGTAATATGTTAATTGCTGTGCCTTTGACATGCATCACATCTTCGAGCATATTGATTCGTGTGAAGTGTTATATATATTTAGGTGTATATTTTAAGCCCTTTAACACTTTTTAGCCAAGTTTTAAATTTATAAAACACGATATTTTACTAACACTAAACACACATATGGGCAAGTGCACCCATCGTGAGCGTAGTATAGTGTTGGCAAGATACCGAGGTCGTCCAAGGACACAAGAGCTTTTAGTACCGGTTTATCCTCAACGTCTAATCAAAACAAAAGTTAGAAAAATGTTTTAAACTAAGAAAAATAAAAACTAACTAAAAATGCTGAAAATAAAAATAAAAAGAAAAAACAGATAGGCAAGATGAATCACTTGGTTCCGACTCGTGTATAGTGTAACCTTTGATTATTTCCGCACTTTTGCACTTATTTAAGAGATTATCTTAGTTATTGTAGTAGGCCCCTCTTTTGAAGGTGGCGTTACCCTCAACCCAGTAGTTTGAGTCAGCAAGGATACAATCCTAAAGGGTCGGATTATTGAAAGATAATTAATTAAGTTATTAATGCAAATTATGGTAGGCCCCTCTTTTGGAGGTGACGTTACCCTCGACTAAGTAGTCTGAGTCAGCAGGGATACAGTCCTAAATAGCCGGGTTATAGTATTAATAGTAGTTAACTTATGAGGGGATCAAAGAGTTTGGACCCCCGCCATCCAATACCGTTAAGTATTGAAGGAGGTCCTACTAAATTTGACCCAGGTCCATTGCAGGACCTCTAAACGCTGAACAATGGCAAGACTCTTACCAAACCGTTCCCTTAACCCCCGACCAGGTAGCCAACATACCTCCATATAGACCGTGGAGATATGAATGGTAAAAATCTTTTATTTTATATAGACAGTAAAATAATGCCAAGACACCACGGACAAACGATAAGGAAGAATCACCTTCAACATATGAAACTAGTTATTAAAGTCATTAATACAAAACCAAGTAAAAAGTGCGAAAATATTAGAAATAAAAAGTATTACACTAGACACTTGTCTTCACCAAGTGATGTAAGAGACTTAGGCAAACATGGCCTTGATTGTCAAGAACTCTTACGATCAATCTTGGATCCCGAGACGACTCACACACTCTATGATGGACAATGGATGATGGTGGTGGATGATGGTGTTATGGTGGTGGTGGGTGGTGGGTGAAGTGTGAGAGAGGTGGTGTGCCAAGGGATGGTTTGAGCTTGAGCCAAGCACTCCTATTTATAGGCTGAACAGAAGCTCGGGCACGGCTCCGTGTCCAGTGGGCACGACCCCGTGTCCACATCCTTCTCTTTCTTCATTAAATGCAACTTGTCTTATTAGTTGACCACGCCCCCGTGTCCGCTGAGCACGGCCCCGTGTGCAGAAGAATCTTTGTACTATGAAGATTTGCCTGGATTGTGCGAATCTTATAGTTGACCACGACCCCGTGTCCGCTGAGCACGGCCCCGTGGTGGGCAATAGAAGCTTCTAGCACTTTGTCTTTTCTGCTGACACTTGGGCACGCCCCCATGCTGGCTGAGCACGGGGGGTGTTCAGTCTTCTGTTATCTTGTTTTGCTTGGGAAGATGCTGTCGTGGGGTCGGGCATGTCACGTCTTGTTCCTTTTCTTGTATTTATGTTAGATTTTGATGTCTTTTTTGCTTCTTTTGTTAATTTGAGCTCATTTAATCCTGAAAATACAAAAGGAAGACAAAAACACACTTTTTCCAACATTAGTACTAAAAAAGGGTTAGTTTTATGCCACAATTGATGTAATTTATATGTTGCATTTTGCACACATCAAATACCCCCACACTTGAATCTTTGCTTGTCCTCAAGCAAAACTCTTTAATATGTGGCTATTACACTCCCAAATGGAATGGGTAGAGAAGAAGGTTTTTTGGGCTTGTCATAGAGTGTCGGGATTTCCAAGATTCTTTATTTAGTTTTATTTTTATTTATTTACAATCCTATTCGTCATGATTTATTTAAAACTTTTCATAAGATAAATTACTAATTAGGGCATAACATGCCTCTTTAAAATTCTATTTATATACAAGTTCACATACCTCACAGGGATCACTCAACACTCGGCCGAAAATGTATTTTTGTGGATCACTTGAGAGCGGCATGGAACTTACTCCTACCATAAGCTTGCCAAGCAATCAATCCTCCTCCTTTTTAACTTATATACCTTTGTAAATATCAAGAGGACTTTGTGGGTGAAGGGTTAGGCTTGGGTTAAAGGTAGGTGGTTGGGTTAGTGGTTAGTGGTTAGTAGAAAAAGGGCGAAAAGCGTAACAAGCGTCGGTTTTCGTAAGACTTTTTATTTTTGTAACTTTTATTTTTTTATGAAGCTATTTTTCAAACAAAGTTATTTTTGATAAACTTGTTTGTTTATTTGCTTTTGCTTCATCATCATCACACATATATTTTTTTTTGAAAAGTCATACGAAAAACCGAACTTGTTACTAAAACAAAGGGTTAAAAATGAAAAAGGTTTTGGTGGGAAAAAGGGTGTTTGGTTTGGGTTATGAAATGAAAAGGTTTAGGCTCAAAGGGGCTAACTAGGAGGATTTTGGGTAGGTGGTAAAAAAAAAGAAAAATAATGGTGTAGAAATAAAAAAAGGCTAGTCCTAATGCCTCCATCATTTACTTACTTGGGTTTAAGTTGGTAAGGACCGGGAATGTATCGTCATGGCAAGTTCTAGAGTCGTAAGAACCAAGCGGCTATTCACACAAGAAACGAAAAATGAGCATTTAGTTTAATGATATGTAATTGTATGTTCAATAAAGGCTCAAAACTCACTTTTGTGGGAATGGGTTTTTATGTGATCAAGTATATATAATTAAATTTTAACTAAGCTTGTCATGCCTTTTCATAATTTTCTTATGTTGGTTCTTTTTTTATCACGACGCTATCGGTTGTAAATTCGTAAAAATATAACCTTTTTAGAACTTGAAATTCCCGAGTTAAACCTAGACAAGTAAAAAAAATGAAATTTTTTGAAAAAAATTTTGGGGTGATTAGCGGTTTCAATAGAATTTTGTGTAAGGCTTGTATTTAGGACTTACAAGATTCAAGGTTTTAGCATCCCCCCCACACTTAAATTACACATTGTCCTCAATGTGTCCCAAAAATAAGTTTTTAGGTTGATTGAATGTGTAAAAGGTGCGAAAAAGCAAAAATTTTATGTTACTGGTTACCTGGGCACGACCCCGTGTTCAGGTGCCAGTAACGAAAACTTACAGAAGGTGAATACGGGGGCGTGTTGGTTGAACACGACCCCGTGTCTGTGATGGTCTGCAGAATTAAAACAAACAGCAGGTTCAGGGGAGTGGGCACGGGGGCGTGTCGGCTGGACACGGCCCCGTGTCGACAATCTGCAAGGTTGAAAAACAGGTTTCTTTCTTCGATTTTCCTGTCCCGGACTTAGTAGTACTAGTGCTTAGTACTCTAAACCTCGTATGTACCTGCTTAATCAATAAACACTATACCACACCATAGCAAACATCCTAATTTTTACCAAGTTCAACATCCATGTCAAAGTTAAAAGAAAAATAAATGCAGAAAATAAAAGAAGTTAGGGAAAGTAAATTGTTCAACACTTGGCACGCAGGCCTTAAATTGTTCAAGATTAGAAAAGGTTAACCTGGGGAATTACCAAACAACCGCTTCTTCCTTTGCTCCTCCCGCCTAATCCATGTCCTCATCATCATCATCATCATCATCCCCTCCATGGCCCACAATGTGGTCCCGAATATATCCAATATCATCTTGGATATCGGATATGTTTCTCTCGATAGCTCCAACCCGGTGGTACGTGTTTCTCGCCATGTTGTAGGTGTTCCTGGTGCACATAAGGTTTTCCTGCAACAAATCATGCAAACTTTGGAAATTAGGAAAACCGCCTCCTGAGGAGGATTGGCCCGGATCACCTTGGGGTTGGTACTGATACTGATGATGTGGAGCGTGAAGGACAAGTGCCTCTTGCGGGTTCCATGCATGACCTTGCATCCTTTGAAAGCTTACCGTCCCGTCTTCCGCCTCATAAATTAGGTTCATTGAGCGGCAGATGTGTATATCTACCCTACCCGACCATGGGCTCCTTTCAAATGACCTAGGTATGCGGGTGAAGTGCCTGAAGAAAAGGTACACCCATCCCCCAAAGAAGATAGGGGTCGGTGCACTTGCAAGGCGGTTATGATGCATGTTTCGGAGCATGAGGAACGGAACATCGAGCGGCCTGCGGTTATGGATACAGTGGAGGACAACAAGATCTCTTAAACCAACGACGCCGCCGCTATCATGCCTTTGACTAAGAGAGTAGCCGAGGAGCCTATGGATGTATCGGTATAGCGGGTCCCTCAACTTCGTGCTCTTCGTGCTGCTCGGATTGTAGTACCCTTCACCAATCTGAGCCCTCGCGGCTTGGCGATCGTTTTCGTTTATCTCTCGCATCCCTCCGATATTTTCCTCGTTTCCCGCATCCTCTTCCGCATACAACCCGACAATCGACCCAAATTGTGCCATAGAGATCGAATACCTAGTTCCGCCGCATCGGAATGCTACCCCATCATTGTCGAATGGGTCGCACCTTGAGTTGAATGTGAAGGTGCTATAGAATTCCAAAGTGCATTCGTGGACAGAACGGAGTCGAGTTGTTAAAGCGACTCTTAGTGGTCCCGTGACAATGTTGTTTAAACGGTCGATTTGATTCACCATAGTTAACAGTTCCGTGCATGCTTGCCTCGGGTATTCCTCCAGCCTTGTTTGAAGTATCTCGTATCTAGCCCTAGCATCGAGCTCGTTTGCGTTAAACCTTGTGAACTTCCTTGCCATCTGAAAGAATACACCAAAAGTTAGCACGAAACAGTAGTATTTTCGGACAAAACTGTAAATAGTGGGCTGGACACGACCCCGTGTTCAGCGGACACGGCCCCGTGTCCAGGCGTCTGTTACTCAAAAATTCCATATTTCGACCCGGTTTCGAAAACTTGAAAATTTTTGGTCCAATAGGTGCGGTTTTTCCCGAAATTGAAACCCCAAGCGCCGTTTTTTCCCAAAATAACCCGTTTACCCTATCAATTTTATCTTTTTCGGTTCAAGAACAAGGGTTTGGGGTTTTTGTGAGAAATCGGGCGAATCTATGAACAATACAAGTGTATTTACTTCCCTTAACACTAATCTAACTAAATGCAAACAGATCTAAACAAAAATTTGAGGTTCGATCCGGATGAACTTCAAGAACCCTAGATTTTCCCCAAATTTTTGGTGTCTTAACTACATGCAAGTAACTAATCTAACTACTAAAAGTGATAGAATCATACCTTGATGTTGTTAGAGTGATAGGAGACGTCGAAAATCTGCGAAAAATCGCCTGGAACCAGAGCTTTTTCGGGGAAATGGGGCGTGTGGAATGTTGTAACTGTTGTGAAAAAGGGGATATATCCCGACTGCAGCGCGGACACGACCCCGTGCCGAGCAAAGTTTTTAAATTTTTTTTAGTGCTCGTGTGAGTGCCCTTGTTTCCCATAAGCTTTGGTTAGAAAACTTACCGCCTTAGATGTCGTCCCAATCGTTCGTAACTTACCAGGTATGATGTTGGTTTCATTCTTCCATCGTTTGAAGCGAGATCTCTTCCTCTTCATCCTCAATGAATCCTTGATAGAGTTTCAGCCGTTGGCCATTGACTTTGAATGGAGGCCCATTTCGAGATTTAATTTCTACTGCACCGTGTGGGAAAATATGGGTGATGGAAAAAGGTCCTGACCACCTAGACTTTAATTTATCAGGAAACAATCGAAGTCATGAATTAAACAAAAGAACTAGATCTCCTACTCGAAATTCATTAGGTTTAATGTGTTTGTCATGCAAATTTTTCATTCTTTCCTTATAAATTTCGGAGTTTGAGTATGCATAATTCCTAAGCTCGTCTAATTCATTTAATTGACAAAATCGATTTTTACCAGCAAATTCTAAATCTAAGTTTACATTTTTAATTGCCCAGTAGGGTTTGTGTGCAATTTCTACTGGCAAGTGACAACTTTTTCCGTAGACTAGCTTATATGGGGTTGTACCTATTGTTGTTTTATAAGCAGATCGAAAAGCCCATAAAGCATCATCTAATTTATCTGCCTATTCCTTTTTATTTAACCCTACGGTTTTTTTAAGTATTCATTTTAAACCTCTCTTAGTCACTTCGGCTTGTCCGTTTGTTTGAGGGTGATATGCTGTTGAGACCCGGTGATAGACCCCATATCTTGTTAAAAAAATTTCAAGTTGATGGTTGCAAAAATGGGTACCTCTATCACTTATTAATGCTTTAGGTGTGCCAAAACGAGAGAATAGTTTTTTCAGAAATCTTACCACGACTCTTCCATCATTCATTGGAAGTGCCTCGGCCTCGGCCCATTTAGACAAGTAGTCTACTGCCACAAGTATATATTTGTTTCCTTTCGATGGTGGGAAAGGTCCTATAAAGTCGAGTCCCCACACATAAAAAATTTCACAAACAAGAATGCCATTTTGTGGCATTTCGTTTTTGGAAGAAATATTACCTGTTCTTTGGCAAGCATCACATGTCTTGACAAGACTTTGGGCGTCTTTGTAAATGGTCGGCTAATAAAATCCTGAATCAAATACCTTTCGTGCGGTACTAGCGGCACCATGATGCCCTCCGTATGGACCTTCATGACAATGGCAGAGAATTCTTCGTGCTTCGCTACCATGTACGCATCGTCAGACGAGTTGGTCGGCACACATTTGAAAAGATATGGATCTTCCAAAAAATAGTGTTTCATATTGGCAAAGAATTTTTTTCTTTGATGATGTGGCCAACCTTTTGCGACTATACCGCTAGCTAGGTAGTTAGCATAGTCGGCGTACCATGCTTCTTCCTTATATTCCACCATTTCCAGGGACTCAGTTGGAAATTTTTCGTTGATTTGCTCGTCCCTGGTTGCCTCCAAAGCTGGGTCTTCTAAGCGCGAAAGATGATCTGCTGCGGTGTTTTCTGCTCCTCTTTTGTCTTTGATTTCAATGTCAAATTCTTGGAGGAGTAGAATCCACCGAATCAAACGTGGTTTTGCGTCCTGCTTTTTGAAGAGATATCGAATGGCTGCATGATCTATATAGACTATAGTTTTAGAAAGAACAAGATAAGAACGAAATTTATCAAAAGCAAATACCACAGCTAGTAATTCTTTTTCAGTTGTTGTGTAATTTTCTTGTGCATCATTTAGTGTTTTACTAGCATAATAAATTGGGTGGAAATGCTTTTCTTTTCTTTGTCCCAAGACAGCTCCAACTGCAAAGTCACTAGCATCACACATGATTTCGAAAGGAAATTTCCAATCAGGCGCTATCATGATAGGTGCATTGACTAACATTTCCTTTAAGGTTAGAAATGCTTGATTGCAATCCTTGTCAAAGATGAAAGGAGCATCTTTTTCAAGTAATTTTGTTAGAGGCCTAGAAATTTTTGAAAAGTCTTTGATAAACCGCCTATAAAATCCGGCATGCCCTAGGAAACTTCTGATAGCTCTTACGGAGGATGGAGGTGGTAATCTAGAAATGGTATCTATTTTGGCTCGATCTACCTCCATTCCTTCGCTTGAGATCTTGTGACCGAGTACTATTCCCTCCGTTACCATGAAATGGCATTTTTCCCAATTAAGGGCGAGGTTAGTTTCCTCACATCGGGATAGCATTCGTTCAAGGTTATCGAGGCATTGGTCGTATGAATCCCCGAAGATAGAAAAGTCGTCCATGAAGACTTCCATTGTCTTTTCTATCATGTCGTGGAAAATGGCCACCATGCAACGTTGGAATGTTGCGGGGGCATTACACAGACCGAACGACATGCGTTGATAAGCAAAAGTTCCATAGGGACATGTGAAAGTTGTCTTTTCTTGGTCTTCGGGTGCTATCGGGATTTGAAAGTAACCGGAAAAACCATCCAAGAAACAATAAAATTTATGACCGGATAATCTTTCTAACATTTGATCAATGAAGGGTAAAGGAAAGTGATCTTTTCTTGTAGCTTCATTTAATCGTCTATAATCTATACGTACTCTCCATCCTGTGACGGTTCTCGTTGGTATCAATTCATTCTTTTCGTTAGTTATCACCGTCATACCTCCTTTCTTTGGAACTACTTGAACGGGACTTACCCAAGGACTATCAGAGATAGGATAGATAAGTCCAGCTTCAAGTAATTTGATGACTTCCTTTTTAACCACTTCTTGAACATTTGGATTTACTCGACGTTGTGGTTGTATTACCGATTTGTAGTCATCATTCATTAAAATTTTATGTGTGCACATGGAAGGACTAATTCCTTTTATGTCTACAAGTTTCCAAGCTATTGCGTTTTTATGTTTTTTCAAAAGACTAATTAATTTTTCTTTTTCTGAGCTATCTAATTTAGACGAAATAATTACAGGTAAATTACCATCTTTGTCTAGAAAAGCATATTCCAAACCTTTTGGAAGTTCTTTGAGCTCAGTTGGTGGGTCTTTAGGAGACTCCTTATTTGGTTGCTCATTTCGATCAAGAACTTTAAAAGTTTGTTCTATGGCGACCTCTTCTTCAACAAAGTGGTCAATCTCTTCACTTGTATCGGGTGGTTCATCTTCATCTTCAATTAGGGGGTCATTATTGCCGAAAGGATATTTCATTGATCGTTCGAGATCGACACTTCTTTTAAATGCCCTTAATTGAAGAGGTAGATTGTTGAACTTCCGGTTTTTCAAGGCTTTGTGAGTTTTTACAAATGGTCGTCCCAACATTAGAGGAGCGTCATCAAGGATGACAAAGTCGGTCGGGATTACCATTTGATTTGTTTGAACCAATAGATCCTCAACTACACCGATTGATTTTATTACTTTCCGATTGGATAGAAAAATGGGTATTTGAAGTGGAGAAAAATCACTAATACTTAATTTTTCGAAAATGTAGTTAGGCATTATGTTAACACAAAGATCTTTATCGATTGTGACATTACTAATAAACGAATTTTGAAAGAAACATGGAACCGGTGTAATGTTAATTTCAAATGGGTCTTCTTTTATTAGTGAGGTTTGATCATTAGTTAACTTAACACTTACCGTTTCGTCAATTTTAGTGTTAGTGTTTAACTCTTTTAAAAACTTAGCATGAGTGGGTACTAAACAATGATTTTCAAAAGAAGGTGACAAGAGATTAATTTCTTCAAAATTAGACTCTTCTTGAATTTTAACGTTGTCGGACTCACCTTTTTCGTTGTTTAACTCATGTGTCGGTTTTTTCACTTACTTGTTCTTCCATTTTTACACTTTCAGTTATCTCTTCCTTTTTTAATTCTTTTCTTGTGCGGGATTCCTCTTCCCTTGCGTGAGATTCTTTTATATAGCGATCGATAACTCTAAGGTGTTCTAATATCCTATCGGTCACTTCGGTTATAGAAAAAGAATCAGGATTTTCAAAGCTTGAATCCGGTTGTTCGATCCTTTGTTCCTCATAATACCCATATGAAGTAGATGGTTCACACCATTGTTCTTCATTGTAAGTATATGATGGATAAGGGTCGTAATTTTGTTCTTCAAAATACTCATATGAGGTGGGTTGTTCACGCCATGGTTCCTCATAATAAGCATACGAAGGTGGTGGCTCATATCTTGGTTCCTCAAAGTATGAGTATGAAGGCTCATACCTTGGTTCATCAAAATATGAGTATGAGGGAGGAGGTTCATACCTTTGGTCTTCATAGGATGTGTATGAAGTTGATGGCTCGTACCTGGGCTCCTCATAGTAGGTGTATCAATTGGATGGTTGATATGAGTGACTATTTTGAACCGAGTGTGGGTTACGACAATTAGTGCAATAATTACTCCTATAATCATCCTCCTCATAGGTGTAGTTGTAACCTCCTGATTATTGATCCATAAGAATCACTCAGCAGACCACAACCAAGTCTCGAGATCAGAAAACAAAAATAAAAACGGAAACAGAGGCTGGACACGGCCCCGTGGTCAGTGAGCACGGCCCCGTGTTCAGGGTCTGTATCTGGGCGTTTTAATTAAATTTACTGATTTCGTTGAGCACGGGGGCATGTTTAGTGAGCACGGCCCGTGTTCAAGCTACTGTTACTGGGTGTTTTTATGAAAATGTGCAGCACGGCCCCGTGTTCAGTGAACACGGCCTCGTGTACAGGTTACTGTAAATGCAAATCTAAACTAAAATGCAGAAAAAAATGCGCGCGTTAAAATGGTTTTGAAAGACTGATTAGGCCGTCGATTTTAAGCTTTCTTAAAATCCTTGTGTCCCCGGCAACGGCGCCAAAAACTTGATGCGTGTGAAGTGTTATATATATTTAGGTGTATATTTGAAGCCCTTTAACACTTTTTAGCCAAGTTTTAAATTTATAAAACACGATATTTTACTAACACTAAACACACATATGGGCAAGTGCACCCATCGTGAGCGTAGTATAGTGTTGGCAAGATACCGAGGTCGTCTAAGGACACAAGAGCTTTTAGTACCGGTTTATCCTCAACGTCTAATCAAAACAAAAGTTAGAAAAATGTTTTAAACTAAGAAAAATAAAAAACTAACTAAAAATGCTGAAAATAAAAATAAAAAGAAAAAACAGATAGATAAGATGAATCACTTGGTTCCGACTCGTGTATAGTGTAACCTTTGATTATTTCCGCACTTTTGCACTTATTTAAGAGATTATCTTAGTTATTGTAGTAGGCCCCTCTTTTGAAGGTGACGTTACCCTCAACCCAGTAGTTTGAGTCAGCAAGGATACAATCCTAAAGGGTCGGATTATTGAAAGATAATTAATTAAGTTATTAATGCAAATTATAGTAGGCCCCTCTTTTGGAGGTGACGTTACCCTCGACTAAGTAGTCTGAGTCAGCAGGGATACAATCCTAAATAGCCGGGTTATAGTATTAATAGTAGTTAACTTATGAGGGGATCAAAGAGTTTGGACCCCCGCCATCCAATACCGTTAAGTATTGAAGGAGGTCCTACTAAATTTGACCCAGGTCCATTACAGGACCTCTAAACGCTGAACAATGGCAAGACTCTTACCAAACCGTTCCCTTAACCCCCGACCAGGTAGCCAACATACCTCCATATAGACCGAGGAGATATGAATGGTGAAAATCTTTTATTTTATATAGACAGTAAAATAATGCCAAGACACCACGGACAAACGATAAGGAAGAATCACCTTCAACATAAGAAACTAGTTATTAAAGTCATTAATACAAAACCAAGTAAAAAGTGCGAAAATATTAGAAATAAAAAGTATTACACTAGACACTTGTCTTCACCAAGTGATGTAAGAGACTTAGGCAAACATGGCCTTGATTGTCAAGAACTCTTACGATCAATCTTGGATCCCGAGACGACTCACACACTCTATGATGGACAATGGATGATGGTGGTGGATGATGGTGTTATGGTGGTGGTGGGTGGTGGGTGAAGTGTGAGAGAGGTGGTGTGCCAAGGGATGGTTTGAGCTTGAGCCAAGCACTCCTATTTATAGGCTGAACAGAAGCTCGGGCACGGCCCCGTGTCAAGTGGGCACGGCCCCGTTTCCACATCCTTCTCTTTCTTCATTTAATGCAGCTTGTCTTATTAGTTGACCACGCCCCCGTGTCCGCTGAGCACGACCCCGTGTGTAGAAGAATCTTTGTACTATGAAGATTTGCCTGGATTGTGCGAATCTTATAGTTGACCACGGCCCCGTGTCCACTGAGCACGGCCCCGTGGTGGGCAATAGAAGCTTCTACCACTTTGTCTTTTCTGCTGACACTTGGGCACGCCCCCGTGCTGGCTGAGCACGGGGCGTGTTCAGTCTTCTGTTATCTTGTTTTGCTTGGGAAGATGCTGTCGTGGGGTCGGGCATGTCACGTCTTGTTCCTTTTCTTGTATTTATGTTAGATTTTGATGTCTTTTTGCTTCTTTTGTTAATTTGAGCTAATTTAATCCTGAAAATACAAAAGGAAGACAAAAGCACACTTTTTCCAACATTAGTACTAAAAAAGGGTTAGTTTTATGCCACAATTGATGTAATTTATATGTTGCATTTTGCACACATCACATATTCTATAGCATCTTTCTTCATCATTGGCCAATAATATCCTGTTCTTAATACCTTTGAAAATAATGATCTGCCCCCAGTATGGTTACCACAATCCCCTTCATGTATATCCTGAAGCACTTCTTTAGTTTCAGGATCCTCCAAGCACCTCAGGTATGGTCCTGCAAGAGATTTCTTGTACAAAATATCATTTATAATAGTGAATCGTGATACCTTCATTCTAAAGGCCTTAGGATTTTCATCCTTCGGGACATGTCCTTCCTTAAGATATCTTATGATTGGGGCCGTCCAGGATTTAGGATCCTCATCAGGATCTTGGCCATGATCCTGAATGCTAGCTACCTCCTTATCCTGCGACTTGAAAAGATCCACCGCATGATATAGGATGTGAAGTATTGGTATTTGAGTTCCTTCAGGTATCCTGACTGATGATCCTAGGTTTGCCAAGACATCTGCTTCAGCATTATCCTCTCTCGGTACCTGTTCAAGTTTAAAAATATCGAAATATCCTGCTATTTTTTGATAATTTTGAGATACTCGATTAACTTCTCACCTTTGACCGCGTAGGATCCATTAAAATGATTAGTAATTAACAAAGAATCAACATATACTTGCAAACTCTTAATATTCATGTTTTTAGCCAACTCTAATCCTGCGATCAAAGCCTCATATTCTGCTTCATTGTTAGTGGCAGGAAATTCACATCTAATAGCCTGGGGTAATATGTCCCCCTGTGGCGATTTTAGTAGTATACCCAAACCTACACCTCTTACATTAGATGCACCATCAGTATATAATGTCCAGGATTCTAAGTTTTCTCCTAGCTGTTGTACTTCTAAGTCTACTTCGTTTTGAATATCACTACTGAAATCAGCCACAAAGTCAGCTAAAGCCTGAGACTTTATGGCATTTCTATATTCATATATTAGATCATAGGCACTTAATTTTACTGACCATTTAGCCATCCTACCCGACATCTCGGGTTTCCTAAGCACAATTTTAACAAGATAGTTAGTTTTAACATGAATCTTATGTGTCTCAAAATAATGTCTAAGTTTTGTTGACGCCATAACTAGGGATAATATCAATTTTTCTAAATGAGAATATCTAGTTTCAGCATCTAATAAACTTTTACTAACATAATAGACAGGATACTGCTGACCTTCATGATCCTTTACAAGGACAACACTTACTGCATTCCCTGATACTGCAAGATACAGGGATAATGGTTCACCATCCTCAGGCTTCATCAATAGAGGTGCGGTTGAAAGATACTGCTTCAAATCCTGCAAGGCTGCTTCATGCTTCTCTCCCCATTCGAATTTCTTATTCTTCTTCAGGATATCATAAAATTCCTTGCATTTTTTCGAGGATCTTGAGATAAATCTGTTTAATGCTGCTACTCGCCCTATTAATCTTTGAACATCTTTTATATTTGAAGGTGACTTAATATCCATGATAGCTTTAATCTGCTCCTGGCTTTAGCAGGATTTAGTTTCATGTTGTATTGGTCCAGGATATCGAATGCTCCCTTAATATCCTAGAGGTGATCCTCAGCCTTTTTAGATTTTACTACCATGTCATCGATGTACACCTCCATGGTGTCCCCCAGCTTGTATGTCGGTGTCATGAAAGCAATATCCTCCTGATCTGAGGGTTACATTTGGATCTGCTGGAATCCTGAGGAGGCATCCATGAAGGTTAACATCTCATGGCCAGCAGTAACATCTACCATTGAATCAATATGAGGTAGAGGAAATGGGTCTTTGGGACAAGCTTTGTTCAAGTCTGTGTAATCTACACAGACTCTCCATTTCCCGTTTTTCTTTTGCACCACAACTACATTTGCCAGCCATTTGGGAAATTTCACTTCCCTAATCATCTTGCTCTTTAATAATCTTTCAACTTCTTCCTGAATGATTGCGTTCCGTTCTGGAGCAAACTTCCTTCGTTTCTGTTGGACAGGCTTGAAAGACCTATCAATTCCGAGCTTGTGAGTTATAATATCCTTGGAAATACCTGTTATATCCTCGTGTTTCCACGCGAATGTTGACATCCTGCATTTCAAAAAGTTAGTCAATTGGTTTTCAATATCCCGAGGGATATTGGTTCCCACGAGCACCGAGATATCCGGATTATCCTGATCCAGGATAATTTTCTTTACATCCTGTTCTGAAGCCTCCATGATATCCTGGCCTCGCATCTTTAATTGCTATGCTGCACTAGGCTTTGTCGAGGATTTCATCGAAGAAGAATAACACTCCTTTGCTTCCTGCTGATCACTTTCCACCTTGACTACTCCCCAAGGGGTAGGGATCTTGATGCATTGATGATAGGTTGACGGCACAGCTTTCATATCATGGATCCAAGGCCTACCTAATATAATATTATAGCAGGATAAGGAGTCCATGACACAAAAGCGCTGCATTGAGTTGGCCCCTTCAACATACACGGGCAACTTTATCTCCCCTACGGTATTCCTGGCTTCTCCACTAAAACCAACAAGCACACTGGATTTTGAAGTAATATCCATCGGGGATACATTCATCCTCTTCAACATTTCCAGCTGAATTATGTTGACGGAGCTGCCATTATCCCCCAGTATCCTGCGCACAAAATGGTTAGCAACATATAACGTTATTACCAAAGCATTATGATGAGGATCCTGGACAGTATCCCTGTCATCGTTATCGAACGTGATCACTTTATCAGTTGTGAGGGTTGACATCCTGGTTAGCTTATCTCCCCTCTCTGCCTTGGCTTCCTTCGCATGCCTTTTCGTCGCAGCATATGATGTCCCGCAAATATCGGATCCTCCTGAAATGAAATTAATTATCTTGGCATCTGCAGGAGGTGATGCCGCTCGTTCAGGATCCTTCTCAGTATCCTGACCCTTATTCTTCTTTCTTCCCAGGAGATCCTTCAAATATCCCTTGCTTAAGAGATAGCTTATTTCTTTCCTTAGAGCAATGCAATCCTCAGTAACATGTCCGAAATCCTCATGGAAGGCACACCATTTGGACTTATCCTTCCAATCATCTTTTTGTTGATTCTTCCATGGCCACCTAGCCTTGTCTCCTAAACCCTGCATAGCATACATCAGTTTAGGTATATTTACAGAAAAACAATATTCAGACAACTCAGGATACTCCTCAGGATCCTCGTCTTCAACAACATTCACTTTTTTGCTGTCATTTCTGCCATATGGCTTAGAGCGATATGGTTTATACGAGGATTCTGATTTCCTGTTGGTTGACTCATAGGTTGTGGATGAATTCATCCTCTCTTGCATCTTTTTGTCATCCTCCAGCCGAATACATCTTAAAGCCCTGTTCTGAGCTTCATCCAGATTCCTGCAGGGATTCATTACAAGATCCTGGTAAAATTGAGAATCTTTTTGCAACCCCATCTTGTAAGCCTGCACAGCTGTTACAACATCAAGATGTGGGATATCCAAGGATTCCCGACTAAACTTGTTCACATAATCCCTCAAGGATTCCTGAGGTCCTTGAGTTATCCTGTAAAGATCACTGGTTAGTTTCTCAAAACTTCAACAGCAAGAAAATTGACTATTAAATAAATTCACTAAATGAGCAAATGATGTAATTGAGTGAGGAGGAACGTTTAAGAGCCATTTTAAGGCTGATCCTGTTAAGGTAGAACCAAAACCCTTGCATAGGCATGCTTCCTTGAGATCCGGAGGGATAGGGTTGATTTCCATCCTTTCCCTATATTGGGCAATATGCTCTTCAGGATCCGTAGTTCCGTCATAGAGCTTCATGTTGGGGGTCTGAAATCTTTTTGGGATTTCAGCATCACAAATAGGATATGCAAACCGGGATAACCTGTGGCTGTCTTGGGATACTTCTGGGATTGGTTGGACCACCCCAGGTACACTGGATATCATATCCTTCAATTTCTGAAGCTCCCTAGAATATGCTGATGTCATACCCGCTTCCTGCAAAGATCCAATACCATTAGTAGCAAGAGTATTATTATTATTAGATACGTTACCAGTCTGAGGATTCTGGCCATATCCTGAAGCATATCCTGAGCTTCTCATAGTTGACACCCTAACTGAAGAGGGTATCTCAGGAGTATGATTCTGGGAATGGCTAGGCACAATATTCCCCCTGTTATCCTCAGTATATACTACAGAACTGAAGTTCAAAGCTCTGGGTTGCAAGGGAGTGACAGTATCCTTAGCGGGCCTGCTTGAGCTTGATTTCAAGAGTTGTATCTCTCTCATCAGCATCTGGTTGGTCTCCTGCTGCTGTTTCATCTGTTCCTGTACACTACCAAACAAATTTAAAATTTCTTCATTAGTGGCCAAAACAGGAGCAGATCCCTGAATGTTGCGAGCGGGGATAACATCCTGAGGCAGTGAAGAGGCTTGGGTTCTCGGAGGAGGTGGTGGTGGAAGCACCGAACCAACTAGTGCAGAGGTGGTAGCAGACATGGTGGAAGAGCTCATGTTTGATCTTGAGGCCATTGAAAATAGTGTAGCAAAAAGTTTTGAAAATAGAAAACCAAGTAGTGATTTTGCAAAAGCTTTTAGTAGAAACAGCACCACTTGCCCCACGGTGGTCGCCAAATTGTTTCGGTCAAAAATTACCGAAGCAATTAAGTGATCAAATTAGTTAAGTGAGGTAGTGTGCTAAGAATGTGTGTTGAAAATATGCTAAATAAATTGTTTGCAAAAACAGTTATCAGGATACGGCTCAGGATATCGAGCTGTATCTATAATCAAACAATGAGCAAAAATGTAAAGGGTGACACGGGATGTACGAGGAAAGCCCTTGATCAATCTAGATCGCTGGCACAAAACCTCAGGAGCTGACAATCGCAGCTGCCTTGTTCTTTTTTTACTTCAAATGTCAGGATACAGTGCAGGATATGATGCGGATCGACTAAGTGTTACAATGTGATTTCGATACAAGTGTAAGTGTATTGTGAGTGTTCGTAGCTAGAGAGAAAGAGTGTACGAGAGATTGTGTGTGTTCTTATCTGATCCGATCAATCTATTTATAGTAAAAAGAAACTAACTAACTAGCCTATAAATCCGGGATATATGGAATATTCCCTTTGTGAACGTTATAGTCCACGTCTTCCGGCTTCAACATCCATAATCTAACAGATTTGTCCGAGTCTTGTGGAGAAGAAGTCCATTTGAACGTTAGAGACTTGCACCATTTAATCTGCACGTGAGATAATTAGTTATTACCAGGATATCGTATCAGGATGTTACCAATATCCTGATCCGGTATCCTGATCACAACAAAAAGAAACATAGTCAGAATATTAGTCAGGATGTATGAGCAGAAAACCACCCACAACACCTGGGTACCACCAATATCAACCCATGAGCAAACTAACCTAACCAGCCAAACGATACAATTAAACACACATTCCCAACACAGTTAAGATACACCACCAAAACAAACAAAAATAAAAATTGTCCAAACAAAGAAAAGTACAAAGAATCAAGCACATGGACCTGATCAAGTAAACAGCAGGATCAGTGAGTGCTCAGTGGTATGATGGGCCTAGTGGGTGACCGTAGTACCCTCCAAGATGCTTGTAGAACTCACTCATATAAAAAAAATATCCGCCAGCCCACTTGTTGCTGGCTCACCCTACTGTGATGACTTATAACAACTCTCATAAAATCCTTAAAACACCCTTATACGTCTTAAAATACACCCCGTATAAGAAAAACGACCCTGAAATACCTTAGTTTTTACAAAAATCAAATAAAACAAAATTCCATGATCGCTCGCGGGGCGCGACAGCATTCCCTGAGCTCGTCGCGGGCCACGACAGGGTGACACCAGGCGAGCCCCTAGGCTGCCACCTATCCCAGTCGTGTCGAAGCTAGTCATCGATTCAGCTAAGCTAGGGCCTACCCTAGAAGGCCTCGCGGGCCGCGAAGGGCCCTCTTGTTTCTCTCGCAGGGCGCGAGAACCCCCTGATCAGCCCTATAAATTGAGTAGTCGAGCTTCAGTTGGAAATCGTTCATTCTCGCAATCTCTCTCTCAATTCTCTAATAGCTAATATAATTCCTGGGTATAATACCCACTAATTAGCAAAGCTCTGCCTCGTTGTAAGTATTATAACCCCGATTACGTATTAGTTACTCTGCCCAATTGATCTAGAGCTCCATAACGCATGTCTATGTCACACCCCAACTGATGACGGAAACATCGGGGCATGGCACAGAGCGAAACAGATTGTCAAGAAAAATTCCATAACGACTATATTACCAAATAGTTAATATCATGTCCCATACCATAACCCATTAAGTAATCTAATTATTACAGACATAGATATTCTCAAAACAAAACATGTTCTGATAACTCAGATTCAAATAAATAAATTGTCTTTGTTTCTAGACTCCATCCTACTTGATTCCACAAAAGCAGATAAAGCACAGCATCCTAAGCACCAGTCACATACGTTAAAATAGAGGTCAATACACAGAGTGTAAAGGTGAGCATACAAGTTTAATAGTATAATAGAGTTTGTAATCGTTTACGCATAACCAGCATGTACAACGCATAATGTGAAGCATGTAAGTTATCGACAAAGATCCTATCAATACCAAACTGCGATGTGACTGCGAGTAGTGAGTGCGCATTACATGTTCACCACTGTGAACTCGTGAAGTATTGTCCTTAACAACCCCTGTCCACGACAGGTGCTGAGTCTAAACTATAGTACTATTGTTGCTAAGGCAGGTAGACAGCAATCAATGTGTAAACATAACAAACAGGCATTCATCGAGTCACGTATAACATGCATTAAGGGTCAGCGTATAAATAGTGTTTGCGTTGTGTGATCGATGTGATTTAGAATAAGTAACGTATGTAACACCCAAAAGTGCATAAAGCAAAAAGGGATCGAGTATACTCACAGATTGTGTTTAACAAGTAAACACTCTCTTGGATTAAAGGGAACGTTGAGAGATTAGCCTGAACAGTTAACGACAGCATAAACGATGAGCGGCGCGATAAACGGTGCAAAAGTACCAAGTATCGGATGGCAATCCGATCGGATGGCCAGTCTATCGGATGTCAATCCGTTCGGATGGTCATCCGATCGGATGGCCATTCAATTGGATTGACATCTTGTTTGGTAAGGATGTGTTTGTGTATGATGGCTTTGAAGTTTTCGTTGTAGCATTTTGAAAACAGAGAAGTATCTCTGCCCTTCAGGTCGATCGATCGGACACTCGTTCGATGGGATAGCGATCCGATTGGCAGGACACTTAGTGAGAACAAGTTCACAGCAGGATTGTCACTCGATCGGATGGCAATCCGATCGGGTGGCAATCCGTTAGTTACTGCTGATCTCTGAAAATTATAAAATGATTAAGTGTCGAAGTCCAAAACGTCTCATGGTCGGATGGTCGTTCGATCGGATGGCAATCCGATTGGACGACAATCCGTTCGGCGTTCAGTCCTTTGAAATTTGAAAATAAAGTTTAAGTGTGGAACCAAGTGCAAGCCGATCGGATGTCTATTCGATCGGACGGCAATCCGATCGGATGGCAATCTGATCGGACGGTAATCCATCCCAACGACCTGATCGTCTTTGACACTTGATTGTTTTGAAAGTTTTGCAGTTTTGATCGAGACGGTGTGATAATGTGCTAGACAACAGAATCCCCATCTTGACCCAAGTGATCCGACCGAACAGGAACCACCCTAGTCTGACTGGTTCACGGTTCGAGACGTTGTTCATGTTTAACCCGTCATCAGTTGTCTCTTGGATAGAATTCAGATCTGGAACTAACCTATCACTAAGAAAGAGTAGAAGATCAGAACGAGCTCCGATTCTATCGGTTTTGAGTACTTTGAGTGTAAAAGAGTTGAAAGAAAGTTGGAAAACCTTTTCTCTCAATCCTTTTAACCATCAATATGTGTAGATCTATGCGAAAACATTGATTATTCATGTGGAAATCCTTCAGATCTAAGTTGTTCTTGGTGGAATGAAGCCAAACCTTGAAGTTCATAAGAACCCCATGATGACATCACCCTAGAACACCTCAAATATGGTGATTTAACGGTTAAAAGTTAAGTTTCAAAGGTGAAAAAGATGAAGAAGTGCATGTAGATCATTGAAGTACAAGATTTAGGTTGAAAACTTACAAGAATCGCGAGAAATTGAGAGAAATGAGTGCTTGAGTGCGGCTAGTTCGAGTGAGGAGCTGTCACATCACAAATGATGCGATAGGAGGGTATTTATAGGGTTTCCCCAAATGGAAAGTGATGAAGTGTCGAATTGGTCACCAATCGGATGGCAATCCGATCGGGTGGCAGTCCGATCGGGTGGCAACTCGATTGGATGGCAACTCTATCAGATGACAATCCGATCGGATGGCAATTTGATTGGATGGCCACTCGATCGGTTGGCTACTCGATCCAGGTGTCCGACGCGATGAGTTTTGTCATTTCGATTCGCGTGTTGAGCGTTGTGATGCGATTCGAGTGAGCGATACGATAGTATTACCCATTAGTTACACAAATAACCTAACTACTATATCTAACATACAATCACTATAATTAACTTGCGTTGCATTTGCGATTTGATTGCGATGCGATAGAATTGCGATTGCGATTATCACCTCAACATAAACATAACATGCACAAGTAACACAGAAATAGCACACACACGTAAAACAATATCCAGAACACATAATTCGAGTTGCGAATACGGTAGCGATAAGTCGATTAGCGATTAAATATGCGATTAAACCTCGATTATTAATAGATACTCCACATAATACAACTAAAGCGATTAAATAATATAATTCGATTACAAGTCAACGAAGTCAAAACAGTAGTTGAGCAAGGAGTGACTTATCCCAATTAGCAATCTTTTCTTCCTTTGACTTCAATCTTGACTTTGACTTTCGAAACACGGGTTGTTACAGCCTCCCCTACCTTTAGGAAATTTCGTCCGAAATTTAAGAAGTAGGCGTAACAAATAGTTGCGGGTACTTCGCCTTCATGTCACTTTCGAGTTCCCAGGTGAACTCGGCGCCTCGTTTGCCTTCCCAGCGAACCTTCACAATGGGAATGCGTGAGCGTCTGAGCACCTTGGTTTCTCGTCCCACGATCTCGATAGGCTTTTCCACGAAGTGTAATGTTTCATCCACTTGTAAATCCTCAAGAGGGACATGTAATTCCTGGTCGGCCAAGCACTTTCTGAGGCTTGAAACGTGGAAAGTCAGGTGGACATTACTAAGTTCCTCCGGTAGTTCGAGTCTGTAGGCCACTTTTCCAATCCTTTCCAGAATCTTAAAGGGTCCAATATATCGAGGCGCGAGCTTTCCTTTCTTGCCGAATGTCACACCCCAACCGATGGCGGAATCATCGGGGCGCGGCACTAGGCGAATCAGATTTCTCAAGAGAATCCATAACAACTAATAGCGACAATATTTATTACATTTGTTATCCCATACTAACAAACAATACAATCACATAAGTTATCACAGATTTTCCGTTCTCTCGAACAATACAAATCCGACAACCTAGATTTTAGGTGAGTTTCTAGACTTCCTAGCTTGATTTGATGTAGACAGCGATCTAAACCTGTAACAACGTTAAAACAACGTCAATACGAAAGTATTGGCGAGTATACAAGTTTTGATAGTAGCAAAAATAGATAAAAAGTGCTGCGAATTACCACTTACGAAAGTATTGCGATTTCTATTCATCCTAACTAGACCCCGTCGGGTGCTATAGTATTATACTAGTTAAGTCGGGACCTCGCGAGTAAAAGTCCTAGCACGTATGTAACTAGCATCACGTGTAAATATGTAATTCAGTCATTCGCAAGTGATAAATAGTTTAAGTATTTGATTAGATTGATTTGATAAGACGTATGTTACACCTAAAACGCGATAAAAAGGGTTCGAGTATACTCACAGTCGGTGTTCAGCAAGTAAACACAACTTGGTTGGATTGAAGGGAGCGCATCTGAGATTAGCCTGTTTTCAGATTGATAGCATAAGTGTCGAACATTGCGTTAAACGGTGGCGGGTGAACCAAGTGTCGAATGGTAATCCGATCGGATGGCAATTCGATCGGATGTCCAGTCGATCGGATGTCAATCCGTTCGGATGGTCATCCGATCGGATGGCCATTCGATTGGATTGACATTCGTTTTGTAATGATGTGTTTGTGTATGATGGCTTTGAAGTTTTCGTTGTAGCATTTTGAAAATAGAGAAGTATCTCTACCCTTCAGGTCGATCGAAGTTCGATCATATAGCGATCCGATTGGCAAGACACTTAGTGAGAACAAGTTCACAGTAGGATGTTTACTCGATCGGATGGCAATCCGATCGGATTGCAATCCGCTGGAAAACATTGTTCCTTGAAAAATGATCAAGTACCAAAGTTCCAAATGTCACATGATCGGATGGTCGTTCGATCGGATGGCAATCCGATTGGACGATAATCCGATTGGATGACAATCCGTTCGACGTTCAGTCCTTTGACAACTTGGAAATGATTAAGTGTTTGGAACCTCAAGTGCAATCCGATCGGATTGCAGTTCGATCGGATGGCAATCCGATCAGACGGCAATCCGTCCCATGAATCCAATCGTTTTGAACTTGATTAATTTAAATCTTTGAGGTTTGTTCGAGATGGTTTGACAACGTGCTAAAACAACAGAAACCCATCTTGACCAAAGTGACCCGATCGAACAGGAATCACCCTACTCCGATCAGTTAACTGTTCGAGACGGTTGTTCATGTTTAACCCGAAATCAGTTGTCCCTTGGATAGAATTCAGATCTTGGACCAACACATCACTAAGAAAGAGTAGGAGGTCGGAACAAGCTCTGATTCTTTCGGTCTTGAGTGCATTGAGTGTAAAAGAGTTGAAAGAAAGTTAGAAAACCATCTTTCAATCGTTTTATCCATGAATATGTGTAGATCTATGCGAAAACATTGTTTATTCATGTGAAAATCCTTCAGATCTAAGTTTTCTTGGTGGAATGAAGCCAAACCTTGAAGTTCATAAGAACTCCATGATGACATCACTTTAGAACACCTCAAATCTGGTGATTTCACGGTTAAAAGTCAAGATTCAAGGGTGAAAAAGATGAAGGAGTGTGTGTAGATCATAGAAGTACAAGATTTGGGTTGAAAACTTACAAGAATCATGAGAAATCGAGAGAGATAGAGCCAAAAGTGCGCTGGTCGAGTGAGAGCTGTCACATCACTGTTCAAGTGATGTGACAAGTGCTATTTATAGGTGAAGAGGGGAGAAGGTGATGGAGTGCCATGGATCGGATGGCAATCCGATCGGATGGCCACTCTATCGAATGGTCATTCGATTGGTGGTTTCCGGCGATTTGCGTTTCGATGCTTCGTTTCATTCATTAAGTGTTGCGATAGTTTAGTCACACATTTCATACCCATATTCGTATATTTATTATAATTAGTCACATAGGGTCGTATAAATATCCATATTTCAAAGTCTGCGTTGCGATAATCGAGTTGCGTGTTTCGAATATGCGTTGCGTTGCGACACATCACGACTATCGAGGAGGGTAGAATAGGTTCTCAGTCAACGTCATCGTGAGTGTTAGTACATGCGATGTGATGTGTTATAGCGATAAAGTATGTGTAATATGCCAAAATACTTGCGAAGTAGCGATGCGTTTGATATGGCTACATTATGATCCGAATCTCTAGTGCTAGGTGTAACGAGTATAGCGAGTCGTAACAACGCACGAACGTGCGGGTTGTTATAGTCTCCCCTGCTTTAGGAAATTTCGTCCCGAAATTAATCCACAAGAAGGGTTGCGAGGATTGATGCGAGTGATAGTAGCGATAAAAGCGACGAGATAGCGAGTGATCGATTGAGAGTTTACAAACGAGAGCGCATTGCGAAGACTAAGAGAGAGCGACGAGTAGAGCAATTCGTATAACTAAAGACAATAACACACAAGAAGGCGATTACAAAACATTCTGAATTCTCGAGAAGTTGATTAATTTGGAAGGTTTAGAGAAAATTTGTTTATGAAAAATCTTCCCCAGTGCGGTGTTAAACTGTGTCGATGTTCACACCAGCGCCATGAGAGAAGTTTTATTAGGTTACTAAAAATTTTGGAATTTCCTCTTCACACGGCGTTAACTTGAGTCGATTGTTACGCCAGCGTTATAAGAAAATCTCGTTTTGTTTAAAGGTTTAGATTAATTTTGGAAAAAAGTTTTTGTAAGAAAAGGCTTTGTTTACACAAAGGTTTTTAATAACATCAAGGATCTTAAATTTAAAGTCGGCCTCACATGGCACTTTCCCACGAAAGTTCGACAATATGGCTAAAACACTTATATATAGGAAGTACCAGTTGCGTATCCACCATGCTTTAGCCATATGGCTTCCGTTCCGTGAGGCAGTGTTATGTGTGTTGTAACACCCCGTGTTTCTGAAGTCAAAGTCAAAGTCAAGGTCAAAGTCAACGACCGATTTCGCAACGTGACTTGTAGTGAATTTCTTTTATGAGTTTATTTTAGTTGTATTATGTGGAGTAAGTGTCAATAATTACAATGATCGACGTGTGTTATTCGTTATTTAATCGACGTAGGACTGTAAATTATAGGAAGTAACAATGCGATAAAGTCACTAAACGCTAATCAATCTAATTTAATCAACATCGAATCGTGATCGAACTCGCAACTCGAATTACGCATTTTGGTTATCATATACGTGTGTGTGCGCCTTATGTGTTACTTGTGCATGTTTAAATTACATTATGTGTGGTAATCAATCGAAACGCAATCGAAACTCGAAACGCAATCGAACTCAATCGCAATAGAAATTGTATGATAATTAGTGGAGAATAGATAGTGCAAGATATGAGTAGTTGGGATTAAAAGTAATTTGACTAGGAAAATCTATCGCATTCGAATCGATCGCAATCGCAATCGAAACAGCAAAAATCGTCGCGCCGAACACTCGAACCAAGTGCCATCCGGCCGGATTGCCATCTGACCAGATTGCCATCTGACCAGATTGCCATCCGAACGAGGTGACATCCGACCGGATTGTCATCCGGGCGAGATGCCATCCGACCGACCAACCCTTTCCATTTTGGGAATCCTATAAATACCCCATGTCACTCTCATAGTTACCACTTTTGGCAACTGACGTCCGAACAGCTCGTGCTCCCCACCTTTTCTTCGATTTCTCTCGATTCCGGTAAGATCTCGACCTAAATCTTGTACTTCCTTAATCTACACGCACTCCTACACCTTTCTATCTTTTGAATCTTAACTTTTAACCATGAAATCACTAGATTTGAGGTGTTCTAGGATGACGTCATCATGGTGTTCTTATGAACTTCATGTTTTGGCTTCAATCCACCAAGAACAACTTAGATCTAACCGATTTTCACTCAAGTAAAAAAAGATCTTGCATAGATCTAAACTCATTCATGGTGTAAAAGGATTGAAAGATGGTTTCTAACTTTCTTTCAACTCTTTTACACTCAATGCACTCAAAACCGATAGGATCGGACCTCGATCTAGTCTTCTACTCAGTCTCAGTGTTATGCTAGCTCAAGATCTGGATTCTACTCACGAGACCACCGTCTTCGGGTTAACCAAGAAAAACCGTCTAGAACCGGTTAACTGGTCGAACTAGGGTGATTCCTGTTTGATCGGGTCAATTGGGTCAAGATGGGGGTTCTGTTGGTTAACACATTGTCAAAACGTCTCGATAAAACGACAAACAATCAAAACGGCCAAGTGAAAGACGAATGGAACAACCGGGACGGAGTGGGATCCGACCGGACTACTGTTCGAACGGATAGCCATCCGAGCGGCCGGCTGTCCGAACGACCGACATCTTGGGTCCCACACTTAACCAATTTCATCTGAAGTCTGAGTGTTGAACGGGTTACTATCCGGTCGGACTATCATCCGACCGAATTACTCTTCGGATCATGAGATACTTGGACTTTAACACTTAAACAATGTTCAACATGTTCAACAACAGGGTCGCTACCCGCTCGGATGGACATCCGACCGAGTGACCGCCCTGGTGTGGATTTGTTCTCACTAAGTAACCTCGCCACTCGAGTCGCCGTCCGACCGGATAACCATCCGAGCGGATTGTCATCCGCACGACTGACCGTCCGATCGACCGACTTGAAAGGTAGAGATACTTCAATATTTTCAAAATGCTACAATGAAAACTTCAAAAGACAAGCCATCATACAAAAACACATCCTTCTCATAGGAAGAAACAATCCACTCGAATAGTCATCCGACCGGACTACCGACCGACCAAATAACCATCCGAGCGGATTACCATCCGACCAAACTGCTGTCCGAGCCACTCACACTTTGCATCGTTTTACGCATCTCTTATCCTTATGTTATCGTCCTGATCAGGCTAACCCTACTCTCTAGCGCTCCCTTCAATCCATCCATCGCTGTGAGTATACTCGAACCCTTTTTGCTTTACGCACTTTTGGGTGTTACATACGTTACTTATACTAAATCACATCGAATACAATACGCAATACTTTAAACGTTAACCGTTATCGCATGTATACGTGACTAAATGAATGCTTGTTTGTTATGTTTACACATGGAATGCTGTCTACCTGCCTTAGCAACGATAGTACTATTAGTTTGGACTCAGCACCCGTTCACTCGGGGGTTGTTAAGGACAATTATTTGCATGGATTACAGTGGTGATCATGTATTACGAACTGCCTTGGGCAGTCAACCCGCAGTCATTGGTATCGATAGGTTCATGTCGATAATTAACATGCCTCATTTCACTCTGTGTACGTGCTGGTTATGCGTAACGCCTTCGAACTCTATATGCTATTATCAAACTTGTATGCTCACCTTTACACTATGTGTATAGACCTTTACTTTAACGTATGTGACAGGTGCTTAGGATGCTTATCTACTAGGAAATCGAGGCTAGAATAAGGCTTTAGAGGCCAACAAATAGTTGTCTGTACAAATGAAATCAAGGGTCTCTAGAAGCAGATAAACAATTGGGCTATTTGAAAAATCTGAGTTGTCGGAATAGAACTATTTGCCTAGATTTTGTCTGTAATAATTTGTTTACCTTTTGAGACATGGTATGGGACATGTTACTTTAAATTGATTGGTAATGATAATTGTTATGGAAACTTCTGGACAATCTGTTTCGCTCAGTGCCATGCCCCGATCTTTCTGCCATCGGTTGTGGTGTGACATGTGTCGTCGTAGTACTGATAGATTTCGATTTCCTCGGTCCAAGCGGAAGAGGGTTGGACTAAGTGTGGGAGAGAGATTGAGCAAACTGAGCGATGAAGTCGTTTACGAACTCAGTTTAGCGATACGAGCGAGTGTGATAAGCGATAAGCAGTACACGATAAATGATAACACAAACATAAACATAGGAAGCGAAGATGGCGGCGATAAGCGAAAAGCGATAAGCGAAAAGTGATAAGCGACGAACGATAGCGACAACCGTCGAGTGATAAGCGACGATCGATGCGTTGCAAGCGATGAGTATATGCGATTTGATTAGATTAAACAACACCACAAGTTTTCACTAATGTTAAGCCCCAAATGGCCTTTTTCCACGAAAGTCCGCTGATATGGCTAAAATACTTATAAATAGGAAGTACCAGCGGCGTATCCACCATGTTTTAACCCGATCAGTTTCGTTTCGTGAAACGAGGTCATGTGTGCTAACATGACACATATAACGTGGATAATGGTACGCGATAGCGATAGTCATTAAGCGATACACGATGAGTGATAGAACAATACACAAAGTTATAGAGCGATACACATGATAAGAGATAGCGCGATACTCATAATAAGCGATTGAGATTGCGAAACACACAACAAGCGATTGAGATTGCGAGATAGATTCCAGCGATAATGCGATTGCGAGCGTGCAGACTTACGAAAAGTCTAGCGATGACACGCTTTGAGTTGCAATTGAGATTGTTACGCCTTGCGATGTAGTGTATTGTGTCGAAAATAGATTCAATAGTATACTTGGTCTAATAACGTTCAACTTGCATGGCACTTTCTTCACAAGACATTGGTTGGCATGGCGAAGCACTTATATATAGGAAGTACCAGCGGCGTATCCACCATGCTTCAACCACACGCCTCTGCCCTGTGAATAGGTGTCACACCGTGTCGACATGGTTAAGATGCTGATATATAGGAAGTTCCAGCGGCGTATCCACCACTCTCAACCATGCTTTTAACGTTATGGCATCATTGAAACTCATTACGATCTCCGTGCACTGATCACAGTAATCTCGTGTGCACCTGTGATTAATTTGTCCCTTGCACGTTTATCGTACTTTATCCCAAGAACGCATAGTAGGGGTAAAACACATTATATAGTACATAGTGCTAGTAATTTGTCGGTGCGCGAGTGCTAGAGAAATAGAGTCCACATTGCGTCGAGAAATAGAACAAGTTCAACATATAAAAGAAATTAACGACAAAAATCGTATCATTACAACAACATTGGAAGCATAACTAATGTTGTTATGGAGGACTTCTACGGTGGCTGTGGTTGTTGCTGAAATTCCTCAAGTCTGCGGCTTCGTGCGGCAGTGCTAGGTAAGATGACCATACCGGTTGCAATTTGCGCAATAGCGACAGTTAGCTTCTGGCGGGTGATGATACGTACACGTTAGACACAGGGAATGAGTTCCGTTGTAGGCATGCTTCAAGTGAATTGGGATTGCTTGGAGAGGTTCTGGTTGCGACAATTCTGTTGTTGAAGAGTTTGGGCTCATGGTCTTTCGTTTGCAGCTGGGCTGAGCTTCCAAAGGCGGTGCGTCGTCATCGGAAGGTTCATCTGAGGACTCATTTGAAGAATTGTTGGTAGAATCGTCGGAAGAATCGTTGGAGGAATCGATGACGATTGCTTGATGAGCTTGTTTGACAGGATTGTTGGAGAAAAATCCGTCCAAGACTCGTTTATCGTTGATTTTGGCGGCCAAGCGGTAGGTTTCTTCGATTGTAGCAGGTCTTGCAGCTTTGACAAAATCGCCCACACATTCAGGCAAGCCACGAATGTACTTCGTGATGGCTTTTTCTGAAGTGTTGACTTGACTTGGGCAGATTATGCTAAGATGTTTGAACCTTGCGGTGTAGCCAGTATTGTCACCTTCGACTTTCTTGATTTCCCAAAATTCATCTTCTAGTTTCTGGACTTCGTGGGGAGGGCAGTAATCCTTCTTCATGAGCTCTTTCAGCTCATCCCAAGAGAGGGCATAAGCTGTGGAGATCCCACGTTTGTTACGTTCGGCTATCTACCAGTCGAGTGCTCGCGATTGAAATACTCTGGTAGCGCAAGTAGTACGGTAGCTATCGGGACACCCACTCTGACAAAGGGTGACTTCAATAGGATCGAACCACTGGTGTAGCTGGGACACACCTCCTTCACCTATGAACTCCTTCGGGCCACAGGCTTTGAAGTGTTTGTAGAGGAAAGCAGATTGCGGCGCCTCCGTCTTAGAGTCTTCCGAGATTCAAGTGTTGCTGAGAGGGTGCACTTGAGCGACAATTTGAGGAATGACCTTGGCCACTTCCTTGGCCAAAAGCGAGGCAATCCTCTTCTTGGCGCTTCGTTTGGCTCTTCTCCTAGCTGTTTGTCTCGAGGTAGAATCGTTTGAAGACATCTAGACAGAGAGAGATTTGGAGTGAGATTCGATCATAATGATTTTTGAGTTTTGCGATGCGATTGAGCGCGATAAAAACTTGATGCGGTAATATAGTAATATTCACATAGGAACCACAGAGGAGACACAAGATTCCTAAGTTCTCACACAATGATTTGGTTGTATTTATATAGACATCGGTAGTTTATACTTATACACATACATGACGATGTAGAATGCGCGAGGACGCGATAAAGGGGAGAGAGTGAGAGCGAAAGCGAGTAATTAGACATTAGTTTTGTTGCGAACATTCGGTTTTCGCTTTAGATTGCGATGGCTGTGCGAGTTGTGTGTTGATAAAGCAGGGAGCGAAAATTGGTAAATAGGGAAATCGACAAAGCGTAAAGTTTTAATTCGTAGCCACATAAGCGTAAATAAGTTCCAACAAGCGTAAAATCGGCGAGTCATATGCTAGAAAATAGATAGAGTGCCTCGGGTGTTTAGGCGTCGACTACCCAAGGTAATCCAACTATACCCAACAAGTTCATGCACGCGCGTTGTCCTAGAAGACTTATGCTTCCACTGGGATGCAGCTCATAGCATTCGTCTTCCTAGTCATCGCGTGGCTCGAGTTATCGTTATATTCGGGTCCTCGGTGAGGGCTTTTGAAAACCATTTTATAGAGTGGAATGGTTTATTAAGATACGGGTTTCACCCCTGACTTAACAACTTCGTTCCTTGTTGTGCTCTTCGAATAAATTCGGGAGTTCCACTAGATTTCGAAATGGAGATTTTCGTCGAGATTTGGATATCACTCCTAACTCAATGAAAGGTTCTCGTGCTAGAAAAATAATGCGCTAAGTGAGCAATCTTATCGAGAGTTCTTGGTTCTCACACCTGATCTCGACTGGATCACTCGGTTGTGTTATGCGAGTATTTTCGAAAACGTGTGTATTGTGCCCGCCTTAGGAAAGGCTAAATAATATTCCAGCCTTAGGAAAGGCTCTTCGTGCAAATCTTTAGTATGCGGTGTTCACACGAAGTTGTAGTTTTAGCGAATTCAAACGATAGCAACAAAAGTAGACTTGTACTAGCCCCTATTGGGTTCGCACGACGTCTGGTCTGTTGGTACTTAGACTATAGACTAGGTAAATTCTAAGACATCGACCCGGACTAGGTCGAGTCACAAAATTTTACCTAATTCCCTATAGTTATGGCTCTGATACCAATCTGTCACACCCCAACCGATGGCGGAATCATTGGGGCGCGGCACTAGGCGAATCAGATTGCTCAAGAGAATCCATAACAACTAATAGCGACAATATTTATTACATTTGTTATCCCATACTAACAAACAATACAATCACATAAGTTATCACAGATTTTCCGTTCTCTCGAACAATACAAATCCGACAACCCAGATTTTAGGTGAGTTTCTAGACTTCCCTGCTTGATTTGATGTAGACAACGATCTAAACCTGCAACATACGTTAAAACAACGTCAATACGAAAGTATTAGCGAGTATACAAGTTTTGATAGTAGGGGAAATAGATAAAAAGTGATGCGAATTACCACTTACATAAACGAGATACACCAAACATACATACAAGACATATACTACCAGCTAAGTCACTCGAGGTGCGATTGCGATTGCTATTCATCCTAACTAAACCCCGTCGGGTGCAATAGTACTATACTAGTTAAGGCGGGACCTCGCGAGTAAAAGTCCTAGCACGTATGTAACTAGCATCACGTGTAAATATGTAATTCAGTCATTCGCAAGTGATAAATAGTTTAAGTATTTGATTAGATTGATTTGATAAGACGTATGTTATACCCAAAACGCGATAAAAAGGGTTCGAGTATACTCACAGTCGGTGTTCAGCAAGTAAACACAACTTGGTTGGATTGAAGGGAGCGCATATGAGATTAGCCTGTTTTCAGATTGATAGCATAAGCGTCGAACATTGCGTTAAACGGTGGCGGGTGAACCAAGTGTCGAATGGTAATCCGATCGGATGTCCGTTGATGGGATTGACATTCGTTTGGTAATGATGTGTTTGTGTATGATGGATTTGAAGTTTTCGTTGTAGCATTTTGAAAATAGAGAAGTATCTCTACCCTTCAGGTCGATCGATCGAACGACAGTTCAATCAGATAGCGATCCGATTGGCAAGACACTTAGTGAGAACAAGTTCACAGCAGGATGGTTACTCGATCGGATGGCAATCCAATCGGATAGCAATCCGTTGGAAAACATTGTTCCTTGAAAAATGATAAATACCAAAGTTCCAAATGTCACATGATCGGATGGTCATTCGATCGGATGGCAATCCGATCGGACGACAATCCGTTCGACGTTCAGTCCTTTGAAAACTTGGAAATGATTAAGTGTTTGGAAGCTCAAGTGCAATCCGATCGGATTGCAGTTCGATCGGATGGTAATCCGATTAGACAGCAATCCGTCCCATGAATCCAATCGTTTTGAACTTGATTATTTTGAATGTTTGCGGTTTGTTCGAGATGGTTTGACAACGTGCTAAAACAACAGAAACCCCATCTTGACCAAAGTGACCCGATCGAACTGGAATCACCCTAGTCCGACCAGTTAACTATTTGAGACGGTTGTTCATGTTTAACCCGAAATCAGTTGTCCCATGGAT
This sequence comes from Helianthus tuberosus, assembly GCA_030545235.1. NCBI lineage: Eukaryota > Viridiplantae > Streptophyta > Magnoliopsida > Asterales > Asteraceae > Helianthus > Helianthus tuberosus. Next base: position 112,663,095 of record CM060373.1, read on the forward strand.
AGAATTCAGATCTTGGACCAACACATTACTAAGAAAGAGTAGGAGGTCGAAACGAGCTCCGATTCTATCGGTCTTGAGTGCATTGAGTGTAAAAGAGTTGAAAGAAAGTTAGAAAACCATCTTTCAATCATTTTAACCATGAATATGTGTAGATCTATGCGAAAACATTGTTTATTCATGTGGAAATCCTTCAGATCTAAGTTGTTCTTGGTGGAATGAAGCCAAACCTTGAAGTTCATAAGAACTCCATGATGACATCACCCTAGAACACCTCAAATCTGGTGATTTCACGGTTAAAAGTCAAGATTCAAGGGTGAAAAAGATGAAGGAGTGCGTGTAGATCATAGAAGTACAATATTTAGGTTGAAAACTTACAAGAATCGCGAGAAATCGAGAGAGATAGAGCCAAAAGTGCGCTGGTCGAGTGAGAGCTATCACATCACTGTTCAAGTGACGTGACAAGTGCTATTTATAGGTGAAGAGGGGAGGAGGTGAGGGAGTGCCATGGATCGGATGGCCACTCGATCGAATGGTCATTCGATTGGTGGTTTCCGGCGATTTGCGTTTCGATGCTTCGTTTCATTCATTAAGTGTTGCGATAGTTTGCTCACACATTTCATACCCACATTCGTATATTTATTATAATTAGTTATATAGGGTCGTATAAATATCCATATTTCAAAGTCTGTGTTGCGATAATCGAGTTGCGTGTTTCGAATATGCGTTGCGTTGCGACACATCACGGCTATCGAGGAGGGTAGAATAGGTCCTCACTCAACGTCATCGTGAGTGTTAGTACATGCGATGTGATGTGTTATAGCGATATAGTATGTGAAATATGTGAAAATACTTGCGAAGTAGCGATGTATTTGGTATGGCTACATTATGATCCGAATCTCTAGTGCTAGGCGTAACGAGTATAGCGAGTAGTAACAACGCACGAACGTGCGGGTTGTTACACAGAATCTGATTGCAACCTTTAGGAGTACGTGATCACCAACGTCAAATTCAAGGGGCTTGCAGTGTCTATCAGCATAACTTTTCTGTCGGCTCCGAGCCTTCAATAGATTGTCTCGAATTTGGAGGATTTTGTCTGTTGTTTCTTGCAATAGCTCAGGACCGGTAATTTACGCGTCTCCGATCTCGTGCCATACAATAGGTGATCGACATTTCCTTCTGTATAAAGCCTCAAATGGTGCCATTTGGATGCTAGAATGATAACTGTTATTGTACGAGAATTCGACCAAAGGTAAGTGCGCGTCCCAATTACCACCGATATCTCTGACACACGATCGGAGCATGTCTTCAAGGGTGCGAATCGTTCTTTCAGTCTGACTGTCGGTTTGGGGATGAAAAGCGGTACTTAGATTAAGCGTAGTACCGAGAGTAGATTTAAACGTTTCCCAAAGACGCGAGGTAAACCGACCATCGCGGTCAGAGATGATGCCACGAGGCGTCCCGTGTCGACAAATGATCTCATCGGTGTAGATTCGGGCTAATTTTTCTACCTTAAAGTCTTCTCGTATCGGCAGGAAGTGAGCTGACTTGGTCAAACGGTCAACTACAACCCAAATGCTATCATGACCAGATTGAGTGCGCAGGAGTTTCATTATGAAGTCCATAGCTATACTCTCCCATTTCCACATCGGGATCTCGGGTTGAACGAGTAAGCCAGAGGGTCTTTGATGCTCAGCCTTAACCTTGGAACAGGTTAGGCATTTTGAAATATAGATTGCGATATCCTTCTTCATGCCCGGCCACCAGTACTTGTAGTGCATGTCCTGGTACATCTTGTCAGCACCGGGATGAATTGAATATCGAGATTTGTGGGCTTCGTCCATCAGAAGTTGTCGCAAATTTGTATGCTTGGAAATCCAAATTCGGTCCAAATAATGACAGATACCATTCGATTTATTCTCGAGTTGTGCTCCATCGTTTAGAATTCTTTCCTTTTTCAAAGTTCGTTCAGTGTAATAAGCATGCTGAGCGTCACGGATGAGAGCTTCGAGATTATACTGGGCTTGGGAGTTACGAACGCTAAGCAGGTAGCTTCGTCGACTGAGAGCATCGGCAATGACGTTTGCTTTGCCTGGATGGTAACGGATCTCACAGTCGTAATCGTTGAGTAGTTCTACCCACCGGTTTTGACGCATATTCAGTTCCTTCTGGTCAAAGATATGTTGTTGGCTCCTATGATCGGTGAAGATCGTACACTTGGTACCGTAAAGGTAGTGTCGCCAAATCTTTAACGCAAAAACAACTGCACCAAGCTCGAGGTCGTGTGTGGTGTAGTCCTTCTCGTGGATCTTGAGCTGTCGAGAAGCGTACGCGATAACCTTGTCACGTTGCATAAGAACACAACCAAGACCAAGGTTCGAGGCATCGCAGTAGACTACGAAATTGTCGTTTCCGTCGGGCAGTGAGAGCACAGGAGCATTGCAAAGCATAGCCTTGAGAGTTTGAAAGGCTTCCTCCTGTTTAGTTCCCCAAACAAAAGGTTTGTCCTTATGCGTAAGAGAGGTAAGCGGCACAGCGATCTTAGAGAAACCCTTGATAAAACGACGATAATAGCCTGCCAGTCCGAGAAAAGAATGGAGTTCAGACAGATTCTTGGGTGTAACCTAACTCTTAACAGCTTCGATCTTCGCAGGGTCAATGTGGATACCTTGACTATTGACAATGTGACCCAAGAATTGGACCTCCTCCAGCCAAAATTCACACTTGGAGAATTTGGCGTAAAGACGGTTTCCCTGGAGTAACTCAAGAACCAAACGTAGACGCTGCGAGTGTTTGGCTTTTGATTTGGAATAGATCAGGATATCATCGATGAATATGATTACGAAGCGATCAAGAAAGGGTTTGCACACTTGATTCATTAAGTCCATGAAGACTGCAGGAGCGTTAGTCAAACCAAAAGGCATGACAACGAACTCATAGTGACCATAGCGGGTTCGAAACGCGGTTTTGGGTATATCTTCCTCCTGAATGCTCAACTGGAGATAGCCTGAGTGTAGATCGATCTTTGAGAAACATGTAGCACCTTGTAACTGATCAAATAAATCATCGATTCGAGGCAAGGGATAGCGATTCTTGATTGTCAGCTTATTCAACTCCCTATAGTCAATGCACATCCGAAACGAACCATCCTTTTTTTAACGAAAAGGACAGGCGCGCCCCATGGAGAGGTGCTAGGGCGAATAAAGCCTTTATTAAGTAGTTCCTGGAGCTGACTCAAGAGTTCGCGCATTTCAGAAGGAGCGAGGCGATAAGGCGCTTTAGCAACAGCGTTTGCTCCAGGAATGAGGTCAATTCGGAAATCGATATCATGAGCGGGCGGTAAACCGAGTAGATCATCGGGGAAAACGTTGGGAAATTCACAAACACGGGAACATCTTTAACTTCTGGGTTTCCTTTCTTTTCCTTCTCCGCTACTACAATGTGTGCCAAGAAAGCTTGGTATTCCTTGTGGAGATACTTGCTAGCTTGAACACATGACATGAGTTTGAGACCTTTCGAAGGAGTTTCGCCATACACACAAAGTAGATCACCATTGGCGAGTGAGAAACGAATCATCTTATCGAAGCAAACAACTTTAGCACGATTTTCGCGAAGAAAATCCATGCCTACTGTGACGTCAAAACTACCGAGCTGCAACGGAATAAGATCGATAGGGAAGACGTGATTGTTGAGTTCGAGAGTATAATCACGTAGAACAGAATTAACGGCGATGATTCTACCGGTGGCAACTTCAACATCGAACGTCGAGGGTAGATGGGCGCGCTTACGATTAAGGAGCTTTTCGAATTCAAATGATACAAAACAGTTATCTGCTCCAGTATCAAATAAACACGTAGCATATATACCATTCACAAGGAACGTACCATTTACCACATTGTTGTCGGCTTGAGCCTGGTGAGCGTTAATGTTGAAGGCACGTCCGCGGGCTGCTGGTTGTTGCTGTTGTTGCTGAGGCTGCTGCTGTTGTGGCTCTTGCTTGGCCACTCAGTTCGGGCACATATTAGTGAAGTGGTTGGGATCACCACACGCATAGCAAGCTCTAGCTTTGACCGCGGGTGCAGGAGCCGCTTGATGGCCTTGAGGAGTAGTAAGTAGAGCTTGTTGAGAAGGAGCTTGACCTTGGGTTGGAGCCGGGGTTGGACGTGGACCTGTACGGAAGTTGGCGGTGAAGTGGCCGTACATGTTGCAATGCACACAGTATCTGCAAGCGATTCCCACAGGGTGGTGATAGGTACAAGTAGGGCAAGCCGGGTGAGGACCAGTACACGCACGCTTTGCCGGCGGTGCGTTGGTGACCGGTGCCGCTACTTGGCGGTGTTGAGGCTGCTGTGGTGCAGGAACTGATTGGAGCAGGGCAGCAGTGGTTACAGCGCAGTTCTTTCTCTTGCGTCTCGAGAGCTTGGATGACTGAGGAGCGGCGGCGGGTTCAGTGGTTGTAGCAGTGGTAGCTTGATGCAGATTCTTGGGAGCTTTATCCCAGTAACCAGCCTTGACTCGCTTGTCATTGATTTCAGCAGCGAGTAGAAAGGTTTCCTCAATTGTCGTCGTCTTTGCAGCTTGAACGAAATCAGTCACACAATCCGGAAGAGCACGAATATACTTCTTGATGGTGATTTCAAGCGTGGTAACTTGGCTAGGACAGATTATGCTTAGCTGCTTGAAGTGCACAGTCAAACCAGCGTTGTCTCCATCTTTCTGCTTAATATGCCAGAATTCATCCTCCAGCTTTTGGCGCTCATGGGGAGGGCAGAACTCTTGCATCATCACATCCTTCAACTCATCTCATGTTAGCCCGTAAGCTGCATCATTTCCGTATTTGTTTCTCACGGCCGTCCACCAATCCAGCACTCGGGATTGGAAGACGCTAGTTGCGTTCAGAGTACGGAGATTGTCAGGACAGCCACTCTGGCGCAGGGTGACTTCGATAGAATCAAACCATTGAAACATGGCCGTAGGCCCATCTTCGCCGGTAAACTCTTTCTGGCCGCAGGCTTTGACCTGTTTGAAGCTGAAAGCAGCTTTAGGAGCATCAGTCGTGGATTCTTCAGAAGATTTGCTAGCGTTTTAATTCAGCTCACTAACAATCTGGGGGATAACTTTCGCCATTTGCTTAGCGACGAGGGCGGCGATGCGTTTGTCATCATGATTGCGGCGAGCTGAACGGGAATGGAATGATCCGAATGACGACATTGTCTGCAACAGAGAGCGCCATAGGATTCAAAATGCTATTCGATTATTCCTAGTATAGTCTAGCAATTCACCGTAAAGCTCAGGAACACGTAACCACATAACACAGAATCACATAAGCACATAAACACGTAAGCACATAATCACGTAGGGCAAAAAAGCACATAAGGCAGTCAGAACACAGAAACCATATTATATGTTGCACGTATTCACCTACCCTTCACAACACGTATAGCGATTAAGTATAGCGATTGCGATTGGTGAGCAGCGATTGCGTATAATGACCACCGATTTGTTAGCGTTGTGTAGTGTGTTGTGTGCGATAGGCGGAGCAAGAAGCGTTAAATCGAAACCATCACTATCTCAATACGCTAACAAATAAACAAATCCACATAAAACGACAAATCACAGAGTTGGCGGCAGCAAATCCAGAATCGAAACACATAAAATTCGAGGATAGATTGTCTCGGGTGTGTGTAGACATTGACTACCCAAAGTCGTTCGACTATTCACAAGGATTTTAAGTGCACACTTTGGCCTTCGGGACTGTGCTCTCGCTTCGATTCGAGCGATCAGCACGCATCCTTCCGGTTACAGTGTGACCTCTAGTCGTTGGAGTCCGTCGAGACTTTGGTGAGAGTTTCGTAGAACCAAAATAAGATCGGGACAAGTCATCAAGGTTCGGGTTTCACCCCTGACTCAACAACTTCGTTCCTATTTTTGATAAAATAGAGAGGAAATTATGCGTCGAAGTGCGGATTTCACTCCTGATTCAACGCAAATTCTCCTGTTTATGGATAAAATGTGGGTCGAACAAGCGATTTGGTTGAGAGTTTGCAGTTTTCACACCTAATCTCAACCCAAATTACTCGTTCATTTTCGAAAAATAGCGTGCAGTGATTGTGTAGTGCAAGCGAGAATAGCGAGAAATAGCGAGTAAGCTCGTACAAAACCCCTACAGGGTGTGTACAAGTCGGTCTGTTGGTACTTAGACTATAGACTTGGTTGTTTCTAAGACATCAACCCGGACTAGGTCGAGTCTTGCCTAATTCCCTATAGTTATGGCTCTGATACCAATCTGTCACACCCCAACTGATGGCGGAAACATCGGGGCATGGCACTGAGCAAAACAGATTGTCAAGAGAAATTCCATAACGACTAAATTACCAAATAGTTAATATTATGTCCCATACCATAATCTATTAAGTAATCTAATTATTACAGACATAGATATTCTCAAAGCAAAACATGTTCCGACTACTCAGATTCAAATAAATAAATTGTCTCTGTTTCTAGACTCCATCCTACTTGATTCCACAAAAGCAGATAAAGCACAGCATCCTAAGCACCTGTCACATACGTTAAAATAGAGATCAATACACATAGTGTAAAGGTGAGCATACAAGTTTAATAGTATAATAGAGTTTGAAATCGTTTACGCATATGATGTGTGCAGTGTGTTATATAATTCTTATATATATTTTAAGCCCTTTTTAACACTTTAGTCAAGTTTTAAATTTATAAAACACGATATTTTACTAACACTAAACACACATATGGGCAAGTGCACCCATCGTGAGCGTAGTATAGCGTTGGTAAGATACCGAGGTTGTCCAAGGACACAAGAGATTTTAGTACCGGTTTATCCTCAACGTCTAATCAAATCAAAATTTTAGAAAAAGGTTTGAACATGAAAATAAAAACTAAAAATGCTAAAAATAAAAATAAAACAGATAGACAAGATGAATCACTTAGATCCCGACTCGCCTTTAGTGTAACCGTTGATTATTTCCGCACTTTTGCACTTTTTAAGAGATTATCTTAGTTATAGTAGTAGGCCCGTCTTTTGAAGGTGACGTTATCCTCAACCCAGTAGTTTGAGTCAGCAAGGATACAATCCTAAAGGGTTGGATTATTGAAAGATAATTAATTAAGTTATTAATGCGTAATGTGGTAGGCCTCTCTTTTGAAGGTGACGTTACCCTCTGCTAAATGGTTTGAGTCAGCAGGGATACAATCCCAAGTAGCCGGGTTAATGTATTAATAGTAGTTTACATATGAGGGGATCAAGTTATTCACACCCCCGCCATCCAATACCAGTGGGCATTCAAGGAGGTCCTAGTAAGCTTGACCCAGGTCCTTGCAGGATCTATACACTGAACAAGGCAAGGACCTTACCAAACCATTCCCTTAACCCCCGACCAGGTAGCCAACATATCTCTATATAGACCGTAGAGATATGAATGGTGTAAATCTTTTATTTTATATAGACAGTAAAATAACGCCAAGACACCACGGACAAATGATAAGGAAGTTTCACCTTCAACATAAGAAACTAGTTATTAAAGTCATTAATACAAAACCAAGTAAAAAGTGCGAAAAGATTAAAAATAAAAAGTATTACACTAAATACTTGTCTTCACCAAGTGATGTAAGAGACTTAGGCAAACATGGCCTTTGATTGTCAAGAACTCTTACTATCAATCTTGGATCCCGAGACTACTACACACACTCTATGATGGATGATGGATGATGGTGGTGGATGTGGGTGTTGTGATGGTGGTGGAGTGTGGGTGAAGTGGGAGAGAGGTGGTTTGCCAAGGGATGCCATTGAAATGAACCAACCACCTCTATTTATAGCCTGCACAGAAGCCCTGACACAGCCCCGTGTCCAGTGGGCATGGCCCCGTGTCCATCCACTTTCTCTTTCTTCATTAAATGCAGTTTTTCTGCATTAGTTGACCACGCCCCCCGTGTCCGCTGGGCACGGCCCCGTGTGCAGAAGCGTATCTGTACTATCAAGATTTGCTTGGATTCTGCGAATCTTAGTGTTGACCATGGCCGTGTGGAGCTGGGCACGCCCCCGTGTTGGGGAATAGAAGCTTCTACGCTTTTGTCTTTTCTACAGACACTTGGGCACGCCCCCGTGTCCGCTGGGCACGGGGCGTGTTCAGCCTTATGATGTCTTGTTTTTGCTTGGAAAGATGCTGTCGAGGGGTCAGGCATGCCACGTTTATTCCTTTTCTTGTATTTATGTTAGATTTAGCTGTATTTTTGCTTCTTTTGTCCATTTGAGCTCATTTAATCCTGAAAATACAAAAGGAAGACAAAAGCACACTTTTTCCAACATTAGTACTAAAAAAGGGTTAGTTTTATGCCTCATTTGATGTAATTTATATGTTGCATTTTACACACATCAAATACCCCCACGCTTGAATCTTTTCTTGTCCTCAAGCAAAACTTTTTATAATGTGGCTTACACACCCAAATGGAATGGGTAGAAGAGAAGTTTTTGGGCTTGTCTTGAGTGTCGGGATTCCAAAATCTTTATTAGGTTTTATTTTTATATTATTTACAATTCTATTCGTTATGATTTATTTAGAATATTACATAAGAGAAATTACTTATTTGGGTATAACATGCCTCTTTGAAATTCCATTTATATACAAGTTCACATACCTCACGGGAGATCACTCAACACTCGGCCGAAGATGTATTTTTGTGAAACACTCGGGACCGGCATGGAACTTACTTCTACCATATGCTTGCTAAGCAATCAATCCTCCTCCTTTTTAACTATACACATTTGTAAATATCAAGAGGACTTTGGGGAAGGGTTAGGCTTGGGTTAAAGGTAGGTGGTTATGGGTTAGTGGTTAGTAGAAAAGGGCGAAAGGCGTAAAATGCGTCGGTTTTCGTAAAACTTTTTGTTTTTGTGACTTTTTATTCTAATGAAGCATTTTTCAAACAAAGTTTCTTTTGATGAACTTGTTTGTTTATTGCTTAGACTTCATCATTCATTTTTTTTAGGAATGTCACATGAAAAACTGATATTTTTTTACTAAAATAAAGGGTTTAAAATGAAAAAGGGTTTTGGTGGGTAAAGGGTGTTTGTTTTGTGGGTTTAGAAATGAAAAGGTTTAGGCTCAAAGGGGTTGACTAGGGGGATTTTTGGGTAGGTGGTAAAAAAAAGAAAAATAATGGTGTTGAAAGAAAAAATGTTAGTCCTAATGCCTCCATCATTTACTTACTTGGGTTTAAGTTGGTAAGGACCGGGAATGCATCGTCATAGCAAGTTCTAGAGTCGTAAGAAACCAAGCAGCTATTCACACAAGAAACGAAAGATGAGCATTTAGTTTAAAGATGCGTATTTGTATGCTCATTTAAAGGCTCAAAACTCACTTTTTGTGGGAATGAGTTTTTAATGTGATCAAGTATATATAATCATATTTTAACTAGATTTGTCATGCCGTTTCATAATTTTCTTATGTTGGTTCTTTTTATCACGCCGCTATCGGTTGTAAATTTGTAAAAATATAACCTTTTTAGAACTTGTTATTCCCAATTTAAACCAAGACAAGTAAAAAAATGAAAAGTTTTTGAAAAAATTTGGGGTGTTTAGCGGTTCCAATAGAGCTTTGTGTAAGGCTTGTAATTAGGACTTGCAAAATTCAAGGTTTTAGCATCCCCCCCCCCCCCCCACTTAAATTACACATTGTCCTCAATGTGTCCCAAAAATAAATTTTTAGGTTGATTAAAAGTGTAAAAGGTGTGTTAAAAACAAAGATTTATGTTATTGGGCATCTGGACACGGGCATGTGGTGTCCGAGCACAGCCCCGTGTTCAGGTTGCCAGTAACAGAATGTTGGGCACGGGGGCGTGTTCAATGAACACGCCCCGTGTCCAGTTACCTGAACTGGGTGTTTTTTTTGCAGATCAATGAGCACGGGCCGTGTTGGCTGGATACGGCCCCGTGCTGAACTTGCTGTAATGAAGAAAAATTGTTGGGAGGCTCTGTTTTCGTGCATGGGGTGTTGGTTCAAGTTTCCCTTAGTATCCTTCACCATCCTGAGTGTGTTTTATCCATCACAACATTATCCAAACACCATTTAATAATTAAGAACCATCATTCATTAAAGAGAGAGTTACATAAGTTCCTAGAAAAATAAAGAAAAATAGAAATCTAAAAAGAAAGTTCCTAAGATAGATAGGTCAAGTGATACATGAAATCATCCTACGGAGTTCTACCCTTATTGTAGGAATAACAAAAGCCCGGAAATAGCTTCCCGGTATTTTAAAAGCGTTGTAGAACTCGGAACCGAGAGGTGTCTCCTAGATGTCGTTAAGCCACTCTTCTATTTCTCTTGGGAGGAAGAAGGCGGGCTCATTTTCCACCACATCTTGTGGAGGAGGAGCAATGGCAACCGGGACCCCTTGTAGTATGTCTCGAGGGGGTTCCGTGTGCATGGCGTACGACTCGGCCGGTATGATAACTTCTGGTACCACATTCCATGCCCTTGTGTAATGATTGGTACCAAAGGAGGAGAAGTGAGGATATTCAACCTTTGGTGCAAAAGGTTGACCTCTCTAAGATACCCTTCTAGACCCACCGATAAATGATTGATATGGTCGACCAAAGCTTCCTCAACCCCCGTCATTTCATCTATGGCTTCTCTCAAGGCATATACATAGTTAACGATCGAGTCTTCTACTGATGACCTTCTCCCTTGACGGTTGTTCCTGGAGTGTGACGAAGATGTTCCGCTGTTTCTGCTCGCCATTCTAAGAAAACAGACCGAAAAGAGTTCATTTAGTGCAACAGTACCTCGAACTTGGCCCCGTGCTCACTGAGCACGGCCCCGTGTTCACTTCTCTGCAAATTTTTGGAACAAGGAATCTTGGAGCTTTAAATTATTTTTCTAACTTTTGAGACATTTTTAAGCAGAAATAACTTAAAACAGTGTTATAAAACTTATTTTTAACAAGATTCATTGAATAAAAACCTAACAAATATTACAATAAAGCTTGAAACCATGGTGATTTCAAGCTCTAATGGAGGTGTTGAGGGAAAAATGAAGAAGAAGGCAATGGACAAAAATAGAAAAGACAAGATGGTTGTTGAGAACCTTCTTTAGAATATACCTAGTATTGTATCTATGAAGATCCCACCAAATCTCTGTCTTTGGAATGGTCCAAATGTGCAGGAATCTTGCTTCATTTATAGAAAACGATAGCACGCTGGACACGGCCCCGTGTGCAGACAAGATTCTGACACTTTTTGTCCGTATTCTGACCGAAAGTCAGACGAGAATCTTTTGGTGGACACGGGGGCGTGCTGACCTGGACACAACCCCGTGTCTAGAAGCTGTTTATGAAGTTTTGTCTATTTTTAAGGAATTTATCTGGATCGGGTGGTTCCTTACTGGACGGAACAACACTGAAGTGCCTGGGATACCTTAGTTGCTCTAGATTTAGACGAGAACGCAAGAGGTTATCGGAAAGGGTGATTCCTATGCTAAATGTAGGTGGACAAGTCCAACCCTTATCCGGGCTCTCGTTAAAGAAGGTGTATGTCGAATCGCTCAGGTCTATGTATGCATCGACGGAAGTCGATGGGGAGTCCTTCACGGCACAATCGACACAGGGACGACTATCGCTCAAGTCTTTGCAAGAGTTAGAGGTGATTTCGGGAGCGACGATGTTGTTTTTATCCGAATGCGATCTCAATAATTCTACTTGGGTGTTGTCTTGAGATGAATTAATCATATCCATCTCAAGTTCTTTTATCCAATTAAGAATTAGATCTTTCATTTGAAATAATTCTTCAAGAAGCATTTCATCTAGAAGGGATGATTGAAAGCATTCGAGGGAGAGATAGGTATTATTTTTTACTTTCGCCCCTCTTAAGGCTACAGGAAAACAATGGGTCTATATAGTGGGGAGTGTAATTTAAAAAGTAACATTTTAAATCTTCGTGAGTTCCGCCACATATTTGACACCACGTACCATAAGAGGAGCGAAAGTAAAAAAAATCAGTATCGCTCATGTTTGTGTCAGAAATTACCAACCCGTCGGGATCTTACGGTTCTGTTCTCAGTATCTGATACTTGGGCACGGGGAGTGTTTAGTGGGCACGGCCCCGTGTTCAGCTACAGTCTGACTTAAAACAGGATTGCCAGTACCAAAGATTGGGCATGAGGCGTGTTCAGCAGGCACGACCCGTGCTGAGCTCTGCAGAAAACTAAATATTCTGGAAAAATCCTAAAAAAACAGAAAATAAGAAAAACAATTAGGCCGTTGATTCCTAACTTTCTTAAAATCCTTGTGTCCCCGGCAACGGCGCCAAAAACTTGAAGTGTGCGGTGTGTTATATAATTTATATATATATTTTAAGCCCTTTTTAACACTTTAGTCAAGTTTTAAATTTATAAAACACGATATTTTACTAACACTAAACACATATGGGCAAGTGCACCCATCGTGAGCGTAGTATAGCGTTGGTAAGATACCGAGGTCGTCCAAGGACACAAGAGCTTTTAGTACCGGTTTATCCTCAACGTCATCAAATCAAAATTTTAGAAAAAGGTTTGAACATGAAAATAAAAACTAAAAATGCTGAAAATAAAAATAAAATAAATCAAATAGACAAGATGAATCACTTGGATCTGACTCGCCTTTAGTGTAACCTTTGATTATTTCTGAACTTTTGCACTTTTTAAGAGATTATCTTAGTTATAGTAGGCCCCTCTTTTGAAGGTGACGTTACCCTCAACCCAGTAGTTTGAGTCAGCAAGGATACAATCCTAAAGGGTTGGATTATTGAAAGATAATTAATTAAGTTATTAATGCGTAATGTGGTAGGCCCCTATTTTGAAGGTGACGTTACCCTCGGCTAAATGGTTCTGCATCGGGGATACAATCCCAAGTAGCCGGGTTAATGTATTAATAGTAGTTTACATATGAGGGGATCAAGCTATTCACACCCCCGCCATCCAATACCAGTGGGCATTGAAGGAGGTCCTAGTAAGCTTGACCCAGGTCCTTGCAGGATCTATACATTGAACAAGGCAAGAACCTTACCAAACCATTCCCTTAACCCCCGACCAGGTAGCCAACATATCTCTATATAGACTATAGAGATATGAATGGTGTAAATCTTTTATTTTATATAGACAGTAAAATAACGTCAAGACACCACGGACAAATGATAAGGAAGTTTCACCTTCAACATAAGAAACTAGTTATTAAAGTCATTAATACAAAACCAAGTAAAAAGTGCGAAAAGATTAAAAATAAAAAGTATTACACTAAATGCTTGTCTTCACCAAGTGATGTAAGAGACTTAGGCAAACATGGCCTTTGATTGTCAAGAACTCTTACTATCAATCTTGGATCCCGAGACTACTATACGCACTCTATGATGGATGATGGTGGTGGATGTGGGTGTTGTGATGGTGGTGGAGTGTGGGTGAAGTGGGAGAGAGGTGGTTTGCCAAGGGATGCCTTTGAAATGAACCAAGCAGCTCTATTTATAGCCTGCACAGAAGCCTGGACACGGCCCCGTGTCCAGTGGGCACGGCCCCGTGTCCATCCACTTTCTCTTTCTTCATTAAATGCAGTTTGTCTACATTAGTTGACCACGCCCCCGGGTCCGCTGGGCACGGCCCCGTGTGCAGAAGCGTATCTGTACTGTCAAGATTTTCTTGGATTCTGCGAATCTTAGCGTTGACCACGGCCGTGTGGAGCAGGGCACGCCCCCGTGTTGGGGAATAGAAGCTTCTACACTTTTGTCTTTTCTGCAGATACTTGGGCACGCCCCCGTGTCCGCTGGGCACGGGGCGTGTTCAGCTTTCTAATGTCTTATTTTTGCTTGGGAAGATGCTGTCGAGGGGTCGGGCATGCCACGTTTATTCCTTTTCTTGTATTTATGTTAGATTTAGCTGTATTTTTGCTTCTTTTGTCCATTTGAGCTCATTTAATCCTGAAAATACAAAAGGAAGACAAAAGCACACTTTTTCCAACATTAGTACTAAAAAGGGTTAGTTTTATGCCTCATTTGATGTAATTTATATGTTTCATTTTACACACATCAGCATAACCAGCATGTACAACGCATAATGTGAAACATGTAAGTTATCGACAAAGATCCTATCAATACCAATGACTGCGATTTGACTGCAAGTAGCGAGTGCGCATCACATGTTCACCACTGCGAACATGAGAACTATTGTCCTTAACAACCCCTGTCCACGACAGGTGCTGAGTCCAAACTATAGTACTATCGTTGCTAAGGCAAGTAGACAACAATCAATGTGTAAACATAACAAACAGGCATTCATCGAGTCACGTATAACATGCATTAAGGGTCCGCGTATAAATAGTGTTTGTGTTGTGTGATCGATGTGATTTAGAATAAGTAACACCCAAGAGTGCATAAAGCAAAAAAGGGATCGAGTATACTCACAGATTGTGTTTAACAAGTAAACACTCTCTTGGATTGAAGGGAGCGCAGAGAGATTAGCCTGAACAGTTAATGATAGCATAAACGATGAGCGGCGCGATAAATGGTGTAAAAGTACCAAGTATCGGATGGTAATCCGATCGGATGGCCAGTCGATCGGATGTCAATCCGTTCAGATGGTCATCCGATCAGATGGCTATTCGATTGGATTGACATCTTGTTTGGTAAGGATGTGTCTGTGTATGATGGCTTTGAAGTATTCATTGTAGCATTTTGAAAACAGAGAAGTATCTCTGCCCTTCAGGTCGATCGATCGGATGGTCGTTCGATCGGATAGCGATCCGATTGGCAGGACACTTAGTGAGAACAAGTTCACAGCAGGATTGTCACTCGATCGGATGGCAATCCGATCGGGTGGCAATCCGTTAGTTACTGATGATCTTTGAAAATTATAAAATGATTAAGTGTTGAAGTCCAAAATGTCTCATGGTCGGATGGTCGTTCGATCAGATGGCAATCCGATCGGACGGCAATCCGTTCGGCGTTCAGTCCTTTGAAATTTGAAAATAAAGTTTAAGTGTGGAACCAAGTACAAGTTGATCGGATATTTGTTCGATCGGATGGCAATCCGATCGGACGACAATCCGATCAGACGCAATCCGTCCCAACGACCTAATCATCTTTGACACTTGATTGTTTTGAAAGTTTTGCAATTTTGATCGAGACGGTGTGATAACGTGCTAGACAACAGAATCCCCATCTTGACCCAAGTGATCCGACCGAACAGGAACCACCCTAGTCCGACCGGTTCACGGTTCGAGACGGTTGTTCATGTTTAACCCGTCATCAGTTGTCTCTTGGATAGAATTCAGATCTGGAACTAACCCATCACTAAGAAAGAGTAGAAGATTAGAACGAGCTCCGATTCTATCAGTTTTGAGTTCTTTGAGTGTAAAAGAGTTGAAAGAAAGATCGAAAACCTTCTCTCAATCCTTTTAACCATGAATATGTGTAGATCTATGCGAAAACATTGATTATTCATGTGGAAATCCTTCAGATCTAAGTTATTCTGGGTGGAATGAAGCCAAACCTTGAAGTTCATAAGAACCCCATGATGACATCACCCTAGAACACCTCAAATCCGGTGATTTCACGGTTAAAAGTTAAGATTCAATGGTGAAAAAGATGAAGAAGTGCGTGTAGATCATAGAAGTACAAGATTTAGGTTGAAAACTTACAAGAATCGCGAGAAATTGAGAGAAATGAGTGCTTGAGTACGGCTGGTTCGAGTAAGGAGCTGTCACATCACAAATGATGTGACAGGAGGGTATTTATAGGGTTTCCCAAAAGGGAAAGTGATGAAGCGTTGAATTAATCACCGATCAAATGGCAATCCGATCGGGGGCAACTCGATCGGATGACAATCCGATTGGATGGAAATCCGATCGGATGGCAATCTGATCGGATGGCCACTCGATCCAGGTGTCCGACGCGATGAGTTTTGTTGTTTCGATTCGCGTGTTGAGTGTTGCGATGCGATTTGAGTGAGCGATACGATAGTATTACCCATTAGTTACACAAATAACCTAACTACTATATCTAACATACAATCACTATAATTAACTTGCGTTTAGCGTTTGCAATTGCGATTATCACCTCAACATAAACATAACATGCACAAGTAACACAGAAATAGCACACACACGTAAAACAATATCCAGAACACATAATTCGAGTTGCGAATGCGGCAGCGATAAGTCGATTAGTGATTAAATATGCGATTAAACATTATTAATAGATACTCCACATAATATAACTAAAGCGATTAAATACTATAATTCTATTACAAGTCAAAGAAGTCAAAACAGTAGTTGAGCAAGGAGTGACTGATCGCAATTAGCAATCTTTTCTTCCTTTGACTTCAATCTTGACTTTGACTTTCGAAACACGGGTTGTTACAGTCGAGACTCGGTCATTGGAGTTCTGTCTCGGGGGGAGGGTATATCTAATGTAAATTGGGTTATTATACTAACGCGTGTGCATTTTTAATTTTAATAGATTATAACCAGGAAGTCACCAGGAAAAATCTAAAATAACAATGTGAGTAATTCCTCTTTTTGTAAATTGTTTTTACAAAACCTCAATTGTTTTAAATTATAATTAACAGTGATTGAGTATTTGTGATTCTACAATTACTGTCGGTATGTTGGGGTTTTGTATACATAACTTGTTACTACATTGTGAGTAGTAACATTGCCACAAGTTAGGATTGACAGTACCATGGGTGGTAATTAAAGTAGATGATAAACAAATGTAATTGTGGGTTGCCCTCAATGTTGTAAAATGATAAAACTTGTTTTGATTAAACCGGGATTCACTCGCCAGTATTTCTTGCTGATAAAACTTTTTAAAACGCGTTTCAGGTAACAAAATGAGAAAGCCAAATAGAAGCCAGCTGGAGAGCACTGAAGGCTTGGAAAAGTGGCTATAAAAGTTATCTAAATAAAGAAGAAGTTTTATCCCTATAAACATATTGTAATAGAAACTTGGGTTTTTCCCATGTATTTATTATTATAAAAATGTGGTGTTTTACTCTGATAAACTATTTCCTAACTACGGTCCTGATGCAAATTTCCGCTGCCAAATTAATAAACACCGATACCATCGAGTCTGCGTGCCGCGGCAGCCCGCCTCCCAGGGCAGGGGTCGGGGGTTGCGACTTGACTGCTGCTGCTGCTACGGGTATTCATACGGCGGCGGCTGGTATAGGTTAGAACTCTGATAGTAGGGTGCCGTATACTCTGATGGCACCCACATGGACCCATGTACCTGCGGAGTCGGATGCCTCGTCATGCCCGACTGATACAGAGGCTCAGTGCTGTAATCCACGTATGGTGGATTTTCCACAAAAGGCACACCCATGTATGTAATAGTCCTGATGCCTCCTCAACTGATTTTCATCGTATGCTCGCATGTTTAAATCCATTTCCTGACACTCATATGGCGAATCCGATCCAGTCGGGTGTTGTGTTCCAACAACTCCCGATGTTGCCGCTCCCTTTCCGCATCCTGCCTTGAACCCTGATCATAGATAGACTTCTAAAAACTCTCCCAAGTTGCATATTCTGGTGGACGACTACTCTCCACCCTCGCCTGCATCTCGTCATCAAATATTCCCCATGAATATGCCGACTGTCTCGGCTCTTCGACTTGCCTACTCGACCCTTCACCAGTGAGAAGCCCCGCTTCTCTTTTCCTTTTCAATAACTCCTCATCACTCGAATCTTGATCATCCATCTCCCCTTGACTGGGTGCTTGCTTACCCCATTGAAGCACTTTCACTTTTGCTTTATCTCCGAACAGCACCTTGTGCCATAACTTCGTCTTCTTGTACGTTAACCGCTCACTCTTACAGACGTCCACGATTGAAAATATCGTATGCGGCTTGCTGTAAGGATTTTACCCGGCTGAATTGCCCCGTGTTTCTCCAGTAAAGCGCTCAACAATCGCACATGTGGAATCAACTTCTTATTCTTTTGATTCCGAGCTTGCCACATGTGCATGATTACCATTTGTCTAAAAGAAAAATGTAATTGCCCAGTCATCAGTGCATATAACACCAGAAGCTCGCATTTCCTTATTGCCACTCGATCCCCCCGTCCTGGGTGTCATATTGGTAATCAAAAAACTCAGCAGTAAACAAACAACCGGATTCAAGTTATCACGCTTCATTGCCACCCCCTTATTTAATATGAACAATTCAAAGAACATCACATTATCTTCCACTAACTTATCTGTGTGTAAGTAATAATCATTTGGATCCACAACCCGGTAGAAGTTATCAGCTTTTGAGGCAAACTTAGCCAACAAGCTCATAATAACGGGAGACAGAGTTACCGACTTATTGTTCACTTTACTGGTTAGAGTCGTGGTCCTTGGGGGATTGCTTCCGTCATTCTTCATTAAAGTGCACATCCATTCCATAACGCTCTTCACAAACACCTCTCCGCTCGGATTGCCTTTGAAATTAACCACATCTTCCCAACCGAGCGCTGTAAACTTCTCAAAGAATCCCAATGCCTTGAAGTCCGACCCCAAAACTGATTTTTCGAAGCACGTGTTCTCCTTGATGGAGTGGTCGTCCCCCATTTTATCATAGAACAATTTCGGTTCAAGTTCCGCTGGTAATTTACTTAACGGCCCTTTCTCCCAAACGGCTTTGTACAGAATATCACCATGATGCACTACCTCTTGCTCTTCCTGAACCTCCTGAGTCTCCTCCGTAGGCGTATTGCGTATCGACACGCCTGTAGTTCTTCGTTTCTTAGATGCGGCCGGGACAGATGATGATTCCCCCGCATTTTCCTTTCCTGGTCTTCTTCTCTAACCATCCTGCATTCACAAACCAACACACAACTCAAGTAAGTTTCACAATACGAGATTTAAACAAATGTGTAATACCAACGACTTCCCCACACTTGTTTAACACTATGGCTACTGGCCTTGTGAAATCCAAACCTCAACAATCTCCTACCAATTGTTGAAACAAAATTTTGAAACTTTTAACATGTTCCACAAGCTAATTCAACAAGATATAGTAGACATAAACCTCCACCATTCTCATATATTAGCATCAAAGTTCGATTTTTATCACAAATTCAAAGATAACTCACAATTACATACTCACATTCTCAGTTTCAAACATAGAAATTCATATCTCAATCATGTCTCACTCATATACCAACTTACTCTCAATAATCCAGCAAAATAATGATTAAAACGTACCTTTGATGTTTATAAGTGCTAGATTATACTTCAATTGCAACCAATTGCACTCCAAAACAAAACCCCCAAATTTAGAAAATTAGGGTTCGTCACCCTCTTCCACTGATTTCTCACAAACAATTGCAAATCGAGGAAAACAACCACCAGGGTTCGGTTCTTTGTGAAAAATTAGGCAAGATACACTACAAACCCGCTTGATTTCATTAAAGTTTGAAGCTTTAAGATGTATGAGTAGCTATGGAAGATTAGGGTTCTAGGAAGGAGATGAGAGAATGTGTGGTGAAAAGGAGGGTGAGGTCTGACTTAATGTGATGTAACTTTGTGACCACCGTGTTTTTAACTCGGGTTTAGTTGCAATTTGGGTCAAGATATAACCCGTCCCAAGCCTATGCGCTGAAACCACCCAACCGAAGCCTACGGGAGCAAACCGTAGGTTGCGGTTTTAATTCTCTGTTGACACAAGGTAAGCTAGACCATAACTTACGGGATGAAAACCGTAGGTTACGGTTTATGTGTGTATGCTTCCTTTAGTTTCAGTCAAAAACATCAGACATCTTCAACCGTAGCTTACGGTTCAAAACCGTAGCTTACGGTCCCCCTGTTCAAAAAAATATTTTTTATAAGTGGTTTTCAATTGATTTCTTTGATTTTTATGCCAGATGATTTTTATCTTTCGTTTTCCTTGCCCGCTCCACCCCCTTTAAAAATTCGTGTCGTCCTTGGTACACAATTTAATTCTAAAACGTACCTGGGTGGCCCCAAGTTCCCTACACTTGCTCTATGCTGTGGGTGTACTTTCTAGAAATCCCTTCAAACCATTAAAACAAACCGAACGAAAATAAACAAAGACAAAGGGAAATATGTACCGAAATCCGGGTTGCCTCCCGGTAGCACTAAGTTTTAGTCTTCAGCCGGACTTCTCGTGACCCTCAGTCGGTTGTTTAATCCGGTGAGCTTGTAAGGAAGCTTACCTCATCCGTCAATTTTGTGTTCAGATCATCACTGTCCAAATACGGCTTCAACTGGTGTCGCAGCCCCCGATCCCAAATCCCAGGGAACGGGCGGCCGCGAGCCAGTTTCGGTGGTATCGTGTATTGTCTAATTTGGCAGCGGAAATTTTCATCAGGACCGTAGTTAGGAAATATTTAATCAGAGTAAAATACCACACTTTCATAATATTAAACACATGGGATAAAACCCATGTTTGCAGTACACACATGTTCATAGGAATAAATCCTATTTTATTTAATAAAAACATCTATTTTATTTTAGGTAACTTTATTGCCACTTTTCCAAGCCTTCAGTGCTGTCCAGCTGGCTTCTATTTGGCTTTCACAATTTGTTACCTGAAACGCGTATTAAAAACATTTTTCAGTGGGAAATACTGCCCAGTTTAATCAAGTTTAATAAAAAGCATTGTACAGTATTGAGGGCGGTCTCGCAATTACATTTGTTTCCAAGTTATATCAATTAACATCCATGGTACTGTCAGACCCGACTTGTGGAAATGTTACTCCTTGACCAGGTGGTAACAAATTGTGTATACAAAACCCCAACATACTCATGATAATTGTATTCTTACAAATACTCAATAACTGCTTAATATACATTTAATTGTATGATGTTTTGTAAAAATAGTTAACAAAAGGTTTACAAAAAGCGGATCAACTCACATTGCTGTCTTAGATTTTCTGTAAGGGTTTCCTGAGAATTATCTTATAATTTACACAAAAGCACATGTGTTAGTATAATAACCCATTTTAACATTAGTAATACCCTCCCCGAGACGGCATTCCAACGACTACGTCGGGCAGAACCACGACAGCCGTTACGGAACCCTAGATCAATCGGGCAACGTATCTAATACGTATCCAGGGGTTACGATACTTACAACGGAGCAGAACTTCGCTATTTAGGGGGGTATAATACCCATGTATAATGTATACTACGTAGAATTGAGAGAAAGAAAGACAATTTTGAACGATTTCGACTGAAGACCCGATGCCTGCTTATATAGTGCTTCACTTTGAGTTTTACGCGGCCCGCGTAAAGTTTAGGCAAGGGCTACGCGGCCCGCATCAACTATGGTCAACGCTGTAGCTGATCCGGGTCATCGACTAGACCTGGCACGATGATGACACGTGTCATCACCGGGCTGCGCCACACCTTTGATCTCTAGCGGCCCGCGTAAGACCCTTAAGAGGTTTACGCGGCCCGCGACAAACCCAAAATATTAATTTTTAATTGTTTTTGATAATATTTAAGGTATTCGGGGCCCGTTTTCACGTATGGGGTGTATTTTGGGACATATTGGGATATTTTAAATATTTTTAGGGTGTCGGAAATAATTCGAGGGTGTCGGTTTTCTTGAGGATTGTTATAACTGGTGTTCATTCACCACTTGCCGCTTCTGATCCTTCATGTCTTCAATTTCCACATCTCCAAATTTTCCCACACATACGATCACAAACGGACCCATCCACTTGCTTTTCAGCTTTCCTGGAAACAATTTAAGACGTGAATTGAATAACCATACCTTTTGACCCACTGCGAAGACTAAACGCCTCAACTTCGCATCATGCACTGCTTTCATCTTGTCATTATACGCAGCTTCCGTATCATATGCCTCGTTGCGTAACTCTTTAAGCTCACATAGCTTCAATTGCTGATGTGCACCTGCATGCTGCATCAGTATAATCTGTATTAACCTGTTTAACGGCCCACAGTGCACAATGTGTGATTTCCATTGGCAAGTGACAACCTTTTCCATACACCAATCTGTAGGGTGTAGTGCCAATAGGAGTTTTAAACGCAGTATGATATGCCCACAAGGCGTCATCCAATTTGGTTGACGAATCCTTGTGGTCAGCTAGCACGGTTTCTGCAAAATTTCTTTTATTTTGCCTGTTTGACACTTCAACCTATCCACTAGTCTTTGGATGATATGGTGTTGTTATTCAGTGGTCCCCACCATACCGTTTGAGAAGTTTGCCAAAGTGAAAGTTTTTAAAATGAGATCCCTCATCACTTATGATCACACGGGGAATTCAAAACCTTGAAAAGATATTTGATTGGACAAACTTACACACAACGGAATGGTCATTTGTTCAGGTGGTGATTGCTTCGACCCACTTCGAAACATAATCAACCTTTCCATATCATAACTCATTTCAAACTAAAAGACACAAGAAAATTGACTTCAAACTGAACACAATTTAGATATTCATTCTGACAATAATGAAATCCAATAATAATATCAATCATTTGCAAGTATCAGTGTAATATATTTATATATGCCCATAGAATGGGGATCCTGCGAAAAGTGTGTGTTTCCTAGAAAGTCTAGAAAGCGATCTGGGCCATCAAATGGGTGTGTTTAATTGTTGAGATCATTTTGGTGGCATTTTGGTAACATGTGTTTCTTAAAAATACGGTTATTTAATTAATCAGGGGTAGATATGTCATTTAGCTTGTTTTAAATATGGAAATAATTGTCATTCCATAACCGCCCCACATTTCTTGCGATTTTTTTTCTCTCTCTCTCCATTTCTCTCTTCTCTCTCTCTTCCTTCTATCCTTAATGAAGAAACACATCAAGAAAACACATCGTATTAATCTGCTTGTTGTTAAAACACAATGTCAAGAAATCCTGCAGCATTACCAGCATGGATGGTAAAACACAGCGTCAATAAATCCTCCAGCATTACCAGCATGAATGTTAAAACACAATGTCAAGAAATCCTCCGTCATTACCAGCATGATTGGTAAAACACACCGTCAAGAAATCCTCCAGCATTACCAACATGAATGTTAAAACACAACTGTATTAATCTGCTTGCTGTTAAAACACAATGTCAAGAAATCCTCCATCATTACCAGCATGGATGGTAAAACACAGCGTCAAGAAATCCTCCAGCATTACCAACATGAATGCTAAAACACAACTGTATTAATCTGCTTGCTGTTAAAACACAATGTCAAGAAATCCTCCAGCATTACCAGCATGGATGGTAAAACATAGCGTCAAGAAATCCTCCAGCATTACCAACATGAATGCTAAAATACAATTGTATTAATCTGCTTGCTGTTAAAACACAATGTCAAGAAATCCTCCAGCATTACCTGCGTGGATGGTAAAACACAGCGTCAAGAAATCCTCCAGTATTACCAGCATGAATGTTAAAACACAACTGTATTAATCTGCTTGCTGTTAAAACACAATGTCAAGAAATCCTCCAGCATTACCTGCATGGATGATAAAACACAGCGTCAAGAAATCCTCCAGCATTACCAGCATGAATGTTAAAACACAATGTCAAGAAATCCTCCATCATTACCAGCATGAATGGTAAAACACAGCGTCAAGAAATCCTCCATCATCACCCTTCCGTCGTCATCTTCGATTCTCTTCGACACCCTCCATCTTCAACCCCCACCTTCATCATCGTCTCCGGCTGTCACCCATCATAATCACCATCTTCATCTCCGTTCAACCATCTCTGGCAGTTAACTTACGACGAAAACCACCTTCACCATGAACTGAAATTAGGGTTTTCAGTATGTGATGTAGAAGAAGACGGATAGGATTCATTTTTTTGCTTGCTGTTCACATCTTACTATGTTTCGAAAACCACCATTGAGAAAATCATGGAGAAACAGTTTCCATAATTATGCATTGTTAGTTAATGAGAGATAAAATCCCAAAAATAAAATAAAATGTCAAATTACACAAGTGCCCTTTTAGTTAAAATCCCTCCATGCCATGTGTCACATTCTTATTGCTTCCTAGACTTTCTAGGAAAAACCCACTTTCTATCCAACTCCTCCTCTATATAAAGATAAATCTAACTTATTGAATCTTAAAATCAACAAATTGAAACTTAAAATATACAATTTAAAGAGTATAAACAAACCTCAAGAGAGTGAGAGAAGGCCAAGGGGCTGGTGCGTTAGGGCTGTAAAGTGCATAAAACCTAATTCCGAAATTTGTTTTTCAGGGGAAAAGGGGATTAAAAAACGCAAAAAAAGGGAAAAAATAAACCACATTGACGAGAATCGAACTTGGAACCTCAACCTTATGTACCACAAGCATTACCAATAAGCCACTAAACAAATTTGGATATGGGTTCCCCTACAAAATATTAAGGGGTTCCTTAAGAATTTTCTATATGCTTTTACACTATAAATTACAAAGTGAATGGGTTCCTAGGAACCCCCTATTTGACTCTAGATCCGCCCCTGAATATTATGAAGGACAAGTGATCGGAGATCGAGATAAAGAGACACGGATTGTACAGAATGAGTAGTCATGTAATTAGTATTAGTATGTTGTATTTGATACACAAATGAAGGATAAATAATGAAATCCTTCTAAAGAAGTTGTTTTTAGATGGTTTCAAGTTTAAAGGAATATATTATAAAGAAAGAAATTTTATGGTACGTATTTCCGATGCGTATTCATGATCAATACGTGTAGGGTGTTACACTTTTATTCCATTATACAATACTCATACAAATCTCCTATATATGTTGGGCTATGATACAACCGAATTATGTAAAACCAAGGAGATACTACACATGCCTCATATATATTTTATTATATTCTCTTAGTCATTTACCACTTGTTGATCAATGATCATCTTAAGGAAGAAAGGAAGAAAGTAGCTGTTGAAGATGCTGTGTTTCCATGTGTTCTCGAAATTATGTCAAATTGCGTGTTTAACAAGAAGGATCCAATTATTCTCGGTGTGGATGTAAAAGAGGGCATTCTTAAGGAATTTCCGTTATTACGATCTTATCTAGAAAAAAAAAACTTATACTAATTGCGTTTTTGATCATTTTAATGGGCATAAAGAAATCATGGAACTAAAACGTTGTTAATTGCCATGTATGGATGCTAGTTTAAGTGTCATGGTCTCAATTATTCTTTTAAATTTGTGTCCTGAAATATTATTGCAACATATGATACCGAGTGTATCTAGTATATGTTGGCAAATAATGTGCATGAATTATCTATCAATATTGTTTTATGATTAATCTATCTTATACTCATTTGTATAAGCTGCTGATGGGATTCTTCCAATAAAGACAACATATTCTAATTTTAATAATACTTAGGCTAAGGAGCTTGATCTGCATCTGTTTACACTTTGTATGACATGCAACCTTTCTTTTTTTTGTTGTTAATTCTTTAGCTTAACTCAATTGACCAGTTAGAGATAAAACATAACCCAAATCAATGGGTTAAAATTGCCATCTCTTTTTTTTTTCAGGGCCATGTGTAGGGTGTAAACGAGTCGAGCCCAAGCTTGCCTAAGCGTGAGTTTGGCTCGTGATTAGTTTTTCAAGCTCGTGCTCGCATTGTTTATTATTTAATTATGTTATTTTATACATTTATAATTATTTATACTCATATTTATAATTTTTACCCCTCAAATATATTTACTATCCCCTCTTGTGTGGCATGTTGACAACTTGCCACTGTACTAGTTTGCTGTAGATGTATGTATATACAAATATTAAGACAAGAGTACTGAGGGCCAGCTCGATCACCCGTCCGGTTATAAAAACACCACACATGTCTCAATGTATGGCAGCTCATAGTTTGTTATTCCGCGTGTATACAGGACGAGTTGTCCAGTGACGAATGGAAGTTGATGGTCCAACTGAAACGTATCTTCAAGACACAAGTTTTTCGGGTCAGGCTTTTTTCGTGTATTTTTTTTTTTTTTCGTATTTGTCGTGAAGGCGTCATCAAACGGTCAGCGGCTTATTATAACATATACAAAGACAAGTTAAAATTTAAAATCCCAGAAAGTTGTGCTGATTTGTTTCATTACATGAGATATATATCGTATTAGAGCATTGTATTGGAACTTATTATAAAAATAAAAATATTCGAACAAATTGTTTAAAAACATTTCCTAAAAACCCAAACAGCAAAGCTACAAATCTAAACAAAAAGTTCAATTTCAATATTAAAATTTGAAAAAAATAAAATAAATAAATAAATAAATAAAACAAGTAGTTCGTATTTAATTATTTATAGCATGTAACATATATTTATTTAAATTCGGTTGCCAGATAGTATCAATTATTTATAGCATGTAACATATATTTATGTAGGCTAAATGCACCCCCATTTTTATTAATTACACCTCCTTTCTAAAAATAAAATTTTAGAAGCTGTTAAATTTCACCCCTCTAAAAAACTTTTTTTTTTAAATCAGTTTATTTAAATAAAAGCTACTAATTATCACCAATTAAAATTCATATAATAAATATATATAATAAGAATAATTAAGATAGTCAATATTGAATTTAATGTTGTTCGTATATATAAAAGGTGCTGTAAAAAGTTATAAAATTAAATTTTGAATTAATAATATGAGGTTCATCACGTACATCATTGTTGTAATAAGTTGTACAACCAGATTGAGAAAGAAGCAATTTTCAAAGTCAAAGATGTTAGGCTAGATGTTAATCACACAGAAACCGAGCAGAATGGATGGAGGTTTTTTTATGTGGAACTCCTGAGCAAATCTGAAAAGCAACTATCTTATGTGGAGAGCTCTTCAAGGGAAAGTGGCTGTAAAGACGGAACTCAGGAAGCTTGGGGTCAACATCCCGAATGATATTTGCGATCGGTGTGGTATTGGCACTGAAGATCCGGACCATATATTTGTGGCGTGTCTCTTTGCGAGAAGTATATGGTGGAACATCTTCGTGTGGATAAAGGTGCCAATGCCTACCGATGTGTCAAAACTGACCTGGATTATGGAGTGTTTGGAGGCCTGACGCCAGGCAGTAAAAAATGGAAGAAGCTTGTCAACGAAGTGCCTTTGGCAAAAGTCTAGAGGCTTTGGCACGCAAGAAATATACCGGTACCCACTTTTCTCGTTTTCGGTACCGATACTTTCGATACCGAACGAGTACCGTGCTCATCCCTAGATCTCTTGTAATTTTGTTTCGTTCTTCTGTTTTTGGTCGTGTTGTTTGTATCTTGTATTTTTCAGTCTCTTGTTGTGCCCTTTATATTTATATATAAAGTGTGTTATGGTTCAACAAAAAAGTTGTACAACCAAAATGCGTGATCAACATTTTACTATGTAAAAAGTTACAATCAAGTTTAAAATTTAATACGAGGTTGAACTTTGTTTCTCTAGTTATTTTGTTCAAGTTGTTTTTTTCACATACATAATACAAATTTGGTTAGACAAAATGATAAATTCAAAATTTTAAAAATAGTTCTATTCATAAATAATTTTTATGAATTCAATTGGTACAAATTTTGGTTAAGTTTTGGTGTTATATAATTTTAACATTATTGTTTTTTTTAATTATTAAAAAACTTAAAGTAGATGCATTTTTTTTAAATTCAAAAAATAAAAGATTTATTGGTATTTATTTGAAACTTCAAGGGGGAAGTATAACTAGTAAAATTGAAAGAAATATGGTGCATTTAGCAACACCCTTAAATTATACCAAAAACAATTTGAAGAGTAAATAATACGGATTATCCTTTATTTACACACAATATTTTACTTCGTATTATTGTCTTTAAAATGTTCACTACATCTCCTTTAAATACTAGTTTTGCACACCCCTTGTCCTTTTCTCTAACTACAATCCACCAACCTAGTTAAATGTCATCATGTGCCCCTCACGAGAGGGGCAAAATTGTCAATTTACCCCGTCTCTAACTACAATCCGTCAACCTAGTTGATAAAAGTTAAATTATACATGTTTTTATACCCCAAAACACTTTCGTTTTAAGCGTTTTTGACCGAAAACACGACGTTTAGGTACCAAATTCGGTACTTTTATATTTTCAGGTCTTAAACGGAGCACAAAAGAGCTCTTGTGGAAGTTTTGCTAGAGCTCTTGTGGAAGTTTCAGCTGATAAAGAGCTTAAAGAGGAAATCACTATGGCTATTCCCAAGTTAAATGGGGAGGGTTTTATAAAAGAGACAATGCACGTTGAATACGAATGGAGTCCCCTCAGATGCTCGGCTTGTTGTGTTTTCGGTCATTCAGATGATTCATGCCCAAAGAACCCAGGGGGTCGTGTTCCCGCGGCTAATCAGAAGGGGGGTAGGCAACCTGGTAACCATGGTAAATCGCAAATGAAGACGGCGTCTAGAGTTGATGAAGATGGATATACGGAGGTACAAAATAAAAAGATGGCTAGGAAGTCGGGTATTCCACTTACTAAACCTAAGCCAAAATTTGAATATAGGCCAATTAGTAATAAGCAGAATCAGGGTTTGAACATTAAGTCGGCTAACCTGTCCGTTGGAAGTAGCAAGAAACCAGATAATACCGGGGGTCTTGTGTCTAGTAATCCTTTTGATGTGCTAAGAGATGAAATTGGGGAATCTAGTAAATCGGCTTGGATAATAGATGATGGAGCAGAATCTTCGGATGATGAAGAGGTGGTAGAGGTTTTCAATGAGACGAATGAATTCCTTAAAGTCGATCCAAACAATGATGTTAATAAAAAAGGGGCAAGCACTCCTTCTTCAGGGGTGTCTCAATGATTAGTTTGGCTGTTTGGAATATTAGGGGGTTGAACCGCCCGCTGAAACAAAATGAGGTTCGTCAGGTTGTGAAAGATAATAAGTTAAGCTTATGTGCGATTCTTGAATCTCATGTGGGTATGGATAATCTTCAGAAGGTTTGCAAGGCTGTCTTTCGGAGATGGGACTGGACTTCTAATGGGGGATGTTGTAACAAAGGGGCTCGGATTATTTTGGGTTGGGACCCGATGGAGGTTGATGTTATGGTTCTTGCGCAGGCAGCTCAAGTCTTACATATTCAGGTTTTTTGTAAGGCTAATAAGAGTATGTTTTTTTGCTCCCTTATATATGCTGCGAATTATTATGTCTCTCGTAGGGATCTCTGGCATAATTTACGAGTGCATAATGGCCTGGTTCATGATAAACCTTGGGTGATAATGGGTGACTTCAATTCTGCTCTGAATATCGAAGATAAGTCTATCGGTTCTTCATCCATAACTTCTGGTATGCGTGATTTTAGAGAATGTCTTGAAGAGATTGAAGTATTTGATATAAATCGTACAGGATTACATTTCACATGGAGTCAAAAGCCCAAAGAAGGTATAGGTTTGCTGAAAAAGATTGACAGAGTGTTGGGAAATGCTCCTTTTGTTAGCTCTTACCCGGAATCGGTCGCCATATTCAAACCCTATGGTATTTCGGATCATTGTCCATGTGTCTTAAAACTGTTCTCGGCTGGTAAATCGAAACCGAAACCTTTCAAGTTTGCGAATTTCTTGGTTCACAAGCCAGGTTTCTTGGATATTGTCAAGTCTAAGTGGGATGTGCAAATTAATGGAGTTCATCAGTTTCGAGTTATCAAAAAGCTCACTCTTATGAAATCTTCGCTTCGAGCTCTATTGTTTAAGCAAGGTAATCTCCATGAGAAGGTTGCTAACCTTCGTGGAAAACTTGAGGCACTTCAGCGTGACATTGATATGGATCCTCTGAACGATGTTTTACGGTCTCAAGAAGCTGCTATGCTAAGTGACTTTCAAGAGGCGCTGCTTGATGAGGAAAGGTTCCTCAAGCAGAAATCTAAAGTGGAGTGGCTCCGTGCAGGCGATGCTAATTCGGCGTTTTTCCATTAAAGTGTAAAAATCATTTTAATCGTATAGAGGTGATTGCGGATTCGAGTGGCAATATTTTTGAAGATGACAACGTGGCGGCGGCTTTTTTCAGCCATTATGAGCAATTTTTGGGCTGTGCAGGTCAAGTTTCTTTAGATCTATCTCCTGATTTATTTACTAAAAAGCTGGATTCTGACACTGCAAACCATATGGTTCGTCCAGTTACTTTGGAGGAAATCAAATTAGCTATGTTTTCGATTGGGAATGATAAGGCCCCTGGTCCTGATGGTTACACGGCTGCATTTTTCAAAAGTTCTTGGCAGATTGTGGGAGGCGATGTTTCAAATGCTGTTCTCGATTTTTTTAACTCTGGTAAACTGCTGAAGCAACTTAATCATACGTTAGTTGTTCTGATTCCCAAGGTATCGTCCCCTACTAGGATCACTGACTATCGTCCTATTTCCTGCTGTAATGTCATTTTTAAATGTATTAGTAAAGTGCTGGCGGATAGGCTTAAAGGTTCGTTAAGTCAAATTGTGAGCATAAACCAATCAGCTTTTGTTCCTGGTCGGAAAATTTCTGATAATATTCTTCTTACGCAAGAGTTGATGCATAATTACCATCGTCACTTTGGCCCTCCACGATGTGCTTTTAAAGTAGACATCCAGAAGGCATACGATACGGTAGATTGGGGTTTTCTTAAGAATGTGTTAGTAGGCTTTGGTTTTAATGGAATTATGGTCGATTGGATCATGTTATGTGTGTCTACTGCCTCCTACTCGATATGTGTCAACGGGAATATTCATGGGTATTTTAAGGGGAAAAGAGGGTTAAGGCAAGGTGATCCATTATCTCCTTATCTTTTCACTCTCGTGATGGAAGTTTTGACGTGTATTCTCAACGATGCCACAAGGATTGATTCGTCTTTCAGGTTTCACAATAAATGTGAAAAGCAGCAAATTGTTAATCTTTGTTTTGCGGATGATCTTTTCCTATTTGCTAGAGGAGACGTGGGTTCGGCTAGATGTATTATGTCTTCTCTCACGAAATTCACTCGAATGTTGGGGTTATATCCGAGTGCTCAGAAAAGTACCGGATTTTTTTGTAATGTTCCGAATAATGTTAAAAGGGAAATCTTGACTATCATGCCGTTCGTGGAGGGTACGCTTCCGGTGAAATACTTGGGTGTTCCGCTTATTTCTTCTAGACTGTTGTACAAGGATTGTAGCGTTCTTGTGGAGCGTCTTGAAAATCGGATAGATAATTGGAAGAACAAAATGTTATCTTTCGCTGGCAGGTTACAATTAATCATCTCGGTCCTCTCAGCTCTTCATGTGTACTGGTCTTCGGTTTTTATTTTACCAGCTAGAGTCATTAAGGATCTGGAAGCTAAAATGCGTAATTTTCTTTGGGCTCAGTATCCCTTTCAGCGTGGCAGAGCGAAAGTGTCTTGGAAATCGGTGTGTGTGCCTAAGCATGAGGGAGGTTTGGGTATTCGTCGGATCGCTGATGTAAATAAAGCTCTCATGGTGTCGCATATTTGGAGTGTTTTAAGTAACCGGAACTCGCTATGGGTGGCTTGGATTCATTCTTATCGTTTAAGAGGTCGTAGCTTTTGGGATCACAGGGTTCCGACTTCTTGTTGTTGGAGTTGGAGAAAGATGGCTCAGCTTAGGCCTTTAATCCGTCAGCATGTTTGGTCTCAGATTGGGGACGGAAACAATACGTATGCTTGGTTTGACATGTGGAGTAGTATCGGTCCGCTTTGCAATATTCTATCTCCTAGAGTTATAACCCGAGAGGGTTTCTCTCTGAATGCTAAAGTGGCGGATGTTTATATGGATGGATCTTGGATTTGGCCGGATGCTTGGAAAGATACTTATCCCGTGCTTATACAATTAGACCTTATTCATCGAAACTTAAATAATCAGGATCGGATTTTGTGGATGGATGGTGATAAGTTAACCGAGTACTCCTCTTCAGGGGTTTGGAATTCGGTTCGGACTAGGGAGCAGGAGGTGAATTGGGCAAGCCTTGTTTGGTTCTCTCAATGTATCCCTCGGCATGCCTTTTTGATGTGGCTTATTGTTTGACGCAAACTCTTAACGCAAGACAAAATCTTGCAATGGAGCTATACCCGGAGAAACAATATGAACATGATGTGCTGCCTCTTGTGTTATGAAAATGTGGATTCGCATGATCATTTGTTTTTCGAATGCAAGTTGTCCTCGCAAATTTGGTGTACGGTTCGTTCTAAAGCTGGAATGGATAGAGTAGATTCAAGGTGGACCGATATTGTGGAGTGGTTAGACCATCGTTCTCGGTCTAAATCGGCGAAAAATCTGGTTTGCAGATTGTTAGTTGTAGCTTCAGCTTACATTATTTGGCAGGAGAGGAACAATCGTTTGTTCAGAAACCATGCGAGGCCTCCGGATACCATCTCCAAAGCTGTTTTAGAAAGTGTGAGGTACAAATTGATGGGGCTCAGATTCAAGAACACAATCAGAGTTCGGGAGTTGTTGGAGAAGTGGGATATTCACGACGCTGATTTAATTATAGAGAATGGCTGATTCATGTGGTCTAGTGTCGTGATGGTCTAGTGTCGTGATGGTCTAGATAGTTGTCTAGTGGTCTTTTGTTTCGCTTTCCTTTGTTTGGTTGTTTTCATTTGTTCTACTTTCATGAGGGTATGTCTCATGTCTGAACTAGTAAGGAAGTTACCTTACTACTTGTTTTGTTTGTTTGTGAATATATAAAATCACCGGGGTAACCCTTTACCCAAAAAAAAAAACGGAGCACAAAAGAAAAATCAGATGAAAACGGACAAATTCTGATGCATTTCTGATAAAAAGAACAAAATTCTGATGACTGCCAGGTGTGGCACGACCGTGCCATCTGACGGCACTACCGTGCCGGTTTATTCGATCTCGGAAGCACTGCCAGTGCAAAGGCTAGTGTCGATGTTTTCCCGGGTCGCACTCCCGTGCGACCCGCCGCATGACCGTGCCAAAGCCAGACCAGGATTTCTGATCAAGTTTTTGATGACCTCGCACTACCGTGCGACCAACGGCATGACCGTGCCGATCTGAAGACCCAGGCAACTTGTCCACTTGGCTGACATCGAATCGGGCAAAATGACGTCACCCGACAACACCTGTCGCACGACCATGCGACCAGTGGCACGACTGTGCCGATCATAAAATTCCCTATAAATACATCCATTCGCTACTGGTTCAAGTGTTGGGTTTTTCTCCATGTTTCTTGGAGATTTCTGGGTTCCGAAGCAGTCCTGATCAGACCCATTTGAAGCACCAAGATCGAGTGGAAGCATAACCGATCCAACCCATCAATTCCTTGCTTGTTTATGGTTCGATTCCTTGTTCTTAAACATGTATTCTGATCATTTAGCAAGTTATGAGCTGATGTTAGTTTATGTTTAATGTAGTATTATGTAATAGTAGTAATGAACTTGTTTCATGAATAATCTTTATGTTGTAATCTTGTTTGTATGAAACTTTAATACTTTTTCATGTTTGAATCTTCATGATTATATAATGAACGTCTCATTGATGTTGAGTTCCTGATTATATTTGATTATCTTGGATAATGAATCTGTGGTTAGTGGGATGGTAACTATTTCTTGATTAATCACTTGTTTGTAAACTTGTTTACACCATGAGACTCGAGAGGGGTATTGGTTTTATCTAAGATATATTTTATTTTGATTAGGAATACTTTCTTGCACGTAAGGGTTCTAACGAATTATATGGTGTTGATTATGTTGGGTTTCCGTGGTGACCGGTCAAAATTTTATTTATCAAAAACCCGGTTCAATAAATAATAGTTAATTAATTAAACAAGTTAATTAGTAAAACGCAGCGGAGATATAAACTAATGATCAACAAAATGAAACCCGACAGGATCCGGTTACATGCAAATACGAGCACAGTGAAAATAAAATATTTAACTGCCGATGAGAAAAAATATACCTCAGTTAATGACTAACCGGTCGAGACACCGAGGTTCAACGGACAAGTGCTAGTGATACGAACTAACGAATGCGAGTGTGAACGCGAACCCGTATAGCGGCGGCAAATAGCGGCGACAGGCGGTGAGCGATGGCGTCCGCCAGCGGCGGAAGCGGCGAGCGGGAAGGCAGCGGCGGCTGGCTCACAGCTCACGGCTCATGGAGGCAGCAGCGGTAGCGTCGGCCGGCGACGGTGGCTGAGCGTGGCGGCCTCTCGGTTTCGCGGTGATGGCGGACGGTTATGATGCTCCCTTTTGAAAGCCTTTTCTACTTGCAACAACCTTACTAATTTGTTCATGTCTTCTTTATAAAAGCAAGAACCAATAGTGCATGTTCGCGAAGTGGCACGCATGCATGATGCATGTTTTGCAATTGGCCAAAAGGTTGGTGCGTGACAAGTGGCAACGGGTGAGTATACCCATGTCACCCGGTCCATGTACCTGTCTCTCAGTTAATACCCGCGTATCGTTCGTAATTACCAGTTAAACAGGTTAAGTGGATTTTTAGTTCGTTGCCCAAGGTGTAACTCTTACAGGTCAAGACCCGGTCGGCATGGTTGACTTATTGAACCGGACATAATATCCAACAGCTCCCACTTGGACGGTCTCTGATAAGATCTCAACGCAGACAGCCAGCGGAGCTCTAGTTACACATAGCTACCCTCAACAGGTCATGACACTTTAAAGTCATTAACCAAGGTATATTCTCTTTAGCAACGGCTTGCTACATGAAGAAAGTAGACTTATGGCAATTCTCGTCATCTATCCTTTTTGTAAAAGACATCAATTGAACAATGAGACATGGATCAGATTCAATCTCACATGGCGTTCAATCATTATCGTTCTCGTTCACAGAATCAAAGTGGTCCAATCCAACACACAGTAAGTTTGGGTAAGGCCTTACACTTCACCAGTTTGAATTAACGAGGGCGCCCAGATGCCTAACTATTACATTATAATGTAAGAGTACAGAATCCCATCTTGACTACATACAACTCCCACTGAACTTCAGAACCACTCCCAACCAATGCCTTTATGACTGGCAGTTACGCGACAGCGTTGGACACTGATCAAAGAATAGTCTTTAGTAAACGAAAGTTCTAGTATGTATCTCAGGTCAGAGGATACTAAATGAGTATACCTAAATCAAATACATCTTATGACCATGATCTATGAAGATGATTTAATGCGAGTTACATCCAACGTCATTCACAATGAGGTTTGTGAGTTTGGAAGTCAACCCCTTGAGTCCAAAGTCAGAATAGTCTTAATTCAGAGTCGTTCCCACGAGTCTGGCCGACTACGGATAATTTAGAATACAAGATTCATGGATTAAACGTATCAAAATCGAACACAGTTGTAAGATTCAAACTTTGCATTTAGCCAGTAAATCAAAGGTGAATTCAAAAGGTACAACTGTTTGAATGTTCGTACATCCAAATACTAAATCAAAACACATGGTTATCCAATCTAAGACCGATAGCATTCTCATGCTTGTCCTGAGACATCGGTTTAGTGAACGGGTCTGCTAAGTTTTGATCTGTGTCTATCTTGCTTATTAAGATGTCTCCTCATTCCAGTATTTCCCATATATAGTGGAACTTTCTTAGAATGTGCTTAACCCTGTGATCTGGGCTCCTTGGTTTGAGCAATGATTCTTGTGTTATCACAGAACACCTAGATTGGTTTCTGAACACTTGAAACCACATCGAGGTCATTGATGAATTACTTCATCCAAGCAGATTCTTCTGCAGCATCTGATGCAACTATACATTCGGATTCGGTGGCTGAATTCGCCACCACACTCTGTTTGGAGCTTTTCCAATAGACAGCTCCTCCATTGAGAGTGAATATGAATCCTAATTGTGAGCGAGAATCATCTCGGTCACTCTGGAAGTCAGCATCAGTGTAACACCTTACAGTGAGCTCCTCTTCTACTCCTCCAAACACCAAGAACATATCTTTCGTTCTTCTCAAGTACATCAGAATGTTCTTTACTACAGTCCAATGGGCAATGCCAGGACTATGCTGAAAACGACTGGTCATGCTTGAAGCATACGAGACGTTAAGTCTAGTACATAGCATACATGATTGAACCAATCGCTGAAGCATATGGAACTACTTCCATTTGCTTAATTTCAATGTCCGTTGAAGGAGATTGTGATTTGTTCAACACAATTCCTTTAGTCATAGGAACATCTCCTTTCTTAGAGTTTTCCATCTTGAAGTGTGTCATCATTTTGTCTATGTACGCTCTTTGACTTAGCCCTAGAAGCCGCTTAGATCTATCCCTATAGATTTTCATTCCTAGAATGCAAGCAACTTCTTTAAGATCTTTCATTGCGAAGCAAGATCCCAAATAGTGTTTAACTTCGTTAAGCATAGGGATGTTATTTCCAATGATTTGTATAGCATCCACATACAGGATGAGGAATGATATGGTGCTCCCACTAACCTTTCTGTAAACACAAGCCCATCTTCATTCTTGACAAAACCAAACTCTTTGATCTTCCGGTCAAAATGAAGATTCCAGCTATGAGATGCTTGATTGAGTCCATAAATGGACTTATTTAGTTTGCACACCTTAGTTGGATATTTAGGATCGACGAAACCTTCAGGCCGAACCATATAGATATCTTCAGAGAGATGTCTATTAAGAAGGGAGGTTTTGACATCCATTTGCCATATTTTGTAATCATAGTACGCAACTATGGCAAGCAATATCATAATTGATTTAATCATAGCAACGGGCGAGAAGGTCTCATCATAGTCAATACTTTGAGTTTGAGTGAAACCCTTTGCAACTAGTCGTGCTTTGTAGGTGTGTATATTTCCATGCATATCGGTTTTTCTCTTGAAAATCCATTTGCTCCCTACTGCCCGAGATTCGGGGGGTAGCTCAACTAAGTCTCATACTTGATTGTCATGCATAGATTGCATCTCGACGTTCATGGCTTCTTGCCATTTCTCATATTCCGAATCTAAGATTGCAGATTTGTAGTTAGCAAGTTTGTCGTTAGACTCAGCTACTAATAAGACTTCGGGACCTTTTAGACGCCATAGACATCTATCAGATTCTTGCAAATTCTACTACTTCTGCAAACGCTTGTGTTTTGTGTCTGGTTCATTGGCAACAACTACTTGTTGATCAGACAGACCGACTATATCAGCGGTTGTTTGTGGTTCTTGAATTTCTTCAAGATCAACCACATTATTTCCAGTTTCTCGATTAAGAAATTCTTTCTCGAGAAAGTGTCCCTACCGTTTGATGGAAATCACAATTGCATCAGGATGGTAGAAATAATATCCGCATCTTTTATAGTATCCGACGAAAACAACCTTTTCGCCTTGAGGATCGAGCTTATCATCAGAATCACTTGTGATGTATGCATCACATCCCCATACTCTATGGTATTCCAAATCGGGTTTACGCCCATGCCATATCTCATATGGCGGTTTTGTTTACCTTTTAGTCAGAGCTAAATTAACAATGCGGGAAGCGATCATAAGAGCTTGTCCCAAATGGAGTGAGGCAAGTTAGTTCTACACATCTTCGATCGAACCATATCAAGTAGAGTTCGATTTCACCTTTCACTCACGCCCTTAAGGTGGGGTGTGCCAGGTGGAGAGGGTTGTGAAACTATTCCACACTCTTTCAGATGATTGAGAAATTCAAAGCTGAGATATTCACTACCTCGATCTAATCGAAGTACTTTTATCTTTCTATCAAGCTGGTTTTAGTCATGGTTTCTAGTCATGGTTCTGAAAGGGCCATATACATAATGTAAATGAGTTCTAAAAAGCCATTGATCCGTTCACCAACATCGGTGAAGGGGTGCTTTGTGAGTTTTCCAGCTAAGCAAGATTCGCAATCATCAAAGGAGTCCTGTCTAGCGGATTCAAGAAACCCCTTGGACTGGAGCCATTTTATGCGTGTCTTACTTATGTGGCCAAGTCTACAATGCCATAAATATGTTTTATTTATGCCAGTTATGCTTAGAAAGATGATATATGTTACTACTTGTTTGAACATCAATCTCATAAATACCATTCCGAGGTTTAACCTCAAAATAAAAGACATCATTCAAGTAGGCTATAATAGAAGAACCATTTAAAACGTACTTGAATTGAATCCTTGTTCAAACAGTGAAGAAACTGAAATAATGTTTCTGGTCAAACCAGATGCATATAAACAGTTATTTAAAGTAACTACAAGGCCAGGGGAACATGAAAAACAAAATGTTCCAGTTGCAAGAACTGGAACTCTCTTTCCATTACCAACTATGAGTTCCAGGTGGCCTTGTTTCAGTTTCTTCCACTTTTCAGGCTCTTGCAAGACATTAACGAAGTGGTAACCACATCCGGTATCAAATACCCATGTGTTGCTAGAAACAGTGAAAAGTTCGATAACATAAATGAGAATATCGAAGAAGTGCCAATGTTGTTGGCCTTGTTCATATTCAGCTTGGCTAGATACTGTGGGCAGTTTCCCTTCCAGTGCCCATTTGGTTGAATTCAAAGCACTGCCGCTCCTAGGAGGGTGTGGTTTTGCAACATGCTTGTTGTTAGTGGCATTTCTGGCAGCAACAACAACTTTTCTCTTGCCTTTGCTCTTGTGTTTCCTTTTCTTGTTTTTGGGCTTCTTAACACCACCAGACTTGACCATTAGAACTTGGTTGGTTTTGTGAAATAACCAAGTTTGTTCATTTGGTCAATGTATCCTTTCATCTTTAGCACATGAGTACTCATACATGATCTTTCCAGCATTTTACAGCTTATGAGTTGTTTCATGGTGTCATATCGCTCCTGTCGGGCTTGTTTATGGAACATGCCTTTCAGTTGCTTGGATCATGTCATAAGCATCCTTATCTTCCATGTTCTTCTGAAGTTCAGGAGACATGGTGGCTTTCATAAGGTAGGCTACCTCAACGGTATCCTCGTTATGTTTCTCCAGTGCCTTGCGAGCAGTAGTAGAATTACTTTCAGGCTCGCTAGGGACTGGGCCATCTAAGATATACAGTTTTTCCTCCATCTTGAGAACTATTCTCAGATTGCGGTGCCATTCGAGAAGGTTGGTGTTATTCAATTTTTTTATTTCTTTTCCTTTTCAAGTATAGACTTGAAAATGAAGGAGTTGTTTTCATTAGACATCTGTTATATAAGCAAGGTGATTTTAATTAGTATTTTCGATGTATATCTCCTTATTTCGTGAGGTGAGACAATAAGGAATGAGAATCCGGTTAGAAGCTCTTTCTAAAGGCGGCTGGGGCACGCAACATTAGCAAGAGGTTCAAGCAGACTGACAACGATTGTCAATTGTGAGAAAGGCACAACTCCCGAGGTTTATGAGGCTGCGAGGATAACCTATTGTCCTTGCATTGATACGTTTGGCCTCATCTATGCCATTTTTGTTCTCGAGACAGCTGGGGCACGTAAACACGAGAAGAAAAGTAATATTCGTCCTAAAACGGTCACATGTGGAAGGGTCGGATGTGTCGACGAAGCCCTTGCACCTTGGAAGGATAAACTAGACACCAAGTGTCGTGCTGTGGCTCCAACACTGATGGTTCGCATTATGCCCCAAGTGTTACTAGTAGTAGGATGACAAAGAATATTGATTTTAATTTTTACCAAATAGGGTCGTTATAGTCTGTTTAATTTAGATATTAAATTTGCGACATAACCAAAATGACCCTTTCACCTCTCGGGACAATTAGTTTTAGATAACCTATAAAACTAAGTTTGTCGCGACTTGGAATAACCAATTTTAAGTTAATAGAAACTATTAAGTTAATAGTTTTGGAAAATAAAAACTAGTTTAATTTGCAAAATTTAATTGGTTATTGTTTGTTTCAAAAAAACAACCTTTGTTTTATAACAAAAACTTTAACAAGTTGTAAAAACAATTTAGAACTTGTTTTAATGTGATTGTTTTTAATTATTTTAAAACTCCTTTTAAAATCATGTTGGTATTTAGGTTGGTTACGTTATAACAATTTTATAAGATAAAAGCAACCACAATAGCAAGATAAATATGTAAATCCATTGGCCAAAATTGTTCGATCTTGCTAGAGCCTAATAGCAAGATCAAACGGGTCACGGGGTCACAACACACAAACAACCACAAGGATGGACTTGAGTGCATCTTGTTGTCTTGAGCAACTCCCACTAATTCCAAGACTCCTCTTGGCATTCGGTTTTGCTTCGGGTCTTCGTATCAACAATATTTAACAAGTAAATAAAACAAAGACAAAAGGCCTATCTATTACAACTTTGAACCACAAGACGGGCCAAAACCATAAATTAATCTATTACAAATTTGAACCATCTCGGTGGCCCAAAAATAATAATTACAAAACCGAATAAAATATACAACTACAAAAAAAAGGTCCGGCCGGATTTACACATCGCACAACAATCACATAATAAACCGGGCAATATTTTGGTCAAGAAAAACAAATAAAATATTGACCAAAATAAAAGGTGCCCAAAAAAAATTACTTAGATCATAAACTTTAAATAAATAAAGTTTGTGTTCTAATTCCGGTTAAAATGACCGGTACCGACTCATATGTTGTAACCAAGGCTCTGATACCACTGTTGGGTTTCCGTGGTGACTGGTCAAAATTTTATTTATCAAAAACCCGGTTCAATAAACAAGTTAATTAGGAAAACGCAGCGGAGATATAAACTAATGATCAACAAAACGAAACCCGACAGGGTCCGGTTACATGCAAATACGAGCACAGTGAAAATAAAATATTTAACTACCGATGAGAAAAAATATACCTCGGTTAATGACTAACCGGTCGAGACACCGAGGTTCAACTAACAAGTGCTAGTGATACGAACTAACGAATGCGAGTGTGAACGCGAACCCGTATAGCGGCGGAAAATAGCGGCGACAGGCGGTGAGCGGTGGCATCCGCCAGCGGCGGAGGCGGCGAGCGGGAAGGCAGCGGCGGCTGGCTCACAGCTCACGGCTCATGGAGGCAACGGCGGTAGCGTCGGCCGGCGACGGTGGCTGAGTGTGGCGGCCTCCCGGTTTGCGGTGATGGCGGACGGTTATGATGCTCCCTTTTGAGAGCCATTTCTACTTGCAACAACCTTACTAATTTGTTCATGTCTTCTTTATAAAAGTAAGAACCAATAGTGCATGTTCGCCAAGTGGCACGCATGCATGATGCATGTGTTGCAATTGGACAAAAGGTTGGTGCGTGACAAGTGGCAACGGGTGAGTATACCCGTGTCACCCGGTCCATGTACCCGTCTCTCAGTTAATACCCGCATATCGTTCGTAATTACCAGTTAATCAGGTTAAGTGGATTTTTAGTTCGTTGCCCAAGGTGTAACTCTTACGGGTCAAGACCCGGTCGGCAGCGTTGACTTATCGAACCTGACATAATATCCAACAGATTAAATGTTCTTGCATGCGGTTTATGATCCTTGTTTAGTAGTTTTGTTCTGAAATTGCTGACATGGTAGATTTGTGTTCAAGACTTGCAAAGGTGAAATATGTTGTTATATGATCTACTTAAATGCTTATCCTCGTGGCTGTATTGTGACCATCGGTATTGCTTTCTTTGATAAGTGAGGTTAGAAAACTCCTAGCGGATGCCTAATCTATCTTTAAAGGTTCACATGAATGAATATCAATAGCTCGCTAAAGAATGAGTTTAGGTGGTTAACGTGTGTTTATCGCGTTAACTTTCCGAAGAATCATCATGTTAGAAAACTCCTAGCGGATGACTAACTGTCTCAAAATTGGAAAATTGATTAAGTGCTTTGGTGACATATCTGATAGATAACATGTTTAGGTTGTTTGTGAAACAAGATAATAGTATATTTATGTTTTAGATATAATTTAGATAACTTAGTTAAACAACCATTCACCTATCCTTTTATCTGGTAAATAATGACAAAGCTTTAGTACTTAATAACGCCCGTGTTCCATGGATCGATATATGGCTCTTACCAATACTTTGCTACATATATGACGGGATGCACTTGTCCTTTGTTGTGTGTGTTTTAATGTTAAGGTATAAACCATTTTTATAAATATTAAAACAAAGTTCGTGTAGAAATTCACTGTATAAATATGCAGACACAGACACGCACCACTAGTTAAATGTCATCATATGCTATAATAACAGTATAATTCATAAAAACAGTATAATCTTGTAATTTGATAACTGAATAATAATATGGTCAACTTTTTTTGAATTCTACCACATAATCAACTTGACTTGTAAGAATTTTAACATGCACTATATATTTGGGGCAATCACCACCACAAAGCCATGCGAATAAGGTCAATTGAATAATTATTTGCCTTTGAATTATTATTACTAATGTATATTTTTTCCTGGTTTTTAAGAATACTTAGGTTATTGAGGTTTAAATGTAAATATTTTTTTTCAGCTTAGTTCTAAACTTTTAATAATGATAATAGTCATGACAATCAACAATTGGCCACCAATCCATCTATCTTTACAGAGTCTATACCATGATACCAACAGTCCAGAGGTGGCGTGGCAACTGATTAACCGAACCGAAACTGAATTAACCAACAAACCAAACCGCAATAATCATACGCCATACTAATTAGGGATGAGCGTGGTACCGGTACCATACCGAAAATCCCGGTACCGAAATTCGTCAAAACTGGGTATCGGTACCTATATATTCGGTACCGGTACGGTATCGTTATTTTAAGGTAAAATTCGGTATTTTCCCGGTACCGTACCGAACCGGTACCGATACCGAAAGTATCGATACCGAAAATGCCAAAAAGTGGGTA
Organism: Helianthus tuberosus; assembly: GCA_030545235.1. Lineage (NCBI taxonomy): Eukaryota > Viridiplantae > Streptophyta > Magnoliopsida > Asterales > Asteraceae > Helianthus > Helianthus tuberosus. The sequence goes on from CM060373.1 coordinate 112,705,779, forward strand.
CCAGTACCGAAAAAATTCGGTACGGAAAATTCGGTACCGGTACCCAGTACCAAATGCTCATCCCTAGGTTATTATTAGTAATACTAATAACCGAAGATTTGGTTTTGTTTTGTTTTTGTTCTAAAACCAAAAATTATAGTTTGGGTTATACATAGTTTAAAGCTGAACAACACCGAACCAGATTGCACCAAACATAAGAACTGAACCGAACCGGACTTGTTGGAAATTTTGGGATTATGGCGCAAGTTTATTATTTTGGGTCAAAAGTTCATGGACCAAACTTATTAATAAGTGGCTAACGTAACAACATTATTATATAACTTAAAAACATATGTCGGTGGAATTTACAACTTATGCCCTCCTGCTTTTTTCCATTGGCCCTTCAAATTTCATATTTGTTTGCTTTAGCCTTCATCTCAACAACTTGACTACTTAATTTAACTACAAAAGGAAATAACAAACAAAACTACAAAGATAAATAATATCTAAGGCTTCTCTGCGTTTTATATTCTAATAATAATACATATGTCGGTGGAATTTACAACTTATGCCCTCCTGCTTTTTTCCATTGGCCCTTCAAATTTCATATTTGTTTGCCTCAGCCTTCATCTCAACAACTTGCCTACATAACTTAACTACAAAAGGAAATAACAAACAAAAATACAAAGATAAATAATAACTAAGGTTTCTCTGCGTTTTATATTCTAATAATAATAATAATAATAATAATAATTATTATTATTATAATGTTTTTAATACATTAAGACAAAATATATATAGCATTGCTCCATACATTTTACCTTTATATTTTTACATTATTCCGTCGAGTGATCGAAAGATACTAATTTTTAGACTAAATTGCAAAAATCAACCTTTATGTTATATCTAAACTACACTTTATACCTTTCACTATGAAATCGGCCAAACCCAGTCTTTACCTTCATGTTTTGTTACATTTATAACCTTTAGAACTAATGTCGTCTAAAAACTCAGTTAAGTTACCTCACATGCTTTGCATGTGAGGGTATCATGGTCTTTTACCAACCTTTTTATAACATAAAGGTTGATTTGTGAAATTTTGTCTCATTATTATTAACTATTATTATTATTATAAAAAATAACTGTCACAAACTGTTTGTAAAAAAGACTAATAGTGGTTTTAGGAAACATTTTTTAAATAATAAAAATGTTATTATTTATTAATTACACGGCAACGTTTAAAAAAACGTTTTAAAAAATCCTTAATTCTTGTTTAACAAAATAACCAAATTCTTGTCCAACAAATAATAAAAAACGTTATTATTTATTAATTATTATATCGAGATAAAAATACGTTCGTAAAAAAAATGAAAAAGCATAGCATATTTATATTCCTTAAAATTAAGAGCTACCGAATATCGATCCAATCAACAAAATTATTTATGGTTTATTTTTCTCTCTTTTTTGCTTAAACATAGATTTTACCGAAAACCAAATTGTTACCAATTTCGTTTGTTTTCTGATGTAAATTACATAGCAAAACATAGTTGCTGTCTATTTGTTTTGCCAAATCCTTTTCGAATGAAATTAATAAATAGCATATACATTATTATTATTATTATTATTATTATTATTATTATTATTATTATTTTGGTCGAAACCGAGAAACTTTAAAACACATTTTGATTAATTTATGAAATTTACGTTGTGTATAGAAAGATGAACACCCACCTTGATTGGTTCACCAAAGATTCGGGTTCGCCAGTATAAAACTAGTTTCGTAGAAACAAGAATTAAGGATTTTCTAAAAACAATATTTTTAAACGTTGCATTGTAAATTTGTAATTAATAAATAATAACATTTTTTTTATTTGTTGGACAAGAATTTGGTTATTTGGTAAAACAAGAATTAAGGATTAAAAAAAAACGTTTTTTTTTAAACATTTTAGTATAATTAATAAATAATAACATTTTTTTATTATTTAAAAAAATGTTTTCTAAAATCATTATTAGTATTTTTACAAACAGTTTCTGAAAGTTATTTTTTTATAATAATAAGAAATAATAATAATAATAATAATAATAATAATAATAATTATTATTATTATTATTATTATTATTATTATTATTATGAGACAAAATTTCGCAAATCAACCTTTATGTTATAAAAGGTTGGTGAAAAGACCATAATACCCTCACATGCAAAGCATGTGAGGTAACTTAACTGAGTTTTTAGACGACGTTAGTTCTAAGGTTATAAATGTAACAAAACATGAAGGTAAAGGTTGGGTTTGGCCGATTTCATAGTGAAAGGTATAAAGTGCAGTTTAGGTATAACATAAATGTTGATTTGTGCAATTTTGTCTAATTTTTATGTATATATATTTTATGTACGTGTCAGAATAAATTTGATTTGGTCTATGTTTTAACGTAAAATATAATACATTTTTGCGCTTATTTTATGTATGTTTCATAAATTTTGTACTCCACGTAAAATATAATACATTTTTGCCCTTATTTTATGTATGTTTCATAAATTTTGTACTCAATCGAGTGGAGTCAAATTGTGGTTTCATTTTTATCCTTTTTTTAAAGCTCTAATTAATCCCTTTTGATTAAACATGTCAAATTTTCCTTTATACCGTCATGTTTTCTGTGTATGAGTTGGGTCACATATAATACGCTATGATTGTATGATATAAATTTGATTTATTTTACGACTTGATGCAATTGCAATGCTTATATAGGTTACATTGAGTTCAATCAGATACGTCAAAACGTGTATTTTCATATGGTTAACGAATCACATAGTGTTTGGACTAATCGTTTTAATATTTGCAATGGACCCGCATCGCAACGCGCGCGGGTCTTTTTGCTAGTATTATATTATAGACATGGTTGCAAAAGTCGCTAGGCGCTTCCTAGTCGGTCGACCGGGGAGTTGAGAGTACTCGGTCTAGGCGGAGAGTACTCGGGGAGTACTCGGATATTTTAAATTATAAAAAAAATTACTTTTTGGAGATTAAATATATATATCAAATAATGTAAATTTACTAATATTTATAACAAAATATGTGAAAATGATATTCATTCCTTAATATGATAGGCATAGAAATTATGTTTTATTATTATTTAAGTCAAACTAGGCCCGAGTTGACCTACTAGATCCAATTCTAGCCAAGGTTGACTGCGTTTGAACGACTCCAAGTAATTAGGCGGAGTCGAAGAAAGTCGTCTCGGCAGCCTACCTTGTAGCGACTACTCGGAAAGTACTCGACCTTGGAAACCTTGTTTTACAACCATGATTATAGACAAAAAGTGTAGACCAAAATTAGATGGCTAACAACATATTATATTATAAATAAAAAGTTTAGGCCTAAATTCATTAATTTGGGCCAACATTTTTTTAGGGTAGAGCATTTCAAGCCCAAATACAAAAATGAATTCCGACCCATAACCAAACTAAACCCTACTTAACCGAACCAAGCCGGCTCCTAAAATGAAAACCCGAAAAACAAAAACCGAAATTTTGGTTTTGTTCAGTTTCAGCTCAGAACCTAGCAATCTTTTAAAGATTATGATTTACATTTTACTACCATCAGAACTATTTCAAGGTTCCACTCAAACCAATCTTTTATAACTTTCGATAATTGTTTATTAAAATAACACATATAGTTTTGTGATATGGTTATTTTTATCTACGTTTTAATATAAATAATATAAAATCGGGGCCATATCAAATATCACGTTTTATAAGTCGTTATAAAATTTTATATTCCATTTTTTATAATTTTTATGTCAAAACGTAGATAAAAATAAACACATCACAAAACCATATTCGTTTTTAATAAAACATTATAGAAGTTATAAAAGAAAAATACAAATTTGAATTTATTAATGTTACATCACTTGGTGTAAATAGTAAAAAGTTGGGTGTAAAATAGAATCACCCGTTTCACTTGCACCCTCAAAACCTTTGACATGAAACATTATTAACCTATATCTTTAAGTAAGTTACACATTAACTTCTAACTTTTGATATATAACAAGTTTGACCCGTCAACCTTTTTACTTAATAACTTGACACCTTATTTTATTTAAATTACTTTTAGGACTTTACACCATAAAGTGTTATACTTTTTTTTATTTAAATTACTCTTAAGTGCTTATTTTTATATACGTGTCAATATAAATTGAAGTTGATTTACGTTTCGACGTAATTGTTTTTGAAACGAGTTGGATCAAATATAATACTTTTTATGCTTATTTTAATTCACGTTTTTCAGTTGGTTTAAGTTTTGATGTAAATTTTACTCGGAAACAAGTCGTGTCAAATATGATATGTCTTCATTCGACGGTATAAATTCAGTTACTACACATTTTGACATCGCCGCAACGCGCGACAGGTAGATTTACTAGTATTTCTAAAATATGGGATGAATAATTGGTTTAATAACTCTTTTGATGATTACAATTAGTTTTGATGGATATATATGTAAAGAAAATTCAGGTAAAAAGATAGGATAGAAGAGGACTACATCTTTTTTTTTTTTTTTTTGTGTATAAATTTTTCTTCTCCAAATAAGGTAGATGTTACTTTAAGATTTCTCACACCGGTTTCCTTAAATTTTGGTTTTAGTGTATCCTTATCCGCTCTCTATCCCTCTCTCTCCCTATAAATATACAATTGGTTACCATTCATTTACTGAATTTGGTAAGAAGATGATTTGTATTTTTATTATTCAATACATTTATGCTATAAACGGAAAGGAAAATAGGAAAAATGTTTTCCACTTTAATTTCCTTACATATAGCAATTAGAAGAGACAAAGAAAAATGAACACTCATATTTTAGTGGTGATGCCTAATCATATATAGTCTAAAAGTACATATAAAAAGAAGGAAAAACATTGAAATCATGGATGAAATGGTCCATAGACTCAATGGATTGCCTCTATACCAATTAAACTTGTTAAACCATATGTAATGCCCATAGCCACCCAACCTCCAACCACCACTCTAATGGTAGACTTGATGGCCGGTGCCCGCCCTAACGCCGCCCCAAGCCACCCAAAAACCGCTAAAGCGATTGTCACTGCTATCACCACCACTAAAATCCTCGTTTTGTAAGGCTTTATAAACGAAACGGCTAATAAAGGCACTATAGCCCCCAAAGAAAAAGCTAGAGCCGATGCAGCCGCGGCTTGCCATGGGTTAGGCAAGTTCTCAACCTCTGCCTTGACAATGTCTCTTCGGTTGATGTCTCTTTTCATTTGCGCAACTTCTATATCGAGTTGTGAGTAAACGGAGACAAATTCACCGATAGCCATACTACATGCTCCCGCTACTAAGCCAGCAAAGCCGGTCAAGATCATGGCCTTCATGTCTTTTTTAACGGCTCCAACACCCATCATTAGAGAAGCCGTGGAGACTAGCCCATCGTTGGCTCCTAGGACCGCGGCTCGTAGCCATTGGGACCGTTTTGAGTAGTCAAATAAGTCCTTAGGTTCGAGCTCGAGGGTTGTTTGGTGGTGCACCGAGTCATCGATGGGAATTGCTGCCATTTAATACAAGTGAAGTAATGTGATGGAGTGTGGCTAACACACGCCTACAAGTAAGCTATTTATAATGAAAAGTTTGTTGAGTCAAATTACAAAAATATCCTTTAACTATTATATAATTTACAAAGAATAGTAAATAAAATAATGTGATGGAGTGTGGCTAATGAAAACTTTCTTGAGTCAAATTACACGCCTACAAGTAATCTATTTATAAGAGTAAATTACAAAAATCGTCCGTTATGTATGTCACTTATTGCAAACTGTTTACTATATCTTCAATAATTACAGAAAACGTACTCGATGTTTGTAAACCCTTGCAAATTATGTCTTTTAGCCCTAACTCAGTTAATTTTTTGTTGTTGAATCTGACCAAATGGACCTCACATGAGAGTATTTTGGTCATTTTACTCTCATGTGAGGTCCATTTTGTCAGATTTAACCACAAAAATTAACTGAGTTAGGGCTAAATGACATAATTTGCAAGGTTTTGCAAACATCGAGTACATTTTCTGTAATTATTAAAGACAAAGGACACAGTTTGCAATAAGTGACATACATAAAAGGACGATTTTTGTAATTTACTCTATTTATAGTGAAAAGTTTGTTGAGTCAAATTACAAAAATATCCTTTAACTATTCCATAATTTACAAAGATTATTAAATAAAAAGTTCTTTGGCTTTTTTGGACCATCTTCTCTCGAGTCAGTGGCGTAACTAACCTATTAAATAAGAGGTATCTCAATTTTTTTTCACCATACAATCACACAATATTAAAAAAATGACAATAAATAAATAAAGTAAAAAAATACCTAATAGATTTATTAAATAAAGTAAAATGACAAGTAATCTTTTTTTTTCATAGCTTGAAATCGTTTTATCACATCGTCGTATTTTTTACTTTATTAAAAAAATTATTTTCAACCGCACAAACTATGACATTGTTCAAAAATTCCGTGCCCATTCGATTGCGTAAATCCGTCCCAATTCATGTTTAAGAGATGTACATAAATTTTGTTTATTTAAAATTGTATTTCTAGTTAAATATTGTAAATAAATTTATTTATTGTCCAAATTATCAATAATCATGGTGATTATAGTTTTAACTTATTTTAAGTTAGACTAAATATTGAATAATCAATGTGCCACGACAAAATGGGTGAAACAATTTAACGCGTGAAATAATACTAACTTCATTACATTACGATATTATATAGTATGGGTTGTTATGAATATACATATTATTATTGTGGTTATCAACTCCTAAAATAACTTAGCTTGTTTTCCAAGATTCCGTCTCCTATATATATAGTCATTGTATTCTCTTGTATTAGACACGCCTATCAATGAAATATTAATCTCTTTTTCTCTACATCTCTTATATATTATTTAGCTATTAGGCTTGTTGTTTCACAACACGTTATCAGCACGAGTTCGCTCGTTGCTCTCTTTTACGTTCCACTTTGAATCTCATTATTACAAGCCTTAATTCTCTCTCAATGGGTCATCAACATCATCGTCGGTGAAGGTACAATTTTACCATTCATGATTCATTCATTATTGATGCCTGATGCCTTATATATCCTTTGTTGCAATTTATAATTCTATATTTTTTTTTATTATTGTTGGATAATATCAATGGAGGTGGGACGGTGACTTTTCACAACGTTTAAAATTACTTTTGTCTTGTGAATTAACTTGACCTATTTATTGCATAATTGACCTTATGATAGTGTAAACACCAACATAATCACTTGGCATAATCCGTGCTGTAATATTGTGAACTTTTATAATCATTACTAGGTTATCTCCCGTGGTACCCACGGGTTGTTTTATTTTATTAGTTATTAATCATGTATTTTTTTTAAATTTGTGAAAACATTCACTGATAATCCTATATAAATTATGAGATAAGATTATTTGTTTACTGTTTGAGGATATAACCTTTGATTTAAAAAAATAACATGTGGCTATTGAAACGTCTAGTATAATTACTTAGCATACCAACTTCAACATAATAAAGTAGTCAATATAAGACACAATAAAGTAGTCAATACAATTTGCGCAAATTTATTTCAAACCAAAATAACTTAGAGGAAAACTTCAAATACATCAAACCGAAAGTGAAAATTACATCATAAGTTACCAAATATCTCCTTGTAAACCACGTTAGATGTCCGCATTGTCAGTTTACCATCAGCATCAAATATTAAAATTTTGACACCTTCTCTCGTCTTGACTCTTGATAAATCGACGTACAATTGACCATATAAAAATTTGTAGATTAAATGATTTATTAGAAGTACTTGGAATAGAAAAAACAAAACAAAACAATTGAATTCAGAACATAAACCTAGATACTCAAACCTCTAATAATAATAATGAGACTTATGAAACTCTGGAAGGAACTCAACATCAAAGTATAATCAAAAGCTTATAGTAACATCAAAGTATAATCAAAAGTTATTTAGATTAATTATTAATGATTAATTTATAAATAAAAATGAATAAATGCTTATATAAGTCTTTTAAATTACTTATAGCTTTATCTAAAATAAAGAATAAAACTATATGCCTCCAAGTAGCAAGAAAACTTCCACATTGTTTAATGTAAATCAATGCTTTTGTGTAATACCCAATAAATGATGCCCCAATCTTCTTAACTAATACAACATCTATGTTCAAATGCGATGCATAAAATGGTTGTACTCCACACATGTTTATATTGTTAACTAATACCCAGCTTGACCCAGACCAAGCCAACCATTTTTTAAATTGACCCATCCTGACCCGAACCCATCATGTCCGATATCCAGTCTAACCCGCTACCCAGCCCAACCCGACCGGCCCATTTTTGTCGGGTATAACTGTAACCTTTTAAGTTTTTGCCCACATCCCATTCAAAACTGCACAACATAATAGTTTTTAACATACATATGTCATCAAGATGGTCAAGCTACAGTGAAATAATTTTTGTAGCTAATATCAAAGCATTTGAGTTCATTTCAAACCACTACCTGTTATGTTAAAAAAAGGATATCTTTAAGCATTTGTTTTAATATATTTTATCCATCTCTGAATTAGAGTATTTCTTGATCTAAAAAGTCAAATCATACTCTTGTGTGGCAAGTACTTCTGGAGCAATTCTGGTGTTCCAACTGTTGATTTTGGTTGTGTATGCAGGGTTGAAAACTGCAGTAGAGCGTTTAGAAATTAGGCCAAAATCAAGAATATGAGAAGAAAATTAATGGATGGGTAATGGGTCAAAACAGGGTTAGATCAGAACCCGTAAATTTTTAGTGTGGATCAGAATTGATAAAGGTGAGCCACACTTCAACCCATGTTTTGACCCAAAGAATTTTTAGTTTGGTCAATCCAACCCATTTTAACCACACTTCAAATGATATGTTTTGACCCAAAGAATTCTGAAACAAACATGTTTGACATCTACAGTGAAGCAATAGAGTTACCATACCCCTTCTGACCTATTTGACCCATTTTTAAAAGAATAATTACCAGCAAATAAAGAGAGGAATTTGTTGTATAGTGGCTGCTGCATCGAGCACTTGGCTGAAAACAAACTGTGTCGCGTCTGGGTGGGAGCGGCTATTGATCCTAAGCTCAAAAAGTTTTGCTTGCCCTCTTAAGGCTTCAAATGGTTGTATGGTACGTGGGTATGAGTACTTGTGTTCAATAACCATTTGTGTGCATCTTGTCTTATGAGCCACTTGACAGCATCATTAAATAGACCGACTATTGTTTATCCTGCAAACATTATTATCATTAAGAAACATTAGTAGACCACCGACACGAAGTTGGCAAAAAAGATATTTTCTAATTCTTTTAGGTCACGAGTTCTAGACTGATGCAAAAAAATTATTCAAATTTAACCTATCTACAGTCCCACAAAACTAAAAGGTATTTTTCTACCACAAAAAAGGAGTCCCACATCGGGCATCTTAACAAAACACAAAGTTTTCACACCCATATAAAGTAAACCCAGCACCTGAACCACATTGGATGTGGTTCAGCCGTTCGTTTAGCAAAAATGAACAGGCACACCTTCTGAATCCCGATTGAACCGGCTTGTCCGTTTATTAAAACAATGAAAAAATAGTCATCAAATATGTAATGACTGTAGGTATTAAATTTACGGGCCCTATTGTATGCAAACCCAGGAATTAAATTGAAGTTCCGAGGACTTGCTACTCTGCTAACATCCAAAGCCTGCACACAATGCAAATTTAACTAATAAAATAAACATATAAGGTAGCAGCTATTGCTTTAAAGAAAATCACTAACTTTGAAAATGTAAACATGGAAATTAAAAAACTTTAAAAATAACCCATACCCCAACAACCCGACCCCAACAAACCCGAACCCGAATAACCCATACCCGAACTTTAAATGGGTCATTTATCGGGTCACCTTTTTCTAGCAAAAAACCAAACAAACCGACCCGAACTAACCCGAACAACCCATACCCGAACAACTTGAACTTTAAATGGGTCGGTTATCGGGTCACCTTTTCCTAGCAAAAAAACCGAACCACCTGACCAAAAAAACCCGAAACCCGAAGAACGTCCCTACTCAAATGGATCGAATAGATCAAAGCTAATAAATTTAACCAAAAGAGTTGAAAGTCGTTCAAAATGTATTCAAATGCATAAAACCTTCTAATTCACTTTATTAAAAAACGGTTTAGATTATTATCGCATCGGTAAGTTTTGTAATCATATTTAAAACAATAACATTTTTTTGTTATTAAGGAAACTTTAAACAAGAAAGTGTTTGCAAGCAGGTCCAACCTGACCTGTAATCATATCTATAACATTAACTTTTTTTAAGAAAAATGAAATAAGATAGTGTTTCGTTTGCAACTTGCAAGTAGGTCCAACGTTACTTGAGCTACCTGAACCCATTTTGACCCATTACCCAACCCGCTTAACACACCCAAATTTTATTTACGATCTTTTACCTTTGAATTTTTATCTTTATCTACCAGCAACGCCCTACATCCCTGCATTAGAAAAAGAGTTATGGTCTCATGATGGAAAAACTCAAGTATAGTTCCATCTGTATTGCATACAGTACATGTGCCATGCAAAAGTGTTAAGACATATGGTTGATGGTCAAATAATATGAAGCCTTTTTTTTAGAACGGATAAAGTAATAAATTGGTACCTCAAAGAAATCCCTGCAGACTTTTCCTTGTATGACGGTACAACTCATTCTGTATTCACGAATAACACATTGGCCGACGCCTTGAAGTCTCCCTGTTCTAATTTGCAAACCGTAACTTAAGAAATTTAGACCATAAGAAGGGAACCTCAGTTATAGTATAAACATTGGCTTATAATGGAGATAAGTACATATTTGTACATATTGAATATATAAAATCAAGAGCACGGTAAATACTTACAGAGCGAAGAGAAATTTTGAGACTTGTTGGTGATGCTTTCTTTAAGGTTTTGATGGTCCATAAGATCCAGTCATCCATGTTTTTATCAGCCTCTTCATCCTGGCAAAAGTGAAACCATTTGATCTCAAATGAGCGGCGAGTTGCAGCAGGTTGAAGATTCAAATCAAAAGTATTCTTAGGAACAGTTGTGGAAGTCAAATAACAACCAGCCAGGATGAGATCATGAGGAACTGATACTAACCAATCCAATGTGAGGGAATAATGTATAACAGAAAAAAATTCAAAATAGAAGGTTCAAGACAAAATAAGTATGTCAATGAAGATTATATACCATCACACATTTACGAAAAAAATTATAGAAGATAACTTTATATGGTAATATATTGTATAAGAAAATGATAATTATAAGAAAACATAAAGCCCTTTACCTTTGTCTATCACCACATTTCAACATCCACCTATTGAATAAGTGATCACCATAGTGCAGATGTATAACTTGCTATAACCATAAGAAATTTAGCGAAGATACCGTCTCTGTTGATGATACATTGCAAATCTGCAAAACATTCTAATAACAATTTAGTTAACTATTAAGTGAACATTTTTGATGTAGTGTAGATAAACCTACTTAAAAAAGTAGTCAAAAGGGTAAAATTAGCCAAGTAAAAAATATTTACAAGGTGACCAAATTACTTAAAAAGGTAGCCAATTGGGTCAACTGAGAGAAGTAACAAAGAGCTAACAGGTGACAAATTTAGTAACAAACAGAGTCAAACGGGTTGTGTTTTATCTAAAACATATTAAATGGGTCAATTAAAAAAATAGCTAAAAAGTTGATTCATTACCACCTGTTCCTTGAGACCCTACTATTGTTCCTTTAGAACCAAGCCTCTTCAAGCAATTCCACAAGCTAAATGGAGGACATGACTATTATAGTTCATCAGATGATAAAACTATCCATATACATATTCATCATATATTTGTGGGTTGCTTAAGCTTATGTTGACTCTTCTTCCATACTGTTAAGAAGCTTTATTGAGGTGCTTGGCTACCATAATCCGCAGTGTTCTCATCAATGTCCCACCGACATGCATATTAAATCAAATCATAGATGTGGTGATTTTGAAAAGAAGCTCGGTATCCCAGTTTCATGTGGATAGAGTACCATCAGTTCCTGCCTCTTGCCTCTGTGATAACCCAAAACAATAAAATATAAGACTACTGGTAAAACAAATATTAACTCACATAGCCAACAAATCTAAATATCTGCAAAAAAAGGAATTTTATGGCAAACTGAGACCTCCAAAATAAATTTGTTCAACTTGAGAACTACGAACAATTAGGGCAGCTATTTAATATGATTTTTACCATTAGAACTTGAAAAAAAAAAGCCTCATTTACCGATCACTATGTAGCAAGACAATGAACCAAAGCTAAATTACATATAATGTTTTGCTGAGCCAATGGTTCCGAATTCAGTAGTTTAGGAGCCATATATTATCTAATGTAGAATATATCACAACATTATAAAGCAAAACGTCTCAAACCCTAAATAATCAATGGATGCAATCCAAGGCAAAAATCAATTTATTTGACTGTTTTAAATGAAGAAACCCAAAAAAATGATTTTTTTGTGGCGTGATGTTTACCTTCAGATTTGGAAATTTTGAGCCCTAATCATTACCACGATCATCAAGATCGTCTAGATTATAGACGCACACACCTGGAAATCGGAATTCATCCATCATTTAGGTCAAACATTAAAATCAAATATGCACAATAGGGCGATCAATGGAATTAAAGGTGTTGGTGAGCAACAAACCTGTTGAAATCCAAAGATAAGATGCAGCGATGAATGGAGAAAATCCAAGTTTCAGTCTGAGTCGAAGGAAGAATGAAGCGATTTAGGGTTTAGTATGGAAAAAAAGAAGGCAGCGATGAATGGTTGATTTTAGGGTTTCTGATTAAGGAAAAGAGAAGAAGACTCAGACAGGTTAGAAAGACGAATGAGGGATTATATACACGGGTCAATAAACGGGTTTGGAGCAAGACACGCGGTATCCATAGAAACTAAATTTAACCCGGAATTTTGAGCGGGAAAATGGAATTGAGAAGCTCTGAGGTAATGCCACATCATTTTACATGCTCTTATCAATTGACACATAAGCCCTTATTTAACATGTTTATTATAAATAATAGATGAGAATTGGTACATAACTCAATTGAATCCAGAATCAAAATTATGTTTCCTTAAAGTTTCAAATATTAGACTAAAATATTTGTTTGAAAATATTTTCAAAATATAATCTTTACACTATCAAGAAATAATATAATGATTTTAAACCGATATCAACCAACTTTTGAATTATATTATATTTATAAAATATTTTGCGGATTATAACATATACTTTTTGAATTTATTATTTGAAATATATTTAGTAATAATGATTTACCTAAATTATTATGTTATGGGTTAAATCATTAGGGATTTTTATCTTTTGATTTTTAAATTATTTTGTAATATTTCAATTATATTTTAGTAAATACCAAGTTAAAGTTTATAACTTGATATGGGTTTGAAAATATATGCCAGAAGTGCATTTGGGTTTGTAATTTTGATGTATAAATATTTTGATACACTTCAGTATTAAATATTTTTGTTAGTGTCGTTTACTTTACTTGATTGATTATAGTATACGTACTATGTTAGTGGACGCATAATCATTATGTTTAACTATCATATACTTACTATTAGGCTCAATATACTTTTGTATGAATAATTGTGAAACTAGATTATCTAATAGATTATGTATGGTTCCATAATTTATATATGGAGTTGATAAGTCATGAGGTTGTTCTTATGAATTGGTTTAGTTGTTTATAAAATTAGAGAAGAGAATTTAAAATCCATTGATTAAATCAATATCTGTACAAAGTTGGATTTATCGGCTACGGATTGAAAAAAAAATTTAGTTCTTGCAGTTTATTAATATTTGCGATGCCAATAATAATGTGAGCAATAATTGTTTAAATTTTACATGGAAATAATATTTTGAATCCGTGAATTATCGTTTAAGTATTGTTACGCAATATCTTATTATTACATACTAAAATATGTTTTGGTTTTATATATTTCCAAATATGTATGGATTATCGACCATGATTTTCGTATTTAATATTTGAAAAAATACGATTTAGAATCTATTCATTTAGATAACTAAGTGTTGTTTATTCAATATTAATATTAATATTAATCATACGTGGAATAGATTTCTTTTATCAATAGAATAGATTATCCAACGTTTATGGTGGTTATAGATATAGATATACTTGTGATTGGTTAAATTGTGATATGTTAATACATAAATTATATATGTTTGTATGTATTTTGACACGAAAAATTTCATAAAGTTTTATCATAACTTGTTTATATGGTGACATGTTATATCATCACGTATTGTATAATATAATTTTATGGTATGCCTTATATTTAGTGTGATATCATTTATTTATGTAGATAGTATTGAGAGAACAACTAAACCAAAGTTATGGTTTATTATCACTATCATGAATGAGTGTTAATATGTTTAAATATAACACCTAAATTGTCATACTCCCTGAATCTCATTATCAAGTTGTAGAAGGTCGTAAGATGTTAGATTGATAAATCACTCGGACATCTAATTATTTCTCTATTGGTGTTATGAAAATTATAAAGAGAAGATTATTTACAAGGGAAAGTCGGATAAAACAATTTTTGTTTGTCACACCTCAAATATGCTCTTGAAGTAGCAATATTATTAAAAGAGTGTGAAAGGTTTGAAGTGACTTAATATATATATATATATATATATGAGAAGATAATGAAAATTATGAAGCCTAATTGGTTTTACTCCATTCCTTGAAGTGAATGTGACTATATATTGATCGTTGTGATCATGGACTTAATTGGGGATTTATTGATGGTCATATTAATAATGATATTGGTCATCAGAAATGCAACTGCAACGGTGGTTATGTTAATAATGAGATTGACCACCATAAGTGGCAAAATAAAGGAATAATAATATGATAATGATATGTGAAATAATGATGGTGATATAACATGATAGTTTCAAATAAAATTATCTCGTGTTTTGTACTAGCATAAGTGCAAGTAATACATATACGATCATAAACCAAAAGTTTATGGATCATAATTATTTAATTAGTTGGCATGACCGGTTAGACCACACTGTGTCAATGATGATGTGAAACGTAATGAAGAACTGGAAGATTCTTCAAGTTGGTAATTAGCATGCAATATTTGCTCTCAAGGGAAATTCATTATTTAATCCCTAAATATTCTGGAAGTGATTAAAGGATATGCATATCCCAACATGATACCATTTAGTGTTTTAAATCGATGCATTGTCTAAATGGTTATCAAATTCACAACCTAAAGTTTGTGTGATTATGGCTTAGTTAATGTGATCACAAGCATATTATTCCAGATTGACGTATTTATTTTGGTTGTAATAGTGAATTGGATTCCTAAGTTATTGATCATCATTGGAATACATGTTTTGTTGAGACGATTGCTAAACGTCTATGATGGGTTGCAAAACCTATGATCATGAGAGTAGAAGTTCATATGTTATGGACATGTTATTTTACATGCAACATTAATTCACATCAAGCCAACAAGTTATAATACTTTCTCCCCGTTTCGTTGGTTTTTGGTCAGGAACCAAAGATGTCCCCTTAAAGATTTTGGTTGTGCGACATATATTGAAATTGATCCACCACGATGCACAAAGATGGGACCTTAAAAAGTGGTTGGGAATATATGATAATGAATAGAGCCATTGACGAGTTATTTAATTACGGCTCAATTATTTGATATCCATATCAATGGATTAACATTCTCAACATCAGGGGGAGATAAAAAGCAGTTGGAAAAGAAATGAGTTGGTATGAATTATCATTGATCCTTAAAAAAAAACTAAAAGTGTGAACCGGAAGTTCAGATAATAACTCATTTACAAAGATTAGTGAATCTATCACCAGACACATTCACTGGCCTTAAAGAGGTGATTTATATCACATATGCCAACTGCTAATGCTCCAATTAAGATGAGTGTCCCAGTAGGACAACCACATATTTGTGATGGGTCTATTGCACGTCTAATGCGTGGTAGACTAATCGATTCCAATAATAAAATTTCCTCGAAAGTTGGAGCAAGTAATTAAGATGGTCAAGTCAGGGTTATATTAATAGGGTCTCCTGAAGAGACATTAGACATGATGGTTCTAGAAGAACCTCAGGTACCTGAAAATAAAGAGATCTCATTATATTGTATCATGTCTATGAAATATATGGAATCGAAACAAAATCGACGTCGTTATACTTTTGTATATAATATAGCGATTGAAATGATGAGGATCAAAATTTAAGATCTGCCTATGAAAAATGATTGGCCAAAATGGAAAGACGCAAATGAGGCAGAGTTGAATTCTCTATTAAAATGGAAAGTTTTCGGACCAACGGTCCTTACAACTGAAGTTATAAAACATATTGGATACAAATGGGTTTTTTTTATGTGAATTATGAATTGAAATCAAATTAAGCGATATAAGACAAAATTGGTGGCACAAAATATTTGCAAATACCCATGATTGATGATGAGGAGACACATTCTCCAGTGGTGGATGCATTAACTTTCCAATATCTTATTAGTCTGGTAATATAAAGAGAGAATTAACATGCGTATTAGAAATGTTATGTATCATTTTGATATTGAAAGTTTACATGAAAGTTCTTGATGGATTTAAATTGTCAAATTCATGTAGATACTATCGAATTGAATATAACTGGAACTCCGCATGAGTATCCTAAAGCAATTGAGTGCTTGAAAGGTTAATTGAAACACCTTAACGATGTAATACTTGTGTACCAAGAAACATACATAGAAAACTTGTACCCAGTGATTGTGATATCTCAATAAATAGTATACACACATGGTACAATATGGATTTTGGAGATAAAAGCAAGTGTTCCTAACATCTTTGCATATGATATAGATATCTATGTATTATATGGGTAAGTTTATGTAGCAAAACTTATGAAGAGTGAATGCACATGCATATTTGGATAAGATGGGCATGATTCCCTCATGGATTGATAATGCCAGAAGCATTGATATAAAAAAATCTCAAGAATGTACTATATGAAGTTGACAAAATACGTATGGCTAAAAGAGTTGGGTCAAGTGTTGCACAAATCGAGATATTTCGCATAAAGAGGGATATAAGTTTGATTAAATTAGCTATGTTTTATCAAAATTTTACTTTTAAAAGTTCACTATAATCGCAGTTTACAGTGATGATGTTTACACATCGTCGAGAGAAACTATTGAGCTTTTAGATGGAGAATTTTTGAAAGACCTTGACAATGTAATTATTGCTCGACCTGTAGTTCGAGCATATGTATAAGTACATCTAGAAGATGTCGGGTCGTTTTAGTATGGACAAAGCTTATCCTTTAAGTATGTTAAAGGTTGTTAAGTCACTTGCTATAAGAAATAATTATCATCATATGCTACCAAAGTAGGAATTCTCATTCCAAAAGTACCATAATTTCTTTCTAACTATGCATGATTGTATGTATCTTTTATTTGAATTTATCAACATGATATATAATTGCCAAATGATGAGACATTGGAATGGTATATGTCAATACCCTGAACGTAAGAATGATATGTGACTATATTTTACTAACTCGTCAAAACAAGTTTGGTTAGTCTTGTAGATGCAGGAATGTAACAACACACAGTCGTGGACATATGATATTTTTGAAAGGGGGGGGGACCTAAAGTCTCGTTAGAAGATTATACAGCATTGCTAAACATAAAGGATTGCACATTAAGGGATCGAGCGACAAATTATTGGCTACAAAAGCTTTGTTCGACTTTCAAGAAAGATGGACACACGTCACTTAAAGGATACATGTTAAAATGAGGGGGAGACTTATTCAAGTTGCACTCTTTTTCCCTTGACTGAGTTTTGTCCCACTGGGTTTTCTTAGTAAGGTTTTTAATGAGGCAACATACCTGATCCAGAAGGATCAGGGGGAGATAATGCGCATTACACGCTGCACTCTTTTTCCCTTAGCTATGGTTTTGTCCCACCGGATTTTCCTAGCAAGGTTTTTAACGAGGCAACATCAAGCGTATTATGTTGATAACCAAGGGAGAGTGTTATGAATATAAATATTATTATTGTGGTTATCAACTCCTAAAATAACTTAGCTTGTTTTCCAAGATTCTGTCTCCTATATATATAGTCATTGTATTCTCTTGTATTAGACACACCTATCAATGAAATATTAATCTCTTTTTCTCTACATCTCTTCTATATTATTTAGCTATTAGGCTTGTTGTTTCTTAAATTATTTTACAAAAACTCCTAATTGTAAGAACTGTAAGAAGGCTTTATAGAATGACAAGTGTTCAAGAACTTAAAACCTAAACCCATTACACCACCACCCAAAATCTACCCCCCCCGGTCATTCGGGTCAAGCCCACATCCGCCCATACGAAACGAGCGCTTTCTTAGTGGCGTAGACATCTCCCATAGAGTAATTAACTAATTAACGACTGAAACAAATCAAAGAACTAAAAGTCACAACTCATTCGGTGTCCAAAAAGCTTGCGGTTCGGAGCTCGCTCGGAAAAAACTCGCTCGATGTGGCTTGGTTTGAAAGTGAGCCAAGCTGGCTCGGCTCGGTTTGAAAGTGCTAGCTCGGCTCGGCTCGTAACGAGCCGGATTGGCTCGGTTTGGCTCGCATACCAGCTCGGCCCGGCGTAGCTCGGATTATTTTACTTTTAATATATTTTATTTTTATATACAATATAATATATCACAAAAACTGATTATAATATACATGTGATTAGGAGTGTAATTTGATATGTATACCACATTTAAAGGTTGATTACCATCCAAATGAACTTATATTGTATTTCATTGAAATTAAGAACGTATTTTGTGTTGTGAAACTTGATTTTGGCTTGTAAAATTGTAACACCCCAAAAACGGGTTTGGTAATTTAAACCCGGCTAATATAAAGGAACGGGTAAAGTACCGTTAATGATAAAAGTTAACCCGTAAAAAATTAACTAGGAATAATTAACCTAGTTGATTATTAGTATCGTTAATGATAAATATTGGATGATATCCATTTATAATTAAAATCTCAAAACATGAGGGACTAAAAAGGGGGGAAACCTAAAGCTTAGGTTTAATAAGGTTAAAACACAAAACACACACATTGAGAGATAGAGTGTGTGTGTGTGATCTATCACGGCTGGAGAAACAAGGGGCAAACCCTTGTTCATCAAGAATCATCAAATTGAAAGAGAATTCGGATCTCAAAATCATGCATGAACGCATATTAGTGATCACCTAAACTAGGGGATCATAAGGTATGTCAAAAACCTTAATTTGGTGATGTTATGAAAATAAGTAGATTTCATGGATTTCAATCCATGTATGAATATCAGAAATTGAAGTGAGATAACAGGTGTATACTTGCCTAGGAATAAAACCCTAAGTGAAAATTATACATGTATTGCTATGATTTGGGTGTTTGGATGATTTACCACACTTAGATAAGTGGGCTTTGATAACATGATGCAGTTGATGATATACTTGTGTTTAGAATCATCATACATGATAGTAATAGGAAGATACTTGAATAATCTATGAGTTCGAGTACATGTTCATATTTTTTGTGGAATGGGTTTTGTATGATATGATGGAATGAATGTTATATTCTTGTTAAATGATGTTTGAAATCATCATGTGTTTATGAATGTTTGAAGTATTTGACTAGGTTTGATGTTTGGGAGGTTTTCATTTATATGACGCAATGGGTTGTTTTATAGTGATGAAACAATTCCAAGTTCTTGTATGAGATTAATAGATTAGCATACAATGATTGAAATCATGTTAAATTGATGTTAACAATTGTATGGACTTAGTAGAGAAATTTAGTTAAAACGGTGGCCTAGAAATTACGCCTACCGGGTAATTGATGGAATGCCTAAATGAGTTTGTTAAACTTAGTTGTGCAATTACATATGTTAATAGGCAGTTTGACTTTTAAAAGTCAAACTGACCTATAAAAGGATCAAATGGTAATTTGATATAAAGTGCGTAAGGTGGGATAATTGTGTTAAACAATGATTAATCAAACCATCTTGTGAATGATGAATGGTAGTTTGACGCTTGAAAAGCTAGGTGGAAGCTTGGGGAGAAGCAGGTCAAACGGAACTAATACGCGTGGAAAACATAATCGAATTTCGAGGTAAGTGAAGCTTACACCTTTAAAATAACACGTCTATTTATATATTTGACTAAGAATAAGAGATTTAGTATTTGGAATGAGATTTAGAAACATGAAGTTTCGACGCGAGTCGATACGGGTAGGAACAATTGAAAATGGAAATAAACCATATTTGATGGTAAAGAGGGGGGTAAAACATTAATTTAGTCATGTAATGACGAATAAACAAGGAGTATTGAAACGTTATCTTATGGTGTAAACCATAACGGGCAAAAAGGGTAAAACGGTAATTTGGTCACGAGTTGACAAATAAATATTATATTTTGAAAAGACACTCTATAGCGTAAGTCATAATGGGTAACAGTTTCGAACTAAATTGTGAGATGGTAATGAATATAATCTCATAATGATAAAATGGTCATTTAGGCCAAACGGGTCAAATGGTGATGTCGTCACCATTTGACAATAATAACTAATGGTCGTTAGTCGAGTTTTGTGCTTACAGGGAAATAGCTTATGGTTCGCGTTGCTATTAACTAGCAATTAATAGTGCAAGGTATTTAAACGGGTCAAAGCTGTAACCCAAGCCAGGTATGTGTAATGGGTCAAACTTTCGATAAGGACTTAAGATACGATGAGAGTTAAACATGTCAAGGGTGGACATTGGGTTACCTAAAATAAAGTATATCTAATTATTTGAATCGTAGATATTATGTTCTTAGGAACATAATGATCTTTAGTTAGAATATTGATTAAAGGTGGTCACTTGGTCAAAATATGCTTTTAAAAGTCCTACGTTGTAGAAAGAACTAAAGTCGACCAAAATTCTCTCAAATTTGGAAACCAGACAAACGACCTTTGAGGATAGTTTGAAAATAAGTTTTATGATCGATTAAATCCTTTTGATAAGTTTAAAAGTGAAAGATATAAGCCTTTTGGTCTAATGCCCCGAAATGGGTTTTTTTTTCCGTAAATTGTCAAACCGAAGAGTACAATTTGGAAAATAATATTTTACCATATGAAATCCACCACAATTATAGTTGTGGTGGAAGATAAATGAAAAATCCTAGTGTGAAAATAGGAGGTATGGAAAGTATAAGCGAGATTGAGCTTAGTGCTAAAATTTTGAACGGGTCGAATAATTTCGTAATTAAATATAAAGCCGAAGGATTATAAGATGAGAATTTTGTTAATCCGGATGAAGGATTTTGAGTCCAAATGATAGAGGGCCAAATTCCGATCACGTAGGAAAACGTGAGGTTAAACGGATAAACGGTTTGAAAGTTACGGTCGTTTTTTGTAAAAGGGCAAAAATGGGAAATAAAATACTGCAGCAACAAACCGTAACCTATGGTTCAGACCATAGGCTACGGTATGGACTTTCTGTCCATTTGAATAAAGCAGACCGTAAGCTACGGTCAGTAGACCGTAGCCTACGGCGGGTATGATTAAAAAATTGTTTTTGTTGTTTGATGATGTATGAGGTAATTTACAATATTAAGCTACCTTTAACACTTATATTACTAACATTTAAGGTTTATAAATGTTGTTTAGGTCTCTAATATGTGCTAATAGGATGGATCAAGCTCGTTGAATAACCGAACACATATAACGTTGAAGCTTCCACACTTATTAAGATGTTTTTGGATATTCTAAACTTCGTTAGATGATAGAAATCATACTTTGAGTACCTTAATGTATGGAATAACTTAAATTACGTTTGGCGTTTTGTAATTCACATTTTAGATTATAAATTTGCGAACTAATTATATGTTATATGTTTAAATTGGACATGGGTCTTACAAAAATGTATTAGGTTGAATTTATTTTAGATATATTCTTTTGAATTATTGAATAATATTTTAGATTTTACTGATTTTTGAGAGCCACGTATTAACTTTTCTTTTCAAAATCGAGCCAAACCAAGACGAGCTGAGCCAGCTCCGTTTAAAACCAAGCCGAGCCCGAGCTTAGATTTCCAGCTTGATTTCAAATCCAACCCGTGCCGAGCCAGCTCGGTTTATAATCGAGCCGAGCCCAAGTTTTGCCCTAGCTCGGCTAGGTTCTACTCGTGAACAGCCCTAGGTAAGTCTCTAACAAGATATATCTATCTAATCATCATGCATAAAAGATATCTCCTGACATAGTCTCAGTCCAAAGCCATGCCTTTGGACAACACATATTAAAAACATAAGAGCACCCACAATGGTCAGTCTGCTGTGGTGGTCCGCTCAACAAACCAAGGCACAAAAAAACCTTCATTGTTGGAGGAAGTGGTCCGGTGGGAGGAGGTTTGCTCAAGTGGACGAATGTGGTTTGGATTGAGTGGGGTCCACCCACTCACAATGTTTTTTTAGTGTAAAAAGTGGGATGTGATGCTGACTAGGCAAGGCTGGAGTTTGGACGTGATCCACCGTTGTAAATGCTCTAACAATAGGGGTATCTCCTTGCATAGTCTCCTGGTATGTCTGCCTAATTAGCCATGCAACAAAAGATATATACCGCATGGCCTAGCTTCTCCTCAAAGCCAAACCTTCCTCTAGAGCATAATCAACTACATAATAATATGATAATAGGTGTGTCCGAGAACATCATGGTCAAATTCAGACCATATCCTCCAAAGCTATATACCAAAATGAAGGAACTACAATATAGCAACACACTCTCTCATATATCTTTTAATACCAGAGTAAGTACAATCCTTATATGTCTGACTTGATTATGAAATGTAACACCCCGAAAATAAAAACCTTTTGTTATAAATTCAATGTGATAATAAACAAAATGAACTAACTAGGAATAAAAATAACGTAGTTTGATAAAAGTCTTGTAGTAATATGTTAGTGGGTTAAAAACACCTAAAATAGGAACCTAATAATAGTTGGGGGGGGGGGGGGCAAAGGTGTTAAGTTTGAAACTAATATTATTAAAACAAAATTAAAAACACAAACACACACTTGTGTGTGTGTCTGGTTGGATAAAAAACACAGGGGGCGACCAAAAATCCTCCACCAAACCCTAGTTCATACAAATTTTCTAAATTGAAGGCCAAATTCTGTTCCAAATCGAAATCCAAGCATAGATTAGTGATCTCCTCAGTAAAGGGATCATAAGGTATGTAAAATTTCATAGAAAAGTTCCATCTAAAATTCTGGATGAACACTTATTATTCGAAATCTGTTTGCATGATTGTTGTTTGGATGAATTTGGAATGAAATTGTGTCTAGGAAAAAACCCTAGTCATTAGCTTGTTGAAATTTTGCTCATTACTTGTGAATTCCATAATCACCAATGTAGGTGTTTAGTGGGTTTTGTAGAAACATGTTAAACACTAGGATTATGATTATCATTCTAGTTTATTTTGAGTTCTATGAAGTAATTTCAGATTTGTTGATGTGAAAATTTGATATGAACTTGCCTAATTGATGATTAACCTTGGCTAAATGACTAGTCATGAACTTGATTCTAAATTGTTATAAATTATACCCTTTAGGTGTTTGTAGATATGCCTAAAAGAAAGCTAAATATTGGAAATTTGAACTAAAACGCATACTTGTATAATATGGTGAACAATGCGTTAAGTGATATGAAAAGAGTTCTAAACGATTCGTGGTTGAACTCTATAGGCAAGGAAACCGGGACGTCAAACGGACAAGCCGGTGGTGATACGCGTTTGAAGGGAGCGCTTTAAAGGTATGTAACCATGTTTCCGTTACATTATGTTATTCTGATATTATAGTCGTTTGAAATTGTGTTTTAAAGGAAGGGTAGTGTTAGTAGAAGTGACGATGATCACTACTTGGTTAAACGAGTCAAAACTTGTTTGGAAATTGTTTGGTAGTCATTGAAAATGGAGGATTCCAAGAGCGTAAAACCCTAGAAGTGGTAATGATACGCCAATGATCGCCAAACATGTCAAATAAATGTTTAGTAGATAGTATGAATGTGTTTTAAATATCATTTGGCGATTGTGATCACAAGAGCGTAAAACCCTAGAAGTGGTAATGATACGCCAATTATCGTAAGCCCTGGAAGATGGGTAAATACGCCTTGAAGTCATAAGAATATAAGTGGTAGAATTAGTGCGAAACTATGCGGGTTGAATAAATAAAAAGGGGACTATTAGCCTTTCGGTCTGTAAATTCAATTTTTGACAAGATAATCATGATATATGCGTTGGTAAATAAATTACGGACGCGTAGGAAAAAGAATCACGTAAAACAGATTTATAGAATGAAAGTTATGAACGTTTAAAGTTGGGTCTTGGTAAATTATGGAGCTGGGCATATGCAGCAACAAACCAAGCAACCTGCTGTCGAAAATAGGGGGTTGCGTCACGCGAGGCCAAAGCAGAATCATGGTCGTGTAACGCGACATTAGTCGCGGCCCGCGAAGGATTTAAGCGACTTAGTCGCGGCCCGCGAGGGCTCTATCAGCTGCAAAAATTTTGGATTTTGTTAGTTTTGTTCAAGGGACTTGTTTAATTATGTTTTTAACTCATCAAAACTAACTTACGTGTTTGATTTGAATTTAGGTACTCATTGTACGCTCTCGGATGATGATCAAGCATGGAACAAGAACCGAACACACAACGTTTTGAAGCTTCCGCGTTAATCTAAATGTTTTGTAGAAAATGTTCATTTTGTAAACACTTAACTTGATGTCTTGGATGTTTAAACTAGTTAGTTAGTTAACTAGAATATTATCACTATGCAAACTTCCCATTTTGGTCTAACCTTTTGTAAATGATGCATTTGGTATAAAAATGCGTATTTTTATGTTAAATTCTTAATTTAATGAGACGGGTGTTACAAGTTGGTAATCAGAGCTCAAGGTTATTAACAAAGTGTGTTCGGTTCGAAGCTTGATCAAACATCCGGTAAGAATTAGTTATCCAGTAGATTTTGTTATATTATTGAAAGAAAGAAATTCAAGTTGATGTGCTTGGGAAGAGTGTGTTAACACACTCAAACCCGGAAAGTACACTAAACATGAATGGTTTAAGCAAGTGGTGAACTTGGCTAAACCAAAGCAAAAGAGGTGAATAATATAAAATGAAATGTTTAATCATTAATGTAAACATTTCAGACTCAAGATGACGGAAAAAGGTAACAATGATGCGGTGCCGATAGTCATCGAACAAATGAAAGAGGTGATTGCCGAAGAGGTAGGAAAGGCAATCGAGAATAGTCTATCCGGTTTTATAGACAAGATCCAAAGTACGGTGCTTTCGGTAGTTGAAGAACGGATTAAAAGGTTGGAAGACAATGTCAACCTAGTGAAGGAAAAATCCGGAGAACGAAAAGGTTGCTCATACAAATAGATCATGGCTTGTAAACCGCCAATTTACAATGGGGAGGTTGACCCGATAATATGCCAAAGATGGCTAAGTGATGTTGAAGGAGTGTTTGAAAGGACCCACTATGATGAAAGCGATTTCGTAGCTTACGGTACGGGTCAGTTAAGAGGTCAAGCCAAGGATTGGTGGGATAATATGAAGAAGGAGATTGGGGCCGAAGCTGCAAAGGCTATGACTTGGGATGAGTTTAAGGCACCATTCCTTAAACACCATAGCCCCAAGGCGGTCATCAACAGAATCAAGGAGGAATTTATCCAGTTAAGGCAAAGGGGTGAATCGATTGATAAGATCACATGTATCTTTCTCGACAAGCTGAGATTCTGTGATGAGTTAGTGACGACTGAGGAACAGAAGATATACTACTATTACAACATGTTAAGCGCTAAATATCGGGAGTTCATGACTCCCTCGAAGTATGAAACCCTCACTGAAATCATTAACACCGCCCGGGAGCGGGAGATTGAATTAAAGAAACAAGTAGAGAGAGGGGCGAACGAGGGGTGCATGATGTGAATCCAAGTCCTACAAAGAAGGCGAGAACAACGGAGACAGCAAGAAAATATGATGTGAAGGGCAGGTCGCTAAGTTGTAAAGTGTGTGGAAAGGGGAATAAAGGCGAATGTCGCTTCAAAGACAAATCGTGTCCCATATGCGGAAAGACGGGGCACATGACTTTGTTGTGCCCGGGAAAAGTTTTTGTTTGCTTCAAGTGTTACCAACCAGGCCACAAGAAGTCCGAATGACCGGACTTGGATGGAAAGAAAGATAGCAAGGAATCGCCAACAGAAACTTAAAAGGCGAAGGCCAGATCCTTTCAACTAACAGCAGCTGAAGCAAAGACAGAACCCGATGTGGTCTCAGGTATATTCGCAATAAACTCAATTCCTGTACGTGTATTATTTGATACGGGTGCGAATAAATCCTTTATTTCACATGGATTTATTCAACATCCTTCATTTGTATTAACGAAATTACCTATGCCCTTAGAAGTTGAAATAGGGGACAACAAGAGCTTTATAGTATGTGATGTTTGTCAAAACTACAAATTGAGTATCGATGACGAAGAATACTCAATAGATCTAATTCCAATGTCGATGGGAGAGTTCCAAGTGGTTGTCAGGATGGATTGGTTATCATGACACCACGCAAAGGTCGTGTGTTTCCGTAAAGAGATAAAGTTAACATCTCCGAGCGGAAAACACGTTACTATCTATGGTGAGAAGGGAGGTAATCCTGTGATATGCTTAATGTTAAAAGCTCACAAGCTTATGAGGCACGGATGTAGAGCAATTATGTTATACGCAAATGAACCCGGGAAAGAATCGCAGAAGATTGGAGAAGTACCGGTGGTATGTGATTATGAAGACGTGTTTCCAGAAGACTTGCCGGGAATACTGCCCGAACGGGAAGTAGAGTTCGGAATCGAACTGGTTTCGGGCGCGAAACCTGTAGCTAAGGCTCCGTACCGACTCGCGCCATCGGAGTTACATGAATTGATGTCTCAGATTCAAGACTTGCTCGACAAGGGGTTTATAAGGCCGAGTGTGTCCCCTTGGGGCACACCGGTATTGTTTGTAAAAAAGAAAGACGGGAGCATGCGCATGTGTATCGATTACCGGGAGTTAAACAAACTCACGGTGAAGAATCAATATCGCTCCCGAGAATTATGATTTATTCGACCAACTACAAGGTGCGAATTGGTTTTCCAAGATTGACCTTAGATCGGGGTATCATCTGTTAAAGGTCAAGGAAGAAGATGTACCGAAGACGGCCTTTCATACGCGGTACGGACATTACGAGTTCGGGTATCATCTCGTAATGTCATTCGGATTGACTAATGCACCCGCGGCTTTCAAGGACCTCATGAACCGGGTTTGCAAACCTATGTTGGACAAGTCGGTAATTGTGTTTATCGATGACATTTTGGTATATTCGAAAAATGATGTGGATCACGCGCGTCATCTACAGGAGGTGTTAGAGACACTCAGACGCGAAAGACTATATGCAAAATTTTTGAAGTGTACCTTCTGGTTACGAGAGGTACAGTTTCTCGGTCACATCATTAGTGTCGATGGAATACTAGTAGATCCGTCAAAAAAAGAAGCCGTGTCAAAATGGAGCCCTCCGAAAAATCCTTCGGAAATCAGAAGCTTCTTAGGGCTTACGGGATACAACAGGAGATTCATTCAAGATTTCTCCAAGATCGCTTCGCCGTTAACTAAATTAACTCGCAAGGAGGAAAGATTCGTATGGGGTGTTGAACAAGAGAAAGTGTTTCAAACGCTTAAGGAAAAGTTAACCCACGCTCCGGTATTAACTCTGCCGGACGGAGTCAATGATTTGGTGGTTTACTCAGATGCATCACAATTGGGACTCGACTGTGTTTTGATGCAACAAGGCAAAGTGATAGCTTATGCCTCGAGGCAACTGATGGTGCACGAAAAGAAATACCCCACGCACGATCTTGAATTGGCGGCGGTGGTATTTGCGCTGAAAATATGGAGACATTATTTATATGGGGTGAAGTGCACTATATTTACCGACCACAAGAGCCTAAAATACTTCTTTGATCAGAAGGAGCTAAATATGAGACAAAGGCGATGGTTGGAAACGGTAAAGGATTATGACTGCGAGATACACGATCATCCCGGGAAAGCCAATGTCGTGGTGGATGCTTTAAGCAGGAAAACAGACTATGTTCCAATATGGGTACGATCGATGCAACATGTTGTGACCTCGGGTTTACTTGAACGAATCCAAGGAGCACAAGTCGAGGCGATAAAAGAGGAAAATTGGAAGAGAGAAAGAATCGTTGGCCAACTAAAAGAGTTAACAGATGATAAGAATGGGTTGAAAACCCGATTTGGCAGAATATGGGTTCCTAACTCGTGTGGAGTTAAAAAGCTTCTACTTGGCGAAGTACATAAAAGCCGTTATTCAATCCATCCGGGAACGACCAAGAAGTACAATGACTTGAAACAGAATTACTGGTGGCCCGGAATGAAAAGGGATGTGGCTAAATATGTGGAAAACTGCTTGACATGTTTACAAGTCAAGGCGGAACACCGAAGACCCTATGGTAAGCTTCAACCATTGGATATTCCAGTTTGGAAATGGGAACATATCACCATGGACCTGTTGACCAAACTACCAAACACGAGCCGAGGATTTTATGCTATATGGGTAGTTGTTAATAGACTGACGAAAAGTCCTCACTTTATTCCTATACGTGAGACTTATACGTCAGAAAAGATGTCGGTGGTATATACTAATGAGATAGTGGCATGCCACGGAGTACCAGTATCCATCGTGTCCGACAGGGATACCCGGTTTACTTCAAACTTCTGGCGAGATTTCCAAGACCAGATGGGAACGAAACTATTTATTAGCACTGCATACCATCCTCAAACAGATGGACAGAGTGAGAGAACGATACAAACGTTAGAAGACATGCTGAGGGGGTGTATTATCGATTTTGGAGGCAGTTGGGACGTTTATTTACCATTAGCAGAATTCTCTTATAACAACAGTTACCATGCCAGCATTGGCATGGCCCCGTATGAGATGCTATATGGTAGAAAATTTAGAACCCCGGTGTGTTGGGGTGAGGTGGGTCCGCGAGAACTGGCCCATAAAGATATAGTTCGAGCCACTAACAAGAAAATTGATGTTGTTCGAGCTCATTTGAAAGCGGCTCAAGACAGACAAAAGTCTTATGCCGAAAAAAGATGAAAACCGATTGAATTTCAGGTGGGCGACATAGTTATGCTGAAAGTATCCCCATGGAAGGGCGTTATCCGGTTCAGAAAAAGAGGGAAATTAAGCCCGAGGTTTATTGGACCGTTTAAAATCATTGAACGGGTTGCCAAGGTAGCATATCGCCTTGATTTACCGGAAGAATTGAGCGGAATCTATGGCACGTTTCACGTGTCACAACTCCGATAGTGTTTAGTTGATGAAACAGCTTATATCCACTACGATGACATCGATGTGGACAATAGCCTTAATTATGCGATAAAGCCGATTGAGATTCTAGATCGGAAGGTTAAAGGTTTACGGAATAAGAAAATTGATCAAGTGAAAATCAAGTGGGAACGTAGAAAGGGTTCGGATACCACATGGGAGTCCAAAGAGGAGATGCGACGTCTCTACCCAACATTATTCGGTACGTATTCCGGTTTCGAGGACGAAACCCTTTTTAAGGGGGGTGAACTTGTAACACCCCGAAAATAAAAACCTTTTATTATAAATTCGATTTGATAATAAACAAAATGAACTAACTAGGAATAAAAATAACATAGTTAGATAAAAGTCTTGTAGTAATATGTTAGTGGGTTAAAAACACCTAAAATAGGAACCTAATAATAGGTTGGGGGGGGGGGGTCAAAGGTGTTAAGTTTGAAACTAATATTATTAAAACAAAATTAAAAACACAAACACACACTTGTGTGTGTGTCTGGTTCAATAAAAAACACAGGGGGCGACCAAAAATCCTCCACCAAACCCTAGTTCATACAAATTGTGCAAATTGAAGGCCAAATTTTGTTCTAAATCGAAATCCAAGCATAGATTAGTGATCTCCTCAGTAAAGGGATCATAAGGTATGTAAAATTTCATAGAAAGGTTCCATCTAAAATTCTGGATGAACACTTATGATTCGAAATTATGTTTGCATAATTGTTGTTTGGATGAATTTGGAATGAAATTGTGTCTAGGAATAAACCATAGTCATTAGCTTGTTGAAATTTTGCTCATTAGTTGTGAATTCCATAATCACCAATGTAGGTGTTTAGTAGGTTTTGTAGAAACATGTTAAACACTAGGATTATGATTATCATTCTAGTGTATTTTGAGTTCTATGAAGTAATTTCAGATTTGTTGATGTGAAAATTTGATATGAACTTTCCTAATTGATGATTAATCTTGGCTAAATGACTAGTCATGAACTTGATTATAAATTGTATGAAATTATGCCCTTTAGGTGTTTGTAGAAATGCTTAAAAGAAAGCTAAATATTGGAAATTTGAACTAAAACGCATACTTGTATAATATGGTGAACAATGCGTTAAGTGATATGAAAAGAGTTCTAAACGATTCGTGGTTGAACTCTATAGGCAAGGAAACCGGGACGTCAAGCGGACAAGCCTGTGGTGATACGCGTTTGAAGGGAGCGCTTTAAAGGTATGTAACCATGTTTCCGTTACATTATGTTATTCGGATATTATAGTCGTTTGAAATTGTGTTTTAAAGAAAGGGTAGTGTTAGTAGAAGTGACGATGATCACTACTTGGTTAAACGAGTCAAAACTTGTTTAGAAATTGTTTGGTAGTCATTGAAAATGAAGGATTCCATAAATGAGTCAAACAGGTCAAATAAATGTTTAGTAGATAGTATGAATGTGTTTTAAATATCATTTGGCGATTGTGGATCACAAGAGCGTAAAACCATAGAAGTGGTAATGATACGCCAATGATCGTAAGCCCTGGAAGATGGGTAAATACGCCTTGAAGTCATAAGAATATAAGTGGTAGAATTAGTGCGAAACTATGCGGGTTGAATAAATAAAAATGGGACTATTAGCCTTTCGGTCCGGAAATTCAATTTTTGACAAGATAATCATGATATATGCGTTGGTAATTAAATTACGGACGCGTAGGAAAAATAATCACGTAAAATGGATTTATAGAATTGAAAGTTATGTATGTTTAAAGTTGGGTCTTGGTAAATTATGGAGTTGGGCATATGCAGCAACAAACCAAGCAACCTGCTGTCGAAAATAGGGAGTCGCGTCACGCGACGCCAAAGCAGAATCATGGTCGTGTAACGCGACGTTAATCACGGCCCGCGAAGGATTTAAGCAACTTAGTCGCGGCCCGCGAGGGCTCTATCAGCTGCAAAAATTTTGGATTTTGTCAGTTTTGTTCAAGGGACTTGTTTAGTTATGTTTTTAACTCATCAAAACTAACTTACGTGTTGGTTTTGAATTTAGGTACTCATTGTACGCTCTGATGATCAAGCATGGAACAAGAACCGAACATACAACGTTTTGAAGCTTCCGCGTTAATCTAAATGTTTTGTAGAAAATGTTCATTTTGTAAACACTTAACTTGATGTCTTGGATGTTTAAACTAGTTAGTTAGTTAACTAGAATACTATCACTATGCAAACTTACCATTTTGGTCTAACCTTTTGTAAATGATGCATTTGGTATAAAAATGCGTATTTTTATGTTAAATTCTTAATTTAATGAGACGGGTGTTACATGAAAGTTATATTAAAATCTACCCTTTTCTACAACATAACCACTCCACAAATTAATACCATTTCACTACACGAAATACACACTCACGGGCAGCAGTAGTACGAACCACCTCTCAATCTCGTCTCCGTAGTGTAAAAATATCCCTCAACTTTGTTCTTCGTAGTGTAAAAATACCCTTTAAATTCATCTCCGTTATACAATGGATACCCTGATGCAATAAAAAAAATTTGAGATGCCACTAAACTTTTGGGCTAGATCCGCCACTGAATACACTATTCGCTAAACTCAAAAATTTTCAAGTTTCCCTTAAAAGGGTTAGAAATCATATACAGCTAGGATGATATAATATGCTTGAATATATAAATATAGCATCATATATTATCTTTTGGTCCTCTTTAATTTCCAGTTATGGAACAATGACCAATTTTTTTTACGTCACTCTCCAGAGTCCAGATAACCTTTTCTTTTAGTTATCTTGTTATTTTGGGTTCAATATTAATGTAATGATTGCATGATATATATGATATAAAAACTCCCAAAAAAATATTCATTTGCAAGACACGAATTTTTTTTTTCTATTTGTTAAAAATATAATTAAAATTTTTTTTTCAACTAAATTGCAAACGAAGGAATAGTTTTTATTTTGGACGACCAACTAAATCACCAGATAATCATACTGGAATGCACCCAATCGAGCAAATGCATCCTCTTATCCATAAAGGTCAGAGTTGGATGCAAATGAAGGAGTAGTAATGGCGAATTAATATTTTTTTTCTTAAGGGTGTCGCTCTTTGTTCGATAAATCGATTTGTATTCCTTAGGTGCGAATACGTATATAACACAGATTTTTTACCAGTATCATGTGACACTTGTGCAATAATGTAGATCCGTCTCTCGCATTATTGTTGGAAATGCTTTTTAAATTACTGGTTCTTAAGTTATGGTATATGTATTAATTATAATTATGGTTGTCAGGATTTATCTTGTACAACCAACAAATTTGTATTTTTGGGTGAATAGTTTATGTAGTTCAAAAGTTTTTATTGTTCGGTTGATTTCGTTTGCTCCTCTCTATCTCTCAATTATTTAATAAAAGCATTTAGAAATCACGTCATATCTTAGAATAGAGAAGCTCAAACGTATACGAGAAAACCCTTATATATGCTTCCGTGTTATCACATGAATCTATCTGGAAAGTTGATTACTACTAAAACAAGATTCCAATACACTAACCATGTTTTGTTATTGTTGCACTACTACACGTTTAGAAAGAATCTCACTATTCACACACCCCTGTATCTTATTTAATCCCTCTCTCTCTCTCTATTAAAAACATAACACAGTTATATCATCACACAAGGTAGAACTATTCGACAAGCATATGTTTATTTTTTGAACCGCATTCGACAAGCGTATAGAGCTCGATTTCATGACAAGGCGTGATTACTATATTAGAGATAATCGTCAAAAAGGATTGTATCTAGTTTGTTATGTTTATTACTTCTATAAATTAAATTAGAAGATTGTATTTGATTATTTTCTTTATATATACCCCAATTATAACCCTACTAGTCATCAATAACACATTGTGATTTGTGGTGAGTTTTTACAAACTATACATGGTATCAAACCCTCTTTGCTTTCTAGCTGTCCCAAACCTTAATAGTCGCGTTGCCACTGATAGAGTCAAGATTTTTTTTTCCTATGGTGTGAGTTTTATCTTGGCTTGGATTCTTAACAACCGAGATCAAATATTTCGGGCCAAGTCATATAATAAAAGGAATACCGTAATAAAAGTACATAGTTATTAAAAAAACATACACTAAAATATAAAGTCAATTAAAATATAAAGAGTAAAGTACAATTTACGTCTCTAGGGTCTACACCCACTTACATGTGCAGTCTCTATTTTAAAAAATTCAACACTCTGGTCCCTATGGGTGTCGATTGCTTGCAATCAGGTCCCTCCTACTAACGACCATTAGTTGACCGTTCATTTAGTTAACGACGTCGAGGGAAAAAGTATTATTTCCCCGAATATGAAAAAGGCGCCTATATATTTATCCTTTAACTTATTATGTAAGCCACAGTCCTATCCCTCATCCCTAAAAACCCTCTTGAAGTGAAAACCCATGCCCGACTTTGTGGGTTGGGCAACCCGGGCAGACGCCAAGGCCCAAAAGGTTTATAGGGCCCAACAAAAATTTAGGGTCAAAATTTTTAAATGAACACTGTTATCTTAAATTTTTAATAAATGACTTCAGTAACAAAAAATGAAGCTAGTTCAATGGTTAAGATACTCAAATTTGAAAACCAAGGTCATTAGTTCTAAACCCTTCCTTTACATTTTTATTTCTTAAACAATTTTTCGTTAATCCCATGCATTTTTTATTTCCTAAAGTGTTTTGAACTATCAATTCACTTAATTAATTGACTCTTCGATCTTGTTAACAAGATGATTATATGATTAATTGGTTAATGTTTTGGGTTATAATCTTGAGATCATGAGTTCAAACCCCATGATTAGCATGTCCTATTGTGGTTTCTTGATATATATTTGATGAGTTTATATTATACCAATTTTTTTTGTTTCGCCCGGGGCCCAATTTTTTTTTATCATTCTCGGAGACAACCCTGTAAAAACCCCACCGACGATTACACATTTCCGTCCACTGTGAGCTCTGATCATCATCAGTCAGGTCGACGATGGGATAATACGCTGTTCTTTTGATCACATCCACGTTATAGGTACCCCATTGTCTTAATTTTGTATTCGAAGTCGCATTTGGTCGTTCGATTCGTGTCTTTTCCGTGATCAATACCTGAATGTGCTTTTTTTTCTTGCAATTCTAGTGGGATACAGGGTCCAGGTGACAAGGCGCAACAATAGGATCTAGTATAGGGTCATGAGGACCGGGAAAGGGGTTTCGAGTGGAGCTCTGTTTCGGCTGTCGCCTGTGAAGGCTTCCGGCTGCTTTTCCTGTACATATATGATGCATATCTAAAAGCCTAATTATAACTGTTGATGTTGCTAAGTTTGGCCATGGTCATTTTTTGGGTTTTTTTGCCATTGATAATCAGTTTGGCCTATAACAGTTAAAGTGGGTTACTTGGGGTGATCAACTTTTGAGAATGTCGGATTAGTGATCAAGGGGTAACCCATGTTTTGGTACAAGACAATGTAGTATGCAACAATGTAGTAGAACTAATGATCTTTAACAATGATCCTTATTTGACTATACTTAATGTTGAATGTCTATTGAATGGTATGCTTGTTTTGAATGTTTATTATTTTTTACTAGAATTTGTTTGGAGATTGGAATGAAAATATAAAGGACAATAGATAAACCTGTTCATTTACCTGTAAGGGATTATACAATTTGTTTATAAGACCTTAACTTGATCAGGAATTTATAGTATTTAGGAGAGTTATGCATAATGTGAGTTAGTTATATACAGAACATGGATTATACAATTTGGTTACAAGACTTATAAGAAAGGCTGTGTGGTAGGCATTACTTATAACTTCAACATGGATTTGACTAGGGGATAAGTCACGGTTGTGGTTGGATTTGTAGGATTTAGGTGATTTTTAAACAAGGATAATACACTTTGGTTATAAGACTTATACTAAGGGCTGTGTGTAGGCATTGGTATTTATAACTTGACAATGGATTTGACCGGGGAATATATCAAGGCTGTTATAATTTAAGGTCTTAGCTTGTTTAAGGATTTGTAGGATTTATGAGAGTTACAAATAGGGTTGATACAATGCTCGAACCTGTTTGTAATTGAAGGCAATTCAAGTTGGCAGCCATGAAGTATAACTTAACTTTGGTAGCCATGACCTATTTGACCAGAATAGATGGTCAAACATGTGAGTAATTGAAGGCAATTTAAGTTCTGCAACTATAAATCAGTTGCAATTGCGAATGTCAATCCCAATTCAACTTGTAAAATTAAAACCCAAATCAAGTTCTAATAGCCCAACCCATTTCAAATTCTACAGGTCAAACCTTTCAAGTTTTAACAGTAAAATAGAGTACAATTCTACTTAGATGTCTTTATATGGGCTTTACTAACTGTTATTAACTTCATATTGCTGATTAATTAATGATAAACGATGGTTAGTTACTAGATTAAGAAAGATTTTTGAATATGGAGGGAATATATAACTTATACGTTTAGGGACGTAAATGGTAACTATAAATATGGGAGTATTTTGGTCTTTTTACTGATTTACAAACGGTCAGTTAGTGGGAGGGACCTGATTGCGAGCAATCGACAACCACAAGGACCGAAGTGTTGATTTTTTCAAAAAAGGGACTGAACGTGTAAGTAAGTGTAAACCCCAGGAAGGTAAATTGTACTTTACTCAAATATAAAAAAATACATTTTATAGTCGACCTTGTTTTATTTAAGTTAACATTTGGGTAATAAGTAATGGGTTAGTTGGTCAATAAACATAATAGGCATTTTTAATTGGACTTGATTTGAAATGGCAAAACATTGGACTTATTTAATAAACTATGCATTTTTTTATTTGGTAAAACGTTTAAATAACTTTTTACTAATTTTATTTCAGAAAACCAATATGCCATGAGGTCATTTTATTTTTTTCTAATAAAACCAATGGGGTCTATCGTAAAAAAAGCTACTGGGTCATTTAAAATTTTGGTATTATACGCTATACATGAAACCCGAAAGAGAATGGTGTTGGTTGACATCGACACCTATAGTGTAGCTCCACTGTTGGACTTGTCACAAATCCTAATCCTAATGACGAATTGTCACACCCTGGCTTTTGCAGAAGCGTGATTATGTGTGACTTGCTTAATATCATTGCTAGGGGTGAGCAAATTAACCACCATAACCGATAACCGAACCATAACCGATAACCGAACCACTAATAACCGATAACCAATATAACCAATGGTTATGGTTATGAAACTTTGTATAACCGCTCAATTGGTTATGGTTATGAAGCTTTGGTTAACCGATATAACCGAAACCGAACCGAACTTGTGATGTTAACTTTATATAATGGATTTTTGTTTTACAAAACCATATAGAGGGTTTTTACTAAGATAAAAGTATGTTAGTAACAAAATGATCTTGATATAGATGCCATTTATTTTGATATAGAACTATGGTGTTATGGCCATAATTGTTTTTGTTTGAGAATTACCTTATTAAAAAGAACCTTAAATCGGTAGTTTAACCAAAAATTTTAGTCTCCATTATCTTATAAAATAGGCTCAAGCTAAGTTCAAATCGTACACAACCCCGTTTATTTCAAACCTTGCTTGGTTACCTAACCGAAATTAACCAAAACCGAACCATAACCGACTTCATAACCAATTAACCGTAACCGAAGTTTGGTTATGGTTATGGTTACCAACACTCCATAACCGAACTAGCGGTTATGGTTATGGTTAATAGTAGAAACCGAACCAAACCGACCCATGCACACCCCTAATCATTGTATTCAACCATCACAAATATCTATATGATAAAACCATGATGTTCATCCATAAATTAAGTTTCAAAACATTACAATCGTCATTGTTTAACCACAAACCAAGACTTCAAATTCAACTACATAACAACCCAAGTTTTAAGTTCCAATCTGGACTTAGCAAAAGACACTACTAAAAGCTAGGCTTTGAACTATGTATCTTATCCAAGATAAGATGCACAATCCAAACCCTTTGACACTGGATGACATCTTTTATTCGAAGACACAACTTGACATCTTGAACGCCCGCCAGATCCATAATCAATTTCCTAAAATACATGTAGTTTGAAAACATCAACAAAAGTTGAGCGAGTTCATGTGTTTTGTATGTGTGCATGAACATCCTTGTAAACATTTGTAAGTATGTATGTATGTACTTGTAAACAGGTATGAAAGCAACAAGGAAACAGATCAATTAATGTGTAGCTAATACATTAATATGTGTGTAATGGTGTAGGAATGGCTCAATCCTTTATGCGTATTTCGTACTGGGCCATCCGGCGGGAACAAGATAGTCACCTCATGGTCCAACCCGCGGGCTCATGGGCGGGGCTCGCAACACCCAATAGATCTATCACTCATGCCCATCGGTCCTTAAACAAGGATTAATGGTCTTTAGTTACTCGCCTGCCCGTTCACATGATCTAACAGTTCATTCCTTAGCTAACCATACCATTTGTAATCGTAATCGTTTGTGACATGTATTTCACCCCCGAAGTTATAAAACTGAAAACAGTTAAAAGAAAAGGGGGACATGAACTCACAGTCTTGCGTTCTTCGATCAAATAACTCAAAGCTTCTTCCCAATTGCACGACTACCTACAAACGTGCTATGGTCTATTAGACGGATGGGTCGTGCCTTAACTTTAGTCTTAATTAGTGTCTTTGAATTACGTTTCTTTGTGTCATCAATATTATTCCAAGTTATATAATTATTTGTTAAAATAATAAATATTTTAACTTAAATTATATTTATTAAATTTCGGAATATTTGTTAAAATAATATATTTTAACTTGACACATTTATGTATTTGTACATGTATAACTTCCCCAAGGATGGGTGTATTCATACCCGTATCCTTAACCTTGTGTATTTTTCCCAAGTATCGGTGGCATATTCCGGTGTATTTATACGTATGAGAATACGTATTCTTATTGTGTTCATTAAGTATTCATATACTTAATTTTTGTATTAATTTTTCCGGAATAATACTTCTAATAAAAATTTCACTAATATATATTCTCAAAATATATATTTTAAGAAAACTTACGTAGAAAATTATTTATAATTTTTCCCTTGGCAAAAATAATTGTATTTTCATTTAAACCTTAAAAATAATATATTTTCAAGTTTATCTTAGAAAATATACATAAATCTATTTTTCACCCAAAAACAATGTATTCTATGTTTATTTAAGAAAATATATATTTTCTCCCAAAAATAATATATCTTCTAATAATTTCAAGAAAACATATATATTTTTCTCTACAAAAAAATAATATATTTTTTTCTTGTCAAAATATGATATATTTTGTAATAATTGTAAAAATCATATTTTTGTTCCCTTAGTGTCTAAAATACCGTTTACCAAAATATACTTATGAATTTAATTCCGGAATATTTATGTAAGTTATATTCCTTGTTCGGTTTCTCCAATATTTTGGGTATTAATTATATATTTATTTCTTGGAATTTTGATAACATTTTGTATTGCAAATTTCTTGGTATTTTGGTGAGTTATATTATTTCATGTCCTAAAATAATATAACTAATAGACATAATATACAAATAATCACACACATGGTGACATCTAAATATATATTCTCCTAAATACATATTTAGTCACTTTTATTATCAAAAACCAACCTCCAATATTTTGTAATTTTTGTAACAAAATTTATGCAAACTTTATATAAAAATCATGGTTAAGAATATACTTGTAAATATTTGTTTAAAAATATTTTTCTAAGTGTTTAATTTCTAGAAAATTTTTGCCATAGTTCCCCTTAAAAATGGAGGTTTCCATGCTTTCAAAGCATATCATTTTCTTTTATAAATAATCACAATCAACAACAAATCAAATAATACTTACCAAGTGCCACAATTAAGCCATAATCACAACTTCATGAACTTGAAAGTTTATAAAAAATTGTAGTAACTTGGTAGTGTGTTTAGTAGGCTTAATTACCCTTTAAAGTGTGGTTGTTTATTTAAAAACATCATTCTTTAAGAATTTAGATGTTTACAACTTGTAAAATATTTTGCTAAAAATATTTCTTCTTGAATTTTCTTGTTAAATACATGCTTCTACACTTGATTAACCACTAAAAATGTGATTAGTTTCTTTAAGAACCAAGTTTATGTAAATCTTGTATTTTAGCTTAGTTTCTTGAGAAATTAGTTTTTGAAATCATCCATTTATATGATTTACATCACACTTTGATCATCATTTTTCAAGAAAACATCTTATACTTCAAGTTCATGCTTTTACATAAGGATGATCACTTTGATTTCTAACATAATCATCCTCTCATCTTGCTAGATTATGTCTTTAATCACCATCTATCAAGTTCA
Organism: Helianthus tuberosus; assembly: GCA_030545235.1. NCBI lineage: Eukaryota > Viridiplantae > Streptophyta > Magnoliopsida > Asterales > Asteraceae > Helianthus > Helianthus tuberosus. The sequence goes on from CM060373.1 coordinate 112,745,777, forward strand.
TATGATGTTTAACATCATAAACACAAGTAATCATCAATCAATACTCACACATACATTAAACAACATGTATTCTGGATGTTTTATTGTTGTGTTGACGTTTTGTCTGGATGTTTGTTGCTTGGTTTTGATGTCTTGGTGTCCTAGGCTTGGTCTGTCAAGTCTAGTTGATGTGTTGCTTTGACACATCTTTGTTTTATTGGTTTATATATAAAATTCACCGGGGTAACCCTTTACCCAAAAAAAACAACAACATGTATTCTTATGATTTTTGGTCTTATGTTTAAGATTTAAGTTCTTGATCATTAGTGTTGTTCATGATTATTTACTTGTAACATCTTTTAACCAACTAAACAAGATGTAAAATGGGATTTAGATGATCTTACTACTAGCTCAAGGCTAGGGATGAACACAAGATGAAGATGATGATGAATGAGGTGGTTAATGGCTTGTAAGAGAGGTCCTTACACTTCCAAGAGCTCCTAGCTTCTTATGCTAGCTTCTTACACCTTTGTGATTACTTGAAATGGATGAAAGTTGAATAAAAATGGTGGTATTGCTTGGTGTGGTTTCGGCCGTAGGTAAGGAAGGGAGAGGGAGACAGAATGATGTTGGTGATGGTGTGAAGAAATGAAGTGAAGGAACTCTTGGTTAAACTTTATAAACTCCCAATATTATTTTCTCTAATGTGTAATGTGTCATCAAAAGCAAGAGAGAAGATCAAATTTAATAAGCAAATAAAATCAAGGTGGGGGCCACCTTGTAACCGTGTAGTTAGGGGGGGGGGGTCTTGGTTAAGTTGAAATGGTTAGTTAAGTTAGTTAGTTAGATTATAAGTGTTTTAGTTAGGGTATTAGTTGTTATAATGTTATATAGTGTGTTATGATGTTTGGGGATCATAACTAGCTCAGAAATGATAAAACAATGCTTCTAGTGACAATTTGGTGTTTCGGGTAGTGTCCGGTTGTTCGATTGGTTACCGGTTCGTTAAGGTGCTAAACTATGCAGTTTAGTGTGCTTTATGTTACCTTTTGTGACATTTTTGATTCCCGACACTTAGGAAAGCATTCTGGACCATTTAACCATATTTCTGCATGATATTAAGTTGTTTAAATGCTGATTTTTGCTGAATTCTACAGAATTCTGCAGTTTATGTGAGTTTTAGGCTTTCCGGCACTTAAACTATCTCTAGGAAGGCGGTTTTATGATCCTTACTTTCCTACACACTATACTAGTGTAACTCTTGGTTTCTGGCTCATTCTGTGTCTTAATACCATGTCTGTCTATGTACTGAACCCCGTCAGCAATTTTCTGATTTGTCTTATAACTGTGCCATCTTTGTTTCGTGCATCATTTGAGTCAGTAGAGTATTGTATGCAATAATGGTATGACATTACGCAAAATGTGATGCACATGTATGTATATGACAATAATCCGAAAGCATTCATGTCATTAATTTAAATCAACACAGTCATTAAGGCACTAATCACTGTTTAATCATTGTACGGAAACATGCCAATTTTGACAATTGCCACATTCTCCCCTTGTTAAGAAAATTTCGTCCTCGAAATTTAGTCTACGTTAACTCCTTAGAGTTACGTTATGCGTAGATGGATATGTATAATACCAAAGTGAATAACCACATAACCAAATCATGACTTATTCGAATCAGGTGAATCCAAGGACATATTACAACAATAAGAACCCAACGGTTAAAAGGTATGTGATTTAGAATTTGATGTCAAGGTATAGGTGTATTATCTAATGTGACTTTGTTAACAGGGGTTCAATAATAGGAGTTTCGACCAATACAATTTCCAACGACCTTTCACCATATGCAAGTGAGTTCTAGAAACAATAGTGTCATGAAAATGATCCATCAACTTTCGAACAAATAAATGAATAAAATTAGTGTGTTGGCATTATTGAATCGCGAGAATACACCGAAATGAAATATAACCGAACCTGGTGTATCATCGTCTTAATACATAGTTGCATTAAGAATGTTTAATGACGAGTCAACGAAAAGTATACATAGTTTTGTATCAAGCGGTTGACCATGATTAGCACAGGCTACAAGGTTATACCGACGCCACAAGGTGTCGTAGTGAATGACATGATTCAATAATAGTGGGGACCGAACAAGTTCACCGTGTATGAAATCAAATGAAAGTGTAATGAAGCAACCTGAAATTTGATTCAAACGACATCGTAGGATTTTTCAATTGAATATGGGACACCAAAGAACTTCTGTTTTCATTCGAAGATGAAAAAGCAATAAATACCGCAAGGCATTCGGTCGAAAATGAAAGAACCGTTAGGAGGTACACTGGAATATAAAATGAATTTATGTACCATTGTCTTAACACACAATTGCGCTAAGACTGCTTTATCATGATAAATCTGAGCGGATTTAGAGCATGTCAATAAATAAACAATTAAATCCGCGTATGAGATGTGTAAATGAGATTAGCGCAAGCTTCAATCTAGTGAAAGTACCACCACAAGGTGTTGAAATCAACAAATGACTTAATAGAGTCATAGACCAAACAAGTCTACTACGACCCTGAACACATGAAACGCTTGTTAATACGAACTCGAATATGATGTTCTCAGTACATCACATGGTGTCTTGAATTGAATATGTGTAATGCACAAGTTCAAACAACCGAAGTTGGTTTCAGCGCAACCCGACAATAAATATATGTATCGACAAGGAAATTTTGGCATGATTACAAAGATAAACCATGTATGTAACTGGAAAGGAAAAGAAGTTTCAAGAAAGTGTGTTGACTTGATAAAAAAGGAGCCAACCATTACAATAACGCGGATCATTCGAATCACAAATCAATAATTTGATTTAGCGAAATAATATTTGAACCTTGATGAAATGCTTATTCGAAACGAGACCACATGCATAACAAACGATGCGGGCGTAACATATGAATTTTCAAGAAATGAAGCAATGAGTATTCGCTATAATGAAGAAAATTGTTACGATACAACTACCATTAAGAGGAGTAGAGATGTAGAAATCTACTCGCTAGATGCAAAAGTGAGAATTCCAATAAAAGAAGTTTAAGTACTTTACCTGTTCAGTTAACTAAAATAGCATACATGACAGAATAATGGTGTTTGCCCGAGTTAATAGACGTGGTTTTTATGAGATAACCTTTAATGGACTTCGACATAAGTTCCCGAAGGTCTTAAGTGCATGTTTCCTAAACCCTCAAAGTTGTATTCTGTGAGTAACTGCTTTGTGTACCGTATATACCACACAACATTAGTGCACAATTAAAAACAAATTTTGACTCACTGTTCTTCGGTATACTTTCTTCCTGTATTCGCAGCTGATGATAACCCGATCAAAAATCAATCTTAGAATAGTAGTTGGATCCTTGCAGTTGGTCGAATAAGTCATTAATCCTCGGCAAAGGATACCGATTCTTGATGATTGGCTTGTTCAGCTCCCGGTAGTCGATGCCCCTTCGAAAGCTACCATCCTTCTTTTTGACGAACAACACTGGAGCTCTCCAAGGCGAGAAGCTCGGCCTTATGAATTCTTTGTCTAGTAACTCCTGAATCCGCGTGGATAACTTTTGCATCTTTGAAGGCGCAAGTCGATAAGGCGCCCTGGCTACAGGCGCGACGCCTGGAACCAAGTCAATGCGGAATTCGATTTGTCGTTGAGAAGGTAATCCTGGCAAGTCTTCGGGGAAGACCTCAGGATATTCCCTCACCACAGGGATATCTCCAAGCTTTATAACAGAACCTCTTAATCACTTCATTTGTCTCTACTAGCCTCCCGTTAGCCAATTCTTTCGAATACTGGATGTCTAACTAACTAGCAACTAAATCAAGCATGTTCTTAAAGTCTAGAGATACGAAGCTAAAATCGGCACCAGTATCAAACAACACAGATGCATAACGTTGACTAATAGGGAACGTACCAGTAACCACGTTTGGATCCTGGCGTGCTTCCCTAGCTTCAATGTTGAACACTCTTCCACATGCCTGATTATTTTTAGGGCAATACTTCCTGAAATGCCCTATGTCACCACAGTTAAAACAACCTTGACCACGTCCTTGATCATCACCATTTTCGCCCTGATAGTCGTTGTTGTCGTTGTTTCCTCCGCGATTTCCGCTACCATCTTGACCTCCATTTCCACGTCCAGTACCATGCCAGCACGTCTCCTTAGCATGCCCCACTTTGCCACAGTTGTCGCATTTTCCATATCTACATCGCCCAGTATGATGACGTCGGCAATTGTCGCACTTAGGTAGGTTACCCATGTACCTTATTCCCTTATCAACATTGTTGTTGTTATTCGCCCGAGTACCCTTCTTGAAATTTGTAAACTTCCTTTTGTTTTCCCCAGACGACTCTACATGAGCCTCCTTCTTCTTTGTTTCAGAAATCGAGAAATTTCCCAACCTGATTGCTTCTTCTGTCAGTGCCACACTCAAGTCGATAGCATCGGTAATGGTTGGAGGCTTTGATGTTGTCACCATGCTCAGAATCTGGGGTGCCAATCCCCAGATGAATCGTTCTATCCTCTTAAACTCTGGTTCCACCAGATACGGAACAACTCGTGACAAATCATGAAATCTCTGCACGTACTCAACTATCTTTGGACCTTCCATTTTCAAGTTCCAAAATTCAGTTTCCAACTTCTGGATTTCTACCCTCGAACAATACTTCTTATGCATCAGCTCTTTCAGCTCATTCCATGTTAGAGCATACGCAGCAGCCTCGCCCAACGTCTGAACCTGAAGGTTCCACCATAACAGAGCCTCATATAGAAACAGTCCAGAAATGTACGTGACTTGTTGCTCTGGAATATTGGCAAAATAGAATCCGTCTTCTCGACCCAGCGCACAAAGGCTACAGCACCCCCAGTGCCATCGAAATTCAAGGGCTTGTAGCCCAATAACTACTTGTAGGTGCAGCCTACGACATAAGCAACATCATTCACAGAAGGCATTAGCAAAGCACACTTGGAAATGTCCAAACGTTTTGTAATGTGTCTTAAGTGACTAAACATTACCATTGGGTGGATTATTTCCTGAGGTACCTCCGCTGTGTTCGGAGCGAAGGGCCTCGTGCTGTGCGATGGCCTGTGAGACGCGCTCTTGTAATTCCTCCTCTGTCGTCGGCAGAGGGTTGTTGGTATCGGTGTTCCTTCGAGGCGGCATCTTCTAAGAAGAAGATCGGATAGGTCAGGTCTTATTCGTCAAGTAAGTAAATAGTTGTCTAGAGGTAGTATGTACATATACATATAAGCATTCATTATAGCAAGCAATCATGCAACAACATAGTTATAGCACAAACATGTAAATCGACAAAGTGTTTAGTGAGAACATGACGATTGAGCTTTTGTTAATTACCGACCACGGCTAAATTGTTTACAAAGCGTATCACATCAAAAAGAGACATAGGGTCACACTACCCTTGTCTAATAAGTCTGTTAATATACCAAAAATCACATGGTCAAAAGTGGTCTTCACAATCTCGGCTCAATAGTAGTGCTCTCACCAGAAGTAATGCATCTACATAAGACCAAAAACCTACTGTACTGATGGCGGGGGAGGAGGAGGGAAGAAAAGCAAGCTGTGGATAAGTGCGATCTCCTCCTCGAGCTCGTATACACGGCGGAGTAAGTAACTGATCTTGTAACACCTCGGAAAAACCCGTCCAATATAATAAAGACACGTGTCATGGATCTTAAACGTGTTATAAACCCGGATCATGATAAAAGATAACCGGAGGAATTAAAAGTGTCAACATGTTAATTTATACATCTGAGTGACCTTTTAACGTTTCCAATTCTTGGTAAAACAATATTATCCTTTCAAGAAATGTCTGTTAAAGAAATCCAAGGTATCTGAATTAAACCTTGTGAGAAATAATTCAATTGTCAAGTAAATGATCATGTGCCAATAACGACAATTCTACATTCATTATCCTTTCCAAAAGACTCCAAGGCAACACCATTGCATGGCATCATTTTCAAGATTGATCAGACCTGATCAAGTGGACCCATTGTGTTGATAATGACTAAAGATACGAGTTATAAAAGATTGCATGGTCAAATGTTAGAAGTTCACAAGTTTTTGTCTTCTGACCAAGTCTTACGGACCGCAAAGAGACCACCTTACGGACCGTAAGATGGCTGATCTGGGTGATAAAGATTAAAAAGCGGATACGGACCGTAAGGACCTTAGCTTACGGTCTGTAAGACCTGTAACTGGGGATAAAATAGTGGACAGCTGCAGGTTCAGCCGGTTCCACCGCCTTAGATGCATGGTTTTCGAATTCAGGGGCTGCACCAGTGGTTTTTCATGCATAGGGGACACTTGGATTCATCAGGGATCAATGGTAGACTCATGTGGAGTGATCTTGTGCAATTAAATTACCTATATAAGGAACATAAGTTGCAACATTTTTCTTGCTCAATTGAAAATCATTCTCATACACTTTCTGGAGCTCTCTGGACTTCAAGCAAGTTTTCTCAAGTTCCTAATTCGTGCTAAGGACCATTGTGAGTGTTCTTAGCCTTCCTAATTCATGTTTTATTAGTTTAATGACCAAAAGTCAAAGCCGTCGTAATTAAGCTTTGACTTAGTGATTAATCACTAATGGTCCAGTCATTTTTCGAATTGAAAGTGGCTATGAGTTGGTAATTATGTGGGTAATAAACCCTTAAAAGGGCACCCTCTGATTTCCACTCTAACTAGGTTAATTGTCGGGTCAAACTTAATATTAAAAAGTCAACATAAAGCTATTTGGCAAATAAACTCATAATTAACAATATAGAAGCCATAAAACCTATTTTAACACTTATATAACTAGATAATTAATGTAAGAACATGTCTAAGCATGTTCAACCCGACAATTTTGAGCATAGGCTCGGTTCGGAACCGAAAGTCGCAAAACTAGACTTTTGCTTTGACTTTCAGTTCTGACCCGATTTAGCTTGGTTTAGATATGCTTTAGAGTTCCTTTAGGACCAGGTTATAGGTTAGTATAAACTTCTAAGGTTATACAACTTGGTTCCTAATTAATCCGATTCATTTGCATGTTTCCGTTAATTGCTTAAATGTTGACCATTATGCCCTTTTGACCTTAAAACGAGATTTTTGAAAATGTGAGATGACAGAAACCTTTGTTACTGATTTTTAAACATGTCCTAAAAATTTGACATCAGTTTGAGGTCTAAATTAGGAGTTATGCTCAATATCGTAATTTGAAAGCTTTTTATTAATTAAACAGCATTATTTGCATAAAGCCTATCTAAACCTAAATTTTGACACCAAAATTTTTACCCACTGATGTAATATAATATTTTGGTATTTTTGAAGATTTTTATTTATTTTTAAACTGATCATGGCATAGGGTTCTTGCTTTGATTCGGTAATTGTCGGTTATACCCTTTTTGCTAATAAAATGAGTTTTACATAACATATTGATACCAAATCTTTTGCTACTGATTTTATATGATAAATAAAATATTTTAAGCCTTCTGGGCTGATAAAAATCTCAGCTTTCATTATATAACCCGAAAATCGCTTAAAACCGACTTTTACGCGTTTTAAGCGCATAGTATGGGTTAAATCTATTTTTGGCATATAAAACTTAATACCTACTGATTTTTAAGTAAATTTTTATAACTTAATAGTAAGCAAAAGTTTTAAACTCAGATTTCCAAATTTGACCTTTAAAGCTTATGTGAAATTACCAAAATACCCCTACGGTGCATAGTTTGGTTATAAATGATAAATTTCACATATATGCAATACCCTACTGATATAACTTATTAAATTAAATATTTTTAATGATTAGTTTAGACCAGAACCTCAGATTATTATTTAACCTCTTTTATAATCTTTAAAATGACCAAAATACCCCTACGAGGCTTAAATTGAGTTTAAATTCGTTTTAGGCATAATGGAAGGTATCCTACTGATATCACAACATATTTAAGGCATATTAACATAGTAAAACTGTTCATGACTCATCTGGTTACCCGTTATGCATTTATCGCGTTCGGTACGGTTTATGTAACTAGTTTGCATAAATTAACCGAAACGGGTCAAACCTTATCATTTTCACTTCAAAATCCAGAATGTGTTTAGTTTACCCATATTATACAAGTCTTCATACTTGTCGGGTCTAAACCACATTCTAATCCGGTCTTTGCTTAATCATGCGTTTTGAACCGTGTACCTTTCTTTAAAACTAACCGGTCTAAGTTTAAACTTAAGCAAGACCCGTTAGGAATCTAATAGGTTAATTAAAACCTTCGTTCCAGATTTAGGAGACCAGTAAAAGATACTTGCACTTGCTGAATTGTACGGCTGGGAAAAACTTGTGTAATTTGCTCAGGTAAATACTTTTAACTTATTTTCCCTTATACGGGCTTGGGATACGGTATATAAAATACCGCTTGGTCGGGTATTGAATTTTTAATCGTATGAAGGTTAAATCATTGAGATAACCCGTTTAATCTGTTTTGTTTATTCTAAGCCTTTGGGGGGTTAATGACCATGTCCTGGATATCCTCGCCACATTCATTGAAATGGCCACGACTTAAGCACGGGGTGTAGGCATACACCTGCTGGTGCGTATGTAAAATAATGTACCCACTTGTTCGAGAATAACTCGCTGTGGGATATATTATGTGGTGTGTCTATTAATCTTTAACCCGGTTTTCTGCCCGGGCTACTAAACGTATAATAAACATGTAATTCTTTAACAAGTTTATTTTTAAATAATTATCCCAAGTTATAAAAGATATTTTATGCCTTGTGCATTCAAATCAATTTTCTTAAACATTTTCAAATTGAGTCGGTTAATTGTATTTACCAGTGTAAACTGACGTATTTTCCAAAAAGGCTAAGTGCAGGTACTAGACGGAATAGGCTGGCTACTCCTAGCATCAATAAAGAGTATTGGAAGCTTAGATGTTTATAAATCTGTTGAACAATGATCCTTTTAACTTTGATCCGCCTGTGGATCCCTTACAACCGTTTTTGTAATAATTGATATTACTTCCATTCGGTTTGTAATGTTTTTATGTTTTGACTTTCGCTGTGTATTAAACTGTGATAAATTGTCTATGATGATATCAACTACATCACGATACTCCCCACCGGGCCCACCGGTAATACGTGGAAATATCGGGGTGTGACAGGTTGGTATCAGAGCCAACATTGAGTGAATTAAACACTAGCCTTTTGTGTTTAATCTCAATGACACAGTTTGCACATTCCTCGACTTCCGAGTCTAGACAAAGAACTTAGGACTAATCCTAATTTATTTTATTTTGTCCTTTATTATTTTCCTTTGTTGTTCTTTTGTTTGTTTTGACAGGTTTAACAAAATGCCACCAAGGTTTTAAAGAGGCGGACGAGGCAAGGGGCCATTTAACGCCCCCAACGATCACGAGGCCGGACCTTCCCACCGGCGAACACCGTCTGTTACAATGAGCACCAGTCCTCAAGAAGACTGGAGGACCTATTTGGAGCCCGCGAGGCAATCTGTCTCGCTAAGTTCATCACCCTCTTACCATCATTCCTTTGGGCCGCAATCGGAGAACGAGCCCGAAGATTCACACCACTCCTTCTTGCCGTTACGGCGGTCAACCTCACATCGGGCCTTCTAGGACCCGACCCCATACTTCCAGAGCCGATTCAACCCGGCAAATCAGGTTGAAGAACCAATGGGTCATAACCCATTAGGCCCTAAAGACCATTTCCCTGAAGCTCAGGGTATGGATATGGATGATGACCCAGATCCCGCCGAACCACCATCTGGGACACCTACTCACCCCATCGAGATTTCGGATGGGTTGTCTTTTCATGGATCACCTTATCGTGGTCCAGACGGCTATGAGGCAAGGTTTGCCCAATGCGACTGGGTGTTTACTCCCAGTTACAACCCGTCTCAGCAGCAGCAGCAGGATCCCTCGGAGGATTCAGGTTTTGTAGCGGTCACTCCACCGCCACCACCACCAGTGCAGCAACCGCCTCCGGAGCCACCGAGGCGTAGGAGATCAGGAGTACGGATGTCCGTGCGAGGAGGGGATTTTCATTTCAGCACCCCCCAGCATTCAAGTGGCAGTCATTACCCGCCACTATAAGAAGACCCACAGATGGGTGGGCCTTCGAACCCTGTTTTCGAGGTGGACTCTGCGCCAGTCGCACCGCCACCAGTGGGTTATGATAACCCAATTCCTTCATACGCCGGTGCAGCGGCGTATAACCCTTTTGAGCAGCCAGCCCATACTAACTACAACTACGCCGAAGTTGACCCATACCTGGTGACGGCGAACTACAATGCTCTTCATCCCGAGGGGCCCTATGGAGTCCCATATCAGACTGGGTACCCGCCCTATGGGTACCAATACCCGCCACCTCCTCAACCTCCGCAGCATCAGCAGCCGCCGCAGTCGCCACTGATACCGCCACCGCAGCAACATGAGATTCTTCAAAGGTTGAGTCAGGTGGAACAGGAGGTTCAAGAAGAGCGTAGGAACCACCGAGGATTTCTCAAGGGTCTGGCGAACCTAATCAAGGGAAAGAAGAAAAGGGATTTTTGAAGATTCCTTATTTATTTAATTGTATTGTAATTTCCTTATTTCAATCAAGTCCCTGCGTGGACATCTATTTATGTAATCAGTCCCTGTGTGGACTTGTATTTTCAGTTTAGCCCCTGCGTGGGCAAGTCATTCTGTTAAAGTCCTGTTTAGGGCAAATATGTACTCTCTTTTAAATTTTAGTGGAATGTTTAATTAAAAATTTCATTTTTGTCATTATATGCATAAATATAAAATATGAAATAAATTAAAATATCAATCATTTTAAAATTAAACTCTGCCATTATATATTAAAGAAAATCTTAAAGGCAAAACCTAGCCTTGTGTCATTTTAAGATCGGGCCATGATGGTAATTCCTTGTAAGATTCAAAATCCTTGTTAACATCTGAAAACATGTTAACACTCCTGGCAAATGTGATTCGATAAAATCACATAAGTCATCCTTATATTGGATCCTTCCAATTCCTTTCTTATTATTTTTAAACATCCATTAGTGATGTAATGCCTGCGGGCCATAATCATTGTCATATAAGACAAAAGACAGTTGTAGTCTATAAACTCCCTGTCAAGAAAGGTAATGAACTATGATTCAATGCCTTAATGCCTCAATACTATAAAATCATGGCTTATAAATTAAATTGTCCCTGTGACTTGGCCTTTTGTGCCATTATAATATATTAATAAATTATGACTGAAGATAATTATGATAAAATCCTGAATGAATATGTTTAATAAATTAACCAATATGGTTTATTTATACCATGGTTAATAAATCATCAAGAGGATAATTCTGTTATAAACTTTTAAATAAATCATTGTTATTACTTTATGTAGCAAACAAGCTACATGGCAGAATCTGAAGAAATCAACAGTCACCCTGTAGAGAATCATGATACTACCAGAATTCATGTAACTGGTGCAGAACTTCAAGCATTGATTGATAATGTTGTTTCTAAAGCCATGGACAGGCAATTTAGAGAGTCTAGTGGTACACGCTCAAAGACTCACTCTGTAGCTCACAGTAAACCACCTTCTAAATCTCACGAGTCAAAGAAGGATGATGCTCAACACTCCTCAAATCAGCACAGTGTTACGTCTAAGAAGATTATATTTGATCAAGAGCCACGTGCAAAGACTTGTTCATATAAGTATTTCGTCTCTTGTAAGCCCAGAGATTTTACTGGGGAAAAAAGCGCCATTGATTGCATGACATGGCTAGATGAGATGGATACGGTGGTCGATATTAGTGGATGTGCCGAGAAAAATATTGTGAAGTATGTTTCACAGTCGTTCAAGGGAGAAGCCCAAGCTTGGTGGAGGTCTTTGATCCAAGCTACCGGAAAGATTCCGTTATACAACTTAACGTGGGCTCAGTTTGTTGCGTTGATCAAAGAGAATTTATGTCCTCAACATGAAGTTGAGAAGATCGAGACCGACTTTCTGACATTGGTTATGAAGAATTTAGACTGTCAGGCGTATCTCACGAGCCTTAATACTATGCCACGATTGGTTCCATACTTGGTGACACCGGAACCAAAGCGTATAGCCCGTTTCATTGGGAGTTTAGCCCCGGAGATCAAAGCGAGTGTGAAAGCATCAAGACCTACTACCTTTAGGTCAGTAACTGATTTGTCATTATCTCTTACCCTTGATGCGGTCAGGCAGAGATCGCTTAGAAATTCTGATGCGGGAAAGAGGAAACGTGAGGATGATAACTCACATCGTTCTGATAAGAAGCACAAAGGGAACTCCGACCACAAAAAGAGTTCCGGGTTTAAAAAGGATGATCAACAGTCGTGTGAAAAGCCCAAGTGTAAAATTTGCAAGAAACGTCATCTAGGAAAATGCAGGTACGAATCGAAATCCCAATCGCAGCCCAGGGCTTGTGGGATTTGTAAGTCGAATGAGCACAAGACGTTAGACTGCAAGAAGATAAAGGATGCGACGTGCTATGTAACACCCCGAAAATATAAAACTTTATATTATAACTATAAAGTATAAAATAAACAAGAATAAGCTAACTAGGGTAGGTAACCTAGTTAGTCATAAATCTTGTTATAACTAAGGAACATGGGTTAACACACTTAGAGATTAACATGGTTTTTAGTTGGAGGCCCAAATGTGTTAAAATGGAAAACTTAATATTATTAAACTTAAAAATAAAATCCAAACACACCTTTAGATGTGTTTGGATCGAACAAGAACAGGAGAAGGGCGACCAACCCACCTTCAAACGCTAACTCTCACAAAAACTCACAAATTGAAGGCCCAAATCAAGTCAAAATCGAAATCTAAATATAGATTAGTGATCACCTCGAAGAAGGGATCATAAGGTATGTAATTTCCATGGAAAATCTTCATCCAAATTTCCGAGTGAGTTCATGCAATTCGAAATTGATGTTGCATGATTGTGGTATGGATGATATTGAAGTGAAATGGTGTTTAGGAGTAAACCCTAGACAAGTATATATTGAAATCATGCCTAGCTCAAGTAAATTCAGATTTTGTTGAAGCTAAATTCATGTATGAGATGTTTTTAGGGTTTTGATTGCTAAAAATTAGTGTTATGATGTCAAGAACATGCTTAAATTGAAAGCTGAATTCAAACAGCTCCTGATCAGAATTTACAGCCGACTTGTATTGGCTGTAACCTGAAAACAACGCGACAAAAACATGTGTTTCTTGAGTCTAAAATGTAATTCCAGGAAATATCTTTAAACCCCCACTGGAATCGCATTTTTTCGACGAAAACTGAGCGTTTTATGAATTTTTCCGTATAAAAGGTTCAAGCTGCGTTTTCTGGCAGAATTTGCAGCCCATTACAAATGTCATAACTCAATTTAGGGATTTATTTATGATCTCAAATTTTTACTGTAGATATTTTTAAGCAATTAAAAGAATCGCCAATTGGAATTTCGTCAATCGGATAAATGAGTAATTTTTAATGAATTTTTCCGTAAGCTGCAGTCAGAAGTGAAGAATCTGATTGCAGCTTAGTAAATGAACTTTTTTGTAAAGAGTTAGGTCTTGAAATTTTAACACAAGGCCTAACCCTCCGAGAGGTACGCCACATAAAAAAATCATAATTTTTGAAGACTTGTAAACAGGTTAAACAAGTCACAAAAAAACCCATTTTCAGTGATATGAACTTGCCTAATTAATGTTAAAGCTTGGCTAAACAACTAGTTATGAAACTTGATTATAATAGGTATTCGGATGATTGCTAAATAGTATGATGAAACGGGTCTCGTTATAAAAGGAACCCTTGGTTCTTGCAAAAATGAATAAAGAAATCGTTTGAACTAGTTAAAGAAATTAGAAGTATAATGAATTTGATGAGAAAACTAGTTAAAACGGTAGTGTAAGAATAATGCCTATCGGATATTTGACAAATTGCTTAAATGAATTGTTGAACTTGATTGTGTAATTGCTCGTGTATAGGCCGTTTGACTTTTAAAAGTCAAACAGACCAATAATGAAATCAATTTGGTGATTTTGATATAAAGTCTGTAAGGTGAGATAGTCTTGATAATAATGACTAATCTAATCACCTTGCGAATGATAAAAGGTAGATTGAGGCTCGAAAACCTAGGTGGAAGCTTGGGTAGAAGCGGGTCAAACGGAACTAATACGCGTGGAAAAGCATAATCGGAAGGTAAGTTAAGCTTACACCCCCTTGGTATTATGATACATTTACTTGTGAGTATTGATTTTTGAATTATGACAAGTATTTGAAAATACTATATTCCGGCATGATACAATGTAAGCCGGAATAAGGAAATATGGTAAGAAACCATAAACTATGGTAAAAATGGGTAAAAACGGTAGACTAGTCGGGTGAAGACTAACCAATATGGAATTTGAACCTCACGTTATAGGGTGAATCGTAATGTGTAAAAGTGATTGAATAAAAATTTGTACATGAATTGACGGATAGATAAAAGGTTTGAAAAGATAACCATTTGGTGTAAATCTTAACGGGTCAAATAATTCAAGTAATGCCATTTAAGTAATATAAGAACTCACGGTGTAAACCGGAATAGGTTTAAGGGGCGGGATGGTATTTAAAAATATCATCTTATGTTGATTAATGGTCACTTTCGGCTAAATGGTCAAATGGTAAGTTAATACCATTTGACAATAATACTAATTGATGACCGCTTGTTAAGTGTTGTGATTTCAGGAAAGGACATACGGTTTGTAATGCTTTTATCTAGAAAATTTAAAAGCAAAAGATATTTAAACGGGTCAATATGTTGACCCGAGCCAGGTACGCATATTTTGCATTATAGCTAGAAGTAATAAGATGGTTAAATATTAGTGAAAACCCTTCGTCGTATAATGAGGGACTGAAGTTGACCAATGTTGGTGCATGCGTCTGTCGACTTCGTCTTGTATCGAGTCGTGTACTAAACTAGATAGATCAGGGCACGGAAATCGAGAAAGTGGATTTATAGGTAATTCCGCTTGAAATGACATTGTGTCATTTCAAACGGAATCAACATGATAATTTCGTGTCACACCCCGATTTCCACGTGTCACCGGTGGGCCCGGTGGGGGAGTATCGTGACGTGGTTGGCAACGTAATAGTCAAACAACACAATATAATAATGCACAGCGGAAGCAATTTAAAAATAAGATACAACCGAATTTATTTATTGTAATCAAAGTTACAATATCCGGTGTTTATCCACAGTACGGATCGAAACAAAATAACATTTATGGTTCAACAGACTTCTGGCATCCTAAGCTTGCGAGACTTTTATTGATGCTTAGGAGACAATCCAGCCAAATTTCGTTTAGTACCTGCATTCAGTCTTTTTGGGAAAATACGTCAGTTTACACTGGTAAATACATTCAACTGACTCATTTTGGAAAATGATTGAAAATTGGTTTGGATGCACATGGCATAAACATTTTTATTTAACTTGGGAGAATTATTTAATATTATAATCTTGTGAACGAATTACATGTTACTTATGCGTTCAGTAGCCCGAATCAAATCCGGGTTAAAGATCAATAGACACACCACTTTAAGTGAGTTATACACGGGAGTACGCCTACACCCCGTGCTCAGGTCGTGGCCATCTCGTGAGATGATGCCAGGGATATCCGGGACATGGTCATTAACCCCCCCAAAGGCTGTAAAGTAAACAAGACTGTTTAAACGAGCCGATCAAATTATTCAACTACCCACTAAGAGTGGATATTTGATGCTCGATCAAGCGGTACGCTATGTACCGTAACCCAAGCCCGTATAGGGAAAATAAGTTAAAAGTATTTACCTGATGCAAGTATAAATCACAAATAGCAGAATGCACGTAGCTTTTACTGTTTCTCCTAATCTGGAACGAAGGTTTAATATAACCTATTAGAATTCTAACGGGTCTTTTATTAAGCTTAAGCTTAGACCGGCTAGTTTCAAGATACGGTTCGTACGCACGATTAAGCGAAGACCGGATAGAATGTGATTCAGACCCGAAAAGTTTGGAGACTTGTTTAATATGGGTTTATTATTCACATTCTGGATTTTGAGATAAAACCGTTAAGGTTTGACCCGTTTCGGCTAATTTATGTAAACTTGTTACATAAACCAAACTGTACGCGTAATAAGCGTGAGGGGTAGTCGTGAGAGCCATATACAGGTTTCCTAAGTTAATTATGTCTCAAATATGTTGTGACATCAGTAAGGTGTCTTTCGTTATGCCCGAAACTAATTTAAACACAAACTATGCCCCGTAGGGGTAGTTTGGTCATTTTAAAGTTTGTAAAAGAGTTTGTATGTCTAACTGAGTTACAGGTCTGATGTAAACAGCAAACATACTTAATTTGATGAGTTTTAACAGTAGGCTAAAGCACGTATGTGAAACTTATCATTTTTAACCAAACTAGGCCCCGTAGGGGTATTTTGGTAATTTCACATAAGCCGACAAGCTCAAAACTAAAGTCTGAGTTTATCAACTTTTGCTTACTGTTAAAATATGATAATTTGCCTCTTATATCAGTAGGTATCAACCCGGGTATGTCCAATATGATTTTAAAACATACTATGCGCTAAAAACGCTAATTAAGGCGATTAAGGGCCATTACCGGGTTCGATACTTAAATCGGATATTTTTATATTTCCAGAAGGCTTAAAATAATTTATTTATCATAACTAATCAGTAGAAAAAGGTTTGGAGTCGTTTAGATGTGTAAAACTCATTTTATGGCCCGTAAGGGCAAAACCGACAATTACCGAATTAAGCCTACGACTATGAGTTATGCTCGGCCTAAAATTAATTAAAAATCTTTAAAATTCCCAAAATAATATATTACATCAGTGGGTAATTCGTTTGATACCAAAAAGTATGTTTATTTAGGCTATACGCTAATTACGCCATTTTATTAACATAAAGCATCGTAATTACGCTAATGAGCATAACTCTTAATCTACAAGTCAAACTGATGTCAAATTTTGCATACAAGTTTATATATCAATATTTAAGGTTTCTACACTTTTACATTTTCATAAATCATGTTTTAAGGTAATAAGGGCATAACGGTCAACATATGAGCGATTAACGGAAACTTGCATATTAATTGGATAATCAACGAAACAAGTACAGAGGCTTATACTATCATGTAACCTAACCCTAATGAAGCATTAAGGCATTTCCAATTCCATCTAACTCGGGCCAGAACTGAAGTCAACGTGAAAGTCAAAGTTTCGGGACTTTCGGTTCCGAACCGGTTCAAAACTGAGAGTTGTCGAGTCGAACGAGTTTAGACACGTCCGTACACTTATTACCAGGTTATATTAAGTTTAAAACAGTTTACACGCATTACGTATTGTTAATCATGCATTAAATCATATTTTATATTTCTGTTGACTTTTTCGGTCAACGTTTGACCCGACAAACAACCTAGTTAGGTCTGGAATCAGTACGTGCCCTTATAAGGGTTTAATACCCATATAATTACCTACTTAACGGTACTCTTAATTCGACATACGACTGAGCTATCATTAATTAATTACGAAGTCGAACCGTATTTACTTCGGTTTGACGTTTAGCTAAAATACTAAGCTATAATTAATTTAGAAAGGTTAGGCAACTTACCAAGTGTTTAATGATGACTAGAGGGGCCTTGTAATCAGCTTGAAAGCTCCTCAATTGATCAGACTTGGATTGAGAATGGAATGATCAAAGAGTTGCAACTTATGTGGGTTTTATAGTGTTCAAGGCACCATGAATTGATGACAACAAAGTCTACAACTCTCCACAATCGTTCAACAGATGTTACTAGTGCTTTAGGGGGTGCCTAGGGTCGTTCATGAGTGAGAGAAACCGGCTAAGAGGGTCAGAATCGCGTTAAACAGCCAACAGCAGGTATCCTGGTCGCTGGTAGGTGCTTGCGCACCGTAAGCAAACATGCTTACGGTCCGTAAGCATGTCTTCAGACGCGAAAAGTGTTGCTCTTTGACGTTTTGAAGGGGTAAGCAGCTATAAACGACTTGTTGACTTATTATTTACAACATGGGACCTCATATATCAGTTTTATACCCTACCATCATGCTTTGTTTACTTAGAATCCAAAAACAATTACCGAAAACAAAGGCCTTCCATTCTTTTTCTCCGTGGGATCCAATCATGCTTTTGGGAATTCCATTAAGGATAAAAATTCACTGAATTGAGGGTATAATAGATGTGTAAAATATTAAATCGGGTCTTGGGATTTATAATGGAGGTGTTCAGAGGTAGAAATTAACATGACGCCTCTTTCAAATCTTCCCGACACATCTTTATTAATCCGGTTTTACAACGACACGTGTCATTCATGACACGTGTTGTTTATTTTATTACACGCGAATTTTCGAGGTGTTACATCCTCACCCCTTAAAATAAATCTCGACCCGAGATTTACTGAAACAAGTAAGGGTACTTTTCTTTCATCGCGGATTCAACCTCCCACGTGAATTCGGGACCTCTACGGGCATCCCATTTGACCTTTACAAAAGGTATATGCTTCCTTCGAAGTTTCCTTACCTGTCGATCTTCAATCGACAAAGGTTTTTCAACAAATGTTAAGCTCTTATCTATTTGCACATCTGTATGTGGCATGACATGTGATTCGTCAGCGGAACACTTCTTTAGATTGCAGATGTGGAACACATTGTGAATTCCACTGAGCTCTTCTGGTAAGTTCAACTTGTAGGCAACTGACCCGACACGTTCGATAACCTCGAAAGGTCCTATGTATCTCGGGCTTAGTTTGCCTTTCTTACCAAACCGCATCACTCCTTTCCAGGGTGACACTTTAAGTAGGACTTTGTCACCTACTTCGAAGTGAAAATCCTTACGACTTGGATCCGCGTAACTCTTCTGCCTATTCCGGGCAGCTTGGAGATTGTTACGAATCTGGACAATCTTGTCCGTTGTTTCGAACACGATCTCTGGTCCTGATAACTGGACTTCTCCAACTTCCGCCCAACAAACTGGCGATCTACACTTTCTACCGTATAATGCCTCAAAAGGCGCAGCCTTTATGCTGGTATGGTAGCTATTGTTGTAGGCGAATTCGATCAATGGTAGGTTCTTATCCCAGCTACCTCCCAAATCGATCGCACATGCGCGTAGCATGTCTTCCAACGTTTGAATAGTACGCTCACTCTGACCGTCAGTCTGAGGATGGTAAGCCGTACTAAAGTTCAAACGTGTGCCCAAAGATTGCTGGAAGCTCTTCCAAAAATGTGACGTGTACCTAGTATCTCGGCCAGAGATAATAGCTACAGGTATGCCATGTAAGGCTACAATCTTATCAACATATAACTGGGCTAACATATCGGAGCTATAAGTCTCCTTGATGGGTAAGAAATGAGCTGACTTAGTCAGTCGGTCAACTATAACCCATATCGTATCATTTCCTTTCCTCGTCTTGGGTAACTTGGTAATAAAATCCATAGTTACCATTTCCCACTTCCACGTAGGAAGTTCAGGCTGTTGTAGCAAACCTGACGGTTTCTGATGCTCGGTTTTGACTTGCGCACATGTCAAGCATTTTGCTACATGGGCGGCTACAGACTTTTTCAAGCCTATCCACCAATAATTTGTCTTTAAATCCTGGTACATCTTATCAGCTCCAGGATGAACAGAGTATTTGGAACTATGGGCTTCTTGGAGGATGACATCACGAAGTCCTCCAAAAATTGGAACCCATATTCGTCCGTTTAACCGTAAAATTCCGTCCTTGCTAAGAGTTAACTGCTCCTCAGTTACTCCTAACTTTTCATTAGGATAGTTAGCTTCCAACACAGCTTCCTTCTGTGCAGCTAACACCCTTTCTATCAAACTGTTCTTTATTTCCATGCGTTTGGCATTGATTCGAATGGGTTTAACCCTTTCCTTTCTGCTCAAGGCATCAGCGACTACATTCGCCTTGCCGGGATGGTACTTGATTTCACAATCATAGTCATTCAAGGTTTCCATCCAACGGCGTTGCCTCATGTTTAATTCCTTCTGATTAAACAGATGCTGGAGGCTCTTGTGATCAGAATAGATCACAAACTTGATCCCATAAAGATAATGCCTCCACAGTTTTAGTGCGAACACAACGGCACCCAACTCCAAGTCATGGGTGGTGTAATTCTTTTCGTGCACCTTTAACTGTCGTGATGCATAGGCAATAACCTTGCCCTTCTGCATAAGCACACACCCCATGCCGGTGTGTGATGCATCACAATAAACTACAAATTCTTCAGCGCCTTCAGGTAAGGTAAGCACAGGAGCGTTGCTCAACTTTTGTTTCAAAACATCGAAGGACTCTTGCTGCTTAGGGCCCCAAACGAACTTTACTTTCTTCTTGGTCAAGGAAGTTAGGGGTGCAGCAATTCTTGAAAAATTTTCAATAAAACGTCTGTAGTATCCTGCCAATCCCAGGAAGCTACGAATCTCCGTAGGCGTCTTTGGCTCTTGCCAATTCATAACAGCTTCAACTTTAGCGGGATCCACCTGGATACCACGCTCACTAACCACGTGTCCAAGGAATTGGACTTCTCGTAGCCAAAATTCACACTTAGAGAATTTGGCGTAGAGCTTCTCCTGACGTAGAAGTTTGAGAATACAACGAAGGTGTTTCTCGTGGTCAGCTTCATTCTTAGAATAAATAAGGATGTCATCGATGAAGACGATAACAAATTTATCTAAGTAAGGCTTGCAGACGCGATTCATGAGATCCATGAAAGCGGCTGGTGCATTGGTGAGCCCAAAAGGCATCACTAGGAACTCGTAGTGACCGTAACGAGTCCTAAATGCAGTCTTGTGAACGTCTTCATCCTTAACCTTCAACTGATGGTAGCCTGACCTCAGATCAATCTTTGAGAAGTAACTTGCCCCTTGAAGCTGATCGAACAAATCGTCGATCCTGGGCAATGGGTATCTATTCTTGATCGTGACTTTATTAAGCTCGCGATAGTCGATGCACAGACGCATCGACCCATCTTTCTTCTTGACAAACAAGATTGGCGCTCCCCAAGGATATGAACTAGGTCTAATGAAACCTTTAGCCAGCAATTCATCTAGCTGCGTCCGCAACTCCTTCATTTCCGTGGGTGCCAATCTGTATGGTGCTCTGGCAACTGGTGCCGCTCCGGGGATGATATCGATCCTGAACTCGACTTGTCTATCTGGTGGTAGGCCAGGCAGATCTTCAGGAAACACTTCTGGGTATTCAGAAATGACAGGGATGTCTTCTAACTTCGGTTTAGGTTCCTCCATAATCACTTGCGCCATGTAAATGACACATCCCTTCTTCAAACACTTGGAAGCCTTGAGCATAGTCACCTGCTCAGGCAGCCCATACTGGGTATCTCCCCGAATGGTAAGTGATTCACCAGACGGAGTCTTTATTACCACATGTTTCTGGTTACAGACAATTTGGGCCTGGTTATGAGATAACCAGTCCATACCCAGAACTATGTCAAAACCAGCCAATTTGAACGGAAGTAGAGATAGAGGAAAAGAATGGTTCTTAATGGATATAGCACATCCATCTAACACAGTAGAGACGGTTTCTATGGTTCCATCTGCTAACTCTACCTCATAATTTACGCCTAGGGTTTTGACAGGTAAATTCAACAATTTACAAAACTTATGATCTACGAAAGACTTATCTGCGCCTGAATCAAAAAGTACCCTTGCAAAAACATCATTTACAAGGAATGTACCTGTTATGACATTATCGTCCTGCACAGCTTCTTTTGCGTCCATTCTGAAGACTCTGGCATTAGTCTTCTTAGCCTCCTCAGGCTTCTTGTTGTATTTTGGGCAGTTGGTCTTGATGTGCCCCTTCTCGTTGCAACGGTAGCATGTTGCGTCTTTTATCTTTTTGCAATCCAGGGTTTTATGATCCGTGGACTTGCAAATTCCACAAGCAAAGGATTTTAACTGAGTCTGAGAGCTCGACTCCAGTCTGCACTTTCCATAGTGCTGCTTCTTGCAAATTTTACACTTGGGCTTCTCATCAGACTTATGCCCATCCTTCCTCGATTCAGATCCCTTCTTGTTATCACCGTTCCCACGGTGTTTCTTATTCGACCTTCGCGAACCATCATCTTCACGCTTCCTCTTCTCGGCCGCCTTATTCCTCAGCGATCTCTGTCTGACCGCATCCAGAGTGAGGGATAAGGAAAGGTCAGTTACAGACCTGAAGGTAACTGGCCGAGAAGCTTTTACACTGGCCTTGATCTCGGGTTCTAACCCACCAATAAAGCGAGCAATTCTTTTTGGCTCCGGGGTTACCAGGTAGGGAACCAACCGGGACAGCGTATTGAAGCTTGTCAGGTAAGCTTGACAGTCGAGGTTCTTCATCACCAATGATAGAAAGTCAGATTCTATCTTTTCCACCTCATGCCGAGGGCAGTAATTATCCTTGATCAGGGCAATAAATTGATCCCACGACATGTTATACAATGGGATCTTCCCGGAGGCCTCCATCAGAGATCTCCACCAAGCTAACGCTTCACCCTTGAAGGACTGCGACACAAACTTAACAATATCCCTTTCAGCGCACCCGCTGATATCTACCACCGTGTCCATCTCGTCCAGCCAAGTCATACAATCGACGGCCCCTTTTTCCCCTGTAAAATCCCGGGGCTTGCAAGACACGAAGTACTTGTAGGAGCAACCCTTGTTACTGGGCCCTTGATGCAGTATTAATTGCTGAGATGGGACACTTTGATGGTTGGTGGACTGACGATCATCACCGTCTTTCTTGGGTCCATCCTTTTTGGGAGGAGGCTTGTTATGAGCCTCTGAATGTGTCATGGGCTTTGAGTGTGATACAGAGTGGGTCCTACTTCGAGTACCACTGTATTCCTCATATTGCCTATCCAAAGCCTGAGTAACAGCGCCATCTATGATCGCTTTTAGTTCGGCACCCGTTAATGTAATCTGGGCGTTCTCATTCGGCTCTGCTGGATGGCTATTGACTTCATTAGAGTTAGCCATTTGTATTGAACTGTTACAGAAAACAAGAACAATATTTTATTTGGAAGTTTATTATGGAATTACCCCTTAGGGTAACTCGTTAACCATGGTAACAGAGACCATATTTGGTTAACTTATTAATCGTATTAATTTAGGATTTCAATTAAAATTTATCCTAAACATTAACAATAACAATATATATTAGCACATAAGGCTTGGTCACATGGACAATTTAAATTATAAGCTATGATTTCAGAGAATCAAGGCTTTTAAGGTTGGAACCTAGTTCATTACCCTTATCAGACAGGGAGTCATAGCTACCACTGTCTTTTGGCTCATATAGAAATGAGCATGGCCCGTAGGCGCTATATTACCAAGTATGGTTAAATATGATCATCTTAATTGATGATGTAAACCCAGGATTCAGAGATCATTAAACTGGATTAGGAATCTTCTAAAGAATCCTTATTCATATAAGAATGACATGTGATTTTTTTAACGAATCACTTCTGCCAGGAGTGTTAACATGTTTTAAGATGTTAACAGGGATTTGAATCTTTTAAACAGGTCTTACCATTTTGGCCCGGTCTTATATTTGACACGAGACTAGGTTTCACACTTTAAGATCCTTAATTAAATAATTACTTAGGCAGATTTAAAAGGAATGATTTTAATTTATTTATTTCATTTATAATTTATTTATGCACAAAATGGCAAACATGAAATTTATAAAACAACATTCCATTAAGTTATACAATATTACATATTGCCCTAAACGGGTCTTTCACACAAGAAATTTTGCCCACGCAGGAGCTAAAACATACAAACATGCCCACGCAGGGGTCTTACAGAAGACATGCCCACGTAGGGGTCTTACAGAAAGACACAAGTCCTCGCAGGGACTAACACACCAACAATTGTCCACGTAGGGACTAAACAAACATAAGTCCACGCAGGGACTAAACATACAACATACCCTCGTAGGGGTTTATGGAAAGATAGACCCACGCAGGGGTCAACACAAACAAACAAACATACACACCCACGTAGGGGCTTAACAACCAAATATGCCCACGCAGGGGCTCAACAACAGTTGGGAGGATTTAATAATCCTTCTTGTTCTTTCCCTTGATCAATCCCACTAATCCCTGGAAGAAGCTCTGCTTCTCTTGGCGGTCGCGGCGAGCTTCCCGCTCAACCTGATCCAATCTATGTAGAATTTCCTCCCGTTCTGGGGGAGAAAATCGTGGCGGCTGCGACTGCGTTCTAATGATAGGCCTGGGAAGTATTGGGTACCCCTGATTCGGGTAGCTTACCCCCCATGGATCTCCGTAGGGTCCTTGGGCATTGAGGGCGTTATAATTTGCCGCTACCATATAAGGATCTGCCTCAGCGTATCCGTAGTTGTTGTAAGCTGGTGGCTCGAACGGGTTGTAAGTACTTGGACCCGTGTACGCTGGGATTGGGTTCTCAAAACCCATGGGCGGTGGCTGTTGAAAAGTTGGCTGCGAAGGCCCACCCATTTGTGGGTCCTCCTGATGAGGCGGGTAGTGGCTTGCACTTGACTGTCGTGGGGAACTGAAATGAAAGTCCCCTGGTCGCACCGACATGCGGGCACCGGTTCTCCTACGCCTTGGCGGTTGAGGGGGTGGCGGTTGAACTGGTGGCGGTGGAGGTGGTGGCGTAACTGCCACAAACCGGTGATCCTCTGATGAATCTTGATGATGCGGCTGTGGCTGTGGCTCCTGCTGCTGCTGAGACTGCTGCTGCTGATGTTGCCCATGAGACGACGAGTGGTGTGATGGTGCATAATACCACTGGTGTTGATCGAACAGGGCTTGGAAACTATCTGGACCACCGTAGGGTGATCCGTGGAAGGACGATCCATCAGAAATTTCGATGGGGTGGTTCGGAGTACCACTCGCTGGCATGACGGGGTCCGTATCCTCGTCCATATCATTCGCGTGATCCCCTGAAAAGTGGTCCTCGGGACCCAGTGGGTTAAAACCCACGGGTTCCGGTATGAATCCTACCGGGTTAAACTGTCCCCGAAAGATAGGTGTAGGGTCTCCATATGAATGATGAGATAGTGATCTCTGCAGCGGTACGTATGAGGGCTGCGGATTGTTCGGCTCGTAAGGGTTAAGAGCGGGCGGTGTCGAACTATGCGAAACCGACCGCCTGGCTGGCTCGAACTGGTTTCTTCGGTTCTCCCGAGGGTCGTCACTCTCGGTGTTTGATGGAGCTCGCCTTCGTGAAGATCCAGCTTCATGATCGTTGGGGGCGGTAACTGGCCCCTTTCCACGTCCTCGTGTTCGGAAGAATCTCGGAGGCATCTTTGTTATTCCTGTCAATAAAGCATGAGATAACAATAACAAAAATATAAAATTTAAAGGACAAAACAAATACCGAAGAGGTGGAATTTGTCCTAGGTTATAAGTCTAGACTCGAAGGTTTAGATATGTGCAATTGTGTAACTGAGATTAAACACAAAAGGCTAGTGTTTAATTCACTCAGTGTTGGCTCTGATACCAACCTGTCACACCCCGATTTCCACGTGTCACCGGTGGGCCCGGTGGGGGAGTATCGTGACGTGGTTGGCAACGTAATAGTCAAACAACACAATATAATAATGCACAGCGGAAGCAATTTAAAAATAAGATACAACCGAATTTATTTATTGTAATCAAAGTTACAATATCCGGTGTTTATCCACAGTACGGATCGAAACAAAATAACATTTATGGTTCAACAGACTTCTGGCATCCTAAGCTTGCGAGACTTTTATTGATGCTTAGGAGACAATCCAGCCAAATTTCGTTTAGTACCTGCATTCAGTCTTTTTGGGAAAATACGTCAGTTTACACTGGTAAATACATTCAACTGACTCATTTTGGAAAATGATTGAAAATTGGTTTGGATGCACATGGCATAAACATTTTTATTTAACTTGGGAGAATTATTTAATATTATAATCTTGTGAACGAATTACATGTTACTTATGCGTTCAGTAGCCCGAATCAAATCCGGGTTAAAGATCAATAGACACACCACTTTAAGTGAGTTATACACGGGAGTACGCCTACACCCCGTGCTCAGGTCGTGGCCATCTCGTGAGATGATGCCAGGGATATCCGGGACATGGTCATTAACCCCCCCAAAGGCTGTAAAGTAAACAAGACTGTTTAAACAAGCCGATCAAATTATTCAACTACCCACTAAGCGTGGAGATTTGATGCTCGATCAAGCGGTACGCTATGTACCGTAACCCAAGCCCGTATAGGGAAAATAAGTTAAAAGTATTTACCTGATGCAAGTATAAATCACAAATAGCAGAATGCACGTAGCTTTTACTGTTTCTCCTAATCTGGAACAAAGGTTTAATATAACCTATTAGAATTCTAACGGGTCTTTTATTAAGCTTAAGCTTAGACCGGCTAGTTTCAAGATACGGTTCGTACGCACGATTAAGCGAAGACCGGATAGAATGTGATTCAGACCCGACAAGTTTGGAGACTTGTTTAATATGGGTTTATTATTCACATTCTGGATTTTGAGATAAAACCGTTAAGGTTTGACCCGTTTCGGCTAATTTATGTAAACTTGTTACATAAACCAAACCGTACGCGTAATAAGCGTGAGGGGTAGTCGTGAGAGCCATATACAGGTTTCCTAAGTTAATTATGTCTCAAATATGTTGTGACATCAGTAAGGTGTCTTTCGTTATGCCCGAAACTAATTTAAACACAAACTATGCCCCGTAGGGGTAGTTTGGTCATTTTAAAGTTTGTAAAAGAGTTTGTATGTCTAACTGAGTTACAGGTCTGATGTAAACAGCAAACATACTCAATTTTATGAGTTTTAACAGTAGGCTAAAGCACGTATGTGAAACTTATCATTTTTAACCAAACTAGGCCCCGTAGGGGTATTTTGGTAATTTCACATAAGCCGACAAGCTCAAAACTAAAGTCTGAGTTTATCAACTTTTGCTTACTGTTAAAATATGATAATTTGCCTCTTATATCAGTAGGTATCAACCCAGGTATGTCCAATATGATTTTAAAACATACTATGCGCTAAAAACGCTAATTAAGGCGATTAAGGGCCATTACCGGGTTCGATACTTAAATCTGATATTTTTATATTTTCAGAAGGCTTAAAATAATTTATTTATCATAACTAATCAGTAGCAAAAGGTTTGGAGTCGTTTAGATGTGTAAAACTCATTTTATGGCCCGTAAGGGCAAAACCGACAATTACCGAATTAAGCCTACGACTATGAGTTATGTTCGGCCTAAAATTAATTAAAAATCTTTAAAATTCCCAAAATAATATATTACATCAGTGGGTAATTCGTTTGATACCAAAAAGTATGTTTAATTAGGCTATACGCTAATTACGCCATTTTATTAACATAAAGCATCGTAATTACGCTAATGAGCATAACTCTTAATCTACAAGTCAAACTGATGTCAAATTTTGCATACAAGTTTATATATCAATATTTAAGGTTTCTACACTTTTACATTTTCATAAATCATGTTTTAAGGTAATAAGGGCATAACGGTCAACATATGAGCGATTAACGGAAACTTGCATATTAATTGGATAATCAACGAAACAAGTACAGAGGCTTATACTATCATGTAACCTAACCCTAATGAAGCATTAAGGCATTTCCAATTCCATCTAACTCGGGCCAGAACTGAAGTCAACGTGAAAGTCAAAGTTTCGGGACTTTCGGTTCCGAACCGGTTCAAAACTGAGAGTTGTCGAGTCGAACGAGTTTAGACATGTCCGTACACTTATTACCAGGTTATATTAAGTTTAAAACAGTTTACACGCATTACGTATTGTTAATCATGCATTAAATCATATTTTATATTTCTGTTGACTTTTTCGGTCAACGTTTGACCCGACAAACAACCTAGTTAGGTCTGGAATCAGTATGTGCCCTTATAAGGGTTTAATACCCATATAATTACCTACTTAACGGTACTCTTAATTCGACATACGACTGAGCTATCATTAATTAATTACGAAGGCGAACCGTATTTACTTCGGTTTGACGTTTAGCTAAAATACTAAGCTATAATTAATTTAGAAAGGTTAGGCAACTTACCAAGTGTTTAATGATGACTAGAGGGGCCTTGTAATCAGCTTGAAAGCTCCTCAATTGATCAGACTTGGATTGAGAATGGAATGATCAAAGAGTTGCAACTTATGTGGGTTTTATAGTGTTCAAGGCACCATGAATTGATGACAACAAAGTCTACAACTCTCCACAATCGTTCAACAGATGTTACTAGTGCTTTAGGGGGTGCCTAGGGTCGTTCATGAGTGAGAGAAACCGGCTAAGAGGGTCAGAATCGCGTTAAACAGCCAACAGCAGGTATCCTGGTCGCTGGCAGGTGCTTGCGCACCGTAAGCAAACATGCTTACGGTCCGTAAGCATGTCTTCAGACGCGAAAAGTGTTGCTCTTTGACGTTTTGAAGGGGTAAGCAGCTATAAACGACTTGTTGACTTATTATTTACAACATGGGACCTCATATATCAGTTTTATACCCTACCATCATGCTTTGTTTACTTAGAATCCAAAAACAATTACCGAAAACAAAGGCCTTCCATTCTTTTTCTCCGTGGGATCCAATCATGCTTTTGGGAATTCCATTAAGGATAAAAATCCACTGAATTGAGGGTATAATAGATGTGTAAAATATTAAATCGGGTCTTGGGATTTATAATGGAGGTGTTCAGAGGTAGAAATTAACATGACGCCTCTTTCAAATCTTCCCGACACATCTTTATTAATCCGGTTTTACAACGACACGTGTCATTCATGACACGTGTTGTTTATTTTATTACACGCGAATTTTCGAGGTGTTACATTTCGCTTGAATCAACATGGTAATTTCGGTTGAGACATATTCAAGCGGAATTAGATCTCGTTTGAAGCAGTTTCAAGCGGAATCATGTCTCCTATAAATACTTGATGTCCGGTGTCATTTAAAACGGGATTAGAAAGTTTGTTTCCGATGGCGAGCTCTGTCGAGGTGTCTTCTGAATTGTAATCATTCCAGAATCAAAATAAAGACAGTTTTAAAGTGAATCCAGCTGAAATAACACTGATACATTTGTTTCCGCCACTTGTATTTGTGAATTACTCTTCTGATCGACTCGTTTGGGTCTGAAAACGATCCTACAAGTGGTATCAGAGCTCAGGAGGAAGAGTTCTTACCATTTCAGCTGCATTTTCTGATTTCTACACCTTCTTTTTCAAATTGAAAAATTTTTCACGGTTAAAATCGGCTAATTTTCTCACATAATATGAGCAACAGTTTTTTAACAAATCCTGGAAAGTTTTAGAACCAAAATCGAACTAAAACGTGTTAAAATCGTAATTTCGCTTGAAAACTGATCGAATTTGCTGACGTCATCAGCATTTCATACGGAATTAGACAGTAATTCCGCTTGAAACCGATATCCCGCTTGAGTGATTTCGCTTGAAATCCTTATTCCGCTTGAACGTGGCCTGTATTTTCAAATGAAATTAGGTAATTCCGTTTGAAAGTGGTTATTCCGCTTGAAAATCTGATTCCGCTTGAAAGTAGACTGATTTCGTTTGAAAGATAATTCCGCTTGAAAGAAGTCAGATTTCGCTTCAGGGTGATTCCGTTTGAGAGGGTAATTTCGCTTGAAGAGTGGAATTCCATTTGAAGTAAACTGTTTGTGAACTTTTGAAAACTGAAAACATGGAGAACGAGTTTTATAATGCCTTTGCTGGTCCAATGACTCTTACTCAAAGTACATTGATTGAAAATGAGACGGGGACAACACAAAAAGCACCTAAGCTTTTGGATATTGATGATTATAATGGTTGGTCCGAACATTTTGGTAAGTTGGTTGAAGCATATCATTTGGATGCTTGGGAACATACTGAAGAGCAATATACTAGACCACTCAAGAACAATGATGAAAAAATACCAATTAGAGAAATGAGTGCTGATGAGAAAAAGAAGTATAAAGATGAGAAATTGATGGTTAGTTTGTTACAATAAGCAATCAAAGAGGACATCTTGGTTCTTCTTCAACATAACGGAAGTGCATATTCGATTTGGAAAGAATTAGAAGCAAAGTCTCTTGGTAGTGATGATATGCTCAGGAACAAGATGTCACTTATGAAGAAAGAATTTGATCTATTCCGTGGTTTGAGAATGGAAAGCACCAAGCAGATTATTGAAAGATATTGCAACTTGGTGAAAAACATAACAAGATTGGGCATCAACAAAAATAAAGATGAGTTGATTGAGAAATTGGCTGATGCGTTGCCACATGATATTTGGGAACGTTTCTGATGATGTTGAGGAATAATAGAAAGGAATATAACGAGCTAACACTGGGTGGGTTCATTAAACATCTTGAAGCTCAAGAGATGGAGCAAAGAAAGATCGCTAGAATGAAGAATTATGATGGAGAACAAGACATCGGATTGTATTTCAAAGGTGGTGTTAGTGAAAAGACAAATTTTTCTCCAAAAGTTGAAACTGCTTTCAATGCAAAAAATTCTTCAGAAATTCATCTCAGGGATCAAGCAGCAAAACAGGATTCACTTCATTTCCAACATTTGATCCACATTTTTCTACAACAAAAAATGGCAAAGTTCTTCAATGCAACATTGCTTTGAACCTTGAAAATGATCAGAATTATACCGAGGAAGTTACTAAAAGCCATATGTCTTTGTTGGTAACTGTGCTTGAATCCTATGGAGGTTTAGTTGCAGGGAGGATCGGGAATCCAATGCTAACGAAAGAGGATTACGATCAAATTGATGCTGAGGAGATGGAATTGATGGATATAAAATGGTGTATGGCTAGCGTGTTGAGACGAGCTGAAAAGTTTAAACAAATTACAGGCAGAGATGATTTTCGCGATGCAAATGTTTCAACTTTAGGATTTGATAAGTCTAAAGTTACTTGTTTTCGTTGCAGGGAAAAAGGGCATTTCAAGAGGGAGTACACCAATCGTGAAGCTAGTGGAGCTCAAAATCCCTTTGGAAACAATGACTACTATCGAAAAGCGATATATCATCAAGTTGCTCAACAGCCACATCAACAACAACAGGCACAAACAGCTCATGGAAGAAAAGAAATTGAAGATTCAAAGAGAGCATGCCTTGTTAATCAAGATAATGGAAAAGGATTCCGTTGGGATAAATACATTCCAAAAGATAGTAAAGCATGTGTGGTAGATCAAGAAGATGAAAAATTGCCAGAAGGTTTCAGTTGGGACAATTATTGCCTAGATAAAGAATTCCTGGCTAAAGGATTTGTTGCTCATGTTATTAATGATTATACTGATGAATATTGGGAAGAAAAATACAGAAAAATTAAGGAGGCTGAAGAAGAGAAATGGAAGAGATATGAAGAAAAAGAAGAAGAAGAAGAAAAGAGACAAGCTGAAGCAGAGAAAAAGAAAAGAGCTGAAGAAGTTCAAGTGAGAGTAGTCAAAGAAGTTTCAGCATTTGAAATCAAAGCAGATGAGGAGGTAGTCAAGGTTTCAGAGAAGTGTATGAATTATGAATCTCTGATAAAGCAAAACAATGAACTGCTACACAACATCAAAAGACTGAAAGAATCCTATGATGTTTTGAACAGAGAGATGAATAAGTACCATGAGTCGAATAGTGAACAGGCTGTAGCAATGAATACACTCAAAGGGGCATATATGAGGCAACTTGACAATGTCATTTATTACACAGAAAAATGTGCTGAACTTGAGAAGAAATTGGAAACTCAGAAAATTGAAACAAATAGAGTAAATGAATTGTTGAAAAGTTACTCATGTTCTGCTTTTATTGTTGACAGGATTTACCCCATTGTGGAAGGAATGAAGACATTTGAAGAAGAAAAGACTTCGGAAGAAAAGAAGTCCGAAACAAAAGAAGATGATGAAGTGAAGATTTCTGGTAAGAAACCAAGTGTTGTCTATAACAAATGTCCACCCCCGGTCGAAAATGGATATTCTCCTCGAAATCCGAATGATGAAAGAGTCGAAAAGGCAACAAACCTACAATGGG
The DNA here is from genome assembly GCA_030545235.1 of Helianthus tuberosus. Classification (NCBI taxonomy): domain Eukaryota; kingdom Viridiplantae; phylum Streptophyta; class Magnoliopsida; order Asterales; family Asteraceae; genus Helianthus; species Helianthus tuberosus. Next base: position 112,777,917 of record CM060373.1, read on the forward strand.
AGTCTGAGTCTACAGATAATTTACCAGAAAGTATAGATGTCACTTTCACGTCGTCCGATACTGATCATGAGTCCGAATTAATAAAAAAAGTGGTCGATCAGGTGTTGGATAAGGATGAAACAGAGGAGTCAATGCCGGAGTCAAAATCAGAGTCAAAGTCAAAGTCCGACACGTCAAGTCAAAAAGCCAAACAGGGAAAATGGGTGTATAATAAAGAGTTCTTGTTATCAAAATCTAATTTGGATGACGAACCGATCAAAGTAGCATATACTTTGAAAGATTCTGACAAATTATATTCTGATGAGATTTTTCCAATAAGAGGTGTTAAACCAGAAATGATTAAAAAAGTTTTCAAACTAACAGAAATTAATATTTCTGAAATAAAGGATGTAAATCTTTCTGAAAAACCTAAACCTTACACCTCAAGAGTTCAACAACGTTTAAACAAGAAAATGGGTTACAATTATGGTTACAGTTTTCAAAAGAAACCAAACCATAATGGTAATTTCAAAAAAAAGGACTTGGTTTTATTCCACCGAAAAATTATAAAAATGAGAAAATTTATAAACCAAAAACTGTTTTTGTTTCAGGGAAAACGACTGAAGAAGAGAAGGAGCAAGCATTCAGAAAACAGACGAACAAAGAATTCCTTGCCAAGAAGCAAGATGAAATGAAGAAAAGCGTTGTTCAGAAGAAGATAGAGACAAGAACCTGTTTTCAATGTAAAACAGTTGGCCACATTGCCAGAAATTGTCCAAAGGCAATCAACAAACAACAGGAAGTCTCTGGTAAACTGAAAGAAAAAGTTGTTGAGGAAACTGAACTTTCAAAAAAAATTTAATGGTTTAGAAAATTCAATATTTGAGGTTGGAGAGTGTTCAAAGAATGTTTTAAAAAGAAAAGAAAATTTAAAAAATCAAAAGTGGGTGGTTAAGGGTTCAGGAAATAGTTCTGGTGATGAATCTGATTCCACAAAATCAGAGGAACCAAAAGTTGTTATGAAAAAGATTTAAAAATCAGTACCGACTGTGGATGATGCAAACTTTCCACCACTACAGGCTGAAAATTTTAAGAAGAAAGTTGGAAAAGTCAAGATCTCAAATCAATTCTATTCTGAAAAGAAAGAATTTGATGTTGAGAAAGTGTTTAATGGGAATGTTAAAAAGATTTTTGGTAAAATGGTCGATGGGAAGGCAAAAGGGGTGAAAGAATTTTATGAAACAAAAAGAAGTGTTCAAACCCCTGAAGAAGTTGAGAAGGTTACACCTAAAGCTGGTCAGGCTTGGGTGTCTGTATTCTTTACTTAAAATCCTGACTTGCCGGAGCTCCCAAGTTGGTAATCGCGGAGCATGAATCGGCATATTTCTTAATATTTAAAAAAAAATTAAAATAGTTAAGTGTGACTTGCCGGAACTCCCAGGTTGGTAGTGTGGAGTAGGAATCGGCATTCTGAGATTTCAACCTACAAGTGGTAAGTGTTGGTAAGAAAACCGACTCATGGTTGAAAGAGAAGTTTTACTTGCAAAAAGTTGGTAGTAATTCCTACAAGTGGTTTATCAAGGTCATTAAGTTGAACTTGATTTAACTATCATTCAAAAGATTGGTAAACAATGTGATGATTTGATCCCCATTTCCTACAAGTGGTAAAATCAACAATACTAATTTTCCGGAAAAACCATTTTGATTAAAACAAACTTAAGTGTTTTGAAATCATAAATGGGAAAATAGTTTGTTGAGAGGGGGAGTTCTGATTGTTTATGCCAAGAGGATGGAGAATTGAAGCGATTCACATCATGTTGTCATGTTTCTTGTACAGTTTTGTTTTCAAATTTCTTTAATGATTTTGAATTTTAGGGGGAGTAAGATTTATTTCAGAAAATCCAAAAACATTAGAAAATTTGAAAAATCCAAAAACATGATAAAACCAGAAAAAGCCAAAAACATTAAAAAATGAAAAATAAGTTTTGTTGTAAAAAAGAGGAAATGATAGTAGATCAGTTAGACTGTCATAGCATGCTAAAGAAATGGAATGATAAAATGTGATAAACGGTCTCTCTAAAGATGTGACGATAGGCTCAGCTAGACTAGTAGATTTGTGATAACGATACAAACATAAAGTAAAAAGCCTAGTTCTAGTGGGAAACATGGTTGAAAGCATAGTACTTAGTTTTGTCCTTCTTGATTGTGTGCCTACTCAGTAATCGCTGATTGTCGAAAGACATAAAACTGGTTAAGTTTGTGAACTTTGACAACTTTGCTGAAAAATCAATGTGATTGTGCATTTCATTTTGCAAAGATTTAAACTTGTTTGATTTCTCTATTTTGTTTAAGCATTGGACATCCTCTGCGTATACGTGAGTATCGACCTGGATGTTATTGCCTAAACATTCTGCTTTATTTTCTTTGATGTTTCGTTTAAGCTTTGGATCATCTCTGCGTATACGGAAGTATCGACCTGGTGGTTAAAGCCTAAACAACTTCAACTTATTTTTATTTTTCTTATTTTGTTTAAACATTGGACTTTCTCTGCGTATACGGAAGTATCGACCTGATTGTTAATGTTTAAATATTCTGAGTTGTTTTCGCACATATCACAGTTGATAAAAGTTTAAAGGCATTACTTGGGTCAGTGTATTGCATGATGAGGGGATATGCTGAGATTGTGGGGTCCATAAGAACTTAGTGCAAAATTAATATACCTTAACGTATCGGTAAGCATTTCGAAAGTTTTTAGATTGAGTTTAAGTGGACAACAATATCGTCAATCTATGTGAATCGTTTAGAACAGAAAATGTTTAAAGCTTAACGGTGCTAGTGATTGGTCACACAAACTGATATGATCCTCTTACATGAACTCACAAAAAAATATTGTTTGTAAATATTTCTTTACTGCATTTCTTTTATTCATAAAATCCAAAAAGATTTTCGGAGTGTTTTAGCATAAAATTTTGAAAAATTCAAAAAGATTTTCGACAACTGATAGTGAAAAGCTGATTTTCAAAATTCCAAGTGCTAAACTTGATGAACAGGTTTGGGAAAGAATGTATGAAGAAGTTGTGTTTTCAAGTGGTTATCAAAGTTTAAATCATTTTTGAATGATACCTGCAAGTGGTTTCTAAATTTGCAAAATTTTAAATTTGTGAAACTTATGTATGTGCAAGAGAATATGTAGGTTTGAAGGTTGAACATAGTCAGGTTCCGATACCTGAAGATGGTGATTTCCAGACTGCGATCCCAGCACATTGAAAGGGGGAGTCTGAAGACATCGAGAGAAAGATTGAAGATGTAGAATGTCAAGTTTGAAAAAGAGAAAGAGTTAGAAAAAGATAGAGGATGCTTACAATGGAGAATATTTGGAGAAAGCGAGAAGACTGATAAAGACTGAAGGTTTGACAATCGAAGACTCGACACTGAAGACTCGTCAACATTCGAGGGGGAGTCTGTTGGTGCATGCGTCTGTCGACTTCGTCTTGTATTGAGTCGTGTACTAAACTAGATAGATCAGGGCACGAAAATCAAGAAAGTATATTTATAGGTAATTCCGCTTGAAATGACATTGTGTCATTTCAAACGGAATCAACATGATAATTTCGCTTGAATCAACATGGTAATTTCGCTTGAGACAAATTCAAGCGGAATTAGATCTCGTTTGAAGCAATTTCAAGCGGAATCATGTCTCCTATAAATACTTGATGTCCGGTGTCATTTAAAACGGGATTAGAAAGTTTGTTTCCAACGGCAAAGCTCTGTCGAGGTGTCTTCTAAATTGTAATCATTCCAGAATCAATATAAAGACAGTTTTAAAGTGAATCCAGCTGAAATAACACTGATACATTTTTTTCCGCCACTTGTATTGGTGAATTACTCTTCTGATCGACTCGTTTGGGTCTAAAAACGATCATACAACCAAAATACCCATGAACACTGAACCGGGTAAACGATCCTTATGAGCCGTTTAAGAACGTGTTTTACAATCATGTAAGCTATAGGTAAATATCAAGTGGACTGTGCATAATGAAGGGGAAAGATTTAAACTTAAAAGGTTTAAATCTTCGAAACGGGTCAAAAGAATTATGCGCATAGAATGAGTACTAGCCGTGTAATTCATAAAGATTACAGACCCTAACTAAAGACTTTGAGATAAACATGTTGATGTATGCTTAATGGTCAATTAGAAACAAGTTTTGAGGTTTAAAAACTTGAACGGGTCAAAAGTCTTTTAAAAAAAATGAATTTTAAAGTCAAGGGCTCGAAGCCCATTATTTTATGAATTCAGATGTTAACTTTAACTCCATATGATAGAGGATTAAATTACGAATTCGAAGGAAACAAGAATTTTGAATAATGGATAAATGAATTGGATGGAAATATGTTTATAACTTGTTGTGAAACCGTCAAAACTAACGTTTATGTTGGTTTTGATTTTAGGAATGTCTTATGGAACTCCAGATGAGGATCAAGCAAGAAAGGAGAACCGAACACATGTCTCGAAGCTTCCGCAACGATCTTATTTTGTTCTAGTTTAAAAAGTGGATATTGTAAACACTTGAAATTATATTTGGAATGTTTTTAAATTATGTAAGAAGTTTAACTTGGAAAAGTTTTTTTGTATGCTTGCATTTTCATATAAAATGCGTGTTTAATATTATAATATTGATTAATAGAGACGGGTCTTACATGTTGGTAATCAGAGCTCATGGTTAAAGAGTAAAGTGTGTTCGGTTCGAGGCTTGATCGCAAATCCGGTAAGTACATGTATATTAATGGTTCAGTATGATTAAAGTGTTGTGAACAACACATATGGTTATCGTGTAATACACGTTATACCAATAAAAACGATATAGAGTAGATATAGTCAACGAAATTACACGCGTTGATGCGTATAGTAGAAAAACCTTGTATTATAATACGGGCATCCTTTAATGTCGAAATTACTAACTGTCGTAAATGTTTAAGTTGAAGGACACTCGCATATGAAGATAGCGAGAGTTTAACAAATCGCGGATTTGACAAAGTAACGGTCCAAAGAACATGCTCATCAAGGACCTAAGTCGTGTGGCGATAGCGAACAAGACTAATGGCAAGAGAAGCCCGTTAGGGCAAGCATTACCAGGTGCACATTTTAAATTTAGTTACACAAATAGTAATATGCAACAAATAAGTAGAAATTGAAAGTTGCATATGTAGATTAAAAACTTGAAAAAAAACCCGAATAAAAAATCTATTCGGGATATTGTTTCCAAGAGAAACAAATAGAGGCATTACTTACATGGGTGTAATGTGAAAATTATAAAAAGGTCATGTATACCAGGTACTGATCGCTTACTCTTGCCAAGTAAGTGGTGAGCACGTGGTACCATGAACTTTTTATGATGGACATGCTTACATCCGATGTAGTAAGGACGGGGGTGAGTGGGACAAATTAAAAAGTACCCAAATGAATCAAATGAGCAAAATATTTGATAATAATGTAAACGCACAGCCGGGTGACAGAAGCGTATTAAATTAGGATAATGAGCCCGAGTGAAGGGACAAAGATTGATGTAAAATGATTAAGATATGTATTGGAAGGGGGTGTACTTACACTCGAACCCGGAGAATGCAAACATGTAAAATGAATAAGATATGTATTGCGAGGGGGTGTACTTACACTCGAACCCGGAGAATGCAAACATGTAAAATGATTAAGATACGCATTGGAAGGGGGTGTACTTACACTCGAACCCGGAAAATGAAAATATGCCTCCAAACGGACCGTTATTGCAAAACGTCAAATTTGAGAACGAAGTCGGAATATAAAAGTGAAGCGAGGTCTTAATGCATACCGGGAGGGTTGCTATAATAACGACTTCGGTAAAACACCCGGTTGATGGGTAGGAATTTAAGCACATGTGTAAACCAAGAGACGTGAACGCAGGCTGAAAATCAATAGATTTGGATTATGAGTTATGACTATAAAATTTCGTAAATAGAAATTTTGAATAAACATGTTCAACCATTTGAGGTTGAACGGGTTGAATAAAGAATAAAGTTGATCATTTATAAGTGATGGATTTCACATTAACAAGTCAAACAGGTTGAATACAATATAATGCCGGATGACACAAATAAGCGCTAGCCAAATAAAGGTAGAGTTAAAAGCAAACGAATAATGAGCCCGATAATGGGAAATAACCAAATAAGAATATATGCAAACCAAATAACAATGAGCATAAGAAAAACCGACGTATAAATGACGTGAGAAGTCATAGAGTAGGGAGAATGATCCGAAATAAAACGATTATAGCCACGAACTACAGTCAAGGTTAACAGATCTTAAGTTTGAAACCAAATGACTCTTCAAACAAAAAAAAAGAAAAAAGATGCCTTTACACCAAATATGTATTTTAAGAACAAAACGAGTAAAGAATGAACTACGGGATCAACATAACCTTTGGGGTTATAAATAATGGAAAGGTCTTTGAGACTAAAACGACCCACGAGTCAGGACTAGAAATAAATAGATTATAAGGACCTCGCCTTAAAGAGGCGAAAAGTCTAATAAAATAGCCCATAAGGCTAAGTGGTAAAACCTACGGGTTAATTAGACAATGTGAGGGAATCAATTGAGAATCCTCGCATAAAATAAAGACTGTAAAAGAATAAATTTTGGACTGTCAATATCCCGGTATGGATAATTGACAAAAGTTAAAGAGAAGATGCTAAACTAAAACTTCGGTTTTGGTAAGAAATGACGTTTTTACAAATATGAATTCTGATAGACGTATAAATAGTAAGCATGAAAGATATAAGTCTTGACATTGATAGGTGCAAGACGATATATTCGAAAAGTGATAATTTTGAAAATAAAAGGCTGACATAAACCTAAACATGACGTGATGTGATCACGGACACAAAAGTGATACAGAATACAACCACGTTGTAATATAAGTTACAAGATATGAAATTATAAACATGCAAAGGGCCGATGATGGCAATATAGTATACCCGAATAACGAGGTATGAGGTAAAATGGTGACCAATCAATTTAGGCGATAAAACAAGTTATAGTTAAAATAATGTTGTGACCTATGTAGAGCGTTTGTCAATGTAAAACTAGCGTGAAGTAAGTATGCTGACGGACTCAGTGACTGGATGTCCAAAAGACAACCCGGTCAAATAGGCGACAAAGATAGGAAATAAATGATAAAAGGTTACGGTCCAATAAAAACCTTATGCCGGAAAAGAAAGAATGCCTTGAAAAACGAAACTGAGATGGTTAGGTCCAAACCAAAGGACCACTTAAAGAAGGTTTCGGGGACGAAACCCTTTTCAAGGGGGGTGGACTTGTAACACCCCAAAAATATAAAACTTTATATTAGAACTATAAAGTATAAAATAAACAAGAATAAGTTAACTAGGGTAAGTAACCTAGTTAGTCATAAATCTTGTTATAACTAAGGAACATGAGTTAAAACACTTAGAGATTAACATGGTTTTTAGTTGGAGGGCCAAAAGTGTTAAAAAGGAAAACTTAATATTATTAAACTTAAAAATAAAATCCAAACACACCTTTAGATGTGTCTGGATCGAACAAGAACAGGAGAAGGGCGACCAACCCACCTTCAAACCCTAACTCTCACAAAAACTCACAAATTGAAGGCCCAAATCAAGTCAAAATCGAAATCTGAATATAGATTAGTGATCACCTCGACGAAGGGATCATAAGGTATTTAATTTCTATGGAAAAATCTTCATCCAAATTTCTGAGTGAGTTCATGAAATTCGAAATTGATGTTGCATGATTGTGGTATGGATGATATTGAAGTGAAATAGTGTTTAGGAGTAAACCCTAGACAAGTATATATTGAAATCATGCCTAGCTCAAGTAAATTCAGATTTTGTTGATGCTAAATTCATGTAAGAGATGTTTTTAGGGTTTTGATTGCTAAAAATTAGTGTTATGATGTCAAGAACATGCTTAAATTGAAAGCTGAATTCAAACAGCTCCTGATCAGAATTTACAGCCGACTTGTATTGGCTGTAACCTGAACAAAACGTGACAAAAACATGTGTTTTTTTAGTCTAAAATGTAATTCCAGGAAATATATTTAAAACCCCACTGGAATCGCATTTTTTCGACGAAAATTGAGCGTTTTATGAATTTTTCCGTATCAAAGGTTCAAGCTGTGTTTTCTGGCAGAATTTGCAGCCCATTACGAATGTCATAACTCAATTTAGGGATTTAGTTATGATCTCAAATTCTTACTGTAGATATTTTTAAGCGATTAAAAGAATCTCCCATTGGAATTTCGTCAATCGGATAAACGAAGAATTTTTAATGAATTTTTCCGTAAGCTACAGTCAGAAGTGACGAATTTGATTGCAGCTTAGTAAATGAATTTTTACGAATTTTTGGTAAAGAGTTAGATCTTGAAATTTTAACATAAGGCCTAACCCTCCGATAGGTATGCCACATAAAAAAATCATAATTTTTGAAGACTTGTAAACAGGTTAAACAAGTCACAAAAAACAGCCATTTTTCAGTGATATGAACTTGCCTAATTAATGTTAAAGCTTGGCTAAACAACTAGTTATGAAACTTGATTATAATAGGTATTCGGATGAATGCTAAATAGTATGATGAAACGGGTCTCGTTATAAAAGGAACCCTTGGTTCTTGCAAAAATGAATAAAGAAACTAGTCACGATAATCGTTTGAACTAGTTAAAGAAATTAGATGTATAATGAATTTGATGAGAAAACTAGTTAAAACGGTAGTGTAAGAATAATGCCTATCGGATATTTGACAAATTGCTTAAATGAATTGTTGAACTTGATTGTGTAATTGCTCGTGTTATAGGCCGTTTGACTTTTAAAAGTCAAACTGACCAATAATGAAATCAATTTGGTGATTTTGATATAAAGTCCGTAAGGTGAGATAGTCTTGATAATAATGACTAATCTAATCACCTTGCGAATGATAAAAGGTAGTTTGACGCTTGAAAAGAAGCTTGGGTAGAAGCGGGTCAAACGGAACTAATACGCGTGGAAAAGCATAATCGGAATTCAAGGTAAGTTAAGCTTACACCCCCTTGGTATTATGATACATTTACTTGTGAGTATTGATTTTTGAATTATGACAAGTATTTGAAAATACTATATTCCGGCATGATACAATGTAAGCCGGAATAAGGAAATATGGTAAGAAACCATAAACTATGGTAAAAAGGGGTAAAAACGGTAGACTAGTCGGGTGAAGACTAACCAATATGGAATTTTGAACCTCACGTTATAGGGTGAACCGTAATGGGTAAAAGTGATTGAATAAAAATCCGTACATGAGTTGACGGATAGATAAAAGGTTTGAAAAGATAACCATTTGGTGTAAATCTTAACGGGTCAAATAATTCAAGTAATGCCATTTAAGTAATAAGAACTCACGGTGTAAACCGGAATAGGTTTAAGGGGCGGGATGGTATTTAAAAATATCATCTTATGTTGATAAATGGTCACTTTCGGCTAAACGGGTCAAATGGTAAGTTAATACCATTTGACAATAATACTAATTGATGACCGCTTGTTAAGTGTTGTGATTTCAGGAAAGGACATACGGTTTGTAATGCTTTTATCTAGAAAATTTAAAAGCAAAAGATATTTAAACGGGTCAATATGTTGACCCGAGCCAGGTACGCATATTTTGCATTATAGCTAGAAGTAATAAGATGATCAAATATTAGTGAAAACCCTTCGTCGTATAATGAGGGACTGAAGTTGACCAAAATACCCATGAACACTGAACCGGGTAAACGATCCTTATGAGCCGTTTAAGAACGTGTTTTACAATCATGTAAGTTATAGGTAAATATCAAGTGGACTGTGCAAAACGAAGGGGAAAAATTTAAACTTAAAAGGTTTAAATCTTCAAAACGGGTCAAAAGAATTATGCGCATAGAATGAGTACTAGCCGCGTAATTCATAATGATTACAGACCCGAACTAAAAGACTTTGAGATAAACATGTTGATGTATGCTTAATGGTCAATTAGAAACAAGTTTTGAGGTTTAAAAACTTGAACGGGTAAAAAGTCTTTTAAAAAATGAATTTTAAAGTCAAGGGCTCGAAGCCCATTATTTTATGAATTCAGATGTTAACTTTAACTCCATATGATGGAGGATTAAATTACGAATTCGAAGGAAACACGAATTTTGAATAATGGATAAATGAATTGGATGGAAATATGTTTATAACTTGTTGTGAAACCTGAAGAAGGCAAGAAGACCAATGCTTGGGTCTTCCAAATGAATGCTCAAGAAGCGATCCAGAATGATAACGTGATAATAGGTACCTTTCTTATCAATGATGTTTATGCAAGGGTATTGTTTGATTCGGGTGCAGATAAGTCATTTATAGATTATAAGTTTTGTGAGCTATTAAATCTGCCTGTTAAAACCCTAAGCATAAAATATGAGGTAGAATTGGCCGATGGTACCATAGAAACTGCTTCAACCGTGTTAGATGGATGTTTCATATCCATTAGGAACCACTCATTTCCATTGTCTTTGCTTCCTTTGAAACTAGCTGGATTCGACATAGTAATAGGCATGGATTGGTTATCTCATAACCAAGCTCAGATCGTTTGTGATAAGAAGCAAGTGGTTATTAAAACACCTTATGGTGAGCCGTTAACAATTCAGGGAGATACCCAGCACGGGTTGCGTCAGCAAGTGTCTATGCTTAAGGCATCAAGGTGTATGAAGAAAGGTTGTGTTATTTATATGGCACAAGTGACTATTGATGAACCAAAGCCCAAGATCGAAGACATTCCCATCATTTCTGAATATCCAGACGTATTCCCTGAAGAACTACCTGGTTTACCACCAGATATGCAAGTGGAGTTTAGAATTGACATTATACCTGGAGCAGCACCTGTTGCAAGAGCACCTTACCGGTTGGCCCCAACTGAGATGAAAGAGTTGAGAACTCAATTGGATGATTTGTTGGCAAAAGGATTTATTAGACCTAGCTCATCTCCTTGGGGAGCGCCAATTCTGTTTGTGAAGAAGAAAGATGGCTCGATGCGTCTATGCATCGATTATCGTGAGCTAAACAAGGTTACAATCAAAAACAGATATCCATTGCCCAGGATCGACGATCTATTCGATCAGCTTCAAGGAGCAAGTTATTTCTCCAAGATTGATTTAAGGTCGGGATACCATCAACTGAAGGTTAGAGATGAAGATGTGCACAAGACTGCATTCAGAACTCGCTATGGTCACTACGAGTTCTTAGTGATGCCGTTTGGGCTCATTAATGCACCAGCAGCGTTCATGGATCTCATGAATCGCGTTTGCAAACCCTACTTGGACAAGTTTGTCATTGTCTTCATTGATGACATTCTTATTTATTCGAAAAATTAGGCTGGTCATGAGAAGCATCTTCGTTGTATTCTTAAACTTCTTCAACAAGAAAAGCTCTACGCCAAGTTTTCAAAGTGTGAATTTTGGCTTCGTGAAGTCCAGTTCCTTGGACATGTGGTTAGTGAGCGTGGTATCCAGGTGGATCCCGCTAAAATTGAGGCTATCATGAATTGGCAAGAGCCAAAGACGCCCACATAGATTCGCAGCTTCTTGGGTCTGGCAAGATATTACAGGCGTTTTATTGAAAATTTCTCAAGGATTGCTGCACCCCTAACTTCGCTGACTAGGAAGAAAATCAAGTTTGATTGCGGTCCTAAGCAACAAGAATCCTTTGAGATTCTTAAGCAAAAGTTGAGCAATGCTCCTGTGTTAACATTGCCTGAAGGAATGGAAGAGTTTATGGTATACTGCGACGCATCGCACACAGGTATGGGATCTGTGCTTATGTAGAAGGGCAAAGTTATTGCCTATGCTTCCCGACAATTAAAAGTGCACGAGAAGAATTACACCACCCACGACTTGGAGTTGGGTGCCGTTGTATTTGCACTAAAACTTTGGAGGCATTATTTATATGGTACCAAGTGTGTGATCTATTCTGATCATAAGAGCCTTCAGCACCTGTTCAATCAGAAGGATCTGAACATGAGACAGCGTCGATGGATGGAAACTTTAAATGATTATGATTGTGAAATTCGCTACCATCCAGGCATAGCGAATATTGTAGCAGATGCTTTAAGCAGGAAGGAAAGGGTTAAGCCCATTAGGATCAATGCCAAGAGCATTGTATTGAAGAACAGCTTAAATGAAAGATTGTTAGCCGCTCAGAAGGAAGCTGTGTTAGAAGCTAACTATCCTAACGAAAAGTTAAGCGTAACTGCTGAACAGTTATCTTATAGCAAGGATGGAATCCTAAGATTGAATGGACGAATATGGGTTCCAATTTATGGAGGACTTAGGGATGTGATTCTTCAAGAAGCCCATAACTCCAAGTATTCTGTTCACCCTGGTAGTGACAAGATGTACCAGGATTTAAAGGCAAATTACTGGTGGATAGGTTTGAAGAAATCTATAGCCACTTATGTGGCCAAATGTCTGAGGTGTGCTCAAGTTAAAGCAGAACACCAGAAATCGTCAGGTTTGCTAAAACAGCCTGAACTTCCCACCTGGAAGTGGGAAATGGTAACTATGGATTTCATCACAAAGTTACCAAAGACAAAGCGAGGAAATGATACTATTTGGGTTATAGTCGACAGATTGACCAAGTCAGTCCACTTCTTACCTATTAAGGAAACACACAGCTCAGATAAGTTAGCTCAGTTGTACGTGGATGAGATTGTATCTCTCCACGGAGTGCCAGTGTCTATTATCTCTGATAGGGTTACGAGATATACGTCTCACTTTTGGAAAAGCTTTCAGCAATCACTAGGCACTCGATTGAACTTCAGCACTGCATATCATCCTCAGACGGATGGTCAAAGCGAGCGTACTATACAAACACTCGAGGATATGCTACGAGTTTGTGTGATTGATTTAGGTGGAAGTTGGGATGATCATCTTCCGTTGATTGAATTTTCATATAATAATAATTATCATTCGAGTATTCAAGCTGCACCATTTGAAGCTTTGTATGGAAGAAAGTGCAGAATGCCAGTTTGCTGGGTGGAAGTTGGAGATGTCCAACTAACAGGACCTGATATAGTCCTGGAGACGACATATAAGATTGTGCAGATACGTGATCATCTCAAAGCTGCCAGGGATAGACAGAAAAGCTACGCAGATAAAAGGCGTCAACCTTTGAAATTCGAGGTAGGTGACAAAGTATTACTTAAGGTATCACCCTGGAAAGGGGTAATGCGATTTGGCAAGAAAGGTAAGTTAAGCCCAAGATACATAGAACCATTCGAGATCATCGAATGTGTCAGAACAGTGGCTTACAAGTTAAACCTGCCTGAAGAGCTCAGTGGAATTCATATCGTGTTCCACATCTGCAATCTGAAGAAGTGTCTAGCTGATGAATCGCTAGCCATGTCACATAAGGATGTGCATATAGATGAAAGCTTAAAATTTGTTGAAAAACCTTTGTCGATCAAGGATCGACAGGTTAAGAAGCTTCGTAAGAAGCATGTACCGATTGTGAAGGTAAAATGGGATGCCCGTAGAGGTCCCGAATATACGTGGGAGGTTGAGTCCACAATGAAACAGAAGTACCCTCACTTATTTCAGTAAATCTCAAGGTCGAGATTTCTTTTAAGGGGGTGAGGATGTAACACCTCAGAAAAATCCGTCCAATATAATAAAGACACGTGTCATGGACCTTAAACGTGTTATAAACCTGGATCATGATAAAAGATAACCGAAGGAATTAAAAGTGTCAACATGTTAATTTATACCTCTGAGTGACCTTTTAACGTTTCCAATTCATGGTAAAACAATATTATCCTTTCAAGAAATGTCTGTTAAAGAAATCCAAGGTATCTGAATTAAACCTTGAGAGAAATAATTCAATTGTCAAGTAAATGATCATGTGCCAATAACGACAATTCTACATTCATTATCCTTTCCAAAAGACTCCAAGGCAACACCATTGCATGGCAACACTTTCAAGATTGATCAGACCTGATCAAGTGGACCCATTGTGTTGATAGTGACTAAAGATACGAGTTATAAAAGATTGCATGGTCAAATGTTAGAAGTTCACAAGTTTTTGTCTTCTAACCAAGTCTTACGGACCGCAAAGAGACCACCTTACGGACCGTAAGGTGGCTGATCTGGGCGATAAAGATTAAAAGCGGATACGGACCGTAAGGACTTTAGCTTACGGTCCGTAAGACCTGTAACTGGGCAGAAAATAGTGGACAACTACAGGTTCAGCCGGTTCCACCGCCTTAGATGCATGGTTTTCGAATTCAGGGGCTGCACAAGTGGTTTTTCATGCATAGGGGACACTTGGATTCATCAGGGATCAATGGTAGATTCATGTGGAGTGATCTTGTGCAATTAAATTACCTATATAAGGAACATAAGTTGCAACATTTTTCTTGCTCAATTGAAAATCATTCTCATACACTTTCTAGAGCTCTCTGGACTTCAAGCAAGTTTTCTCAAGTTCCTAATTCGTGCTAAGGACCATTGTGAGTGTTCTTAGCCTTCCTAATTCATGTTTTATTAGTTTAATGACCAAAAGTCAAAGCCGTCGTAATTAAGCTTTCACTTAGTGATTAATCACTAATGGTCCAGTCATTTTTTGAATTGAAAGTGGCTATGAGTTGGTAATTATGTGGGTAATAAACCCTTAAAAGGGCACCCTCTGATTTCCACTCTAACTAGGTCAATTGTCGGGTCAAACTTAATATTAAAAAGTCAATAAAAAGCTATTTGGCAAATAAACTCATAATTAACAATGTAGAAGCCATGAAACCTGTTTTAACACTTATATAACTTGGTAATTAATGTAAGAAAATGTCTAAGTATGTTCAACCCGACAATTTTGAGCATAGGCTCGGTTCGGAACCGAAAGTCGCAAAAGTAGACTTTTGCTTTGACTTTCAGTTCTGACCCGATTTAGCTTGGTTTAGATATGCCTTAGAGTTCCTTTAGGACCAGTTTATAGGTTAGTATAACCCTCTGAGGTTATACAACTTGGTTCCTAATTAATCCGATTAATTTGCATGTTTCCTTTAATTGCTTAAATGTTGACCATTATGCCCTTTTGACCTTAAAACGAGATTTTTGAAAATGTGAGAGGACAGAAACCTTTGTTACTGATTTATAAACATGTCCTAAAAATTTGACATCAGTTTGAGGTCTAAATTAGGATTTATGCTCAATATTGTAATTTGAAAGTTTTTTATTAATTAAACGGCATTATTTGCATAAAGCCTATCTAAACCTAAATTTTTACCCAGTGATGTAATATAATATTTTGGGATTTTTGAAGATTTTTATTTATTTTTAAACTGATCATGGCATAGGGTTCTTGCTTTGATTCGGTAATTGTCGGTTATACCATTTTTGCTAATAAAATGAGTTTTACATAACATATTGATACCAAATCTTTTGCTACTGATTTTATATGATAGATAAAATATTTTAAGCCTTCTGGGCTGATAAAAATCTCAGCTTTCATTATATAACCCGAAAATCGCTTAAAACCGACTTTTACGCGTTTTAAGCGCATAGTATGGGTTAAAACTATTTTTGGCATATAAAACTTAATACCTACTGATGTTTTAAGTAAATTTTATAACTTAAAAGTAAGCAAAAGTTTTAAACTCAGATTTCCAAATTTGACCTTTAAAGCTTATGTGAAATTACCAAAATGCCCCTACGGTGCATAGTTTGGTTATAAACGATAAATTTCACATATATGCAATACCCTACTGATATAACTTATTAAATTATCTATTTTTACTGATTATTTTAGACCAGAACCTTAGATTATTATTTAACCTCTTTTATAATCTTTAAAATGACCAAAATACCCTTACGGGGCTTAAATTGAGTTTAAATTCGTTTTGGGCATAATGGAAGGTATCCTACTGATATCACAACATATTTAAGGCATATTAACTTAGGAAACCTGTTCATGACTCATCTGGTTACCCGTTATGTATTTATCGCATTCGGTACGATTTATGTAACTAGTTTGCATAAATTAACCGAAATGGGTCAAACCTTATCATTTTCACTTCAAAATCCAGAATGTGTTTAGTTTACCCATATTATACAAGTCTTCATACTTTTCGGGTCTAAACCACATTCTAATCCGGTCTTCGCTTAATCATGCGTTTTGAACCGTGTACCTTTCTTTAAAACTAACCGGTCTAAGTTTAAACTTAAGCAAGACCCGTTAGGAATCTAATAGGTTAATTAAAACCTTCGTTCCAGATTTAGGAGACCAGTAAAAGATACTTGCACTTGCTGAATTATACGGCTAGGATAAACTTGTGTAATTTGCTCAGGTAATTACTTTTAACTTATTTTCCCTTATACGGGCTTGGGATACGGTATATAAAATACCGCTTGGTAGGGTATTGAATTTTTAATCGTATGAAGGTTAAATCATTGAGATAACCCGTTTAATTTGTTTTGTTTAGTCTAAGCCTTTGGGGGGTTAATGACCATGTCCTGGATATCCTCGGCACATTCATTGAAATGGCCCCGACTTAAGCACGGGGTGTAGGCATACACCTGCCGGTGCGTATGTAAAATAATGTACCCACTTGTTCGAGAATAACTCGTCGTGGGATATATTATGTTGTGTGTCTATTAATCTTTAACCCGGTTTTCATCCCAGGCTACTGAACGTATAATAAACATGTAATTCTTTAACAAGTTTATTTTTAAATAATTATCCCAAGTTATAAAAGATATTTTGTGCCTTGTGCATTCAAATCAATTTTCTAAAACATTTTCAAAATGAGTCAGTTAATTATATTTACCAGTGTAAACTGACGTATTTTCCAAAAAGGCTAAGTGCAGGTACTAGACGGAATAGGCTGGCTACTCCTAGCATCAATAAAGAGTCTTGCAAGCTTAGATGTTTATAAATCTGTTGAACAATGATCCTTTTAACTTTGATCCACATGTGGATCCCTTACAGCCGTTTTTGTAATAATTGATATTACTTCCATTCGGTTTGTAATGTTTTTATGTTTCGACTTCCGCTGTGTATTAAACTGTGATAAATTGTCTATGATGATATCAACTACGTCACGATACTCCCCACCGGGCCCACCGGTAATACGTGGAAATATCAGGGTGTGACAGAGCTGCTGCTCGACAGTAAGGAAACGAGCATCAAATCCTGGAAAAGGTGTAAGAGCAGCAGGTGGATGTGCAAAAGGAGACGGTGATGAATGTGGAGGAACAAAAGTAGTCTGACAGGGACACGGTGGGGGACGTGGAGTCAGCTCAAGCTCCAAAACTCTATGACTCAAAACCTCAAACTGTAGCTGAAGCGATAAAAGCAACTCATCCCGTGTGTAGCCAACCAAATGAGAGGGATGATAGGGGTCTGAAATCAGCATATAGTATGGTGGGAACCATCGGAGTGGCTCGTCAAGTGGTGAAGAAGTGAAGGGAGCAAATGGTGTAGTCTGAGGGACCTGAAGAAAAGCTGCTGAAGCAAAAGGATCGTAACTAGGATGCTGGCTTGAAGTACCTTCCCCTGGTCGGGGTGCAGGGATGTCCTGAAGGAAAACAATCGGCAAATTTGTACGATGGACATCAGACTCTACAGGAGGGAGATGAGCAACATCAGCGGGTGCGGGTGGAGGAATAAATGGTTCAACAGCTGGGAGATCAACAGGTGCAGGAACTGGGTCAGGAATAAGAGGTGCAATATCAGGTTACCCAAATGGAATATGATCGGCATCGGGAATTGACTCAGGGTCATCAGGTGCAACATCAGGCTGATCAAAATGAATAGGGTCCGGCTCGGGGTCATGCTCGGGGTCGTGTGGAGGAGATGGTGCATCAGACATAGCGGTGTCATCATCAGAATCGGTAGCATAACGCTGCAGTCCTGCCGCCTGCAGGGCTGAGGATGTCACAGACTCAAAGGAATCTGAAACCGAATGTAAACTAGAATCAGAGGATATCTCATCGATAGGAATCTTAGGAGGTGGGACAGCTACAACATCTTCATCTATCTCCCCATCACCCTGGGCATCGACTGGAGGACCATCAACAAACAAATTGATATCGTCATCAAACAAATCATCGAAAGGCCAATCCTCGGGTGGAATGACCACGAGAGGTACGACATCGAGGATCGGAGCCACGATGTGCTCACCATCGGGGTGACCAATGATGAGGTGATCGTGAACTGGAGCAGGAATGTCAAAAGGATCCTCGTCAGGGAAACCATCAGCAATAGGTAAATCATCGCCAAAGTCTGGTAACGCGAATGGCTAGAAGTCGTCCTCGTCCTCGGATTGCATATTAGGATCACTCTCAGTGTCCGACGTAAATATCTCTGGCTCGGGTATAACCTTTTCTTCTGAGACAACAACCATCGGGTCATGGGTATCAGACAGCCCACTCTCTGAAGATGACATGATGTCTGTAACATAACAATCATAACATGTGAACATATATTAACCACTAACACTCAGTATATGCAAACAAAGCAATCATCACTTAGTCAGTTATTCACGTTATCCTTCATGAGAACTTTCTATCTTTCCTAGTCTACCCCATCCAGACTAAACCACCAATGTGACCTTGCATTGCTTTTCTTGTCTTTTGTTTTGTAAATCGTTTATTCCATGGATCTGGGCGTTTTGTGTATGCAATGAAAAGTACTTTGTAAAAATGTTTTCATGGGAGAGCCCTAATGATTGTAGTCTAGACTCGAGATGGAATCCTAATTCGCTACAATCGAAGCTCTGATACCAAACTATCACACCCTGGCTTTTCCGGAAGCGTGATTATGTGTGACTTGCTTAATATCATTGCATTCAACCATAACAAACATCTATATGATAAAACCATGATGTTCATCCATAAATTAAGTTTTAAAACATTACAATCGTCATTGTTTAACCACAAACCAAGACTTCAAATTCAAGTACATAACAACCCAAGTTTTAAGTTCCAATCTGGACTTAGCAAAAGACACTACTAAAAGCTAGGCTTTGAACTATGTATCTTATTCAAGATAAGATGCACAATCCAAACCCTTCGACACTGGATGACATCTTTTATTCGAAGACACAACTTGACATCTTGAACGCCTGCCAGATCCATAATCAATTTCCTGAAATACATGTAGTTTGAAAACATCAACAGAAGTTGAGCGAGTTCATGTGTTTTGTATGTATGCACGAACATCCTTGTAAACATTTGTAAGTATGTATGTATGTACTTGTAAACCGGTTTGAAAGCAACAAGGAAACATATCAATTAATGTGTAGCTAATACATTAATATGTGTGTAATGGTGTAGGAATGGCTCAATCCTTAATGTGTATTTCGTACCGGGCCATCCGGCGGGAAGGACATAGTCGCCTCATGGTCCAACCCGCGGGCTCATGGGCGGGGCTCGCAACACCCAATAGATCTATCACTCATGCCCCTCGGTCCTTAAACAAGGATTAATGGTCTTTAGTTACTTGCCTACCCATTCACATGATCTAACAGTTCATTCCTTAGCTAACCATACCATTTATAATCGTAATCGTCTGTAACATGTGTTTCACCCCCGAAGTTATAAAACTAAAAACTGTTAAAAGAAAAGGGGGACATGAACTCACAGTCTTGCGTTCTTCGATCAAATAACTCAAAGCTTCTTTCCAATTGCACGACTACCTACAAACGTGCTATGGTCTATTCGACGGATGGGTCATGCCTTGACTTTAGTCATAATTAGTGTCTTTGAATCACGTTTCTTTGTGTCATCAATATTATTCCAAGTTATATAATTATTTGTTAAAATAATAAATATTTTAACTTAAATTATATTTATTAAATTTCGGAATATTTGTTAAAATAATATATTTTAACTTGACACATTTATGAATTTGTACATGTATAACTTCCCCAAGGATGGGTGTATTCATACCCGTATCCTTAACCTTGTGTATTTTTCCCAAGTATCGGTGGCGTATTCCGGTGTATTTATACGTACGAGGATACGTATTCTTATTGTGTTCATTAAGTATTCATATACTTAATTTTTGTATTAATTTTTCTGGAATAATACTTCTAATAAAACTTTCACCAATATATATTCTCAAAATATATATTTTAAGAAAACTTACATAGAAAAATCATTTATATTTTTTCCCTTGGCAAAAATAATTGTATTTTCATTTAAACCTTAAAAATAATATATTTTCAAGTTTATCTTAGAAAATATACATAAATCTATTTTTCACCCTAAACAATGTATTCTATGTTTATTTAAGAAAATATATATTTTCTCCCAAAAATAATATATCTTCTAATAATTTCAAAAAAACATATATATTTTTCTCTACTAAAAAATAATATATTTTCTTCTTGTCAAAATATGATATATTTTGTAATAATTGTAAAAATCATATTTTTGTTCCCTTAGTGTCTAAAATACCGTTTACCAAAATATACTTATGAATTTAATTCCGGAATATTTATGTAAGTTATATTCCTTGTTCGGTTTCTCCAATATTTTGGGTATTAATTATATATTTATTTCTTGGAACTTTGGTAACATTTTGTATTGTAAATTTCTGGGTATTTTGGTGAGTTATATTATTTCAAGTCCTAAAATAATATAACTAATACACATAATATACAAATAATCACACACATGGTGACATCTAAATATATATTCTCCTAAATACATATTTAGTCACTTTTATTATCAAAAATCAACCTCCAATATTTTGTAATTTTTGTAACAAAATTTAAGGCAAACTTTATATAAAAATCATGGTTAAGAATATACTTGTAAATATTTGTTTAAAAATATTTTTCTAAGTGTTTAATTTCTAGAAAAATTTTGCCATAGTTTCCCCTTAAAAATTGAGGTTTCCATGCTTTCAAAGCATATCATTTTCTTTTATTAATCATCACAATCAGCAACAAATCTAATAATACTTACCAAGTGCCACAATTAAGCCATAATCACAACTTCATGAACTTGAAAGTTTATAAAAATTTGTAGTAACTTGCTAGTGTGTTTAGTAGGCTTAGTTACCCTTTAAAGTGTGGTTGTTTATTTAAAAACATCATTCTTGAAGAATTTAGATGTTTACAACATGTAAAATATTTTGCTAAAAATATATCTTCTCAAATTTTCTTGTTAAATACATGCTTCTACACTTGATTAACCACTAAAAATGTGATTAGTTTCTTTAAGAACCAAGTTTATGTAAATCTTGTATTTTAGCTTAGTTTCTTGAGAAATTAGTTTATGAAATCATCCATTTATATGATTTACATCATACTTTGATCATCATTTTCATGAAAACATCTTATACTTCAAGTTCATGCTTTTACATAAGGATGATCACTTTGATTTCTAACATAATCATCCTCTCATCTTGCTAGATTATGTCTTTAATCACCATCTAGCAAGTTCTTATGATGTTTAACATCATAAACACAAGTAATCATCAATTAATACTCACACATACATTAAACAACATGTATTCTTATGATTTTTAGTCTTATGTTTAAGATTTAAGTTCTTGATCATTAGTGTTGTTCATGATTATTTACTTGTAACATCTTTTAACCAACTAAACAAGATGTATAATGGGATTTAGATGATCTTACTACTAGCTCAAGGCAAGGGATGAACACAAGATGAAGATGATGATGAATGAGGTGGTTAATGGCTTGTAAGAGAGGTCCTTCCACTTCCAAGAGCTCCTAGCTTCTTATGCTAGCTTCTTACACCTTTGTGATTACTTGAAATGGATGAAAGTTGAATGAAAATGGTGGTGGTGCTTGGTGTGGTTTCGGCCGTAGGTAAGGAAGGGAGAGGGAGAAAGAATGATGTTGGTGATGGTGTGAAGAAATGAAGTGAAGGAACTCTTGGTTAAACTTTATAAACTCCCAACATTATTTTCCCTAATGTGTAATGTGTCATCAAAAGCAAGAGACAAGATCAAATTTAATAAGCAAATAAAATCAAGGTGGGGGCCACCTTGTAACCGTGTAGTTAGGGGGGGTCTTGGTTAAGTTGAAATGGTTAGTTAAGTTAGTTAGTTAGATTATAAGTGTTTTAGTTAGGGTATTAGTTGTTATAATGTTATATAGTGTGTTATGATGTTCGGGGACCATAACTAGCCGGAAATGATAAAACAATGCTTCTAGTGACAATTTGGTGTTTCGGGTAGTGTCCGGTTGTTCGGTTGGTTACCGGTTCGTTAAGGTGCTAAACTATGCAGTTTATTGTTCTTTATGTTACCTTTTGTGACACTTTTGATTCCCGACACTTAGGAAAGCATTCTGGACCATTTAACCATATTTCTGCATGATATTAAGCTGTTTAAATGCTGATTTTTGCTGAATTCTGCAGTTTATGTGAGTTTTAGACACTTTCCGGCACTTAAACTATCTCTAGGAAGGCAGTTTTATGATCCTTACTTTCCTACACACTATACTAGTGTAACTCTTGGTTTCTGGCTCATTCTGTGTCTCAATACCATGTCTGTCTATGTACTGAACTCCGTCAGCAATTTTCTGATTTGTCTGATAACTGTGCTATCTTTGTTTCGTGCATCATTTGAATCAGTAGAGTATTGTATGCAATAATGGTATGACATTACGCAAAATGTGATGCACACATGACTACTACCACCGAAGGAGTCATTCCTGGCCTATGACTACTACCACCGAAGGAGTCATTCCTGGCCCAAAACTGGTTGATGCCTCCTTATCTATTGACACTCCCTTCCTCATATTATCCATTAAATTTTCTTCTTCTAATTACAATCTTTGCCGCAGCCACATTCTTGCTTTTCTCACTTACCAGAAATTGTATGGTTATGCTGATGACACCATTGAAGTGCATACTAACTATACTTTTAAATGGCACTTCCTCCCTTATCACGAATTATCTTATCTGACACTCCAGTTGCTGCTTTTGGTACCGTCCATCATTCTTGTCGTGGCTCCTTGGTCTGGTGGCTCCAACAATAAAAGCAGGTTCCTTAGTCCTATATCAGTCGCTAATTTTAATTTTAACCTTGTTTTATCTCTTCAACCAAGCACTCTATGGGATTTCTGTATATTATTTAAAGAACCCACTCTTGGTCGAAAAAAAGTAGAACTATTATTTCTAAAAAGAAGTGTTTTTTTAAAGAAAGATAACTACTACACACTCTCTAATTCTACTACTAAACTACACGTACTTTTTTTGTCCACCACAGAGATTGAACCATCACCACTTTTAAAGGCAAAACTTTATCCAACACCTTAGTATCGATTGGACAAAGACTGTAGCGGCCTGTATTTTGACACATATGTATATATACAAATATACCATATAATCTTGTAACACATGTCATTCTTTCGAATACGTAAAGTACAAAGTTAACTTTTGATACGTCAAGAGACTAAATCTGCTATGTATGAAAAGTTGCAAGTCCAAGGCCCAAAAGTGTCATTTATGAAAAGATGACATTAAGAACTGTAAAGCACTTCTATTCTATTACGACCCGTAAGGCAATATATAAAAAAACTTTACATCCGTTGATGTTCCCATCCATGGTTTTGAGATTATGGACCATAATGTTGGAATTTTATAAATAATAGTATATAATAGTGTAAGACCCTTAATTGTTTTATTGAAATTTCATATAAGTTTCGCGTATAAATGTGTTTATACAAATACACATACATTTGAAAATACGAGTTTCTTAAAACATCTTGAAATAGGGGTGAGCAAAAGGAAAAACCCGACCCTACCCGACCATTACCCGACCCGACCCGAGAACCGATCAAACATAGGTCCAAGTCGGGTTTCACAATGAAAAGAACCGAGAACCGACCCGACCCGACCCTATTTTATATGAAAAATTGGAACCGATCGAAATACCTAGGAACTTGGATTTGGGTCGGGTTGGGTATATTTTCGGTTCGGTTCTCGGTTATTTTCAGTCCGGACCTCAACTTGCTCACCCCTATCTTGAAATTTAAAACATTTCAACATAATATCGTTGTTTAATCGCGTAATGACGAAACGTAATGCAGAAACTTAAATTTTTTATCGTGTTTGGTTCTTTAATGAGCTCGATCGTCATCCGGTACTTCAAGATATACCTACATTTCATAAATCATGAAATGTGTTAGTCATATGAAGTTTATAACATGTCTAAACAAGTCCGTAAGACAAAACAAATAAAACAAATAATTTTCGCCACTTCTGTAGCCTGTCGCGCCCGCCACAGGATAGATATAAGCTTTCGCGGGGCGCAAGAGCCTGTGGTGGGGCGTGACGCCTGAGTACGTTACTCGTCGCGGGGCACGACAGCCCCTTTTTCACAGAAAGTTCAGTTGCTGGAGCTGCATTCTCCCAGCATTGCCATTTTCACCTAAAGGCTCTTAACTTTCACAATTTTCATCCGTTTTGCATGAAACTTGTTTCTAAATGATCGTAAAACGTTTGCCTACTTATTTAACCCAAAATACTTAACTCGGATTCATAACTTTTAAGAATTACGCAGCCACTACACGATTTATGCTCATAATTCATTTTGACCCGCTAAGGGATTTAAGCATTCGAGCTTAAATCTCGCTCCTTTTTTCTTACCTCTTATTTCCACACTATGACTGCTTATATTTTTCCACCACAACAATATTTGTGGTGGATTTCTTATAGTGAAATCATATTTTCCAAAATTTATCCTTCGGTTTAGAAATTTACGAAAAAGACTCATTACGAGGCATTAGACCAAAAAGGCTAATATCTTTCACTTTCACACTTATCCAAAGGATTTACTCGATCATAAAACTTATTTTCAAACTACCCTTAAGGGTCGTTTGCCCAGTTTATCATTCAAGGGCGTTTTGGTAAACGTTAGCCCTTTCTTTTATGACGAAGGATTTTCAACAACAAGTTTGATCAAATCGCACATTTAGCTATAATCCTATTGAAAAATCATTATGTTTCTAAGAACGCAATGACTACAATTTAGATTATTAGGTTTACCTATTAAAGTAACCCAATGTTCATTCTTGACTCCGTTTAACTCTCATCGAACCTTAAGTTCTCAATGAGAGTTTGACCCATTATACATACCTGACTCAGGTCAAAGCATGTACTCGCTTTTAATACCTTGCCTTAATAATCACTAATTATTAGCAACGCAAATTCCATACGCTATTCACCCCTGTGAGCATAAGACTCGGCAAACAATCATTAGTCGATATTGTCAAATGGTGATAACATCACCATTCGACCCGTTTGGCCTAGATGACCAAACATTTTGTATTTATAACTGAATGGTATTTATTTACCATTTCATTGATTTGACCCATTATGGATTTTCACCATATGGTCATATTTCTTAAATCCTTTTCTTACGCATTTAACCCATCATGGCTTACGCCATAGGGTGTCATTTAAACTTCAACTTTTATTCATCTACACGTGACTAAGTAAACGTTTTACCCTTATTATTCCTTATGGCTTACACCATAAGGTAACCTTTCAAAAACTCATTGTATGTTCGCCATTTCATGACTAAATTACTGTCTTGTCCTTTTTACCATCAAATACGGTTTTTCATCATTTTCACTTGTTCCGACTCGTATCATTTCGCGTCGGAAAATCATATTTCAAATATTAATTTATCGTATTCATAACCCATATAATAAATAAGTAATCTACAAAAAGGGTGTAGGCTTTACTTACCTTGCATTCCAATAATGCTTTTCTCCCGTATTTGATTCATTTGACCCGCTTCTTTCCCAAGCTTCCACCTAGCTTTTCAAGCGTCAACTATCATTTATAATTCATAAGATGGTTAGATTAGTCATTGTCAATCACGACTATTCACCTTACGGATTTTATGTCGAAATTATTAATCGATCTTATTATAGGTCAGTTTGACTTTCAAAAGTCACTGTCTTTTAACATATCGAATGCACAATTAAGTTCAACAATTCATTTAGGCATTCCATCAATTACCCGGTAGGCGTTATTTTTAGGCCACCGTTTAAACTAAATTTTCCAACCACGTTCATTTCATTTTTATCACTTTAACAAGTTCAAGCGATTATTAATATCAAGTTAACTTAGCTCTCGATTATCAAAGCTAATTTATTCATTCTTTATGCAAGAACTAAGGGTTTTCATCTATATGTAAAAACCCATTTCATCATATTACTAGGCATTCATCCAAATACCTAATGTAATCAAGTTCTACATACAAACTAGTAGATAACATAATTTCTTTATAACATCTATTTCATTATATCATATAAAAACCCATTCCATGGTAAGTATGAACATGCACTCAAACGTATAAATTGTTCAAGTATCTTGCTTTTACTATCATGTATGATGATTCTAAACACATGTATATTATCAACTTCATCATATAATCAAAACCCACTTCATAATCTACTTAAATCACTTACAAGTGATCTTATCTCAATTATCTCATAATTTCATCATGTCTAACGAAATTAAGCATACATAAACACTCAATTTCATCTTTGGAACATAATCCAACATTCTATTTGCAAGTAATCTACTTGTCTCCAATTTAAACTTTCACCAATCTAGGTTTTAAGACATACCTTATGATCCCCTAGTTTAGGTGATCAATAATCCGTGTTCGTGCACTAATTTAAGCACCAATTTGTCTTCAATTTTGAGGATCTTTGATGAACTAGGGTTACACCCTCTCTCCACCTCCTGATGATCGACCAACACACACTCACTATGTGTGTGTTGTGTCTTAATTTTTGTTTTATAATTCAAGTTCTCTTTTTGGCAACCTTAGTCCCTCAAGTTAAGTTTTAATTATATAAGACTACAACTCCATGTTTTATTAGCTATTTACATGTTACTAACTAGGTTCATTAGTTTCTAGTTATTATGTTTGTGGGTTAACTTTTACCTCTACGGTACTTTACCCGTTTTTTAATATTAACGTGGTTTAATTACCAAACCCGTTTTTGTGGTGTTACAAGTCTATCCCCCTTAAACAGGTTTCGTCCCGAAACCTTTCTTACGTAGTTGCTTGAGTTAAGCCCAATGGAGTTGGTTTCATTTCCATTTGAACGTTGCTCATATCTTTAGTTCTTCAATAATCTTACCAGGTAAAGATGGTTGTGTCCTTCGGGCTCCAAAGTGGGGCACGATTCTTTTCTTGCTTGAAATCTTATCTCTGAGTCAAGCCTTATCATAGGCTACATCATATATGCCTTTTATGTGTAATGCCCCATGAGCCGTTACTTTCGTCTTGTATTCCTTGTCTCTGTCCTTTACTAAGTTGAGCAACATGCGGCCGCTCAGTTCATACGAGTCTGTCAACATGCTTATTCCAATCTGACCCTATTATGGCAAGTGCATTAAACATGTTTTAAATTTAATTTAACCTTAACCAGTCTTACCGGTTAGACTTATCAGCCACTGGTTATACTAACTTTTCGTTTTCAAAGATTTTCTTTTCGAATTTATCATTTTGCACCTAATGGTGTCAATACGTGTTTCTTTCAATGTCAACCGTCTCCTGATCCATCTCATACTATTTATATTTGCTTAAATGTTGTTTCTTACTAAAACCGAGTTTTAGTTCAATGTCTTATGTTTAACTTATGTCAATAGCTCGCATCAAGAAATTGACAACCTAGCATTTTCTTCTTTTGCTATTCATACCTTACGCATGAGAATCGTAACTGGTTTCCTCGCTTTGCCTAAATAATCCATAAGCCCATTTTTATTTAGCCTCATAGGCTATTTCTTTAGGTTTCCACCTCTTTAAGGTGAGGCCCCTATTGTTCATTTCCTTTTATTCGTGACCCGAAGATCATTTTGGTCACGTAGACCTTTACACTATTTATAACCCGAAGTTCGTGGTGATCCCGTAGATCATCCCTTTACCCGTGTCATTCTTTAATTGTTTTTGGTGTTAACACACTTATTTATGGTTAAAAGAAGTCAGACAATCATTTACCCTATCTTTTCTTTTATCCGCCGATCATGGCCCTTTTGACCATGAAGGCTAATTTATTTCTATTTCTACTATGGTCCTTAGGCCATGTTTGATCCGTATTGGCAATGTTTGCGTTTCTACGACCCTGTGAGTCATTTATGCCGCATTCGCTTGCCGGATCTATTGTTCGTTTCCTCCCAATTGGGTGAAGATCACTTGCATCTATGCCTGGCGGAAGGGTCAAATGACTGTCACAACTACCATCTTTAGTGGCAACCACAACATTTTGTGTATGTTTCCTAAAACACTCATTTTCATACACCGTCTGATGGTATCCGCGCGATTATAGTCCATGACTCTCATCGTCTTCCGTTCGGAGCATTCTTCCGATTCTATG
Organism: Helianthus tuberosus; assembly: GCA_030545235.1. Classification (NCBI taxonomy): domain Eukaryota; kingdom Viridiplantae; phylum Streptophyta; class Magnoliopsida; order Asterales; family Asteraceae; genus Helianthus; species Helianthus tuberosus. Next base: position 112,806,316 of record CM060373.1, read on the forward strand.
ACTTCTTACGTCATTTACTCGTCGGTTTGTCTCACGCTTACCGTTATCTGGTTTACGCCTATATTTCTTTACAACCCGTTACCCAGGTTCTTTATCTTAATGTTTTAACACTCCCGTTACCTGGTTTGCGTTTTCTTTTATATTCTTTCACGACCCATTACATAGGTTCATTAATATTTCGCGCTCCCATTATTCGGTTTGCGCCTATATTCATATTTAATCACGTTCCATTACCGGGCTCATTATTCTTTTGTTTTAACGATCCCGTTTCCCGGTTTGCGCTTACATATACTATCAAGCATTATACTTTATTTGACCTATTTGACTTGTTCATGTGAAATCCATCACTTATGAACAATCAAACTTTATTCTTTATTCAACCCATTCAACCTCAAAATAGTTGAACATAATTATCACAAATTTTATTTGAGAAATTTTATCATCTTTTAGTCATAACTCATAATCCGAGTCTTTTGACTTTTAATCCGCGTTCCCGTTTATCTGTTTACGCATATATTTAAAATCCTACCCATCAATTGGGTACTTTACCGCAGTCATTATTAATGCAACCATTCCGGTATGCATTGAGACTTCATTTTGACCTGTTTGGTTGTTTTAGCGAAATCCATCACTTTTATTCAACCAAACATTTATTCTTTATTTGACCATCCTTGATGGCCTTATAAACCATGAATGATGATTATCATCATCATTTCTTTCTTTTCTACGACCATACTCAACGACTTTGATCATCTTTCCATGTGGGCAATACCTCCGTTTCTATGACCCCGCGGGTCACTTATACTTTGGTTTTACATGTCATTTTGTCAACCATGGCTCTTTCGTCTATAATGAGTTAATGACTTACTTCACGAATTTCCTTGGGTCATTTATTTCTATGTGCGCCATATATCGTTTTTATGGTTCCCACGAAAACCATTTATACGAGTATGCCTATAAGATTTCTTGATCCAAGGATCTTTTAACTTTTCATTCGCCTCGACCTTACCACATCAGACGTAAATGTGCTCATTATAAGAAGTTCATGGTATCATGTGTTCACTAGTTACTTGGCCAGAGTAAGCGATCAAGGCATGGTATGCGCGGACCTTATTATAACTATCACATTACTCCCCATGTAATTAAATCTTTGGTTCATGTCCAATTTCTGATTTTATTTGGTAAAACCTTGTTTAATTGTTATTTAACAATTATTAGTTTTACCCTTTTCATATCAAAACGTATAGAATGCTTTCCTTATTATATAACTTTTATGCAATCACATTCATTGATGTGACCATTACTTTTTCTCAATAAGATTCATTTCGAGAATATCTACTTGGATGGTTACTCTCATCCAAGTTTCTATATGACATGAATTCTTTTATTGTTTTGTTATTCATGATTGTGAATACACGTATTTCTACTAAATTTTCCTCTGGGAAACATCATCCTAGATAGGTATCCTATCCAGGTTTTCCAAGTTTTCATATTTCATACGCAACAGTAATTCACTATTTATTTGTTGCATATTACTATTTGTACTATAAATTTAAGACGTGTACCTAGTAGATACTCGTCCTGATAAACTTTCCTTATCGTTCAATCGTTATTCGAGATCTTTACTTAATTTATGTCTTTGGTGAGTATGGTTCACTTGTCATACTTCAAACCATTTCTTCATCGTATCAGTAGATCCTTAGACCTCGTCATCTTCAGATGCGAGGGTCCTTCAACTAAAACGTTTGCAAAAGATTAGTAATGTTGACATTAACAAGCGCCCATACTATAATACAAGGCTTTCTTCGATACATGTTAACACACGTAATTTGTTAACTATACCGGTCTTTTGTCAATTTCATTGGGATAACGTGTGTTTACACGATAACCCTATGTGTTTTTTACAACACTTTAACATGCTAGACTGTTAATATACATAATAACTTACCGGATGTCTTGATCAAGTCTAGAACCGAACACATTTGATCATTAACCTTGAGCTCTGATTACCCACTTGTAAGACCCTTAATTGTTTTATCGAAATTTCATATAAGTTTCGCATATAAATGTGTTTATACAAATACACATACATTTGAAAATACAAGTTTCTTAAAACATCTTGAAATTTAAAACATTTCAACATAATATCGTTATTTAATCGCGTAACGACGAAACGTAATGCGGAAGCTTAAATTTTTTATCGTGTTCGGTTCTTTAATAAGCTCGATCGTCATCCGGTACTTCAATATATACCTACATTTCATAAATCATGAAATGTGTTAGTCATACGAAGTTTATAACATGTCTAAACAAGCCCGTAAGACATAATAAATAAAACAAATAATTTTCGCCAGTTCTGTAGCCTGTCGCGGCCCTCGACAGGATAGATATAAGCTTTCGCGGGGTTCGAGAGCCCGTGGTGGGGCGTGACGCCTGAGTAAGTTACTCGTCTCGGGGGGCGACAACTCCTTTTTCACAGAAAGTTCAGTTGCTGGAGCTGCATTCTCCAAGCATTGCCATTTTCACCTAAAGGCTCATAACTTTCACAACTTTCATCCGTTTTGCATGAAACTTGTTTCTAAATGAACGTAAAACATTTGCCGACGTATTTAACCCAAAATACTTAAACCGGATTCATAACTTTCAAGAATTACGCAACCATTACACGATTTATGCTCATAATTCATTTTGACCCGTTAAGGGATTTAAGCATTCGAGCTTAAATCTCGCTCCTTTTTCTTACCTCTTATTTCCACACTATGACTTCTTTTATTTTTCCACCACAACAATATTTGTGGTGGATTTATTATAGTGAAATCATATTTTCCAAAATTTACCATTCGGTTTAGAAATTTACGAAAAAGACTCATTACGAGGCATTAGACCAAAAAGGCTATTACCTTTCACTTTCACACTTATCCAAAGGATTTACTCGATCATAAAACTTATTTTCAAACTACCCTTAAGGGTCGTTTGCCCAGTTTATCATTCAAGGGCGTTTTGGTCAACTTTAGCCCCTTCTTTTATGACGAAGGATTTTCAACATGTTTGAACAAATCGCACATTTAGCTATAATCCTATTTAAAAATCATTATGTTTCTAAGAACACAATGACTACAATTTAGATTATTTGGTTTACCTATTAAAGTAACCCAATGTTCATTCTTGACTACTTTTAACTCTCATCGAACCTTAAGTTCTCAATGAGAGTTTGACCCATTACACTTACCTGGCTCGGGTCAAAGCATGTACTCGTTTTAATGCCTTGCCTTAATAATCGCTAATTATTAGCAATGCAAATTCCATACACTATTCACCCCTATGAGCATAAGACTCGACAAACAATCATTAGTCGATATTGTCAAATGGTGATAACATTACCATTCGACCCGTTTGGCCTAAATGACCAAACATTTTGTATTTATAACTGAATGGTATTTATTTACCATTTCACTCATTTGACCCATTATGGATTTTCACCATATGGTCACATTTCTTAAATCCATTTTCTTACGCATTCAACCCATCATGGCTTTCGCCATAGGGTGTCATTTAAACTTCAACTTTTATTCGTCTACACGTGACTAAGTTACCGTTTTACCCTTATTATTCCTTATGGCTTACACCATAAGGTAACCTTTCAAAAACTCATTGTATGTTCGCCATTTCATGACCGAATTACTGTTTTGCCCCTTTTTACCATCAAATATGGTTTTTCATCATTTTCACTTGTTCCGACCCGTATCATTTCGCGTCGGAAAATCATATTTCAAATATTAATTTATCATATTCATAACCCATACAATAAATAAGTAATCTACAAAAAAGGTGTAAGCTTTACTTACCTTGCATTCCAATAATGCTTTTCTCCCGTATTTGATTAATTTGACTCGCTTCTTTCCCAAGCTTCCACCTAGCATTTCAAGCGTCAACTATCATTTATAATTTCTAAGATGGTTAGATTAGTCATTGTCAATCACGACTATTCACCTTACGGATTTTATGTCGAAATTATTTTTCGATCTTATTATAGGTCACTTTGACTTTCAAATGTCACTGCCTTTTAACATATGGAATGCACAATTAAGTTCAACAATTCATTTAGGCATTCCATCAATTACCCGGCAAGTGTTCTCTTTAGGCCACCGTTTTAACTAAATTTTCCAACCACGTTCATTTCATTTCTATCACTTTAACAAGTTCAAGCAATTATTAATATCAAGTTAACTTAGCTCTCGATTATCAATGCTAATTTATTCTGTGAGTGCATATGTTTATTGCTTGCGTCAATAACGTGCCGTAGCTGAAACGAATGATCAGGATGAGGTTCAATTGTAGTTGATTCGTACGAATGTGTGTGTAGGTTCGTTCCAGAAGTTGTCCATTCGTATAAGTAGGTTCGTACAAACCGAGTTCATTCGTAGATATGTTCATATGAATCTGCAGAGTCTATAAATACTAGTGTAGGGTCTTGACATTTGCAATTTTGCTGACTTAGAGGGGAAACCCTGTCAGTTTGATTTCGTGGTTCTGTAACGTTCCCTAAAAATAGAAATCATAGTTTAATTACTTCTTTTTGTTCAGTCTACTCTAGTTTTGGATTCCGCACAAGATACTAGATCAAGCAGTCAATCGGAGCATTCAGGTGTGACAAGATCGATCCTCAAAGTGCACTATCAAGTGGTATCAGAGCGGGTGGTTGATTGCATGGATTGAAGACACAAGAATTCAAGAAGATTCAAGCAGATTCATCATCTTCAGAGCTAATGTCATCATTTTCTGCACATATCTTCTTCTACTCATCTTCTACTCCTTCTTTTTGAACTTTAAACTCAGATCTACAAAGATTTCATGGTTAAAATTGGCTAAATTTCGGATATGTTGTGTGAAAAACGTTTTTAAACAATCCTACAAAGTTTCAGATCAAAATTCTAACAAAATCATCAATAAAATCATTGAAAAACATGGCTGTTTATGTTCATATAGGTTCGGACGGATCTGGTGTGTGTAGATTCATACGAATCTAGGGTGTTTCTGATAAAGTTTTAACGAATCTACTTAGTTGTTGATTCGCACTGATCTAGGAAGTAGATCCGCACGAATCGGGTTAAAATCAAAAGTATTATTTTGTCCGTTCGCACGAATCCAGAGAGGTTCATTCGTACGGATCAAGGGCTTGTCGATTCGTACGAACCAACACTATGTTCATTCGTACGAATCAAGGAGTTCAAGTTGTATTTGTTTGTTTTGCAAAGTGATTCAAGTGTTTGATTGTTGTTTTGCAGGTGATTTTCAAAGATCAAGATCATGGCTGAAGAATTTTACAATGCTTTCACTTCCAAATCATCCGAAATAACAACAACTGCACCGAAAAGCATTTCAAAAGCTATTATCGAGAATTTGAAACATGATAACTTTTACAGAACTAAATCAAACCACCGAAACTTAATAATATTAAAGATTATAAATGGTGGAAGGACGGGTTTATTAACTGGGCAAAAGCTTATGCTCATGAGAGTTGGTTTTGTTTGGAATTCGGGTATAGAAGACCATTAAATGATAAAAATGAAGAAATTCCGCTTGTAAGTTTAGAAAAAGAAGATAAGAAGAATTTTCTGATGAACAAAGAATGGTTGCCTTAATTCAACAGTCAATTAGGGATGATATCTTTTCATTACTTCAACATGATGGTTCATCGAAATCTGTGTGGGAAGCATTACGAGTGAAAGCTGAAGGTGGAAAACAAATAAAAAAGAACAAGATACCTTTGCTAAAGAAATATTTCGATCTATTTGAGTGTATGAAGGGTGAGAATGTGAGACAAATGATCGAAAGATTTTGTCATCTTAAAATTGAACTTGAAAGGTTTGGGATTACAAAAACCAGAGAAGAAATCATTGACAAAGTAATTGAAGCGTTACCACGAGTAGATAACTGGTAGACATTTGTCATGATACTGAAAAACAATTCAAGGTTCAATGAGTTCTGAAAAACTTGAGGGACATGAGCTGGAGCTGCAAAAACAGAACAAAATAAGAAGTTCGAACTATCACCAAAATGTGAGTCTGTATTACCGAGGAAATCTGTTGACAACCAATCAATCATCAAAGATTAGTACAACTTTCAGTGTTGAAAAGTCAAAGGATTCATCAAAAAGTTCATCAAGTTACGATCTAGGTTATCATTCCTGCTCGACAACATTAAACACAGCAGAACCCGATGAGATTCAATGCAACATTGCCTTGAAATTGAAAAATTCTCCAAATATAAGTATCAATGCTGCCAAGCAACAGATAAGTTTCTTAGCATCAATTCTTGAATCATATGAAAGCCTAGTGGCAGGTAAAAAACCCTGAAATGACAAAGGAAGACTATGACCAGATAGATCCAGGAGAGATGGAACTTATCGATATCAGATGATGTCTGGCTAGTGGCATTAGGAGAGCACAACATTTTATGGAGATTACCGGCAGGCAGTGTCTTGAATGTTCAAATACGAAATTGGGTTTTGACAAGTCGAAGGTTACATGCTTCCGATGTAAACAGAAAGGTCATTTCAAAAGAGAGTGTGTCATCCGGGAAGTAAATGATCATGTTAATCCATTCCATGACGACTACTACAAGAAGGCTATTTACCATCAAAACAATGAACAATCGTCAAAGCCGATTCAAAAGCTGATTGGTAAAGGGTCGTCAAGAGAGAAGAAACAAGCTTTGATTACGATTCAAGATGACGAAGGGTTTAATTGGAATAAGAATCTTCCAAAAGAAAAGTTTGCCTTGGTTGCTGAAGAGAAAACTGAATCTGTGAGAGAGAAAACGTATAGAGAAAAACGTGTTGCAGAAATCAGATTAGATGAAATGCAAGCCGCTTATGATGAAGCTAGAAGAATGGGTAGATGGGACAAGAAGAGAGAATGTTACACAGATCGTAAAGGAAATCCAGTGGTGGATTCAAGTAGTGTGAATTTTAAAGATCTACTTGAGGTGAGTCCTACTTCTGCAGAACTTTACTTGAAGAAATTTGTGGATAAAACTTACATCCCAAACATGGAAAGGAGAATCAGTGAAGTAATGCTTGCTAGCTTAAAGAAGAAAGAGGAAGAAAAACTTGAGAAAAATGTCGAGAAGATGGTAGAGGAGTTGAAGAAAATGACCATTAATGAAGATTAGAAGAAGAATAATGAGAAATTAAAGACAACAGTAAATAAGGCTGGTGATGATAGTCAACAAGAGAAGGTTGATGAGAATTTCAAGAAGACCAAAGAAAAGGTCAATGATGAAACTGATGAAAAGCTAAAGAAATCAGCAGAGGAAGCTGCTACTGAAAAACAGCAAGTGATTGAAGAAGATCAAAAGCAGACGGCAAAAGAAGCTGAGGTGCCAAAAACTGAGGTAATAAATCAAACTAAATCTTCTGAATTATCAAATAAAATTGATAATAAAACTGATGAGCAGTGCAAGAAATGCGTGCAAACATGCAGTGTTTGTACTGAAAAGGAAGAAAATTTTAAATCCAGAGATATGGAATTTACTAGAATCGAAAGAGTTTTCAAAGAAAAATGCAAAGAAATGTTTGAAAATGAAAAAGTTTTGAAAGAAAATGATGAAAAGCTGACACAAAAATGTAAGGTTCTTGAAAAAGAAAATGAGATTTTGAAACAAAAGTGTTCAGCAATGACAGAAGAATGTTTACAAAAAGAAAATGCGGTTCAAGAAATGAAAAAAGAATATGATTCAATAAAAATTGCATATCAAGTTACAAAAGAATCATATGAAGCTGTGAAAAGCCAAATGAAACTTGTTCAATGTAGACTTTCACAATGTTCTGAAACGTCACAGATGCTTAAAAACAAATATGAAATAAAACAACAAGTTGTTAATCAGTATATTGATGAAGTTGTTGAGCTTAAACGTAAAATGGCTGAATTAGATCAAGATAATAATAAATTACACAGTTATCAAGCTTCATCATATGTTCTTGAATGTATTATCAACATAAAACCGGATGATAAAGATTCTGAGAAAAACAGAAAAGGAATTGGTTCAGAATATCATCAGGTTCCACCACCGTTTGAGAAAAAAGTTTACATTTTATGATGACGAGAATGTAGAAAAAGCTTTCAACATGGTTGATCAATTGCCAAAAAATATAGACATAATCTATTCCAAATCTGATGATACTGGTGATTCGGAGGTGGTAGGTAAGGTCGTTGAAAGTGTTTTGAAAGATGATTCTACCAAAACTGATAATTCCGAGTCACAGGATGAAGATGAGGAAAGTTTTCATAAAAATTATTTGAAAAATTCAAAATCTGAGAAAAATGCAAGTGATGATCCAATAGGATTGGCATATACCATGATTGGATTGTACAAATTATTTTTAGAAATTGAATTTCTGATTCAAAATGTGATTTTGGATAAAATCGACAAAATTTTCAAATTGGTATAAATCGAGAAATCAGAAATTACAAATTTGGTTACAAGAAAAAAAACATGAAGGCTGGGTTATAAAAAGAAACAAAACCAAAAGAAACGTTTTGAAAAGTCAAATCACAGAAAAAGATGAATTTGTTGACAGAACAAGTTAAAAAGAAAAGAAAGAACTCCAATTTAGACGATAGAATAATGAAGAGTTGTATGCTCAAAAGAAACAACAACAACAGGTTAAAGATGTTTCAAATAAAACATGCTTTAAATGTGATCAAATTGGGCATGTTGGTCCCAAATGTCCAAATCTGAAGCCTGTTGATGTTGAGAAAAGAATGTTAATGTTGTTCAAGAGAAAAAGAAGTTTGAGGTTGAGAAACATAAGTCAACCAAGTTTGGATCAAAGCAAACTTGGAAACCAAAAATATCTAGATTTGAAACTAAACAAACTTGGAAATCAACGGCTGATTTGACAAAGCCAAACCAATTTTGGAAACCAAAAGTTGATTTGTTAAAATGAAACGTTCAAAGTGATTCAAGATTTTATCAAAAGAATGTTTTAAACAGACAAATTTGGGTGGTCAAGAAACAGACTTCTGTGACTGACAATAAAAGGAAAATCGATTCAATCAACAAGGTTGAAAATAAGAAGGAAAAAGTGTTTGTTAAAAATGACAAAGATTTTCTGAAATTGAATAATTCATATTGTATCACAATACCCAAGGTCAAACAGGCATGAGTTGCATTATTCAAATGATTGAGTTGTTTGAATGTGCAGGTGCTCCAGAAGACAGATGAATGTCAACAGGAGATGAGGAGCAGCCTGGCACGGGAGGTGGCAGATTCCCGCGAATGAAATACATGGAGTTTGGTTTGTTTTTGTATATAAATAAACCATAATTCAAAAACCCTAAAAATAGAAAAATTTTAAAAAACTAGAAATATATTTATATTTTGTCAAAAATTGAAAAATGAAAAAATATGATTGTTTTTAAATTTGTTAAAAATAAAAAAATTTTACAAAAAATGTTGATGGAATACGCCAAAACCTTCACGGCTGAACAAACATGATTAAACTCACAAGTGGTTGAAAATGGTTTCAACTTATCAAAAATCAATATGTTGTAAATTATGGGGGTACTTTATGCAAAAAAGAGCATGTGATGCAGAAAATGGATGGCGAGACAAAGCTGTCTGCATCGGGTTGTAAAATTTTCTTAAAAATGTTTTGGATTTTAGGGGGGAGTAAAATTTTGAGAATACAAAAACATTTGAAAATTTGAAAAACGACAAAAACATGAGAAAATTGAAAATGAGTTTTTGTGTAAAAAGAGAAAATGATAGTACATTAGTAGACAATCACAACATGCTAACGAAATGGAAAGTCAAATGTGATAAAAGGTCTCACTGATGATATGCCAGTAGGTTTTTACATACTCAAGTAATTTGATTTCGAGATATAAACTTAAATATCAATAGCTTACTTATCTTGTGGGGAACATCTCTCGGATATATGGACTTAGTACTCTGAAATTTCGTTTGAGAGGTTGCCTGATTCTGAGATACTAGGTCTTTATACTTATTGATATCTGGGGTATTATACTTGGTCTTCTGATTTTGCGTGAGCAATGGCCTAGACCTCGTATAATATTTTGCGTGCTTAATGCTTTCCCTCTGCATAAAAATTGAGAAATATCGAAAGATATAAATCAAGTGCAGTTGTAAAGAAGATTCCTAAGTGGAACACACCTAAGGTCGAGCCTTCATCTCTTTGAACGGAAGTTCTAACCTGAGCTCTCAAGGCATCGTACTAACCCAGAGTACAGATATCAAAATAGTATATTCACCTGTAAGACTGAATCTTGGGAACCTTAATACAAGAGTATATTCTGAGGTTGGACACGCTAATAAATTTAAGCTCTTAAAATACTAAATCTCGTATCTCGAATCAGTTAAATTTTGTGTGAAAATTTAAGTGGATCGGTATACTGACAATCTAAGTAAATCGTTTAGAACTTAAAGTCTACAAAGGTCAACGGTGCTAGTGATTTGTCGTAAACTGATATGATCCTCTGACGCGAACTCAAACAAAAATATTGCCTGTAAATATTTGTTTACTGTATTTCCTTTTAGAAAATCACAAAAAGATTTTTGGATTGTTTTAACATAAACTTTGTAAAATACAAAAAGATTTTATTTCTACTTTATTTTCGACAACCAATGTCTGAAAGCTGAGTTTCAAAGTCTAAGTATGCTAAACATGTCTCTGAAAATAAACAAGTTTTAATTGAAAAAAATTCAAAAACAGTTTATGAAATCTCCAAGGTCATTAAATTGGAATTGGATGATTATCTGAGATGGTTTAGGATTCTTTCATTGTCAAATTTATAGAATTATTTGATAGGGGAGGGAGCCAGTATGCAATCCTGGAGTTTTTAAAACTGTCAAATGGTTTTCATTAGTTCCAGGTTTCGATACTGGGATATAATAAGTTTCACTGTCAAATTTTTGAAAGACAGATTACGATCCTGATAGCTGAGGCTAAAGGGGAGTCTAGAGAAAAGCTCAAAGCAAGGGGAAGCTTGAAATGGTAAAGCTAGTTGTTGATCCTGAAAAGCCGGAAGCTTAAAGCAAGGGGGAGCCAGGAGAGAGATTCTGCTGAAAGGAGAAGCTGAAGCAGAAGACATATCCAAGGGGAGTCAGATAGAGAAAAAAGGGGAGTCTGTGGTGATACGAGTGTAAAAGCTTCATGAAGACTAAGAGAGAAGAATAAGCTACGAGAATAACTGCAGCAATATCCAAGGGGGAGTCTGTGAGTGCATATGTCTATTGCTTGTGTCAATAACGTACCGTAGCTGAAACGAATGATCAAGACGAGGTTCAGTTGTGAAGAATATATGTGACATGATCCAGATTCGCACGAACCAGCATTTCCAGGTGTGACAACTGTGTTCTGTAATCGATGTACGATGTAAAACAATGATTATTATTAATAAAAAATGTGCTTTGGTGTTATTATATGTGTTTTGATGTTATTATGTTTGGTGATTTTGCAATTCGATTCCAATTACAAGCGTTAAATCGCGTTCTGGAAGGTTATACGCAAACTGGTGCGTAAACGCAGTCAGTATAATGCGACAAACACTTCGGAATAGTGACATAGGCTTAACATACCTTAAATAACCTCCACATAACTTAGAAATAAGTTTTGAATGGTTTGGTGTGTCGAAATCAACTTTGTTCGATCGCATGGACTATTTGTGTCAAACTGCGAAACTATTCCTATTTGAACTGTAACGAACATTCCGTAACATGACCATAAGTTAAACATACCCTAAATAACCTTTACATAGCTTAGAAATAGGCTTTGAGGGGTTCGGTATGCTAAAATAAACTTTATGGTCATTCAGGGACTAAAAGCATCAAAAAGTGCACAAGTTTGCATTTTCACGCATATCTTACGTTCTGAATACATCCGGACATCCAAAAATTTATGTAAGCATTAAAATATTTTATTTTAGTGTTTGGCATGATAAAATTCCATCCGTCGCTTAATTTGGATCGTTTTTGCGTTCGTTACGACTTCCGTCGTAATTAACCGAACAACGCAACCGTACGGCCAAACGAACCGACATCCAAGATATTTTTTAGCACATTCTAAGCTCCCTATACTTTAACTTCATTTTAGAGCTTTGATAAGAGGTTAATGGGGCTTAAACGTGTCAAAAATGCATCGAAAACCAAGTTTTGGGGCTGTAGGGACTAAAACTGCCAAACTGTGAAAGTAGGTCCTTACGGACCGTAAGGGTGAGGACCATACGATCCGTAAGCATGTCCCAGTTGCTCAGAAACTTCTAAACCAGCTGTTAACAGCTGTTACCCACTCCTAATCTCATTTCCACATGTTGTTCCCTGATGTTGGGGGGCCATTTGACATACCTTAGCATTTCAACAAGTGTAGGGATGAGATTAAAGCCCGGATTACGAGAAACGATCCTAATGGTTGTCCATTTACTATAAATACCCACCTTAGTTTTCACTTCTTCCTCACAAATCTGATCAAAAGTGCTCTAAGTTGAAGCCCTTGCTTCATACCTGAGTTATTTGGATCGAGATTAGCTTGCAGGGACCTGTTGTAAGTGTTCCTTCGTTCTTTTATTCGTTTTAGCGTTAAAGTCAAACTGCATTTGACTTTCTGCATTGACCAGTTTATGGTCAATGAGAAGTTCGTTTGAACTTCATAACGTGAGCGTAATCATGATGGTTATAGTCCTTTGTAACTATACCTACTGATTACCACGTTATCTAGGCTCAGTGACGAGTCGTAGTTTCGGCCAAAATACGCATTTACGCGTATTTTGTAACCAAACTACTCTAGGATACTAAAACCGTTTGTTTTGATATTAAAACCTGTTTTCTAACTTAACTAAACATGTTTTAGCATGTTTAGCTCGTCACTTTTTAGTTTAGTGCTTGTGTAGAGTCGTAAGTCAAGCGGACTAAACACCCGCTTAGACTTCCGAACACGACCCGTTTGGTCGATCTTAGGATCCAACCAAACATGGTTAGTGACCATAGTAGTATAGGGAATAACCTTCCGAGGTTATACCTTATGGTCACCTAGTTTAGGTAGTTGTATGATAAGTAGTTTATATGCCTTAGGTAAATTACCAGAATACCCTTTTCATGTATAATTGGTAATTTAGCATATGTAACCTAAACTTTTGTCACATAACTGATTATACAACATGATTAGACATGTATAGGCATATAATACTTGTCATAGGACTAGTTAGACGTCTCGAAAACCCCGCACAACGCGTTAAAGTAGCGTAAGCTACCTTAATGGGTCGTGATGGGTCGAAAGCACTTAGGTTAGGTTTCATTTAGGATGTAGGCTTTGTTAAACCATATCACATGAGTTCCAACACTCATTTGGTTTACAAGACCTCATTCTGTCCGATCTTCCGATTTAGGCGTCTATTGTTTGACTAGTGATTCAATTACTAGGTGCTACGTGATTTCTCTGGTTTACTCGAGTTTGTTGAAGTACTATTGATTGAGGATACCTTGCACTACAGGTGAGTACATAGATCCCCTCTTTTACATGTTTTGTGGTAACTATGTGAGTACATAGTTCCCCTATTTTACTGTTCTCAAATGTTTTGGGGTGATTCATATGTACAAAATATTTTCAAGGTTTAAACGATGATTTCAAAAACGAATAGAACGATTTATACTAAACTAATAACGATTTCGATAATGTGAACGAACTTGTTGGTTGTAGTTACATAACAAATGACATTCATTAGCATTGATCAAGCCGACCAGTATTAGGTTATGGTACCATAGGATCCGACAAATCCCGTTATCCTACTGCACCCATGGTTATGTGTGGGTTATGTGGGTAACGACTGAACCTGATGATTGTTAACTTACCCTTTGGAGGTTTGTTAATGCAAGGACGAGTTGAACGATGAACGAGTCACAAAGGTTTGAATGTTATTAGCGAGGCGACCATATATAAGTTTCACAATTAAAACAAGAACGATTTGAACGATTGAACGATTTGAACAATTTGAACGATTAAACGATTTAAACAAGTAAACGATTTGGAAACGATGTTAAACGATTTGGGGTAAACGATTAATTTTTGGTTAGTGTTTAGATAACGAGACGGGTGTAATGTAGTGAAAACATGGTAGATACGCCGCTAGTACTTCTTATATATAAGTGTTTTCAACATATTACATGTCGTGGCGTTATTTAGTTCACTTGGGTAAACGATAGTGAAACGATGTCACACAACGATGTTTTCGAAACAATATACGAGTTTTATTTACAAGTTATTACGAGATGTTTTACAATTTGCCTTACTAAAACAAATGTTTTTGGGTTAAGAATCATGGCTACAAGGATTTCTAAACCATAACCATCTTGATTTGAGTTGGTTAATTTAGTTGCAATATAATACTCTTTTCAAAACAAGGTTTTAATAAAGTATTGCAACATTTAAAATAGCCATGAATCCGACACTCCTATAAAACCTATGTACTCGCCAACATTTCTTTGCTGACTTTGTTTTCACATATGTTTCAGGGATTGATGCTTGATGATGATTACTAGGATGCATGAGTCACATAGGATCTGGACGAGGCCTTAGTGACATAATAACAATATTAGTCGATATGTAACTTGTTTGTTCTATGTTAAGACAATGTTAATGTTTAATATTCAATAAAATGAAACACTTTTGTATCCATGGTTATGAAACGATAATTCTGTTACAACACGCCCCGACGTTTTCCGCCGCGCTTTGTTGTTTTACGCGGTCGGGGTGTGACACCAGGTTCGTACGAATGGAGCTTAGTTGATTCGTACGAATACGTGTGTAGGTTCGTTCCAGAAGTTGTCCATTCGTAGAAGTAGGTTCATACGAACCGAGTTCATTCGTAGATATGTTCATACGAATCTGTAGAGTCTATAAATACTAGTGTAGGGTCTTGACATTTGCAATTTTGCTGACGTAGAGGGGAAACTCTGTCAGTTTGATTTCGTGGTTCTGTAACGTTCCCTAAAAATAGAAATCATAGTTTAATTACTTCTTTGTGTTCAATCTACTCTAGTACTTGGATTCCGCACAAGATACTAGATCAAGCAGTGAATCGGAGCATTCAGGTGTGACAAGATCGATCCTCAAAGTGCACTATCATATTCATTCTTTATGCAAGAGCTAAGGGTTTTTATCTATATGTAAAAATCCATTTCATCATATTACTAGGCATTTATCCAAATACCTAATGTAATGTTTGATACTAGTGTTCATCCCATCAAGATGGGTACCACATGTATGAAAGGTGAATTTAAGATGTAGGAATGCATTGCAAATGGAATTCTGAGTCATGGATTAATACGTTGTTGTTGTTGCTCAAAACGAAACTTGAAGAAAAACACACATGGAGCAAATTATGATTTAAATTCCCTTTCTCACTTTCAAAGCTTTATATGTTTAAAATCTAATTATTGAAAGTGGTATATATACGAAGGAACTATTTGACATGAATGTTATTTGTTATTGATATGTATATTGTTTAAGTGATGCAGCTTTAGGTTTACTCAGACTAGATTGCATGATAGTATAATGTAAATGTTAAAAAAAAAACATAAAGATGCAAAAGTAAAATTTTGTGCCAATACCAAAAACAATGTCTAGTTTGTGGTTTTTAAAGCTACACTTTGTTGACGTCGCGCGGTGCGGCGAAAGAGAACAAATTATAGTATAAAACAAACGTTATTTGAAAATGAAGCAGGTTGTTTAGAAAGCCAAACCGTCATAATCAGTTTAGTTTATCACCATACCGTTTTATGACACCAGATAAATACACTATTTAAAAGGCAACTTCGATTTTAACAAAACTTATACCAGAATGTTGAGGGGAAAAATTAAATACAACTACGTACTTAAATTTTTAGAAAAAAATATTAACGAACTTAATTTATTAGAGAAATTTCAAATTATATGATAAAAGGAAATATGACTTAAAAATAAAAATAAAAGAGTTATTGAAAACAAAAATTAAATGATAACGGAAAAAATGGTTTAATTAAGTAAAAACAAGTGTTAAAACTTAAAAAGTAAATATAATAATAAACTATTATAATATTACATAATATAATATTAAAAAGCTATATCTTATTTTAAAAATAAAATAACTATTTATGGTCTTTAGAAAAAAAAAATTACAAACATAAGTTATTAAAGAAATATCAAACTAATTGATGAAGAAAAATATGATTTAAGAAAAAAAAATAAAAAATAAACTAATAAAACAATTGATAAATGAAAAAGAAAATATAGTTTTAAATAAGTAAAATAAAAATAAAAATATGTTAAAACTTAAAAGTGAATATAATAATAAACTATTATAATATTAAATAATAAAATACTTAAAAAAATATATTATTATAAAAATAAAGTTACTATTCATGATTCTTCATCAACAATATTTACTAGGTTTCTTGACGTCGCGCGTTGCGGTGAAACAAAGCAGATGATAATGTAAAACAAACGTTATTTGAAAATAAAAGGTATTGTTTAGAAAGCCAAAGCGTCAGAATCAATTCTATTCAATTCATCATCATATCGTTTTACAATACCAAATACATACTCTATTTTGAATACAACTTCGTTTTAATAAAATTTATACCGGAATGTTGAGGAAAAAAGTTAAGCACAACTACATACTTAAGTTTTTAGAAAAAAGTTAACGAACATAAATTATTAAAAACGAGCTTTTAGGACCCGCACATTGTGGCGGGACCGTTAAAGCAAACAAAAAATAGATGTAAAATGTTGAACGTACATGCCATGCGGAGTGTAACTTGCCAAATTTAGACCGAAGCGTAAAATGTATTAAGAAATAAACAAAGAATGTGAACATAATCGTTCGAAACGTAGATAAAAGAAATACAAACAGGTTCACTTTGATGAGTTGACGCCATTTCTAAAATAAAGTTATCAGCTTAGAAGTTTTTTCTAACAAATATAAAGGAGTGAAACGTATGTCAATTGCTAAATGATAAATAGTATTAAGGATTGCACCTTGCAACGGGCCATAAAATATAATTATTGCTTTACTTAGAAGAGTAATGGGTAGTATATGGTTATTAAAATTCAAAATAAAATCATAAGAATTATTTGATTTAATCAAACATGGTTATACGGACATGATACTTACACATAAACTATAATTTCATCTTGATTAAACATGTTATAAGTATTGAATCTAATTAAATCTGATAACTTAAAGATAAATGTAAATATGTCAAAATCGAAACATAAACCTTCAAATAAAACAATATTTTTTTATTAATATACAACATGTTAGTTTTATAGTAAAATAAAAATATATTTCCTATAGTTAATAAAAAATACAAAATTTATTTATCTAGGAATTAATTTATATTTAAACAAACTAAAAAATTATACTATATAATATATTTACTTATGATAATATAGTAGAACACCATCTCAATTTTCAATTGAAGAGAAAGAGCTAGAGGCTTGTGCATAAAAAGAAAGTACACAAAGCATGAAAGGTTATAAAAAAATTGAATAGTGTATATGAGAGTGACAAGAAATTTGTCAATTAATATAGGGATAATATTAAATTAAATGATAAGGAAAACATGATTTAAAAGATAAAAACAATTATTAAAATAAAAAATTAAATGATAAAGGAAATACTATTTAAAAAAGAAAAAGGAATTGTTAAAAACAAAAATTCTTATATGTATATAATAACAAAAATTGTTATGGTACCAAGACTTGGTATAGCAACCAAAGTGAAAACAAAAAAATAAGTTGTGATATAGACAATAATAGATCGACAAGTGTTTATAAAAATAAATATGAGTATCGAATCCAGTATTTGAAAGCGGACTATAAATATTTAAAAAATAAATAATTTAAACTATTAAAAAGTTAACTTCGCTAAGACAAGAGGAGATAATTAAAAAAAACCATTAAAAACTTAAATAGTAAACCACAACGAAAATAAGAAGTACTTAACCAGTATAAGGATTAGTGTAAACAAAAAATACTTTCATAGTGATTTAGGAAGTGAAGAGATGAAAAAAGAAAAACAAAACAAAAGTTAAAAGCATTCAACCAAAAGAAAAACAATACTTTCATAGTGATTAAGAAATGAAGAGATGAAAAAAAAAGAACAACGGGTATCGAACCCCAAATTATTTATTTCAGTAGAGTACAAACCACTAAACCAACTCTACTTTTGTATTAAAGATTGAAATTTATTTTGTATAAATAATAAAAAAAGCAGTCATGTTGAAAAGAAAGCAAACTAATAATGCATTCCCTTTTTCTTAAGCCACTGTTCATGAACCATCCCCACTAATATATATATATATATATAATTATATAGTAATTTTAATATATTACTAAGTGTCGAGTCCTCAAGTCCCGTTTGACGGTCAATGGGCCTCGTCAACGTTGTAAAGATCCTGCCTTGTTGTCCTACAAGAGAGAAAACCGTTAACCTCGTCACGGAGGACCCCGGAGGGGGAATCCGTGACCAAGCTCCAGCGTGAGAGTAAGTAAACTTGTCGGAGATAATGAGAAGCTTATTCTGACGAGTATAGTCGCCGGAATATTGTCCTTGGTGTGAACTCGAGTTAATGTGGGTGATTAATGGGGTCCGAGGTTGTCGGAATAAATGGAGTGTTCTGTGTATTTAATGAGAAGGGTATTAAATGCTTACCTTCACTGAGTATATCACATTCCTTATATAATGGAGGTTGCTTATCTCCCTTGGATATGCCACCGGGATCATCTAACGGTTTCATGGAGGATTTGGGAGACTCAGACACGTGTCTGAGTCCCAACGGATGGATTACGGACTTCATTAATGAAGCCAACTGCTTGTACCTCTTTCCGGAGAGACCCTTTCTCTCTCTGTCTCATGCATTAATTACTTAACAGAGCTTTGGATCCTCTTGCGGTTTCCCGCCTTTTCTATCAATCTACCTTCTGAGGAGAAAAGCTTGAATTGGGCTCCATGATCGGCCCAAATGGTGGAAGCCCAAGACGGGTTCACTGGACTATCAGTAGGCCCCGTCGTCATGTCATCTCTAGTCCCTGGTCGTGAGGCCCAAGTCTCATGATCCTGGGCTGAATCCAAGTGGCCCGAACTTACGGCGACATTCAGTTGGGCAAGGAGAGTGGGGCCCTTCTTAATGATGGCAGTTTTGTGATGGTTCTCGAGAACCGAATGGATCAAAAGATCAACGGTTGGGGATGGTTACCACTATCCACGTGCTTCTAATCAACGTTTAATTTTTAAACACTTGATTTGACGGTTGCCGCTCATACCCAGTGCCCCTATTAATATCCCAGAGCAACCCTTCATTTCTCCATATCTTTCTCCACACTTTTCTCCAAAAATTCTCTCAATCCTTCTTTAACGATGAATCGCCCCGGCAGATCGTCGATACGTTCAGTGTTGACAAAGAAAGATCTTGAAATTTTTGTGGATACATACCAGATCCCTGAGCAATTTTCTCCGACTCTTCCCGGTCCTGATGATCCGGCGATATGCATGCCGGAGAGGATCGTCCTTTATACCTTGGTGTTTTCTTCTTGTGGGGTACGTTATCCTTTGTCGAGCTTCAAATTGGAACTCTTGAAGCATTTTGGTATTCACTTTTCCCAGTTACACCCTCTCGCCTTTATGAGGGTAGTACACTTTGAGTTATCCTGTGTGGCGGTCGCCGGAGATCCGTCAGTGCCCCTTTTCTGCATGTTTTACAAGCTTGTATCTGATGGAGATTGGTTCACCTTCGCCAAACGGAAGGATAGTAGTCTCTCCGCCTTGTTACTCATTCATGCCCACATCCACTTATCCGAAGGAGTGGAAGAACAGGTTCATCTTCATTTCTGCTGCAATGCTCCCGGAGTCCCCTACTTTGAGGGATCTAAAAGCGCCCATCGAGGACAGTATCCCAGCCCTATCTACGGATGAGATCGTTCAATGGAAAAGGATGCACGAAAATCCAACTAAGGCCTTCACTTTACCCGAGGGGTTTTGGCCATGGGAGGTCTGAGTCCTCTTTATTCCGTCCGTCCGAGGGCTTACTTTGGGAAGAAAGGTAGTTCTTCTCCTTATTTTTCCATTTAGAATGTCAGGTTACCGCCTCTTGGTTTGCAATTTTTGGTTTCTTGTCCAGTCATCTCTAGTGTCTGTTTTATGCAGAGATGACGTTGTGGGACTTGCTTCAGGAGGGTTGTAGGGACATTAAGTTCATGGTTGGAGATGTGGTTAACCCAGAGATGGGACGTGTTTTGGAGAAGAAGGTTCCTGGGAAGGGGAGTTCTGTTCATGTTGAGGGTTCTGCTGTTATGGAAAAAGGAGAGAAGACTCCCTCCCAGGAGGAGGACTCTTCTAAGGAGGATGAGGGTTCCCAGGGTTCCCTTCAGGCAAAGAGTTTAAGCGATGATTAGGATGAAGACTTTGAGAGTCGCTTGCTCCGAAAGCGGAAGATGGACCCGACAGGTGGCCTTAAGGTGGTGATCCTGGAGCCTCGGAATATTCGGTTGACGCTCCGGAGTGCAAGTGGCCAGAAGCCTTTTCCTGCCACCAAGGCTGCGTCTGAGATTCCTCCTGCCGGTGCTAAGGGTTCTTTGTCGAAACATCTGAGGTCCTCCAGTCTTGCTAGCGAACGTTTGCTTGTAAGCTATCCCTCCCTCCCCCTTTTTTTATGTTTGTATGTGCATCCTGGCTTTTTACTCCCCCGTTTTTTTTTGTTTGAAGCAGGGGAGCTCTAGGGCTCTGATTGTGATTCCTCCTGCTCCTGCCTCTTCCCTGGTCAAGGATAAGGCTCCAGAGTTCAGTGTTTCCCATGTCAATCCTGTTTTTGACATTTCTCCCCTCCAGGCTACCAGTACCAGCAAGCCTACACAGCCTGAAGATCCTTTCCCTTGGTCCACCTTGTTTGCTGAGGCTCTCCCTGTTCCATATACTCCTAAGTGGAAGATAACTCCTTCCACTGTTGTGGGAACCCCCGAGACTGCCCGGGATTTCTTGAATCATGCAGTCCCCCCCCCCCACCCCTCATAGGTTTATGAACTTTGCTTTGGACCCTGATCTTATTGATGACCAATGCAGCATTTCCATTTGTGAAGGGTTTTTTAGGGGGCTGGCATGTTGTAGAGGGTGAACGAGCTTTGAGGTATAAATGAGGGATTACGGGCTGACCTGAAGACATCTCAAACCGTTGCTGCCGAGCTTCGATGTCGGGTAACTGATGCTGAGAGGAAGTTGTTAGAGGGGAAGGTAACACCTCCTTCTCCCCCCCTCTTTTTTATATATATACACCTAAATAAACGCTTTATTTTCCAGATATAACAACTCTCTCGAAACCCTTAAACAAATCCCTATACACCTTAAAATACACCCCGTATACGAAAAGTGGGCCCCAAATACTTTATTTTAATAAAAATTAAATAAACACAAAATTTGAGGGACTCTGGCGGGGCGCGACAGACCCCCTTGGTCCATCGCGGGGAGTGAGCGAGTGAAAGGTGGCGAACCCATGGCGTGCCACGTGGCACGACACTTGGACAAGCTACATCGGTGACTGGCCAAGGCTAGGCCCTAGCCAGCCTAGCTCGCGGGCCACGAAAGCCCCCTTATCTCCGTTGTGGGGCGCGAGAAACCAGCCGAACAGCCCCATAAATAGAGGGCATCGGAACTCGAATTCGCTCACAATCGATTCTCTCTCTCAAAATTCTGAATATTAGAATTAATATCGGGTATTATACCCCCCCCTAAATAGCGAAGCTCTGCCTCGATGTAAGTATCATAACCCCCGGTTACGTATTAGATACGCTGCCCGATTGATCTAGTGCTTCGTAACGCATGTCGAGGCTCTGCCTGACTCAGTCGTTGGAGTTCTGTCTCGGGGAGGGTATAACTAATGTAAATTGGGTTATTATACTAACACGTGTGCATTGTTTAGTTAATAGATTATAACCAGGAAGTCACAAAGGAAATACCTAAATTAGCAATGTGAGTAATCTCCTTTTTGTAAACCTTTTTGCAAACTATTTTTACAAAACCGCAAATGTTTAAATTATATTTCACAGTGACTGAGTATTTGTAATTCTACCATTATTTTCGGTATGTTGGGGTTTTGTATACAAAATTTGTTACTACACTGTGAGTAGTAACATTACCACCAGTCAGGACTGACAGTACCGTGGGTGGTAATTAAAGTAGATGTAAACAAATGTAATTGCTAGATTGCCCTCAATGCTGTAAAATGATAAAACTTTTCTTGATTAAATTGGGATTCACTCGCCTGTATTTCTTGCTGATAAAATGTTTTTAAACGCGTTTCAGGTAACAAAATGTGAAAACCAAATAGAAGCCAGCTGGACAGCACTGAAGGCTTAGAAAAGTGGCTATAAAAGTTACCTAAATAAAGAAGATGTTTTATTTCAATAAATTAGGGTTCATCCCTATAAACATGTTGTAGTGGAAACTTGGGAATTTCCCATGTGTTTATTACTATAAAATGTGGTATTTTACTCTGATAAAATATTCCTAACTACGGTCCTGATGTAAATTCCGCTGCTAAACTGATAAACACCGATTCCACTGATACTGGTTCGCGGCCGCTCGTTCCCAAGGATATGGGTCGGGGGTTGCGACAGAGAGTGGTATCAGAGCTACAGCCACTTATTTCAGCAACAGAAGTGTTCTGCTGACACCAAAATTTTATTCATTTTATTAGGATATAATCTACGTGACTATGTGCATATCTATATATTATTGTTTTGTGTTATTTGACAATTTGTTAGTTTACAGTATGAGTGATCAAGGTCCGTCAGACGCTTATCGTCAACTGTCTAGTTCTTCTAGAGATGAAGGAACCTCTTCCCAGCCTACCCCCTCGGGGTATTCAGCTGACATAGAAGAGGGGATTTTCATATTCAAAGCGCAATCCGAAGAGCCATTCCCTACCAAAAAGAGAGGACGGTTCAGTCGGGGAGCACACGAGCGTAGGAAAAGAATGAGGAAGTTACACCAGCAACAAGCTTTAGCAGCTGCAAATAGGGAGATGAATGCCCAGACTCAGGATATAATCAATAGACTATTGGCAAATTTCCACATACTAGCTACTACAGCCGTAGGCCCGAACTTAGAACAAATCATTGCACCACAACCACTACCCTTGTTCCCAACTCAACCCATGGAAATAGAACCTAACCCAGGAGACTAGATTCCAGTACCTGCCTTTGACCCAAACGAAATCCCTAGAGTCCCAGCACCCCGTCCTCCAGATTATGACCCATGGGAAGACGACCATAGAGATTATCGAGAACTCTACCCACTAGAAGAACCTATATTAAACCCAGTAGCACCTTACCCAAACCTTGACCCTCTAGATCCATATTGGGATAACGAACAGTACATTCGGGAAATCCTAGAGAACCCATACCCATATGAAGAACCGATGCCCCAGTACCCTGACCCAATATCAGCACCAGCACCACCCATGAGTACCGAGAATGTGTAGGAACTCCGCACTTTTGGTGAGGAGTTATTAGATGAAAGTGAAAGAATAAGGCAAATAGGGGAGAGGCTCGTTTGGAAGTACGACGAGCGTAATATGCAGTATTGGATGAACCCCCACTAGTAGTAGTAGTAATAATATATATATATATATATATATATGTGTGTGTGTGTGTGTGTGTGTGTGTGTGTGTGTGTAAGTTGAAAAAAATATGTATATCAAAATCCACTAAAATAGATAATCCAATAGCTACTGATGCATACTAGTATTGTATTTTAAATTCCAGTTGCGGTTTGTAATAGAACTAGATATCTATAAAATAGAGTAAATGTCACAATGCACGACGATTTTGATCAATATGTTGTTTGTGTGATTATTCGCATTAAATCTTGTTTTGTGATATTAATACTTGGTGAATGTTTATAATACAGATGGACAACGAAGTGAATCAAGAAAACCCGAATAACGATAATAACGGCAACAAAATAGATAACAGTGTCATCCAACACATAGTGGCACAAGGGATTATAGATGCTATGCCATATATTATCAAAACGGTTAAGGAAGCAGAAAATAATAAAAGCAATAGTGGAAGTAAACGACCACCTACTGAACCCAGTCACAGCGTAAACAATGGACCGTTACTTCAATTGCCTATTCCAAAAAGAAGAAGAACCATGTCTTATGGTTGTTCTTACAAAGAATTATGGTCTTGTAAACCAATAGAATTCTCGGGAAATGAAGGAGCCATTGCAGCTCTACGCTGGATAGAAAAGACTGAGGCAGTCTTAAAAATAAGCAAGTGTGCAGACGAAGAGAAAATCATGTTTGCTTCCAATATTTTTAAGAATGCCGCTCTAGAATGGTGGAACACTATTCTCCAGTCTAGGGGAAGTGACAGAGTCTATAATATGGAATGGACTGAGTTTAAGAATATGGTTGAAAGGAAATTTTGTCCTCCCAATGAAAAAGAACAGATTGCTAATAAATTATTAAACCTTAGAATGGCTGGAGTAGACTGTACGGGTTACACTACCGTATTCTTTGAATATGCCAGAATAGTGCCAACCCTAGCTTCACCAGAACCAATATTAATCTCCCGTTACATCTGGGGATTAATCAGTGAGATTAGACACGTAGTCAAGGCAGCTAGACCACAAACTATAGAAGAAGCAGTAGAACTAGCAAATACCTTGACTGATGAACTAGTACGTACGCAAGAAGAAAACCAAAGGAAGAACCTAGTCCAAAAGCTTACCCAAGAATTTCGCTACGGTAATTCCAACCGTGGGAAGAATGTAGGTTCTACTTCTGCACCTTATTGTAAGGCCTGCAAGAAGAAGCATTCAGGAAGATGCTCCACATACTGCAACTTCTGCAAGATATCAGGACATAAGGAAGAAGACTGTAGAAGAAACCTAGTAATGGAATATGCTTCAATTGTGGAGAAAAGGGGTATATCAAGCCAAACTGTCCAAAACAAGCTCTAGCCATGAACAACAAAACTACTAAGAATGTTAGGGCATTTGTTCTGACACCTGAAGAAGCTAAGATGATTCCGGACATGATTGCCGGTACGTTTTAGTTAATGATGTTGTAGCTAAAGTATTATTTGACTCTGGTGCGAACCAATGTTTTATTAATACTTCTAAACTTCTCAATCAACGATTAACTAAACTTCAACAAGAATGTCTAGTAGAAACAGCAAATGGAGAATCCATTAAGATCACTGAAATCTTGCTGGGAGCAAGAATAGAAATTTCAAACCATAATTTTATTGCTAATCTTTACCCAATGAATCTGGCTGGATTTGATATTGTATTAGGAATGGATTGGTTAGTAGCCAATAAAGCCAGTATTTTATGTGATCAAAAGTCAATACAAGTAAATTCACCAAAGGGTGAAAAGATCGCAATTAAAGGAAATAAGCCATCTAGATCCACGAAATTCATCTCTGTGATGTAAAGCCAGTTATGCAAGGAAAGGATCACTAGTGTATATGATTTCCATAATCATTAACACTAAAGGGAAAGAATTGAAAGATATTCTCGTAGTATCTCAATTCTCAGATGTTTTCCCAGAAGAATTATCAGGACTACCCCCGGATAGGGAAGTTGAATTTAGAATCCACCTGCTACCAGGGACAACACCAATTGCCAAGGCACCTGACCATTTGGTACCAGCAGAGATGCAAGAACTAAAGAAACAATTGGATGAACTTCTGGAGAAAGGATTCATACAGCCTAGTTCATCGCTATGGGGAGCACCGATCGTATTCGTCAAGAAGAAAGACGGGTCAATGTGCATGTGCATTGATTACCGAGAGTTGAATAAGGTCATGATTAAAAATTGGTACCCATTACCAAGAATCGATGATCTGTTTGATCAATTACAAGTAGCTCGATTCTTTTCAAAGATCGATTTACGCTCAGGATATCATCAATTAATGGTACAGGAAGAGGACATTCCTAAAACTGCCTTCAGAACAAGGTATGACCATTATGAATTTACCGTCATGCCATTTGGTCTAACCAATGCCCCAGCCGCATTTATGGACATGATGAACAGAATATGTAAGCCATATCTGGATAAATTCATAATTGTCTTTATAGATGATATTCTCATTTACTCTAAGAGTAAAGAGGAACATGCAGCGCATCTGCATGCACTCCTAGATTTACTGAGAAAAGAATAGCTTTATGCTAAATTTTCAAAATGTGAATTTTGGTTAGAAGAAGTACAATTTCTTGGACATTTAGTTAATCATGAAGGAATTCATGTAGACCCACAAAAATCGAGGCGATTACTAAATGGAAAGTCCCTAAATCACCAACGGAGGTGAGAAGTTTTCTAGGACTGGCAGGTTATTATAGACGGTTTATCCGAGATTTTTCTAGAATAGCCATTCCCTTAACCAAACTAACTTGTAAATCTGTTAAGTTTGAATGGGGACCAAAACAGGAAGAAGCCATTAGAATTCTTAAGCAAAGATTGACCAATGCACCCATATTAGCGTTACCAGAAGGAACTGAAGACTTTGTAGTCTATTGCAACGCTTCTAAGTTAGGTTATGGATGTATGTTGATGCAACGTAAAAAGGTGATAACCTATGCCTCTAGACAACTTAAGAATCATGAAGAGAATTATTCAACCCATGATCTAGAATTATGAGCAATAATTTTTGCCCTTAAAATTTGGAGACATTACCTTTATGGTAGTAAGTTTACCATTTTCACTGATCATAAGAGTTTAAGATATGTTTTCGGGCAAAAAGAGCTAAATATGAGACAGAGATGCTGGATGGAAATTCTTAGTGACTATGATTGTAATATCCAGTACCATGCAGGAAAGGCTAATGTAGTAGCTGATGCTTTAAGTCGAAAGTATCATGAAAAACCAAGACTAGTACGTCCTCTTAAATTAAATATGAAGATAGATTTAAATGAACAGATTAGAGAAGTACAAAAATCAGTAATCAGGGACGATACTGAGAAATTGAAAGGAATGATTAAGGAATTAGAACAAGAAATAGATGGAATTTGGAGATTCCATAAGAAAAGGATTTGGATACCTAAACAAGGAAACCTACGCCACCGAATATTAGAAGAGGCCCATAAGTCTAAGTATACGATACATCCTGGAAGTGATAAAATGTATCAAGACTTAAGAAAGAATTTCTGGTGGATAGGAATGAAAAAGGATATAGCAGCTTATGTTGCCAAGTGTCTAACCTGTTCACAGGTTAAAGCTGAACATCAGAAACCCTCAGGTTTACTGCAGCAATTAGAAATGCCAATATGGAAATGGGAATTGATAACAATGGATTTGGTTACCAAATTACCCAAGACATGAAAAGGTAATGATACAATCTGGGTGATTGTAGATAGGTTAACCAAGTTTGCTCATTTCTTACCAATGAAGGAACCCTTCAGTATGGAACAACTAGCCAAGTTGTATGTAAATGAAATAGTTTCATTACATGGAATTCCTTTATCAATTGTGTCTGATAGAGATAGCCGTTTTACTTCTCATTTTTGGACGAGTTTCCAAAAAGCAATGGGAACCAAGCTAAATCTAAGCACCGCTTATCATCCTCAAACGGATGGACAAAGCGAAAGGACAATTCAGACAATGGAAGATATGCTTAGAGCTTGTATAATTGATTTCGGAGGAAATTGGGACGACCATTTACCATTGATAGAATTTTCTTACAACAACAGTTATCATACCAGTATCAATGATGCACCTTTCGAAGAACTTTATGGACGAAAGTGCCGACTCCAGTCTGTTGGTTAGAAATCGGAGAAAAGTAACTATCTGGACCAGAGATAGTACAAGAAACAATGGACAAGATTATTCAAGTCAAGGAAAGGCTAAAAGCAGCACGCGATCACCAAAAGAGTTACGCTGATAACAGTCGAAAGCCATTGGGATTTCAAGTAGGAGACAAGGTATTATTAAAAGTTTCTCCTTGGAAAGGAGTGGTAAGATTCATCAAAAGGGGAAAGCTAAGCCACAGGTATGTTGGACCCTTTGAGATTATTAGAAGAAAGGACCGGTAGCTTATCAGTTACAACCGCCAGAGGAAATGGCAGGAATACATGATGTATTTCATGTATGTAATCTCAAAAAGTGCTTAGCCGATGAATCATTAGTGGTACCTCTTAAAGACATAGAGGTAAATGAGAAACTTAAGTTTGTAGAAAAACCCCTACAAATTGAAGACAGGAAAGTCAAGAATCTCAAACACAAGAGATTGGTTCTAGTCAAAGTAAGATGGGATTCTAAAAGAGGACCAGAGTACACTTGGGAGCTCGAATCAGAGATGCAGAGCAAATATCCACACCTGTTCCAGTAGACCACGAGGACGAGTTCTAAAACAAGGTGGGGAGGATATAACAACTCTCTCAAACCCTTAAACATATCCCTATACGCCCTAAAACACACCCCGTATACGAAAAGTGGGCCACAAATACTTTATTTAAATAAAAATTAAATAAAACAAAATTTGAGGGTCTCTGGCGGGGCGCGACAAACCCCCCTTGGTCCGTCGCAGGGCGCAAGCGAGTGAAAGGTGGCGAAACCCTGGCGTGCCACGTGGCACGACACTTGGACAAGCTACACCGGTGACTGGCCAAGGCTAGGCCCTAGCCAGCCTAGCTCGTGGGCCGTGAAAGCCCCCTTATCTCCGTCGCGGGGCATGAGAAACCAGCCGAACAGCCCTATAAATAGAGGGCATCGGCATTCAACTCGAATTCGCTCACAATCGATTCTCTCTCTCAAAATTCTGAATATTAGAATTAATATCGGGTGTTATACCCCCTAAATAGCGAAGCTCTGCCTCGATGTAAGTATCATAACCCCCGGTTACGTATTAGATACGCTGCCCGATTGATATAGTGCTCCGTAACGCATGTCGAGGCTCTACCTGACTCGGTCGTTGGAGTTCTGTCTTGGGGAGGGTATAACTAATGTAAATTGGGTTATTATTCTAACACGTGTGCATTGTTTATTTAATAGATTATAACCAGGAAGTCACAAAGGAAATACCTAAATTAGCAATGTGAGTAATCTCCTTTTTGTAAACTGTTTTTACAAAACCTCAAATGTTTAAATTATATTTCACAGTGATTAAGTATTTGTAATTCTACAATTATCGTCGGTTTGTTGGGGTTTTGTATACAAAATTTGATAGTACACTGTGAGTAGTAACATTACCACCAGTCAGGATTGATAGTACCGTGGGTGATAATTAAAGTAGATGTAAACAAATATAATTATGGATTGCCCTCAATGCTATAAAATGATAAAACTTTTCTTGATTAAATTGGGATTCACTCGCCAGTATTTCTAGCTGATAAAATGTTTTTAAACGCGTTTCAGGTAACAAAATGTGAAAGCCAAATAGAAGCCAGCTGGACAGCACTGAATGCTTGGAAAAGTGGCTATAAAAGTTAGCTAAATAAAGAAGAGAGTTAATTACTATTTTCTTCCTTGTGGTTTGTCAAAAATCATTATTTCAGTCCATTAGTTTAAAAATTGCGATTTCAGTCCCTGTAGTTTCATTTTCGTAACCATTTCAGTCCACTTCGTAACCATTTCAGTCCCTGTACTAACAGAAAAAATGGATTGAAATGATTACGAAAGTGAAACCACAGGGACTGAAATCGCAATTTTTAAACTAATGGACTGAAATAGTGATTTTTGACAAACGACAGGGACAAAAACAGTAACTAACTCTAAAGAAGATGTTTTATTTCAATAAATTAGGGTTCATCCCTATAAACATGTTGTAATGGAAACTTAGGAATTTCCCATGTGTTTATTACTATAAAATGTGGTATTTTACTCTGATAAAATATTTCCTAACTACGGTCCTGATGTAAATTCTGCTACTAAACTGATAAACACCGATACCACTGATACTGGTTCGCAGCCACCCGTTCCCAAGGATAGGGGTCGGGGTTGCGACACCAGAATGCTGGGGCCCTGTTAGAGCAAAGGGAGCGAGCCTGGGAGAAGGAGCGAATGGCTTGGATGGAGGAGAAGGAAGAACTGGTTGCAGAGCTGAAGCACCAAAAAGAGGCTGACTCCATGTCCAGAGCAGATTTGGAGAGCATGTACACCGAGTGGGGGATGGCTATGGACGATAATCAGAGGTTAGCTCAGGAACGTTATTAGCTTATTTCTCAAGTATTTGGGATATTCCTTTCTGCTGTCTCCAAGTCTGAGGAGTTCAAGGGTAGTCTCGAGAGGATATATTGGGCGTATAGGGATGTGGGGTATCAAGCAGGTTTGAAGGATGGGTATACTCATTCTTCTCAAGGGCTGAAGAGGAAAGAAACTCCCCTTTATAACTCGAAGGCCAAAAAGCAATTGTCTAAGTTGGACAAGGAGTTTGGCGAAAAGACGCCTGCCCTACTTGATAAGATCCTTGAGAGACCCTTAATGTCCCTTGATGAGCTCAAAGCTCTGCTTGTCCCTTCTGGCCCTTCCTCACCCAAGTCGCTATCTGGAGATGCCTCTCCATAACTTTCCTTTGAAACAATAATTTTCTATATGGTTGTACTTTAACACTTGACATGATGCACCCAAGACACTCTTACTTTTGGTTGGGGGAAGGCCTTCGTGTTGGGGCCTTCCCAATGTTTGACTATACCATGCTTGGTAGTTTAACTATGTCTTTATGAACCTTGCTTTTGCTTGTTCGTTGTGTGTTGTTTTTCTTTTTCGTAGGGATATTTTGCAATTGTGATCTGTCGTGGATGGCTCAGGAGCTGCCAGCCGTTGTGTCTTTGTTTTGGGAGCCTTTTTCCTCCGGGGATTATCAAAGCACAGAAGTTGGTCCCCCACTTGTAGCTTTCTTCATAAACTCCCATTGGGGGATGTCTCCTTCTTCTGTTTCGTTGTAGAACTTTTGCATGTTATTGTACACTTTTTTCTGTAACCTTTATAAAAATTCCTTGTTGCATTTTTGCATGCTTGGCTTGTTAGCTTCCTTTCAAGTATTTTAGTGTGTTTTTATACACTTAGTTTGTAGTTTGTTTACAAATATTTTAGTATGTTCTCGTACACCTGATTTGCAGTTTGCTTACAAATTCGTGTTTCTTGTAAGGGAGTAGCCTATAGACAAGTTTGCAGTCATTTATTATGATAGTTAACTATTTATCTATTTCCTTGGGACGACTCGACTTCGTCCTGCCCCACGGCCGGGCGTTTAGGATCAGTATGCTTGTTATACCGATTTACACGTGTGTACATTATTCGTTGTGGTGGGTTTGCAGTTATTAGACACGTCTGACTTAATGCATTACCCGTTTGCTGGGCCTCATTTTTTAACGGTCCTGAGGTGTTAGAATAATTTCTAAACAAGGAAATCATTCATTACCACATGTGTTGAGAAAAAGGATATCCTAAGTACATAGTTTTACAAAAGGGTTAAGAAAAGACTTAGCTATAAGTCGTTTTACAAAAGTGACTCTTAGTCTGTTCCTACTAGTTTCTTCTTGGGGGAGAGGGGGTTGTTTCTTACACGAAGTATTTCCGGAGTTTCATGAGATTCCAGGTCCTTGGGATTTCCTTTCCATGGAGTGTCTCCAGCTTGCTGGTCCCTTTGCCATTAGCCCATGTGACCCTGTATGGTCCTTCCCATTTAGGTCCCCGCTTTCCAGTAGTTTCTTGTAGGATGGCCTCGTTGGCTCTTAGGACCAGGTCCCCGGGTACCAAATTGAGTTTCTTCATCTTGGCATTGTAATACCCCTCCAACTGTCTTTTATATTTAGCCTATCTTACCGCTGCAACCTCCCTTCTTTCCTCGAGGAGGTTGAGGTTCATCCGGAGGTCGTGTTCATTCTCATCTTCCCGCAGCCTCATCTTTGCCGTGGGTGATCCTATTTCGACAGGGATAACGGCATCCGTCCCGTAGGTCTGGCTAAAAGGGGTTTCCCCGTTGCAAACTTTGGGGGTTGTTCTGTAAGCCGAAAGGACGAATGGCAACTCTTCCAACCAACCCTTCTGTTTCCGTCCCAGCCTTCCCTTCATCCCTTGGATCACACTTTGCTTTGCTCTTTCAACTAGTCCGTTGCTCTGGGCATGAGTGACCGAGGTGAAGACTTGTCGGATATGCATCTGTTCACACCAGGGCTTGAAGGGTTTCCCCGCAAACTGAACTCCGTTGTCACTCACCAATTCCAGCGGTATCCCGAACCGGTATACAATGTTGTCCGGGACAAACCTCTTCATCTGTTCCCCTGTGATTTTTGCCAACGGTTTTGCCTTGACCCATTTTGTAAAATATTCAATGGCCACTACTACGAACTTAACCCCACCCGGACCTTCTGGGAATGGCCCGATGATGTCTATGGCCCATTTTTGAAATGGACAAGAGGTCGAGACTGGGATCATAGGGTGTTTATGGCGATGAGTCATGGGAGCATGAACCTGGTAGTTATCACAATTCTTGATCTCCTCTAGGGCTGTTTCGTACATTCTGTGACATTAAAACCCTGCATTTATTGCCTTGGCCACGACTGTCTTCGGCCCCGAGTGCATGCCCTAGATTACTTCATGTATTTCTTGTACCACATATTTCGCTCCCTCCTCGTCAACACATTTCAGGGAGGGACCCAAGTATGACCTCCGGTAGAGTTCCCCATCTATTAACTCGTACTGCAGGGCTCTTACTCTTACCTTCCGAGCTGGCCAATCTCATTCTGGGAGGGTCCCGTCCCTGAGGAAGTTTACGATGGGTATCATCCAGGACTCCTTTGTTCTGTTGACCGTTGCTACCTCCTCAGTTGCGATGGAGGGGGAGGTCAGAACTTCCACTTTTATCTCCCTGGCCAAGTGGTCAAAAGTCACAGAAGCCAATTTGCTGAGGGCATCTGATTTTTTGTTCTTCCCTCGGAGAATGTACTCGAGCTTGAAAGTGCCGAAGGTCTTGGCTAACTCCTACACTCCGTCTACATACTGAGCCATGGAACTATCCTTCGCATTTTATTCCCTATTGTATTGCTTCACAACCAGCTGGGAGTCAGTATTAGCCTCAACATGCCTTGCGTTCATTTTCTTGGCCAGCTTTAGTCCTGCCAGGAGTGCCTCATACTCCGTTGTGTTGGTGTTTTCAAAATCTAGCATGATCGCGTAAGTCAACTCGATTCCCTCAGGGCTAATCAGGGTGATTTCTGCCCCATTCCCCTCTTCGCTTGAAGCCCCATCTGTAAATAGCTTCCACATTGCTTCCACTTCCTTCTTTTTCTCCTCATCCTCTAAATCTTTCCACTTGAGGAGCTCTTTTTCTTCTTCCTCAGGGACTTCTGCTAAGAAATCCGCCAACACTTGACCCTTTGTTACAGCCCTTGCCTTATACTCCAAGGTGTGTTCCCGAGCTCAATGGCCCACTTGGCCAATCGACCGGAAAGTTCCGGCCTTCTCAATACTCTTTGGAGTGGTTGGTCCGTTAATAACACAATTTTATGAGCTTGGAAGTACCTTCTGAGTCTTCGGGAGGCAAAGATTAGTGCTAGGATTAGCTTTTCTAGTGGCATGTATCGTTCTTCCTGGCCTTTGAGGGTCCTACTGATTAAGTATATGGGGATTTGTTTCTCCTCCCTTTCTACCAACATAACTGCACTGATCGTAGTTCTTGAAGCTGACAAATACAAGAGCAAGTCTTCCCCTGGCACAAGGGTAGCTAAGGTTGGGAGCTTGCATAAGTGTTCCTTCGTCTCTTGGAAAGCAGCCTCGGCCTCTAGGGTGCATTTAAATCTGTTTGTCTGGAGGCAATCTTTTAGGACCATCATGAAAGGAAAGGTTTTTTCTGCCACCTTAGACAGGAACCGGTTGAGTGCTATCAACCTTCCATTCAGCTGTTGAACGTCTTTCAGGTACCTGGGGGATCACATCTCAGCCACCACTTGTGTCTTTTCACGGTTTGCTTTGATCCCTCCTTTGGTAACAACTACTCCCAAGAACTTCCCTTCCTCTACCCCAAAGTAGCACTTTCCGGGGTTCAACTTCATGTTAACTTCCTGCATGGTCTGAATCGTTCCTGCTATATCCTCCAGCATGGCCACCTCCGTAAGGATTTTTATAACGATATCATCTACGTATACTTCCAGGTTTCTTCCTCGTTGCTCCTGAAACAAGGTGTTCATGAACCTCTGATATGTGGCTCCTGCGTTCTTCAGCCCGAAGGGTATTTTAGTGTAGTAGAATGTGCCTTCATCCATCATGAACGCGGTCTTTTCCCCATCTTCTAACGACATTTGAATCTGGTGGTAACCCTTGTATGCGTCGAGGAAACATTTCAGCGGGTACTGAGCTAAAGAATCGACCTGGACATCTATCTCTTGGAGCGGGTAACAATCCTTGGGGCATGCCTTGTTTAGATCTTTGTAATCTATGCACATTCTCCATCCCCCATCCTTCTTCCTGACCATCACTGGATTGGCAATCCAGGAGGGGTACCTGACCTCTCTTGACTATTCCGGCTCTAAGGAGCTTCCTTGTCTCTTCACAAGCAGCCCTTCTTTTGCTTGGCCCCATACTTCATTTCTTTTGCTTAACAGGCGATATCCAACTATGAGTGTTGAGCTTGTGCTCCGTCAAGCTCCTTGGGATCCCGGTCATGTCCCTGTGCTGGAAGGCGAAAACATCTATGTTAAGGAGCAATAGTTCCTTGAGTGCACTTGTCACTGAGGTGTTTCCCAACTTTTCCCGTTTGCTCTGGAAATCTATCACTAAGTGCCCATTCCTCCATTCCTCCTTCCTGTGAGTTTTTCCCAACTTCTCCTACTGAAACTGATGACACAACCTCGTATGAGGACTTTGCCCAGGCTAACCCCCTAGGGGTCTGAAACACTAAAGCTTCATGGGGGTTGAGGCTTGGGCCGGTAAATCTCCAATCCCTGGTCTGCCCAAGATTACATTAAATTTGGAGGGGGGCCGGACAACGGTGAAGGTGAGCTCTATGGTCCGGACCTGATCCCCCACCCCAACTATGAATGGAAGCCAGATTTTTCATAGGGGTGAGATACGCTATTGTTGAAGCCTACCCGGGGAATTGAATCTTCTTCTAACCTATCTCTCATATCCCTATCAAACCTTAGGAAGCAATGCTCATAATTCACCTCCACCCCGCCCCTCATCCACATGTATCTGGGCCACCCTGTGGCCGGCTATTATCGCTGAGATGTTGAGGGGGAGCCTTTGTACCTCGTGGTCTTCCAAGTGTGGCATTAATATGGGGGCCCTCATGTAGCTTGAGGAGCCTAGTACCCTGGCTTTGACACTTCTGGTGGGGTCGTACTCGTCCTTCCTCCTTATCATATCTACATATCCCCTTTCTGGTTCTCCCCCCTTGGTGTCCCTTCCCTTTCTCTCCCCCTTCCTTGATTTCCTTAACCAAGTGGGTCAGTTTCCCTGTCTTTACCACTGCTTCTATCTCTCTTTTTGTTGGGATTGAACCCTACCAGAGGAACAGATAATGTAAAGCCAAAACCTGATCACAACAGTGGATTCACAATAAGCAGCAGTTTACACTAAGTCTTCTCCCTTGAAAGTGATTACAACAGCTGATGGTCTTATATCCCCTGCTCGGATACAACTGCTGCTTAAAATAACTACTGATGAAGCCTAGAAGACTGCTGGAAACTAAGCACTGCTGGTATAAACTGCTGATGACAAATCACTGCCCAGTCAGGACTGATCAACCTTGATGAAAGCACTGATGAATAGAGAGAGCAGTAGTTCAGTATATCATCTGTCTTATGTATTGTCAGTTGTTAGGTTTAGCAGTGTTTGTATAAGAACAGCAGATACAGGTTGTTAGGCTGTTAGACGTCGCTTTCATGGTGACGTCAGCTGAGATGCCTCAGTGGTTTGGTTTGTCTATAAATGGAGCAGTACTCTGTACTGTTACATTTGATTCGTTTTGAGAGAGTTCTTCTCCTCAATTCAATCCTTTCATCTTGTACAATCCAACCTTGGGGCATCAGGCTGAGGGGGAGCTTAGTATGTAAGCATATCTGTAATCATTTGATTCATATTGTAAATCTTTTGACTAAATGAATTGCATATGCTTTCTCAAAACTATTTTCTCCTTGATTGTGTTTACAAAGTTTGTTATTCATTTCCGTTGCACTTAAACTTTGTTCATCTCTATTGATTATACAATTTTACACAAACAAACACTTTCATGAAGGCCTCTGATCCAACAATTGGTATCAGAGCCTGGACAGTCAAATTCGATCTAACAATCAATTTGACATAACAGTTCGGCTCAAAATTCATTGATACTAAGGTTGGTTGTATTTAGTTGAAAAACAGAGTATCGAGTAAATCATGTTCAAAGTGGTTATTCAAAAACTCTGAAAATCAACCAAGATGTCATATGACACACAAATTTCACACAACAAGTGAATTCATGCACAAGACACTCATGGTTTCTAGATCTGAAAACAATATCTGTTAAACTATGAGATTATTTCTTATTTTCTAAATTGATTTCAATTGTTGATGTATGATATGTGATGTTTTCACAAAAATACTAAAGTATGAACCTCAGATTAACAAAACCTATGTTCTTAAAAACATTGATGTTTTGCTAACATAAAAAGAGGGAAATTAAAACTTTAGTCATTCAGATCTTATGTGTTGAAAACAGGTTGAATTCCTCAAAAGGACAAAATCAACTTTGTTAAAATACATTAAGAAAATCAGGACTCAAAAATGTCCAAATCATAGGTAATGAGGAGGTTGGCATAAGCATGTGCAGAAATGACCTAATCTCTCAAAACATTACTGCAAAATGATTTTGGAACAAGTACTCCTTCAATAAATACCCCTCAGTAAGTATTTCTATACTTGTGTTTGGGAAGGGAAAAAGAAATTCACAAAAACTCAGAAGTGTGTTCATCTCAAAACTTCTGAAGACAGAAGAAAAGAGTTTAAGCATAAAACACTGAAGAGTCAAAATTTAGGGTAATAATGTTCATTAAGCAACTATGTACATTTATCTATTCACAAAAAGGTTTAAGTAAAAATGAAATTTCCGGTGGTTGAACTTACAAGAGGACTAGACAAATGTTCAAAAATCATCACATGGTAACAAGATCTATAACAGGATCTTCAGAACTCATGTGCCCATGTGTTCTCTTGTTTGCAATCAACTAACTAGAAAATGGTACCAAACAGTGGTCAAAATGTATTCAAAATTTTCTACCACTGCTGTCAAACTACTGACCATTTTCATAAACTTGAGAATGATATGATTATGTACTCTATTGAAATCTTTCCAGATCCTTTTTGATGCTGTTCTCAGAAAATCCTTTAATTTTTTATAAAGGATTTTCTCGAATA
This sequence comes from Helianthus tuberosus, assembly GCA_030545235.1. Taxonomy (NCBI): domain Eukaryota; kingdom Viridiplantae; phylum Streptophyta; class Magnoliopsida; order Asterales; family Asteraceae; genus Helianthus; species Helianthus tuberosus. The sequence goes on from CM060373.1 coordinate 112,843,702, forward strand.
ACCAGGATATATTGTTCATTTTTTTTGGGGATAATATATTTTGAACTTTTGCTTGTTTTTGTTGGCAATAGTTTCAATTTCCTGTCAGGATATAGTACCTTATTTTTTTATTGGTATTATTGTCCTCATAAATGGGTCAAAAAGAAATGGTGCATATGTCAAAGTCATGTCATACTCAGGGTTGTTTTAAACACTAATCAAAGGTTGATTGCTAAACAGTGCTTAAACTACTGGGGCACTTATGTTTTAATTTGGATATTAAACGAAAATGAGTTGCCTTAGTAAAAAGTTCTCATCATCCGAGGTACAAAACCACTGTCAGTAACTCGTAAGAATTTCAAGAGAAAATTTGACATGTGGCAAAACCTTGAATGGAAATCTCTGCAAAAAGTTGCTGAATATGAACTCTCAAAACATTGCCCTTATTTTAACCCTAACCACTGTGTTGCTCAAACGTCTGTTTCCTAATTACTATCCACTGCTGAAAGTCAACCACTGATCCTCATTTTACTTGACAAGCACTGATGCTCAAAATCAGTGTCTTATCCACTGATATGCTATCCACTGATAGTAAAAATCATCCACTGTCCACATTATTACCGTTGTAACTACTGATGCTTGATTCATCAGTGGCTCTTAAAACAATTGTTCTCCACTCTTCATTTATTTCATCAGTGTTTTGACACGTGGTCAGTTTTTAGCCTTCAGATCATAATAACCGCTGCCACATCAGCGATCACTTTTTCCCTAAATAAAACCCTGATCAAAACCCCCAAACAGGGTTTTACACTGTCGAATTGAATTCCAAAGTTCTCTTCTCAAAGCAGTTTCCAACCTTTCTTCCCAAATTTCTCTCCGATTCTTCTTCATCAAAATGACGAAATCAAAATCAAAATCTAAACCAAAATCACCATCATCTTCAAAAGAGGTCGCTCAAACGGCCGAAGAATCCATCGAGATACCATACAAATCTCCTCATAATTATCTGGGTTTACTCACAAAACCTACCGATAACCACACCTTCGACTCCATCATTGATACATTATCTGCATCAAAGTACAAAACTTTGTTGACAACAGATGCTCCCATTTATTTGCAAACCCAGAGAGAGTTCTGGAAAAAGGCGACACTTGAAAAACAAGACGATAAAGTCATAGCCATTAACTCCTCGATACAGGGTAAAGTGATTCAAATCACTCCGCAAACAATCTCAGAAGTCTTCAAACTCGATGATCAGAATGGTAAAACTTCCTTTGACAAAAACGAGTTAAAAGCTGATTTTCTGAAAAGGGGATATGCAGAACAATCAAAGGTAGATACCTTACAAAAAGGTTATTTCCCATCTGCACCCAGATTTTTATTTCACACACTTTTAAGTTGTGTTTCAAATAAAACAACAGCGTTTAATGAAATACCATTGAAGATTCAATGCCTGGGGTATGCTATTTTAAACAATAAAGATTACAACTACTCCGAGGAGATCTTCAATGACTTGGTAAAGAATGTTGATAGCAAATCATTTTTACTTTTTCCAAGATTCCTGAGCTATTATTTAAAACAAAAATTTGAAAAAGAAAATGAAAATTTGCTCAAACAAGGTGCCTATTTTCAAATAAAAGGCTTAACAAAAGAAACATTTTCCAGAATGATGGCACCAATAAAAACAAAAGCAGAGGTGTCTGAGCAGATTTCAGCAGTTACCCCTACTCCTCAAACATCTGCTGCTGAGCCCACTGCTCCAGGTGATCAAGGCAGCACAACCACTGCTTTGAAACCCACACCTGATATCACCAAAAAGACCAAAAGAAAATCTTACAAAAAGCCCACCAAACCCAAGAAAAAGACAACTCTGGAAGATGAGATCCCAGAGCAACTGCCCGTGACAACACAAATGTCACCACAAACCACTGCTGCTACTTCCTCACAGCAGTTGGTAGAAAGATCTCCACCACTGCCTAAAACTCCTCCTGCATCCTCACAAAAGGATCAGGTTGTAACCACAGGGACCCCACAATATGAAGCTCTGGATTCAATCGGATCCATCTTCCTCAGTCCTGATCCCAAGGACATGTCTCTCTCAACTCCCATACCCTCACCAATAATATTACCACAATCCATGCTACCTTTGTTGCATGCAGTTGTTATAGCTCAGACACAAACCAGTTCCTCTCTATCACCTGTCACTGAGAGTATACCCCCACAAGTGACTGGGTCTGATGCTTATACCTCTGCTATCCCAGCAACAACTGAGGAGGTTACACCCCCTGAGTTACAAGTAACTCTCGGTGGTAGTTCAAGTGGAGCAGCAACTACAACTGATGGATCAACAGATCTTCAGTTGGACAGTTGTTTCATCAGTAAGACTCCCTTGAAGGCAATTTCTTCAGTAGCACCATCGGTAACCACCAGTGAGTTAGTTCTAACCACTGGTACCATCAAAGGTCTATCAAGTGCTGAAGAAAGAAGTCCCCAGTACCAAGAACAAGGGGCATCAATGGGTGATTTTTGGGACTCAGTTCCTAAGTCACACATTGATACAACCACTGCTGGTGGGGATTCAGATGATCCTACTTAAGTAGGTGATGATTCAAAATATCAGGAATTGACGGACAGAGTTGACAAACTTGAAGATTCAGTTGCTGAAATAAAAAATATGGTGCAAGAGATTTTGAAAGCTCAAAAAGCACAAGCCACTGCTGTTCCACCTCAAGCACCTGCTCCACCACAAGCATTTGCTGCAAATGAGCTCTGGAATATCTTTCAACCCTTACTTGAACACCAAAAGCAGATGGCTGATCAGCAACATGAAACACATATAAAAATGTTGACGAACATGGTAGAGTCGAGGTTTAAAGATACTCAGGCAGATATTAAAGCTATCAAGGCTCATATACAATGCACGATTCATGGTGGAAAAGTTCCCTCTACTATCCTTTTTATGGATAACCCCCTGGCAGATAAAGCCAAAAAGGGGGAGAATGTCAAGAAGATGAAGAAAAAGGGAATTGAAGATGGTCTGTATGTTGAACCAGAACAAGCAAAACAACCATCCAAACCACCTCAAACCACAAAATCCCAAACTTCCATCCAAACAGCTGATACAGCAGTGGTCACAAAAACTGCTGTCAGTAGCCAAACAGCTGCCATTCCATCAACACACACAACTTCAACACACACCATCACAACCACTGTTCTGCCACCATCTTCATCTACAATCACATTACCACCATTACCTCCTGTCATAAAACAGAAGACAACAGATGTTAAAACATCTGTTGTAATGACAGCAGTGATTGAGACACCAGTTGTTTCAACCACTGTCAGTCAATCACAATCACAAACCACTGCCACTCATATTCAAACCACTGATTCACCAACGACATCATCAGCCTCTCCTACAATAAAAAGGAGAAGGATTTTCATATCTGATGATTCACCACCACCACCACCATCAAAAACTACCTCACCACTTCCATCCCCTGCTCAAAAGCAGAAGACATCTGCTGACATATCAACAGTTGTAATGACAACAGATGTTGAGACACTAGTTGTTTCAACCACTGTTAGTCAGACATCCACCACTGTTTCCACCAGTCTCACATCACAACCAGCAAAACTCTACACCAGAAAAAGAAAACTTACTCAGCCAGATGAGGACCAATATGATCCCACTGCTGCAAGATATCCGCTAGAACTGGAAGCTATAAAAAATGAGATGAGGCAATTCTACAATGATGATGATCCTTCAAACAGAAGATTTTCTTCACTAGTTGGCTTCATGGTTCCAGAAGACATGGATGAATATCTTGAACTTAAAGTAAGACAGGCTAAGATAAGAGCCAAGGTTGAATGTAAAGGTCAAGGTGATGAAGCCATTGCTGAAAGATTGGAACTTTTGCTCACAAAAGTCGATCTAATAAAAGATTTTGCACATGAGCTGAGCAAAGAAAAGGCAGAACAACGAAAAGAGATAAGAAGAAAACTTCTTGCATACATAATGCAAGAAAAATTTTATCCTGCTGAAGAAAACCAATTTGAAGAATGGCCAATAGTCCTTTTAAGGCATGAAGCTGATAGGATTGATAAAATCAAGAGCGATCCTAAAAAGAATAAGAATGCTCCAAATTGGAGTAAATACAAAAAGTTCATCAATGACCAAACAGCTGAGTACAAGAAAAGGAAACAGGAGCTGGTGGACGCAAAGGTGGACACTGCAAATGCCATATCAAAATGGTCAAAGCAGCAAACTGATGAAGCCTATGAAAGGCTGAAGAAAAGGAAGATAACTGTATCAGGCACTTCAAAGAAGCGTGAACAAATGATGAAGCTTGAACAGCAGATTGAAAACCTCAAAACACTATTCCGATCTACTCTTATGACAAACCAAGAAAAAGGAGAACAACTGACCAGTGAAGAGGTAAAGGAAAAGGAAGTTGAGTACTTCAAAGAAACCATCATGAAAATGGGTCTAAAAGAAGAGAACTCGGAAAAACTTCAAAACCTTTTTAAGAAGGTGTTAACTAAACCTGCATCACCATCTACTTCAGAAGTTTCAGACATTGAGCCAGATCAACAAAAGAGACAGGAGCAGATAGAAAAGGAAACTGCAGAAGATATAGCTGCAGCAAACAATGTTATTGAAATGGCCTTCAAAAGAATGTCTGAAAGTCTGCAAGTTTTCACAAGGCCAACATCTCCCAACTCATCAATGAATAAATCTCTCCCAAGAAACCCATTGGGTTTAAAAGTACTAAAGTGGATGTCTGATCAAAAGACCCACGTATTGACCCTGGTCAGATCCAATGGCGAAGTGAAGTACATATCAAGGAAAGAAGCACTAGGCCTTAGTGTTGAAGATTTGCAGGATCTCCTTGAACTTACACTGTGCCGGGATGAAGATGACACAAGTTCCAAAGAATTTGAAGAAGAATTTAAAAGAAAAGCAAGGGAACTTCTGATGAGTAATAAAGATCCAGAATAATGACAGGTTTTGGCATTATCTGTTCCAGGGGGAGATTGTTGGGATTGAACCCTACCAGAGGAACAGATAATGTAAAGCCAAAACCTGATCACAACAGTGGATTCACAATAAGCAGCTGTTTACACTAAGTCTTCTCCCTTGAAAGTGATTACAACAGCTGATGGTCTTATATCCCCTGCTCGGATACAACTGCTGCTCAAAATAACTACTGATGAAGCCTAGAAGACTGCTGGAAACTAAGCACTGCTGGTATAAACTGCTGATGACAAATCACTGCCCAGTCAGGACTGATCAACCTTGATGAAAGCACTGATGAATAGAGAGAGCAGTAGTTCAGTATATCATATGTCTTATGTATTGCCAGTTGTTAGGTTTAGCAGTGTTTATATAAGAACAGTAGATACAGGTTGTTAGGCTGTTAGACGTCGCTTTCATGGTGACGTCAGCTGAGATGCCTCAGTGGTTTGGTTTGTCTATAAATGGAGCAGTACTCTGTACTGTTACATTTGGTTCGTTTTGAGAGAGTTCTTCTCCTCAATTCAATCCTTTCATCTTGTACAATCCAACCTTGGGGCATCAGGCTGAGGGGGAGCTTAGTATGTAAGCATATCTGTAATCATTTGATTCATATTGTAAATCTTTTGACTAAATGAATTGCATATGCTTTCTCAAAACTATTTTCTCCTTGATTGTGTTTACAAAGTTTGTTATTCATTTCCGCTGCACTTAAACTTTGTTCATCTCTATTGATTATACAATTTTACACAAACAAACACTTTCATGAAGGCCTCTGATCCAACACTTTTCAAGTACATGCAGTCGTCGGTCTTGTGGCCAAAACCCTTATGAAATTCACAATACTCGTTCGGCTGATCTTTTGGTCCTGGCTTAATCGAGGGGGGTGTTTAGGGAAAGAGCTCTTGACTCTTTCCGTAGCCAGCATCTCACTCGGGGTTTTGGTCAGGGGAGTGAAACTGTCGGAATAGGGTGCTGGTCCCCTACCTCGAGTCTTGTATGGGGAGTATACTGGCCTAGTCTTGTCTTGTTGTATTTTATCAAAAGCAAGTTTTCGGGGGTAGAAAGTACCTTTTTTTCCTGAGGCTTGGGTGTTGGGTTGGCCCTCCGGGGTGGAGCATCCAGTTTCTAAGCTTTGCTGACAGTGTCCTTCCCTCTGACAAAAGCTCTGACTCATTCTATGAGGTTGTCAAAGGTAGTTGGGAACTCTTCCCCTAGCTTCTCACACAGGTGAGCATGTTTCAACCTGTTGATGAAGCTACAGATCTTCATCACCTCTGGAACATCCTTAATGTTCATGCTCTCTCTAACGAACCTTTCCATGTATTGGTCCACTCGTTCGTTGTCTCTTTGTCGAATATGCATGATCTCATTGGGGTTTTTTATTACTTTTCTCTGTTGACTGAAGTTCCTGAGGAACTTCTCACTCAGTTCTTCATAGTTGTCTATACTTCCGGCCGGGAGGCTATCAAACCAGAGTCTGGCTCCCTCAGTTAGCATCTGAATGAACATGTGGCACCAGGTGGGCATCGACCATCGCCCCACATGTCCAACACCTCTGAAAGCATGCAAGTGATCCTCCGGATCTTTAGTTCCATCGTACCTATCAAGGTTCAACGGAGGCTTAAGTTTTGGAGGCATAGGTGCCTCGGCTATCCTCTTGGTAAACTTTGAAACTTCAGCCAAATCCTTTGGTAAGTAGGGTTTGTTCAGCCCACCGTCATCCTGGCCTTCTTTATCCTTTTTTATCTGCTCTTTTCCTTTAACCAACTCTTCTCGTTCTCTCGGTGTCATCTGCCTCAGGGCAGTCATGAAAGCATCTAAAGGATCAGGAGTGTTATCTTTTCCTTGTGGGTCGGTGTCTTCTTTATTTGACGGTGTGTCAAATGAAAGCCTGGTCTTCAAACTCTCAAGCCTTTCTCGTCTTTCCAAGTCTTCAAGCTGCTTCTTGAGTTCATTCTTATGCATGGCCACGAAATCCGGTGTGATAGTGTCTCGTTTCTCTGATAGCTCCACCTTGTTTCTAGTTTCTTCTTCTTTAATGATATCTTCGATCGTTACTACATCGTTGGTGCTCTGCACCGTTTTACCGTTAGGGTATTTGGAGGTGGTGGTGTAGCCATGTCGGCTCGGGTGGGTGGCGGTCTTTTACAACATTTCAAGTTCTAAGTAAGATCACTGGATGGACTATTGTCCCACGGATGGCGCAATTGTCGAGTCCTTAAGTCCCGGTTGACGGTCAATGGGCCTCGTCAACGTTGTAAAGATCCTGCCTTGTTGTCCTACAAGAGGGAAAACCGTTAGCCTCGTCACGGAGGACCCTGGAGGGGGAATCCGTGACCAAGCTCCAGCGTGAGAGTAAGTGAACTTGCCGGAGATAATGAGAAGCTTATTCTGACAAGTATCGTCGCCGAAATATTCTCCTTGGTGTGAACTCGAGTTAATGTGTGTAATTAATGGGGTCCGAGGTTGTCTGAATAAATGGAGTGTTATGTGTATTTAATGAGAAGGGTATTGAATGCTTACCTTCACCGAGTATATCACCTTCCTTATATAATGGGGTTGCTTATCTCCCTTGGATATGCCACTGGAATCATCTAACGGTTTCATGAGGCTTTGGGAGACTTAGACACGTGTCTGAGTCCCAACGGATGGATTACGGACTTCATTAATGAAGCCAGCTGCTTGTACCTCTTTCCAGCGAGACCCTTTCTCTCTCTCTGTCATGCATTAATTACTTAGCAGAGCTTTGGATCCTCTAGTGGTTTCCCGCCTTTTCTATCAATCTACCTTCTAAGGAGAAAAGCTTGAATTGGGCTCCATGACAGGGCCAAATGGTGAAAGCCCAAGACGGGTTCACTGGACTATCAGTGGGCCCCGTCATCACTAAGTTCATAAACATACTTTACAAAGAAAATATGGAAAATCAAAGTTGGCCCGTGACAAAACCTAAAACTTTGGTAAATACGGGTCAATATGAGACATATGATTGGGTGGTATACTCATTTGGGTGTTTTGTTATCCAATTGGGTTATAGAAACAATTGGGCTTCGGATTAAGTGCTCTATTTTCTTTAACGACGATTTACGGAATGAAATGGATCATTCCATTCCATTGTGATGTTTGGTTACTCACATGTGAATAGAATGAATGATTACTTTATACAATTTGATAGACAAAACACGACTAAGTAATGAAACACGATTTATTAAAACAACAAGAATATAATTGCTTCAATATAATAATAATAGTAATAGTAATAGTAATAGTAATAATAATAACAATAACAATAACGGAAAAAAATAATAATAATGATAATATATTTCTTTTCATTCCTTAAAGGAATGAAAAAACCACACCATGAAAACGGTAATATTTGGAATGAGTTTACATTACTTGTGGAATGCTCCATTCCACATAATATTCAACATGTTTCTTTTCATTTCATCATAATGATCCATTTCATTGCGCCTTCTATTTATTCATACCAAACATTGCCTAACGATTTGAGAATCTCTAACTTGAAAATATAAATCCAAGAATCATCCGGCCTATTTATCAATACCTAGCCTTTTAAGGGCATAACAAGGCGTAGAATAAGTGCTCACTTTGTAAATCTCAAGATAGATTTTTTTATCTGCCGTCACCACTTTGATGGGGTGGTATAGGTTTTGTGCCTTTTGAGGAAAGACCAAGGTTCAATTTCTGACATTGGGTAAATTGGTGTAATTTAAAAGTAGGGATTATGTAACTTTTGTCATTCAAAAAAAAGATTTTTTTTATCTTTTCGACTTGCCTTAGGATAAATCACAGGTGGGTCGTTTGCCGGGTACCATTTGCTTAAAAAATATTGGAGTTTAGGTTAATCTATTATCTACTCATGGCATGCTTGTAAAAGTATGAGCTCGTATTATCAACTTTTTCATGGTTTATTAATTGTAGTTTAATTATCTACTCATGGCATGCTTGTAAAAGTATGAGCTCGTATTATTAACTTTTTCATGGTTTATTAAAGATAAAAAACAATTATTTAAAAAGATTATATTTACATATAAAGGTTGTGCTATATATTACAAAACACATTTTTTATAGAGAAAAATGCCCGGATAGTCCCTGTGGTTTCGCCTTTTTTCACCTATAGTCCTCAACTTTCTAAAATTACCTGAATAGTCCCCAAGTTTTCATTTTTTGTTCCCGGATAGTCCCTGGGTCTAACTTCAATTTGTTTTCTCTGTTAAGAGGGTGTGAAATGACAAAATACCCTTTCCTTAAAAGGCCAAACCATAGGGACTATCCGGGCATCTTCTTCATTTTTATTTATAAAACCCCACCACCACACTTCATCTTCAACCTCCACCCACCATCACCCTCCTCCACCCTCCACCATCACCGCCACCCTCCGGTTCCCACTACCGACAACCACCACCACCAACATCAACACCAACACGGGTACAGCACGGCTCACAACGAACCAACTTGGCTACGATTTCAACGATCGATGGGCCTTTAATTCCCTTAAACTATCCATGTCTATCTATCTTTAGTACAGATTGTAAATTATTATATAAGTACCAACAACAAGAGACTTTGTAATACAATTCTTTTTATTAATTCAATTGCTTTATCTGTTTCTACAATTTGACAATAACACAAAACATGTTTCACAACTCATTACCTTATTATTGGTCATAAGTCATAACCGGAGAAAGCAGTCAAACATTCTGGTCATAATACGAATAAAAACAATAGAAAACCGGTTCCACACGCGTTGCAAAACAGTGGAGCCGCCGGCTCCAGGTGAGCTGGACATCGGCTGGAGGTAAGCCCAGGCCGCTTGTTTCACAAGTCGGTTTCTCATAACCGGAATTAACGGCAAATGACGGCAGTTTGGGTGACTGGACGACTGTATTTGGTAAGATGTCACGGAGTGAGGTGTAAGAAGCCGGCTTCATAGACACCAGCTCGTAGTCGGCTGATGAAGCTGATGATGATGAGGGTGTTGAAGATGGGTGGCTGTAACACCTCGAAAATTCACGTCCTATAATGTATTGACACGTGTCATAAGCTTGAACGTGTGAAAGAATACTCTAGAGGGACTAAAGTTGACAAACATGGAAAGCATGTGAATATAGGGGTTCAAAATGTCAACAATGGATAAATATATTTTTAAATAACCCTACATGATGTTTATACCTTCAAACGAATAAATCATGGATCATACGAAGCTAAATATGGAAGAAAGTGAGAGATTACAAACTACAGGGGTTAAATGTGTCAACATGTTTAAAGTATACCTCTGAGTGACCTTTTAGCAAACCCGAAGCTTTGAAACGATTAATTATGCTCACTAGAATGCACGATAAAAATTTCATAAAGTTTCGTTATCATATGAGAAAGTTATGATCAAATTCGTATACGATGGGTTAAAGCGTCAACGTTGAAAATTATGACCTTTCGGGTAAACATGAAGTGACCGAGGACTTAACAAAGTGGGTATAAGTCTCGAAGCCCTTATAGGTAAATTTGGAGGGCTCATAATGCAAGAAACAAGGGTGGAGTGACCTTTCGAAGGACCAAGAGCCAAAGTGCAAAAGCTAAAAAGTTTTAAACCTGACAACAAGCATCAGGCGGGCCGCGTAAGCCTTGCCAAGATCTTACGCGGGCCGCGTGCGACGCCCAGATACAGAAATTACAGGCAACAGCCTGTTATGCCTTGTAACCGATTTAAAAACGATTTTCCTCTTCCATGGGCGACCCCTACATACCTTTAGTCCTTAGGGACACTTGTTGATGATCAGGGAACAATAGTAGAGTTGCTTGGCATGGTCTAATGAGATCAAAAGCACTATATAAAGTCCCACAATGTTGCAACATTCTTGCATTCATTCCATCTGCATTTCTGATCATTCCTGGAGCATAAGAGCAGACCCAAGTCATCACTAATCGTGCATAGGACTTTGGTAAGTACCCTTGACCTTCCTTAATCAAGTTTTACTTAGTTATTAGCTTAAAATTCATACCGTCGTAATTAACGTTTGACTTAGCGATTAATCATTAATGGTCCAGTGATTAGTCGAATTGAAGGTAGTTATAAGTTGGTAATTATGTGGGCATTAAACCCTTAAAAGGGCACCCTCTGATTCCCGTCCTAACTTAGTCATTTGTCGGGTCAAAGTTGTTTGTAAAAAGTCAACAGAAACTTAATTTGCGAATTAACATGTAATTAGCAATGTAGAAGGCATGTAACCTATTTTATCACTCATATAACTTGGTAATAAGTATAAGAACATGTCTAAGCATGTCCGACCCGACAATTTTCTATTTAGACCCGGTTCGGAACCGAAAGTCGCAAAACTTTGACTTTTGCTTTGACTTCAGTTCTGACCCGATTTAGCATGATTTGGAAATGCCTTAGAGCTTCCTTAGGACCAGGTTACATGCTAGTATAACCCTCTGTGATTATACACCTCGGTTCATTAGTTATCCAATTAATATGCATGATTCCGTTAAATGCCTAATGTTGACCAATATGCCCTTTTGACCATAAAACGAGAATTTTGGATATGTGAAAGGACAATAAAATTTGTTACTGATTTATAAACATGTCCCTAAATTTTCACATCAGTTGGAGGTCTAGATTAGGAGTTATGCTCATTAGCGTAATTAGAACGCCTTTTTGTAATTATACGGCGTCATTAGCATAAAGCCTATCTAAACCCAATTTTGACACTAAACCTTTTACCCACTGATGTAATATAATATTTTGGGATTTTTATATATTTTTAATTATTTTTAACCTGCTCATAACCTAAGGTTATGGCATTAATTCGGTAAATACCGAATATACCCTTTTTGGTTATAAAATTAGTTCTACATAATATTTTGACACCAATCCAATTGCTACTGATTTTAAATAATAAATGAAGTATTTTGAACTTTATAACCTGATCAGAAAACTCAGATTTCCTGTATAACCCGGAAATCGCTTAAAATAGTTTTTTTAAGCGTATTAAACACATAGTCTATGTCAAAAACCATTTTTGTCATATAAGACTTATTACCAACTGATATGACCTATTAAAACAAGTTATTTTACTGAGGTATTCGGACCCGAATCTTAGAATTTCATTTAATCTCTTTTATAACCTTTAAAATGACCAAAATACCCCCACGGGGCTTAAATTAAGGTTAAACTCGTTTTGGGCATAATGGAAGATATCCTACTGATATCACAACATATTTAAGGCATATTAACTTAGGAAACCTGTATATGACTCTCATGGTTACCCGTGACGCTTATGGCGCGTTCGGTTCGGTTTATGTAACTAGTTTGCATAAATTAGCCGAGACGGGTCAAACCTTATCGTTTTTATCTCAAAATACAGAACGTGGTTAGATTACCCATATTATACAAGTCTTCAAACTTGTCGGGTCTAAATCACATTCTATTCCGGTCTTCGCTTAATCGTGCGTTCGAACCGTATCTTTGTTAAAACTAACCGGTCTAAGTTTAGGCTTAATTAAAGACCCGTTAGGATTCTAATAGGTTATTATAAACCTTCGTTCCAGAATAGGAGACCCGGTAAAAGCTACACGCACTTGCTTATTCTGATTATTACTTTGCAAAGGTAAATACTTTTAACTTATTTTCCCTTATACGGGCTTGGGGTACGGTATATAAAATACCGTTTGGTCCGGCATTGAATCTTTAATCGAATAGAGGTTAAATCATTGATATGCCCGTTTTGAAATGTTTTGTTTACTTAAAGCCTTTGGGGGGTTAATGACCATGTCCCGGATATCCTTGGCATCATCTTACGAGATGGCCACGACCTGAGCACGGGGTGTAGGCGTACACCCGTCAGTGCATAAATAAATAATGTGGTGTTTCTATTGATCTTTAACCCGGTCTACGGATCGGGCTACTGAACGCATAAGGAACATGTAATTCTTTTACAAGTATTATATTCAAATAATTATCCCAAGTTATAAAAAGTTTGTACCACGTGCATTCAAATCAATTTTTATTAAACTTTTCAAAATGAGTCGGTTGAATCTATTTACCAGTGTAAACTGACGTATTTTCCCAAAAAAAAGGTTAAGTGCAGGTACTACGCGAACTAGGCTGACTTTCTCCTAGCGTCCACAATAAGTTTCGCAAGCTTGGATGTCAAAACTGTTGAACAATGTTTCCTATTTATTTTTGATCCACATGTGGATTATTTTCAACTGTTTGTGATACTTGATATTACAATTATATTCGGTTGAAATATATCTTTTATTTGCTTCCGTTGTGCATTTAAATATTGTGTTGTTTGACTGTAATGTTACCAACCACGTCACGATACTCCCCCACCGGTCAAACGTGGAAATATCGGGGTGTGACAGGTTGGTATCAGAGCCGAAGCTGAGTGAATTAAGCACTAGCCTTTTGTGTTTAATCTCAGTTACACAATTGCACATTCAAAAATTTTCGAGTCTAGACAGAGAACATAGGAACAATCCAAATTTGTTTTAAATTTTTAACTTTGTCTTTTATTTTATATATTCTTGTTGTTATCTTTTTTCTTATTGACAGAAATATGCCACCAAGAATGAGGAGAGGAGGACGAGGAAAGGGGCCGATGAGCGCCCCCAACGATCACGAAGCCGGGCCTTCGCACTGGCGAACTCCTTCTACGACTGCAAGTGCCGATCCGCAAGGAAAAAGGAGGAACCTTTTTTAGCCCGCCAGACGATATGTCTCGCACAGTTCAACGCCTCCCTATCGTAACTCTTATGGGCCACAGTCATAAAACGAGCCCGATAACCCACAACCTTCATATATACCTCTTCAGCGATCCCTTTCGCACAATTCCTTTGGTAACCCCACTCCTGTTTTTCAGGGCCGGTTTAACCCGGCGAACTACCTACAAGAGCCCATGGGTTTTAACCCATTGGGACCTGAGGATCACTTTTCTGGCGACCAAGCGATGGACATGGACGAGGACACAGATCCCGTCGAACCTGAAAGCGGTACCCCCAACCATCCCATCGAGATCTTGGATGGATCTTCTTTCCACGGATCACCCTACGGTGGTCCAGACAGTTTTCAAGCGAGGTTTAACCAACATGAATGGTACTTCACACCTTCTCACCATTCATCACCTCACCAGCAGCAACAGCAGCAAGATCCCTCTGGGGATTCATGATTCGTGGCAGTCACGCCACCACCTCCACCGCCGCCAGTTCATCAAGCACCTCCAGAACCACCAAGGCGTAGGAGAACGGGCGCACGTATGTCTGCGCGAGCAGGGGATTTCCACTTTAACACCCCTCGACACGCCAGTGGCAGTCACTATCCGCCACTGCATGAGGACCCACAAATGGGTGGACCCTCAAACCCAATTCCTGAGGTGAGTTCTGCACCAGTTGCACCACAGCCACCACCGATGGGTTTTGATAACCCGATTCCTGCATATGCCGGTTCAATGGCGTACAATCCGTTTGAGCAGCCGGCTCACACCCATTATAACTATGCTGAAGACCCTTACCAAGTGGCATCAAACTACCTCGCCCTTCACCCTAAAGGACCGTATGGAGCTCCTTGGGGAGTGGGATATCCAACTCATGGGTATCAAGTACCAGCTCGACCACCGATTCGACAGCAGTCGCAGCCACCACGATTCTCCCCACCAGAACAGGAGGAAATCCTCCAAAGACTAAGTCGGGTAGAGCACGAGTTCCAAGAAGAACGCAGGAACAACAGGGGTTTCCTCAAAGGCCTGGCAAGCTTGCTAAAGGGGAAGAAGAAGAGGGATCATTAAATCCCCATATGCATTGTTGTATTTCCCATTTAAATCAAGTCCATGCGTGGACATTTATCTGTGTATTCAGTCCCTGCGTGGACTTGTCTTTTTAGTCCCTGCGTGGACATCTATTCTAGTATTTGGTCCCTGCGTGGACTTGTATTTTAGTGTGGCCCCTGCGAGGGTGAATTGTTCTGTTAAAAGTCCCGTTTAGGGCGATGAAGGGGTAAGGTCCCAAAAACCTCGTTCCAAGCGTTTGGACCATACCACAACCTCGATTTCCCAACCTTTTTTAGACCTTGCGTGGCTGCACACTGGTCCAATAAAGAAGAGAAAAACCACAACTTCATCTTTAATCCTCTTTAGACCTTGCGCGACCGCGCACTGGTCCAACAAAGAGGACACAGAAGAAAGATGACAAACAACACCTGCGCGCCGAAAGGAGATTTATAAATCCTTGCGCCTCTCTCATAACAGACAAAGATAAAAAATCCCAATCAGCACTCCCGCTTAAATAATATCCAGACTTGGATATTATTTACTTGACTGATGCCACACGATAAAGAGTCACATCAGATTACAGCAGTAATCTTCTAGAAAGAATTCAATCGTGCACCACTAGGACGGTTATAACCGTCTGGACACGTGTCATCACCTCAGGCATCCCTGAAAACACAACAATAGCATGTAATTGGAGAAGAACCTCCACTTGATCACTTTCCACGTGGCAAACCCCCAGCCATAGATCTAAACAGCGATCCGTGTGCACTCACGTCGGATCAAGAAGCTTAACGGAAGGAAATGTAACCGCTTATGGGGTTAGCATCTTCCGTCAACATTTCACCAACAAGTTTTCCCGCCCAAACTCCCGGTTATAAATATGAGAAACAACTCAGGTATGAATTCAAGTGACTTACACTTCTCAAATACTTCTTCTTCTTCATAACCAATACTTATTCTCACACCGGAGTCGGGTCAAGGAGAGAACCCTTTTCTCCCCTTGGCGAGGCTAACGGTGTTCTTTTTTGCAGAGTTATCGGAGAAGAAGGCCAATCACAACCGAATCAAACGAGAGAGAACAAACCTTTTTTATGCGGATTCAAACCCCCTAGATATCTCGGTTCCGACCATTTATCTAGTGTTTCTTCAGGCGATGTATACTCTTTTAAATGTTAATGGAATGTTAAGTTTATAAATTTCATTTTTGTCACTATATGCATAAATATATTATACATGAAATAAATAAATCAAAAATCATTCCTTTAAAAAAAAAATCTGCCTATTATATATTAAATAAGAATCTCAAAGGTGTAACCTAGCTTACATGTCATTATAAGACTTGGCCAAGATGGTAAGACCTGTTTAAAAGATTCGGATCCCTGTTAACATCTGAAAACATGTTAACGCTCCTGGCAGACGTGATTCGTTAAAAATCACACACGTCATTCTTATATAAGGATTCTCCAAAAGATTCCTAACCTAACTTAATGATCTATAAATCATGGGCTTAAATCATCAATTAAGGTGATCATATTTTGACCATACATTGGTAATATAGTACCTACGGGCCATACTCATTGTCATATAAGACAAAAGATAGTAGTAGTCTACGACTCCCTGTCAGAGAAAGGTAATGAACTATGTTCAAACCTTAATGCCTTGATTCTCTGAAATCATGGCTTATGATTTAAAAATGTCCCTGTGACTAGGCCTTTTGTGCTAATAATACTATTATTGTTTCCTAATTAGGATAAATTATAATAAAAATCCTAAATAAATGTGAGTAACAAATTAACCAAATATGGTCTATGTTTACCATGGTTTATGAATTGCCCTAAAAGACAATTCCATAATAAACTCCCAAATAAATTATTATCCATATCTTATGTAACAATTCAAGATACATGGCGGACTCTGATGAAATCAATAGTCGGCCAAAGGAGAATAATGACACCACCAGGTTCAATGTGTTTGGTGCTGAACTCCAGGCGTTAATCGACAATGCCGTCACAAACGCCTTGGACAGGCAGTATAGTGAAACAAGTGGTACTCGAAGCAGAGCCCAATCAGTACCCCATTCAAAGCCTAAGACTCATTCTGAGGCTCACAGCAAGCCACCATCCAAGAAGGAAGAACCCAAGAAAGACGATGACGATCGTCACTCTTCAAACCATCAAAGTGTCCCATCTCAAAGGATCATACTGAATCAAGGACCTCGTGATAAGGGTTGCTCCTATAAATACTTTGTGTCATGCAAACCCAGGGATTTCACTAGGGAAAAAGGGGCTATAGATTGCATGACATGGCTGGATGAGATGGACACAGTGGTGGATATCAGCGGGTGCACTGATAGAGATGTGGTAAAGTTTGTGTCTCAATCGTTCAAAGGTGAGGCCTTAGCCTGGTGGAGATCGTTGATTCAAGCTACTGGAAAGATTCCACTGTACAATATGTCATGGGAACAATTTGTTACCCTCATCAGGGACAACTACTGTCCCCAGCATGAGGTTGAAAAGATTGAGTCGGATTTTCTGTCATTGGTAATGAAAAATCTGGATTGCCAAGCTTACCTTATGAGCTTTAATACAATGACAAGGTTGGTTCCTTATCTGGTGACCCCGGAACCCAAAAGAATAGCTCGTTTCATTGGGGGGTTTAGCCCAAGAGATAAAGGCAAGTGTAAAAGCCTCTCGGCCAGCTACTTTCAGATCTGTAGCTGATATATCTTTGTCCCTCACACTGGACGCGGTCAGACAGAGATCGCTGAGGAACACGGATGCCGAGAAGAGAAAGCGTGAGGATGACAACTCACGACGTTCGGATAAGAAGCACAAGGGAAACAATGACCACAGGAAGGGGTCAGGATCTAGGAAGGATGGGCATCAATCTGGAGAAAAGCCCAAGTGTAAGATCTGCAAGAAACAGCACTTCGGGAAGTGCAGATATGAATCGAATTCGCAGACACAGTCGAGAACTTTTGCATGTGGGATATGCAAGTCCAAGGAACACAAGACCTTGGATTGAAAAAAGTTGAAGGACGTAACGTGCTACAGTTGCAACGAAAAAGGGCATATCAAGTCCAACTGCCCAAAATATGCAAAGAAAGCTGATAAAGGAAAGAAGACCAATGCTAGGGTCTTCAGGATGGATGCGAAGGAGGCTGTGAAGGACGACAATGTGATCACAGGTACCTTCCTTATAAATGATGTTTATGCGAGAGTGTTATTTGATTCAGGAGCTGATAAATCATTTGTAGATAATAAATTTTGTGAGTTGTTGAAATTGCCAGTAAAAACCTTAAGTGTGAAGTATGAGGTGGAATTAGCAGATGGCACCATAGAAACCGTCTCAACTGTGTTAGATGGATGTGTTATATCCATTAAGAACCATTCTTTTCCTTTGTCCCTACTTCCTTTGAAATTAGCCGGTTTTGACATAGTTTTGGGTATGGACTGGTTATCTCATAACCAGGCCCAGATTGTCTGCAATAAGAAGCAAGTGGTGATCAAGACTCCGTCTGGTGAGTCGCTTACCATTCAGGGAGATACCCAGTATGGACTGCCTGAGCAAGTGACTATGCTCAAGGCCTCTAAGTGTTTAAAGAAGGGTTGTGTCATCTACATGGCACAAGTGACTATCAATGAGCCGAAGCCTAAGATTGAGGATATCCCTGTTATTTCTAAATACCCTGAAGTTTTTCCTGAAGAACTACCTGGTTTACCACCAGATAGGCAAGTGGAATTCAGAATTGACATCATCCCTGGAGCAGCACCAGTAGCAAGGGCGCCTTATAGGTTGGCACCAACAGAGATGAAGGAATTGAGAACACAACTAGATGAATTGCTAGCCAAGGGTTTCATTAGACCTAGTTTGTCTCCTTGAGGAGCACCAATCTTATTTGTCAAGAAGAAGGATGGATCGATGCGTCTGTGCATCGATTACCGTGAGCTTAATAAGGTCACTATCAAGAATAGGTACCCATTGCCAAGAATCGACGATCTGTTCGATCAGCTTCAAGGGGCAAGTTACTTCTCCAAGATTGACTTAAGGTCAGGCTATCATCAACTGAAGGTTAGAGATGAAGACGTGCACAAGACTGCATTCAGGACTCGTTATGGTCATTACGAGTTCCTAGTGATGCCTTTTGGGCTCACTAATGCACCTGCCGCATTCATGGATCTCATGAATCGCGTCTGCAAACCATACTTGGACAAATTTGTCATCGTCTTCATTGATGACATCCTCATCTACTCGAAGAACCAAGCTGATCATGAGAAGCATCTTCGGTGTATTCTTTCACTACTTCAACAGGAGAAGCTTTACGCCAAATTTTTGAAGTGTGAATTCTGGCTTCGAGAAGTCCAATTCCTTGGACATGTGGTTAGTGAGCGTGGTATCCAAGTGGATCCCGCTAAGGTTGAAGCTGTCATGAATTGGCAAGAGCCAAAGACGCCCACAGAAATTCGCAGTTTCTTGGGATTGGCAGGATATTATAGGCGTTTCATTGAGATTTTTTCAAGGATTGTTGCACCCCTAACTTCTTTGACTAGGAAGAAAATAAAGTTCGATTGGGGCCCTAAGCAGCAAGAATCCTTTGACATCCTTAAGCAGAAGCTAAGCAATGCACCTGTGTTGACATTGCCTGATGGGATAGAAGAATTTGTTGTATATTGTGATGCATCACACACCGGGATGGGATGTGTGCTTATGCAGAAAGGAAAGGTTATTTCCTATGCTTCATGTCAGTTAAAGGTGCATGAAAAGAATTACACCACCCATGACTTGGAGTTGGGTGCCGTTGTATTTGCACTGAAGCTATGGAGGCACTATTTATAAGGTATCAAGTGTGTGATCTATTCTGATCACAAGAGCCTCCAGCACCTGTTTAACCAAAAGGATTTAAACATGAGGCAACGACGTTGGATGGAAACTTTGAATGATTATGATTGTGAGATAAGATACCACCCTGGCAAGGCGAATGTAGTCGCCGATGCCTTGAGTCGAAAGGAAAGGGTGAAACCCATCCGAATCAATGCCAAGAGCATTGAGATAAAGCATGGTTTGAACGAAAAGTTGTTAGCTGCACAGAAGGAAGCTGTGTTAGAAGCTAACTATCCTAATGAAAAGCTAGGAGTAACTGAAGAACAGTTATCCTATGGCAAGGACGGAATTTTGAGGTTAAACGGGCGAATATGGGTTCCAGTTTATGGAGGACTTTGGGATGTTATCCTCCAGGAAGCCCATAGTTCTAAATATTCCGTTCATCCTGGAGCTGATAAGATGTACCAGGATCTAAAGGCAAACTATTGGTGGATAGGCTTGAAAAAGTCTGTAGCTGCCTATGTAGCTAAATGCTTGACGTGTGCGCAAGTTAAAGCCGAGCATCAGAAGCCGTCAGGTTTACTACAACAGCCTGAACTTCCCACGTGGAAATGGGAAATGGTGACGATGGATTTCATCACCAAGTTGCCAAAGACAAGGAAAGGAAATGATACGATATGGGTGATAGTAGATAGACTGACTAAGTCAGCACATTTCCTACCCATCAAGGAGACCTATAGCTCTGACATGTTAGCCCAACTGTACGTGGATAAGATTGTATCTCTACATGGCGTACCAGTGTCTATTATCTCCGACAGGGATACTAGATACACATCTCATTTTTGGAAAAGTTTCCAACAATCTTTGGGCACGCGCTTAAATTTCAGTATGGCTTACCATCCTCAGACGGGCGGACAGAGCGAGCGTACAATCCAAACGTTGGAGGACATGCTTCGTGCATGTGTGATCGACTTAGGTGGTAGTTGGGATAACCACCTGCCATTAATCGAGTTCTCATAAAACAATAGCTACCATACCAGCATCAAGGCTGCGCCTTTTGAGGCATTATATGGTAGAAAGTGCAGAACGCCCGTTTGTTGGGCGGAAGTTGGAGATGTCCAACTGTTAGGACCAGAAATAGTCTTTGAAACGACGGACAAGATTGTCTAGATTCGTGACCGCTTGAAAGCTGCCAGGGATAGGCAGAAAAGCTACGCAGACCTAAAGCGTAAACCTCTGAAATTCGAGGTAGGTGATAAAGTGTTGCTCAAAGTATCACCCTGGAAGGGAGTGATGAGATTTGGTAAGAAAGGTAAGTTAAGCCCGAGATACATAGGACCATTCGAGGTCATCGAATGTGTCGGATCAGTGGCTTATAAATTAAACTTACCTGAAGAGCTCAGTGGTATTCATAATGTATTCCACATCTGCAATCTGAAGAAGTGTTTCGCTGATGAATCACTAGTCATACCACATACAGATGTGCACATAGAAGAGAGCTTGAAGTTTGTCGAAAAACCTGTGTCGATCGAGGATCGACAGGTTAAGAAGCTTCAAAGGAAGCTTGTGCCTATTGTAAAGGTAAAATGGGATGCCCGTAGAGGTCCCGAGTACACGTGGGAGGTGGAGTCCACAATGAAAGAAAAGTACCCTCATTTGTTTCAGTAAATCTTGAGGTCAAGATTTCTTTTAAGGGGGTGAGGATGTAACACCTCGAAAATTCACGTCCTATAATGTATTGACACGTGTCATAAGCTTGAACGTGTGAAAGAATACTCTAGAGGGACTAAAGTTGACAAACATGGAAAGCATGTGAATATAGGGGTTCAAAATGTCAACAATGAATAAATATATTTTTAAATAACCCTACATGATGTTTATACCTTCAAATGAATAAATCATGGATCATACGAAGCTAAATATGGAAGAAAGTGAGAGATTACAAACTACAGGGGTTAAATGTGTAAACATGTTTAAAGTATACCTCTGAGTGACCTTTTAGCAAACCTGAAGCTTTGTAACGATTAATTATGCTCACTAGAATGCACGATAAAAATTTCATAAAGTTTCATTATCATATGAGAAAGTTATGATCAAATTCGTATACGAGGGGTTAAAGCGTCAACGTTGAAAATTATGACCTTTCGGGTAAACATGAAGTGACCGAGGACTTAACAAAGTGGGTATAAGTCTTGAAGCCCTTATAGGTAAATTTGGAGGGCTCATAATGCAAGAAAAAAAAATGGAATGACCTTTCGAAGGACCAAGAGCCAAAGTGCAAAAGCTAAAAAGTTTTAAACCTGACAACAAGCATCAGGCGGGCCGCGTAAGCCTTGCCAAGATCTTACACGGGCCGCGTGCGACGCCCAGATACAGAAATTACAGGCAACAGCCTGTTATGCCTTGTAACCGACTTAAAAATGATTTTCCTCTTCCATGGGCGACCCCTACATGCCTTTAGTCCTTAGGGACACTTGTTGATGATCAGGGAACAATAGTAGAGTTGCTTGGCATGATCTAATGAGATCAAAAGCACTATATAAAGTCCCACAATGTTGCAACATTCTTGCATTCATTCCATCTGCATTTCTAATCATTCCTGGAGCATAAGAGCAGACCCAAGTCATCACTAATCGTGCATAGGACTTTGGTAAGTACCCTTGACCTTCCTTAATCAAGTTTTACTTAGTTATTAGCTTAAAAGTCAAACCGTCGTAATTAACATTTGACTTAGCGATTAATCATTAATGGTCCAGTGATTAGTCGAATTGAAGGTAGTTATAAGTTGGTAATTATGTGGGCATTAAACCCTTAAAAGGGCACCCTCTGATTCCCGTCCTAACTTAGTCATTTGTCGGGTCAAAGTTGTTTGTAAAAAGTCAACATAAACTTAATTTGCGAATTAACATGTAATTAGCAATGTAGAAGGCATGTAACCTATTTTATCACTCATATAACTTGGTAATAAGTATAAGAACATGTCTAAGCATGTCCGACCCGACAATTTTCTATTTAGACCCGGTTCGGAACCGAAAGTCGCAAAACTTTGACTTTTGCTTTGACTTCAGTTCTGACCCGATTTAGCATGATTTGGAAATGCCTTAGAGCTTCCTTAGGACCAGTTTACATGCTAGTATAACCCTCTATGATTATACACCTCGGTTCATTAGTTATCCAATTAATATGCATGATTCCGTTAAATGCCTAATGTTGACCAATATGCCCTTTTGACCATAAAACGAGAATTTTGGATATGTGAAAGGACAATAAAATTTGTTACTGATTTATAAACATGTCCCTAAATTTTCACATCAGTTGGAGGTCTAGATTAGGAGTTATGCTCATTAGCGTAATTAGAACGCCTTTTTGTAATTAAACAGCGTCATTAGCATAAAGCCTATCTAAACCCAATTTTGACACCAAACCTTTTACCCACTGATGTAATATAATATTTTGGGATTTTTAAAGATATTTAATTATTTTTAACCTGCTCATAACCTAAGGTTATGGCATTAATTCGGTAAATACCGAATATACCCTTTTTGGTTATAAAATGAGTTCTACATAATATTTTGACACCAATCCAATTGCTACTGATTTTAAATAATAAATGAAGTATTTTGAACTTTATAACCTGATCAGAAAACTCAGATTTCCTGTATAACCCGGAAATCGCTTAAAATGGTTTTTTTTTAAGCGTATTAAACACATAGTCTATGTCAAAAACCATTTTTGTCATATAAGACTTATTACCAACTGATATGACCTATTAAAACAAGTTATTTTACTGAGGTATTCGGACCCGAATCTTAGAATTTCATTTAATCTCTTTTATAACCTTTAAAATGACCAAAATACCCCTACGGGGCTTAAATTAAGGTTAAACTCGTTTTGGGAATAATGGAAGATATCCTACTGATATCACAACATATTTAAGGCATATTAACTTAGGAAACCTGTATATGACTCTCATGGTTACCCGTGACGCTTATGGCGCGTTCGGTTCGGTTTATGTAACTAGTTTGCATAAATTAGCCGAGACGGGTCAAACCTTATCGTTTTTATCTCAAAATCCAGAACGTGGTTAGATTACCCATATTATACAAGTCTTCAAACTTGTCGGGTCTAAATCACATTATATTCCGGTCTTCGCTTAATCGTGCGTTCGAACCGTATCTTTGTTAAAACTAACCGGTCTAAGTTTAGGCTTAATTAAAGACCCGTTAGGATTCTAATAGGTTATCATAAACCTTCGTTCCAGAATAGGAGACCCGGTAAAAGCTACACGCACTTGCTTATTGTGATTATTACTTTGCAAAGGTAAATACTTTTAACTTATTTTCCCTTATACGGGCTTGGGGTACGGTATATAAAATACCGCTTGGTCCGGCATTGAATCTTTAATCGAATAGAGGTTAAATCATTGATATGCCCGTTTTGAAATGTTTTGTTTACTTAAAGCCTTTGGGGGGTTAATGACCATGTCCCGGATATCCTTAGCATCATCTTACGAGATGGCCACGACCTGAGCACGGGGTGTAGGCGTACACCCGTCAGTGCATAAATAAATAATGTGGTGTGTCTATTGATCTTTAACCCGGTCTACGGATCGGGCTACTGAACGCATAAGGAACATGTAATTCTTTTACAAGTATTATATTCAAATAATTATCCCAAGTTATAAAAAGTTTGTGCCACGTGCATTCAAATCAATTTTTATTAAACTTTTCAAAATGAGTCGGTTGAATGTATTTACCAGTGTAAACTGACGTATTTTCCCAAAAAAAAGGTTAAGTGCAGGTACTACGCGAACTAGGCTGGCTTTCTCCTAGCGTCCACAATAAGTTTCGCAAGCTTGGATGTCAAAACTGTTGAACAATGTTTCCTATTTATTTTTTATCCACCTGTGGATTATTTTCAACTGTTTGTGATACTTGATATTACAATTATATTCGGTTGAAATATATCTTTCATTTGCTTCCGCTGTGCATTTAAATATTGTGTTGTTTGACTGTAATGTTACCAACCACGTCACGATACTCCCCCACCGGGCCCACCGGTCAAACGTGGAAATATCGGGGTGTGACAGGTGGCGGTGTTTGTTGTAGAGGGTTAGAAAGAGTGGGATTTCGATGGAGTTACGGCGGCGAAGGGTGGTTGTTCGGGTGGCGTCAGAAGCTCCGGTGGCGGCTGTGGTGGCCATTGGAGAGTAGGTGTGATTTTTGGAGTTTTGGTGTTATTAAAATTAGAGCAGAGTGGGACACCTCAGATTTGAGCAGAGTGACTGTGGCGGTGATGGTGGAAGGTGGAGGAGGGAGATGGTGGGTGGAGGTTGAAGATGAAGTGTGGTGGTGGGGTTTTATAAATAAAGATGAAGAAGATGCCCGGATAGTCCCTGTGGTTTGGCATTTTAAGGAAATGGTATTTTTGTCATTTCACACCCTCTTAACAGAGAAAACAAACTGAAGTTAGACCCAGGGACTATCCGGGAACAAAAAATGAAAACTTGGGGACTATTCAGGTAATTTTAGAAAGTTGAGGACTATAGGTGAAAAAAGACGAAACCACAGGGACTATCCGGACATTTTTCTCTTTTTTATATAAAAACTTGGTGATCATCTAAGAAATAAAGTACTCTCCACCAAAATACTTTTCGTATTTAATAGTTAACATATAAAGTTGTGTCAGTAAATAAAATCTTTAAACGTATGTCGATTTTTTAAACATAAACTGACTTTTAAATTTTTATCTAAACTATACCAATAGTAATAACAAGAAGAAGAACAATAGCCTTTCTGGCATTATATAGTTATTTAATATATGTTATTTTTCAAATAAAAATCATATCAAAATGGATTGGTGAGAGTGAGCACTTGAGAGGAGTGTGGATGCCTCATGGAAGCCACCAAACCTTTTGGAAGAGTCGTTGGTTGCCACCATTTTGCTTGTATCTTTCTATTAATTATTAAAGCTCTCCATCCTCCCTAATTATCATTTTCATTAGTTTGCTTTTTTATCTATAGAATGAAATTAGTTATTTTCTTTCGCTCAAAAGATATTGTGTATGTAAGATATTGTGTATGGTACGCCCGTTAATAAAAAAAATAATCATATTTGGATGCTATAACTAAGTTGTTTTATTTCTCTCACTTTATTTATTAGAGAGTGACACTATATTATAAAGTATGGATTAAGAAAGGTTGATTAAAAATTTTTGCTTTTGAAATGGTTTCATAACACACATATTCTATACCTAATTAATACGTAATTTCAATTATATCTTAACTGGAAATATCATATTATAATTTCTAAATCTTATTACTAAGTGTTTAATAAATTTTTATTCAGCTCGTGGGTATGTAACCTAGTAATTATATATATATATATAGGGGAACGTTCATTTGTGAATAATTTAATTGAGAAGAAAAAGAACAAAGGGTAATTTTGTAAAACATTAAATAGTTTTTTCACTTATCTCATTTATTATCATTTTTGACTAATTAATTAGTCATAAAGACTACTATCCTCCACACTAACTTTTTTTGCCTACACACATCAAAAGTTATCCTACATATTTCAAAATTCATCCTGCACTTTGAAATTTATCCTACACAACTTGTAATTTATCCTACACAACTCGTAATTTATCCTACACTTTAATTTATTTTATTTTATTTTTTTGAAAAAGTATATATTTTGAAGATAAGTTACAAATTATTTAATGTAGTTAGCTATTAAAGAGGAAGACTACAAATTAATGACCTATGCATATTTACCAATGTACCCTTATAGTAACATTAAATACTTATATTAAATGAAGTAAAATAAAGCATTCTTATTGGTTGAAATTTCTTCTTTTTTCTTCTTACAAAATTTTTTTCTCATTTGAACTCTCCCATATATATATATATATATATATATATATATATATGTATATGGTAAGGATTATTTTAGAACCATAAATAATTACAGAACTCTGAATAAACACTCTTTTTATTTATATATTTTTATGTTTAGGATAATTTTATCATTTATTATGTATATTTTATGATTACATACATGTAAACTAGTTTTTTTTTTACATATATGTAATTAGTTATGACCCACATATATATAATTTGGCTATTACAAATATGTAAACTACTTCTAACATGTATGTAATCAAATAAATACTTATAATAGATGATAAAAGATCCTAAATACAAATATATATATATATATATATATATATATATATATATATATATATAGGGTAGGGTTCTAGAGTGAACACTAGGTTGAAAGTGATCTGTGTGAACTAATCTGGGCCATTGGATTACATCATCTAGAGATTTTTAAACAATGGCAAGATTGTAATTATAATGTTGTAACTCCCCTTTAAAATAAATGACAGAAGGGTATTTGTGTCTTTTGTAAATTGCATTTATTAAACAATATACTCAAAATCCCTAAAATCTCGCTAGTTTCCGTATATACAAGACACATAGTTGTTAGTATATACACATGTGTACAGTCTCGCTAATATCAGTTTATACAATATACACAGTTGTTAGTTTATACACATGTGTACAGTCTCGCTAACTATCAGTTTATACAAGATACAGAGCTGTTAGTTTATACAAATGTGTACAATCTTTTATACATCTGTGTATTATATTTAGAAATGGTAACATATGTGTATATTAACAACATATAGTACATTAGGCATGCACACGAGTAGATTCATATAAAAATTATGAAATTAATGAAAATGAAACATATCACATGTATGCAAAAATAAATAACTTTATCACATATTCAAAAAATAATTAATGCCTAAAAATAATTACAATTTCAATCTCATAGAAATTTTTTAATGTTTATTGAAAATTATAAAAAGTTAAAAACAATGTATTATGATATATATATAGAGTAGGGATCCTACGGAAAGTTTGTTTTTCCTAGAAAGTCTAGAAAGCGATCTGGGCCATCCAATGGGTGTATTTAATGGTTAAGATGAAGTCAATGGCAATCTTGTAATTTTTTAGTTTATTTAATTCATTGTTTTAAAAGATTAGGGGCAATTTTGTCAATATATCGTGTTTTAAATCAATTAGATAACCGTCAGTCAAACCCAGTCCCTAATTTCACGCGATTTTCCCTCTCTCTCCAAACCTATCTTCGAAACCCCAATCCCTACCAAAAATAACTACAATCATGGAAGAAGATAACTTTAGAAAGGATGGAGAGCACCAGATCAAATTAAAACACTTCTCCATCTCCACCATCTCCGAGTTCATCATCACCATTCAAATATTGTTCTTATCATCTCCGTTTTCTTGACGATGTGTTTTAACAGCAAGCAAATTAAAACAGTTGTGTTTTAGTAGCAAGCAGATTCATACAGTTGTGTTTTAGCATTCAGATTCATACAGTTGTGTTTTAACAGCAAGCAGATTCATACAGTTGTGTTTTAGCATTCAGATTCATACAGTTGTGTTTTAACAGCAAGCAAATTCATACAATTGTGTTTTAACAGCAAGCAGATTCATATAGTTGTGTTTTAACAGCAAGCAGATTCATACAGTTGTGTTTTAGCATTCAGATTCATACAGTTGTGTTTTAACAGCAAGCAGATTCATTACAGCTGTGTTTTAGCATTCAAATTCATACAGTTGTGTTTTAACAGCAAGCAGATTCATACAGTTATGTTTTAGCATTCAGATCCATACAGTTGTGTTTTAATAGCAAGCAGATTCATACAATTGTGTTTTAGCATTCAGATTCATACAGTTGTGTTTTAACAGCAAGCAGATTCATACAGTTGTGTTTTAGCATTCAGATTCATACAGTTGTGTTTTAACAGCAAGCAGATTCATACTCTGTGTTTTACCATCTTTATATTGTGGGATCTATAAAAAAAATTGACTTTATCCCTGTAAACTGTTAAAACACAGCACCAAGAACATGCTGATAATTTCCAGTAATCTTCTGAACAATGGAATATGCGATTGGTTTAGATTTCGAAAACAAATTATTCAGAAAATCATGGAGAAAAACGGTTACAAAATATGGACATGGATAGTAAGTTAATGAAGATAAATTCCAAAAATAAAAATAGAATGTGAAAGTACACAATTGCCCTTCTAGTTAAAAATCTTCAATGCCACATGTCGCATTCTGATTACTTCCTAGACTTTCTAGGAAAAACCCACTTTCTACCCAACTCCTACTATATATATATATACGGATAATAAAAGAAAAACAATATTCAAGTTAAAATTAAAGCAAAATCTATGGATAAAGAAATAATAGACAAATAATTAAAAATGAGAGAGAGGGAGAGAGAAAGAGTGTTAAGAGATGAGAAAATTAAGTGATTTTAATTAAACATATTTGGGTAATGTCAATCTTACCCTTTTAATCTAAAAAATGATCAAGGGCCAAAATTAGTTCACTTAGTTCACTCTCAAGAAGTTGTCCACTCTTGATCCTAATCATATATATATATATATATATATATATCTAATGATTGTTTATTAGGAGTTCTGTAGTTATTTAGAGTTCTGAAATGAACCCAACCCTATATACACACACACACACACGTAGGGGAGGGATAGAAAAAAAAACCCCACTTGAGTTAAAAAAAAAAAAAAAACTCAAGAAAACCTTATGTAACATTTTTTTTTTGTAAAAAAATTAGGGAATGTAAGTTACATGTTATCAAACATTTTGTAACAAAAAAAAGCGTTGAGGGGACTTTTTTATAAAAATGTTAAAAATTTAGTTTTTTAGCACATATATATAAAAACGCTGAATTTTTAAAAATCCCTTCAGCATTTTTTTGTTACAAAACGTTCGATAACATGTAACCTACATTCCCTATTTTTTACAAAAAAAAAAAATGTTACATTAGGTTTTCTTGAGTTTTCTTAACTCAAGTGGGTTTTCTCTCTATAATCCTATATATATATATATATATATGGGACCGCTAAAATGAGAACCACCTCCAGTTGTAAGAACCGTGAGAACTACACCGTACGGGGCGAGGTGGACCAATTTTTTTTTCAAAAACGTAGATGTATGTGTTATAAACACATTTGTAAAAAAAAATTCAAAAAAAAAATTGTCGGGTGTGTAGTTTTGAGCACCCAAAGTTTGCGTTTACGGGACCCGTAAATTTTATTTAAAATTTACGGTACCCGTAAACACAAACTTGTGGTGTTCAAAACTACACACACGACATTTTTTATTTTTGAATTTTTTTTTTTTACAAATGTGTTTATAAGACAAGCATCTACGTTTATGAAAAAAAAATTTGGTCCAACTCGCCCCGGATCAAAAAGTTCTCACGGTTCTTACAACTGGAGGTGGTTCCCATTTTAGCGGTCCCCTATATATATATAGGATCTGGTTCAAGAGAGAACCAACCCGAGTTGCGAGAACCATGAGAACCCATTTCAGCCAATTAGAGTGTGCCACGTCATTAAAAGAAAAAAGACATCTGAAAGGGCAATTTTGACCTTTAACTCATTTATTTCTCTTTCCTCTGACACCTCTCTCTCTCTCTCTCTTTTTAATCATGTCACTCTCTCTCCTAAGCAATTACATCTAGATTTAACATGAGAACACCTTTTTCTCTTTCACTTTCTATAACCCTAGCCCCCAAATTACACTCACACACAACCTGCAACTTCTAGAGAGAGAGAGAGAGAGAGAGAAAGAGAGTCTAGTGTGAGAGATAGAAGGAGGGCCGGCTCGAAAGAGGCTCCCACGTTTCCCGGTGACCCTTTTCTCTGGCGTCCCAATAGCGACACAGATGGGGGTGGTGGTGGTGTCCGGGTGGTGGCTTCAAGTCGACGAAAAACGTGACACGGTGGTGAACGTCGAGTGTGGGTAGTGGAAGAAAGTGTGGCGGCGGTTATCGGAAGGGTGGCGGCATGGAGGTGGTTGTGGTGTGTAACACCCCGTATTTCGAAAGTCAAAGTCAAAGTCAAGATTTAAGTCAAAAGAAGAAAATATTGCTAATTGCGATCTGTCACTCCTTGCTCAACTACTGTTTTGACTTCTTTGACTTGTAATCGAATTCTTTATTTTATTTGCTTTAGTTGTATTATGTGGAGTATCTATTAATAATCGAGGTTTAATCGCTTGTTTTATCGCTTTATCGCTAAACGCATCGCAATCGCATTTGCAGCTCGAATTATGCGTTCTGGATATTGTTTTACATGTGTGTGCTATTTATGTGTTACTTGTGCATGTTTATTTATGTTTATGTTTGTAGTGATTAATCAAAACGCAATCGCAACTCTATCGCAATCGAATCGCAAACGCTAAACGCAAGTTATTTATAGTGATTGTATGTTAGATATAGTATTTGTGTGTTTATTATTAATCTATCGCATCGCTCGCTTGAAACGCATCGCAATGCTTAACACGCGAATCGAAACAACAAAACTCAACACGCTAGACACCTGGATCGAATGGCCAATCTATCGAGTGGCCATCCGATCGGATTGCCATCTGATCGGATTGCCATCCGATCGGTGACCAATCCGACCCTTGTGCACTTTCCTCTTTTGGAAACCCTATAAATACCCTCCTGTCACATCATTTGTGATGTGACAGCTCCTCCACTCGACCAGCCGCACTCAAGCCTCATTTCTCTCGATTTCTCGCGATTCTTGTAAGTTGTCAACCTAAATCTTGTACTTTTATGATCTACACGCCCTCCTTCATCTTTTTCACCTTTGAATCTTAACTTTTAACCATGAAATCAGTGGATTTGAGGTGTTCTAGGATGATGTCATCATGGAGTTCTTATGAACTTCAAGTTTTGGCCTCAATCCATCAAGAACAACTCATATCTGAAGGATTTTACACAAGATTTAACAATGTTTTCGCATAGATCTACACATATTCATGGTTAAAGGGATTGAAAGATGGTGTTCTAACTTTCTTTCAACTCTTTTACACTCAATGCGCTCAAAACCGATAGAATCAGAGCTCGTTCTGATCTTCTACTCTTTCTTAGTGATGTGTTAGTTCAAGATCTGAATTCTATCCAAGAGACAACTGATTTCGGGTTAAACATGAACAACCGTCTCGAACAGTGAACTGATCGGACTAGGGTGGTTCTTGTTCGATCGGGTCACTTGGGTCATGATGGGGTTGTTGTTGTTTAGCAGGTTGTCATACCGTCTCGATCAAAACAGCAAAAACCTTCAAATTTTAACAACTTCCAAGTTTGCAAAAGATCAGATCGCGGGAAGGGTCGCCT
The DNA here is from genome assembly GCA_030545235.1 of Helianthus tuberosus. Classification (NCBI taxonomy): domain Eukaryota; kingdom Viridiplantae; phylum Streptophyta; class Magnoliopsida; order Asterales; family Asteraceae; genus Helianthus; species Helianthus tuberosus. Next base: position 112,875,566 of record CM060373.1, read on the forward strand.
TCCGATCGGATTGCCATCCGATCGAACCGCAATCCGATTGGATTGCACTTGGTTTCACACTTAAACTTTTATCTAAACTTTTCAAGGATCTGAACGTCGAACGGATTTCCGTCCGATCGGATAGCCATCCGATCGAACGACCACCCGATCCCTTGACTTTTGGAACTTCGACCCTTAACCATTTTCATAATTTTCAAAGATCATCAGTAACTAATGGATTACCAACCGATCGGATTGCAATCCGATCGAGTGACAATCCTGCTGTGAACTTGTTCTTACTAAGTGTCCTACCAATCGGATCACTATCTGATCGAACGACCATTCGATCGATCAACTTGAAGGGTAGAGATACTTCTCTGTTTTCAAAATGCTACAACGAAAACTTCAAAGCCATCATACACAAACACATCCTTACCAAACGAATGTCAGTCCAATCGAATGGCCATCTGATCGGATGACCATCCGAACGGATTTACATCCGATCGACTGGCCATCCGATCGGATTACCAATCGACACTTGGTACTTTGCACCATTTTACGCACCGCTCATCGTTATGCTATCGTTAACTGTTTAGGCTAATCTCTCTCAGCGTTCCCTTCAATCCAAGAGAGTGTTTACTTGTTAAACACAATCTGTGAGTATACTCGATCCCTTTTTGCTTTACGCACTTTTGGGCGTTACATACGTTACTTATTCAAATCACAGTCGACACACAACGCAAACAGTATTTATACGCTGACCGCTATTGCATGTTACGTGTTATTCAATGAATGCTTGTATGTTATGTTAACACAGTGATTGTTGTCTGACACCTTAGCAACGATAGTACTATAGTTTGGACTCAGCACCTGTCGTGGACAGGGGTTGTTAAGGGCTTTACTTCATGTGTCCCAGTGGGGATATGTGTTGCGCATTCTACAACTCGCAGTCACGTCTGTGCATATTTCTCTGTCGATAACCTACTAGCTTTCACTTTGCTACATGTTACATGCTGGTTATGCGTAAACTATTTCGAACTCTATTATGCTATATCAAACTTGTATGCTCACCTTTACACTATGTGTATTGACTTTATTTTAACGTATGTGACAGGTGCTTAGGATGCGTGCTTGCTATTTGATGGAATCAAGCTTAGGGGAGTCTAGAAACCAACGAACATTTTATTTAATTGAATATGAGTTGTCGGAACAGAACAATTTGTCTGTAATAACTATGCTACTTGTTATGTCATGGTGTGGGACGTGATGTTTAAATAATTGGTAATCGTATTTGTTATGGAAACTCCTGGACAATCTGTTTCGCTCAGTGTCGTGCCCCGATGATTCCGCCATCGGTTGGGGTGTAACAGATTGGTATCAGAGCCATAACTATAGGGAATTAGGCGAGAGTCGACCTAGTCTGGGTCGATGTCTTAGAAACGACCTAGAATATAGTCTAAGTACCAACAGACTGACTTGTACATCCCAGTAGGGGTTTTTGTATGAGCTTACTGCTATTTCTCTCTCGCACTCGATGAATGCTACACTATCACTGCACTCTAAGTTTCAAAAATAAATGAGTGATTAGATCGAGATTAGTGTAAAAACCGCACACTCTCGACTGAATCGCTTGTTCGACCCGCATTCCATCAATAAACAGGAGAATTTGCGTTGAATCAGGAGTGGAATCCATACCTTACCGCAGATTTCCTTCTCTATTTTATCAAAACAGGGACCAAGTTGTTAAGTCAGGGGTGAAACCCGAACCTTGACGACTTGTTCCGTTCTTATTTTGGTTTTATACAACTCTCACCAAAGTCTCGACGGACTCCAACGACTTGAAGTCACGCTGTAACTGCAAGGACGCGTGCCGTTCGCCTAAATCGAGGCGAGAGCATAGTCCCGAAAGCTAAAGTGTGAACCAAAAGTCCTTGTGAATAGTCGCATCACTTTGGGTAGTCAACGTCTATCAATCCTTAGACAGTCTATTTTCGATTTCAATCTCGCAACCGCTGATTTTATGTGTTTCAATTCTGAGCCCGCAACTGCCGACTCTGATCTTCGTCGTTTTTATGTGAATTTTATATGTCTTTATGTGATTTTACCTATTTGTGTGGTTTGATTTTTGGTGATTTATGCGCTTTTCACTTCTCGCTTTGATCGACGCACACAATTCGCACTTCACATCTATCTCAATACGCTACCAAATCGTTGCTACTTATGGATGATCGCATGCTATGTTGCTCGCTTATGTTGTGCTACTCGCTGTGTACTCGCTAATCGCAATCGCTATTCTCGAACGCTCGAACTTTGAATGATAGGGAATACATGCAAAATATAGTATGGTTTCTGTGTTCTGACTTCCTATGTGCTTCTGTGCCTTACATGTATACGTGCTTCTGTGCCTTACGTACTTATATGCTTTTGTGCCCTACGTGCTTACGTGACTATGTGTCTATGTGTTACATTGTTCGTGTTCCTGAGCTTTAGTAGTAGTACGTGTGAGTTGAGATTCGATTATATAGCATTTTGAATCATATGGCGCTGTCTATTGCAGACAATGTCGTCATTTGGATCATTTCACTCGCGCTCAGCTCGCCGCAATCACGATGACAAACGCATCGCCGCCCTCGTCGCTAAGCAAATGGCGAAAGTTATCCCCCAGATTGTTAGCGAGTTGAATGAAAACGCTAGGAAGTCTTCTGAAGAGTCCCAGACTGATTCACCAAAGTCTGCTTTTAGCTTCAAGCAGTTCAAAGCCTGCGGCCCGAAAGAATTTACTGGCGAAGATGGGCCAACAGCCATGTTTCAATGGTTTGATTCGATCGAGGTCACCCTGCGCCAGAGTGGCTGTCCTGATAATCTCCGTACTCTTAACGCAACTAGCGTCTTCCAATCCCGAGCTTTAGATTGGTGGACGGCCGAGAGAAACAAACGCGGAAATGATGCAGCTTACAGGCTGACGTGGGATGAGTTGAAGGACGTTATGATGCAAGAGTTCTACCCTCCCCACGAGCGCCAAAAGTTGGAGGACGAGTTCTGACATATCAAGAAGAAAGATGGAGACAACGCTGGTTTGACTGCTCACTTCAAGCAGCTAAGCATAATTTGTCTGAGCCAAGTTACTACGCCCGAAATCACCATCAAGAAATATATCCGTGCTCTTCCAGATTGCGTGGTTGATTTCGTTTAAGCTGTAAAGATGACAAAAATTGAGGAAACCTTCTTACTCGCTGCTGAGATCAACGACAAGCGAGTCAAGTCTGGTTACTGGGATAAAGCCTCCAAGAATCCGCATCAAGCCACCACTGCTGCAACCGCTGAAACCGCCGCCGCTCCGCAGTCTTCAAAGTCCTCTCGTCGCAAGAGGAAGAACAACAGTAGCAAAAATTGCGTTGTCACTACTGCTGCCCTGCTCCAATAAGTTCTTGCCCAACCGCAGCCGCAACACCGCCAAGTAGCGGCACCGGTCACCAACGCACCGCCGGCCAAAGCGTGCGTACACTGGTCCTCATCCGGCTTGCCCTACCTGTACTTATCACCATCCAGTGGGAATCGCCTGCAGCTACTGTGTGCATTGCAACATGTACGGCCACTTCACCGCCAACTGCCGTACATGTCCACGTCAAGCTCCAGCTCCACCTCAAGGTCCAGCTTCTGCTCCTCAAGCTCTACTTCCCGCTCCTCAAGGCCAACCAGCTGCTCCTGCACCCGCGATCCATGCTAGAGCTTGCTTTGCGTGTGGTGATCCCAACCACTTCGCAAACATGTGCCTTAATCGAGTGGTGAAGCAAGAGCCACAACAGCAACAACAGCAGCAGCAACAACAACAAGCAGCCCGTGGACGTACTTTCAACATCAACGTCTGTCAAGCCCAAGCCGACAACAACGTGGTTAATGGTACGTTCCTTGTGAATGGTATACATGCTTCATGTTTATTTGATACTGGAGCCAATAATTGTTTTGTATCGTTTGAATTCGAAAAGCTCCTAAATCGTAAGCACGCCCATCTCCCCCCGACGTTCAATGTCGAAGTTGCCACCGGAAGAACCGTCGTTGTCAATTCTGTTCTTCTTGATTGTACTCTCGAACTCAACAATCACGTCTTTCCTATCGACCTTATTCTGATGCAGCTCGGTAGTTTTGACATCATAGTAGGCATAGATTTTCTTCATGAGAATCATGCTGAAGTTGCTTGTATCGATAAGATGATTCTCTTCTCGCTCGCTAATGGTGATCAATTGTGTGTCTACGGTGAAGTCGCGTCGAAGAAACTCCAACTCATGTCGTGTGTCCAGGCTAGCAAGTATCTCCGCAAGGAATACCAAGCTTTCTTGGCGCACATTGTAGTAGCGGAGAAAAAGGAAGTTAAGGAGATAGACAAGGTGCCTGTAGTTCATGATTTTCCTCTTGTATTTCCTGACGAGCTTCCTGGTTTACCCACGAGTCGTGATATCGACTTTCATATCGACCTCATTCCTGGAGCAAATCCTGTTGCTAGGGCTCCTTATCGACTCGCCTCGTCCGAAATGCGCAAACTCTCGAGTCAGCTCCAGGAATTACTTGATAAAGGCTTCATTCACCCTAGCACCTCTCCTTGGGGCGCACCAGTCCTTTTCGTCAAAAAGAAGGATGGGTAGTTCCGGATGTGCATCGACTACAGGGAATTGAATAAGCTAACTATCAAGAATCGCTATCCCCTGTCTCGAATAGATGATTTGTTCGATCACCTACAAGGTGCTACGTGTTTCTCGAAGATCGATCTACGCTCAGGCTACCACCAATTATGCATTCAAGAGGAGGATATACCCAAAACCGCTTTTCGCACCCGTTACGGCCACTATGAGTTCGTTGTTATGCCTTTTGGTTTAACCAACGCACCTGCAGTTTTCATGGATCTGATGAATCGCGTGTGTAAACCATTTCTTGACCGCTTCGTCATCGTGTTCATCGATGATATCCTGATCTATTCCAAATCGAAAACCGAACACGCGCAACATCTACGTTTGGTTCTCGAGCTACTCCAAGGGAATCGACTATATGCCAAATTCTCCAAGTGTGAATTTTGGCTAGAGGAGGTTCAATTCCTCGGTCATATTGTAATAGTCAAGGTATTCACGTCGACCCTGCGAAGATCGAAGCTGCTAAGAGTTGGGTTATACATAAGAACCCGTCTGAAGTCCGTTCTTTTCTCGGACTAGCGGGCTATTATCGCCGATTTATCGAAGGATTCTCTAAAATCGTCGTGCCGCTTACTTCTCTCACGCATAAAGACAAGCCTTTTGTTTGGGGAACTGAACAAGAGACTGCCTTTCAAACCCTCAAGCATATGCTCTGCAATGCTCCCGTCCTCACTTTACCTGATGGAAACGATGACTTCGTTGTCTATTACGATGCCTCAAACCTCGGTCTTGGTTGTGTTCTCATGCAACGGGACAAGGTTATCGCCTACGTGTCTCGTCAGCTCAAGATCCACGAGAAGAACTATGCAACCCACGACCTCGAGCTAAGCGCAGTTGTTTTTGCGTTAAAGATTTGGTGACACTACATTTATGGTACCAAGTGTACGGTCTTCACCGACCATAGGAGCCTACAACACATCTTCAGCCAAAAAGAACTGAATATGCGTCAACGCCGATGGGTGGAACTTCTCAACGATTACGACTGTGAGATTCGTTATCATCCTGGCAAAGCAAATGTCATTGCCGACGCCCTCAGCAGACGAAGCTATTTGCATAGCGTTCGTAACGTTCACGCCCAACACCATCTCGAAACTCTCATCCGCGAAGTCAACATGCTTGTTTCACCGAACGCACTTTGAAAAAGGAAAGGATTCTCAACGATGGAGCCCAGCTAGTGAATAGGTCGAATGGGATATTCCATTATCTGGACCAAATTTGGATCCCTAAGCGGACCAATTTATGACAGATTCTGATGGACGAAGCCCACAAGTCTCCATATTCTCTTCACCCCTGTGCCAATAAAATGTACCAGGACCTTCGCTACAAGTACTGGTGGCCGGGCATGAAGAAAGATATCGCTCTCTATGTTTCGAAGTGCCTGACTTGCTCGAAAGTCAAGGCCGAGCACCAAAGACCCTCTAGCTTACTCGTCCAACCCGAGATCCCCATGTGGAAATGGGGGAGTATAGCTATGGACTTCATAACGAAACTTTCACGCATGCCATCAAGTCACGACAACATCTGGGTTGTCGTTGACCGTTTGACTAAATCTGCTCATTTTTTGCCGATACGAGAAGACTATAAGGTGGAAAAATTAGCCCGAATCTACACCGATGAAATCATTTGTCGACATGGGACGCCTCGCGACATCATCTCTGACCGCGATGGTCGGTTTACCTCGCGTCTTTGGGAAATGTTTCAATCTGTTCTTGGTACTACGCTTAATCTAAGTACCGCTTTCCATCCCCAAACCGACGGTCAAACTGAAAGAACGATTCATACCCTTGAAGACATGCTTCGCTCGTATGTTATATATTTCGGTGGTAATTGGGACGCATCTTACCTTTAGTCGAATTCTCGTACAATAACAGTTATCATTCTAGCATTCAAATGGCACCATTTGAGGCATTGTATGGAAGAAGATGTCAATCGCCTACTGTATGGCACGAGATCGGAGAGTCGCAAATAACCGGTCCTAAGCTATTGCAAGAAACGACTGACAAAATCCTCCAAATTCAAGACAATCTGCTGAAAGCTCAGAGTTATCAGAAAAGTTACGCCGATAGACGACGCAAGCCCCTTGAATTTGACGTTGGCGATCACGTACTCCTAAAGGTATCACCTTGGAAGGGTGTGGTCAGATTCGGAAAGAAAGGGAAACTCGCGCCTCGATATGTTGGACCCTTTAAGATTCTGGAAAGGATCGGGAAAGTGGCCTACAGACTCGAACTACCGGAGGAACTTAGCAACGTTCACCCGACTTTCCACGTTTCGAACCTCAGAAAGTGTCTGGCTGAGCATGATTTACAAGTACCACTAGAGGACCTTCAAGTGGACGAAACATTACACTTCGTGGGAAAGCTTGTCGAGATCATGGACCGAGAAACCAAGAAGCATAGGCGCTCACGCATTCCCATTGTGAAGGTTCGTTGGGAAGGCAAACGAGGCACAAAGTTCACCTAGGAACTCGAAAGCGACATGAAGGCGAAGTACCCGCAGTTTTTTGTTACGGCTAAAGCCTAATTTCGGGACGAAATTCCCTTAAGTTGGGGAGGCTGTAACACCCCGTGTTTCGAAAGTCAAAGTCAAAGTCAAGATTTAAGTCAAAGGAAGAAAAGATTGCTAATTGCAATCCGTCACTCCTTGCTCAACTACTGTTTTGACTTCTTTCACTTGTAATTGAATTCTTTATTTTATTCGCTTTAGTTGTATTATGCGGAGTATCTATTAATAATCGAGGTTTAATCGCTTGTTTTATCGTTTTATCGCTAAACGCATCGCAATCGCATTCGCATCTCGAATTATGCATTCTGGATTGTTTTACGTGTGTGTTCTATTTATGTGTTACTTGTGCATGTTTATTTATGTTTATGTTTGTGGTGGTTAATCGAAACGCAATCGCAACTCTATCGCAATCGAATCGCAAACGCTAAACGCAAGTTATCTATAGTGATTGTATGTTAGATATAGTATTTGTGTGTTTATTATTAATCTATCGCATCGCTCGCTTGAAACGCATCGTAACGCTCAACACGCGAATCGAAACGACAAAACTCAACACGCTGGACACCTGGATCGAACGGCCAATCGATCGAGTGGCCATCCGATCGGATTTCCATCCAATCAGTGACCAATCCGACTCTTTTGCACTTTCCTCTTTTGGAAACCCTATAAATACCCTCCTGTCACATCATTTGTGATGTGATAGCTCCTCCACTTGACAAGCCGCACTGAAGCCTCATTTCTCTCGATTTCTCGCGATTCTTGTAAGTTTTCAACCTAAATCTTGTACTTTTATGATCTACACACCCTCCTTCATCTTTTTCACCTTTGAATCTTAACTTTTAACCGTGAAATCAGTGGATTTTAGGTGTTCTAGGATGATGTCATCATGGAGTTCTTATGAACTTCAAGTTTTGGCCTCAATCCATCAAGAACAACTCAGATCTGAAGGATTTCCACATGATTTGACATTATTTTCGCATAGATCTACACATATTCATGGTTAAAGGGATTGAAAGATGGTTTTCTAACTTTCTTTCAACTCTTTTACACTCAATGCGCTCAAAAGCGATAGAATCAGAGCTCGTTCTGATCTTCTACTCTTTCTTAGTGATGTGTTAGTTCAAGATCTAAATTCTATCCAAGAGATAACTGATTTTGGGTTAAACATGAACAACCGTCTCGAACAGTGAACTGATCGGACTAGGGTGGTTCTTGTTCGATCGGGTCACTTGGGTCATGATGGGGTTGTTGTTGTTTAGCAGGTTGTCATACCGTCTCGATCAAAACAGCAAAAACCTTCAAATTTTAACAACTTCCAAGTTTGCAAAAGATCAGATCGTGGGAAGGGTCGCCTTCCGATCGGATTGCCATCCGATCGAACCGCAATCCGATTGGATTGCACTTGGTTTCACACTTAAACTTTTATTCAAACTTTTCAAGGATCTGAACATCGAACGGATTGTCGTCCGATCGGATAGCCATCCGATCGAACGACCACCCGATCCTTTGACTTTTGGAACTTCGACCCTTAACCATTTTCATAATTTTCAAAGATCATCAGTAACTAACGGATTACGAACCGATCGGATTGCAATCCGATCGAGTGACAATCCTGCTGTGAACTTGTTCTCACTAAGTGTCCTGCCAATCGGATCGCTATCCGATCGACGACCGTTCGATAGATCGACCTGAAGGGTAGAGATACCTCTCTGTTTTCAAAATGCTACAACGAAAACTTCAAAGCCGTCATATACAAACACATCCTTACCAAACGAATGTCAGTTCAATCGAATGGCCACCCGATCGGATGACCATCCGAATGGATCGACATCCGATCGACTGGCCATCCGATCGGATTGCCATCCGATCGGATTACCAATCGACACTTGGTACTTTGCACCATTTTACGCAACGCTCATCGTTATGCTATCGTTAACTGTTTAGGCTAATCTCTCTTAGCGCTCCCTTCAATCCAAGAGAGTGTTTACTTGTTAAACACAATCTGTGAGTATACTCGATCCATTTTTGCTTTACGCACTTTTGGGTGTTACATACGTTACTTATTCAAATCACAATCGACACACAACGCAAACATTATTTATACGCTGACCGCTATTGCATGTTACGTGTTATTCGATGAATGCTTGTATGCTATGTTAACACAGTGATTGTTGCCTGACACCTTAGCAACGATAGTACTATAGTTTGGACTCAGCTCCTGTTGTGGACTAGGGTTGTTAAGGGCTTTACTTCATGTGTCCCAGTGGGGATATGTGTTGCGCATTCTACAACTCGCAGTCACGTCTGTGCATATTTCTCTGTCGATAACCTACTAGCTTTCACTTTGCTACATGTTACATGCTGGTTATGCGTAAACTATTTCGAACTCTATTATGCTATATCAAACTTATATGCTCACCTTTACACTATATGTATTGACTTTATTTTAACGTATGTGACAGGTGCTTAGGATGCGTGCTTGCTATTTGATGGAATCAAGCTTAGGAGAGTCTAGAAAACAACGAACAGTTTATTTAATTGAATCTGAGTTGTCAGAACAGAACAATTTGTCTTTGATTTGTCTGTAATAACTATGCTACTTGTTATGTCATGGTATGGTACGTCATGTTTAAATAATTGGTAATCGTAGTTGTTATGGAAACTCCTAGACAATCTGTTTCGCTCAGTGCCGCGCCCCGATGATTCCGCCATCAGTTGGGGTGTGACATGGTGTCCGCGTTCTGCAGCGGCGGCAGTCGCGTCTTCTATGGCGGCGGGGTGTTAGGGCTCCGACGAGAGCTGGAAATCCACGAAACCTACCTAATCTAGTCCGGTATGTTTGATATTTTCCTTGTTTATCTTCAGATCTAAAGTTTTGATGGGTTCTCTTTTCAATTGGAGGTGTTTTGCGGTTGTCATAGGCTGGTTATGGTGGCTAGAAGAGTGGCTACCGGTGGTGAGTTTGGGTGTTTTCGCTTGAAGATTTTTTTTGGTGGGATTTGATGAAAGTCTTGCAAATTTAGCTTTTAGGGTTTGTTTATAAAGATATTGGTGAATTTTTTTGAAAATTGACATCTGGGGTCTTGTATTTTTTTTTTTTTTTTTGAAATTTTTTTGTGAGTTTGGGATTTTTAGCTTCAAGATTTGATTTTTAGGGGGGAAATTTGATGAAAAGCTTGTTAATTTAGCTTTTGGGGGTTGTTTATATTGGTGAAAATTGACATCTGGGGTCTTTTTTTTGTTCAAAATTTTGTGTGTTTGGGTTTTTCTAGCTACAATACTGATAAGATATTTTTGTGTTTTTGAAATTTTTTGCTGTTTTAGGTCTTTGATTTTGACGTTGAGTTTCTACGGTTTGAGTTTGGGATTGTTTGATTAGTTTTGTTGATGAATTTTTACTGGAATTGACGATTGGAGCCGCGTTTTTTTCGCAGACGTTAGCGGTGAATGATACGACGGTGAAGTTTGAGATCTGGGATACTGCAGGGCAATAGAGGTATCATAGTTTGGCTCCCATGTATTACCGGGGTGCTGCGGCTGCGATTATTGTCTACGATATTACTAGCGCGGTACGGATATGTGTTTTTAAGTTTATGCTTTACTAGAATGTTGTTTATAAATTATAGTTATAACTAATTGTTAGATTTTAGGTGGATGAATTAGGATTTGGTTTGATTTGTGTTAGTTGATGTGGTATAGATTGCTAACTAAGACGTACTGGTCGAGTTTAGCGGAATATTTTGGCGTCGGTTTGGTAATATGATATATGTTTGATGCAGTTATTGGGATTGAACGACGCGCACACTCACATATTAAATCACCAAGGTTGGGAGTGGATACTCGCACACTCACATACTAAATTGGTCATTGGTTTTTTTTTACAGTCAGTGTTCTTTTTTTACTTTCGGTCGGTCGGTTTTAAATATTTTAAATCGTAACGAACGGTCGAATGTAAAAAAACATACGGTCGGTTTCAAATGTTTTAAATCGTAACGAACGGTCGGTTTCAAATGTTTCAAATGTTGTTTTACGGTCAGTGTTCTTTTTTTACATACGTTTGAAAATCGTTTTTTACGTACGTTGTTGAATGTAAAAAGATTTTTTTTGTGTACCGTGTCGAATGTAAATTTTTTTACATACGGTAAAAAGAATTACTTGTGACTTTACAGCCGACATAAAAAAAACTACGTGTGAAACGACGACATAAATTTTTGTGTAAAGACGGAGGTAAAATACATTTACCGTTGCCCTATCTAAGAAATTTCTTTTTATACTTGTGTTCGTAGGTGTTGCGGTGTCTTTGGTGAACGAAGACGATGAAGATCAAGATTGGCTTTGGCTTTAATTATATATTTTATTGAAATTAGGAAAGTAATGCAAAAAGGTAAGACGTTGACGAGTTATATTTGTGTAAATAAAATTTACACCCGGGGTGTAAAAAAATTTGCAACCGCGACTTACAAAAAGTTTACAACCATGGGGTAAAAAAAGTTTAAATCTTTTTAACAGGGGCGCAAAAAAATTTGCACCTGGGGCGTAGAAAAAGTTTACAACGGGGGGCATAATAAAAGTTTTCAACCACAGCTTAAAAAAAGTTGACAACCGTGGTGTAAAAAAGGTTTAAATTTTTTTAACAGGGGTGTAAAAAAGTTTACAACCGGGGGCGTAAAAAAAGTTTAACAACTGGAGCATAAAAAAGTTTAAAATGTTTTAACAGGAGCGTAAAAAAATTACAACCGAGACGGAAATAAAAATTTACAACCGGGGCATAAAAATAATTTACAGCCGGGGATGGGGTAAAATTAAAAAAATTATGTGTCGTCGGCATAAAATACAATTATAAATTCACGTTTGTAAATTTGTAGTTTTTACTTTTTATATACGTTTGAAAAAATGTTTTTACATTCGTTACCGAATGTAAAAAAAATTGCGCACGGTGTCGAAAGTAAAAAGTGTTTTTTTTACATGCGGCAGAAAAATGCTTTTTACGCCCCTAAACTCCCGCTCGAGCTCATCTAAAACGTCCCAATTGTGGAATGTAAACGCTATATTTGGAGTAAATGATATTTAATTTGTTGTAGAATGATAATTTGTGATTTTTACTAGTTTTGTGTGGTGTCCGTGCAAATCTCAGACAATGGAGGTGCAAACTATCATTTACAAAGAAACGAAAAACGACGACTTCCCTTTATTTATTTTAGTTTATTTTACATTTTTTTTTTGGTGATTTATTGCAATGTAAATATTTACTACATGTTTCTAATTTTTTTTATTAAAGAACAATCTCATTAATTAAAGCACAATCATTAATGAAACCAATTTAGTAAAAGACCAATTAGCCCTTATCTTACTAAAAACAAAAATCTCATTAATTAAAGCACAATAATTACAATGCTTTATTGCCTTTTAATCTTATCCATCAAAACACATTTGATCAATGGTTAATATTGGTTCCTACGGTTTTCAAAACTCAAGGTGGTTTTCATTTTACCCAATCCCTACCTGTATATATATATATATATATATATATATATATATGGAAAGGATAAATCGAAAACTCACCTTAGTTAAAGAAACACAAAAACTTCATCTGCACCATATAACTCATTTGATCAATGGCGGATATTAAAAATGTACAAAAAGTGTGACAACTGCATTGTTACATAAAAATCTAAATGTAAAAAGATGTAACATGTTTTTTACACACATTATCAAGTAAAAACTTCGTAAATTATAAATTCTAAAATCTATACACTTCATGTAATTTAAAAAAATAATGCCAAAACACAATAAAAACGTGTTATTACAAAAAATGTGAACAACTGAAAAAATGTAACATATTCTCTCCCCTCTCTCCACTATTACGAAAAGTGTGTTAGTGTCAGAAAATATTGCAGGTATCCGTAAAAATGTTACGGTAAAATATGTATCACGTGGCATCATTATGTCCGTCCATTATGTTTTCAGAGTTTTTGTAACTCACATAGGATTTCTCCCGATAATTCACTTATATATATATATGGGAAGGTTCTATGCAGAACACTAAATATTGTGAAAACACACAGAACAAAATGAACCACTCATTTTTCAATCCTAAAAACTTAAAAAGTAAATGAAAATGTTATAAATGTAAGATTTATTGTTTCTCACATTAGAATTTAAAAAAAAAATACGAAAAATCTTCAGTTTTAAATAACCTACACCTATGTAGGTTATGTGTAGGCTAAATTACCTACATGTATGTAGACTGTGTGTAGGAAAAAATATATGATTTTTTATGTATATATAATACGCATATGAATGTAAGAAACATAGAATTTAAGAAATAGGAACTTTAAATCCCAAAATTTAGTGATTTGAGTTGTTCTTTTTGTTCTCGCAATAATTAATGTTCTGTAATGATCCTTATCTTATATATATATATATATAGGGGAATGATCCGTTAGGAACCACCCTTTATTGTGAGAACCGCGAGAACCAATGTGAACACAACAAAAAATACCTAAAAAAATCTAAAAAACACCCAAAAAAATTTTTACTATTTTTTTTTTTGGAAAATCGCTATATTTCGTCAATAATAAAAAAAATTCAAAAAAAAAATCGAGTAACAGTTATCCATGCACATGTGCATATGTATCATTTCTTTGACAAATTCCGTAATTCATTACAAATATTAGACAATTGCACTTTCATTTACACTACCATATGTAATACACTACTTTTTAAATTACCAATATTAGAAATGCACATATGCATCTATATGTATCAATATGAAATAAGGTGTTTTGGTACACTACTTTGAATACACTTTCCTTTCCATCTATCATACCATCCATAATACACTACCGTTACCTCCTACCATCCATAATACAATACCATTACCTCCTACCATCTATAATACAATACCATTACTAATATTTTCACTTTACATGTATATCAACACCATTTATACCATCCAATCAACATATTACATCATAAAGTGATAACTATAACCAAACCATCAACCACTAGATATAACTAATCAAAAAACATGTATATGGGCCTACTTCTCAATTCAAAATCGCAAACTTTTTGTACCAAAACACGTTATACCATGGTTATACATAATGATGCACATATGCATTTTGAATATTGGTAATGTAAAAAGTAGTGTATTACGGATGGTATTGTAAATTAAAGTGCAATTGTCTAATACTGATAATGTATTACGGAATTTGTCAAAGTAATGATACATATGCACATGTGCATGGATAACTATTGCTCGAAAAAAAAGTTTTTTTTTTGTAACGAAATATAGCGATTTTTTTTTAAATATTAAAAAAAAATTTGAGTGTTTTTTTGATTTTTTTTAGATTTTATTTTGTATTCACATTGGTTCTCGCGGTTCTCACAATAAAGGTGGTTTTCAAATGAACCTTACCATGTATATATATATATATATATATATATATATATATATATATATATATATATATATATATATATATATATATATATATATATATATATATATAGGGTAGGGATCCTAAGAGAAGTCCACCCTATTTGAGAAACTTGAGAAGCATTCTGGATCACGTATTTCCCTAAGCTTTTCATAATATACACATATGTATAGTTTAAAATTCAATATATGCATGTGTATATTGTCAAATCTTTAATTATACACATATGTATATAGTGAATATGTGTATATTACGAAAAGCTTAGGAAAAATTTGTGGTTTAGAATGCTTCTCAAGTTTCTGAATTAGTCTAGTGCTTCTCACACGATCCTAACCCTATATATATATTAGCCGCATAGGGTCCCTATGGGCTCTCGAATTCGCAAGGATGCCCATAGGTAAAAGAAAATTATGAAGGACCCATTTTTACTAGCCGTACACGGGCCTTGAATTCTCAAGGACGGAAAACAAAATTTGGGATACCTCTGAATTTTTCTTCTAGATCTGTCACTATTGTAACAATTTTCAATTTTTATATGCAAAACTATAATAATGACTGAAATGAAATATGGTGATTGTATAGATAAAGTTAACTTAAACACTAAACCCAATTATAATTCATGTGGTAATAAAAAGTATTGAACACAACTAATTGTGTATAAAAATACAATTACATCTTAATAATGGCAAACATTATCTTAAATAAAAGGCAATAATCTAGCATGTTGAAAAGGTTATTGATGTTTATGATGTATAATGATGAATGCAATAAAATGTGCTTTTAAGTGGCAACTAGTCAAGTGTGCTCACAAGTAAAAGAAGTTTTTTTTTTAGGGTGACTTTCTATGTACAGGACCTATTGGTCACCGGGTTCTTGTCAAAGACAATCCCCCGTCAGTCCCATGTTACGGACGCGATGTTCTATCGGGCCCCGGCCGCGTACGGAAACTGACCTTCTCCCGGAAACCATACTGCCCCCACACGGGTAAAACCGCTGGGGTAACAGCTGGGCGAAAACCGGGTTGCCCTCCGGATCGAACCATGCCTCGGTAGGAACGATCCATCATAGGGACGTCCCCCCCCAAATATGCCGCAGCCGGAAGTCGAACCGGCGACCTCACAAGGAGGAAGCCGGCCCAACCACCACAAGGGAAACCAACTGGGCTGGAAAGGGGATTCACAAGTAAAAGAAGTGATGGTTATATGGCATCAAAATTCAAATTTAACCTGATTCCAAAAGAGAAAGGGGATTGGGATGTAGTTAGTTGCTTACATTAATGACTAGAATGGATTGTACTGGAAGAGGTGGAATATGGGGTAATTTACAATGGTTTTTAGGTACAACACTACAAATACAAATCAGAAGACTATCATTGACGAGATAATTTCTAGCTAATACGTTGCTGAAGATCCCAACCGTTGGTGAAGTTTTACGAGGAAACCGAGCGTCAGTAAGAGTTTCACCCGCGGATAATATTAAAAGACACACAAGAGTTTATTAGTGTTTGATTTCATGTAGAACTTATAGAAAGAAGTAAAAAAATGATGTAATATATAAGAAGTGGACAAACCATGAAGAAAGAAAACCAACCCCTAAAATTCATTGGGATTTGATGTAGAAATACATACTTTTAATTTCTACAATATGAATGCAATGCACTAAACTCTCTCCATAAATACTTGAAAAAAGAGATTCGTTTATCTTTAATCTTTTGGTTGCATTATAATCTAATTAGTCATTAGAAGATAAACTTCAAAAAAGATTTGTGGCCTACCCAACTCTTTTGTCATATAACTTTGTTCAAATCCTTCAAATATTCCTGTGACATCTTTCAGATCACACAAATATACATGTTCAACAACTGGCATAAAAATATAGTTTTGATCTTTGATCTTGATTGAAATGGCTGAGAGTTTATCATATTAGCAGGACTACTACTTGGTTAGTAGATTGTTATGTAGACTTACAACTTGAAACTTCTAACTCTTTACCTGTTGGAACTTTTCACTTATTGTATGTTTTACTGACTTATAATTAGAACATATGCCTTGGTATATAGGGTCGGTAGAGGTTCTATCGACTTAAAAAAATTTGAGCATGTGACTTTATTAGATGATTTATCAATCTTTGCATACACATACACATGAACTTACAATACATTATACAAGAAATGTAAATGATTCTTTTTTATCTATTTTCGTGCTTGATGTGGGGTTCCATATAAACCTGGATCTGATACCAATCTGAAACACCACAACCGATGACGGAAACGTCGGGGCGTCACGTAACTAGATTGTCCAAAAGCACCTGATACTAAATTAAAGTTGAGATATTATATTGACATGATTCCATCGCTCGCAATGTCAAGCTTTTGGGTATGTGTTGCTGGGGCTATATTTTGACATGATTCCATTGCTCGCAATGTCAGTCAACAATAGCCAAGGTGAATCATTATGAAGGGTTAAAACCAAGCTTAGATAGTGATAGAAAATTGACGAATAAAACCCGAACTTTGTATACAAAGAAATATATACAATTTATAATTTTTGTTGATTAACAATTTTTTTATTCCACATTGAAATGTGTTATTCTACCCCAATGTAATACATAGGTTTTGGATGTAAAAATGTATTTTAAATACAATACAGTTGAAGCGTATTGTTTCGTATTTTGTTTTATTATTTTCTAATTGTTTGTTATTAATTGATTAAGAAAAAAATACAATAATATATATATATATATATATATATATATATATATATAAGAGGCCGGTTAATGTACAATATTTCTTAACCTACGAGCGTACGCTGTGAAATTACGCACGTTGTAGAACTCAAAACCCTAATCACGCATGTTGTGAAACCATAATCACGCATGTTGAAAACCATAACATGCTTCATTACATAATTATAACATGCTTCATTACGTAAGTATAACATGCATGATTATGGTTTTTTCAACATGCGTGATTAGGGTTTTGAGTTTTACAGCGTGCGTAATTTCACAGCGTACGCTCGTATGTTAAGCAATATTGTATTTTACACTTTCACTATATATAAATATACATTTAAAATTTAGTTTTTATATCTTATGAAATGTAAGTTTGTTAAAAATATATTATTAGGATCGCTAATCCGGAATTTAACTTTTCATTTTCGTGCTATACATTACAATTTTTTTTTACTCAATAGTTGTAATTGTAATTTTTTAATTTATTCAAAATAGGCGTTTTGATTAAAATTACAAATAGCATTATCATATCAACCTAATTTATAATATCTTCGTCGGTATTTATTCCTAAAAATATCAATTCTTGTTAGGCTGAAGGGTATGGGGGGCATGGGTTGGGTCATCAATCATCACGTAGGATCATTAATGGATTGCTACACCATCCCTTTGCCTCATCCACCATGGTTGGCATGGATTAAACCATTGCAACCATAGACCTCCTTTCCTTTTTTAATTTCTCCCTTTTCTTTTCACAAAAATAAATTAAAATAAGAGAATAATAGTTTGGCTTATGACCACACCTTTACGGTAGTGGTTTTGGATGATGATAGATTAAAAGTGGGTGACATGGCGCTGATATGGAGGATCATGATAACCATGAGGGTTATGACCGCACCCTATAGCCTTACTACCTTTAAAAACATTTTAATAATTTGTATTTGCTATAAATAATTAATGATATTATGATTATCAATTCCTAATATAGTCCAACTTGTTCTCTAAGTCTTTTCCCCTTATAAATACTCAATGTATTCCAATGTAAAAGATGCACCATTAATAATAAACATCCTTTTCTCTCCCAATATCTCTTCTCATCTTCTTGCCATTAGGCTTATTCATAACACGTTATCAGCACGCTTGCTTTGGATCACACATCATAAGCATATGGAGTATTTAACTAAGATCCCAATTAATGGAGAAGATATATGTCTAATCGATAGCGCATCAACGCATACAATTCTTAAGAAAAAGAATTATTTCTCTACTTTAACCTTGAAAAAGGCAAATGTTGGTACTATATCTGGTAAATCAAAATTGATTGAAGGCTTTGGAGAAGCTTATGTAGTATTGCCAGGTGGAACACCATTTAAAATAACCAATGCGTTATTTTCCCCAATGTCTCAAAGAAATCTAATAAGTTTTAAAGATGTTCGTTTAAACGGATATCATCTTGAGACTACATCTGAGGGACATGATGAGTACCTTCATATAAAAAATATAAGTTCGGGTAAAAAGCATGTGTTAGAAAAGTTGCCCGCACTTGCCTCTGGTTTATATTATACTAAAATTAATGCAATCGAATCAAACACAGTCATAAACAAGAAGTTTATAGACCAAGAAAATTTTATCATATGGCATGACCGGTTAGGCCATCCCGGATCAACAATGATGCGAAAAAATATAGAAAATTCAGTTGGGCATTCTTTGAAGAACCATAAGATTCTTCAGTCCAAGGATATTACATGTGTTGCATATTCACAAGGGATGTTGATTACTCGCCCATCACCAATGAAGGTGGGGACTGAATCCCTGGTTTTTTTTGGAAAGAATACATGGGGATATTTGTGGACCTATACATCCTTCTAGTGGACCATTTAGATACTTTATGGTCTTAATTCATGCATCAACTAGATGGTCACATGTGTGCCTACTATCAAGTTGTAATATGGCATTTGCACGACTACTTGCTCAATTAATAAGGCTAAGTGCACATTTTCCCGATTACCCCATCAAGAATATTCGATTAGACAATGCTGGTGAATTTACATCCCAAACATTTAATGATTGTTGCATGTCTATTGGGATAAATGTAGAGCATCTTGTACCTCATGTACATAGACAAAATGGGCTTGCTGAATCGCTTATCAAGCGACTTAAAATGGTTGCAAGACCAATGATTATGAAATCAAAACTACCAGCATCTGCTTGGGGACATGCAATTTTACATGCAGCAACACTAATTCGCATCAGGCCAATGAGTTATCATACTTCATCCCCATTAAAGTTGGTTCTTGGTCAGGAACCAAATATTTCCCATCTAAGGATTTTTGGTTGTGCTGTATATGTTCCAATCGCTCCACCACAACGCACACAGATGGGGCCTCAAAAGAGGTTAGGAATATATGTTGGGTATGAATCACCATTGATCATTAAGTATTTAGAACCTACAACTGGTGATTTATTTACAGCTAGATTTAGTGATTGTCATTTTGTTGAATCAACATTCCCAACATTAGGGGGAGACAAAAAGCAGCTGGATAATAGTATTATTTGGAATGAATTATCATTATCTCATCTTGATCCTCGAACAAAACAATGTGAACTAGAAGTTCAAAGGATAATTCATTTACAAGGATCAGCAAATCAATTACCAGACGCATTCACTGACCCAAAGAGAGTGACTAAGTCACATATACCAGTTGTTAATGCTTCAGTAAAAATAAGTGTCCCACAAGGACAACCACATGTTGGTAATGAGTCTAATGCACGCCTAAAACGTGGTAGACCAATCGGTTTAAAAGATAAAAATCCTCGAAAGAAAAAGGGAGCAAATATTGTAGATGGTCAAGTCGAGGTAACAGTAACGCAAGAAAAGGAGTCTCCAGAAGAGACACTAGACATGATGGTTCTAGAAGAACCTCAGGTACCTGAAAACGAAGAGATCTCAATTAATTATATCATGTCTAGAAAGGTATGGAACCGAAGCGAAATCGACGTCGATGATAGTTTTTCATATAATGTAGCGCTACAAGTAATGGAAAACAATGAGGATCAAGAACCAAAATCAGTTGAGGAATGTAAACAAAGAAATGATTGGCCAAAATGGAAAGAAGCGATAGAGGCAGAATTGAATTCCCTAAATAAACGAGAAGTTTTTGGACTTGTGGCTCATACACCTGAAGGTGTAAAGCCTGTTGGATATAGATGGGTCTTTGTGCGAAAACGTAATGAGAAAAATGAAATTATACGATACAAGGCAAGATTAGTAGCACAAGGATTTTCGCAAAGACCTGGAATTGATTATGAGGAGACATATTCTCCAGGGGTGGATGCGACAACTTTTCGTGATCTTATTAGTCTGGTTGATGCGTGTGAAGTGTGTATATAAGTTTAAGTATATTTTAAGCCCTTTTACACTTTCTTTAGCCAAGTTTTAAATTTATAAAACACGATATTTACTAACACTAAACACACATATGGGCAAGTGCACCCATCGTGAGCGTAGTATAGTGTTGGTAAGACACCGAGGTCGTCCAAGGACACAAGAGCTTTTAGTACCGGTTTATCCTCAACGTCTAATCAAATCAAAAGTTAGAAAAATGTTTTAAACTAAGAAAATAAAAACTAACTAAAATGCTGAAAATAAAAATAAAAATAAAAACAGATAGACAAGATGAATCACTTGGCTCCGACTCGTGTTTAGTGTAACCTTTGATTATTTCCGCACTTTTGCACTATTTAAGAGATTATCTTAGTTATTGTAGTAGGCCCCTCTTTTGGAGGTGACGTTACCCTCAACCCAGTAGTTTGAGTCAGCAAGGATACAATCCTAAAGGGTCGGATTATTGAAAGATAATTAATTAAGTTATTAATGCATAATGTGGTAGGCCCCTCTTTTGAAGGCGACGTTACCCTCGGCTAAGTAGTCTGAGTCAGCAGGGATACAGTCCTAAGTAGCCGGGTTAAAATATTAATAGTAGTTTAACTTATGAGGGGATCAAAGAGTTTGGACCCCCGCCATCCAATACCGTTAAGTATTGAAGGAGGTCCTACTAAATTTGACCCAGGTCCTTTGCAGGATCTATACACTGAACAATGGCAAGACTCTTACCAAACCGTTCCCTTAACCCCCGACCAGGTAGCCAACATACCTCCATATAGACCGTGGAGATATGAATGGTGAAAATCTTTTATTTTATATAGACAGTAAAATAATGCCAAGACACCACGGACAAACGATAAGGAAGAATCACCTTCAACATAAGAAACTAGTTATTAAAGTCATTAATACATAACCAATTAAAAAGTGCGAAAAGATTAAAAATAAAAAGTATTACACTAGACACTTTGTCTTCACCAAGTGATGTAAGAGACTTAGGCAAACATGGCCTTGATTGTCAAGAACTCTTACGATCAATCTTGGATCCCGAGACGACTCACACACTCTATGATGGACAATGGATGATGGTGGTGGATGATGGTGTTATGGTGGTGGTGGGTGGTGGGTGAAGTGTGAGAGAGGAGGTGTGCCAAGGGATGGTTTGAGCTTGAGCCAAGCACTCCTATTTATAGGCTGAACAGAAGCTCGGGCACGGCCCCGTGTCCAGTGGGCACGACCCCTTGTCCATCATCTTCTCTGTCTTCATTAATTGCAGTTTGTCCGTATTAGTTGACCACGGCCCCGTGTCCGCTGGGCACAACCCCGTGTGCAGAAGCATATCTGTACTATCAAGATTTGCCTGGATTCTGCGAATCTTATAGTTGACCACGGCCCCGTGTCCGCTGAGCACGGCCCCGTGGTGGGCGATGGAAGCTTCTACAACTTTGTCTTTTATGCTGACACTTGGGCACGCCCCCGTGCTCATTGAGCACGGGGCGTGTTCAGCCTTCTGTTCTCTTGTTTTGCTTGGGAAGATGCTTTCGGGGAGGTCGGGCATGCCACGTTTGTTCCTTTTCTTGTATTTATGTTAGATTTAGCTGCCTTTTTGCTTCTTTTGTTAATTTGAGCTCATTTAATCCTAAAAATACAAAAGGAAGACAAAAACACACTTTTTCCAACATTAGTACTAAAAAAGGGTTAGTTTTATGCCACAATTGATGTAATTTATATGTTGCATTTTGCACACATCACTGGTAATACAAGAAGGGATTGATTTGCGTCTAATGGATGTTGTGACAGCCTACCTCTATGGCTCACTTGATACTGATATTTACATGAAACTTCCTGAAGGATTCAAATTGCCAAACTCATGTAAATCTAGTTCTCGAGAACATCTTTCAATCAAACTAAACAATCATTATATGGGCTAAAACAATCTGGGCGTATGTGGTATAATTGCCTTAGTGAGTATTTTTCGAAAGAAGGCTATAAAAATGATTCTGTATGCCAGTGTATTTTTATAAAAAGGTCAGGATTTGAATACGTTATAATTGCCGTATATGTTGATGACATGAATATAATTGGAACTCCAAGGAAGTTTCAAAAGGCAGTTGAATACTTGAAAAGAGAAGTTGAAATGAAAGACCTTGGGAAGACAAGGTTTTGTCTTGGATTACAAATTGAACACTTTAAGGGTGGAATCCTTGTGCCTCAAGAAACTTACATAGAGAAACTACTAAAAAGATTTTATATGGAAAAAACACATCCATTGAGTACCCCAATGTCACGACCCCCGACCCACCCTGGACGGAATCGGAAGTCGTGAACAGCCCAGTGGTACCGGTGATTATAAAATATTGCAGCGGAAATTTCATCAGGACTGTGAGTTAGGAAAAATATCAGAGTTTAGAAACACTGGATTTTATTTATTAAATAGATGGGATAAACCCATGTTTTACAAAGGTATCTTTAATAAGATAAATTTGATTACATAAAACAATATTTATTAATTTGATTTAATTAATAAAATAAGCCACTTATTGAAGCCTTTCAGTGTCATATCCAGCTCTTATTCCAATCTACTGTAATTACCTGAAAAATGTTTGAAAAAGGTTTTGTCAGTGGAAACACTGAGTGAGTTCATTCCATTTTTATAAAATATATTATTATACCTTACAGCATTAAGGTTTTTATATTCATTTATATTTACCCAACTCAATCAGTATTTGTCACATGGTGGCAGTTCCAATGTGACAGTAATCATATCACTCATTGGCTTATTTCTATCCAATAGTGAATTTATCAATTAATAGATATAGAATATATCTTATTATTTTATTGGTCACTAGGCGATTCCTGTGACGATGGTCAAATCACTGTTGATCATTCTTTCAACTAGTGACTCCGGTCATATTACTGTTAATCATTCTCTTAACTAGTAATTGTGGTCATATCACTGTTGATCATTCTTTCAACTAGTGATTCTATTCATAACACTGTTGATCATTCTCTCAACTAGTGCTTTTGGTCATGTCACTGTTGATCATTCTCTCAACTAGTGACTCTGGACTTAATTGTGTCCCGTGACATTATTTTGTCAAATATATTACTTATGGCACAAACCCATTTAACCCAGAAAATGACATATATCCTTTTATGTCAAACTACTATTACTTATCAAATATGTTAATTGAATAATTGTAATATCATTATTTGATATGTGACTAAGACTAAAAATATAATCTTAGTATAGTAGAATATATTATAATGGACTATTTTATTATGGTATACACCAATTAGATTTATTTCAAACATACATTAAATTTATTAACTATTTAATGTTAAAATAATATTAGTTATAAGCTATGGCTACTGGGGCATAATTCCCACTGTGATTGTGGTCATGCTACTATTGACTAACTTTTTGGCTAATAGTAACGAGGATCAAATAATGTATAAAACCTCCCATACCAGTAGTTATTATAGAATATCACTGTAAGTATAACAGGTAAACCTTTATGATTTTGGAAAGCATTTGTAAATATAATTGTATCACACAAAGGTGATAAAACTGTGAGAAAAGAGAATGGACTCACAAACGGTGAGAAAAGAGAAATGAACTCACATTGCAGATTTCTACGGCAAAGTTTAGTCTACAGATAAGCCTTGATATATTGCAGATTTAATTTGAGCATAGCCTAGCCTATTGATTAGCCTTGTAACCTAGTGCACACGAACTAGGTAAGTAACTAATACAACATTTACGATAACTCACGAGATACAAACCCTCACAACGAATGACAAAGAGCAATACTTAAACATCCATCGGATTCACAACGAATGATAGAGTATTCCCCGAGTTCGGGTGGTACTCAAACATCCTGTCGGAATCACGACTAATGACAAAGCATAACCCAAGTTTGAGCAGCACTTAAACATCCATTGGATAGTTTAATCAATCGGACATTGAATCGTAGCAGCGATCGAGTTAATACCCTGTTTGTAGCAGCACCCCGCTATACTAATTACTGTTTTTGGTAGTAATCAGACGATAACTCCGTGCCTGAGTCGAATTTTATCGTCGAACGAACGCACAGAAGCGAGTCCCAAAGCCTGCTATTTATACAAGAAATTTGACATGCTTACGGACCGTAAGCATCAACCCTTACGGTCCGTAAGGGACCTATTTTCAGTATAGGGTGGCCACGTGTGGTTGTAGGCTTGCTGAGTCGACATTTTCGTAAAATTCAATTTAGACAACGAGATATAAAGATAATCGTTGAGTAGGGAATACCCCCCCCCCCCTGAGTTTTAGGGGCCCTGATCCTGATTCTGATTGTTCTGAAATTTGTAGGGTTTGTGCAGAATTACTTGGGTGTCTTAATTAGGTTTTCCTATTGAATAAAATAATAAAATAAATAGGACTTTTTAATGAGGGTTGTTACACCCAATGGTTGTAAGGCCGCTTGATGTGGAAAAAGACCCATTCCGACCTCCTAAAGATGGAGAGGAAATCCTTGGTCCAGAAGTACCATATTTAAGTGCAATTGGTGCACTAATGTTTCTTGCTAGCCATACACGACCTGATATATCATTTTCTTTAAATTTATTGGCAAGATATAGTTCATGCCCAACAAAGAGGCATTGGAATGGGGTAAAACAAATATTTAGATATCTTCAAGGTACAAAAGATATGGGTTTGTATTTTACAAATCAATCGAAAACAGGTTTGGTTGGTTTTGCAAATGTAGGGTATTTGTCTGATCCTCACACTGGGCGATCTCAAACTGGATATTTATTTACAAGTGGAGGTACTGCAATTTCATGGCGTTCGGTAAAGCAAACAATCACAACCACATCATCTAATCATGCAGAAATATTGGCGATACATGAAGCTAGTCGAAAATGCATTTGGTTAACGAATGTAATACAACACATTTGTGGATCTTGTGGTATTTCTCCTGGAGATGAGGGACCGACAATCTTACATGAAGACAACGCAGCATGCATTGCTCAACTAAAGGAAGGATACATCAAAGGTGATAAAACAAAACACATTATGCCAAAGTTCTTTTTTACACATGATCTACAAAAGAATGGAGATATTAAAGTCCAACAAATTCGTTCCAGCGAAAATTTAGCAGACTTGTTCACTAAATCATTGCCGACCTCAACATTCAAGAAGTTAGTTCATGGGATCGGGATGCGACGACTCAAGGAGCTTAAGTGATCATCATCATCAGGGGGAGATAATACGCGCTGCACTCTTTTTCCCTTAGTCAAGGTTTTGTCCAATTGGGTTTTCCTGACAAGGTTTTTAATGAGGCAGCATTAAGCGTATTGAATTGATAATCAAGGGGGAGTGTTATAAATAATTAATGATATTATGATTATCAATTCCTAATATAGTCCAACTTGTTCTCCAGGTCTTTTCCCCTTATAAATACTCAATGTATTCTAATGTAAAAGATACACCATTAATAATAAACATCTTTTTCTCTCCCAATATCTCTTCTCATTTTCTTGCTATTAGGCTTATATTTTATGTTCTTTTAATTTATAAATTCCCTTACGTTTCCTATTTTTGTAAAGTCAACCAAATTAAAAACTAATAAAATCAATACTTTTGAAACTAAAATTATTATGGTAAATTGGAAACAAGTTAGGAAACTATACTATTATTAAACTGAAAAAAAAAAAAAAAAAAATCGTAATAAATACTTTTGTAGTTAGCTAGACACAATATTTGGTACAAGGAAAAACTTAAAATTATCACTCACGATATTTCATTAAGGAAAAACTTATTTTAATCATATGTTTTTGTTTTGATATTAAACTTTATGGGAAAGTTTATACATTGGTTTTTTATTTAAAATGTTATGTCTTGGGTTAACATTTTCTTTATCAACCGGTATATTCTTCTTTTTGTTTTACTAATTTATTATGTTTTAGTATGTTTATGAACAACTTTAAATTAAAGATTTACAAACAAACTTTAATAGTTGTATGCTAAGTAGTATTCTAAAGTTTTTAATTTATTAAAGTATATTTTTTTAATTTCTCAACATATTATTAGTTATGTCCCATAAAGTTCATGGAAATTAGCACCAGTAAATGAATAAGTCCTAATGCTCTTTTCAAGTGCAAGTTCTTGTTGGAAATTACAATTCTGATTAAATGAAGGGCCGTGAGTTAAATGATTTAAATGGGCTGTTTGTGAATAGTGTGGACTGAAGTTTGTGACTTGGCCCGAGACACATTAGAACAATAAATGGGCATATTATAAGTTTTTAAAACCCATTTCGGTTTAAACGATTTGTTGTGGGAGGAGTGGTTTGGAGTTTTGATTGATTTTTTTTAAAGCTAACTTCATTAAAAATACAAAATACAACTTATCTCCAAGACGGAGACAAGCACGCTCCAAACCAAAACAAACTTACATAATCTCAAATTTACACCACCCTTTCCAATCTACATAACTAGACTTTGATCTATTCCTATACCACAAAAAACCAAAAGCTTTAATATCGGAGACAATCTCGATTACACTCCTTTTTCTTAGAAGAAAACAACAACTCATTCTTTGCTTTCCATAACCTTCAACATCTAATTACACCAATACCATACATAATCTTTTTCTTCACATTATTTGTCACCCAATGATTGATTATGTAATTCCAAGACATCATTAACTGGAAAAAGGTATGGATTTGAAATCCCACACCAAGCCGCAACACCATGCCAAACACCACATGAAAATCCACAAGCCGAAAAAAATATGCTCCGTCGTCTCTTCATAATCTCCACAAAAGAGACACAAAGTATTCTTTAACATTGTTGCTATCAATTTCAATGCATTCTTGTGAAATTTATGTTAAATGCTCGGTGTTTTGATTAAATTATTCAGCTGCTTTAATATTTAAAGCGAACAACATGCATTTTTAATGTGTAAACATTGTTATAAATAATATATGAGTGTTGTTTACACGATCAAATTTCAAAATGATGTGTTAACTAAGATTACAATATAGCATCTAAATCTAAATCTAAGGTATGTGAATCCTTTCATTATGAACAGAAACTTAGCATGAGTCATGGACGTGGCAACATTGTTTTCAGCAATAGTTTATATATAGCAGGTTGTTAATGGTCTCGATATAAAGTCAGATTTGTTGAAGAAACTGAATAGTTCAATAAAATTAGCTAACAACATGTGTAGTGGGGCATTATCATAAGAACATGCGTAGTCGTTAGTCCAATAATACCCCCACCCTGGGGCGTTTTCTGCCATGTGGCAGTCCAGTCAGCATGGGGACATTATTGAGCGTTATTGCAAAAGTGGCGTAGTGGGAATAATGCCCATCCAATCATTACACAATTATTTATTTTTTTAAATTTAAAACTTAAAATACTTCATTAATTTAAAAAAAAATTACACTACTAGAAAAAAAAAAACGCATAAAAAACCGGAAATAAAAAAAGAAAGGGTTCGATTAACCCGAACCGGTTAACTCGAAACCCGAAAATACCCAATCAAAACCAATAAATTAGATGGTCAAACTTCTATACAAATTTAATAGAAATTCATTTCAAAAAGAAAAAGATTATGAGACAAAATAGTTAATAGTTAAGACTGTAACTAGTAATAAGACCCGTGCACGTTGCGGTGCGGGTACATCGCATACACCTAATGGTTAGTCCAAATGTTATGTGATGCATTAACCATATGAAAAAGCGTGGTTCGACGTATCCGATTAAACTCAATGTAACATATATACGCATTACGATTGGATCAAAATATAAAGTAAGTTGAGTTTATACCGTACAAATCATAACGTATTATATATGACCCGACTTATACATAGAAAACGTAACGGGTATAAAGGAAAAACTGACACGTATAATTAAAAGGGATGAATTAGTGATTTTGAAAAAAAGGAGGAAAAAAAAACCACAATTTGACTCCACACAGTTCAATACAAAATTTATGAAACATACATAAAATAAGCAAGAAAACATATTATATTTGGCATGACTCGTTTTCGAAAGAAGTTTACATCGAAAAATAGACCAACTCGAATTTATACCCAAACATACATAAAAATATGCATGTAAAAAATGTTTTTTGTAAACGAAAACGTATTATATTTGACCTGACTCGTTTCTAGAAAAAAGTTTACATGTTACGACGGGCCTATCAAACCAGAAAAAATAGACGAAAAAACGTTGAACCCAACACGCACGTTGCGGCGTGTTAACTTCCAAAATTTTGAACGAAACATAAAAAAAAATTGCGACATATAAAAAGTATGGAGGACCAAATTGAAAATAAAAAAAGTGATGGGGTTAAACTGAAAAGATGAAAACTTTAGGTTAAAAGTAAAAAAAAAAAAACCCAAATGGGTTAAAATGAAAAGATAAAACCTTTTGGTTAACAATGAAAAAATTAATATTTTTTTGAAAAGCTCCCAATGCTTGAAGTATCTATATATCTATACTAGTTTTTGCCACGCCCGCGTTGCGGGGCAATAAACCGAATATTTCTCTCTCATAACATGTATGTCTGTATAGAGGGCAAAATCATAATTATATTTTGAGCTGGAGGCGAAATCATAATTTTAAACTGAGAGGAAAATCATAATTTTGAGCCTGGGGGGGGGGGGGGGGGGGAATCATAATTTTATTTTGAACTGTGGGCAAAAACGTAATTTTGAGCTGAGGGCAGAATCGTAATTTTAAGGTAGAGGGAAAACGAACATTTTATTTTTAACTGGGGGCAAAACCGTAATTTTAAACGAAGGGCGAAACTGTAATTTTAAACTGAGAACAAAACTAAAAATGAGTTTTTGAACCGAGGGCAAAAGCGTAATTTTGAGGTAGGGGCAAAATTATAATTTTATTTTGAGCTGGGGGCAAAAACGTATTTTTAAACGAAGGACGAAAGCGTAATTTTAAACTGGGAATAAAATTAAATTAAAAAAAGGCTGGTCCAATGGGGGAGTGTCAGGCAGCTGCCTGGCACTATCCCCCCCCCCCCAACTTACAAATGTATATGTAGTATAATACATATATAAAGCATCTCCTATGTCTACAAATGTAATTTCCTATTATATTTTTAAGATGGCATACCGAAAGCTAGAACAAATTCCTATATTTTTACACTTTTCTTCCTTTTCTACCCTTATAGAAAGCAGTAGCTAATACAAATTAATTGTACAAACCAGGAATTAAATCAACCCCTTCGTTGCTTGTCCCCATCCTTGAATTGAAATTAGGTTATTTACTTTCCAATCTCACAACCGTCCACTCCGTGGATGCTCTCCTCTTCGTGATGCGTTACAATCAATCGATCTCAAAGTCAGATTCACAATCTCCAACAGAAATCAAATCCAATGGAGAATATGGTTCTAAGAGGTTTGTGATTCAATCATTTCACTTCATACAAAGGTTACTAACAATCACAGACCTAATTTTTTGTTTCAATGATGAAATTGGGGTACTTTCAAATCTGGTTGTAGAGAGAGACTAGAGAATTAGAGACAACCGGAAAGATGCGACAGAAAGATAACAGAGAGAAGCCGCCGCACCAGCGAGCCACCTGCGGCAATGACGGTGGTACCAGAGTTTCTGGTCACCCCGGCGGTGGTCAACAGCTGCAACCCAATAGTGATGGCGGTTCACTTTATCTTTACCATCCTTTATGCTTCTTTTCTTTCTCTAATTATGTTATCTTTGTTAGTTTATTGTATTTGAATATTCTGTCAATATGTTTGTTGTAGGCTTGAGGCTGCACTTGCAGTGTTTAAGCAATTACCTAATACCATCTCATGCTAAATAATTTGACCTTATTTTCCTTGTTCAAACTGCTAATGCAACTATTTGAAGTTGCTAGACGCGGTTGGGCCAATCAGCAAGTACATGGAAGTTCTTGTTCGAATGCTATGGAAGTTCTTGTTCGAATGCTATATAGTATTATAGATATATAGTATTATAGATATATGTTTCTCTTCTTTTTGCAGCCCCCTGGTTTCTGGCTTTTCGCTTTCGGATTCTGTAAATATGGTTCTATATAAAATAGAGGTATGTGTATTATAGCCTTTGGATGTGATATTTTAATCTTAGATTGAAAGATTATATGTCAGTGGTTTTCAAGATTTCTATCGTGTACCTATTGATCTTTACAAGGCCATTTCGAATTATTATAGATTTAAATGCAAAACTTTTACGAGTGTGTTTGTCTGTAGAGAGTTTATTTCTCAATGATTAGTTATCCGAGAATTTGCAAGAAGTTGAATAGTTCCAGCAGTGGGGGAGGGGGGGGGGGGGGAAATGAGACTCTGATGACCGTGCCACTTGTAAAAAAGAGGATCTCTGTTCAGGTATTAAAGTTGATGAATATTTTTATCTTTTAGGTGAATGTAATTGTTGAAATTAGTTTAATGTTTTGTGATCAGAATGAAGATGGGACAAAGGTTGAATACAGAGTATGGAATCTATTTAGATCAAAGCTTGCTGCTGTTGTTCTTGGTGGAGTTGATAATATTTGGATGGTATAATCACATTTCAAGAAACATTATATTAGTAAATAAAACTATCATATGATAACTTTATATTGGTTGTTCTTTTGGTTTAGAAACCTGGCTCAAAGGTTCTATGGAACAACATAATCATCCTTAAAACCTTTATTGCACTTTGCACAATTTGATGATTTCCACTATCGTGATTTACATATTGTTTGAATTACAGGACGAGGCGGAGGAGGTTTCAGCGGTGGCCACGGAGACGGAACGGCAGAGGGGGTAGAGGAAGGGGAGGATTCGGTGGCCGTGGAAGAGGCGGCGCCGATATGACGCGTGGTGGCGGAAGAAGCGGTGGAAGAAATGGTGGTAGAGGACGCGGTGGTGGCCGGGGCGGTAGATGCGGTGGAATGAAGGGTGGAAGTAAGGTTGCAGTTGAGCCACATAGACATGAAGGCGTGTTTATTGCTAAGGGGAAAGAAGATGATCTTTGCACTAAGAATATTGTGCCTGGAGAAGTTAACATGGCTAAAAAGAGAACAAATGCGATCCCTATTATTGAGGCTGCTAGACATCCAGCCAAGTATCGGATGCTTGTTGGTATACCTGGAAAAGGTAACCCTTAAACCTAATTTTGGGTCATGATGGGTCATTAAAGTGACCTCCTGGGTCATTTCGGGCCTGGTTAAAATTAAGAACGGGTCTTAACGGGTTAGAATTAAAATAAGAAAATTTGGAAACGGGTTAGAAAATTTGGAAATGGCAAATCACTCTTTCGCTTGACAACTTTCAACCGTTAAATCAGTTATTCTCATCTATATGTATGTATGGTGTTTTGATATATGTTCTTCAAAAGGTGAAGTAGTGAATTAATAATTTTACTCTTAGGTTTTGTCTCTTGTGGGGGGACCTGCATTAGCTCGTGTTTGGTTGGCTTGTTATTATTAAGATATTTCGATGCGATAGAGGAACTTGATCACTTATATCATATATGCGTGTCCGATTGAATTCAATTGCTGTTTATAGACACGTCTGCCGTTGTTCGTTTAATCATGAAAAGTCTCAATATTGTTTCTTAAACTTTCTTCAACTTTGAAAAATTGTTATAAAGCTATATAGGGCAGATGGTAACTAGGAGATTAAACTCTCTCGTATATAAGGTGGTCTTGTTCGATCGTTAATCAAGACATGATTTGCAATCTTATTTTTCCTGTTAATAATAATAATACATATATAAGTAGAAAAGTTCAAGTTGAAGGGGAGCAGGAAGGTCTTGTTGAGAATCAAAGCAGCTCTGCCTCAGCAGCAGCGGCAACTGCTGGTAACCACTCATTTGCTTGGGTTGTAAAACATATTATTAAGATATATATGTTTGTGTCTTTCTTTCTTTCTTATTTTTGTTCTTAATTCTTGACAGTTGATCAAGTGAAAGGGAAGCGCTCTCATGAGGATCTTCCAACTTCTGCCTCAGCACCTGCTGCTTCTGCTTCTTCTAGTAACCACCCATTTTCATCAGTTTGCATGTTGACATGGCGGATCCAGGAATATTTTCCACCAGGTTCCTTTTGATAGATTCTCACTAATTTTTTTTCCAAATCATATAAGGTTTCCACTATTTTTTCCATTTTTTTCAAACCAAGGAGGTTCCCGGGAACCCCCAAAACACCCCTGGATCCGCCCCAGATGTTATTCTACTTTGGCTCTCTTTATGTTTTGTACATCAAATTTGTCTTCATTTATTACTAACAACAGTTTGTTTGTTTATGATGAACTAACAGGTACCA
This sequence comes from Helianthus tuberosus, assembly GCA_030545235.1. NCBI lineage: Eukaryota > Viridiplantae > Streptophyta > Magnoliopsida > Asterales > Asteraceae > Helianthus > Helianthus tuberosus. The sequence continues at coordinate 112,908,584 of CM060373.1, forward strand.
AATCTCAAGTGGAAGGAGCCAAGCGCCCATGTGTGGAGGCCAATTATATAGGTAATGACCAAAGTCCACCTTTGGATTCTAAAAGTTACTAGGATATTTAAAAAAAAGGTGTCTTTCTTATGTAATTCCCACTTTCCCTACAGTGATGGATGATACGGAGGACGAGGAGGAGCACCCAATGGATATGGGGATAGATGATACAGCGGACGGAGGGTATTTCCTCCGCTTTGAGGGAAATCAAATGTTTGTCGTCGGAAAACGTCCACCACCCGTTAGGAGGAGGTTCGGGGCGCCTCATCCAAACGCAATCACATCCAAACGCAATCACCTATAAAAGAACGAGTCGTATGAATTCTTAATCACGGTTATTATTCTTTGATCAAGATATGTTTGGATAAAATGCAATGTTAATTAATCATCTAAATAATACTAGGTAGAATGGCTGAAACTGGATTAAGCTATATTCGTGGTGACGATCCTGTCTTTCACATGCCCTGGAATCCATTCCCTCTAGAATCATATACATCACCACCACCAACTGCTACTCCTGATGCTTCTGGTATAACACAACTCCTTTCTGTTGTAAAACTTTATTATTATTATTATTATTAGAGTAAATTACGATTTTGGCCCCTGTGGTTATAACACTTTTATCCTTTTAGCCCAAAAAAGGAATCTTTTAACATCTGAGCCCTCAACGTCTTTTTTTCTAACCCTTTTGGCCCCTAACACTAACCCCATCCATTTACTTTTAGGAGGCAAAAAACTTAGAAAAAAAGACGTTGGGGGCCAAAAGGGTTAGAAAAAAAGACGTTAGGGGGCTCAGATGTTAAAAGATTCCTTTTTGGGCTAAAAGGGTAAAGGTGATATAACCACAGAGGGCCAAAATCGTAATTTACTCATTATTATTATTTTGAGTAAACTGTCAAAATGGTCCCTGAGGTTTGGTCACTTTTGCCACTTTTGTCAAAGTGTCGTTAACTAAATCACCTCTATTTTTTTGCGTAGAGCCCGAATAAGATTCCGTACATATTGTGTAGATTATGTTTTGGACAAGGAAGTGGAGAGAGTGTTTATCAGTCTGGTACAAAAGACAAGTGTAGGATCGAAGGTTAGACCTAATGAGTCGATCAGAAGAGTTCTAATCCAAACCAAAGGCGGAATTCAATGATTCTGTTAGTGCAGTATGTCTATCGCCTCCGTCAATCAAAACCGTAGCAGAAATAGAAGAGATATAGACTTTGTGTTACATGATGTAGTTAAAAGGGCAAGGTGGCAATCTTGTAAATAAGGGGAAATCCCTTATAACCTTGTGCCTATAAATAGGAGCTTTAGGCTTTAGTTTGAAGACTTTTGCCACATTAGAGATTTGGAGAGCTTGGTGCTTAGAGAGAGAAAGTAGAGAGAGAAAGTGGCAAAAGGTGATTCTCGGTGCATTGTAATCGTCAGATTATTCAATAGAATCACGTTAAATTGTACGTTCTTGTGTTCGGTCTCGTTCGTGCACGGATTCCGCACGTCGCACGGTCGGTTCACAATCGAAACGGAGTCAAAACCGGTCCTAACAAGTGGTATCAGAGCAGGTGCTCGGTTGCGAAGATCAAACGCACAGATTCGTACAAGAAATTGATCAGATTCAGAGCCAAAAACATCCAGATTTGTCAAATTTCTCTTAATTCTCATGTTCTTCACGTTTTTCTCTGAATTTTGCAAAATTGAAAGGGTTTTTACGGTCCAAATTCGCTAATTTTTTGATATGTTATGCGAAATTATCTGATCAACCCTACAAATTTTCAGGTCAAAATTCCATGCCGTTTGAGAGAAATCTGAGTTTTTGTGGTCGAGTTTGCTGAACTGTTCGTCACCATCCGGACGGATCACCACTATCCGCACGGATCTTCATCCGCACGGAAAACACCTATCCGCACGAACAACACTTAGTAGTTATCCGCACAAACAACACTTGTTGTCCGCACTGACAGCTGTTAGTTTCAGCTCCACACTTTGCATTTCATATTCATTAAAGACTTTGACTATTATTTGACCTACTTGCACGGACAGAAATCCGTGGCACTGAACTTCATTTAAACAGTTGACTTTATTGACCAATCTTCACTCGGACAGCCACCCGTGCGGGCAGCAATCCGAGTCTGAGCATTTAATCCAAGCGAGTTATTAAGTCAACACTGTTATGTTTGTCAGTCAAAGTAATCATTTTCATTCAGTGAGTTTGTGAAAATCATTACAGGTGAAGTCAACACTATTAAGAACCGTATCACATTGATATTTGTATAGAGTTGCCGGCCACTTTGTTAGTCATCACGTGATCTACTGAATTTAGATCTTGATTCAAGTAAACTGATTGTCGGATTATGTGAGCATTGCATGTAGCATGTGAGCTAGTTGTGTAAATCAAGGAACTCGATCGGATAACTCAAAAAGCGTTGACCTGTTGACCCACTCGCGCGGACAACAATCTGTGTTGACTTGTTGACCACTCGCGCGGATAGCAATCCGTGTTGACTTGTTGACCACTCGCGCGGATAGCAATTGGTGTTGACTTGTTGACCTATCCGAACAGATAACAATACGTGTCACAACATCTCACCCGATCAAGTCACTTAGTCAACATTGATAATCATTGAAATCATTGTGCATGTGATCTTCATTACAGCTGTATCGTCCTCATTAATTACTGTCACGTGATTCTCAAGTATAGATAGAATTCGTATCTTTGGTCAAATAAGCATATAGATATATCTGAATTTGTTGGCCATTATCATTGATATTAAATTGACATTATTCACGTTAAGACAATCGGGACTATTATCATCGATCTAATAAAATAAACTGTTGATTGCATGTGAATTAATTTTGACGGTCACGTGATTTGGTCATTGCTTGTCTCACTGATTGCTTTCATGTGATGTTATAAATTGAGGTCCTATGAGATAATACTTTAGTGATTCATGACATATGTTAAGCATTAATTCATGTTCTGATTGCAAGACATTATTGTTGTTTGCATGTGAGTTGGTCAGTGTGAATGTGATAAAGTGATTCAAGGTGATTCGAGGTGATTTACAAGGCGCAAATATCAAGAAGTTGAAATTTTGCGGGCTTTGAACTTAAAAACAATTTTTTAATCAAGTCACTTAACAAAGAAATTGTGATCAAAATGTTTGACGAGAAGGAAAATGTTAATCTTGAAAGAATAAACAATTGGACTTGTGGTTCTTATCTTGAGAAAAAAGAGGTTGTGGTTGAAAGATTTAAATATTTTATGTGTAGGAAATATGAGAACTTTAATGATAGGAATAAGCGATATGATGATTTACTTAAAGGTTTGAGAATGAATTACTTAACGATATCAGATGCTGAAAAGATATCTAAGTTTGCAGATGCATTACCTTCAGATTGGGATGAATTTTTGGGAAAATTGAAAAAGGATTCTAGGTTCTCAAAATTTGGTTTTTATGATTTCATCATAGAGCTTAGAAAACACAATGATAAGAATGAAGAGAAAAAGAAAGAGTTGATAGAGGAATTAAAAAGAAGCTCAAAATGGTTAAGTTTGGATGTGTTTCTTGAAATAATCAAAAGAATTGAAAATGGTATTGATGTAAGAAGAAAGATGAAATATGATCACAAGAGAGGTTGTTTTTTAAATGAAGATTTGAATCCTGCTGATATGGTTAAAATTTTTCTTGCAGGAACGACAAAGATTGAAGAATCCAAGAAGGATGAAACTTCAAAATGTGAAGTTGTATGCTCAAAATGCGAAAAATTCGCAGCAGAAAATGTCAATCTCTCGAAAGATGTGGAAAATTTGACATTGGAAAACAAAGCTTTAAAAGACGAGAAGAAATCTGATAATGAACAGATTCTGGAATTGCGCTTGAATTATGAAAAACTGAGATCTGAAAATGACAAACTTTTGAAGAATGTTGAGAGTTTGTCATTAGAAAACAAAAATTTTAAAGAAAAGGAAAATGTTTTTGAAAATGAAAAATTAATGATTGAAAAAGATTTTCAAAGTCAAATGAAGGTTTTAGAAGATGAAAAATCTGTTATTTTTAAAAATAATCTTGAAAAACAGATTGAAATAAATTCTCATCTTCAGAAAATTATTCGGCTTGAAAATGAAGCTGAAATTGCTCGAAATAAAATTGATGAGCTTGAGAGTAAATTGAAAGGTTTTGTGAATTCTACATCACATGTTTGTCCAAAACCGATCAATTCTGTTCCAATAAGTGATAATGTCACAAATTTTGACAAAGTCAAAATTGAAGATTGCGATGACAAAGCTGATGAAGAAAAAGAAAAGAAAAGAAAAGAAAAATATTTTTAGAATTACAAGAAAATTTTCAAAATACTGTTTTGCAGTCTACTGAAATAGGTGAATGCTCAAAGCAAAAACCTGTTAAGAAGATTGTAGAACAGAAACAAAAAGTTAAAAATTTGAAAAATTTTCAAAATGAAAATAAAAGCTCATCAGTTCAGTCATCCAATCATTATAAAAAACCACAAAAATCTGAAAATAAAAACTCACAACAAGTTGGTAATATGTGGTGCAGGTTTGACCACAGTGCTCAAATGCCAAATCAAGGATACAAGAGGAGACATGAGTACCACAAGGCAAATCAATGCTATGATCTGAGCGTTTGGTATGATGGTGGTGAATGGTACGATAACAGGGTGTGCTACACTTGTGGAGTGAGAGGACACATCGCTGTTAACTGCCAGAGTTGGAGTTATGAGACGAGAAGATGCTTTGAATGCAATATCAAAGGTCACATTGCCAGAGATTGCCCAATGAGATCAAAGGGAAAATCGAGGGCTGATTCTCAGAAATTGGCAAAAAAACCAGTCAATGTCAAGCCCAAAGAACAGAAAGTTCAAGAACCTAAAGTTCAAGAACAGAAAGTTCACGAACCGAAAGTGAAGCTTTCACAGGGGCAGAAAGACAGACTGAGGAAGAAGAGAAAGAAGGCAAGAGAATACTTGGAGAAAATTTTGTCCTCGGATACAACTGGTAATCCGAGAAAAAGTTTTGATGAATTGCTTTCCTCAACTGAAAAGGCAAGCAAAACGAATTCATCAGATGCAAATCTGAGGACAAAAGAGAAGAAAAAGAAAGTTGTTAGCCATGAATTTGTTTCGTCAGAAACAAAGGAGCAACATGTTGGCAATGAATCTGGGTCAATAAAGTCAGACAAGCCATGTTCAGGCAATGATTCTGGTTCGTCAAAACCAGAAGAGCCATCTGTTGAGGTAAAAATTGTCAAACCCAAGGCTGGTCAGGCTTGGGTGAATCTGTTCAAGTAAAATCCTGACTTGCCGGAGTTCCCAGGTTGGTAAGTGTGGAACAGGAATCGACATATTTCTTGAGAAATTCACAGGTTGGTAACTGTGATATTTTGAATCACAAAAGACTAATCAAGGACATTAAGTTGTACTTGATTTCTCTTTCCGATAAGTGGATAAAGGTGAACAATGTGATGAAAGAACCCCGAGTTTGTAAAAAAACAAACAAAACTAATTTTCCGGAAAAACCATTTTGATTAAAACAAACTTAAGTGTTTTGAAATCTAAATGGGAAAATAGTTTGTTGTCAGGGGGAGTTCTGATTGTTTAAGCCAAGTGAATGGAGAATTGAAGTAATTCTCATCATGTTGTCACTTTACCTTGTATAGTTTGTTTTCAAATTTTCCCAGAAAATCAAAATTGAAACATATTTTGATTTTAGGGGGAGAAAAATTTTAAAAAAATTAGAAAATTTGAAAATGCCAAAAACATTGAAAAAGCAAAAATGAGTTTTGTTGTGAATAAGGGGAAATGATAGTAAATCAGTGGACTATCACAGCATGCTAAAGAAATGTAATGACAAATGTGATAAACGGTCTCACTAATGATGTGACGATAGGCTCAGCTAGACTAGTAGATTTGCGATAACGATACAAACTTAAATGAAAAAGCCTAGTTCTAGTGGGAAACATGGTTGAAAGCATAGTACTTAGTTTTGTCCTTCGTGATTGTGTACCTACTCATTAATTGCTGAATGCTAAAAGAGCATAAAAACTGGTTAAGTCTGTGAACTTTCACAACTTGCTGAAAAAGTCGCTGTGTGTTAGGATCGGAGGCTCTCATGATTGTGTTTGTTTGTATGATTTGTATAATTAATGAATATGAAACAATGTAAAGTGCAGTGGAAATGAATAACAAACTTTGTAAACACAATCAAAGGAGAAAATAGTTTTGAGAAAGCATATACAATTCATTTAGTCAAAAGATTTACAATAAGAATCAAATGATTACAGATATGCTTACATACTAAGATCCCCCTCAGCCAGATGCCCCAAGGTTGGATTGCACAAGATGAATGGATTGAATTGAGGAGAAGAACTCTCTCAAAACGAATCAAATGTAACAGTACAGAGTACTGCTCTATTTATAGACAAATCAAACCACTGAGGCATCTCAGCTGACGTCACCATGAAAGTGACATCTAACAAACTAACAAACTCTATCTACTGTTCTACAACTACTGACCATACAGCCGTTGATTACATTCTAAACACTGACTCTTCATTCTACTGACGTAATCAACCACTGTTGTATGAGCAACAGTGCTTTCTTCAAAGGGTGATCAGGCCTTGAATGGGCAGTGCTATAACTCTTCAGCAGTACTTGGATTTCAGCAGTAGATTGAGCTTCAGCCTTTAAACTTCATCAGTGCTTTGGGTTCACAGTGGTTTATAGGATCAGCAGTTGTTGATAAGGGCAGTACTTGGAGCATATCAGATGTTTGATTCACTGTCAAGGGGAAAGCTTAAAGTAAACAACTTATTATTGTGAATCCACTGTCATGATCCGGTTTTGGCTTTAATTATCTGTTCCTCTGGCAGGGTTCAATCCCAACACTGTGATTGTGCATTTCTTTTTGCAAAGATTTAAACTTGTTTTATTTCTTTATTTTGTTTAAGCATTGGACATCCTCTGCGTATACGTGAGTATCGACCTGGATGTTATTGCCTAAACGTTCTACTTTATTTTCTTTGGTGTTTCGTTTAAGCTTTGGACCTCCTCTGCGTATACGGAAGTATCGACCTGGTGGTTAAAGCCTAAACAACTTCAAATTATTTTTATTTTCTTATTTTGTTTAAACATTGGACTTTCTCTGCGTATACAGAAGTATCGACCTGATTGTTAATGTTTAAACATTCTGCTTTATTTTTCGCACATATCACAGTTGATGAAAGTTTAAAGGCATTACTTGAGTCAGTGTATTGCATGATGAGGGGATATGCTGAGATCGTGGGGTCCATAAGAATTTAGTGCAAAATTAATATACCTTAACGTATCGGTAAGCATTTCGAAAGTTTTTAGAATGAGTTTAAGAGGACAACTATATCGTCAATCTATGTGAATCGTTTAGAACTTAAAATGTTTAAAGCTTAATGGTGCTAGTGATTTGTCTCATGAACTAATATGATCCTCTTACACAAACTCACAAAAATATATACAGACAATATACATCTAGATTGTATATATTTCTTTACTGCATTTATCTAAAAACAAAAACCCAAAAAGATTGTGTTTTAGTATAGATATTTGAAAATTCAAAAAGATTTTCGAAAACCGATGTTGAAGAGCTGATATTCAAAATTCTGAGTGCTAAACATGATGAACAACTATGGGTTGAAAGAGTTTGTTTTTGAAATGAAAGGTGTTATAAATAAATCTCTTCAAAAGAAAGTTTGATCTTGATAAAAATTGTTAATAATTGAACGATAATTTCAAGTGGTTTCTTAAATTTGTCAAATTTGTAAATTTGTGAAATTTATGTTGAGGAAGAGGATGTGCAGGTTAACCAGGTTTCAAATCCTGAGCAGATGCAGAATAGAGCCAGGAATTGATCCCGAACTTGTGAACCTGTGAAAGCCAGACTACGATCCCGATAGCTGAGTCTAAGGGGGAGTCTGAAGACAAGCTCAACGCAAGAGGAAGCGTGCATTCAAGGTGCCAGGAAACTATACTAAAGGAGCTTGTATCCAGAAAGCCAGGTGTCGATCCCAAAAGTACGGAAGCTTGTCGAAAGGGGGAGCCTGAAGAGTTTGCTGAAAGGGGGAGCTGAAGCTCAAGACAGATCCACCGGGATTCTGTTCGAGAAAGAGGGAGTCTGTGTTTGCTGAAGACGTCAAACTTTCAAGAAGACTCAAGAAAGAGAGAGAAATAAAAGTTGCTACGAGTTTGACTACGGATTGACTGCGGTAATATCCAAGGGGGAGTCTGTTAGTGCAGTATGTCTATCGCCTCCGTCAATCAAAACCGTAGCAGAAATAGAAGAGATCTAGACTTTGTGTTACATGATGTAGTTAAAAGGGCAAGGTGGCAATCTTGTAAATAAGGGGAAATCCCTTATAACCTTGTGCCTATAAATAGGAGCTTTAGGCTTTAGTTTGAAGACTTTTGCCACATTAGAGATTTGGAGAGCTTGGTGCTTAGAGAGAGAAAGTAGAGAGAGAAAGTGGCAAAAGGTGATTCTCGGTGCATTGTAATCGTCAGATTATTCAATAGAATCACGTTAAATTATACGTTCTTGTGTTCGGTCTCGTTCGTGCACGGATTCCGCACGTCGCACGGTCGGTTCGCAATTGAAACGGAGTCAAAACCGGTCCTAACAGATTCGGACATGATTGCAGCTTGTTTAACACTAAGAATCACTTTAACTGTCGATTAGATTGATTTGAAACTGATTACAGATCGTTCGACACTTCGGCAACACTTCATCTCCGGAATCAGAATGTTACAAATGAAGAACCAAAACCCACTATATATAGGGAAGCCCACTTCGCACGAACCAATACAGTCCAGGTCGCACGACCTGGTGCCAGGTCGCACGACCTGGTGCCAGGTCGCACGAACTGATCAGTTCGCACGAACTGGTCTGTTCAGACCTGTTTCCCGTTTCGTTCGTACAACGTGTCTTGGTTTATCTATTCTATTACATGACTTGATACAAGATGAAGTCAACAGACATATGCACCAACAACAAGATCAAATCTGGTGGGGATTTTACAGCAGAGGATAACGATTTTTGCGTAATGGATTACCTAGGCACGCTTAGAGCATCGAGAGGAGAGGTGCCAACAGGTGAGTTATGATCCGATCATCTTTAGACCGTCTCCTCATGATTGCATATTCAGCAAGTGAGAAAAATATAATGTATTATATTTTATGTTTTGTATAAATTAAATCTTTTCTCATGTACTTGTTTCTTTTTTCCAGGTGTTCTTGAAGGATACTGATGAGAGATCATGCGCTTACATTTCAGGCTCAGCACCAAACCACTGGGTATATGCAGTTGATGGAACAGACTTTCTTGAGTTAATAAGTAAAGTGTCAGTCAATAATAGTAAACGCTCCTAATATATAATTTAGCTTGTATAATTTGTATTGTATCTACCAAGTGTGCGTGTTTATTATTAATGATATAATTTTTGGGTAGATGTACAACCGGAAACTTACAGGTGTATTCATTGATTTGTAAATCTTTTTACCCCATGGGTTATTCAACTGTAAAAACTGATTAGTTTTAAGTGATGCAACATCTCAAAGTGTTAGAATGATAGATCTCTATGTAAAAAGTAAAAAGTAATTCGTTAGTCCTGAGGTTAAGATTTGATCCTAGAAAGGCAATTAGAAAGTCTGGTAACACTATCATCTGATCATTATTTACTGTCTTTTGTTATATCATCAGGTTATATCTTCATTAACGATGTCTTTGAGGTTTGATGGGGCTTTGAATGTGGATGTAACTGAATACCTGTTTTGGAATGTGTTTTTAATCATCGGCCTCCAACAGTGGTTAATGGTGGTGATCTTCCAAAGGTGCAGAGAGTTGTTTATGATTTCTAACTCTACAAGTGTGGCTGAGGTTCTCTCACATTGGCCATAAGTTCAACTTTCTACAATTTGACTGTAGTTTGTGTTTAATAGGCATGTCATTCGTATCACTGCTGATGATGAGTCCCTAGAAATTGCATGGTAATTCATTGCATTTATATCCTTTAGCATTCAAGATTCTTGTAGTTGTATAATTGCTATACACGATGGATTTTTATATTCATGTATATAGAACTTAGTATGTTATCTTTTAAAATCTTACCCAGCCGTAAAGCGCGGGTGCTTATATATATACACATATATGTATATATACACACACACAACATATATTTGATCGTTCAGTGTTAAGGTTTGGATTATGTTCAGTCTGGTATTGTCAACTCCGCCGCAACGCGCGGGTTCCCCACTAGTAACAACATGAAGCACTACAATGTTAGTTATTTATAGTTTGAAAATAGGAAGGAAGGGAAAAAAATAAAAACATATTATAAAGGTAAGAATGTGGAATGAGACGTGGGATTTTTTTTAATCAGAGTTAAAATTAGAAAAAAGATTATTTTTAATTGAAATTCAGTTGATTTGTTTAAAAGAGTTATAGATTGCTCAAATGTGATTAATTTGTTTTAGTTAACCAGGGTAATTTGTTTTGTTGAATTAATAACTTAGTTATAAAGGTTTTACCACACAAAAGTTGTTCGCGTAACACATAAAATTAAGTCATGATATGGTTAAAAGGATATTGACATGAGCTCTATATCGATTAAAAATAAAAAAAAAAGAATATTAGTATCGATTCCAATAATACGAACATCGGTACCGATGTTGTTCGGTTGATATCGGCTCAATTTGTCACGGTACCAGTAGGGCTGTTCATGAGTAGAACTGAACCGATCAGACATTTGCTTGTGCTCGGTTCGTTTACAAACTGATCCGAACCGAACCCAAATAATTTTGTTTTATTGAGTCATTGAAATCTTTGTTCTATTACAAATCAGATAAATACAAATATTGTCTTTCAAATTTTAAAGTCGCTAAGGCACTGGTCCATCCTAAGTGTAGTATGTATCAACAATCGTCATAAAGCAGCACCTGAAACATGTGTAAAAATAGGTACGTCAGCATAAAAATGCCTGTGAGATACATAGGTTTTATTGTAATTAGGATTCATGACTTATGAGTTTAAAGAAAAAGTTTTAATAAAAGTAGTCATGTTCCTTGTAAAAGGTTTTCTTTTATAAATCATTTATAGGAAATCAGATGGTATAAAATAATAATACATAGAAAATTTAATAAGTAAGTAAAATGAGTTTGTATAGAATATGTTGTTTGAAAAACAATATTTTGACAAAAAGCTTTATAGTATACATAAAAATATACTTTGGTTTTTAAGAAAGTCGAATAAGTAATATATTAAAATATATTTCAGTTCCAATATTGATAACCCAAGTGTACTAAATAACAACACGGTATGTAATGTGATGAAAACACTTATATATAAGAAGTACCAGCGGCGTATCTACCATGTTTTCATCACATCACACCCGTCCTGTTATCTAAACACTAACCAAAACCCAGTCGTTAAACAAATAGTATATTAAATATACCTTAGTTGTTTAAAATAATAATTTTCAGTAGTATATCAAAAGTATACTTTGGATTTATAAATAACATATTAAACTATGTTTTGGATTACAAATAACATATTAAACTATGTTTTGGATTACAAATAACATATTAAACGTTGATTTAGATTTATAACAAAATATATGTTGGTTTTGTACGATATCACATATGAGAGCATATCAAACTATACTTTTGGGAGTATAACTTAATATACAATAATAATGTGACTTAAGAATTCATTCAGACCTAGTGCATCAAAATACACCTTTGAGACTATAGGGATACCACAAAGGCAATCCCTATTTGGATGGAGGAACAAATTGGTTTCAGACATTCCATGACAACAGGAATGGGGTGTCAAATCCTATAGCGCTACATCATACTACCAACCGGCCTGGTGAACAAAATAAGTACTATTCCAAACATTTATTTTATAATCTTTGAAAAATTAGAGTTTAAATCATAGATAATCATTCAGTTTGCAAAAAGATAAGTACACATATGTATAATCAATTATACTTTTGAAAACATGAAAATAACAGATAGGTACACATGCTTCACCCCAAAACAGTTTGAAAACAATAAAAGGGGGGACTATGTACTCACTTGAGGGTGATTAGAAGTCTTGAACAACTACCAAGCAAGCTAGAGGAGTCCCGGAAATCAAACGATACCTAATATAGGTAACTACATAAATAAACCGGACCTAAAACGGAGGATCGGATAGGATGAGGTCTTGTAAACCAAATGAGTATGGGATCTCATATGATATGGTTTAACAAGGCCTACATACTAAAAGGAAACCTAACCTAAGTGCTTACGACCCTTTAAGTTGGTGTCAATTATGTGATTATGTGCTTAAGTGTTTTCTTATATGTTTTGTGTTTTTATGTGATCCATCCAAATCCTCATAGAATCTTCCATATCTCATATGAGGGATTCATAGTAGGATATCTAAAGGTACTATCTTAAATCCTTAATGGACTTCAACGTTGTAGTTAAGTCCCATGGGTTATAAAGTACTATTTTATAATTGGACCCCCTTGAGTGGTCTAGTTAAACAGATTGATTTGAAAATCTGGATAGGAATATCATGTGATGATATAATTGAAAAGATCCCTTTAAATGGTCTATTTAAGGAGATCGTACGACGGTCTAGTTAAGAAGATCATGTGTTGATCTAGTTAAAAAGATCGTTCGTTGATCTAGTTAAAAAGATCCTTTGGTGGTCTAGTCAAGTTGCTTCATGTTTATTCAATTGATTTTTCCCCTACGCATTATGAAATGAACTGTGCGGACTGTGCAAGGAATTACGTAATTATGGAGGCCTACATAATTATGGAATTCAGTGCACAGAAACCACAAGAAGTTTTGTCATGTGTTAAGACCTATAGTGACAAGAGTAATGATACGGGAGAAGTCTTGGACCTTGATCGATATCATTTTATCTTACACTCCCCAATTCTGATTTCAAGCACACACAAGTTTCCTATGATAAGTCTTCACGGGAAACGTTCTCCTGTCCGTAGTTTGAAACTCCATGTTTTGCTAACTACAAGGACTTCACTTTGAGGGTTGACAATTTCGCTAAGGACCCTATCATTGCCCAGAGTTCTACTTAGGGTTCAAGGGATTCATTCGAAAGCGAAAACATCACAGTTGTCCTCACAAGTTTCTCCTAAAATTAAATTTCGGGACGAAATTTCCTAAAGTAGGGGAGACTGTGACACCTGTGTCACTTCAAACATCAAACAAATTCCAAACCAATGAAATATTGTATATCATACTTGGGATTTGTAAAAATATGTGTATCGTTTGCACATATCAACTCTTGTTCGATTTCAAGTTTTAAATCGCTTTCTGGAGGGTTATACGCGCTCTGATGCGTAAATATAACCAGTTTAATGCAACGAACACTCCGGAATAGTGAAATAGGCTTAACATACCTTAAATAACCTCCACATAACTTAGAAATAAGTTTTGGATGGTTTGGTGTGTTGAAATCAAGTTTGTTCGATCGCAGGGACTAATTGTGTCAAACTGCGAAACTATACCGATTTGTATAGTAACGAACATTCCGGAACTTGATCATAAGTTAAATATGCCCTAAATATCCTTCACATAGCTTAGAAATAGGCTTTGAGGTATTTTGTGAGCTAAAATAAACTTTCATGATCAATAAGGACTAAAAGCGTCAAAAAATGCACAAGTTTGCATTTTCGCGCATATCTTACGTTCTGAATATATCCGGACATCCAAAAATTTATGTAAGCATTAAAATATTTTATTTTAGTGTTTGGCATAATAAAATTCCATTCGTCGCTCAATTTGGATCGTTTTTGCGTTCATTACGACTTCCGTCGTAATTTACCGAACAACGCAACCGTACGACCAAACGAGCCGACATCCGAGATATTTTTTAGCACATTTTAAGTTCCCTATACTTTAACTTCATTTTAGAGCTTTGAAATGGGGTTAACAGGGCTTAAACGTGTCAAAAATGCATCGAAAATCAAGTTTGGAGCTGCAGGGGCCTGTTCTGCCATTTTTCAAACTTTCAGACCTGCAAGGTCCTTACGGACCGTAAGGTTCTAGGTCTTACGGTCCGTAAGCATGTGCCAGATAGCAGAATGTTGTTTCCAGCTTGATCCAGCCATTCCGCACTTGTGCACATGGTTTTTGGGTTTCTATGGGCTGGTTTGTGTGCCCATCAAGGTGCCCAATCAGAATATGGCAAGTGTACGGCTTAGATCATGCCCCCTTTTGCAAGAAACGATCCTAACGGTTGTGCCATGCCTATATAAACCCAACCCATTTCATTCATTCCTCACATTTGAATCTGATTCAAACTCTCTAAGTGGAGGTATATATGCTTCCTACCTGAGAGTGAATCGGGTCAAATACTTGCGGGGACCTTCTGTAAGTCTTCCTTCGTTCTTTTCATTCGTTTTAGCGTTAAAGTCAAACTTTGTTTGACTTACTGCATTGACCTGTTTATGGTCAATGCGAAGTTTGTTTGAACTTCATAACGTGAGCGTAATCACGATGGTTATAGTCCCTAGTGACTATACCTACTGATTACCACGTTATCTAGGATTAGTGGCGAGTCGTAGTTTCGGCCAAAATGCGCATTCTTGCGTATTTTGTAACCAAACTACTTTTAGGTATCAAAACCGTTTGTTTTGATACCAAACCTGTTTTCTAACTTAACTAAACATGTTTCGACATGTTTAGCTCGTCACTTTTTAGATTAGTGCTTGTGTAGAGTCGTAAATCAAGCGGACTAAACACCCGCTTAGACTTACGAACTAGACCCGTTTGGTCGATCTTTAGGATCCGACCAAACACATTAGGTGACCATAGTTGTATAGGGAATAACCTTCCGAGGTTATACCTTATGGTCACCTAGTTTAAGTAGTTGTATGATAGGTAGTTTATATGCCTTAGGTAAATTACCAAAATACCCTTTTCATGTGTAATCGGTAATTAAGCATATGTAACCTAAACTTTTGTCATTTAACTAATTATGTAACATAATTAAGTATGTTAGGGCATATAATACTTGTCATAGGACTAGTTAGGCGGTCTGAACGCGTTATACGCGAACGACGCGTTAAAGTAGCATAAGCTACCTAAACGGGTCGTGATGGGTCGTATGCACTTAGGCTAGGTTTCATTTTAGTATGTCGGCCTTGTTAAACCATATCATATGAGATCCCACACTCATTTGGTTTACGAGACCTCATCCTATCCGATCTTCCGATTTAGGTCCGGTTTATTTATGTAGATACCTATATTAGGTGCCGTTTGATTCCGTGCTCCCTCTAGCTTTGCTTGGTTGTTGTTCAAGACTTCTAAGCAATCTCAAGTGAGTACATAGTCCCCTCTTTTACTGTATTCAAACTGTTTTGGGTTGAAGCATGTGTACCTATCTGTTATTTTCATGTTTTACAAAAGTATAATTAATTATACATATTTGTACTTATCTTTTTACAAACTGAATGATTATCTATGATTTAAACTCTAATTTTTCAAAGATTATAAAATAAATGTTTGGAATAGTACTTATTTGGTTCACCAGGCCGGTTGGTAGTATGATATAGCGCTATAGGATTTGACACCCCATTCCTGTTGTCATGGAATGCCTGAAACCAATTTATTTTTCTCCATCCAAATAGGGCTTGCCTTTGTGGTATTTCTATAGTCTCAAAGGTGTATTTTGATGCACTAGGTCTGAATGAATTCTTAAGTCACATTATTTTTGTATATTAAGTTATACTCCTAAAAGTATAGTTTGATATGCTCTCATATGTGATATTGTACAAAACCAACATGTATTTTGTTAATCATTAAAACATAGTTTGATATGTTCTTTTCAAAATCTAAAGAATAGATTTAATATGTTATTTTCATAACCATAGCATAGTTTAATATGTTATTTATCAATCCAAAGTATACTTTTGATATACTACTGAAAATTTATTTACTTTAACAACTAAAGTGTATTTAATATACTATTTGTTTTACAATCGGGTTTTGGGTTAGTGTTTAGATAACGGGACGGGTGTAATATGATGAAAACATGGTAGATACGCCGCTGGTACTTCTTATATATAAGTGTTTTCATTGCATTACATACCGTGGCGTTATTTAATACACTCAGGTTAACGGTTTTGGAACTGAAATATATTTTAATATATTACTTATTCGACTTTCTTAAAACCAAAGTATATTTTTATATATACCATGAATCTTTTTATGAATATTGTTTTTCAAACAATATATTTTTATAACAAACTTATTCTACTTACTTATTTAACTTCCTATGTATTATTACTTTATATCATCCGATTTCTTATAAATGATTTATAAAAGTAAACCTTTTATAAGGATCATGACTACTTTTATTAAAACTTTTTCTTTAAACTCATAAGTCATGAATCCTAATTACAATAAAACCTATGTATCTCACAGACATTTTTATGCTGACGTACCTATTTTTACACATGTTTCAGGTGCTGACTTGTGATGATTGATGATATATGCTACACTTAGGATGGACTCGTGCCTTAGCGACTTTAAAATTTGAAAGATAATAGTTGGACTTATTTGATTGTATTAAAACAATGAGTTCATTTATTCAATAAAACAAAATTATTTGATCCATGGTTGTGAAACAATGATTCTGTTACAACACTCCCCGACGTTTCCGCCACGTCTTGTTGTTTTACGTGGTCGGGGTGTGACAAACCGAGCGTTTTTTCAACCGAGCCAAAGTCGAGCGAGCGTCTTTCGATACAAGCATTTTTCGAACGAACGTTGAGCGAGTATCGAGCATTACAGAACAAACAAGGAAAGTGACAATTGGAGTGCTAGTTATTAGAATAAAGTGCAGTTTTCTTCCCTGATGTTTCGTCCAATAGAACACAAGTAAAAATTTAACAAATAACAAGGAACACAAAAACACTCAACTTGTTCTATAGAGATTAACTAAGCGGGAAGATAAATCGTTAACCGATTGAGACATACCATTGTTCTATCGGAAGTTTGAAATTGAATGAACCGATTGAAGTAAAACCCTGGCAAGTTGGCGTCTTGGCGAGTAGCGATGGAGAAATCGAATAACGATGGCCACTGGGGGGGGTTGATTAAGGTCTTGTACTTCTGAATCGAATGGGGGGTTGAACTTGAGTATTGATCGCTTCACATTTTAGTATTTGAAATTTTGACTCAATTACTCAAATGGACATATAAGTATTGGACAATGGACTATTAGGTATTGGATTTCGATTCTAATTACTTAAATAAGCTCTATTTGGATCTTGGACCAAACATTGTTGATGTTGGTCTCTAGTCATTTCATTAAAAATGATACACACAAATGTGTGTGTGTGTATATATATATATATATATATATATATATATATAGAGAGAGAGAGAGATGCCAGTTAACGTACAATAGGGCTTATCATACATTACGTACGTGATAACCCCAGCCGTCAGATCTTCATCTCCCATGCGATTTCATCCCCCCATGCGATTTCACCCCATAAAAAACAACGTGTGATTTCGTGTTTACGCCATGCGATTTCACCATCTACACACCCCATGCAATTTTTTCACATTCCCTATGCAAGCCATTTCATTTGCATGGGATTTCACATGCGATTTCATTTGCATGGGATTTCAAAAGATGCGATTGCATGCAAGCCATTTCATTTGCATGGGATTTCATTTTGTATTTGATTTCAAACATGCGATTTCATTTGCATGGGATTTCAAAACATGCGACTTCATTGCATTTTCAAGCCATGCAATTTCATTTGCCTTTTTATAACATGCAAATTGTGCTCGCGTACGCTATTGTTTATGTGGTGAAATCACACGTGGGGATGAAATCGCATGGGAGATGAAGATCTAACGGCTGGGGTTATCGCGTACGCTGCGTACGACAAGCCCTATTGTACGTTACACTTTTTCTATATATTTATATAGGGTATGGTTCATGCGAGAACCACCTTTATTGCGAAAACCGCGAGAACCAATGTGAACATAAAAAAATACCTAAAAAATCTAAAAAACACACAATTTTTTTAATATTTAAAAAACAATCACTATATTTCGTTACAAATAAAAACTTTTTTTTTTCGAGTAACAATTATGGATGTATCATTTCTTGGACAAATTCCGTAATATATTACCAGTAGTAGACAAATGCACTTTCATTTACATTTACATTACCATACGCAATACACTACTTTTTACATTACCAATATTAAAAATGAACATGTGCATCATTATGTATAACCATGATATAACGTGTTTTGGTACAAAAAGTTTGTGATTTTAAATGATGAGGTGGGCCCATATACATGTTTTTTGGTTAGCTATATCTAGTGGTTGATGATTTGATTATATTTGGGGCGCGTGTGATGTGCTCCTCATCGACAATCGTCGCCATGTCGACACCCACTGTAGCTTCTTCCCTCATGCTTTCGACATCATCCGAGAGGCCTATCGAAGTGCTAGTACCCAAAAGAATGAGGGCTACTATGATATTATCTCAATTTGCTGCGAAGCGGCAGGCGGTGCGTGCCAACCTAGGTATGCCCTTCAATTTATCCATTTAGCTAAATGCCGCTAATCCTGTACTTATCCATGGTATATTATAGGTGATTCTTCCAAAAGCCAACTGGAATTGTCAACTCTATCCACTCCCGTAAGCGTGACACCTGAATCCGTGGAAGAAACGACGAACGCTACTACTACTTCCCTGTTGGTAAATCTAATATCAAGTCCCAATGTTCTGGCCGTCTCAGGTCATGGATTAACAAACGCTACTGTGGCTATCCCAGTTCCTCTGTTTGCTGAAGCTACCACTGTTGCTTCTGTATCACTTCCTTTGTTAACTCTGGGGATTCAGGCTGATGTAACCATTGATCCCAAGGGGAAAGATGCGGAAGAATCCTCACCTGCTACTACCTCTGCCCCCACCAGCCAAATCCTTGTTATATCAAATCAAAATTTGGAGTTTTCTAGCGAGCGGGGCGCTGGTCATAGTGAGGCGACCGGGTGCTTTCAACGAGAAAGGTGTATTTGAAGGCTTATACTTGCCAACCATTATCCTGGGATCCGCGTGTGGACGATAGATCCTTCAAGCCACGATGGAAAATACCCGAATCAACGAGGTTAATTCATCCAAATGTGGTGAACCACTGGGTCGAGCATGCCTTTCCACTCGCTGAGGTGGCGTATAACGAGGGTCAAGATAGCCGCCATCTAGTTACGTTAGTAGAAGCTGTCTCAGAAGTTCGAAGGATAGCTGAAATTAAGCGTTGCTGGATGCAAGACAACATGGAATTCATCAAGCTCGCATGTCCAACTAGCAAATGATGGACGAGCTGCAACGAAAGGATAGTTTGCTGGACGCCGCCCATGTTAAGGAGGAACGCCTAATAGCGGAGAAGGAAAAAGTTGAAGATGCCCTCAAATGGGTAAATCTTAACATGGTGACTGAGCGCGTGGTGTAGGCACGAGATTGCGAAGAGAAGGACTGGATCATTGCTCAATCGAGGAAAATTCAAACAAAGTTG
The DNA here is from genome assembly GCA_030545235.1 of Helianthus tuberosus. Lineage (NCBI taxonomy): Eukaryota > Viridiplantae > Streptophyta > Magnoliopsida > Asterales > Asteraceae > Helianthus > Helianthus tuberosus. The sequence goes on from CM060373.1 coordinate 112,928,209, forward strand.
GAGAAGAAAACAGTGGCTGAGGCTTAAAAGGTTTGTGTGTTAACCTCTCAGGTTCGGGGGTTACGTATTGCCATCGAATTCGTGTCGTAGGTCCATGAAAGATATCAGGCGCTTGCGAATGACTTGGAAGATACTCAAGCTAAGTATCATCAGGCTCGCCAAGACTGTGTGTGTAACGCCTGCGTCCCTAGACTTTTACTTATTGACACTTTTAGCCCCTAGACTATGTGATATTTGCTACTTTTAATACTTGGTGAGTCTTATGCTATGATTACTTAATGCTATGGAAACTATGATACTATGATTCTATGATACTACAATTCTATGAGACTTGATTCTGTAGGATCGTTTGTACGACCTAACGAGTCATTCAGAAGAGATCTCGTCCAATACGAAAGGCGGAAACAGACGTATCGGAGTTATTTCAGCTGATTTGCACTTAGATTCACTTAAACTGTCTCTTGTATTGATATCAGATCGTTTTACAATGCTGGAGACACTTCGGCAGAGCTTCGCTACCAGAAACCAAACGTTACAAATGAAATGACCAAGGCTCCTATATATAGACATTCCATTTCGCACGGAACAAACTCACACGAAATGGCCAGAGTTCATTTCGTACGAAATGGACATTTCCATTTCGTGCGAAATGGCTCAATCCTATATATTTCTCATTTTTCTCGTACAACGTGCCCTGATCTATCTAATCTATTACAAGACTCGATACAAGACGAGGTCGACAGACATATGCACCAATAGACTCCCCCTTGGATGTTGACGAAGTCTTTAGTGTCGAGTCTTCGGTATGTCACATCTTCAGTCTTTATCAGTCTTCATGCTCTCTACAAAGTATTCTCCATTGTAAGCATCCTCAATCAATCTCTTTCTCTTCTTCTCTCTCTCTTTTCCAAAATCTCAATCTGTCTCTATCTTCTCTTGATCAGATCTCTTGATTCTTTAAGTTCTTCAGCATCAGCAACTTGCGTGGACAGCAGGATTCAAACTTGGCTCTTTATCATTCAAACTCCTCCTTGAATGTTGATCACAGATCCAGGATCAGAAACTGGCTTTTATGTCTTCAGACTCCCCCTTTCGATAAGCAGGGATCGCAGTCTGACTTTCTCGTTCTAGGATCGTGACCTGGCTCAAATTCTGCTCAGGCTTAATGCAAAAAGTCCACAGGAATCGGAACCTGGCTTTTGCATATCTTTCAGGAGTCGAAACCTGGCTGCTTCTGCCTGCACAAACTCTACCCAAAACATAAGTTTCACAGATTTTAAAATTTAACAATTTTAATCACTGTTAACCACTTGTAAAATCAATCTCAAACAATCACTTGTAAATATCATCTAAAATGATTTAACATTTATAATCTCGGATGACCACTTGTAAGAATAACATTTTATCTTTCTAAACAAACTCTCACAACCCTGTTCATCATGTTTAGCACTTGGAATTTTGAAAATCAGCTTTTCAACATCAGTTGTCGAAAATCTTTTTGGATTTATCAAACTTTTATACTAAAACACATTCTTTTTGGGTTTTGTTTTAATGAAATGCAAAAAAGAAATATTTACAAACAATATTTTTGTGAGTTTGCGTAAGAGGATCATATCAGCTTATGAGACAAATCACTAACACCGTTAATCTTTAAACATTTTAAGTTCTAAACGATTCACTTAGATTGTCAGTATACTGATCCACTTAAATTTTCATACAAAGTTCAACTGTTTCGAGATACGAGAATTAGTGTTTTAAGAACTTGACATATTCGCGTGTCCCACCTCAGAATATACTCTCGTATCCAGACTCCTATATTCAGTCTTACAGGTGAATGTACACTAATGATATCTGTAAGGGGTTAAATGCGAAACCATGAGAGCTCAGGCTATTGCTTCCGCAAAATCAGAGAGATGATGGTTCGACTTTAGGTGTGTTCTCTTTAGAGAATCTTTTCTTCAACATCACATGATTAGCATTTTTCAATGTTTCATCATTTTTTATGCTGAGGGTGGGCTTTAAGATTAAAGCAATGCAAAGTATTATACGAGGACTAGGCTATTGCTCCCTAAAAATCAGAAGTCCAGGTATAATACCCCAGATATCACCACGCACAAAGACCTAGTATGTCAGAAATAGAAAGCCCTTCAAACAAGATTTCAGGGGTTACCTATATATCCGAGAGATGTTCCCCATGAAATAAGCAAGTTTGATATTTAGGTTAATATCTCGAATACAATCTACTAAGCGTACGAAAACCTACTGGCATATCATCAGTGAGACCGTTTATCACATTTGACTTTCCAATTCTTTAGCATGCTGTGATTGTCCACTGATATACTATCATTTCCTCTTTTTCACAACAAAACTCTTTTTCATTTTCTCAATGTTTTTGGCTTTTTCAAATTTTTGAGATTTCTAAAAATTTTTACTCCCCCTAAAATCAAAAATATGTTTCAATTTTTGATTTTCTTATAAAATTTGAAAACAAACTGTACAAATAAAGTGACAACTGTTGTGAACTGCTTCAATTCTCCATCCACTTGGCATAAACAATCAGAACTCCCCCTGACAACAAACTATTTTCCCATTATGATTTCAAAACACTTAAGTTTGTTTTAATCAAAATGGTTTTTCCAAAAAATAAGTTTTGTTGAATTCAATTGTAAAATCGGGGATAAACTCATCACTTTGTGCTTTCAACCATTTGTATGAAAGTTAAATCAAGTTCAACTAAATGACCTTGATTAACCACTTGTAGGTGAAAACCTCTTTTTCAACCACTTTTAGGTTCACTTATCAACCATACCATTAGAAAATTGAAATATGACAATTTTTAAGATTTTTGAGAAAGATACTGATTCCTGCTCCACGATTACCAACTTGGGAGCTCCGGCAAATCCAGATTTCTAGTCATGATAGGTTCTATCCCAGTTGCTAACCTTGGGTGAACCATCTTCATCTGGTTTACTCGTTTTCATTTCATAAAATTCCTTTACCCCTTTGACCTTCCCGTCAATCATTTTTCCAAAAATATTTTGAACTGTGGGGTTAAAGGCTTTTTCAACATCAAATTCTTTCTTTTCCGAAAAGAATTGATTTGAAATTTCAACTTTTCCAATTTTTTATTTTAAATTTTCAGCCCGCAATGGTGGAAAATTTGCATCATCTAATGGCGGAACTGAATTTTCTTCTTTTATCACAACTTGTGGCTCCTCTGACTTTGACGAGTCAGATTCATCACCAGAACTAACGTCTGAATTCTTAACAACCCACTTTTGGTTGTTAAGCTTCACTTTTCTTCTGTAGAAACTCTTTGAACATTCACCAACCTAAAATTTTGAATTTTTGAAAACTTTAAATTGTTTGGTTGGTGGTTCAATATCAACCATCTTTTCTTTTAATTTTTCAGAGACCCCCTGTTTTGTTCGGATTGCCTTTGGACAATTCCTGGCAATATGATCAACTGTTTTGCATTGAAAACAAGTTCTTGTCTCCTTCTTCTTCTTCTGAGCAACATCCTTCTTTATTTCCTCTTGCTTCTTAGCAAGGAATTCTTTGTTCGTCTGCTTCCTGAACAAATGCTCTTTTTCTTCGTCAGATGATGTTCCTGAAACAAAAACAGTTTTTGGTTTATAAATTTTCTCATTTTTATGATTTTTCGGTGGAATAAAACCTAGAACTTTCTTTTTGAAATTACCGTTATGGTTTGGTTTCTTTTGAAAACCAGAACCAGAACTGTAACCTTTTTTCTTGTTTAATTTTTGTTGAACTCTTGAGGTGTACTTTTTAGGTTTTTCAGAAAGATTTACATCTTTTATTTTAGAAATATTAATTGCTGTTAGTTTGAAAACCTTTTTAATCATTTCAGTTTTAACACCTCTTATTGGAAATTCTTCATCAGAATATAATTTTTCAGAATCATTCAAAGTATATGCTACTTTGAATGTTTCATCATTCAAATTATTTTGTGATAACAGAAAATCTTTATTGTAAACCCGTTTGCCCTTTTTGACAGTTGGACTTGAATTGTCGGACTCAGACTTTGACTCTGATTTTGACTCCTCCGTTTCATCTTTATCCAACACCTGATCGGCCACTTTCTTAATTATCTCTGATTCATGATCAGTGTCAGACGATGTGAAAGTAACATCAATGTTGTCTGGCAAGTTATCTGAAGACTCAGATTCCCACTGTAAGTTGGTTGCCTTTTTGACTCTTTCTGAATTAGGATTTTGTGGAGAATATCCATTTTCAAGCGGGGGTGGACACTTGTTATAGCCAAAACTTTGTTTCTTACCATAATTCTTCACTTCAGTATTCTCTTTTGTTTTGGAATTCTTCGCTTCAGGTATTTCTTCTTCAAACGCCTTCATGCCTTCCACTGTAGGATAAATCCTGTCAATCACATAAGAAGAACATGAGTAACTTTTCAACAACTTGTTTACTCTTTTAGTTTTTATCCTCTGAGTTTCCAATTTCTTTTCAAGCTCAGCACACATATCAATGTAATAATTGACCATTTCCTGCTTTATCATATATGCTCCATTGAGTGTCTTCATGGTTGTAGCTTGTTCACTGCTTGACTCGTTATATTGATTCATGGCTTTGTTTAAGACATCATATGATTCTTTCAGTCTATTCATGTTATGAATCAACTCGTTGTTGTGCTTTTTCAGAGTCTCACAGTTTTCACAATTTTCAGACACCTTTTCTGCATCAGCTTTCTTTTTAATCTCAAAAGCTGGAATTTCTTTGTCTTGCTTCTTTATCACTCGAACCTTTTCTTCATCATTCTTATTTTTCATTCTTTCTTTATCTCTCTCGGCTAGAAATTTTAAATGCTCTTTCATTTTATCTGCCCAATAATCATCAGCAGTATAATCAACGTTTTGAGCAACAAAAGCTTTATGATCTGCAATTCTGTTAGGATCATAATCATCCCAACTGAAATCTTTTGGAAGCCTTTCATCATCTTGATCTGTCAGACATGCTTTACTTTCAGCTGAAATATATTTGTCCCAACTAAATCCTTTTGACGATCTTTCATCATCTTGATTAACTAGATAAGCTTTCTTTGATTCTTCAATCTCCTTCCGAGCATGAGCAGTTTGTGTTTGTTGTTGATACGGTTGTTGTGCAACTTGATGATAAATCGCTTTCCGATAGTAATCATTGTTGCTGAACGGATTTTGAGCTCCACTTGCTTCACGGTTTGTGCATTCTCTTTTGAAATGACCTTTTTCCCTGCAACGAAAACAAGTAACTTTAGATTTATCAAATCCTAAAGTAGAAACATTTGCATCACGAAAATCATCTCTTCCTGTAATCTGTTTAAACTTCTCAGCTCTTCTCAACACACTAGCCAAACACCACTTAATATCCATTAACTCCATCTCTTCAGCATCGATCTGATCGTAATCCTATTTTGTCAACATTGGATTTCCGATCCTTCCTGCAACTAAACTCCCATAAGACTCTAACACAGTCACCAACAAAGACATATGACTTTTGGCTACTTCTTCAGAGTAATTTTGATCATTCTCAAGATTTAGTGCAATGTTGCATTGTAGAACTTTGCCATTCTTGGTTGCTGAAAAATTTGGATCGAATGATGGATATGAAGAAAATCCAGTTTTGCTACTAGATCCTTGAGATGAACCTCCAGAAGAACTTTTTGCATTGAAAGCTGTTTCAATCTTTGGTGCAATGTAGGTCTTATCACTAGAACCTCCTTTGTAATACAGACCAATGTCTTGTTCACCATCAAAGTCCTTCATTCTTGCTATCTTTCGTTGTTCCATCTCTTGAGCTTCGAGTTGTTCAATAAACGAGCTCAGCGTTAGATTGTCAAATTCAGGTTTATTTTTCAACATCATCAGATACGTGCCCCATACATCTTGTGGCAACGCATCAGCCAACTTTTCAATCAATTCATCATTATCTTTCTTGATGTTCAATCTCTTCATGTTCATGGTCAAATTGCAATATCTCTCTATTATCTGCTTGGTGTTTTCAGTTTTTAATCCACGAAATAAATCAAACTCTTTCTTCAAAAGCGACATTTTGTTCTTGATCATCTCTTTACTTCCAACAAACTTCGATTTTAGTTCTTTCCATATTGATTGTGCACTTCCGTTGTGTTGTAGTAAAATCAAGATTTCTTCCTTAATAGCTTGCCGCAAGAGACTAACCATCATCTTTTCATTTTTGTATTTCTTTTTCTCATCAACACCTAGATCTCTAATATCAACCTTCTCTCCGTTGTGTTTAACCGGTCTAATATATCGATATTCAGTACATTCCCATGCATCTAAGTAATATGGTTGAACCCAATTTTCAAAACGTTCTGCCCATCCACTATACTCCTCAATACTCATAAGCTTAGGCGGTTTTTGCGTTGTGCCCGTTTCATTTTCTAGCATCGTATTTTGAGTTACAGTAATCGGGGTAGCAAAGGTATTGTAGAACTCGTTCTCCATGATTCGATTATCAAAAATTCACAAACACAGATTTTTCAAACGAATTGGATGATTCTCAAACTAACTGGGATGCACTCTCACACGAAATGGATCTTATAAGCGAACTGATTCACATGAAATGGGGTCTTTCAAACGAAATGGTCACTGTTCAAATGAATTGAACCCTTTTTATCCAATTCATGCGGATTGGACAGTATGATTCACACGAAATGGACCTTGGTGCGAAATGGAATACCAATTCGTGCGAAATGAATAATTTTCAAGCGAATTCACACTTCCAAGCGAAATGGAGTACTGTTTCAAACGAAATGACTCTTGGTGCGAAATGAAAGCCTGTCTCGTGCGAAATGAAGCAAATTCAAACGATCTAGTATCCAATTCATGCGAATTGGAGCTGACGTCACACTTTCGGACAGATTTTGATAAAATTGATCAAGTTTTACTTCGATTTTAGGTCTGATTCTTTCAAGGGTTTGTTAAAACAGTGTTTCGCACGATATATGTGAAAATCAAGCCATTTTATCTATAAAATCTTGTTTAATTTTGTAAAATTGTGAAGAAAGTGAATAGAAATTAGAATTTCAGCTGAAAATGGTAAGAACTCTTCCTCCTGAGCTCTGATACCACTTGTAGGATCGTTTGTACGACCTAACGAGTCGTTCAGAAGAGATCTCGTCCAATACGAAAGGCGGAAACAGACGTATCGGAGTTATTTCAGCTGATTTGCACTTAGATTCACTTAAACTGTCTCTTGTATTGATATCAGATCGTTTTACAATGTTGGAGACACTTCGGCAGAGCTTCGCTACCGGAAACCAAACGTTACAAATGAAATAACCAAGGCTCCTATATATAGACATTCCATTTCGCACGGAACAGACTCACACGAAATGGCCAGAGTTCATTTCGTACGAAATGGACATTTCCATTTCGTGCGAAATGGCTCAATCCTATATATTTCTCATTTTTCTCGTACAACATGCCCTGATCTATCTAATCTATTACAAGACTCGATACAAAATGAAGTCGACAGACATATGCACCAACAGATTCTATGATTCTTGATACTTTGAAGTTAGATTTTTGACTCTTGATACTTTAGTGCTTTACTCTTGAGGCTCGTGAAACTTGAGACGTGGTTGAACGAGGGACTGTAGTCTTGTCACTGGCGGAAACTATGAAACTATGGAAACTATGGAAACTTTTGTGTTAATGCTATAATCTAGTTATACTTCTACCCAATAATACGCAACGCTTAATCTAACTCGCAAAATGAATCGAAGACGGTTAAACGGAAAAGATGGGATTGGCCGAATGGCAATCTGATCGGATGACCATCCGATCGGATAGCCATCCGATCGGATGGCCATTCGACCGAGCTGCCATCCGATCCGCTGTACACCGCCTTCACTCACTCTGACGATATAAATAGGCCTGTCACATCACCATTCTCACTAATGTGATAACCTCACTCGATCCAGACGCACACACTCCTCTTTTCTTCCATTTCTCGACTATTTCGGTACGTTTTACACTAGATTCTTGTACATCTTTGATCTACACATCATTCTCCACATGATTCTCCTTTGAAATCTCACTTTTCACCATGAAATCCCTAAGATTGGAGCTCTTGAAGGTGATGTCATCATGGCGGTTTGTACTAAATTGTTGTGTGATGCCATTCTAATCGTGATCTAGCTCAGATCTAAGGAATTTCATGTGTTTTTACTTTCATGTGTTTTTACACTGAATCTTAACTAAATCTAAACTTTTCGGCTAAAACTTATGATTATCTTCATCTTTCTTAACTTTTCACTTAAAAACGGTAGAATCCGGATCTAAACGGACTGTAGACTCGATTATTAGTCTAAAGTCGGCTTGGAAATGGATTATTGCCGTAGAAGACGACCAGAGTGCGGATCCCGACATAAATACCGTCAAGGACAGACGACTGAGTGGACTGGGGTGATTCCCATCTGATCAGATCGGCTGTACACTGATGGGTTTTCCGTTGTCCCAATACGTACCAAGTCGTCGCCGTTTAATCAGAAACTTAGAAACTTTACAAGTTTAGGAACGGGACAAGGACAACCTGATCGAGTGTCAATCCGATCGGATAGCCATCCGATCGAACAGCCATCCGATTACGTGACACTTGCCTCGTAACCTTAGATCTTTTTGAAACTTAGAATCTTTTTGAAAACTTGGAACCGTGGATCGAATGGCAATCCGATCGGATAGCCATCCGATCGAACAACCATCCGATCAAGGTAACCTGAGTTGACACTTAATTTGACAATTGGAATCTTGACACTTGGATCGGATGACCATTCGATCAAATGGCCATCCGTCCCATTCACACACATGCCATCTCAATCGAATGGCAATCCGATCGGATGGCCATCCCATCGGACATCCATCCGATCAAGATTACTGATCTGACACTTGGTTTGAATCTCGTTATTTTACCCGACTCATATCCGTTGTAATCTAATCAGGCTAACCCTAAAGAGCTCCCTTTGATCCAATAACAGTTAACCTGTTAAGCAATCACTTTGAGTATACTCGATCCCTTTTTTTTAAACTTTGGGATGCAACATGTATTCAATTAAACTATGATACTTGAGACTTTTTGGAAACTAAACTCTATCCTATGTGTATGTGAAACTTGTGATTCTTGTATTCTATTTGTGCTATGTGGACGTTTAATCCAGGGTATGTAGTTCCGCCTTAACAATAGTAGCGCTATAGGAGATGCACCTCCCCATTATTCTCGGGGGTATTGTTAGGAGGATTCTAGTTTTCCTTGAGACTTGGGAAAACAACAAAGCATCGGGATACTTGGGCTATCACTTGTTGGACTGCGAACACTAGCATGGCTGAAACTATTTTATCATTTACATTATGGATATGAGTTGTTTTTAATATATTATTCTATGTACTCAAACTTGTATACTCGCCGGTAAATTTTGTACTGACTCTATTTTAATACATGTTGCAGGCTGATAGATGCTGGAACTATGGAAAACAAGCTAGGGTGATGCTTAGAAACTCACCTAAATAAATTCTAGAATTTGAAACAATGGTTTTGTGATTGTACTTAATACTTATGGTTGAGTTGATGTTTTAGACAAATTTTGCATGAAACATATTTAATCTATATTGAAATATTAGTGTTATGGAAACTCGTGAGCAATCTGAACGCTTAGTGCTCGCACCCCGATGTTTCCGCCATCGGTTGGGGTGTGACAGATTGGTATCAGAGCCATAACTATAGGGAATTAGGATAAGTAGGAATACTTGCCCTAGTCTATAGTTCTAGGAATCTTGAATCTTATTTGTTGTTTAAGACTTATGTATTCTACCATATCTGCTTCCTAGCAGCACATTTTCCTGTTAAACTTACATGTCTTTCCTAAGGGTGATACAATATACACTTGATACTTTGAGAACGCTGTTAAACAGTGTTTGTATTTTGCACGAGATTTGCCCTCAAGTCAAGAGTGACATCCGAACCTTGATGGGAAGTCTCCTTATTATATTCTACTAGGTCTTATATGCGGATAAGTACTGACGCTATCAGGGTACGATGTTGTCAAGTTAGAGGTGAAACTCAAACCTTGACAACTAGTCCCACTCCTTGATTTTTATGTCTCGCCAAAGTCTCGAAATTCCCAATCAATTAGGAACATGGAATGAACAAAAGGACAAATATTAGGCCTAACATCGATGACGAATTTGTCTAAGTAAGTCAAGACACGTTACCTCAATTCGAAAGGGGTTCGATTCACTTTGGTTAGTCACCGTTCCTCTACCCGGAACAATCCTGTGTTTTATGAGCCTATCTTTTATGTTATCTCGATTTTTTCGTATGGTTTTAAACTTGATTCTTTGTTTATCTTGATTCTTCGTTTATTTTGAGACTTTTGCACGAATCGCACGTATGCCTGCAATCTAAAACGTTAATTCTAATCTCAGAATCAAACTAAATTTATTCACTCTATCATGTTAATCTACGTGGGAATCTTGATCGACTATGATGCTATGTGAATCTATTTGATGAATCTATGTGTTATGGTGGTTGTAAAGAACTAAACGTAACATGGCATATATATACGAGGGAAAGTGACGTGTCCAAAACATGGTGGATACGCCGCTGGTACTTCCTATATATAAGTGTTTCTGGCATGTTACCCACTTTCGTGCCAAGTGCCATGCGAAACTTAGTGTTTTGTAGACTGGTGATGAGATTGTTAAATTCTAAGCTATGGGAAACTACTTGTGTAATCTACGTGGAATCTATGTGTAATCTATGAGTGCTCTAGCGTAATCTATGTGTAATCTACGTATGTGTGGTTTTGAGAAACAAAATACGAAACGTAGCCTAGCGCCGAAGACGAGGCATACGTGGCATGTCTGAAACATGGTGGATACGCCGTTGGTACTTCCTATATATAAGTGTTTCTGGCATGTTACCGAACCTTCGTACCAATGCGCTAAGTGAAGTTCGTAGTTTTGTAGGCTCGGGTTGAAGTTGTTGAATCTACTTGGTTAATCTATGCTGCCAAATCTATTTGGCTAATCTATGTTGTAACCTAATATGGTGGTTAACGAAGCATGACACCGATGACAAGAGGGATGTGGCATGATTGAAGCATGGTGGATACGCCGCTGGTACTTCCTATATATAAGTGCTTCAGTCATGTTGCCGAACTTTCATAGCACGTGCCATCCGGGACTTCGTTGTTTATGGATTGTTAACACTAAACTATGCGAATCTATTGAATCTATTGAAGTCTATCGAATGTAATCTATTGAATCTATTGGAATCTATTGAATCTATGGGAATCTATTGAAATCTATTGGAATCTATGTGAATCTATTGGAGTAATCTATGTGAATCTATCGGGTTAATATACGTTTGTATAATGATGATGAGTGTGTTTATTGTGACACGTAACATGACACCGAGTACGAGGCGGAAGCGATGTGCCCAAAGCGTGGTGGATACGCCGCTGGTACTTCCTATATATAAGCGTTTTTGACATGTTGCCAAACTTCGTACAATGTGCCATGCGAAGGTCGTGGATTTGTGGTGTTGAGTCTATGCGAAGCTTGAATCTTAAATCTATGTGAATCTTGTGAATCTTGAGTCTTAATCTATCGTGTGTGAATCTATATTGTGAGGCTTTGTGAATCTAGACTTATATGATCCTCTTGTTGGATCTTTAGGATGTCTTCTCGTAAGCTATCTAACACTCTCAAGAGATCCAGGGAAAAGTCTTAGAAAAAAGATGATGTCCTTCATGGCAGACCAGATTTCTCGAGTCGTGCCAAAGATCGTCTCTGAGATCCAAGAATCAAACACTCCTCCATCCTCTGTGGACTCAAAAGCTGAAAAGCTAAAGCCTACTAAGTTCAGCTACAAACATTTCATCTCTTGCAACCCTAAGCCTTTCACGGGCAGTGATGGGGTGACCGCTATGCTCGAGTGGTTTGACAACATTGAGGTTACTTTTATCAACAGCGAGTGCCCAGATCACTTAAAGACTATGAGTGCGACTGGAATGTTTCAAGGCAGAGCATTGGAGTGGTGGTCAAATGAGAGAAACATTCATTCAAATGAAGAAGCCTATGCTCTCCCATGGGCCGAGGTACGAGAATTAATGATGCTAGAATTTTGCCCTCCCCATGAGCAGTTGAAGCTTGAAGAAGAGTTTTGGCATTTGAAGCAGATTGGTGACGATAATCTGGCTTATACTACCCGCTTTAAGCAGCTCAGCTTGATTGTTCCTCACTTGGTTTCTACTCCTAAGCGAATGATAACCAAGTACATCAATGGTCTACATCCTGCTATGCGTGATTCTATTGAAGCAGCTCAACTCAACACCATTGAGGAAGTCTACCGTCTTGCAGCTAGTCTTAACAATAACCGTGTTTGTGATAAGCAGTTTGCTAACTCTGCTCCTTCTAAGTCTGCTCATCAAGTTACCTAGCAGCCAAGTGGCAGCAAGAACAAGAGGCGAAAGTCTCAGGGTTCAGGATGCAATGCTATTGTACCTGCTACAAGCCCTGCTGCTAAACATGCTCCTGCTGCTACTGTTCAGAACCCTGCTGCCCCTGAAGTCAAAAAGCCGTACTCTGGGTCTTACCCCAAGTGCGAAACTTGCAACTTTCATCATCCTGCTGCTTCTGCATGTCGTTTGTGCACCAACTGCAATTTCTATGGTCACACGACTCCCTATTGTCGACAAGCTAACCCTGCCCAACCAGCTCAGCAAGCCCCAGCTCAGGCCACCCTACAAGCTCTCCCGAGGCCCGTTAATGCTGTTCGTGCATGCTACAAGTGTAGAGATACTACTCATCTTCGTAACCCGTGTCCTCAGCTAAACGAGGACCAACAACCAGCCGCTTGTGGACGAGCCTTCAATCTTAATGCCAATTAGGCTCGTAACGACAATGACGTCGTCAATGGTACGTTCCTCGTGAATAACCTTTACGCTTTGACTCTATTTGATACTGGCGTCGGCAGAATCTTTGTGTCCGTTGAATTTGAATCTTTGTTAAATTGTGCACGCTCTAAGTTACCTAAGTCGTTTTCGGTGGAGATTGCTAATGGGAAGTCTATTCTAGTTGATTCTATTCTATGTGGTTGTTCCTTGACTCTTAACGACCACGTGTTTACTATTGATCTAATACCCATGCAATTGGGTAGTTTTGATGTCATTATCGGCATGGATTGGTTGCGTAAGAACCATGCCGAGATTGCTTATCACGAGAAGTTTGTTCGTCTACCTCTTCCGTCCGGTGATATTTTGCATGTCTATGGAGACCGACCTTCGAAAGGACTAAGGCTGATGTCATGCACTCAAGCGAACAGATGCTTACGTAAACAGAACTTTGCCTTCTTGGCCCACGTTGTGGAACAAAGGGGCAAAGGGAAGAACATAAGTGACGTTCCAGTAGTGTGTGATTTCCCTGATGTCTTTCCTGAGGATCTTCCTGGTCTTCCTCCTCCTAGATCCGTTGACTTTCGTATTGATCTCATACTTGGTGCGACTCCTGTCGCCAAGGCTCCTTATCGTCTTGCACCTTCCGAGATGCAAGAATTATCTAGCCAACTACAGGAACTACTCGACAAGGGATTCATTCGTCCAAGTACCTCTCCGTGGGGTGCTCCTATGCTATTCGTCAAGAAGAAAGATGGTTCGTTTCATATGTGTATCGACTACCGTGAACTTAATAAGCTTACTGTTAAGAATCGTTACCCTCTTCCTCGTATTGATGACCTATTTGACCAACTACAAGGCGCGTCCTGTTTCTCGAAAATCGATCTTCGTTCAGGTTATCATCAGCTTCGTGTACTCGAGGATGATGTGCCCAAAATCGTTTTTCGTACTCGATATGGGCACTACGAGTTCGTAGTCATGCCTTTTGGATTGACCAACGCACCGTGTTCATTGATTTGATGAATCGTGTTTGTAAACCCTATTTGGATCATTTTGTGATAGTCTTTATTGATGATATTCTCATTTATTCTAAATCTAAGGCTGATCATGCTCGTCATTTACACTTGATGCTTGAACTCTTATGTGGTGAACGTTTGTATGCTAAATTTTCTAAGTGAGTTTTAGATTGATGAAGTTCAATTTCTTGGTCATGTCGTTAGTAAACAAGGTATTCATGTTGACCCGTCTAAAATCGAAGCAGTGAAGAATTGGAGTACGCCGAAGTCCGCATCTGAGGTTCGTTCGTTTCTAGGAATGGCGGGTTATTACCATCGATTCATCTCGGACTTTTCAAAGATTGTTGTACCTCTCACTTCGTTGACTCAAAAAGATAAACCTTTTTCTTGGGGTCCCGAGCAAGAGGAATCTTTTCAGACTCTTAAGACCCTTTTATGTAATGCTCTTGTTCTTACTCTCCCCGATGGGAATGATGATTTTGTGGTTTATTGTGATACCTCGAACCGTGGTTTGGGTTGTGTGCTCATGCAGCGGGACAAGGTTATTGCCTATGCCTCTCATCAACTCAAGGCACATGAGAAAAACTATACTACTCATGATCTGGAGCTTGGAGCAGTCGTGTTTGCGTTAAAGATCTGGCGACACTACCTGTATAGTACTAAGTGTGTGGTTTTCACCGACCATAAGAGCCTTCAACATATCTTTGACCAAAAGGAACTGGACATGCGACAAAGACGTTGGGTGGAATTGCTTAACGACTACGATTGCGAAATTCGCTATCATGCGGGCAAGGCGAATGTAGTGGCCGACGCTCTTAGTCGTAAAACTTATGTCAATGCTATTCGTATCTCTAGTGATCTCCATGCGTGTATTCGTGAAGCTCAGTATTCGTCAGCTAATGAAGGGAATCTATTTGTGGAAATTCGTGGTGCTACTGTGGATCAACTCGAAACTAAATCTGATGGCCTTCAATACTATCTCAATCGCATCTGGGTGCCGGATCGCGATAATCTCCGTGAGCTCATCATGAACGAGGCTCACAAATCTCGTTACTCTATTCATCCAGGTGCCAATAAGATGTACCATGATCTGCGTATGACCTATTGGTGACCTGGTATGAAGAGGGACATTGCTGTATATGTTTCTCAATGCCTTACTTGCTCGAAATTCAAGGCTGAAGATCAGCGTCCTTCTGGAATCTTAGAACAACCCGAAATCCCAGTTTGGAAATGGGATAGCATTGCTATGGACTTTATTACTAAACTGCCCCGTACACCCAATGGTCACGATAGTATCTGGGTGATTGTTGATCGTTTGACCAAATCAGCCCACTTCCTTCCTATTCGTGAAGATTATAAAGTGGAGAAACTTGCTCAAATCTATGCTGATGAGATTATATGCCGTCATGGCATACCTCTTGACATAATATCGAACCGTGATGGTCGTTTTACTTCATGTCTTTGGCAAACCTTTCAATCCGCTATGGGTTCTCATTTAAATCTTAGCCACGGCCTTTCATTCTCAAACAGATGGACAGACCAAGCGCACTATTCAGACCCTAGAGGATATGCTCTGTTCTTGTGTCATCGACTTTGGTGGTAACTGGGATGTACATTTACCATTGATTGAGTTCTCGTATAACAACAACTATCATTCCAGTATTCAGATGGCTCCTTTCGAAGCTTTGTATGGCCGCAAGTGCCGATCTCCTCTCAGCTGGCATGAGATTGGTGACAAGCAGTTTACTGGCCCTAAAATCATTCAAGAGACAACGGATAAGATTCTTCAAATCCGTGATAACTTGATCAAGGCTAGGAGCAGACAAAAGATCTATGCTGATAAAAGGCGCAAGCATCTGGAATTTGATGTTGATGACCGAGTTCTTCTCAAGGTATCTCCCTAGAAGGGAGTAGTTCGCTTTGGTAAGAAGGGAAAGCTCGCTCCTCGCTATGTGGGTTGACGTGAGGTCGAAGTCTCAATCAAATTTAATCCAATTACAACTAATTAGCTAGCGGTAAATGGGTATCGAACACAGGGAGTTTGTGGAATATGTGTTATCTAAATGTATGTCTAAATTGACTAGATTAAACTAAATTGCAAGATATGTAAATTTCAATGTTTGGGTTGATTGGTTTTAATTATCTAAATTGAACTAAATTAGATTACAAATCAGAGTTAAGTTTTATAACAGGATAAGAAGGTAGCGATCATCCCAAGTTTCAGGTTTTAAGTGACAACCAATGTTCATGTTCAACTGGAAAGAACCACATAGACATGGATCATGTAAGATCAATTGTTTGTGATAAAAGGGAACTAAGTACTCGGATTCCTAGAACGCGAGATTGTTACCCGATGACCAATCAACATATATCCAACCCTAATCCCTCCCATGATATCTCGATTGCCAATGGCACCAAGAACGTATGGTTTAGAACTATGATCAAACACTAATTAACAATTTACAAACAATCACTCAAACACCATAATAAACTAAACAACACATGCAAAGTCTATTATTCCAGAAATCAAAGAACAAAACATAATTATCACAAGTAAACCTTACATTCGGGATGATCACCAAGCAAACCTAGCCACTCATGTCTTGGGAAATCATCATCAGACACATATCCATGCTCATATGAATCAAAAATACCAAAGCAATTGTTTTAAAATGTTCAAAACCAAGCTAGAACACACAAAATCGCCTCTAGACTCCTATGTAACCGAATAGGCATGATTAGACTTGAAAGGACATCATAAAACTGAATTAAAAGGTGGGAGTTACACATTTACGCAAGTCCGGGCCGTAACCTACGGCACCTGCCGTAGGCTACGGCGGTCATAAAAGTGCTACGGTGGGTCAAAACTGGGCTACGGTGGTCAAAAATTGCCAGTCGGAGCCATAAGCTACGGCCCTTGCCGTAGCCTACGGTAGGCTTCAACAGGAAATTTTGTTTTCAGCATAACTTTTTCGTTTCAACTCCGTTTTCTTCACCGTTTTCGCCTACATTCTCGTAATTTCATCCTCTATCATGTTATATTCTTAATTATTCAATTCCAATAATTGATTTTTTTCATTTATTCTCCGTCTTTCAATCTCCAATCCTGTTGCGCCTATTCGAAGCTTCATTTCCACACTTTTAAGCCCCAAATGTACCTGAAACACAAGCAAACGTATTCATCTAATTCTAGACAATTACTCAGTTAAATGTAGGATTAAAATACCATTTATAGCACTTAAGGGTTGTCCTATAGACTACCCATCACATCCTCACACTTAACCGTTGCTTGTCCCAAGCAACCCATTCATTCAAAACACAATTTATCAAGCGATCAATCAAGTACAAACCAAGCAACAAATGTCCTCATTTACTAATTCTTTCTTAAAACCACACATAACACACCCCTCACAATAACTCTCTTCTCGGTGGCAAGTAATAACTAGCAAAGATACGCTAGATCACACTCAAAGAAAACGGGTGGTTGCACGACAATATGCTTGTACTCAAATCGGTCCTTCGCCTAAAGAATTTGCTAAGCATGCATGTGAATCAATGGGACTTAAAGGTTGTAACACGACTAGGCATACGTGTAGGAAATGGAAATATATGTAGTAGCTAACGATTTAACCCGATCTTTTATTTCTAACTAAACAATACAAAAGCAACTGTAAACAATACATCTCAACATATTTTTCATTGCTTTTTCTCTTTTTTTTTTGTCTTTTCTTTTCTTTTCATTTCTCTTTTTTTTCTTTTCTTTTCATTTCTTTTTTTTTTTCATAACAAGATAACATACTAAAACAAGATAATCAAACTCAGACAATATGCAACACTAATAGACCGGGTCAAATACGGGCTAATTTTTAGAGAAGCTAGGCACGAGTTACAAATGATGGGCTCTTAGGCTCAAATGGGCTACTAAAGTCCAAACCCCCGCCCCTCTCGCTACCATGCTCGTATATGTAATTATGAGGTCCAACCCCCCAAATCCCACACTCGCACACACCTTGACGAGGCTACTTAAATGCCCTTAACCTTTTCACATTCATGCAAAGCTAAGGCCTCAAACCGCATTCAATCACAAGTTCTAACGCACCCCCACCCATTTCCACTCTTATCAAGAAAAAATGTATTCTAATAAATTCAAGTAATGGCTCAACTCTCACCAAGAAAGAACAAGGGAATATGGGTTGCCGGTGTGTCATGCGATTTAATACTCAACTGTTCAATTTGGACCATTTTTCGCTTGATTTTTAAAAGATTCACAAATTTTTTTTTTTAAATTCCCCTCATCCCCACACTTGGGATACATTGTCCCCAATGTATGGTTTTGAAGGGAAAATCCTTAAACCGCTACAACATCAATTGAAGCTTTTCCACTCAAACCTAAATTTCTTTTTGTTTTTTTTTTATATTCTTATTACTAAAAACACCACCAACTTTCACAACCCATCACTAAATATATCAAAACACCACCCATCTGCCCAACCATGAACATAAACATGAATATATACAAAGGTGCACAAAATGAGAACAAAACACGACCTGATCAGTAAATCAGCAGTGTTGGTAGTGATGCAACTGCGGTAATCGGACAGGAACATAAACATCTCTTGGATTCGCTACAATCTCAACGAGGATGTTGCCAAAACATCCCCACACTTGAATCATTGCATCCGCGAGGATTGAAACGTAGTAACCTGCCAAAACACAAACACGACACCAAAACAAAACCAAACAAAACACGAATACAATACTCTACATCCTCGGGCTGCCTCCCGAGAGCGCTAAGTTTAAAGGTCTTCAGCCAAACCATACATGATACGAGTTATGGTGGTCTCAATGCACACTTACCCAAAACATTTCCAATAAATGCCTGGAAATTTACATGCCATCTCCATAGGTTTGTCAGTATAATTGGCATGTTCAGACTGCACCTGCGGGTTTCGCTAATCCACTTCACAAGATATACCCTAATGTCTTGTTATTTCACCCTTCGCATCTTCTTCCTCGAACCCTCTTCCCCACACTTATTAATTTGAATAATTGATATGGGCAGAGGTTCGGTATACATATTCATCTCCTCAGACTGTTCTACCTCATCATCTGCACACACCATCTGATCCACCAGTGACTCTTCATCAGATAAAGGACTCATTGGTGTGGTATTATTCTCCACAACCTCCTCCTTCATGTGAGAATCATCTCTAATATCATCAGGTAATGGTGAGAGGCGTTGTTCTATCTCTATCTTCATTTTTAAATTCTGACACTTAGAAACTAAACAGCTGATTCGATCTTTATCGGAAAGGTTTGGTGCTGATAAATACTGCTCGAGTTTGGACAAAGTCACTTCCAATATAGCAAACTCGTTCTCCTCCTCGGTCTGATAAGCATAGACACCCTCGGGCTCAGAATATTCCTCAGGATGGTACTGTCGATATCCCTGATACTATCTTAAGATGTGTGCATCCATCATTTTTTTATTCCAATACTTTGGGTTTTCCGAATACATCGTGCACACATCATAATCATAAGTATGATCATGACCGCAACAGAAACATTGACCATCCGTCCTTGTCTCATAATATACATCCTCGTCCCGATCATATCCATCCGAGTAAAAATAATCCTCCATTTCTGATTCATAAGCATCAACGTATGATGGTGGTGGAAGCTGTGAAACATAAGACACCGGTTTTCCATGTGCGCTCCTGTAGTGGGCCTCGTGGTAACTGATACATGGATGACGTGGACCCCCGCACAATATACACGTAGAGAGGCTGAAATATGTGTAATGCACTATCATCCTGCACAACACAACTCAACTACCAAGTGTAAATCACGAACATCAAAGAAAATCTTTTTGGGTTTTTAATTATTTATTTTTTTAATTTTTTTTTCAAAACTAATACACAAGATAACACACTTTGCGCACTACTCCCCGGAAACGGCGCCAAAATTTGACGTGAGGTCGAAGTCTCAATCAAATTTAATCCAATTACAACTTATTAGCTAGCGGTAAGTGGGTATCGAACACAGGGAGTTTGTGGAATATGTGTTATCTAAATGTATGTCTAAATTGACTAGATTAAACTAAATTGCAAGATATGTAAATTTCAATGTTTGGGTTGATTGGTTTTAATTATCTAAATTGAACTAAATTAGATTACAAATCAGAGTTAAGTTTTATAACAGGATAAGAAGGTAGCGATCATCCCAAGTTTCAGGTTTTAAGTGACAACCAATGTTCATGTTCAACTAGAAAGAACCACATAGACATGGCTCATGTAAGATCAATTGTTTGTGATAAAAGGGAACTAAGTACTCGGATTCCTAGAACACGAGATTGTTACCCGATGACCAATCATCATATATCAAACCCTAATCCCTCCCATGATATCTCGATTGCCAACGACACCAAGAAGGTATGGTTTAGAACTATGATCAAACACTAATTAACAATTTACAAACAATCACTCAAACACCATAATAAACTAAACAACACCTGCAAAGTCTATTATTCCAGAAATCAAAGAACAAAACATAATTATCATAAATAAACCTTACATTCGGGATGATCACCACGCAAACCTAGCCACTCATGTCTTGGGAAATCATCATCATACACATATCCATGCTCATATGAATCAAAAATACCAAAACAATTGTTTTGACATGTTCAAAACCATGCTAGAACACCCAAAATCGCCTATAGACTCATATCTAACCGAATAGGCATGATTAGACTTAAAAGGACATCACAAAACCGAATTAAAAGGTGGGAGTTACACATTTACGCAGGTCAGGGCCGTAACCTACGGCACCCGCCGTAGGCTACGGCGGTCATAAAAGTGCTACGGTGGGTTGAAACTGGGCTACGGTGGTCAAAAATTGCCAGTCGGAGCCGTAAGCTACGGCCCTTGCCGTAGCCTATGGTAGGCTTCAACAGGAAATTTTGTTTTTAGCATAACTTTTTCGTTTCAACTCCGTTTTCTTCACCGTTTTCGCCTACGTTCTTGTAATTTCATCCTCTATCATGTTATCTTATTAATTCTTCAATTCCAATAATTGATTGTTTTCATTTATTCTCCGTCTTTCAATCTCCAATCATGTTGCGCCTATTCGAAGCTTCATTTCCACACTTTTAAGCCCCAAATGTACCTGAAACACAAGCAAACGTATTCATCTAATTCTAGACAATTACTCAGTTAATGTAGGATTAAAAATACCATTTATATCACTTAAGGGTTGTCCTAGAGACTACCCGTCATGGGTCCCTTTGCGATACTCGAAAGGATTGGCAAGGTAGCGTACAGACTCGACCTGCCACAGGAACTAAACAATGTGCATCCAGTGTTCCACGTATCTAACCTACGTAAATGTCTAGCCGATGAGGAACTGCATGCCCCCTTGAAGACTTGCAAATAAATGAAGCTGTAAACTTTGTGGAGAAACCGGTCGAAATCATGGATCAAAGTGTCAAGCGACTGAGGCGCAGCAAAATTCCCATAGTCAAGGTTCGATGGGAAGGAAAGCCTGGTGCCAAATTCACTTGGGAACTTAAAAGTGATATGAAGGCCAAGTATCTGCAGCTCTTCGAGCAGTCTTCTTCCTAGATTTCGGGGACTAAATCTCCAAAAGGAGGGGAGACTGTTACGCTGCGTCCCTAGACTTTTACTTATTGACACTTTTAGCCCCTAGACTATGTGATATTTGCTACTTTTAATACTTGGTGAGTCTTATGCTATGATTACCTAATGCTATGGAAACTACGATACTATGATTCTATGATACTACGATTCTATGAGACTTATTCTATGATTCTTGATACTTGGAAGCTAGATTTTTGACTCTTGATACTTTGGTTCTTGACTCTTGAGGCTCGTGAAACTTGAGACTTGGTTGAACGAGGGACTGGAGTCTTGTCATTGGCAGAAACTATGAAACTATGGAAACTATGGAAACTTTTGTGTTAATGCTATAATCTAGTTATACTGCTACCCAATAATACGCAACACTTAATCTAACTCGCAAAACAAATCGAAGACAGTTAAATCCCTAAGATTGGAGCTACACGTCATTCTCCACATGATTCTCCTTTGAAATCTCACTTTTCACTGTGAAATCCCTAAGATTGGAGCTCTTGAAGGTGATGTCATCATGGTGGTTTGTACTAAACTGCTGTGTGATGTCATTCTAATCGAGATCTAGCTCAGATCTAAGGAATTTCGTGTGTTTTTACACTGAATCTTAACTAAATCTAAACTTTTCGTCTAAAACTTATGATTATCTTCATCTTTCCTAACTTTTCACTTAAAAACGGCAGAATCCGGATCTAAACGGACTGTAGACTCGATTATTAGTCTAAAGTCAGCTTGGAAATGGATTATTGCCGGAGAGAAGACCAGAGTGCGGATTGCGACATAAATACCGTCAAGGACAGACGACTGAGCGGACTGGGGTGATTCCCATCCGATCAGATCGGCTGTACACTGATAGGTTTAGCGTTGTCCCAATACGTACCAAGTCATCGCCGTTTAATCAGAAACTTAGAAACTTTACAAGTTTAGGAACGGGACAAGGACAACCCGATCGAGTGGCAATCCAATCGGATAGCCATCCAATCGAACAACCATCCGATTAGCTGACACTTGCCTCGTAACCATAGATCTTTTTGAAACTTAGAATCTTTTTGAAAACTTGGAACCCTGGATCGAATGGCAATCCGATTGGATAGCCATTCGATCGAACAACTATCCGATTAAGGTAACCTGAGTTGACACTTAATTTGACAATTGGAATCTTGACACTTGGATTGGATGACCATTCGATTGAATGGCCATCCATCCCATTCACACACATGCCATATCAATTGAATGGCAATCCGATCGGATGGCCATTCGATCGGACAGCCATCCGATTAAGATGACTGATCCGACACTTGGCTTGAATCTCGTTATTTTACCCGACTCATATATGTTGTAATCTAATCAGGCTAACCCTAAAGAGCTCCCTTTGATCCAATAACAGTTAACCTATTAAGCAATCACTTTGAGTATACTCGATCCCTTTTTGTTTTAAACTTTGGGATGCAACATGTATTCTATTAAACTATGATACTTGAGACTTTTTGGAAACTAAACTCTATCCTATGTGTATGTGAAACTTGTGATTCTTATATTCTATTTGTGCTATGTGGACGTTTAATCCAGGGTGTGTAGTTCCGCCTTAACAATAGTAGCGCTATAGGAGAAGCACCTCCCAATTAATCTCGGGGGTATTGTTAGGAGGATTCTGGTTTTCTTTGAGACTTGGGAAAACAACCCAAAGCATCGGGATACTTAGGATATCACTTGTTGGACTGCGAACACTAGCATGGCTGAAACTACTTTATCATTTACATTATGGATATGAGTTGTTTTTAATCTATTATTCTATGTACTCAAACTTGTATACTCGCTGATACATTTTGTACTGACTCTATTTTAATACATGTTGCAGGCTGATAGATGCTGGAACTATGGAAAACAAGCTAGGGTGATGCTTAGAAACTCGCCTAAATAAATTCTAGAATTTGAAACAATGGTTTTGTGATTGTACTTGATACTTTTGGTTGAGTTAATGTTTTAGACAAATTTTGCATGAAACATATTTAATCTATTTTGAAATATTAGTGTTATGGAAACTCGTGAGCAATCTGAACGCTTAGTGCTCGCACCCCGATGTTTCCGCCATCGGTTGGGTGTGACAGTGTGTCACAACCCCCGACCTTACCCTAGACAGGAGCTGTGAACAGATTCCAGTGGTACTGGTGTTTATTAAAATTATCTCAGCAGAAATTTCATCAGGAATAATATCAGAGTTTCAAACACCGTAGTTTTCATTTCATAAACTGTAGGATAAAACCCATATTTACATAAAGGATTTTCACGGGGATACACCTTTAATTACAAAACACGTTTTCTTTAGGTGACGTAGCCACTTATTTAAGCTTGAGTACGTCATAGCACTTTTTCCTTCCCTTCACAGTAAATCACCTGAAACGCGTTTAAAAACATTTGATCAACGAAAAATACTAGTGAGTTAATTCAATTGTATAAAATAACTTTCTTATAATTACAAAATTAAGAGTTTTTACATTTTTTATATCTTACAACTACCCAAAAGTATTTGTCACTCCGTTATTCCTGTGACTGTAATCATATTACTATTGGTCCTCCTTCCAATCAGTAACGCATTATAAGTAATGTATTTAAAAGCCCACATACTGACATTACTTTTCCAGTAAGAATACAAAGACTTAACCACTGTAATATAAGTAACAACTGGAAAACATTTAGGGTTTTGAAAGCATTTGATAAAAGAGAATGATTCACATTGCAGAATTTAGGGCTTTTCAAGCCTCCTGGGTTGAAGTCCTGGTTCCTAGATATACACACAATGTAACACGTATTAGTGTAAGAAACCATATCAAACTTCAACAATAACCACCTAATTCAGGCAAAACTTTTGCTTTTCGTTGCGAGGGTTTCAGATCAATCGGACAGGGTATTGTTTCAACAATTAGGGTTTCGTACACATGTATCAATATAGGGATTCGATAACAGAGAAATGAGAGTGAGTTTTTGAGATCGATTAGTGCAAAATGGAAGCTCTGACTCCCTCTATTTATATCTGAAAAATGTCGCCGTCACGCCACATGACGGGGCATGGTTTCCTGGTCGCGTCACGCGATGGGTCGAGTTTATCCAAATGGAATCTAGCTCTCGTTGCACCATGCAACGAAACAAAATAGTCTGGTCGCGTCACGTGAAGAGGCAGGCTAAGGCTAGGTCAGCCTAGTCAGCCACGTAGGCTTGCCACATGGTGATATGTGGCCATTCGGAGAATCTGACAACGTCGCACCACGCGGTGGGATTTTTTTAACTCTTTTCGTTTTTTGGCTTTCGTGGGCACGTGTTCGGGGTTCTGATTATGGATTGTTGTGGGATCTTTTGAGGGTTGTTACACTATGATAGCCTAGTGAAGCAGAACGCCCGCCTACTGAATGACCTAGATCTGATACATTCACGCCAGGGCGAGGCCAAGAATACCACCAATCAAGCGATCACTGAGGTAGAAGAACTGACCAGCCAAGTAGCTTTACTACGTGGCGATAGGTGCTGGTTGATATCTCATGGTCTGGTTGGAGTGTTTGATTTTTTCAGGAGGTCCCCTAACAAAGGCACACTTTTGGATGACTTCTTGGTGGCGTCGTAAGACACTGGGAGTTATGATGGTATGCACGAGGCTTATCTGAACTGCGATCAACAAGATCGTTTATCTGAAGATTTTCACTCTGCCAGCGTGGTTGCGTCCGTTTGGATGACCCTTGCCTTTATGATTAATGATGTGTTACCCTAGTTTCAACAAGTGACCAATAAAGTGATAGAAGAAAACCTGGACGCGCTTCGCCATATTCTTGATCTTCCCCCCGTCGATGCACTAGGCTCTTAGTCTTCTATTTACACGTGTCATGTTTTCTTTATATTTATTTTATGAACTTCTATGCACTTGAATATTTTATTATAACAGTTGTGTGATAACATATGCACCAGGTGCTTTGATTACACATATCTTTAGTGAAATTAATTTCTGCTCATGATGAATCTAACTCCACATCCAGACATGGGGCGATGTGACTGTGGAAGTGATTTGCAGTAACTACCATTTTTCTTATATAATCAATATTGCGAACCGCCATTCTTAACTTTACTGAAAAGGTTAAACAAAGCTATGAGGAAAACCGTTCGTTACCATCTCATTTCTGAAATTTTAAAAGCATGTGAAATTACTGAAGCTTTGCTTTGTTTGCAACAAGTCCACCCCGCTGACGCTAAAACTCCTGTCCCGATGGGAATGGTTTACTCGTTAGCCACTCCTCATGGTGCTGAGCTTAACCTACCGGTCCCAGGATCTATGTAGTCTGGAATGGTTGTGACTAGTCCTGACTCACATCTTCCTCTATTTGGCCACAAGGTCTCATGTTCACATGCTCGTGGCGATGATACCTCACCAGTTTGTCTTTTTCCGGAAGCTCCTACGTTTTTTGTAGACGTCCCAGACCCGTCGCAACGGATTGGCCTATAGACGCTACTAATGTGGTCATCCTGTTTTTATTGGCCCACTATCCCCCTCTTAGTGATGGCAATATTCGAACCTGGTCATGGGTGATGGTCTTATTGTGTATCCGAACCTGGTCGCTAAGGACGCTAGCATTCTCCATACCCCTGCAGAAGTATTAGAGATGCTATCCGATGGGGAATAGTTAGAACATGCTCTTATTGGTGTTCCCATATCATAGTTAGCATAGATGGGACAAGTAATTGGTTTTTTGACGGTAACTTATGCAAGCTTGTTATCTACATGTTTACCGGTTTGTGGGTAGGTTATGTATCTATTACTAAGATACCTGCCTATTAGCGCTATGTTTTTGTGAATGTGTAAACGTAATAGTGCATGAATAACGACTATCTAAATTTCAAAATGTTGTATACACCAGTCGATAAATCATAAAGACATGACTAATCCGTATTGTGCATCCAACAAGATATCAATAAACTTTGATCAATAAAAATGGAATACCACTAGACTTCAATGAAGAAACAACTAAGAAAATTTTATTGATAAACTTTAATAGGTGTTTGAGGAAAAGAAACAAAAACCGAATGCCTTGTCGCCGTTGGGGGTGAGGGATCACATGTAACATTTTTTTAGTTGGGCTACGTTGCATGATCGTGGTATGGGGATCCCATCCAAAATGTTCCAAATCGTAGGCCTTTTTTCCTAAGACTTTACTAACCAAGCAGGGCTCTTCCCAGTTGGGACCAATTTTTCCCATGCTCTATGTCCAGTTGGCCTCATTATCTCTCATAATATACTCGCCGATTTTAAATGAGTATGCAATGCCCACTTGTTGTAGTACCTCTCCATGACTTCTTTGTATTTAGCTTCGCTGATGGCGGCTGCTTCACGTTGTTCTTCAAGAAAATTCAATTTCTCTTTTAAGAGTTGGTCATTATTATCCTGGGTGGTAAGTCTTCTTAATGAAGAGAGGCCTACCTCAGCTGGGATCATCGCTTCGGTTCCATATATTAGACTGAAGGGCGTCTCGTTGCTTCCTGTCTTGGGCATCGTACGATGTGCCCATAAAACATTTGGAAATTCTTCCACCAAGCAACCACCTTCTTTGTCCAACCACCTTTTGATGTCATCCAGCAGGCTTCTGTTGGCTTGTTCGACTTGTCCATTGCCTTGATTGTGAGCCACAGATGTAAGGATTTGTTGTATCTGGAGTTCCCTGCACTAATCCTGGATTAGTTTTTCGGTGAACTGTGTCCCATTGTCGCTGACCAAGTAGAGTGGTAGGCGAAACGACAGATGATGTGTTCCCAAAGGAACTTCTTGATATTGTCTGTGGCTATTTTTGCTAGTGGTTTACCTTCTATCAATTTGGTGAAGCAATCAATAGCCACAATGAGGAACTTCACCTTTCAAGAGGCCATTGGAAAAAGGGCCCACGATGTCCACTACCCATTTTTTAAACGGCCATGCAGCAGTAATAGAGATAAGATTATTCTTGGGCCTTTGAGTTTGGGGCATGTATCTTTGACTACTCATGCATTTCCTTAGTTGCTTTACCGCGTCATCATGCATTCCTGGCCAATAGTACCTCGCGTTGGTTATCTTGCCTACCACAAATCTTGGGCCCACGTGGATGCTACAAATTCCCTCATGTATTTCCCTGATTAAGTATGAAGCCTCAGTGAGAGAGACACAACACATCAGCGGTCCCAGATATGATTTCCTATATTTAACATCTTCGTGCAGTTCATACTGCAATGCCTTTATCTGCAGTTTTCGAGCCTCCCTTGTGATGCTGACAATTCCCTATTTTTCAAATATATCAAAAGAGGCGTCATCGAACAGTCGTTGGTGATGGTTATGGCGAATACTTCTCATTGAGCAATTGAGGGGGTATGCAAAGTCTCAATATGAAGCTCATGCTCCATTCCTGAGGTCGCCAATTTACTCAGCGCATCCGCTATCTGGTTTTCCCCCTATGAACATGTGTGAGACTTACGTTACTACACATAGCAACGAGGCTCTTTACCTTAGCAAGGTATTTTGCCATAGATTCATCGTGAGCCTCGTACGTCTCGTAAATTTGATTGTTGACCAACGGGGAATCCACGTATGCATCGACTCGTGTGGCGCCCATCACATGTGCGATACGTAGTCCTGCCAATAGGGCTTCATACTCTGATTCGTTGTTCGAACATTCAAATTTAACTTTTAGAGCCTACATCAACTGGACGCCGTCCGGGCTTATGAGCATTAGCCCTACCCCTGCCCATTTTCCACTAGTTGACCCATCAGTGTAGAGTTTCCAGGTCTGCCTGGTGGAGCTGGACTCCGTGGCATCTGGGGAGGCGAGACCGTGAATATATTCCCCATACGAGATTTCAACCAGAAAGTCTGCTAGAACTTGGCCTTTAACAGTTGTTCGTTTTCGATACTTGATTTGTTGTAGCAGATAACTTGTGAGAACTTGCACCCTGTGGCCCTGAAAGTATCACCGTAGGCAAGTGGGGGCATGAACGGGAGCTAAAACCAACTTCTCTAATGTGGGGTATCTGGTTTCAGGATCCGACAACACCCTACTAACATAATAAATGGGCATTTGGATGCCCCTGATCCACCATTAGCACAACACCAACAGCGTGATGAGCATTGTAACACCTGTGCCTCCACGGCCATCAAACAAATACCAAACCAATGAAATATTATATTTCATACTTGGGATTTGTAAAAATATGTGTATCATTTGCACATATCAATTCTTGTTCAATTTCAAACTCTAAATCGCTTTCTGGAAGGTTATACGCGCACTGATGCGTAAATATAACCAGTTTAATGCAACAAACACTCCGGAGTAGTGACATAGGATTAACATACCTTAAATAACCTTTACATAACTTAGAAATAAGTTTTGGAAGGTTTGGTATGCCGAAATCAAGTTTAATCGCTTACAGGGACTAAAGTTGACAAACTACGAAAGTATGCCAATTTGAACTGTAACAGACCTTTCGGAACATGACCATAAGTTAAACATACCATAAATATCCTTTACATAGCTTAGAAATAGGCTTTGAGGGGTTCGGTGTGCTAAAATAAACTTTTGGGTCATTCAGGGACTAAAAGTGTCAAAAAGTGCACAAGTTTGCATTTTCGCGCATAACTTACGTTCTGAATACATCCGGACATCCAAAAAATTATGTTAGCACTAAAATATTTTATTTTAGTGTTCGCCATAAGAAAAATCCATTCGTCACGTCATTTGGATCGTTTTTCGCATTCGGGACCAGATTCGATGTATTAGCCGTTGTTTAATTCACAACCACACATTCTAACTTGCTTAGTCAGCGGATAAGGATGGAATTTAAACACCTAAACACCATGACATTTCAACACATGTATGGATGGAATTTAAACACCTAAACACCATGACATTTCAACACATGTATGGATGGAATTTAAACACCTAAACACCATGACATTTCAACACATGTACGGATGGGATTAAGGCACGTTTTCCATGAAACGATCTTAACGGTTCGGGTATTCCTATAAATACCCCATACCCCCCATTGCTAAAATTACTAGAATTCTGATTTGAGAACCTCTAAGTTGAAACCATTGTTTCATACCTGAGATTCTTGAATCGGGATTAGCATTCGGGGACCCTTCGTAAGTATTCTTTCGTTCTTTTCCTTATTTTACTGCTTTTCGAGTCAGAAAGTCAAACTTTGTTTGACTTTCAGCGTTGACCAGTAATGGTCAATGCGAAGTTCGTTTGAACTTCGCAACGTGATTGTAATCACGTTGGTTATAGTCCCTTGGGACTATGCCTACTGATTACCACGTTGTCTAGGGTCGTAGGGTAAGCGATCTGATAAATCGCTTATACCTTCGAACCCGACCCAGTTTGGTCGATCATTAGGATCCGACCAAATACATTAGGTGACCATAATAGGTAGGGAATAACCTTCCGAGGTTATACCCTATGGTCACATCGTTTGAGTAGTTGTATGATAGGTGGTTTATATGCCTTAGGTAAATTACCAGAATACCCTTTTCATGTATAATTGGTAATTAAGCATATGTAACCTAAACCTTTGTCACATAACTGATTATGTAACATGTTTAGGCATATAACACTTGTCATAGGGCTAGTTAGACGGTCCGAACGCGTTTCACGCGCACGACGCGTTAAAGTAGCATAAGTTACCTTAATGGGTCGCGATGGGTCGATAATACTTAGGTTAAGTTTCATTTAGTATGTAGGCTTTGTTAAACCATATCATATGAGTTCCTACACTCATTTGGGTTACAAACCCTCCTGCTACCCAGTCTTCCGATTTAGGTCCGGGTTAATTATGTAGTTACCTATGTTAGGTACCGTTTGATTTCCGGGACTCCTCTAGCTTACTTGGTAGTTGTTCAAGACTCCTAAGCACTCCCAGGCGAGTACATTATTCCCCTCTTTTACTATTTTCAACTGTTTTGGGGTGACTCATATGTGCTAAATGCTTTATCAATGATTTCAATAACAATTACTATATGGTTTCAAGAACAATAACAATTATTTCAAGAACGCTAACAATGATTTCAAGAACGAATACAATGATTTCAAAAACTAATAACAAATTTCAAAAAGTGAACAAACTTGTTGGTTGTAGTTTACATGACCGATGACATTCATTAGCAAGGATCAAGCCGACCAGTATTAGGTTATGGTACCATAGGATCTGACAAATCCCGTTATTTACTGCACCCATTGTTATGTGTGGGGGTTGTGGGTAGCGACTGAATCTGTAATTATTAACTTATCCTTTGGTAAGGTTTTGTAAAGAACGAGAGCGAGAGCGAGATGGAGCGAGGAACGCGTCAAGAAGGTTTGAATGTTATTAGAGAATCGACCATAAAGTAGTTTCACAATTAAAACAAGAACGACTAGAATGATTTTACAAAATGGGTTAACGATTGGGTAAACATTTTAACATGATTGACATTTGATCATGCATTTCCCACAAAACATAACTTTGATTTAAACCAAGTTTTACTTCAATACTTTGTTTTTGTGCATATGGTTTAGTTGAGACATTTCACTTGCCATACATGACATTTTGACGTAGACATTTGACATGGATATTTGACATAGACATTTTGATATGATTTACATCTTGACATGAACACTTTGACATATTACCCAATACATTTGACAATTGATTTAAACATAGACTTCTTACATTGGTTGGTTTGGTTTGAGTAAATGATTAAGTAACGATGCGGGTGTAATATGATACAAGCATGGTGGATACGCCGCTGGTACTTCCTATATATAAGTGTTTGTATGGTATTACATATCATAGCGTTATTTGAATCATTTTAGTTTGAGACATAGAACATTTTATACAAGTAACATACTTTTCACAAGACATTTATTTACAAACAACTTATCTTATACAAACTCATTTTACATGGTTATTCATTTAATCATGCATTATTCTCTTATTATACATATCACCTGAACTTATATTTTTTTCAAATGATTTACAAAGACAAAGCAAATTACAAGGTTCATGACTAAACATTTTCTTAAACAGAAGTCATGAATCTTATTTTCACAAAACCTATGTACTCGCCAGCATTTCTTTGCTGACCTCGTTTTCACATATGTTTCAGGTATTGTTGAATGATATCGATTGATAAGATGCATGCTCACATAGGACTGGACAAGGCCTTAGTGACTCAATAACAATGATAGATTATGTTTAAATTGTGTATTTAGATTTCCAGACGATGTAATTATTCAATTTTTAATAAAACGAAACACTTTTGGTATCCATGGTTATGAAACATTAATTCTGTTGCAACACGCCCCGATGTTTCCGCCGCGATTTGTTGTTTTACGCGGTCGGGGTGTGACAGAAAGATGGTATCAGAGCCAATGGTTATAGGGAATTAGGTTATTAGTAATTAGTAATGCTTTGACCTAGTCTATAACCTTCTTAGGACCCTAACGCGAGTTTACTTGCGTTTAGTCATAAAACAATACTGTCACCTATCCTTAGGTGACAACCACAACAAGAACATAAATTTCAAAACCGCTTTGAAAACTAATCATCTGTTCTAGGATGATTGATTACTAGGTTTTGAACCCTCTATTGTAAGGTTTTGAACTCTCTATTATATGGTTTTGAACCCCTTTGAGTTTTCAAAACTTCGTCAAGGTTTTGGGTTTTAAATGATGTGAACACGTGCAAACTGGAAGGGTGAATGCCTGTATTCTGGGTTTTCTGTCTAGGCAAGCACTTCGTATACATCTCATCAGAAGCGAGACCAGTTGTGCTTACCTGGGAATTCTTGGGATGAGTGTTCACTTATAGGCGAGCATGTCTTCGCGATACATTATTTTTGACCCATTTACTTTGATTAGTCACCGTCTCATTTGTTTGCCTTAGGTAACAAACAAATGATCGCAATTTTTCATGCGTTATCATTCTGTTTTGAATGTCCAATAATCTTTCACCTGTTTCTCCCTATGCCTTTCTTTTTCTTCAAGAATGTCTCTTCATCACGATGACGCCCAGATATCTGAGCGAGCAGCCAAATTCGCTCAGCGAATAGGCGAAGTAGTCCTAAAGACTGTTGAATTAGCTACTGCCAAGTATCATCTCCAGGATGAAGCCACTCAAGAGTCACCATGACAGGCAGGACCTAGTCAGGCGACAACACCGTCAGCCAAGAAACCAATCGAGGAATCAAAGACCATGGATGAACGATCCCCTAAGAAGTCAAAGAAGCGGAAGGCTTCTCAGAACTTCGCCATGATCGCTCATGATTCCCTCGAAATTTTTTAGTACTCGTTTCACTCTAAGAAACAAAGTACAGAAAATTAAGTGACATTATGAGTAATCGTGCTTTTCGCACATCTGTACCTTTAAATCCTTGGTTAGATAACTAAGGGTATTTTCAAA
Source organism: Helianthus tuberosus (assembly GCA_030545235.1). Classification (NCBI taxonomy): domain Eukaryota; kingdom Viridiplantae; phylum Streptophyta; class Magnoliopsida; order Asterales; family Asteraceae; genus Helianthus; species Helianthus tuberosus. The sequence goes on from CM060373.1 coordinate 112,961,244, forward strand.
TCTCATACCCATTACGTTTTGATTTTTCAACATACACAGTACCAGTATTTCAAAACAATCTTCATGATCTCAAAACATTTCATATAGTTTGAAAACAATTTTTCTAGATGCATTGTCTATGTTATTTCAAAAACATTGACCATGTTATCAAAACCAACCTTCCTAATTTCAAAATATTTCATATAGTCTGAAGACAATATTAACACAATACATTTTATTATCAAGTGCATGATTTCGAAAAGCATCATTCATGTCTTTCAAAAACCTTATACATAATTTCAAAATTCATCTCGCATGATTTTAAAACATTTTTATAAATATATCTATCTAATACACCTACTTTATGATTTCAAAAGTATTATATATAAGGTTTCAAAAACGTTAAACACATTTTTTCTTAAAAGAACCCCATGCATAGTTTTCAAAAATACTTTCCTCATACATTGACTTAACCTTCAAAATTCTGCTTCATATGTCGCCTTGACATATCAAGCATCTCAACTTCATAAGCATTTTACATCATGTTTTGACCTAAGCACATCCAGTGCAAGGTTTCAAAACATCTTCAACTTCAAAAATTCATATGGGATCTTTTTATCTTCACAATTAGATCCTTGTGGATGATTATCATTCAAATCAGAGTCCTTAATTGGATTCCTTATGTACCTTAATTTGAACATTTCGGTTCCTAATAATCGAAATCGAATTTTCTTTTTGAATCTTTCTATCTTTATAGTTGGATTCTTGATAACGTTTAAGGTACCAAATGAAATCCACGGAATGGATTCCTAGTGTGCTTTAAATGTATGTACGCAATTTACAAGACAAATTAACGAACAATTTTGTGGTTATGTGATATGTGTTTATGTGTTCTCCTCTATGATTTTGTGTGATCCGATTTTCAAATCCTCATAGAATCTTTCATGTTTTCATATGAGGGATTCATAGTAGGATATTCAAAAGGTACTACCTTAAATCCTTATGGGCTTCTACCTGGTAGTTAAGACCCTTGGGTTATATAGTACCATTCCATGATTCGATGAGAGACCCTTGAGTGGTCTAGTTAAAGATTGATTCAAGACCTGATTAAGAATGGCATGTGATGATACAGCTGAAAGGACCCTATGGTGGTCCAATCACACTCATCACAGGTTTGTTCATTTGGTTTTACCCTACACATTATAAAATAGACTGTGTGAACTGTGCAAGGAATTGTCTAATTATGGACGCGTACATAATTATGAAATTTAGTGCATAGAAACCCAGTAGGATTTATTATGTGTAAGAACCGACAGTGACAACAATAACGAAATGAGAACGATGTAATGGAGGTACGGTGGACGCACCAATGACGCTTCATATACTTGTATATAAGTATCCCTCTTACATTGCAAGCATGATGTTATTAAAGTTACTAGAAGTTCAGAACCCTAACCAATGTTGTTCGGTCTTTTCAACTTCATGTTTTAAACTCTCACAAGTTTCCTCTAAATAAATTTCGGGACGAAATTTCCTAAAGTAGGGGAGACTGTAACACCTGTGCCTCCACGGCCATCAAACAAATACCAAACCAATGAAATATTATATTTCATACTTGGGATTTGTAAAAATATGTGTATCATTTGCACATATCAATTCTTGTTCAATTTCAAACTCTAAATCGCTTTCTGGAAGGTTATACGCGCACTGATGCGTAAATATAACCAGTTTAATGCAACAAACACTCCGGAGTAGTGACATAGGATTAACATACCTTAAATAACCTTTACATAACTTAGAAATAAGTTTTGGAAGGTTTGGTATGCCGAAATCAAGTTTAATCGCTTACAGGGACTAAAGTTGACAAACTGCGAAAGTATGCCAATTTGAACTGTAACAGACCTTCCAGAACATGACCATAAGTTAAACATACCATAAATATCCTTTACATAGCTTAGAAATAGGCTTTGAGGGGTTCGGTGTGCTAAAATAAACTTTTGGGTCATTCAGGGACTAAAAGTGTCAAAAAGTGCACAAGTTTGCATTTTCGCGCATAACTTACGTTCTGAATACATCCGGACATCCAAAAAATTATGTTAGCACTAAAATATTTTATTTTAGTGTTCGCCATAAGAAAAATCCATTCGTCACGTCATTTGGATCGTTTTTCGCATTCGGGACCAGATTCGATGTATTAGCCGTTGTTTAATTCACAACCACACATTCTAACTTGCTTAGTCAGCGGATAAGGATGGAATTTAAACACCTAAACACCATGACATTTCAACACATGTATGGATGGAATTTAAACACCTAAACACCATGACATTTCAACACATGTATGGATGGAATTTAAACACCTAAACACCATGACATTTCAACACATGTACGGATGGGATTAAGGCACGTTTTCCATGAAACGATCTTAACGGTTCGGGTATTCCTATAAATACCCCATACCCCCCATTGCTAAAATTACTAGAATTCTGATTTGAGAACCTCTAAGTTGAAACCATTGTTTCATACCTGAGATTCTTGAATCGGGATTAGCATTCGGGGACCCTTCGTAAGTATTCTTTCGTTCTTTTCCTTATTTTACTGCTTTTCGAGTCAGAAAGTCAAACTTTGTTTGACTTTCAGCGTTGACCAGTAATGGTCAATGCGAAGTTCGTTTGAACTTCGCAACGTGATTGTAATCACGTTGGTTATAGTCCCTTGGGACTATGCCTACTGATTACCACGTTGTCTAGGGTCGTAGGGTAAGCGATCTGATAAATCGCTTATACCTTCGAACCCGACCCAGTTTGGTCGATCATTAGGATCCGACCAAATACATTAGGTGACCATAATAGGTAGGGAATAACCTTCCGAGGTTATACCCTATGGTCACATCGTTTGAGTAGTTGTATGATAGGTGGTTTATATGCCTTAGGTAAATTACCAGAATACCCTTTTCATGTATAATTGGTAATTAAGCATATGTAACCTAAACCTTTGTCACATAACTGATTATGTAACATGTTTAGGCATATAACACTTGTCATAGGGCTAGTTAGACGGTCCGAACGCGTTTCACGCGCACGACGCGTTAAAGTAGCATAAGTTACCTTAATGGGTCGCGATGGGTCGATAATACTTAGGTTAAGTTTCATTTAGTATGTAGGCTTTGTTAAACCATATCATATGACTTCCTACACTCATTTGGGTTACAAACCCTCCTGCTACCCAGTCTTCCGATTTAGGTCCGGGTTAATTATGTAGTTACCTATGTTAGGTACCGTTTGATTTCCGGGACTCCTCTAGCTTACTTGGTAGTTGTTCAAGACTCCTAAGCACTCCCAGGCGAGTACATTATTCCCCTCTTTTACTATTTTCAACTGTTTTGGGGTGACTCATATGTGCTAAATGCTTTATCAATGATTTCAATAACAATTACTATATGGTTTCAAGAACAATAACAATTATTTCAAGAACGCTAACAATGATTTCAAGAACGAATACAATGATTTCAAAAACTAATAACAAATTTCAAAAAGTGAACAAACTTGTTGGTTGTAGTTTACATGACCGATGACATTCATTAGCAAGGATCAAGCCGACCAGTATTAGGTTATGGTACCATAGGATCTGACAAATCCCGTTATTTACTGCACCCATTGTTATGTGTGGGGGTTGTGGGTAGCGACTGAATCTGTAATTATTAACTTATCCTTTGGTAAAGGTTTGTAAAGAACGAGAGCGAGAGCGAGATGGAGCGAGGAACGCGTCAAGAAGGTTTGAATGTTATTAGAGAATCGACCATAAAGTAGTTTCACAATTAAAACAAGAACGACTAGAATGATTTTACAAAATGGGTTAACGATTGGGTAAACATTTTAACATGATTGACATTTGATCATGCATTTCCCACAAAACATAACTTTGATTTAAACCAAGTTTTACTTCAATACTTTGTTTTTGTGCATATGGTTTAGTTGAGACATTTCACTTGCCATACATGACATTTTGATGTAGACATTTGACATGGATATTTGACATAGACATTTTGATATGATTTACATCTTGACATGAACACTTTGACATATTACCCAATACATTTGACAATTGATTTAAACATAGACTTCTTACATTGGTTGGTTTGGTTTGAGTAAATGATTAAGTAACGATGCGGGTGTAATATGATACAAGCATGGTGGATACGCCGCTGGTACTTCCTATATATAAGTGTTTGTATGGTATTACATATCATAGCGTTATTTGAATCATTTTAGTTTGAGACATAGAACATTTTATACAAGTAACATACTTTTCACAAGACATTTATTTACAAACAACTTATCTTATACAAACTCATTTTACATGGTTATTCATTTAATCATGCATTATTCTCTTATTATACATATCACCTGAACTTATATTTTTTTCAAATGATTTACAAAGACAAAGCAAATTACAAGGTTCATGACTAAACATTTTCTTAAACAGAAGTCATGAATCTTATTTTCACAAAACCTATGTACTCGCCAGCATTTCTTTGCTGACCTCGTTTTCACATATGTTTCAGGTATTGTTGAATGATATCGATTGATAAGATGCATGCTCACATAGGACTGGACAAGGCCTTAGTGACTCAATAACAATGATAGATTATGTTTAAATTGTGTATTTAGATTTCCAGACGATGTAATTATTCAATTTTTAATAAAACGAAACACTTTTGGTATCCATGGTTATGAAACATTAATTCTGTTGCAACACGCCCCGATGTTTCCGCCGCGATTTGTTGTTTTACGCGGTCGGGGTGTGACAAGCATCGACTAAATACATCTTCAAGACCTGCTCCGGGTGGGTAGCGGTCAAAGTTGGTAGATGTGCCAGAAAATGTTTCATTTCATGTAGGGCTTCTTCTGCTTCAGGCGTCCATTTGAAATTATTCTTGTTCAAACAATCCTTGAGCGTCTTGATAAAGGGTAGCGATCTCTCAGCGTGCTTTGCCAAAAACCTATTAATAGCCACCAACCTTCCATTTAGTGTTTGGGCCTCTTTTAGGTTTCTGGGAGAGGGCATGCTGATTATTTTTATAACCTTCTCCGGATTAGCTTTAAACCTATCGCGTGTAACCACCACCCTGAGGAATTTACACTCTTCAATCGTAAAAGAGCACTTATTGGGGTTTAACTTTATGTTGTATTCTCTTAATCTCTGAAACGTCTCTTCAATGTCTTGTAACATGATTATTTCCCCCATGCTTTTATAACCAGGTCATCTAGGTAGACCTCTAAATTTCTCTCGATATGGTTCGCAAAAGCTTTGTCCATTAGCCTTTGGTAAGTTGCCCCAACATTTCGTAACCCAAACGGCATCTTTGTGTAGCAAAAAATGCCTACGTCAGTATGGAAGGTTGTTTGTTCTTCATCTTCCTCCGCCATCTGGATCTGGTGGTAACCTTTGTATGCATCCAAGATGCATTTATAACGAAATAGCACCAAGGAGTCAACCTTGACATGGATTTTCGGAAGCGGGTAGGCATCTTTGGGGCACACTTTGTTTAAGTTTTTGTAATCGACACATATCCTCCATGTGTCGTCAGAATTTTCCACCATTAATGGATTGGTGATCCATGTGTGGTATTTAGTTTCGTAGAGTATCCCTGCTTCTGTCAGTTTTCGAACCTCCTTTATTATGGCCTCTTTTCTGTGAGGCTCCTATCTTCTTTTCCTCTGGGCTATGGGTTTAACCCCTGGGAGTGTAGATAAACGATGCTCCACCCTGTCTCGGGGAATCCCAATCATGTCTCCATGCTCGAACGCAGCAACATAGTGTCACCAATGAGAAGGTGTCCATAGTGTTACGGAGCAACATTTTAAGACTATCTTTGATCTCCGATGAGAAGGTGTCACCAATGGTGTCCATCTGATGTGGGTATCTGGTGTTCAAGACCCATCTTTCTGATCCTATGACTCCTGTTGGACCATGTCTGCATCTCTTTATGTCCACTACTTCACCTATCCTGTCTTTTTGCACCGTCGCAACTCCCCTCGGTGTTAGGAATCTCATAAAGCCGTGGGCTGTAGTAACTATCGCGTCCAATTTCCCTAGGGTGTAACGTCCAATGATGACGTTGTGATGGGAGTCTGCCGGAACCATCAGGAAAGGGATTACAATCGTCATTTTGCGGGACGCTTATCCAAAAGTCACTGAGAAAGTTATTTGGACAATCGGGTCGACTTTTGCCCAATAAACCCCCTGATGGGCGTGTGAACTGGCTTCAGCAAACTTCGGTCTTCCTTTTGCATATGGTTGTAGCATTGCTCGTAAATGATATCCTTAGAACTTCCTGTATCTATTAGAACCTTTTTCATATTATAATCGTCGACTGCAACCGTAATAATGAGAGGGTGAGCGGTGAGGTTGGTGTCTTGTTGACGTGGTCCCATATGCTTATCTACAAGCATCCAATGTTCTAGTATTTCGATACCCCATTTTACCCCTCTCCCCATGTCGACATAAACCATATGCATGTCTCGTTGTCTTTTTCCTGCCGTGGTTTCTTCTTCTTTGACGGGCGAACGACCCTGCTTGATATCCTTGACTAGATGAGCGAGCTTCCCTGTTTTGACATATAATTTGATTTGTTTCTTTTACTGGAAACAATCATTAGTGTCATGTCCCGCCCCTTTTGGTATTCGCAGTACTTCATGGTATCCTTCCCTAGCGAATCCTTTAGGGGTCTCGGGGCTAAGTTTGAGATTTTCAGAAGCCAGGATGTAACACCCCAAAAACGGGTTTGGTAATTAAACCTCGTTGATAAAAGTTAACCCGTAAACAAATTAACTAGGAATAATTAACCTAGTTGATTTGTTTGTATCATTAGTGATTAATATTGGATGATATCCATTTATAATTAAAATCTCAAACATGAGGGACCAAAAGGGGGAAAACCTAAAGTTTAGGTTTAATAAGATTAAAACACAAAACACCCACACTAAGAGTGTGTGTGTGATCGATCACGGTTGGAGAAACAAGGGGCAAACCCTTGTTCATCAAGAATCATCAAATTAAAGGAGAATTCCAATCTCAAATTCATGCATGAACGCATATTAATGATCACCTAAACTAGGGATCATAAGGTATGTCAAATATCTTAATTTGGTGATGTTATGAAAATAGGTAGATTTCATGGATTTCAATCCATGTATGAATATCAGAAATTGGAGTGAGATAAGAGATGTATACTTGCTTAGAAACAAACCCTAAGTGAAAATTTTATATTTATTGCTATAATTTGGGTGTTTGGATGATTTACCACACCTAGTTAAGTGGGTTTTGATAATACGATGAAGTTGATGATATACTTGTGTTTAGGATCATCATACTTGTATGTATGCATAAGACTTGAACAAATTAGAGATTCGAGTAAGTGTTCATACATGACTTGAAATGGGTTTTGTATTATATGATAAAAGTGATGTTGTGTCAATGTTAATAGGTGCTTGAAATCATGTTGTCTACTAGTTTGTATGTAGAACTTGATTATATTAGCTATTCGGATGAATGTCTAGTAACATGATGAAATAGGTTTAACTTATAGATGAAAACCCTTAGTTCTTGCATAATGAATGGATAAACTAGCATTGATAATCAAAAGCTAAGTTAAGTTGATTTAATAATCGCTCGAACTTGTTAAAGTGAAAGAAATGAGATGAACTTGGTTGGGAATTTAATTAAAAGGGTAGTGTTAGGATCTGAGTTTGATTGATTGTGTTGTTTTTATAAGATGATAAATGATTGAAGATAAACAGAAGAATTGCAGCGGAAATGAAGAAAAACTTTATAACAAAATCAATAGAAGAACAACTTTCATCATATATGCTTTTAATCAAAAGATAATTTTTACATAATGATTCAACTATGCATTCATGAACTATTATCTCCCCCTCAGCCTAAGCTCACAAGTGCTAGTTCGTACAAAATGAAAGTGTGTGAAAAGAGCTGATAGAACAGTACAGGCACTGTCTATTTATAGTACAATCCTAAACACTGTAGCATCTTGGCTGACGTCACCTAGACTGTGACAGCTAACAATCTTAACAAACTCTAAACACTGCTATTACAATACACTGTTACATTAAACAATGATTAATAAACTACTGATGATGCTATCCGCTGATGGGCTCAACCACTGATGAAGCTTGAGCAATGCTTTCCACAAAAGGTGATCAGTCCTTTGACTTCCAGGAGTTCTTTGACTTCTTCAGAGGATTGGTCTTCAACAGACTTTACAATTCATGAGAGCTTTGTATATAACAGACTTTAGAGATCAACAGACCTTAGAGATCAGCAATTGTTAACTGTCTTTTCCATTGGAGGGATTAGAGTTCAAAACACTGTTATTGATGATCAGTTGTTGCAGAGCAGTTTTGGCTTTGTATCATCTATTCTTCAGGAAGGATCACATGAGCCAACAAGTAGCCTAGAAATAACACCTACCGGGTATTTGATGAAATGCCTAAGTGAGTTCGTTGAACCTAATTGTACATTTTCATATACTAATAGGTAGTTGACTTTTAAAAGTCAAATTGACCTATAATAAGATCAAATGGTAATTTTCATATAAAATCCGTAAGGTGGGATAGTCGTGATAAATAATGACTAATCTAACCATCTTGCGAATGATAAATGATAGTTTGATGCTTGACAAGCTAGGTGGAAGCTTAGGAAGAAGCGGGTCAAACGGATCGAGTATGCGAGAAAAAGCATAATCGGATGCAAGGTAGGTAAAGCTTACATCTTTTAAGTAGAACACCTACTTATCGTATTGGTTAAGAACAAGGTAAATTAATATTTGAAATATGACGTTCCTACGCGGAACGTCATATTTGATGATAAAATGGGTAAAACGGTAATACGGTCATGTGATGTCGAATAAACAAGGAGCTTTGAAAAGTTACCTTATGGTGTAAACCACAATGGGTAAAAAGGACAAATTGGTAGTTTGGTCACGAGTTAATGGATAAATAATAGTTTTGAAAAAGACACCCTATGGCATAAGCCATGATGGGTTAAACAAATTAAGAGATGATTTTTAAGTAATTTGATCATATGGTGTAAACTGAAACGAGCTACATGGATGAGATGACAAATAAATACCATCGCACAATGATAAAATGGTCATTTAAGCCAAATGGACCAAATGGCGATGTTATCACCATTTTAATAACTAATGGTTGTTTGTCGAGTTTTTGTGCTCACAGGTAGATAGCGTATGACTTGCATTGCATTTAATTAGCAATTAATATTGCAAGGTATTAAAACGGGTCAATGTTATGACCCAAGCCAGGTATGTGTAAGGGTCAAACTCTCAATGAGGACTTAAGGTCCGACGAGAGTTAATCAAGTCATGGGTGGGCTTTGGATTACCTAAAATGAAGTATATCAAGCAAATTGAAAATTTAATATTATGTTCTTAGGAACATAATGAATTTAAAATGGAATACGGATTAAAAGAGTATACTTGGTCAAAACAGGTTTTCAAAATGTCCTTTGTGATTAAAAAGACTAAAGTTGACCAAAACATCCTTAAATGATAAACCAGGAAAATGACCCTTAAGGATAGTTGAATATGAGTTTTATAATTTGGTCAATCTTTTCGATAGTATATAGTCGAAGATTTAAACCATTTGGGCATAATGCTACATAATGGGTCAATTTTATAGAAATTGTTATATTTGAGCGTAGGATAGGAATATAATGATATTCTATCACGATCCATCACAATTGAAGTTGTGATGATAGATAAATAAGGATAATAAAGTGAGAACGTAGGTTATGAATGGTGAAACTAAGATATGGGTCAAATAAATCTTCGTTTGATTTAAGTATTCAAATGGGTCAAAATAAAAGCGAAAACGCATACTGGGAAATGGGATCGTAAACGCAAGTTTAGTAAACCCGAATGAGGGTTAAAATCTATAGGGATTTGACCCTTACCATAAAAATGTAGTTAATATAACTAAACTTGATAACGAGTCAAATAATCGCATGAATTAAATGTGAGCTAATGGCTTAGAGTGCAAAAGTCATTATTCCGGGTTGCGGATTTTGGGTCTAAAATGTGGGCGATTAATTTACGATTGCGTAGAAACAAATTTGAGGTTGAACGGATAAGTGTACGAAAAGATACACGAGTTTTCGTGCAAAAAGGGGCAAATGAAAAAAAAAACATTTTTAGCAGCATTGAACCGTAACCTACGGCTGAGGGCCATAGGCTACGGTAGCCTTATAAAAGGCAGCAAATCATAGCCATAACCTATGGCTGGGGGCCGTAGGCTATGACCAACGATTTCTGTATGTTTTGCATAACATAGACCATAAAGCTCGAATGTACTTCTTGGTAAGTTTCCTCAATGGTAGTAGGTTTATTTGCCTGAACAAAGTCAGCTACAAAGTCGGGTAAAGCTCGAATGTACTTCTTGATCGTGATATCCGGCGTCGTTACTTGACTAGGACAGATGATGCTGAGCTGCGTGAAGCGAGCGGTGAGACTAGCGTTGCCACCTCCTTCTTGTTTGATATGCCAGAATTCATTCTCCAGCTTTTGCACCTCATGAGGAGGACATAACTCCTTCATCATAAGCTCCCTGAGCTCTTCCCATGAAAGGCCGTAAGCTGCATCATTACCGCGCCTGTTGCGCTCAATAGTCCACCAGTTCAGAGCCCTGGACTGAAAAAATCCAGTTGCGTTAATAGTACGCAGATTTTCTGGGCATCCACTTTGCTTGAAGGTGACTTCGATGGAGTCAAACCACTGGAACATGGCACTAGGCCCATCTTCACAAGTGAAGTTAGCAGGACCGAAGGCCTTGAATTGCTTAAATCTGAAGGGTGCTTTCGGAGAGTTGCTCTTGGATTCAACAAAGGACATGCTGCTGACCTCATTGATCTCACTAACGATCTAAGGTATGAACTTGGCAATTTCATTGGCGATCAGTGAAGCGATGCGCTTGTCAGCATGGTTACGTCGAGCTGCGCGGGAAGTGTGAGACCCAAATAACGACATTGTCGGCAGCATACATCGCTACTTGGTTTTAGACGAGATTCGATTATATTGGGTTTTCAAAAAGTTTAGCGTTCATAAAACATCCTTATTATTATTATTATTGTTATTATTATTATTATTATTATTATTATTATGTAAAGCATCAGGAACACGTCGGCAAGTAAGCACATAGTCACGTAGGCACATAAACCATGTAGGCACGTAAGCACATAAGCATGTAAGCACATATTTTGCACGTATTCGTCTATATTTTTCACATATTCACCTACATATTTTGCATGTATTCACCTATCTTTCAAGTTTCGTGAAGCGTGTTTGGGAGTTGCGAGCGATAGCGAGTAGCATAAGCGAGGAGGGTGGCGTATAAGAGAGCTTAGTTTGTCTGTGATTAGTGTTTTAGATTGCGGAAAGTTGTGTGAGTTGTGCGCGTTTAGTAAAGCGAGAAGAGCGAAAAGCGTAGATCTCCAAAATCGAAACATAAAAACATATAAACACATAAAACAAATAAAATCGATAGCGCGTAAAATCAGCGATTGCGGGATTAGAATCGAAACAGAGCGTCTTGGGTGTTAGACATCGACTGCCCAAAGTGATTCAACTATTCACAACGACCTCGAGTCCACGCCATGGCCTAATAGACTGTGCTCTCACCAAAATATGGCAAATGGCATGCATCCTTTCGGTTACTTCGTGAATCGAGCCATTGGAATCCATCGAGACTTTGGTGAGAATTTTATAAAACCAAAGTAGGGAGTGGGACATGTTATTAAGATTCGGGTTTCACCCATAACTTAACAATCCTGTTCCTGAAAGTGTGGCAAAACCACGAGATAGAGGTGGAGACTCCCATCGAGGTATGGATGTCACTCCCGACTCGATGAAGATTCTCGTGCTGAGAGTAAAAATTTCGCGTAGAGTGAGCGATTTTATCGAGAGTTCTTGGTTTTCACACCTAATCTCGACCAAATCACTCGATTGTGTTATGCAAGTGTTTTCGAAAACGTGTGTATTGTGTTAGCCTTAGGAAAGGCAATAGTGCGTTTTCAGCTTTAGGAAAAGCTACTTCGTGCGAAGCTGTAGTATGCGGTGTTCGCACAAAGATGTAGTTTTCACGAGTTCGAGCGAGAGTATCAATAGTGGCTCGTCCAAACCCCTACCGGGTTCGCACAGTGCGGTATGTTGGTACTTAGACTATAGACTAGGTCAATCATAAGACATCAAAACCCGGACTAGGTCGTGTCTTTCCTAATTCCCTATAGTTATGGCTCTGATACCAATCTGTCACACCCCAGCCGATGACAGAAACATCGGGGTGTGGCACTGAGCGAAACAGATTGTTCACGAGAATCCATAACAACTATTAATGTCATTATATTTAACGTTTCATGTCCCATACCATCAAACATATAAATCAAAACATTCGTTACAAATATCAGTCTCACAAACAAAACACTGTTTCGACAACTGAGATTTATTTAGTGAAGTTTCTAGACTTCCTACTCGTTTCAGCAAGCATAGCATCCTATCAACCTGTCATATACATTAAAATAAGGTCAATACATAAAATGTAAAGGCGTGTACACAGGTTTGCATAGTATATAGTATAGCGAAAAGCGTTTACGCATAACCAACATGTAATACGAAGAAATGTGAATCAAGTAAGCTATCGACAATGACGCATGCAACTGAAATGACTGCGAGTGTAGAATACGCAACCATTTTCACCACTGTGAACATGTGAAGTAAGGCCCTTAACAACCCCTGAACAAACAGGTGCTGAGTCCAAACTATAGTACTATCGTTTCTAAGGTATCAGGCAAACAATCACTGTGTAAACATAACATACAAGCATTCATCGAATCACATATAGCATGCGAGAGCGGTTAGCGTTTATAAAAGAATTTATGTATCGTGTGCGTTGTGTGTTGATATAGAACGTATCTAACACCCAAAAGTCCGTTAAGCGAGAAAGGGGTTCGAGTATACTCACTGTATGTGTTTAACAAATAAACACAACCTTGAATTTAATTGAAGGGAGCGCGTTGGAGTTAGCCTGTGCATAGAACAATAGCGTAAGTGTTGAACATCGTATAAGCAGAGTGTCGGATGAGTCAAGGGTCGAATGGTGAGTCGAACGGATGAATATCCATTCGGTCAGATGGTCATCCAGGCGGATGGTCATCCGAGCAGATGACCATTCGAACGGATGGCCATTTGAATTGGTTGTGGGTCTTTGTAAATCGTTTTGAAACTTTTGAAGTTTTCGTTGTAGCATTTAAACAATGTAAAGTACAGATGTCAACGGATGGCGATTCGATCGGATGGCTATTCAGGTGAGAAGTTTGTAGTTTGAAGTTTGGTCAAATCGTTTTGAACAAGAGACAGTACAAAGGACAAGTCACCTGGTCGAATGGTCATTCGATCAGATAGTCATCCGATCGGATGGCCACTCGAGCGGCAATATGTTGTTTTGAAACTTTTGTAAAGTTTCTAAGTTAAAAAGTTTTAAGTTAATCGGAGACGGTGCAATGACGTGTCAAACAATGGAAACACACCATGGTCCAGCTCAGTCGATCGGATGGGAATCACCCGTTCGATCAGACTAACTGCCTTTGATGGGGTTTCATGCTCAACCCATGAATCGGTCATCTCTCTGGTGGAAATTCGTTTTCAGGCTGACTCTCCACTGGAAATGAGTAGAGAGTCTGAATGAGTACAGGTTCCATCGGTTTTGAGTAGAAAAGTTGAAGAAAGTTGGAGAAGTGTTTGAAAATAGTTGAAAATGTTGAAATCTTGTTGGGATTAGTGTTGATTAGTGTGGAAATCCTTTAGATCTGAACCAATCTTGATGAGGTAACATCACACAACCAATTGCATAAGCAACTGAGATGATGTCACCTTCAAGGGGTCTAAATAAGGTGATTTCAAGATGAAAACCAGTGATTTGATGGTGAAGATGATGTAGAAGTGTGTAGTGATGATGGAAGTACAAGATTTAGGGAGAAATACTTACGAAATAGCCTTGAATCGAGAGAAAAGTGCCTGAGAATGACCTGGGAGCGAGTTGGTCGAATGGAGCTATCACATCAGTGAACAGTAGCTTGTACGGGCACTATTTATAGGCCGAGAGAGGGATTAAGGTGGTGGAGAGGAGTGTCGAATGTGCGTCCGGTCGGATGGCCATCCGATCGGATGGTCATCCGGACGAATGTCCATTCGGTCGGATGTCCATTCGGACAACCGTGATGTGCGAGTTAGTTTTCCAACTTCCGTTTCGTGTGTTAAGCGTTGCGTTATGTTTAAGCGAGTATCCAGTAAGCGTTGCGTTGAGATAACCACATAACATCAAACAAGTACTCACACAATTAACACACATAACATATAAATGTATAAAAGTAAATCTGCGTTTCGAGTTTGCGTTGCGATAGCATTTAGTCTAGCATGCGTTGTAACATGCAATAAAATGTGTTAGATAGTAAGCGTTATAAACTGCGTTAATTGCGATAACTGCGTTTTGAATAAGAGTTGTGAACGCGTTGTAGAATATAGTTTAAAATATCGTTTAAACCCTTTTGCGATAATCGAAATCTCGAGAGTCAAGTCAATTAAGCAAGAAATGATAGATACAGGTAATGACCCGAAAAGTCGGGTTGTTACAACCTCCCCTACTTTAGGGAATTTCGTCCCGAAATTAAGGCTCAGGCGTAACGAAGAGTTGTGGGTATTTAGCTTTCATATCACTTTCGAGTTCCCAAGTGAACTCGGCGCCGCGTTTGCCTTCCCAGCGAACCTTCCCTATAGGAATGCGAGAGCGTCGGAGTTTCTTGGTCTCTCAGTCCATGATTTCTACTAGCTTTTCCACAAAGTGTAGAGTTTCGTTCACTTGCAAATCCTCGAGAGGGACATGCAGATTTTCTTCGGCTAGGCGTTTCTTGAGGTTCGAAACGTGGAAAGTCGGATGTACATTGCTGAGTTCCTCCCGTAATTCGAGTCGGTAGGCCACTTTGCCAATTCTTTCCAGAATCTTAAAGGGACCAACGCATCGTGGTGCTAGCTTTCCTTTCTTGCTGAATCAGACCACCCCTTTCCAAGGTGAAACCTTTAGGAGTACGTGATCACCAACTTCAAACTCAAGGGGCTTGCGGCGTTTATCGGCGTAACTCTTTTGACGACTCCGAGCTTTTAATAGATTGTCTCGTATCTGGAGGATCTTGTCAATCGTTTCTTGTAATAACTCAGGACCGGTAATTTGCACGTCTCCGATCTCATGCCATACAATAGGTGATCGACATTTTCTTCCATATAATGGCTCAAAGGTGCCATTTGAATACTAGCTTGATAACTGTTGTTGTACGAGAATTCGACTAAAAGCAGCTTTGGGCGAATCAGTCCGGGATTCTTCAGATGAATTGCTGCTGTTTTCATTCAACTCACTAACGATCTGGGGGATAACTTTCGCCATTTGCTTAGCGATGAGGGCGACGATGCGTTTATCATCATGATTGCGGCGAGCAGAGCGCGAGTGAAACGATCCAAATGACGACATTGTCTACAATAGACATCACCACAAGTCTCAGACACAAATTTTGATCAACCCTAGTACAGACTCTCGATCTGCTCTAAACTACTACCCATAAAGCTCAGGAACACGTATAGCTAGGTAAACACAAAATCACATAGGCACAGAATCACAGAGGCACATAAGCACGTAAGGCACATAAGCACGTAAGGCACACGGAATACAGAAACCACACTATATTTGCACGTATTCACCTATATGCATCCAATGTGTTCCTTTATCATTCAGGTTTTG
This sequence comes from Helianthus tuberosus, assembly GCA_030545235.1. Classification (NCBI taxonomy): domain Eukaryota; kingdom Viridiplantae; phylum Streptophyta; class Magnoliopsida; order Asterales; family Asteraceae; genus Helianthus; species Helianthus tuberosus. Next base: position 112,977,095 of record CM060373.1, read on the forward strand.
TGCGTTCGAGAATAGCGATTGCGATTAGCGAGTACACATCGAGTAGCGTAACATAAGCGAATAACATAGCACGCGATTATCCACAAGTAGCAGCGATTTGTTAACGTTTTGAGATAGATGTGCAGTGCGAGTGGTGCGTGTTGATCAAAGCGAGAAGCGAAAAGCGTATAAATCATCAAAAATCGAAACATATAATGGGTAAAACCACATAAAAGACATAAATTTCCATATAGAACGGAAAATATCAGAGTCAGCAGTTGCGGGCTCAGAATCGAAACACATAAAATCAGCAATTGCGAGTCTTGAAATCGAGAGTAGATTGTCTAAGGCTTGATAGACGTCGACTACCCAAAGTGATTCAACTATTCACAAGGACTTTTGGTACACACTTTTGGCTTTCAGGACTGTGATCTTGCCCCGATTTGGGTAATCGACACGCATCCTTCCAGTTATAGTGTGACTTCAAGTCGTTGGAGTCCGTCGAGACTTTGGTGAGAGTGTTGTAAAACCAAAATAGAGGACGGAACAAGTCGTCAAGGTTCGGGTTTCACCCCTGACTTAACAACTTCGTTCCTATTTTGATAAAAAGAGAGGAAAATTTGCGTCGAAGTGCGGATTTCACTCCTGATTCAACTCAAATTCTCGTGTTTATAGATACAATGCGGGTCGAACAAGCGATTCGGTCGAGACATTGCGATTTTCACACCTAATCTCGACCTAATCACTCATTCATTTTCAAAAATAGTGCAGTGACAGTGTAAAGCGAGTGCGAGAGAGAATAGCAAATAAGCTCGAGCGGAACCCATACTGGGTTCGCACAAGTCGGTCTGTTGGTACTTAGACCATAGACTAGGTCGTTTCTAAGACATCGACCCGGACTAGGTCGAGTGTGACACCTGTGTCACTACGATCATCAAATGAATACCAAACCAATGAAATATTGTGTTTCATACTTGGGATTTGTATAAATATCCGTAGCATTTGCACAAATCAATTCTTGTTCAATTTCGAGCTTTAAATCGCTTTCTGGAAGGTTATATGCGCACTGATGCGTAAATGTAATCAGTTTAATGCAACAAACACTCCAGAATAGTGACATAAGCTTAACATACCTTAAATAACCTTTACATAACTTAGAAATAAGTTTTAAAGGGTTTGGTATGGCAAAAAATCAAGTTTACTCGCTCACAGGGACTATTTGCGTCAAACTGCAAAAGTCTGCCGTTTCATAAGGCAACGTATAGTCCGGAACATGATCATAAGTTAAACATACCATAAATAACCTTAACATAGCTTAGAAATAGGCATTGTGTGGTTCGGTGTGCGAAAAGACGCTTATTTGATCATACAGGGACTAAAAGTGTCAAAAACGGTGTAAGTTTGCATTTACGCGCATATCTTACGTCCTGACCACATCTGGACATCCAAAAATTTTGTAGACACTAAAATATTTTTATTTTAGTGATCGGCATGCAAAAATACCATTCGTCGCTTAATTTGGATCGTTTTTCGCGTCCGTTTGAGTTTCGTCGTAATTAGACGAATAACGTGACCGTACAACCAAATGAACCGACATCCAAGACTTTTCCGAGCATATTTTGTGCCCTCTGTACTTTGACTACCTTGTAGAGCCTTGAAAATGGCTTATCGGGGGGTCAAATGTGCCAAAAATTAGCTTATGCAAGTGCAGGGACCAAAACTGTAAAAGATGAAACTTTTACTGATCAGACATGAGGTCGCGGGCCGGGTAGCCCAACCCTAATTCCTACGCGGGGCGCGACAGAAGGTCCAACAACAGAAAATGTTTTTCAGCAACTGTTTGATACTCCAGGGGCTATTCTTGTCATTTTTCTTGTGTGTTAACCAAGTTAACACCTCCCCAAGTAATATTAGCTGGCCCATAACACTTGTACGGCTGTGATTTCTTCCTTGATGGCCAAACAAACACTTGTGATGATCTTGTTTCATCACAACAAGTATAAATAGCCAAGCTCTCATTCCATTTTCCTCACCCTTGATCTGATTAATACTCTAAGTTGAAGCCTTTGCTTCATACATGAGTGTTATAGATCATGTTCTCCCTAGCTTGGACCCTTTGTAAGATTCTTTCGTGCTTTTATCGCTTTTCTAGCGTGAAAGTCAAACAGTGTTTGACTTTCAGCTTTGACCAGTCAATGGTCAACACAAAGTTCGTTTGAACTTTGCAACGTGATTGTAATCACGATGGTTATAATCCTTAGTGATTATACCTACTGATTACCACGTTAACTAGGTGTTGTGACGAGTCAAAGTTTCGGTCAAAATGCGTTTTAGCACTCATTTTGTAATGGAACTACTTTTAGGTATCAAAACACTTTGTTTTGATACCAAATCAGTTTTTAAAGTTAGTTAAATATGTTTTGACATGTTTAACTCGTCACTACTAGTTTAGTGCTTGTGTAGGGTCGTAAGTTAAGCGGTCTAGACAACCGCTTAGACTTTCAAACCCGACCCGTTTGGTCGATCATTAGGATCCGACCAAGCTTATTTAGTGATCATAGTTGCATAGGGAATAACCACTGAGGTTATACCTTATGATCACTTAAGATTTGTTAGCTATTTGTTAAGTAGCTTATATGCCCATAGGAAATGACCAAAATGCCCTTTTGAAGCATAAATCCGTATTTTACATATGTGAACATGTTTTTGACATATAATCTGATTTAGTAACATGTTTAGGCATAATTGGGCATGTAGGACTTGACATAGCACATAGTTAACCATCCGACCATAATTTCACGCAAACGACGCGTTATAGTAGCTTATACTACAATAATGGGTCTAAACGGGTCAAAAGCACTTTGGTAGACTTCCAAATCAGAATGTTAGGTCTATTAAATCATGCCATATGAGTTCCAATACTCATTTGATTTATAGAAATCCATTCTATCCTATCTCCCGATTTAGGATCCGATTATTTAACATAGTGATTCCATACTAGGTGCCACTTGATTCCTTGATTTCCCGAGCTTCGTTAGGACACTTAATCAAGGATACTTGCAATCTTAAGTGAGTACATAGTCCCCTCTTTTACTGCTTTCAAATGTTTTGGGGTGAAACATATGTGCCTATTTGTTATTTTCATGATTTCAACTATATGACTATATACATCTTAGTACTTATCTTTTGACGAATTGAACAATATTCTATGGTTTAAACACAAATTTTCAAAGATTTTAAAACAAATTTTTGGATTGTACTTTCTTTATACATTCACCAAGCTGATTGTTAGTACGATAAAGCGCTATAGGACTAGACACCCCATTCCTGTTGTATGGAATGTCATAAAACAAATTTTAACCAAATAGAAAATTGTCTTTGTGGTATTTCTATAGTCTCCAAGGTGTAGTTTGATACACTAAGGCTTGAATGAATACTAAATCACGTTTTCTTTGTATATTTTGATTTACTACCAAGGTACAGTTTGATGTGCTCCCAAATGTGATATTATTTACCAAAGTATAATTTTGATATACTATGTACAAAATCCAACATATACTTTAATATACTACTGACCTTGTTAATTACCAAAGCATAGTTGATATGCTATTTTCAAAACCAAAGCATAGCTGATATGTTATTTTCAAAACCAAAGCATAGCTGATATGTTATTTTCAAAACCAAAGCATAGTTGATATGTTATTCTCAAATCCAAAGCATAGTTTGAGATACTATTTACAAAACCAAAGCATATTTGTGATATACTACCAAAGCTATTATTTCAGTAACAAAAGTATATTTTGATATACTATATGTTTAACTATTTCCAAACCAAAGTATATTTTTGTATATACTACAAACCTTTTATCAAAACAATGCATTTTTTTAAACAAAACTTTTACAAGGATTCATGGCTATTTTTGTAAAACATAAAACCTTTTTCTTATATTAACTAAAGCCATGAATCATAATCAACAAAACCTATGTTACTCACAGGCATTTTTATGCTGACGTACCTATTTCATATATGTTTCAGGTGCTGCTATGAGATGATTGTTGATGCATGCTATACATAGGATGGACTCGTGGCTTAGTGACTTTAAAAATTGAAAGACAATATTTGTATTTATCTGAATTTTAATAAAACAATGAGTTCAATAATTCAATAAAATGAAACAATTTAATCCATGGTTGTGAAACAATGATTCTGTTACAACACTCCCCGACGTTTCCGCCATGATTTGTTGTTTTACGTGGTTGGGGTGTGACATCGAGTCTTGCCTAATTCCCTATAGTTATGGCTCTGATACCAATCTGTCACATCCCAACGGATGACGGAAACATCGGGGCATGGCACTGAGCGAAACAGATTGTCAAGAGAAATTCCATAACAACTAAATTTACCAGATAGTTAGTATTATGTCCCATACCATAAGCTATCAAGCAATTAAATTATTACAGACATAGATATCCTCAAAACAAAACATGTTCCGACAACTCAGATTTAAATAAATAAATTGTCTTTGTTTCTAGACTCTCCTACTCGATTCTAAGAAAGCAAGCAACATCCTAGCATCTCAAACACCTGTCACATACGTTAAAATAAGGTCAATATACATAGTGTAAAGTTGAGCTTACATGTTTAATAGTAATAATATAGTTCGAAATCGTTTACGCATAACCAGCATGTAACATGTACAAAGTGAAAGCAAGTAGGTTATCGACAGAGAAATATGCACAGACGTGACTGCGAGTTGTAGAATGCGCAACACATATCCCCACTGGGACACGTGAAGTAAAGCCCTTAACAACCCCTGTGTACGACTGGTGCTGAGTCCAAACTATAGTACTATCGTTGCTAAGGTGTCAGGCAACAATCACTGTGTTAACATAACATACAAGCATTCATCGAATAACACGTAACATGCAATAACGGTCAGCGTACAAATAGGGTTTGTGTTGTGTGTCGATTGTGATTTGAATAGGTAACATATGTAACACCTAAAATTGCGTAAAGCAAAAAGGGATCGAGTATACTCACAGATAGCGTTTGATAAGTAAACACTCTCTTGGATTGAAGGGAGCCCTGAGAGATTAGCCTGAACAGTTAACGATAGCATAAGCGATGAGTGACGCGTAAAATGGTGAAAAGTGGTTATGTGTCGAGTGGCAACCCGATCGGATGGCCATTCGATTGGATTGACATTCGTTTGGTAAGGATGTGTTTGTGTATGATGGCTTTGAAGTTTTCGTTGCAGCATTTTGAAAACAGACAAGTATCTCTACTTTTCAGGTCGTTGATCGAACGGTCGTTTGATCGTATAACGATCCGATTGGTAGAACACTAAGTGAGAACAAGTTCACAGCAGGATAGTCACTCGATCGGATAGCAATCTGATCGGTTAGCAATCCGTTAGAACTGATGTTCTTTGAAAACTATGAAAATGATTAAGTGTCAAAGTGTCACACCCCTATTTTCTACGTGTCACCGGTGGGCCCGGTGGGGAGTATCGTGACGTAGTTGGTATCATCATAGACAAACAACACAATATATAAATGCACAGCGGAAGCAAAGATAGATTCATTACAACTTTAATAAAGTGTAATATTAAATATCACTGATAGTCGAAACGGATCCACAGGCAGATCAAAACAAAAATAAGATATTGTTCAACAGTTTATTGTCGTCCAAGCTTGCGAGACTTATTGTGGACGCTCTAGAAGACAGCCAGCCTATTACGTGTAGTACCTGCACTTAACCTTTTGGGAAAATACGTCAGTTTACACTGGTAAATACAATTTAACTGACTCATTTTGAAAATGGTTGAAAATTGATTTGAATGCACATGGCACAAAACATTTTATAACTTGGGATAATTATTTAATATAATAATCTTGTGAACGAATTACATGTTACTTGTGCGTTCAGTAGCCCGGATCTTGTCCGGGTTAAAGATCAATAGACCCTCCACATTAGAATTATACACTGACAGGTGTACGCCTACACCCCGTGCCAGGTCGTGGCCATCTCGTAAGATGATGCCGAGGATATCCGGGACATGGTCATTAACCCCCCAAAGGCTTTAAGTGAACAAGACTGTTTAAACGAGCCGATCAAATTATTCAATTAACCATTCAAAGATGTAAGATTTGATGCTCGATCAAGCGGTATTCTATGTACCGTAACCCAAGCCTGTATAGGGAAAATAAGTTAAAAGTATTTACCTGAGTATAGTATAATTCTCAACAAGCAAAAAGACAAGTAGCTTTTACCGGTGCTCCTAATCTGGAATGAAGGTTTATAATAACCTATTAGATTTCTAACGGGTCTTTATTTAAGCTTAAGCTTAGACCGGCTAGTTTAAAGGACGGTACGGTTCAAACGCACGATTAAGCGAAGACCGGATAGAATGTGGTTTAGACCCGGCAAGTTTTAATACTTGTATAATATGGGTATACTAAATACATTCTGGATTTTTGAGACAAAAATGATAATGTTTGACCCGTCTCGGTCAATTTATGCAAACTAGTTACATAAACCGAACCGAACGCGAAAAGAGCGTTACGGGTAACCGTAAGAGTCATATGCAAGTTCCCTGAGATAATATGCTCTAAATATGGTATAACATCAGTAATTTATCTTCTATTATGCCCAAAATGGATTTAAACACAAATTATGCCTCATAAGGGCATTTTGGTCATTTAAAAGATTATAAAAGAGTTAAATTAGAAATCTGAGTTACAGGTCTGGTTTATACAGTAAATATACTTAATTTAACATGTTATAACAGTAGGGTATGACCCATATGTGAAACTTATCATTTAAAACCAAACTATGCACCTTAGGGGTATTTTGGTAATTTCACAAGGGCTAAAAATGTCAAAATTGGAAACCTGAGTTTATAAACTTGTACTTACTGTTATTTTATAAAAATATGCTAAGAACATCAGTAGGTATCAACCTTATATGTTTAATATGGTTATAGTACACACTATGCGTTAAAACACTTAAAAAGGCGATTTAGAGCCGTTTCCGGGTTTTTAAAAGAAAGCTGATATTTTTATATTTCCAGAATTCTCAAAATATTTTATTTAACAATTAAAATCAGTAGAAAAAGGTTTGGAGTCAAAAGGATTTGTAAAACTCATTTTAAGGCTTAAAAGGGCAAAACCGGTATTTACCGAATTAAACTTAGAGACCTATGATATGATCAGCCAAAAATTAAATAAAAATATTTAAAAATCCCAAAATATTATATAACATCAGTGGGTAAAAAGTTTGATATCAAAAAGTGGGTTTAAATAGGTTATATGCTAATTACGCCGTTTAAGTAACATAAGGCTTTCAAATTACGATATTGAGCATAACTCTTAATCTGGACCTCAAACTGATATCAAATTTTAGGTGCAAGTTTATAAATCAGTAACAAATGTTTCTACTCTTTCACTTTTTCAAAAATCACGTTTTATAGTAAAAAGGGCAAAATAGTCAACTTTAAGCATAAATCGGAAACATGCATATGAATCGGTTAAGCATTGAACCAAGTTGTAAAATCTTAGAGAGTTAAACTTATATGAAAATTGGTCCAAAATATGCTCTAATGCAGATCTCAAACATGCATGAACGGATCAGAACTGAAAGTCAAAGAAAAAGTCAATTTATGCGACTTTCGGTTCCGATTTGGGTTTAAAATGAAAATTATCGAGTTTATCATGTTGAAACATGTTCTTACATTAATTACAAGGTTATTTTGATGATCAAACATATTGCATGTAGCCTACATTGTTAATCATGCTTAAATTTGCAAAAACACATTCTGTTGACTTTTTAAGAAAAGCTTTGACTCGACAATTAACATACTTAGAGTGGGAATCTGAAAATACCCTTTTAGGGGTTTGTTACCCACATAAATACCAACTTGTAGGTACTTTCAATTTGAGAAATGACAGAGCCAATCTCGTTTAATCTCAAAGTCAAGTTTAAATTACGATGGGTTGACTTTCGGTTGATAAACTAAGCTAGAACGAATTTGCAAAGGTTATGAATACTTACAATGGTCCTAATAAAGCTTAGAGATCACTAGGAAGATGTCTTGACGTCCAGAGAGCTCCAGGAATTGATCTTGTGAATTTTGAAGTTGCAAGTGTTCATAGTTTGCAACTTTAAGATCCTTTTATGCAGATTTTGATCACATATGAGGCTGCCACAGAGGTCTAGGATTGTTGTAAGAAGTATACAAGTGTCCCTAAATGCATGTAAGTCGATTGGTGAGTCCCTGGAGTCGTATACAGCTGGTTACAACTAGAAACAGGACAGCAACTGGCACCTGCGCACTGTTTTGTCGCTGGGCACTGGTAGGCGGGCCGCGAAGACCCTTACGCGGGCCGCGTACATGTCGCGCATCAGGTCACCAAGTTTCACACTTGTTGCAATTCAGTCCCTCCTCTTTTGATACGTGTTTTTTCTTATTTATCTTCCACATTAGACCCTAAATTCTGATTTTTAAGGGCCTTGGGATATTTACAAACATGGTAAAGTCCTTGAACAACTTTGTGCTTACCCGAAAAGTCTCGAAATTCAACGTTAACGCAATTAACCCTTCGTGTACGGTTTTGATCATAACTTTCTCATACATTCACGAAACTTCATGAAATTTTTATCACATATTCTAGTGAGTATATTTTGTCATTACAAAGCTTCGGGTTTGCCAAAAGGTCACTCAGAGGTATACTTTCAACATGTTGACACATTTAGTCCCTGTAGTTTGTAATTCCCCGCTTTCTTTCATTTCTCGCTTCGTATGATCCATGATTTATCCGTTTAAGGTTATAAACACCATGTAGGGTTATTGTAGATCCTATTTATCAATTGTTGACACTTTGGACCCATATTTTCACATAGTTTCACTGTTTGTCAACTTTAGTCCCTCTAAAGTATGTTTTCACATATTCAACGCCCATAACACGTGTCAGTACATTATTGGACGTAAATTTTCGAGGTGTTACACAAAGTTCCAAATGTCAAATGGTCGTTCGATCGGATGGCTATCCGATCGGACGACAATTCGTTCGATGTTTAGATCCTTAAAATTTTGAAACAAGAGTTTAAGTGTCGAACCAAGTGCAACCCTATCGGATAGTAGTTCTATCGGATGGCTATCCGATCGGACGGCAATCCGTCCCAACGAACCCAATCGTCTTGAACTTGATTATTTTTGAAAGTTTTGCAGTTTGATCGAGACGGTATGATAACGCACTAAACAACGAAACCTCGTCAAATTCCAAGTCGTTCGAACGAACAGGAATCACCCTAGTCCGATTAGTCGACTGTTCTTTGACGGTTGTTCATGTTTATCCCGAAATCGGGTGTCTTGTTGATAAGATTCAGATCTCAACCCGACACATCACTAGAGAAGAGTAGAAGGTCTGAATGAGCTCCGATTCTACCGGTTTTGAGTGCATTGAGTGTAAAATAGTTGAAAGAAAGCTGGAAAAGCTTCTTTCAATCCTTTTAGAACTGAAAATGTTTAGATCTATGCGAAAACGTCATGAAATCATGTGGAAATCCTTCAAATCTGAGTTGTTCTTGGTGGAATGAGGCCAAAGCTTGAAGTTCATAAGATCTTCATGATGACATCATCCTAGAATACCTCAAATCCACTGATTTCACGGTTAAAAGTTAAGATTCAAAGGTGAAAATGATGAAAAAGTGCGTGTAGATCATAGAAGTACAAGATTTGAGTTGAAAACTTACAAGGATTGCGAGAAATCGAGAGAAAGAAGGTCTTGAGTGCGGCTGGTCAAATGAGGGAGTTGTCACATCACAAATGATGTGACAGGTGGGTATTTATAGGTTGCCAAAAAGGGAAAGGTGCATAAGTGTCGAATAGGATGCACCTCGATCGGATGACACTCCGATCTGATGGCAATCCGATCGGATGGCAATCTGATCGGATGGCCATTCGATCGAGTGGTCACTCAATCGAGTGGCTCCGACGAGTTGCGTTTCGACGTTTCGTTTCGCGTGTTGGGTTTTGCGATGCGTTTAAGCGAGTCTCGATTTAGCGATGCGATAGATTAATAATAACCACATAATACTATATCTAACATACAATCATCATAAATAACTTGCGTTCAGCGTTTGCGATTAAAATGCGATTGCGATAAAGTTGCGATTGCGTTTCGATTAATCACCTCAAACATAAAGTAAACATGCACAAGTAACATATAAGTAACACGCACACGTAAAACAATATTCAGATTCTACCAATCAAGGCGCGAATGCGATTGCGATGCGATTAGCGATAAAGCGATAACACATGCGATAAACATCGATTAAATCTCGATTATTCACAGATAATCCACATAATACAACTAACGTAAATAAAATAAAAGATTCGATTACAAGTCAAAGAAGTCAAATCAGTAATTAAGCAAGGAGTGACCGATCGCAATTAGCAACCTTTTCTTCCTTTGACTTCAATCTTGACTTTGACTTTGACTTTCGAAACACGGGGTGTTACATAATCCAACTCTTAACTATTTCAATCTTCATAGGATCGACGTGAATACCTTGATTGTTGATGATGTGACCGAGAAATTGAACCTACTCGAGCCAAAATTCACACTTGGAGAACTTGGCGTAGAGACGATTCCCTTGGAGAAGTTCGAGAACAAAACGAAGATGTTGCGCTTGTTCAGTTTTCGACTTCGAATAGATAAGGATATCATCGATAAACACGATGACGAAGCGATCAAGAAAGAGTTTACACACGCGATTCATCAAATCCATGAAGACCACGGGTGCATTGGTAAGACCAAAGGGCATAACGACAAATTCATAATGGCCATATCGGGTATGAAAATCTGCTTTAGGAATATCTTCCTCCTGAATTCGTAGTTGATGATAACTAGAGCGTAGATCGATCTTAGAAAAACACGTAGCGCCTTGCAATTGATCAAGCAAGTCATCGATTCGAGGTAAGGGATAACGATTCTTGATGGTAAGCTTATTGAGTTCCCTATAGTTGATGCACATCCGGAACAATTCATCCTTCTTTTTCACAAAAAGGACAGGTGCGCCCCATGGAGATGTGCAAGGGCGTATGAAGCCTTTATCAAGTAATTCCTGGAGTTGACTAAAAAGTTCACGCATTTCGGATGAAGCAAGGCGGTAAGGAGCTTTAGGAACAGGGTTAGCTCCAGGAATGAGGTCGATACGAAAATCAATATCACAAGTTGGGGGTGGACCGGGTAAATCGTCAGGAAAGACACTAGGAAAATCACGAACCACAAGTACCTTTTCCATCGGCTTTTTTCCTTCTCCGCTACTACAATGTGAGCCAAGAAAGCCATGTATTCCTTTCGGAGATACTTGCTTGCTTGAATGCACGACATGAGTTTTAGTTCCTTCAAAGATACTTCGCCATAAACACAAAGTTGGTCGCCATTAGCAAGAGAAAAACGAATCATCTTTTCGAAACAAACAACCTCGGCATGATTTTCACGAAGAAAATCCATGCCTACTATGACATCAAAACTACCAAGCTGCATCAGGATGAGATCGATCAGGAAAACGTGATTGTTGAGTTCAAGAGTACAATCAAGGAGAAAAGAACTAATGGTGACGGTTCTTCCGGTGGCAATTTCTACGTCGAACATCGTTGGGAGGTTAGCGCGTTTACGGTTTAGGAGCTTTTCGAATTTAAACGACACAAAATAGTTATCGGCTCCAGTATCAAATAAACACGAAGCATAAATACCGTTAATAAGAAACGTACCATTGACAAAATTGTTGTCAGTTTGAGCCTGGCGGACGTTGATGTTGAAAGTTCTTCCACAGGCTACTTGCTGTGGTTGCTGATGTGGCTGTTGTTGTTGTTGTTGCTGCTGCTGCTGCTGTGGTGGTTGTTGTGGTTCTTGTTTCACCAAGCGATTTGGGCTGACGTTAGCAAAATGATTCGGGTCACCACAAGAGTAGCAAGCTCGCGCATGGCAGCGGGCGTAGGAGCTGCTTGGTTGACCTGAGCAACGGGGAGTGGAGCTGGTAGTGCTGGAGGAGCTTGAGCTTGTTGACGTGGGCCAGTGCGACAGTTTGCTGTGAAGTGTCCATAGATGTTGCAGTGGACACAAAAATGGCAAGCTATCCTAGCTGGGTGAGAATAGGTGCAAGTAGGGCACAGAGGATGAGGACCACTATACGCACGCTTAGAAGGTGGTGCGTTGGTCACAGGTGCTGCCACTTGGCGGTGCTGATTGGTGTTGGGTTGTACAGGGACAACGTTGAGAGGAGAGGCGGTAGTAGCATAGTTCTTGTTGTTGTTACCCTTGCGCTTGCGATTCTGACGTGAAGACTTGGAAACTCGAGATGCTGCAGTTTCGGTAGCGGGAGTTGCAGTGACTTGATTGAGGCTCTTAGTTGAGGTTTTGAAATAACCAGCCAAAACTCGCTTATCATTGATCTCTGCTGCAAGTTGGTAAGTTTCCTCAATGGTAGTACGTTTAGCTGCCTGAACAAAGTCAGCTACATAGTCGGTTAAAGCTCGAATGTACTTCTTGAACGTGATATCCGACGTCGTTACTTGACAAGGACAGATGATGCTGAGCTGCTTGAAGCCAGCGGTGAGCCTAGCGTTGTCACCTCCTTCTTGTTTGATATGCCAGAATTCATTCTCCAACTTTTGCACCTCATGAGGAGGACAGAACTCCTTCATCATAAGCTCCCTGAGCTCTTCCCATGAAAGGCCGTAAGCTGCATCATTACCGCGCCTGTTGTGCTAAGCAGTCCACCAGTCCAGAGCCCTGGACTAAAAAACTCAAGTTGCGTTAACAGTACGAAGATTTTCTGGGCATCCACTTTGCCTGAAGGTGACTTCGATGGAGTTAAACCACTGGAACATGGCACTAGGCCCGTCTTCACCAGTGAAGTTAGCAGGACCGCGGGCCTTGAATTGCTTAAAGCTGAAGGGTGCATTTGGGGAGTCGCTCTTGGATTCAACAGAGGACTTGCTGCTAACCTCATTGTTCTCAATGATGATCTAAGGTATGACCATGGCCATTTCCTTGGCAATCAGTGAAGCGATGCGCTTGTCAGCATGATTTCGTCGAGCTGCGCGGGAAGTGTGAGACCCAAATGACGACATTGTCTGTAGCAGACATCGCCACATGGTTTTAGACGAGATTCGATTATATTGGGTTTTCGAAAAGTTATAAAACATCCTTATTATTATTATGTAAAGCATCAGGAATACGTCGGCAAGTAAGCACATAGTCACGTAGGCACATAAACCACGTAGGCACGTAAGCACATAAATTGCATGTATTCATCTATATTTTGCACGTATTCACCTACATATTTTGCACGTGTTCACCTATCTTTCAAGTTTCATGAAGCGCGTTCGGGAGTTGCGAGCGATAGCGAGCAGCGTTAGCGAGTAGCGTAAGCGAGGATGGTGGCGTATGAGAGAGCTTAGTTTGCCTGTGATTAGTGTTTTAGATTGCGGAAAGTTGTGCGAGTTGTGCGATTTTAGTAAAGCGAGAAGAGCGAAAAGCGTAGATCTCCAAAATCGAAACATATAAACATATAAACACATTAAAACACATAAAATCAATAGCGCGTAAAAACAACGATTGCGGGCTTAGAATCGAAACAGAGCGTCTTGGGTGTTATTCATCGACTACCCAAAGTGATTCAACTATTCACAACGACCTTGAGTACATGCCTTGGCCTAATAGACTGTGCTCTCGCCAAAATATGGCGAACGACATGCATCCTTTCGGTTACTTCGTGAATTAAGCCATTGGAATCCATCGAGACTTTGATGGGAGTTTTGTAAAACCAAAGTAGGGAGTGGAACATGTTATTAAGATGCGGGTTTCACCCCTAACTTAACAATATTGTTCTTGAAAGTGTGGCAAAACAACGACATAGAGGTGGAGACTCGCGTCGAGGTATGGATGTCACTCCTGACTCGACGAAGATTCTCGTGCTGAGAGTAAAAATTTCGCGTAGAGTGAGCGATTTTATCGAGAGTTCTTGGCTTTCACACCTAAACTCGACCAAATCACTCGATTGCGTTTTGCTAGTGTTTTCGAAAATGTTTGTATTGTGTTAGTCTTAGGAAAGGCAATAGTGCGTTTTCAGCTTTAGGAAAAGCTACTTCGTGCGAAGCTGTAGTATGCGGTGTTCGCACAAAGATATAGTTTTCATGAGTTCGAGCGAGAGTATCAATAGTGGCTCGTGCAAACCCCTACCGGGTTCGAACAGAGCGGTCTGTTGGTACTTAGACTATAGACTAGGTGAATCCTAAGACATCAAAACCCGGACTAGGTCGTGTCTTTCCTAATTCCCTATAGTTATGGCTCTGATAATAATCTGTCACACCCCAACCGATGGCGGAAGCATCGGGGCGTGGCACTGAGCGAAACAGATTGTTCACGAGAATCCATAACAACTATTAATGTCATTATATTTAACGTTTCATGTCCCATACCATCAAACATATAAAGCAAAATAGTCGTTACAAATATCAGTCTCACAAACAAAACACTGTTCCAACAACTCAGATTTATTTAGTGAAGTTTCTTGACTTCCTGCTCATTTCAGCAAGCATAGCATCCTATCAACTTGTCACATATGTTAAAATAAGGTCAATAAATAAAATGTAAAGGCGAGTACACAAGTTTGCATAGTATATAGTATAGCGAAAAGCGTTTACGCATAACCAGCATGTAATACGAAGAAATGTGAATCATGTAAGCTATCGACAATGACGCATGCAACCGACATGACTGCGAGTGTAGAATGCGCAACACATTTTCACCATTGTGAACATGTGAAGTAAGGCCCTTAACAACCCCTGAACAAACAGGTGTTGAGTCCAAACTATAGTACTATCGTTGCTAAGGTGTCAGGCAAACAATCACTATGTAAACATAACATACAAGCATTCATTGAGTATTGTATGCGTTGTGTGTTGATATAGAATGTATGTAACACCCAAAAGTGCGTTAAGCAAGAAAGGGGTTCGAGTATACTCACAGTATGTGTTTAACAAATAAACACAGCCTTGAATTGGATTGAAGGGAGCACGTTGGAGTTAGCCTGAGCATAGAACAGTAGCGTAAGCGTTGAACAACATATAAGCAGACTGTCGGATGAGTCAAGGTTCGAATGGTGAGTCGAACGGATGAATATCCATTTGGTCGGATGGTCATCCGGGCGGATGGTCATCCGAGCGGGTGACCATTTGAACGGATGGCCATTCGAATGAGATGTGGGTGTTTGTATATCATTTTGAAACTTTTGAAGTTTTTGTTGCAGCATTTAAACAATGTAAAGTACAGATGTCAAGTCATCTGGTCGGATGGTCATCCGGACGGATGGCCATTCTATCAGATGGATTTTCGGGTGAGAAGTTTGTAGCTTGAAGTTTGGTCAAATCATTTTGAATAAGAGATAGTACAAAGGACAAGTCACCTGGTCGAATGGTCATGCGATCGGATGGTCATCCGATCGGATGGACACTCGAGCGGCAATATGTTGTTTTGAAACTTTTGTAAATTTTCTAAGTTAATCGGAGACGGCGCGATGACGTGTCAAACAATGGAAACATACCATGGTCCAGCTCAGTCGATCAGATGGGAATCACCCCGTTCGATCAGACTAACTGTCTTTTATGGGGTTTCATGCTCAACCCGTGAATCGGTCATCTCTCCGGTGGAAATTCGTTTTCAGACCGGCTCTCCACTAGAAATGAGTAGAGAGTCTGAATGAGTACAGGTTCCATCGGTTTTGAGTAGAAAACTTGAAGAAATTTGGAGAAGGGTTTGAAAATAGCTGAAAATGTTGAAATCTTGTTGAGATTAGTGTGGAAATCCTTTAGATCTGAACCAATCTTGTTGAGGTGACGTCACACAACCGATTGCATAAGCAACTAAGATGATGTCACCTTCAAGGGCTCCAAATCAGGTGATTTCAAGATGAAAACAATGATTTGATGGAGTAGATGATGTAGAAATGTGTAGTGATGATGGAAGTACAAGATTTTGGGAGAAATACTTACGAAATAGCATTGAATCGAGAGAAAAGTGCCTGAGAATGACCGGGGAGCGAGTTGGTCGAATGGAGCTGTCACATCAGTGAACAGTAGCGTGTACGGGCACTATTTATAGGCTGAGAGAGGGATTAAGGCGGTGGAGAGGAGTGTCGAATGGGCGTCCGGTTGGATGGCCATCCGATCGGATGGTCATCCGGACGGATGTCCATACGGACAGCCGTGATGTGCGAGTTAGTTTTCCAACTTTCTTTTCGTGTGTTAAGCGTTGCGTTGCGTTGCGTTGCGTTTAAGCGAGTAGCGAGTAAGCGTTGCATTGAGATAACCAAATAACATTAAACAAGTAATCACACAATTAACACACATAACATATAAATGCATAAAAGTAAATCTGTGTTTCGAGTTTACATTGAGATTGCGTTGCGATAGCGTTTAGTCTAGCATGCGATGTAACATGCGATAAAATGCGTTAAATAGTAAGCGTTATAAACTACGTTAATTGCGATAACTTCTTTTTGAATAAGCATTGTGAACGCGTTGTAGAATATAGTTTAAAATATCGTTTAAACCCTTTTGCGATAATCGAAATCTCGAGAGTACAAGTCAATTAAGCAAGAAATGATAGATACAGGTAATGACCCAAAAATTCGGGTTGTTACATAAACGTCGTTTAACTAACGTATATCATGGTTTTGACATATAGGTGATTGCAAAATTTCGTGACGGATGGAGATCAAACGAAACGAGGAACCGAACACATCCTAAGATCAAGCTTCCTCTTAGTTTCATTATTTTACGAACCATAATACTTATGAACTATATAAGAGATTTATATTTTTTTGAACATGTTAACGTGCTAAAATGTTAAAGTGTTTTAAACACTTATGAACTCTTAATAACCCCGAAACATTGTATGTACATTTAATAGCATTACTTATATGTAAATGCAAAAGTTTTTATAAATTCTCAGTAATGTAAGTATGGGTCTTACACAGGATCTCCGCCGGTGTCTTACTCAATGCTGGGAAGTTGGTGTGTGCGAAGCGTGATATGTTTATATTTATATTTTGAGCCCATTTTACGCATTAGTCAAGTTTTAAATTTATAAAACACGATATTCTACTAACACTAAACACACACTTGGGCAAGGGCACCCATCGTGAGCATATTATAGCGTTGGTAAGATACCGAGGTCGTCGAAGGAAACAAGAGCTTTTAGTATCGGTTTATCCTCAACGTCTAATCAATCTAATTTTTTGAGAAAAGTTTTGAAACATAAAAATAAAATTAAAAATGCAAAGATAAATAAAATAAAAACAGATAGACAAGATAGAATCACTTGGATCCGACTCATCTTTAATGTATCCTTTGATGATTTTTGCACTTTCAGATTTTTTAAGAGATTATCCTAGTTATAGTAGTAGGCTCCTCTTTTGAAGGTGAAGTTACCCTCAACCCACTGGTTTGAGTCAGCAGGGATACAATCCCAAAGGTTCGGAATTTTGAAAGACAATTAAGTAAGTTATTAATGCGAAAAGTGGTAGGCCCCTCTTTTGAAGGTGACGTTACCTTCGGCTAAGTGGTTTGAGTCAGCAAGGATACAATCCCAAGAAGCCGGTTTAAAGTATTAATAGTAGTTTACATATGAGGGGTTCAGTCTATTCGCACCCCCGCCATCCAATACCAGTGGGTATTGAAGGAGGTCCTAGTAAGCTTGAACCAGGTCCTCGCAAGATCTATACACTGAACGAAGCAAGAACTTTACCAAACCATTCCCCTAACCCCCGATCAAGTAGTCAACATGCCTTTTGTATAGACCGTAAAGTAACCTCAAGACACCACGGAAAAATGATAAGAAAAATTCACCTTCAACAGAAGAAACTAGTTATTAAAGTCATTAATACAAACCCAAATAAAAAGTGCCGAAATATTAAAAATCAAAAGTAATACATAAAAGACTTGTCTTCACCAAGTGATGTAAGGGGCTTAACCAAACATGGCCTTTGATTGGCAAGAACCCTTATAATCAATCTTGGATCCCGAGAGTACTACACACTCTAAAGATGGATGATGGATGATGGTGGTGGGTGTTGGTGTTGTAGTGGTGATGGAGTGGTGGCAAAGTAGGAGAGTAGTGGTTTGCCAAGGGATGTCTTTCAAGTGAACCAAGCACCCCTATTTATAGCTAGTACAGAGCTCTGGCTATGGCCGCCTGTCCAATAGGCACGCCCCGTGGCCAGCCTTTTCTCTTCCTTCATTAATTGCAAGTGTCAGCAGAGGGCCCCACACGACCCCGTGTCTCCTGGGCACGGCCCCGTGGTCAACTCTTATCTGTACTATCAAATTTCTGCGTATCTTTGCATTGACCACGCCCCGTGTTGAGCTGGGCACGCCCCCGTGATGGGTGTGGAAGCTTCTATAGGTTTGTCTTTTATGTAGGACTCTAACCACGCCCCATGCCAAGCTGGGGACGGCCCCGTGGTCAGACTCTGTTGTCTTGTTTTTGCTTCGGGGATGCTGCCGAGGGGTCAGGCATGTCACGTTTATTCCTTCTTTTTGTATTTTTGTTGGTTTTGGCTGCTTATTTGCTCCTTTTGTTCTTTTAAGCTCGTTTGGTCCTGTAAATTCAAAAGGAAGAAAGAAACACACTTTTTTTCCAATATTAGTACTAAAAAAGGGTTAGTTTTATGTCTCATTTGATGTAATTTATATGTTGCATTTTGCACACATCAAATACCTCCACACTTGAATCTTTGTTTGTCCTCAAGCAAAACTCTTTAATATGTGGCTTACACACCCAAATGGAAGTGGTAGAGGAGAAGTTTTGGGCTCATCTTGAGTGTCGGGAATCCAAGATCTTTATTGAGTTTTATTTTTATTATATTTACAATCCTATTCGTCATGATTTATTTGAACAATTTATAAGAAAAATTATTTATTTGGGCATAACATGCCTCTTTAAAATTCCATTTATATACAAGTTCACATACCTCATGGGAGATCACTCAGCACTCTGCCGAAGATGTATTTTTGTGAAACACTCGAGACCGGCATGGAACTTACTTCTACCATATACTTGCCAAGAGATCAAACCTCCTCCTTTTTAACTATAAACATTTGTAAATATCAAGAGGACTTTGGGGAAGGGTTAGGCTTGGGCTAAGGGTAGGTGGTTTTTGGTTAGTGGCTAGTAAAAATGGCGAAAAGCATAAAAAGCGTCGGTCGTCATAAAACCTTTTGTTTTTGTGACTTTTATTCAAACTAAGCACATTCAAACAATATTTCTTTGAGGAACTTGTTTGTTTATTGAAAGACTTTCATTTTTTTATGTCACAAGATAACCGAGCTTTTAACTAAAACAAAAGGGGTTGAAAAGAAAAAAGTTTTGGTGGGTAATGGGTGTTTGTTTTGTGGGTTTTGAAATGAAAAGTTTTAGGCTCAAAGGGGTTAACTAGGGGGATTTTGGGTAGGTGATAAAAAAATGAAAAATAATGGTGTTGAAAGGAAAATGGGTTAGTCCTAATGCCTCCGTCATTTACATACTTGGGTTCAAGTTGGTAAGGACCGGGAATGTATCGTCGTGGCAAGTTCTAGAGTCGTAAGAACCAAGCGGCTATTCACACAAGAAACGAAAAATGAGCATTTAGTTTAAAGATATATGCATGTATGCTCAATAAAGGCTCAAAACTCACTTGTTGTGGGAATGGGTTTATAATGTGATCAAGTATATATAATCAAATTTTAACTAGATTTGTTATGCCTTTTCATAATCTTCTTATTTGGTTCTTTTTATCACGACGCTATCGGTTTTAAATTTGTAAAAATATAACCTTTTTATAACTTGTTATTCCCGAATTAAACCAAGACAAGTAAAAAAAATGAAAATTTTTGAAAAAAATTGGGGTGATCAGCGGTTCCAATAGAGTTTTGTGTAAGGCTTGTTATTTTGACTTTCAAGATTCAAGGTTTTAGCATCCCCCCCCCCCCCCCACACTTAAATTACACATTGTCCTCAATGTGTCCCAAAAATAAATCTTTAGATTGATTCGAATGCGTAAACGGTGATTAAAAACAAGTTTTTATGTTACTGTGCGTCTGGCCACGACCCCGTGGTCAGATCACCAGTATCATATTTTAATAGAAGGCTGGCCATGGGGCGTGTTCAGCGAGCACGGCCCGTGGCCAGTTACCTAAACTGGGACTTTTTCTGCAGAGCCAGGGCACGGGGCATGTTGGGCTGGGCACGGCCCCGTGCTGCACTTGCTGTAATGCTGGAAATGTTGACAGAAGGCTCTGTTTTCGTGCATGGGGTGTGGTTTTAACGTCCCTTTGGCAACCTCCATCTTTCTCGTTTGTTAAACCAATATAACATCATCCAAACAGCACAAAATAACTCAAACCATCATTCATAAAGAGTGCAAGATACATAGTTCCTAAAAATTAAAATTACAAACTAGAAATTAAGATAGATAGGTAGGTCCTAAAATGCAAGAAATTTAAACCATGAAGAAATTATATCCTAGATGTTTTCATGACAAGAACAACAAAAATCCGAAAAATGATTTTTCAGTTTATAAAGGCACTTAGAACTTCAACCCGGAGGGTGCTCCTCAAACATCATTGAGCCACTCCTCAATCTCCCGAGGGAGAAGGAAGACAGGCTCATTGTCCACAACCTCTTGTGGGGGAGGTGCGACATCCACTGGGACCTCGTGTAATGCGTCTAGAGGAGGCTCCGGAGGAATGTTATCCCATCCGGTTGGGTTGACAACTTCTTGTGCCAAGTTCCAATCTTCTTGTGGGAAGATTGGTTCCATGGGTGACATAGCAAGAATGTTCAACCTTTAATGCAAAAGGTTGATCTCTTGAAAGCTACTCTCCAGCCCTACCGTCAAATAGTTGATACGGTCAATGAGGACTTCTTCCACCGATGTCATTTCATCAAGTGCTTCCCTTACTGCACACACGTATCGGACAAGGGTAGCTTCTTCGACAGCCTTCTCCCCCTTCGACTGTTTCTCGAGTGAGCTGAAGATGTTCCACTGTTTTGGCTCGACATTCTGAGAAACAAGGTGAAAATTTCAAAAAGGATGAAATTGAAACTCCTGCCACGGCCCCATGCCCGCTGGGCACGGCCCCATGGTTACACCTCTGCAGGTTTTTGAATCAAGGAATATTATTGTTTTAACTTATTTTCCTGTATTTTGAAACATTTCTGAACATAAATAACTTAAAACAGTGTTGTAAAACTTATTTTTAATAAGATTCCTTGGTTAAAAACCTTGCAAAATATTATAATACAGCATGAAGTTATGAATGTTTCAAGCTTTAATGGAGGTTGAGGAGTTTTGGAGAAGAAGGTAAGTGACAAAAGTGGCAAAGACAAGATGGTTGGTGAGAAACCTTCTTTGGAATATACCTTTTAAGGTATGTATGAAGTTCCCAGCAAATCTTGGTCTTTGGAATGGATCCAAATGTGCAGGAATCATGGTGACTTTATAGAAAACGACAGCACGCTGACCATGGCCCCGTGTCGGTTGGACACGACCCTGTGGTCAGACATGGTTCTGAAAAATTATGTCCGTATTATGAGCACGGGGCGTGTTGGCCTGGACACAACCCCGTGGTCAGATTTGAGGTGGGCACGGGGCGTGTTGACCTGGACACGTCCCCGTGGCTAGAGTATTTATGAAGCGACGTCTAATTTTAAGGTTTTTATTTGGATCGGGCGGTTCCTTACTGGAGGGAACAACACCGAAGTGCCTAAGGTACCTTAATTGCTCTTGGTTTAAACAAGAACGCAAGAGGTTATCGGAAATGGTAAAACCAAATCAAAATACCGGTGGGCGAAACCTACCTTTATTCCCCTTATCCGGGCTCTTGTTAAAGAAGGTATATGTCGAATCGCTCAGGTCTATGAGCGCATCGGTGGGGGCCGATGGAGAGCCCTTCACGGCATAATCGACACAGGGACGACTATCGCTCATGTTTTCACAAGAGGTTGAGGTACTTTTGGTGTCGTCGATGTTGGTAGAATCCGAATGTGACCCCAACAATTCTCCGTTGTCTTGTGATGAATACCTCACGTTCATCTCAAGCTCTATTTCTTTTAATTTTAGGAGAATTATTTCTTCGAGTCGACATAATTCTTCGGAGGTTATGTCGTCTGAAAGAGATGGTTGAGGACATTCGGGCGAGAGATAGTGATCATTTTTACTTTCGCCCATCTTAAGGTGGTTATTGGAAGACGATGGTTCTAAATAATGGGGATCACAATTTAGAAAGAAACATTCTAAATCTTGATGGAATCCACCACATATTTGACACCACTCACCGTAAGAGGAGCGAAAGTAAAAATAATCAATATCACTCATATTTTTGTCAGAAATTACCAACCGTTAGGATCTTATGGTTCTGTTTTCAGCAATTGGGGGTGGACACGGGGGCGTGTTGAGTGGGCACGGCCCCGTGTTCAGCTATTGTCTGACTTAAAACAGAATTGCCAGTCACGATGATGGACACGACCCCGTGTCTGGTTGAGCACGGCCCGTGCTGAAGTCTGCAGAAACTGAAAAATTAAGAAAAATCCTTAAAAAATAGAAAAATAAATAAAAATAATTAGGCCGTTGATTTTAAACTTTCTTAAAATCCTTGTGTCCCCGACAACGGTGCCAAAAACTTGGTGTGTGCGAAGCGTGATATGTTTTTATTTATATTTTGAGCCCATTTTACGCATTAGTCAAATTTTAAATTTATAAAACACGATATTCTACTAACACTAAACAAACACTTGGGCAAGTACACCCATCGTGAGCGTAGTATAGTGTTGGTAAGATACCGAGGTCGTCCAAGGACACAAGAGCTTTTAGTACCGGTTTATCCTCAACGTCTAATCAATCTATTTTTTTTTAGAAAAAGTTTTGAAACATAAAAATAAAAACGAAAAAGGCAAAGATAAATAAAATAAAAACAGATAGACAAGATATAATCACTTGGATCCGACTCGTCTTTAATGTATCCTTTGATGATTTTCGCACTTTCGGACTTTTTAAGAGATTATCTTAGTTATAGTAGTAGGCCCCTCTTTTGAAGGTGACGTTACCCTCAACCCAGTGGTTTGAGTCAGCAGGGATACAATCCTAAAGGGTCGGAATATTGAAAGACAATTAAGTAAGTAATTAATGCGAAAAGTGGTAGGCCCCTCTTTTGAAGGTGACGTTACCCTCGGCTAAGTGGTTTGAGTCAGCAAGGATACAATCCCAAGAAGCCGGTTTAAAGTATTAATAGTAGTTTACATATAAGGGGTTTAAGCTATTCGCACCCCCGCCATCCAATACTAGTGGGCATTGAAGGAGGTCCTAGTAAGCTTGAACCAGGTCCTCGCAAGATCTATACACTGAACAAAGCAAGAACTTTACCAAACCATTCCCCTAACCCCCGACCAGGTAGTCAACATGCCTTTATATAGACCGTAAAGACATGAATGATGCAATCTTTTACTTTATATAGACAGTAAAGTAACCTCAAGGCACCACGGAAAAATGATAAGAAAAATTCACCTTCAACATAAGAAACTAGTTATTAAAGTCATTAATACAAACCCAAATAAAAAGTGCCAAAAGATTAAAAATTGAAAGTAATACATAAAGACTTGTCTTCACCAAGTGATGTAAGAGGCTTAACCAAACATGGATTTTGATTGACAAGAACCCTTACAATCAATCTTGGATCCCGAGACTACTACACACTCTAAAGATGGATGATGGATGATGGTGGTGGGTGTTGGTGTTGTAGTGGTGGTGGAGTGGTGGTAAAGTGGGAGAGTAGTGGTTTGCCAAGGGATGCCTTTCAAGTGAACCAAGCACCCCTATTTATAGCTAGTACAGAGCTCTGGCCACGGCCCCGTGTCCAGCGGGCATGCCCCGTGACCAGCCTTTTCTCTTCCTTCATTAATTACAATTGTCAGCAGAGGGCCCTACACGACCCCGTGTCTCCTGGTGACGGCCCCGTGGTAAACTCTTATCTGTACTATCAAGATTCTGCGTATCTTTGCGTTGACCACGCCCCGTGTAGAGCTGGGCACGCCCCCGTGGTGGGCGTGGAAGCTTCTACAGGTTTGTCTTTTGTGCAGGCCTCTGACCACGCCTCATGCCCAGTTGGGCACGGCCCCGTGGTCAGACTCTGTTGTCTTGTTTTTGCTTTGGGGATGTTGCCGAGGGGTCGGGCATGTCACATTTATTCCTTGTTTTTGTATTTATGTTAGTTTTGGCTGCTTATTTGCTCCTTTTGTTCTTTTAAGCTCGTTTGGTCCTGTAAATTCAAAAGGAAGAAAGAAACACGCTTTTTCCAACATTAGTACTAAAAAAGGGTTAGTTTTACGCCTCATTTGATGTAATTTATATGTGGCATTTTGCACACATCAGAAGTCTGATTAGGTGCAGGGCGAAGAAAAATAAGTTCTTCCTGATGAACTCCTTGGCCTGTCGTACCGACCCTGAGAGTCAGTATGATCACTTCCTTGGAATCTTCTGCTCTTGCTTCTTATCTTGTCGCCGCGACGGTCTGTATCCTTAATTCCATTGAAGGAATCTTTTTTTATTAGCAGCGTGACTCGCCACTATGGACTTTTCCTAGCGCTCCTTAATTCCCTTGAAGGAATCTTTCTTTTTATTAGCAGCGTGACTCGCCACTATGGACTTTTCCTAGCGCTCCTTAATTCCCTTGAAGGAATCTTTTTTTTTATTAGCAGCGTGACTCGCCACTATGGACTTTTCCTAGCGCTCCTTAATTCCCTTGAAGGAATCTTTCTTTTTATTAGCAACGTGACTCGCCACTATGGACTTTTCCTAGCGCACGTACAACACCTTGGTAATCCTCATGATCTCTTCTATAGTAGTGAAAACGTCGTTTTTATCATAAAGCTTTCTAAGTAATTTGTCATCATTTACACCGTGTAGAAAAGCTCCACACGTTAAGTCCTGCATAAGACCCGGAATTGCTATTCTCCCCTTATTGAACCTTGTAAGGAAGTTTTCTACTATTTCGTTCTCCCAACATCGTATACGCAAGACCTCATTTCAATCTTTTGTAGGACATCGCTGCTGACTGAACTGTCGGTTGAATTTCATCACCAACTCATTGAAACTATCTATTCCTCCAATTAGGAGGCTTTCCCACCAGACCCGAGCAGCTCCACAAAAGTTTGAACAAACATTTTACTCCATAAAGGCATAGGCCATAAGGTCACCCCCCTGCGCTTCGGAAAAGTTTTATGTGATCATCAGGGTCACTGGTTCCATCATATTTGCCTACGGTTGGGGGCATATTTGGCTTTTCTTTGATCGGCGCTTCAGCTATCCGCCTAATAAACTTGGACCTATATGTAACATCTGTCGTTTTATCTGGCTTCGTCAAATCTTGACTTCACTTGCAACCGTGGTTGCTGTTTGGGTAATCGGTGATTGTTCGATTTGGATATAGTTGAGACACTGCCTCACGATAGAGGCATTGCCCTGGGACAGACCCGCTATAGTGGTGTTAGCTATCGTTAGAACTCGTCTGTCACACCCCGACCGTGTAAAACAACAAACCGCGACGGAAACGTCGGGGAGTGGAGCGACAGAATTATTGTTTCACAACACATGGAAATTAAAATTTGGTTTTTTTATTAAACTGATTACATTGTCTTAAAACGAAGGAAACATAACATAAGTTAAACTATTCTTGCATCTTTTATATCACTAAGGCCCAAGTCCGCCGAAGTGTGTCACGATCCATATCATGCATTAGCTCCTGAAAACACATGTGAAAATAGATACGTCAGCATAAAAATGCCTGTGAGATACACAGGTTTTGATGATGTAGGATTCATGACTTGTAAGTTAAAAGAAATGTTCAACAAAAAGTAGTCATGAACCTTATAAAAATGTTTTCTTTTATAAATCATTCAAAAATCGATAAGAAAACCAGATGATATAAAAGAATAAATAACCAAGTAAAAATGAGTTTGTATAAAATATGTCGTTTGTAAAACAATGTCTTGTGAAAATATGTCATTTGTATAAAATGTATCATGTCTTTGTCGAAAAGATTTAGACAACGCCACGATATGTAATATCATAAAAACACTTATATATAGGAAGTACCAGTGGCGTATCCACCATGATTTTATCATATTACACACGTCTCATTATATAAATCACTTATCAATAATCACCAAAATGTTTTGTTTAAACCAATGTCAAGATGTTTATGTGTAAACAATGTCCAAGTATCAAATGTAAATCATGTCATGTATAATCAAATGTAATGTATGGCAAGTAAAAAGTATTTACTCTAACCATATGTAAAATGTCAATGTGTAACCAAATCTCATGTATGGTGAATAAAAAGTATTTACTCAATCCCATAGGTATATGTCAATGTATAATTAAATGTTATGTAAAACCAAATGTTATGTACAAAACAATGTTTTTGAATAAACCATAGTTTAGATCAAAAGATATGTTTTGCAAAATCAATGCTTTACTGATACAAACATTTATGAGTAATGTTTATCGCATACATTCAAGCCTTGCGACTGTCAGACAAACCTTAAAAAAATAAAGGTTTATCAATTATGTATATCGGATTCTGTCATTTCTTACGTCCAAACAAACCTAGGATTCCAGGAATGCGAGTTGTCAATTCCTATAGTACCACTACAAACTACCGAGCAGCGTGATCAGTGTTAATGAATGTATTTTTGTCCCGTTAAACAAACCAAATGTCATACCAAATGTAAGCATGTTATGTGAAAACAATGTACTAAGTATGCTAAGTAAATATATGAAGCAGAAATGTCATGTAAATCAATGTGCTAGCATGCTCAGTAAACATACATAGCAGAAATATAATGCAAATCAATGTGCCCATATGCTAAGTAAACATATGAAGCAAAAGTGTTTATGAAATCAATGTGCTAGCATGCTCAGTCAACATACATAGCAAAGCGTCAATGAAATCATGTACAATATGCGTACTAATGAACATAGCAAGTATGTGTCATGAAAGCACGAAAAGCACGAAAGTAACAAGTAGGCACATGTGTATCACCCCAAAATATTTGAAAGCGGTAAAAGAGGGGACTATGTACTCACTTGATATTGCTTAGTAGTCTTGAAATAACAACCAAATAACGCTTGAAAGATCACGGAATAAAACCGCACCTAATATAGGTAACTATGTTAATAAACCGGACCTAAATCGGAAGATCAGATAGAATGAGGTTTTGTAAACCTAATGAGTATTGGAACTCATATGATATGGTTTAACAAAACCTACATACTAAGTCGGAACCTATCCAAAGTGCTTATGACCCGTTCCGACTCGTTATGGTAGTTTACGCTACTTTAACGTGTCGTTCGCGCAAAAGCGCGTTCGGACCGCCTAACTATGTGACAACTCGAGTTTCCAAGATTCCATCTTCGCACTATTTCATGTTAATTGTTTTGATTATTCTTGACACGACTTGTTTGTTTCACAACTGTACACGTTGTAATATGTTAAATCGTACTGTGAGGGTTATGTTTTAAAGGTGGTGTGCATTATATTTGAAGTGAAGGTTAGAATTATTTTTAGAATTACTATTTTGTTGTTTAATTAAATCATGCCAAACATACCCTACCCCACGAAATCACACCTAGCCGAAAACACTAGAGTGTTTTCATCCAGGAGCTTGTCAGCGAAAACCAATGGGCTTCGGCCCAGTAGCGTTTAGTTACATGTGTTATTCTTAAACTTCACGCGATAACCAGTAGAAACCCTAATCACTTCTCAACTCCTCTCTCGTTCTCCTTTGAAACCTGACGGCAACCCTCCTCCCAACCGAAGCCAGATCACTTCTGTTTGATCTTTCTTTGTGCGGTTAGTGAATTACACATTTAGTTTGTTTTCTGTGGTGGACATATAGTGGTGTTGTAAACATGCTCTTGTTTGTGTTGCGTATGATATATTGAATTCATAATCTTATGCAAATCTGGATGTCGGTCTAGAGTTTTGACATTATTGAGTATTGGGATTTGCTTTGTCTTGTTTCTGTTTGGCCTGGTGTTGTGACTGTTTAGATTGGTTCATCGATTACACCTCTGTTGTTATCTAAATCAAATAGATCATATATGGTATTCTATAATCTAGGGTGCATGCTAGTGTTGTGATGATTCTGGTTTTATGATGATTGAGTCAAGGATTGTTGTAGCTGATGTATCTGTTAAGCGATCAATAGGGTTTCTGATTTCGTTGTGTAACTGTTATTGTGGATGATGGTGTTGTACCGACGAAAACCCTGTGTCAACACAGACACAGTCGACGAAAACACATCAATGACGAAAACACTATGAGTGTTTTCGTCGCCTTGGTGATTTCGGCTCCAAAGGGGTTTTCGCCAAAGTTGTCTTGCAGCATGTGGCTTTCGTTGAAGGGTTCCAGTTATTAATTCTGTTAGTTTAGTTAATCTTGTTAGTCTATTAACTCTGTTGAACTAAGACTGTTAACTTTGTCATGTATGCTAACTCTGTGATGCTGATTAACCCTGTTATGTATTTAACGTTGTTAAGATAACCATGAAAACTCCGTTAAGCCTGTTACTGCACTAGTATGTTGAATCTGTTGGCTAGTTAACTTGGTTAGTGTGTTAACTCTGTTAAAATATGTTACTCTGTTAAGCATGATAAATTAGTTAAGGAACTTGCATGTAACTTGGAATCTTGTATAAATTGACTAACTGTTTAAGTGTACATGAGGTTAACTGCCAAACACACTCCGTGATATTGATTGCATGTGAAATCTATTACCAACATGAACTGACTGTGTATACATGCATACTCTAGGCTTTGATTGATTGTTTGCGAGCACATATTTTAGCATACCGAGCACACCAAGGTGAGTTCACACTCTTACCAAGGCATGGGATTCCCGGGGTTGGGAATGGGATTGAATGATTACTTGTACTTACATCACTACTGAAATACGTACCACTGACCTCGTTAGGTGTTGGACACCTATAGATACAGCTAGACTAGTAAAACATGGGAAGCCCCCACTAATCTTCGCACACATGTCTGTGAGACCGCGATACGAATACTAATCTTCGCAAACATGTCTAGGAGACCGCGATACAAATGCAAATCTTCGCAAACATGTCTGTGAGACCGCGATACGAATACTAATCTTCGCAAACATGTTTGGGAGACCCCGATACAAATACAAATACAGCTAGTCTAGGATACATGGGAAACCCCCACTAACCTTCGCACACATGTCTGGGAGACCGCGATACGAATTAATACGATACCTGGTACAAGCGAACAAATGATTTACGAACGAATACTATAACTAAACAACCAACTGTGAACTCGCTCAACTTTGTTGTTGACTCGTTGTTACATGACTTGCAGGTCGTTAGGTACTCATGGAGCTTGCACGGGGAGGCACAGTCGTTGTGGGACATGGATCGTGGATGCCATGTTAAACGTTTATGACATTTCAAACTTATTACTTATGTTGGGTTTTTCATTTATGCTTCCGCTAAACATTGATACTATACCTTTGTTTTGAACACCTTTCATATTGGTTGGTTGAATTGCATTTACTAGTTACATTGTTCAATATGATTGGTGGCTTGATCCTGGTCAGTCACTCCTCCATGCGGTGATACTCCGCGTGTGGATTTTGGGGTGTGACAGATTGGTATCAGACCCATTGGTTATAGTGAACTTTGTTTTAATAAGGGAAAAAGTTTTGTTAAAACCAGACTATAACCTGAACAGTGCTCAATGATCCACAACGACGCTTCGCTCCACGTGCAAGACTCGACATTCTAGGTGATATGATTTATGTTACATTGCCTACTTGCTAGATTACATAGAACTTTGCTCACGGTATGCTTAGAAAAACGTAACAACTGTTGTTTGGAAACACTTATGTGCTCACTCTCTTCTGTCATCGCACTTTCGCGAACCTTTCTCCCTCATGTTTCCTTTGATATGAAAATCATGAGTGGACGCGTTAACCTAACTCAAGCCCGGTTAGCGGCTTTGATCACCGAACAAGTTACTGCAGCACTCGCAGCTGCCCAGGCAGGAGGTATAGCCTGCCATCACCACTTACTCTAGGATCTTTAGATCCTACTCTCGTAAACCAACACTCGTGCTTAAGTATGTTTACTCTTACGCACACGACAGGTCAACACGCTCAGCCACCTGTGTGCACGTTCAAAACTTTCATGGACTGTTGTCCTAGTACTTTTAGTGGCACTGAAGGGGCCGTTGGACTCCTCCACTGGTTCGAGAAGCTCGAATCGGTCTTCGAAATGTGTGAATGCCCTGAGGCTCGTAGGGTGAAGTACGCCACTGGTACTCTCGAAGGCACTGCGCTAACTTGGTGGAACGCGCAAGTTCAGATGTTGGAGCTGGCGGCTGCTAATCCCACCCCATGGAATGATTTTTAAGGAACTGATCAAACGTGAATACTGTAGTCGTGATGACCTCCACAAGCTGGAAGTGGAATTCTTTAACTTGAAGATGACAGGGTCAGAGATAGAAGCGTACACGAAACGATCCAACGAACTGGCAGTGTTATGTCCAACTATGGTGGATCCTCCCATCAAACGCTTTGAGCTGTACCTCAAAGGCTTAGTACCAGAGATTCAAAGTCATGTGACTTTTGCCAACCTTGCTACCATCTAGGATGTTACTCGTCTTGCTCATCGTCTCACAGACCAGGCAGTGGAACAGAACAGACTGCCTAAGCGTATAAGTGCTACTGCTACTACTACTACTACTACTCCGAGTGACAATAAACGAAAGTGGGATGGAACCTCCAGCAAGGGTTCGACTTCGGTTCAGTCCCAGGCACAGCAGCGAAAGATCGATGACTACCAGAGTCCTGGTCAGCAATCTTCTGGTAGTCAAGGGCAGGGTGGATATCGAGGAAATCACCCAAAGTGCAATAAATGCAACAGACACCACAGTGGTCAGTACAACAGGGGTCGTTGCCAGAGGTGTCTCAAGATGGGTCATGAAGCTAAGGATTGCAGGAGCTCGCGACATGCGAATCAGAACCAACAACAACAACCACCCGCTCCACAGAACCAGCAGCGACAGCGAGGTAACAGGGGATGTTTTCAGTGTGGTGCTGAAGGCCACTTCAAACGGGACTGCCCCCAGTTAAATCAAAATCCGAACAACAACAACAACAACAACAACAACAATCAGGGCAACGAGAATAACAAAGGGGGTAATAACGACGACAATGGTGCCAGGGGTCGAGTGTTCGTGATTGGTCAGGGTGATGCTAGGAATGACCCCAACGTTGTGATGGTTTCGACATCGTCATTGGGATGGATTGGTTATCCCAACAACAAGCAGAGATCCTATGCAAAGAGAAGATTGTTCGTATTCCCCGTTCTGGCAGAGAACCTCTCGAAATTTAAGGCGACAAGAGTGGCGCTGTAGTGGGCATCATCTCCTTCCTTAAGGCCCAGAAGTGTTTATGAAAGGGCCACACTGCTATTTTAGCACCTATTACTGACGCATCTACAAAAGAGAAGAGAATAGAGGATATCCCAGTAGTACGCGATTTTCCTCAGGTGTTTCCTGAAGATTTACCTGGGCTACCGCCTCATCACCAGGTCGAATTTCAAATCGAGCTAGCTCCTGGAGCAGCACCCATAGCTCGAGCACCTTGTCGCTTAGCTCCAACCAAACTGGAAGAACTGTCCAAACAATTGCAAGAACTCTTGGATAAAGGTTTCATTCGTCCTAGCTCTTCGCCCTAGGGAGCTCCCGTGTTATTTGTGAAAAAGAAAGACAGTACCTTCCGCATGTGCATAGATTACTGCGAACTGAACAAGGTGACCGTGAAGAATCGCTATCCTCTCCCACGCATTAACGACTTGTTCGATCAGCTGCAAGGGTCGAGCTACTATTCAAAGATTGATCTGAGGTCAGGTTACCATCAACTGAGAGTCCGGGACGAGGACGTCTCCAAAACAGCATTCAGAACACGCTACGGCCATTTCGAGTTTCTGGTCATGCCATTCGGGCTAACGAACGCACCTGCAGTCTTCATGGATCTTATGAACAGAGTGTGCAAGCCTTACCTTGACAAGTTCGTTATTGTTTTCATCGACGACATCCTGATCTATTCGAAGAGTCAGGAGGAACACGAGCAACATCTGTGGCTTATTTTGGAACTCCTTCGAACTGAACAGTTGTACGCCAAGTTCTCGAAATGCGACTTCTGGCTTCGTGAAGTTCATTTCCTAGGCCACGTAGTAAACAAGGATGGAATTCATGTTGATCCATCGAAAGTTTATTCGATCAGGAACTGGCCCGCACCGCGTACACCAACAGAAATCCGCCAATTTTTGGATTTGGCGGGCTACTACAGAAGGTTCATCAAAGAATTCTCAAAGATTGCACAACCCCTCACCTCACTAACTCAGAAAGGCGTTATCTATCGTTGGAGAAATGCACAGGAATCAGCATTTCAGCACTTAAAGGATAGACTTTGTAGCGCACCTATTCTCTCATTGCCAGAGGGCACATATGATTTTGTGGTCTACTGCGACGCATCTATTCAGGGTCTTGGATGTGTGTTGATGCAACGGGATAAATTCATTGCTTATGCTTCGCGCCAACTTAAGATTCACGAACGGAATTACACTACACACGATTTAGAGCTGGGAGCTGTTGTTTTTGCGCTCAAGATATGGCGACATTACCTGTACGATACCAAGTGCACCATCTACACCGATCACAGGAGTCTCGAGCATATCTTCAAGCAGAAAGAGTTGAACATGCGTCAGCGTCGATGGGTTGAGCTTTTAAACGATTACGAATGTGCTATAAAGTACCATCCAGGCAAAGCCAATGTGGTGGCCGATGCCCTCAGTCGAAAGGATACTACACCTAGGCGTGTACGGGCGTTGAAACTCACTATTCAGTCTAGTCTTCCTTCTCAGATACGAGATGCTCAGGTAGCCCTACGCGGTTCAAGGCAACGGTTGGAACAAAAGGCAGACGGCGCCTACTATGTAACGGGACGCATCTGGGTCCCACTCTATGGCAACTTACGCGAGCTTGTAATGGATGAAGCTCATAAGTCTCGCTACTCAGTACATCCTGGTTCGGGTAAGATGTACCACGATTTGAAAACTACATATTGGTGGCCTAGCATGGAAGCTCATATAGCAACTTACGTTAGCAAGTGTTTGACTTGTGCGAGAGTCAAGACTGAATATCAGAAACCATAGGGCCTACTCCAACAACCAGAGATACCACAATGGAAATGGGAGCAAATTTCCATGGATTTTGTTACTGGCCTGCCTAGATCCCAACGTGGGAATGATACTATTTGGGTGATCGTGGATCGACTCACAAAGTCTGCACACTTCTTAGCTATCAAGGAAACGGATAAGTTCTCCATTCTAGCAGACATCTATCTTAAGGAAGTGGTTTCGAGGCACGGGGTGCCAACCTCTATTATTTCCGATCGTGATGCACGTTTCACTTCAGAACTTTAGCAAGCGATGCACAAATCCTTTGGCTCACGATTAGACATGAGCACAACTTATCACCCTCAGACGGATGGGCAGTCTGAGCGCACTATTCAAACTTTAGAAGACATGCTTCGGGCATGTGTAATTGATTTTGGAAACGGCTGGGAGAAACACCTTCCATTGGTGGAGTTTTCATATAACAACAGTTACCACACCAGCATTTAAGCCGCTCCATTCTAGGCATTATACGGGCGTAAATGCCGATCACCTCTTTGTTGGGCAGAGGTGGGTGATAGTCAGATCACAGGTCCAGAACTTGTAATAGAAGCAACAGAAAGGATTGCACAGATAAGACAACGCATGGCGGCAGCTCGCGACCGTCAGAAAGCCTACGCAAACAAGCGCCGGAAACCTCTAGAATTCCAGGTCGGGGACCGGGTTCTACTGAAAGTTTCACCCTGGAAGGGTGTGGTTCGTTTTGGAAAACGGGGCAAGTTCAATCCGCGATATGTCGGACCATTTGAAATCATTGAGAAGATAGGCAAAGTAGCCTACAAACTAAATCTGCCCGCAGAACTCAGTGCAGTTCACAACGTTTTTCACGTGTCGAATCAAAAGAAGTGTCTGTCAGATGAGACCCTCATAGTTCCTTTGAAGGAGCTCACTATCGACGATCAGTTACGATTCGTCGAGGAACCAGTTGAAATCACGGACCGGGATGTTAAGGTCCTCAAGCACACCAAAATACCTCTTGTTCGAGTTCGTTGGAACTCCCGTCGTGGCCCAGAGTTTACCTGGGAACGAGAAGACCAAATGAAACTCAAGTATCCCCAGTTGTTCGGAAACAGTGCAACCACTACTGAGGCTAAAGCTACTACAGAATTTCGGGACGAAATTCCAAATCAACGGGGGGATAATGTGACACCCCAGGAAAACCAGTAAACTACACAACACAACTAGCTTCTTCAGTAACCACGTGCTAAATTTCGGGACGAAATTTCTTTCAAGTTGGGGATAATATGACAACTCGAGTTTCCAAGATTCCATCTTCGCACTACTGCACGTTAATTGTTTTGATTGTTGTTGACACGACTTGTTTGTTTCACAACTGTACACGTTGTAATATGTTAAATCGTACTGTGAGGGATATGTTTTAAAGGTGGTGTGCATTATATTTGAAGTGAAGGTTAGTATTATATTTAGAATTACTATTTTGTTGTTTAATTAAATCATGCCAAACATAACCTACCCCATGAAATCACACCTAGCCGAAAACACTAGAGTGTTTTCGTCCAGGAGCTTGTCAGCGAAAACCAATGGGCTTCGGCCCAGTAGCGTTTAGTTACATGTGTTATTCTTAAACTTCACGCGATAACTAGCAGAAACCCTAATCATTTCTCAACTCCTCTCTCGTTCTCCTTTGAAACCTGACGGCAACCCTCCTCCCAACCGAAGCCAGATCACTTCTGTTTGATCTTTCTTTGTGCGGTTAGTGAATTACACATTTAGTTTGTTTTCTGTGGTGGACATATAGTGGTGTTGTAAACATGCTCTTGTTTGTGTTGCATATGATATATTGAATTCATAATCTCATGCAAATCTGGATGTCGGTCTAGAGTTTTGACATTATTGAGTATTGGGATTTGCTTTGTCTTGTTTCTGTTTGGCCTGGTGTTGTGACTGTTTAGATTGGTTCATCGATTACACCTCTGTTGTTATCTAAATCAAATAGATCATATATGGTATTCTATAATCTAGGGTGCATGCTAGTGTTGTGATGATTCTGGTTTTATGATGATTGAGTCAAGGATTGTTGTAGCTGATGTATCTGTTAAGCGATCAATAGGGTTTCTGATTTCGTTGTGTAACTGTTATTGTGGATGATGGTGTTGTACCGACGAAAACCCTGTGTCAACACAGACACAGTCGACGAAAACACATCAATGACGAAAACACTATGAGTGTTTTCGTCGCCTTGGTGATTTCGGCTCCAAAGGGGTTTTCGCCAAAGTTGTCTTGCAGCATGTGGTTTTCATTGAAGGGTTCCAGTTATTAATTCTGTTAGTTCAGTTAATCTTGTTAGTCTATTAACTCTGTTGAACTAAGACTGTTAACTTTGTCATGTATGCTAACTCTGTGATGCTGATTAACCCTGTTATGTATTTAACATTGTTAAGATAACCATGAAAACTCCGTTAAGCCTGTTACTGCACTAGTATGTTGAATATGTTGGCTAGTTAACTTGGTTAGTGTGTTAACTCTGTTAAAATATGTTACTCTGTTAAGCATGATAAATTAGTTAAGGAACTTGCATGTAACTTGGAATCTTGTATAAATTGACTAACTGTTTATGTGTACATGAGGTTAACTGCCAAACACACTCCGTGATATTGATTGCATGTGAAATCTATTACCAACATGAACTGACTGTGTATACATGCATACTCTAGGCTTTGATTGATTGTTTGCGAGCACATAGTTTAGCATACCGAGCAAACCAATGTGAGTTCACACTCTTACCAAGGCATGGGATTCCCGGGGTTGGGAATGGGATTGAATGATTACTTGTACTTACATCACTACTGAAATACGTACCACTGCCTCGTTAGGTGTAGGAAACCTATAGATACAGCTAGACTAGTAAAACATGGGAAGCCCCCACTAATCTTCGCACACATGTCTGTGAGACCGCGATACGAATACTAATCTTCGCAAACATGTCTGGGAGACCGCGATACAAATGCAAATCTTCGCAAACATGTCTGTGAGACCGCGATACGAATACTAATCTTCGCAAACATGTCTGGGAGACCGCGATACAAATATAAATATAGCTAGTCTAGGATACATGGGAAACCCCCACTAACCTTCGCACACATGTCTGGGAGACCGCGATACGAATTAATACGATACCTGGTACAAGCGAACAAATGATTTACGAACGAATACTATAACTAAACAACCAACTGTGAACTCGCTCAACTTTGTTGTTGACTCGTTGTTACATGCCTTGCAGGTCGTTAGGTACTCATGGAGCTTGCACGGGGAGGCACAGTCGTTGTGGGACATGGATCGTGGATGCCATGTTAAACGTTTATGACATTTCAAACTTATTACTTATGTTGGGTTTTTCATTTATGCTTCCGCTAAACATTGATATTATACCTTTGTTTTGAACACCTTTCATATTGGTTGGTTGAATTACATTTACTAATTACATTGTTCAATATGATTGGTGGCTTGATCCTGGTCAGTCACGCCTCCAAGCGGTGATACTCCGCGTGTGGATTTTGGGGGTGTGACAAACTAGTCCTATGACAAGTATTATATGCTATCATGTCTAATAACATTGCATAATCAGTTTAGATGTCAAAATTTAGGTTACATATGCTTAAAATGAAATTATGCGAAAAAGGGCATTTTGGTCATTTTCCTAAGGCATATAAACTACCTATCATACAACTAACTAAATGAAGTGACGATAAGGTATAACCTCGGAAGGTTATTCCCTATACAACTATGGTCACAAAATATGTTTGGTCGGATCCTAACGATCGACCAAACGGGTTGGGTTCGAAAGTCTAAGCGATTGTTTAGACCGCTTAACTTACGACCTTTAATAAGCACTAGATTAAAAGTGACGAGTTAAACATGTTAAAACATGTTTAACTAAGTTAGAAAACAGGTTTGATATCAAAACAAAGTGTTTTGATACCCGAAAATAGCTTCGTTTCAAAATACGCATAAATACGTATTTTGACCGAAACTTTGACTCGTCACTACGCCTAATCAACGTGGTAATCAATAGGTATAGTCACAAGGGACTATAACCATCGTGATTACGCTCACGTTGCAAAGTTCAAACGAACTTTGTGTTGACCAAGCATGGTCAAAGCAGAAAGTCAAACACTATTTGACTTTCATGCTTGAAATGCATAACCAAGCATGAAATAAACTTACAAGAGGTCCAAGCTAGGAATATGAACTCAATAATGCTCAGGTAGGTGGTCTTCAACTACGTGAATACCTCCACTTAGAGCAGATGAGATCAAATGAGCATGGAACAATGTTGAAAAGCTTGGGTATTTATAGATTTCAAGAATCAATTGGATCATTCCAAGTGTTTTTGAGTGAATCAAGGCTTGATCCTAGCCCTACACATGTTGCCCATTGTTTAGAATACTAGGGGAGCACAAAAACAAGCCCATAGTATGTTAAAACAATGTTTAAAAACCATGGCAGCAGCTGTATTGAGTGAAAACAAGTTTTCTGCCCAGATAGGGGCTGTCGCGCCCCGCGTAAGACTCAGCCAGGTCTTACGCGCCCCGCGACCGAGTACAGATTCAGAAACAGTTTCATATTTTACAGTTTCAGTCCCTGCATGTTCATAAGCTGATTTTTGACACGTTTAAGCCCCGTTAACCCATTTTCAAGGCTCAATAATGATGTCAAAGTATATGGAACATGAAATATGCTTGAAAACATCTCGGATGTCGGTTCATTTGGTCGTACGGTCACGTTATTCGGCTAATTACGACGAAACACGAACGGACGCGAAAAACGATCCAAATTACGCGACGAATGGTATTTTAGCATTCCAATCACTAAAATAAAATATTTTAATAATTAAAAAAATTTTTGGATGTCCGGATGTGTTCAGAACGTAAGATATGCGCGTAAACGCAAACTTATGCAGTTTTTGACGCTTTTAGTCCCTATTGATCAAATAACTTTATTTTCGCATACCGAACCCCTCAAAGCCTATTTCTAAGCTATGTAAAGGATATTTATGGTATGTTTAACTTATGATCATGTTCTGGAATGTTCGTTTCTATATGAATAGGCAGACTTTTGCAGTTTGTCGCAAATAGTCCCTGCGATCGAATAAACTTGTTTTTGCCATACCAAACCCTTTAAAACTTATTTCTAAGTTATGTAAAGGTTATTTAAGGTTTGTTAAGATTATGTTGATGTTTCAGAGTGTTTTTCGCGTTAAACTGAATACGTTTACGCATTAGTTTGCGTATAACTTTCCAGAAAGCGATATAGAGTTTGAAATCGAACAAAAATCATAACGTGCAAGATGTCATACATAAATAAACAAATATTAGGATCAAATCACATTATTTTATTGATAATTGAACTATTCAGAGTTTATACAATGATTACACAAGCACAGATGTCATAGTCTCCCCTACTTTAGGAAATTTCGTCCCGAAATTTATTTAGAGGAAACTTGTGAGAATAGATGTGGATATTTCTCCTTCATTTGATCTTCACGTTCCCAAGTAAATTCTGGTCCATGTTTAGATTCCCAGCGAACTTTGACGATAGGTATGCGCTTGCGTTTTTGCTTCTTGACTTCACGATCCATTATTTCCACAGGCTTCTCAACAAAGTGCATCGTGTCATCAACACGAATTTCATCAAGTGGTATGTGGAGGTTCTCATCAGCTAAACATTTCTTGAGATTGGACACGTGAAAGGTTGGATGAACATTTCCAAGTTCAGGAGGTAATTCTAATCTGTAGGCTACCTTTCCGATTCTGCCGGCGATCTTGAATGGTCTAACATATCTCGGTGCAAGTTTTCCTTTCTTTCCAAATATGATTACACCTTTCCAAGGTGAAACCTTGAGTAGGTCGTGATCACCGACTTGAAATTCCAAGGGCTTGCGTCGTCTATCCGCGTAACTCTTTTGACGGCTTCGAGCTGTCTGAAGGTTATTGCGAACTTTCTTGATTTTATCTTTAGTCTCTAGAATGAGCTCAGGTCCAGTAAGCTGAGCTTCACCGATCTCATTCCAGCAGACTGGTGAATGACATTTTCGACCGTATAAAGCCTCGAAAGAAGCCATGTTGATGCTAGAGTGATAACTATTGTTGTAGGAGAATTCAATAAACGGAAGATACAAATCCCAACTACCACCAAAATCGATCACACAAGCTCTAAGCATATCCTCCAATGTCGGGATTGTTCTTTCAGATTGACCATTCGTTTGAGGATGATAAGCTGTGCTCAAATTAAGTTGGGTTCCCATAGCAGATTGCATGGTTCTCCAAAAGTGAGACGAGAATCGAGCATCTCTGTCAGATATAATGTTCAAAAGAACACCATGTCAGGATACAATCTCATCCACATAGATTTTAGCAAGTTTGTCAGCAGATAGATCCTCACAGATTGGCAAGAAATGTGCTGACTTTGTAAGACGATCAACAACTACCCAAATAGCATCATGACCTTTCTTAGTGCGTGGCAACTTGGTAATAAGATCCATAGCAATGTTTTCCCATTTCCAAACTGGTATCTCTGGTCGCTCCAATAATCCAGAGGGATGTTGATGTTCAGCCTTAACTTTGAGACTAGTAAGGCATTTGGATACATACAAGGCAATGTATTTCTTCATACCCGGCCACCAGTACTGGGTTCGAAGATCCTTATACATTTTGTCTGCACCAGGATGAATAGAATAACGAGACTTATGAGCTTCATCCATTAGCAAGGTGCGAAGATTGTCTTGACTTGGGACCCACAAACGGTCCATGAAATAATACAATCCATTATCTTTCAGTTCAAGATCAGGCTTAATATGATATGGTAATTCCTTACCCATCAAGTCTTGTGAAACACAATTATGTTGAGCCTGAGAAATGCGGTTTTGAATATCAGATCGAACCTGAACATAGTGAAGCTTGACACGTTCTTTACGACTCAATGCGTCAGCCACAACATTCGCCTTACCAGGATGGTAGCGAATTTCGCAATCGTAGTCGTTTGGAAGTTCAACCCGACGTCGTTGCCACATATTTAGTTCTTTCTGATTGAAAATATGCTGAAGACTTTTGTGGTCACTGAAAACAACACATTTTGTACCGTAAAGGTAGTGTCTCCAGATTTTGAGAGCAAAAACTACGGCACCCAACTCAAGATCATGAGTCGTGTAGTTCTTCTTGTGTATCTTCAACTTTCTTAATCCGTACGCTATGACTTTTTTCCTTTGCATGAGAACACAGCCAAGGCCCAAGTTGGATGCATCACAATACACGACAAAATCATCGTTTCCCTCAGGTAAAGATAGAATAGGTGCATCACAAAGTTTCTGTTTCAAGGTCTGAAATGCTTCTTACTGTTTGGATCCCCACTCAAAAGGTTTATTCTTCTGAGTTAAAGCAGTGAGAGGAACCGCAATCTTAGAGAAGTTTTCAATAAAATGGCGGTAATAACCCGTAAGACCAATAAATGAACAAACCTCAGTAGGAGTAGTAGGTGTATCCCAATCCTTAATCGCACTGATTTTGGCGGGATCTACATGAATACCTTGTTCGTTGACGATGTGTCCCAAAAATTGAACTTCCTTAAGCCAAAATCCGCACTTGGAGAATTTAGCGAAAAGTTGTTCTTTCTTCAGGAGTTCCATAGTAAGACTGAGATGTTGTTCATGATCGGCTCGCGTCTTAGAATAGATCAAAATGTCATCAATGAAAACAATGATGAACTTATCCAAATAAGGCTTACAAACCCTATTCATCAAGTCCATGAAAATAGTAGGAGCATTAGTCAAACCAAAGGGCATAACAGTGAACTCATAGTGACCATATCTTGTTTGGAATGCAGTCTTGGGAATATCTTCTTCAAGCACTCGAAGTTGATGATACCCAGAACGCAGATCAATCTTTGAAAAGCAAGTAGCACCCTGTAACTGATCAAAGAGATCATCAATGCGAGGTAGGGGATATCGATTCTTGATGGTAAGCTTGTTAAGCTCACGATAATCAATACACATCCTGAAAGATCCATCTTTCTTTTTAACGAAAAGAATGGGAGCACCCCATGGTGAAAAGCTAGGATGAATGAACCCTTTGTCAGAAAGCTCCTGAAGCTGTTTAGACAATTCTTGCATCTCAGACGGTGTAAGACGATAAGGTGATTTAGCAATAGGATTAGCACCAGGTACAAGATCAATATGGAACTCAACTTGGCGTGTTGGGGGTAAACCAGGTAATTCTTCAGGAAAAACTTCAGGATAATCCCGAACAACAGGGATATCTTAGATAGACTTACCTTTGCCTTTCTCCTCTACGACTTGTGCCAAGAAGGCCACATAGTTCTTTCGTAAGTACTTTTGAGCTTTAATACACGTCATGAGTTTAAGACTACTAGCAGGTTTCTCACCACGAACCTCTAAGATCTCACCAGTCGAAAGCGGTACACGAACAATCTTCTCAAAACAAACTACCTCAGCGTGGTACTTGGCTAACCAATCCATTCCCACTATGACATCGAAACTTCCAAGTTGCATTGGCATGAGGTCAATAGGAAAAAGATGGTTATTAAGGTTCAACGGGAAATTTCGAAGAACGGAATCGAGTACAATGGGTTCACCACTAGCTACCTCTACTGTCAAGGGCTTTCCTAGTTTTATTCTAGTCATGGAAAGCAACGGCTCAAAAGATAATGACACAAAACTCTTATTGGCACCCGAATCAAAAAGAACATAAGCAGGCTGATTATTAACAAAGAACGTAGCATTTACCACCTCGTTGTCTGCACGCGCCTCGTTTGCATTCATGTTGAAGACTCGTCTACGAGCCTACGCCTGATTTGCATTAGCCAACCTCGGGCATTGATTTCTGTAGTGGGTCAGATTCCCCATAATTGTAGCAAGATCTAGGCGGATAGTGAGGTCGTGCAGCTTGTGATGGTTGTTGAGCAGGTTGCTGAGTAGGGTTTTGTGCGGCTTGATTAGGAGCAAATCGACATGTGTTGGCGAGAAGACCAGATTTTCCACAATTGGTACAGAAACGGCACTGAACTTGCGGTTGATGGTGACTGTTACATCTATTGCACAACGATGCATTACCAACGTACTGTTTCTTGGCAGGTGGTTGTGCGGGCTGATTGGGAGCAGCTTGGTTTGCCTGTGTCGTAACAGTGAAATTCTTGGAAGCCTTGCGCTTCCTAGATCTCCTTGAAGACTCAGCTTTCTTGCCCTTCTGTTTCTCATTCTTGTCAGACGATTTCTTGCCACCCTTTTTGTGGAGTTTACCCTTCCTGATCTGGGACTCAGTCAGGGTTGCAGCCAGCTCATTGGCCTGACGAACAGTGGTAGGATTGCTACCAGTAACGATATCTTGCACAGGGTCAGGCAAACCATCGACATACCTTTCAATGGCTTTATCCAGCGGGGTAACCATTGTGGGAAAAAGTAAACTCAACTCCTCATATCTGTCGGTATAAGCCCGATGCTCACTACTGTCTTGTTTCAAATTATCAAACTCTCTTTCTAAAGCCCTGATTTCATGACGAGGACAGAATTCCCTCATCATTAAAGCCCTAAGCTCTGCCCAGGTCTGAGCCAAAGCAACATCAGCACCTCGATCTCTCATTACTCCATTCCACCAAGTAAGAGCCCTCTTTTGAAATACACGGGAAGCAAACTCGACTTTACGATTATCAGGACACTGAACATGGCGAAAAGTGCTCTCAATACTCTCAAACCACTGTAGGAGCCCAATTGCTCCTTCAGAACCACTGAACTTGAGTGGTTTAGCCGAATTGAAGTGTTTGAAGTTGCACGGAGCAGGTGCATTATTGTTATTATTGGCTTGGTTAATTTGAGCGATGAGATTTGGGAGTGCAGCAGTCATTTGCTGCGCAATGATAGCCGCCAGTTCGGCGTTAGGTGGTTGTTGTGCGTCTCGTCGAGGAGGCATTCTAAAAGAGGAAAACATAAGAGAAAACGAGTGAGATCATAAGATGAAAAATGAGATGATACAAATATCAACAAAAAGGTAAGGATGGTGGTCATTCGTTCGTTACCTCATAACAAACAAACGACACACAGTGACTAATCAAAGTAAATGGGCCATAATAATGTATCGCGAAGACATGCTTTAGCCTATAAGTGGACACTCACCCCAAGAGTTCCTAGGTAAGAGTGACTGGTCCGATTATGTGGATTTGTACGAACACTCTAGCCTAGACAGAAAACTTGAGGTACAGGCACCCACCCTTCCAGATTGCACGTGTTCACATTATTTAGACCCAAACTTTGACGAGATTTTGAAAACTTGGATGGCATTAAGCCAAAAAGAATCATTCAAGAATGGATGATTGATTTTCAAAATCGTTTTGGAAATTTGTGTTCTTGTTTTGGTAATCCCCTAAAGATAGGTGACGTTTATGCTTTAAAATCTAAACACAAGATAACTTGTGTTGGGGTCCTAGAAAGGTTACAGTCTAGGTCAAAGCATTACTAATAACCTAATTCCCTATAACCATGAGCTCTGATACCAACTCTTCTGTCACACCCCGACCGCGTAAAACAACAAATCGCGGCGGAAACGTCAGGGAGTGGAGCGACAGAATTATTGTTT
The DNA here is from genome assembly GCA_030545235.1 of Helianthus tuberosus. Taxonomy (NCBI): domain Eukaryota; kingdom Viridiplantae; phylum Streptophyta; class Magnoliopsida; order Asterales; family Asteraceae; genus Helianthus; species Helianthus tuberosus. The sequence goes on from CM060373.1 coordinate 113,021,044, forward strand.
CACAACACATGGAAATTAAAATTTGGTTTTATTTATTAAACTGATTACATTGTCTTAAAACGAAGGAAACATAACATAAGTTAAACTATTCTTGCATCTTTTATGTCACTAAGGCCCGAGTCCGCCTAAGTGTGTCACGATCCATATCATGCATTAGCTCATGAAAACACATGTGAAAATAGGTACGTCAGCATAAAAATGCCTGTGAGATACATAGGTTTTGATGATGCAGGATTCATGACTTGTAAGTAAAAGAAATGTTTAACAAAAAGTAGTCATGAACCTTATAAAAATGTTTTCTTTTATAAATCATTCGAAAATCGATAAGAAAATCAGATGATATAAAAGAATAATGCATGGTTAAATAAATAACCAAGTAAAAATGAGTTTGTATAAAATATGTCGTTTGTAAAACAATGTCTTGTGAAAATATATCATTTGTATAAAATGTATCATGTCTTTGTCGAAAAGATTTAGACAACGCCACGATATGTAATATCATAAAAACACTTATATATTGGAAGTACCAGCGGCGTATCCACCATGCTTTTATCATATTACATACGTCTCGTTATATAAATCACTTATCAATAATCACCAAAATGTTTTGTTTAAACCAATGTCAAGATGTTTATGTGTAAAAAATGACCAAGTATCAAATGTAAATCATGTCATGTATAATCAAATGTAATGTATGGCAAGTAAAAAGTATTTACTCTAACCATATGTAAAATGTCATTGTGTAACCAAATGTCATGTATGGTGAATAAAAAGTATTTACTCAATCCCATAGGTATATGTCAATGTATAATTAAATGTTATGTAAAACCAAATGTTATATACAAAACAATGTTTTTGAATAAACCATAGTTTAGATCAAAAGATATGTTTTGCAAAATCAATGCTTTACTGATACAAACATTTATGTAGTAATGTATATCGTATACATTCAAGTCGTGCGACTGTCGGACAAACCCTTAAAAAATAAAGGTATATCAATTATGTATATCGGATTCTATCATTTCTTACGTCCAAACAAACCTAGGATTCCAGGAATGGGAGTTGTCAATTCCTATAGTACCACTACATACTACCGAGCGGCGTGATCAGTGTTAATGAATGTATTTTTGTCCCGTTAAACAAACCAAATGTCATGCCAAATGTAAGCATGTTATGTGAAAACAATGTAATAAGTTTGCTAAGTAAACATATGAAGCAAAAATGTCATGTAAATCAATGTGCTAGCATGCTCAGTAAACATACATAGCAGAAATATAATGCAAATCAATGTGCCCATATGCTAAGTAAACATATGAAGCAAAAGTGTTTATGAAATCAATGTGCTAGCATGCTCAGTCAACATACATGGCAAAGCATAAATGAAATCATGTACTATATGCGTACTAATGAACATAGCAAGTATATGTCATGAAAGCACGAAAGTAACAAGTAGGCACATGTGTATCACCCCAAAATATTTGAAATCGGTAAAAGAGGGGACTATGTACTCACTTGATATTGCTTAGTAGTCTTGAAATAACAACCAAATAATGCTTGAAAGATCACGGAATCAAATGGCACCTAATATAGGTAACTATGTTAATAAACCGGACCTAAATTGAAAGATCAGATAGAATGAGGTTTCGTAAACCAAATTAGTATTGGAACTCATATGATATGGTTTAACAAAGCCTACATACTAAGTCGGAACCTATCCTAAGTGCTTATGACCCGTTACGACTCGTTAAGGTAGTTTACGCTACTTTAACGTGTCGTTCACGCAAAAGCGCGTTCGGACCGCCTAACTAGTCCTATGACAAGTATTATATGCCTTAACATGTCTAATAACATTGCATAATCAGTTTGAATGTAAAATTTAGGTTACATATGCTTAAAATGAAATTATGCGAAAAAAGGGCATTTTGGTTAGGTAGGTGGTCTTCAACTATGTGAATACCTCCACTTAGAGCAGATGAGATCAAATGAGCAAGGAACAATGTTGAAAAGCTTGGGTATTTATAGATTTCAAGAATCAATTGGATCATTCCAAGTGTTTTTTAGTGGATCAAGGCTTGATCTAGCCCTACACATGTTGCCCATTGTTTAGAATACTAGGGGAGCACAAAAACAAGCCCATAGTATGTTAAAATAATGTTTAAAAACCATGGCAGCAGCTGTATTGAGTGAAAACAAGTTTTCTGCCCAGATAGGGGCTGTCGCGCCCCGCGTAAGACTCAGCCAGGTCTTACGCGCCCCGCGACCGAGTACAGATTCAGAAACAGTTTCATATTTTACAGTTTCAGTCCCTGCATGTTCATAAGCTGATTTTTGACACGTTTAAGCCCCGTTAACCCATTTTCAAGGCTCAATAATGATGTCAAAGTATAGGGAACATGAAATATGCTTGAAAACATCTCAGATGTCGGTTCATTTGCCTGTACGGTCACGTTATTCGGCTAATTACGACGAAACACGAACGGACGCGAAAAACGATCCAAATTACGCGACGAATGGTATTTTAGCATTCTAATCACTAAAATAAGATATTTTAATTATTACAAAAATTTTGGATGTCCGGATATATTCAGAACGTAAGATATGCGCGTAAATGCAAACTTATGCAGTTTTTGACGCTTTTAGTCCCTATTGATCAAATAAGTTTATTTTCGCATACCGAACCCCTCAAAGCCTATTTCTAAGCTATGTAAAGGATATTTATGGTATGTTTAACTTATGATCATGTTCCGGAATGTTCGTTTCTATATGAATCGACAGACTTTTGCAGTTTGTCGCAAATAGTCCCTGCGATCGAATAAACTTGTTTTTACCATACCAAACCCTTTAAAACTTATTTCTAAGTTATGTAAAGGTTATTTAAGGTATGTTAAGATTATGTTGATGTTCTGGAGTGTTTTCGCGTTAAACTGATTACGTTTACGCATCAGTTTGCGTATAACTTTCTAGAAAGCGATATAGAGTTTGAAATCGAACAAAAATCATAACGTGCAAAATGTCAAACATAAATAAACAAATATTGGGATCAAATCACATTGTTTTATTGATAATTGAAATATTCAGAGTTTATACAATGATTACACAAGCACAGATGTCACATCGTCACAGGAATGAGCTATTCATGTAACCACCCTCCGACGTGAGAATAAGTATTTGTGGGACAATAAAGTGTATGGGAGAGGTAGTATTGAGTGAATGGATCAATACCTTGAAATTTGCTCCCTACGTAAACATTTGGTGGCTTTAGGGGTTCCCCTTTTCTATGAAAGTTAGTTATATGGGGATGAGGCCCATATTTAGGTGATTATATAAATCTTCCTAATATTTTGGAGATTTGGTAGATACTTTATCTGTATGGTAATGTTTCCGGAATATTTATTATATTTATTAAATTATGGATGCGGCCGACCCGGAATGACCGGGCCGGGTCACTCCTCCACATATATGACTTGCATGTGCAATTTAGGGGTGTGCACAGTTTTGTTCGGTTTTGGTTTTTGAAAACCGTTCGATGTTCGTTTTTTCTTTACACCGGTTCGGTTTGGTTTGTTTGGTTATTTCGGTTTTTGAAATAAAAGTATGTAAGATTTAAAAATAAAAACTATAATTTAAAATTTAAGACTCTTTCTTATATGTTTACATTTAAGTTATTATACTAATTAACCTTTTTAACTAATAATGTTCACGTAAACTAACCTTCTAATCTATTTTTATGTTTTTCAAAGTTTTTATTAAGACATTTTCTTTTATAATACTTTGAAGATTATTTAATTTCTATATTAAATTTTGTTATTTGTTGTAGGAAATAAATAAATCATCTCAATTATAAATAAACATATTAATGTTTTTATTATAAATACTTAATATTCAAAAATAAAATTAATAATTTCTAATAGCATATGTTAAACACTTAAACTTAAACATAAAAATATATGTTTTTTTCGTTTCGGTTCGGTTAAGTTTTTTTCGGTTATTAAAAATGGTTATCTGAAAACCGAACCGAAATTTCCGGTTATTAAAAACCAGAAAACCGAACCGTCGGTTTTTGTTTCGGTTCGGGTTTTTTGGTTCAGTTTTGTCGGTTATTTCGGTTTTCAGCTCACTCCTAGTGTGCATAGTCTTTGGCATGTGAGTAACATGTGCATGAGCTTTTTGACAATATTGCGTTTATTATAAGTTAGCATATATTTCACATGTCAACACCACAAGGGTTCCTAGCGTTTGTAAAGCTTTGAGCGTTTGTAGAATATACTGGCCCTACATAATATGAAATTATCAATAAAAATGTTATAGCAAAAAACGATTAAAAAGTGAGGGTGAGGATCAAATAGGAAGTTGATTTTGGCTAGGAATGATATGAAGCAATAGCATTATGACATGTAGAAAAATTTAAAATAAAGAGGAAGGGTATTTTAGTCAATCGTACCCAATCTTCTTCCTTCTTCTCCCCTAGTAACTTCAAAACTCACAATCTTCAACCTTTTCTTCACTTTCTATCTCAATAATCACTACATTATAGTGCAATTTTCGTCACCAATCAATGATTCAAACACCCGATCAACGTGTTCTTCAACTTTTTTGAAGAAACCCGGTTTAGTTTCATACAATATCTTATTTTTTCCTGTGATTTTGAAGATAATCACTCGATTCGTTCGATTCGATCGCTGATAAGTGTTTCTAACATTTAAATTTCTTCAATCGTTGAAGAAATCGGCTTCGATCCATGTAAGAAATTCTTTAATTTCATTTTTACGCTCTGGGTTTTGATTTAGTCATTGCGTTTTACGATCTTGGCGGGGGTCCGGGGGCAGCGCCCCTAGGAGCAGGGTCCAAGGGGCGGCAGGCCCTGGCGGGGTCCAAGGGGCAGAGCCCCTGGCTGGGTCGATTAATTTTTTTTTCGATTAAATTGCTTTAATAAAAATGCATCAGAAAATTTAATTTTCTGTAAATTGCCTCTGGAAAACTGCATTCGTAGACAGTTTTTGATCTTCTACTTCCTGGTTCAGACAACTCACAGACAAAACTATTGTACTGGTTCAATGCGCTTTAGAGAGAACACTTTCTTTGGTGTTTTTAGGCCATTGCGTTTTAAAACTAAGACATTTTTATGTGTTTTCTGGCCATTGCGTTAGAAAAACACATTTTTGAAGTGTTTTTAGTCATTGCGTTTTAGGTAAAACACATTTTTAGGTGTTTTCAGTCATTGCGTTTTAGAGAGAACGCTTTCTTTTGTTTTTTTAGGCCATAGCGTTTTAGAAATAAGACATTTTTAAGTGTTTTCTGGCCATTGCGTTTTATAAATAAGACATTTCTTTGTGTTTTTTCTGCATTGCGTTTTAGGTTAAACACATTTTTATGTGTTTTCAGTCCATTGCGTTTTAGAAAACAGATATTTTAAGTGTTTTCTGGCCATTGCGTTTTAGAAATAAGACATTTCTTTGTGTTTTTTGTGCATTGCGTTTTAGGTAAAACAAATTTTTATGTGTTTTCATTCCATTGCGTTTTAGAAAGTACACTTTTTTTGTGTTTTTAGGCTATTGCGTTTTAGAAATAAGACATTTATTTGTGTTTTCTGGCTATTGCGTTTTACAAATAAGACATTTCTTTGTGTTTTTTGTGCATTGCGTTTTAGAAAAATGTCATTTTTAGTTGTTTTTTTCCATTGCGTTTTACGCAACTGGGTTTTCGAAATTTTTTTTTCGAAAATATAGCAATAGTATGCTCGTTTTAAAGATAAAAAAACGCTCGTTTTTGGTGCAATTTTTATAAAAAAATAATGTCGTATGAAAGAGTTATTAACGTTTAAAAAATGGTGGGGAATTGGATGAGAGAGAAACTATTGCATTGGATTGACTAGAATGCCCCTAAACAAATCCACGCGCCTCCTTTTTTTTCCTTCAATTTCACTCATTTAATCTTAGCCTTTGATTAAATAAATGGATGGTCAAGATTACTTGCTAAACTTCCTACCCAAAAAAAATTTTCTATTATATCCTAAGGCCGGAGGGTGTGGGGGGCGCCACCCCGCCACGTCAGAGGCTATAGCGCCCCGGGGCGCTATCCACCCACACCCACCTAATTAAGTTTGGGCGCCATAGTTCACTCGCCATCATGTTAACGAGACACAACACACAGATCGAGACACTTTGTTTCTTTTTGACCCCACCACTTTGTTTCTTTTTGACCTGCCACTTTGTTTCTTTCTTTTTAACAAGAGCACTTTGTTTATTTTTTTTTATTATTTTTTTTTCTATAGCGCCCACTATGGTTATTAACCACACCGTGTAAGTTAAAAGGGGGTGTTATAAAGCCCCATGGCTGATGTGTCGCTTACGTGGAGCTGAGGTGGCGCTTATAAAGCCCCAATGGTGTTATCCCACACCCTCTAGCCTAACCTTAAAAAGTGATAGGATTAGCGTTTTAAATTTGGTTAGCGTACAAATTAGATTCTTAAAAAAGCACTATAAAATTTAAGGCAAATACTATAAAAATCTAATACACTTTTTGTAGGTAGTTGTAAAAGTTCCTTACCATTTTTTATATGAAAACCAATATAGTTTCTATTTTTTCTCGGAAAACAAACTTATTATGTCCATTCATATGTTAAATCTGAATAAAATTATGACTTTTAACTTATTAATACCACGTCAAAAAACAACTCAAATAATTAATGTTTTAAATATTGGGGCACATGATAAGGTAAAATATGTTCAATGTTTGTCATTTCTTTTCTATTTTTTTAGTTTGATACTAATCATAAATAATCTTTTGAAAGCGATATAAGAATACACGAGCATCGATGACGTATCTCAAATTAAAAAAAAAAACTAATAACATATAAAATGGTTTGTATAAATTTTAAAAGCATTAAAGTTCGAACAAATTATTTTTATCGCTATTATAAAGTAACTTGTCAAGTAATATATTATCACTATTATAAAGTAACTTGTCAAGTAATATATATTTTTATGATTTTACCCAATCATAAATATGATATATTCTTTTCTTTATGCAAATTCAACATGTTTTTATAAAAAATGGAAAATAGGTTGGTACGAGAAAAACAAAATGTATGTTTGTTTTTATATAAGAAAAAGTTGTTAAGGGCTTTTAGGATAAATAAATTGATTATTTATATTATTTGTCGTAAAACTTGTGTCGGAAAGTATCAACTAAATTATATTTTTCAAACGTGACCAATTTTCATCGAATTGGGCTGTTTTATTTTATTAAATTGATGATAACGCTAGGTTAAACGTCTTGTCAATTGTTTGTAGTACGACTAAGAAAATGACGGATGAACACACACTTTTACTTTTTTTTTTTTTTTTTTTTGACATTCGACCATTTTTAATTTTAAGACATTTATTTTCTTATGGTAAAAACGAAATCCCTAATTAGTTATTTTAATATCGATATTTTGAACTTTAAAATTATTGTGAACATTCACATAATTTTAATAGTGTAATACCTTTTATTACAGATTATATATTAAGAAGATTACAATTAAAATTACGTTTGATTCCTAAATATGTTAATTAATAGATTAAGTACATAGATTTGTTTTTGAATGGCTAAACTTGCAAATGGGGATTGAATTCATAAGCTTCTACTATCCTAAATCTTATCTAATTTATTTTATTTCATAAACAAATTTGTAAAAGTAATAAAAATACTAGATTACTAGTAAAGCGGCTAGATCATGTACACGACCAAATTCATGTACGATGCATACGCAAAAAGGAGAGGTGCACAAGTGTCATTGGCAGTAAGGGTAATTTAGTTATTTCTCACTTGAAACAACTTTTCTTTTGATTTTCAAATGGCTATAACTTTTTCATACGTAAATATGTTTTTTTTAATTCACTGTATTAATGAGCATTTCATTATCTTTAGTTCAAGCAGCCTCTTGTTATAGTTTTCTTTAAAATACTTTACAGGATTTTGAATACCCATTAGTCCATTATGTGATTACGTGATTTTGAATACGCAGCAAATGACTACCTGATTTTGAATACTCATTACGTGATTACACATTCAACATAAATCATTATGTGATTACACATTCAATATAAATTCATTACGTGATTACACATTCAACATAAATCATTATGTGATTACACATTCAATATAAATTCATTACGTGATTATACATTTAATATGATTTGTTATAACTAATATTATTAAGGTTATGTTTATTACGTGATTACACATTCAATAATAAGAAGTTGTTTGTTGATGCTTTATAATGTGATTAAATCTATACTATACGAAACTATGTGGTTATTATCGATTGATTTGGCTAATGTTTTGTATATAATCTATCACTTAAAATACTATAATGAAATCACGTAATCATGAAATAAGTATTCAAAATCACGTAATAATACATAGTCAACTACAGTTACGTAATCACTTAGTGGGGTTTCACATAAAATATTATAATAAAATCATGTATTCACGTAACGGGTATTCAAAATGTTATATTTAAAATCACGTAATTAGGTAGTTATGTGCTGGGCATTCAAAATCACGTAAAGGGTATTTAAAATTTTGTAATTTTTTTAAGAAAACTATAGTGTAGTGCCCGCGATGGACTTGCCTTTCCGGCTAAGTACTTGACTTCAAAGACAACTATAAGCTGCTCAAATTAAAGAGAATGAAATGCTCGTTAATATGGTGTATTTTTTTCTTAAATATTAAGGTATAAAAAAGTTATAGTCGTTGGAAAGTCAAGGGGGGAAAGTTGTTTAAGTGAGAAAAGACCAGAATACCCTTTCTCTATTTGTTTCTTCAATTGTTTAAACTTAAGATTTACCAAATTGCCACCGCCAATGTTATATTGAGAAAGTCACGTATGATTCATACAAGAATCATCTCATACAAAAGCTACACTCTACTAGTAAAAGTATATAAACTACTCTTCTATTAGTTCCATGTTTACTTATAATTTCAACTCAACTCAACCCATTGCTAGTCTCTTCTTACCAACTCCCATATAATCTCTCAAGTTTCTAGACTAGGGATGGCAATAAAAACCTTGACATGAAGTGTAACCCCCGCGAAAATTCTGAGCCTTTAATTTTCGTACTAATATTCGTTAATACAAATATTATAATTTTAACTTACCGTCATTACCGGAACAAATCTGAGTATCACATGCCTTGAAACCTTTCTAAATTAAATTAGATGGTTTAGAATCGTCAAACACCAAAACTCAAAGTCTAGGGACTAAAAAAACCAAAAACCTTAATTTACCATGTTATGTCACCTAGCAAGACACCAATCACTTCCTAAAATACTCATGGACACATGTCTTAACCATATTCAAGCTCTAAACACATCATAGGACACTAATCATCTCATAAGACACCCATGAACACTTGTCTTACGCATGTTTTGCCACCTAGCTTCATCCTTGCCACACTTATTCTAGTATTGAGACATAAGGGGGACACTAATCCATATCTAAGATCCCTTAGGACTCTTATCTTGATTTCCTTAACCCTCCTTTGACGATAAATACCCTCATTTGGTCACAATTTCACTCACACCAAAAACTCAAAAGACAAAGTCTTATGTGAGCTCCTTGGTCTTTGCCTTGGGAGCTCCTCTTCTAGTCTTTTTAAAGAAGTCCATTGAAGCTAGTAAGTCTCATTTCTTTAGTTCTATCCTTAGATTTTAGTTTCGTAGCTTATTTTCGTCCGAAACTGTATTTTTACGCTTAGCAAAAGTACCAATGGGAACACATAAGTTTTTTTCCTGTTTCGGACATATTCTGTGTTATCACTTTGAACGACCATAACTTGATCAAAACTTAACCAAATGAAGTAAACTCTTACTTCATGATTAAGTACATCAAAAAACAATTTTAACGATACATTATACGCTTAAAAACACTTCCGTTTGGACCTGCAACCCTATAAAACCATACTGAAGGTCAAAACTAAACGATCTGTAAAGATCCGCAGTTTTGACTATTTTCCGGGTTTCAAACGGAAAAACTTTCTAAATGAAAGCTGTAGATCACATTCTAATTTAGTTGATTAAATTTTTATAATTTTTCGATATCGTTTACTATTTTTAAAACATAAAACTAAGACAACACAGAAGGTTGTCAAAACTTATACTTTCGAAATGCTAAACGAATTTCAACTTGTCAAGTGTTCTTTAAACCATACCCATCCACAAACATCATCATAACAAAACCTAAACTAAACATCCTTATTATTTAGGGCTTACTTGAAGTTGTTAAAATCGTGCAAACATCATCATCAATCATCAAGGCGAGTTACATAGCCCCTTTCTTTAAACTTTTTGGTGAAACATGCTTACTTTAACATTTGTAACTACTTATGGCATAACTTTTATTTTTATACGTCTTGTCTTAAACATTACTTTAGAAACTCATGTTAAACATAGTATGATCATTAACTTTGATCAACCTGATTATAGTCGATTATAACACTATAGGTCTGACAAACCCATCCAACTATTGGGATGATCGAAACAGACATTAAAACTTTAAAAGTTGTTGTCGTTGCATTTAGTCACTTGGGTTAATTATACCCACATTCGTTCCAAAGTGTTTGTTTTCGCAAGATTGTTCTAGATAAAACTATGACATGCTAATTGTTTAACTTATTTGATTTATACAAAACCTATGTATACTCAACAAATATTTGTAGTTAAACCTTTATTTTAAAATATGTTTCAGGTGCTAGTATTTGATGTTTCCAAGCTTGATTAACATAGGATGGAGACTCTTTTGCCTTAGTCTACTTTAATAAAAAAACAAATTATTATGTGACATTTTGAGAACAATGTAAATACAATATTTAAATTTTAATAGTGCCATGTGTTGTAAACAATCTTGTAACATGACTCCCCGACGTTTCCGCCACAAGTTCCACATGGTCGGGGTGTTACACGAAGGGTATACCCGAAACATCCGGGCCGGGTATACCTGAAACCCGATGGACATGAGACCGGGTATAGGATTGAGAAAAAAATATTTGTGGATATGTGATGGGTATGGAATTATGTGATACCCAGTCTAATTACACGAGTTTACTCGAAACATATACCCCAAACGTATCCCAACTTTTTTTAATTTCATTTGTTTTTTCACTCAATCCGTGTTTGGTAATCTATCTATACTTTCTGTAAAAGGAGAAATCCCAATGACATAAGAAAAGCTGATGTGTCAGCAGGAGAGGCTGTCCAACAAGGCTTTTCTTATGTCATCTCCGATGAGGTGGCAGCCATAGAGGGAGCATAGTGACATCATAATTTAAAGATCTGCCATCAAACCATTGCCCCACTTTCAAATTTCAAAGGTCTGGCCCACATTCAATATGAAACCACTGATGTTCATTCAAAATTCAAACCACCGATGTTTCATTAAAATGCAAGGGTAATTGAAATTTAAAACTTTATAGGGATATGTAATTTGCATTTAATGTCATCAGAGCTTCAATTCTTCTCTCTCTCCAATATAAATGCAAACCCAAATCCAAACTCGATCATAATTTCAAAAACCCATTTCAATCTCTCTGTCTACTCTATCTCTAAAACTGTAGATACAGGGAAGAGGATGAAGACGACAGAGGCGTTGCATTTAACATCGATTTGAATATTATGCAGACCAATGGTAGTTTAAAAATAGATATTTTTTTTTATTTTTTTCTTTTTATCACAAACTGAAGGTTTGTATGCTAAATCTTCTTCAGGTAGATCTTGCTGGATTTGTTATTTGGTGTGGAAGTCTTGAGTTCGTTGGCCGAGCTTCCGAATGTGATCAAGGTTATAAAATGGATCTCAACTTTATTGATGAAGAGGTAATGTCTGTTTGTGTTTAAAAATAGATGTATACGTGTTTAAAATAAATCAGGTAATTGTTATTTTCTTGAGCTTTGTTACATGTTTTCCAGATTGAAGTTTCTTCAAATCGTCATCTTCTCCAATGCTTCCATCGATTCTTCTCTCGCTAAATTTGGTAAAAATCCATGACCTAATTTCTTTCATGATTCAATGAAATTTGGTTGATATGTTTGTAGCTTTTGATTTTGTCTTTGATTTGTTATTGTTTATTCAGATGCTTGCATTGGTGTACCATGTGATTACGAGTAGATTGATTTTGATATGTTTGTAAAAGGAGAAATCCCAATGACATAAGAAAAGCTGGTGATGTCTGTTTATTCATCATGTTTAACATCGATTTGAATATTATACAGACCAACGGTAGTTTAAAAATAGATATTTTTTTATTTTTTCTTTTTATCACAAACTGAAGGTTTGTATGCTAAATGTTCTTCAGATAGATCTTGCTGGATTTGTTATTTGGTGTGGAAGTCTAGAGTTCATTGGCCGAACTTCCGAATGTAATCAAGGTTATAAAATGGATCTCAACTTTATTGATGAAGAGGTAATGCCTGTTTGTGTTTAAAAATAGATGTATATGTGTTTAAAATAAATCACGATTCTATGAAATTTGTTTGATATGTTTGTAGCTTTTGATTTTGTCTTTGATTTGTTATTGTTTATTCAGATGCTTGCATTGGTGTACCATGTGATTACGATTAGATTGATTTTCAGTTGGTATATTGGGATTAAATACTCAACTGGTGGAATGACAGCAAGTCCAGGTTATGCTTCAAGCTGTCTCGATCTCTTTGGAGGCGGATAGGTGGCTTTGGGAGGTCTGAAAACAGAATTGATAAATTTAGGGAAAATGGGGTTGAAAGATGATAACCCAACAGTTGAGGATCTCATTCTACATCTTCGATAAATTCAAGGGTATTCTCAAATAATGCTTCCTAGATTTTTGAAGACCCACAAATGTCCAAAGAAGCATCACTGTGGACATTTGTTGGTCTTTGTCGTTCTTCAAAAATCTAGGAAGCATTATTTGAGAATACCATTGAATTTATCGGAGCTGTCGAATGAGATCCTCCACTGTTGGGTTATCATCTTTCAAACCTATTTTCCCTAAATTTATTGATTCTGTTTTTCAACAGGGATGTAATGTAATGATTCCTCTCAACTGAATAGACGGACACTTGCTTCCTCTCAAAGGGTTATGGAGTGGTTATAACAGCTGAACATGCTAAGGACTGTTATAACTAACCACTGCTCCTTATAAAGATTGATGGACTTAAAGACTGATTAGACCTATCCACTGTTGAAGACAAAGCTGTTAAAGACAGGCACTTATGTACCTAAGGCCTGATCAACCAAAGGAAAACCGCTGCTCAGTAATAGCAGTGGTTCAGTATCTACAGCGGATTCAACATCAGTATTTATATATCAGTTTTTCTTATGTAACAGTGTTTAGTGTATCGGTGTTTAGATTTTGTTACAGCTTTGATGATGGTTATTAGATTTATGAAAATGTCTAACAATTTCGGATTGGGTATATTCGTTCACAGTTTTATGATACTTTAGTGTCTATGATGAAAATTATGTTGCTTCCATGATTGACTGGTCCCCATGTTGATTCGATTAATGGTATGTTATGTATATACAATCTCTCGAGACAAACCCTAGAGTTTATGTATATATAATCTACCCATGTTGATTCGATTAATGGTATGTTAATTCGATTAATGGTATGTTATGTAATTGCTACAGTTTGAATATTATTGTTATTATATTATCATTTGTTGATCATGGTCTGTTAAAGCACTGCTGTTAAACATTCTCTATTGAACTGCATCATCTGTTAGTCCATAGCAGAGGTTCTCTTTGGCAGACCTTTTCTTGAGCCGTCTCGGTGTTTATCAGTAGATGTTAATCATGAGGTGTGTGTAAACAGATGTTTGAAATCCTCTGTTGAACTGCATCATCTGTTAAGGCACAACAGATGTTAGCAATCTATATTGTGGAATGATCAGCAGATGTTATGTTTGGCAGACCTTTGTTTCAAGAGCAGATGTCAAAATGTTTAAAGATTGTATCATCTGTTAAGTAACAGCAGATGTTAGCTTTATGATGCTTTTGTATTCATATTCAGCAGCAGAGGTTGTGTTTATCAGCAGAGGTTATTTGCTATAACAGTCTTTGTGTTTATCAGCAGAGGTTGTTTCGAACAACAGACTTTGCTTAAACAGATTTTCTATTTGACAGAGCTTTCGGTTTGTCAGACTTTATCCAAATAGAGGTTGAGTGCATAAATTTGTTTGTAGTCAGAGGTTAATTCAAGTGAAGTTATGACAATGATCACCCATAAATTTGTTGAAGCCTTTTAAGTGTCGATGAATGCCCATAAATTTGTTGAAGCCTTTTAAGAAAAGCCTTTTAAGTAACAACAGATGTTAGCTTTATGATGCTTTTGTATTCATATTCAGCAACAGAGGTTGTGTTTATCTGCAGAGGTTATTTGCTATAACAGTCTTTGTGTTTATCAGCAGAGGTGTTTGGAACAACAGACTTTGCTTGAACAAATTTTATGTTTGACAGAGCTTTTGGTTTGTCAGACTTTATCTAAATAGAGGTTGAGTGCATAAATTTGTTTGTAGTCAGATGTTAATTCAAGTGACGTTATGACAATGATCACCCATAAATTTGTTGAAGCCCTTTAAGTGTCGATGACTGCCCATAAATTTGTTGAAGCCTTTTAACAAAAGTCTTTTAAGTGTCGATGACAGTCCATAAATTTGTTGAAGCCTTTTAAGTATCCATGACTGCCCGTAAATTTACAGAGTATAATTCAAGTTGTAATGTATCATGAAGAGCCAATTAAAATATATGGAGAATGTACAACAAAGGTTTAAGCTAATATAAATAACAAGATAAGCATACATGATTATAATTTAAATATTCGTAAGTCGTAAGTTTTCAAAATATAGAAGTTTGATACATCTCCATCCCATAATTTATCTCAAATGAGATAATACCAACAACCACAACTATCTGTAGACTTTCTTTAAGATCAGCTTGGCTTTTTCTTCAGAGTAGACAAATTTGCATCTCATATTTCTGTAGATACCATTGGGCTTCGTGAACTTCTTGGTGAATTGACAAGCCGCATATCTAAATCCCCTTCCATGCTTCTCCTGTCGAAAGTCAATTACAGTGTCAACTCCATTCAGATTTTCAACTGTTATCTTCTATGTTCTATGAATCCTTGATAAAGACGCTACTTTCACATTCAGACGCTTAAAAATAAATATAAAATACCAATAATTAATAAGAAATACATAATGTATTTAAGTAAAGTAACAAAAAAAAAACAGCTTAATTGTAACAAACATTTAACATCCAAAGAATGAGGAATAATATATTAACATAATAAACTTACAAAATGTTTGTTGTAGTACCATACGAATTGTAAGGGGTATACATCAGGATCAGCTTCATAATCTGAGACAGCGGCATCAAAATCTGCGTCGTCGATATCATCGGATGATTTATTCGATACAACATAATCACTATCAGAATCTGTGTCATTGGATTCTTCAACATCCGACTGGTGATGCAGATCCTCGGTAATTGGAGCAACTTCTAAATTGGGTGAGGAAGTATCGTCTATCGGACTGTGATTGGATTTGGGTGCAACAATCTCACATCCATTCAAATCAAAGGCAGTAAGCAGAAAGATGTAATCCGCTACATATCTTAAAACAAGTACAATTCCTATTTGCATACCCATGTAGTGTACAACCTTTTCCCATCCATCGATTATAAAGTAACAATTCCTAAGAGGATCACGTTGAAGTAGTACATCAAAAGAGTCCCACTGATTCACATAGATCTCAAATGTCTCTTTAAGTTTACCAACTCCAATACTAACGTTGACTAACTCCTTGGGTATTAGCTGAACAAAAACATATAAAATTATGAAATCAACAAAGGTACAGTAAAATTAACAACTATATCACTAATTACTATAGTAACATTTAAGTATTGGATTAAAATACCAAAACTTACCAACACGTCCTTACAAACATCAGTAAAACTATGGGAGAATGAATCCATACATCCAAACTTCCTCTCTAACGATATTGATGTGAACATAGAAATCATTGGGAGTTTTGATAATGATAAACTTTTTCAAAAGGTGTCAGCAGATATGTATATGGTGCAGTTTTTTTAAATACCAACAGACATCCTTTTTTCAATGAAAGGTCAAGGACAACTGAGGACCATCCTTTTTTTAGAGCAAAAGTTCCATTGTGTTTTGAGAATCGGCAATCCCTTCTCATACCGTTTACACACTCTATAATGCCAAGGAATGTCCATCACACTCCTTT
Organism: Helianthus tuberosus; assembly: GCA_030545235.1. Classification (NCBI taxonomy): domain Eukaryota; kingdom Viridiplantae; phylum Streptophyta; class Magnoliopsida; order Asterales; family Asteraceae; genus Helianthus; species Helianthus tuberosus. Next base: position 113,037,312 of record CM060373.1, read on the forward strand.
TGGAAGTACTAAGCAAACATCCAATTTTTTTGAGATGACTCCATTATCAGATATTACAAATTGTATGTTTTTAAACTTTGGAAACAAAATATTTGTTTAATCTTAGGTTTTATGAATTGTTATATATATCCTATTTTTCAAGCTTCAATATAGGTGGAATATCTAAAATTGAATTACAAATGAGTGATGAGATGTTACCAGATTCTATGGTTAAGAAGATTCATAGAATTTCTAAAGGTATAAGATACGAATGTAAATTCCCGTTAAGTTTTCAATATGTAGATAACTTATGTTGACTTATAAATTTGCTAAGTCTGTAGATTATATTGATCATGGAGATGCCATCTTTGTGTGTTCTAAATGTGATGCAATGTTATGGGAAGATGAAATGCTTAGGGGAAATCAAAAACATAAGAAAACATCCTATTCTCTTTGTTGTTCAAATGGAGATGTTGAGCTACCACGACCGCCTACACCTCCTCCATTACTACGTCATTTATATAAAAGGCATACCTCACAGTCTCGCAATTTCATGGATAATATTCGAGCATATAACATGATGTTTTCCTTTACATCTCTTGGTGGGAAGGTTGATAAAAGTTATCAGAGAGGTAAAGGTCCTTATGTATTTAGACTACAAGGTCAGAATTATCATCGAATGGGTAGTCTACTTCCGGACGATGGGGAAGAACCCAAATTCTCCCAGCTTTACATATATGATTCACAAAACGAAGCGGTAAATCGTCAAAAAGCAGTAAGGTAATTTCTTTATGATAATTGTGGCATTTATGAATATATATATATTTTGCTTTTCAGTATATTTACATTCATTATCATTTGAAATGAATGTAAATTTTAACATTTTATATTTCTGGCAGTTCTCAGATAGAATGCAAAACTACAAGAAACAACCAGCTTGATAGTACAACCATAGAGGGTCTTAAAGATATGTTGGATTCTTGCAATCCACTTGTCCAGTCCTTCAGAATGGTAAGAGATTGTTTTCAAGAAAATGAGTTTCAAGATGTAAGCTTGAAGCTTATTGGAACAAGAGATAAGGATGGAAGAGGTCACAATTTGCCAACAGCATCAAAAATTGCTGCATTAATAAATGGCGATTTTGATGGAGCATTTGATAAACGGGACATTGTTGTTAGAAAGAAGTCTGGTGGTCTTCAAAGAATTAGTGAGCTTCATCCCTCTTACCTTGCTTTGCAATATCCACTAATTTTCCTGTATGCAGAAGATGGTTATAGAGTTGGTATTAAACATAGAGGGATTGCGATTGATAATGAGGTACTTAGAACCAATCTTACAATTAGAGAATTCTTTTGTTACAAAATTCAAGATAGACAGAATCAGTTTTCATTGTTAGTTAATGCAAAAAAACTATTTCAGCAGTTTTTGGTTGATGGATACACGATGATAGAATCTGCCAGGTTGAATTATATAAGGACACAACAACCTAAACTTAGAACACAAAGTCTTAAGAACTTGAATGCTACTGTTGAAAGTGGAGAGAATAATGCCTCAAGTTGTGGTAAACCTATACTTTTACCTTCATCATTTATTGGTGGTTCTAAATATATGATGCAAAGGTACTTGGATGCTATGGCAATTTGCAAGTCTGTTGGATATCCCGATTTATTCATAACGGTGACTTGTAATCCAAACTGGCCTGAGATTTACAGGTGTTTGCACGATAAAGCTCTTAATGTTGAAGACATACCGGCTTTTATCTATAGATTATTCAAGTGTAAATTGGATCATCTTATAAAAGATTTCAAGAAACATAAATTCTTTGGTGATATACAAGCAGGTACCCTTTAGTTATATTTTTTACTTTGAACATCTAATTATATTTATCTAGCAGCTCACTGTTCAAAAATTTCAGTTATGTATACAGTGGAATTTTAGAAGCGTGGACTCCCACATGCTCACATATGTTTGTTCTTGGGTGCTGAAAGCAAATTTCCAACTGCATCTGAGATTGATCGTGTTATTAGTGATGAGATACCAGATAAAGAAAGAGATCCTGAATTATATGAGCTTGTCAAGCAATTTATGATTCATGGACCATGTGGTACAGACAACCCACTTTGGCCATGTATGGTTCAGCAAAAATGTTCTAAAAAGTTTCCCAAAAAATATGTAGATGAGACTTCTGTTGATTCTGAAGGATATCCTGTCTATCGTCGTCGTCAAACAAGTAATACAGTAGTAAAGAATGGTGTGACACTTGATAATAGATTTGTAGTTCCATACAATGCTCTCCTGCTCAGAAAGTATTAGTGCCACGTTAACGTTGAATGGTGCAACCAATCAGGTTCTATCAAATATTTGTTTAAATATATTAATAAGGGGCCTGATAGAGTCACTGCTTCTGTTTTTCAAGCCAATAGCACCAAGAATGATATGGAACAGAATGTAGCTGTAGATGAGATAAAAGCATACCTTGATTGTAGATATATCTCTGCTTGTAACGCTGCTTGGAGAATATTCATGTATGATATACATTATAGATATCCAGCTGTTGAAGTATTACATTTTCATTGTGAAGATGGTCAGAGTGTTGTGTATAATGATCATGATAATTTGTGTGATATTGTTACTGATCCAACTGTGAAAATGACAATGTTTACAGAGTGGATGAATTGTAATAAAGTCGATGAATTTGCCAGGACATTGAGGTATCTTCAGTTTCCGGGATATTATATATGGAATTCTAAAAATCGCAAATGGAATCGAAGAAAGCATCCGTATGGATCAATTGGGAGGATACATTATTGTTGGATCGTCATGTGACCCTAACGAGTCAATCAGAAGAGTTTATGATCTATTTCAAAGGCGGAATCAGTGAAATAGACGTGAAACAGCTTAATTCCTCTTAATTATCTTTTTATTATTGATTTCAAAGCAATCCTGATCGTTTGACAAACTGGCAGCACCTCGGCTCTGAAATCTCGAACGTTACAAATGACCAAGCAACTCAGCTATATATAGTGGTGTTAATTTCGCATGAAAGTGGCACTGGCCATTTCAAGCGAAATTACAATGTCTAATTTCGTGTGAAATAGCCAGTGACCATTTCAAGCGAAATTACACACTTAAACACAAACCCTAGTTTTTATCCTGCTGAGCACTGGTTTATCCTATCTAGACATAAGACTCGATAAAGACAAAGTTAACAGACATTTATGCACCAACAGACTCCCCCTTGGATGTTGACGAAGTCTTCTCCGTCGAGTCTTTAGTCTTGATCTCTTTCCAATTTGTCTAACAATGTATGCTTCCTTCAAATCTTCTCTTCTTCTATCAACAGCTAGCATGAATCACAAAATCTGAATCTTTAACAACCTTCAAACTCCCCCTTGAATGTAGATCCAGGATCTGTATCTGACTTTTAAGTCTTCAGACTCCCCCTATCAATTAGCTAGGATTTGCTATGCTGCTTTCTTAATAACAAACCTGTTACCTGCACAATCTCAACCTAAACATAAGATTTATGATTATAACAATTTCAATCCAAACTTACCATTTGACTTCATTTGTTGGTTATGTCAGAATTTAGAAATCCACTTAAGTATCCAGGTCTAAATTAATGACCCTGAGAACTTAATTTGTCTACCAAGTCCAACTTAATACCTTGGTTGACCTGAGACAAAACACACTGACATTTTGTACAAACTGGTTCAAACAATTTTCTGAAATTTACAAGTTTCAAATTAATGAACTTGTTTTGACTTTTTAATTTCACAGATTTAACATGATAAGCTCCCAACTCATCTTTCAGCTTAGAAACTTCCTGCATCTTCTTCAAATTTCGAATCTGAAGATCAGCTTTCCACTTTGGTTTGTCGGAAAATAAAGCAGAAATGTAAAATCTTTTTTATTTTGAATAAAGTTTCTAAACTAGAAATGAATTACAGAAATAAAATGCAGTAAATGTAAACTATTTGCAGACATATTTTGGTGAGCGTGTTAGAGAATCATATCAGCTGTCGACAAGTCACAAGTACCGTTAAGCTTTGATTACACACTCAGAATTAAACAATTCACTTAGATTGTCGATATACTGATCCACTTAAATTCTCACACAAATTTCAATCTATCCAGGATACGGATTAGGTGTATTAAAAACCTAAACTCATTCATGTGTCCCACCTCTTGAATATACTCCCGTATCCAAATCCCAATATTCAGTCTTACAGGCGAGTATACCACATATGATATCTGTAAAGGGGTTAAATTGTGAGGCCCGTAAGAGCTCAGGCTATTGCTTCCGCAAAATCAGAGAGATGACGGCTTCGAATTTTGGGTGTGTCCCCTTTAGAGGATCTTTTCTTCAACAGCACATGATTAGCATTTTGAAATGTTTCATCATTTTTATGCTGAGGGCGGTGCTATATTTCAAGCAAGCAGAAAGTATTATACGGGGACTAGACCATTGCTTCCGCAAAATCAGAAGTCCCGGGATAATACCCCAGATATCACTGAGTATAAAGACCTAGTATCTCAGAAAGAGGGATCTTTCAAACAAGATTTCAGGGGTTACCTATATATCCAAGTAGTGTTCCCCACGAAATAAGTAAGTAAATATTTCAACCTTTTTGTATAAAAAGAAATCATTTTTAGAAGGTTGACCAGATGATTGGTCTTTCTTTGAACCATCTTTCTTCTCAGAAGTGATAGACTCATGTTTTTCAAGTTTCTCATAGTAATCCAAAGGAACATTCATCTTTACCGAAATAGTAGAAGACGATTTCTCAGAAATCTTTGATTTTGGAGAACTTGGTTTCTTTTCAACTGATTTTGGCTTCCATGCTTGTTGAGATGTAGCAACCTTTTTGTAAAATTTGTCATTTTTAGTTACAACATTCTTAACATGTTCAGTTTTGACTTTGATGTTTTCATTTTTCAAAACTTTCTTCTCAACAACCATTGGAGCTTTGCCCTTTGCATCAGTTTTCTGATTCTGACTCTCAACAACTTCAGACTTAGGCTTTAAGTTGGTGCACTTTCGTGCAATGTGTCCAACTTTGTTGCACTTGAAGCATGTACGAGTATCAACTACTCGACTTGTGCCTTCGGTCTGAGGCTGTGAGGCCTTCTTCTCAAAGAACTCTTTGTTTGATTTTGAAAAAATCTCAGATTCTTGCTCAGAATGAAAACTCGAGCTTTTTTACAAACACCTTTTTCTCAACAAATTTCTTGTTTTGAAAATTCTTTCTTTGATTTTTCTTACCACCCTGATATCCACCCGACCATCTGTTTTGATTATTGTAATAAAAACGAGGAGGTACAACAGGTTTTTTATAGTAAGATTTATCTTTCTCAAAATTTAATTGTCTTTCAGCACGTTTCAAATTTTCAAGTTCAGAAACATCAATTTCGACCAACTTGAAAACATTTTTCAATTTGTCCACATTCACATTCTCCAATGGAAATTCAAGATCCGAATACAACTTATCCGATCCCGACATCTTGTACATCACAAGATTAGGTTCTTCACTTAAGTTGTTTTTGGATTTTGATTTCGGAATGTATTTGTCCAAAAAGCATTCATCATCCTCAGTAGTGTCACTTTCAGATTTTAAAACATTCTCAACCATGCTTTTTACAACTTCAGATTGGACACTATCTTCATCGGAAGATGAAGTGAATGTGACATCAATCGTATCTGGAAGCTTAACTTAATTAACTTCTTCATCATTAACCAACCCTGATTTTTTCTTTGAAAAATTGTTTAAAACTGGTGGTGGAACCTGATGAAACCCAACCCCAGTTCCATCAAAGTATACATCTTTGCCTGCTTTGTTCTTCCCAATTGGTTTCGGAACGATATGTTGAAGAACAAAACTTGCGGAGTTGTAACTATTCAGTTTCAACTGAATGCGTTCATTTTCAATTTTAGCTTCTTGAAACTGAAGCTTCAACTTAGCAATCTCATCCAGTTGTTGGTTGATTTGCTCTTCTTTAACTCTAAGAACTCCTGACAGTTGCATATTTTTCTTGGTTGTTTTACCATTTCTTTCATCAGCATCTTTTACCGTTCGTTTTAGCTTCTCAAAATTTTCTGAGATTTGACGATTTTCAAGAATTAACTTTTCGTTTTCTTTTCTAATTCTTTCTACGTCACTTTTATCATTTTCAATTTTCTTAGTTAATTCTTTTAATCGTTCATTTGAAGCTTTTTGCATTTTGTCACGGTTTAAGATCTGATCTTCAACCTCTCTGACTCTTTTTGTCAGTTCTACGGTCTTTTCACCATTGAGGTAAGCAAGTGTACTACAAACCTTGCAATTTTTCATGCAGTTTTTGCAGTCGCTCTCAGTTTTATCTTTCTTACCTGACTCATTGATTGCATCATTCTGACTGACCTTGCTTTTAGACTCAGTTCCAGAACCAGAAACTACCTCTAGCTCTTTTGCAGCAAGTACTTTGTCAGCAATCTTCTTCAAATTTTCTGCAGTAAACTCTTGTGACGTATCAATAATCCCGTCATCAACTTTCATTGTCTGCAGCTCTCTCTCCTTTTCTTTTTCTTCTGCTTTTTCTTTTTCTTTTTTATCAGCTTCTCCTCCTCCCCACCACATTCTCTGATTTCCTTCTTCATATTCAGCAATTTCTTGGATGACAGTATCAATACTAATTGAATCTAGATCAACAGCAATGTTTCCTTTTGGATCAAGATAACATTCTCTATCAGCATCCCATATCTTCGCTCTTTTAGCTTCTTTGTATGTATTATAGATTCTGGTCATCCTGAATTGAGCTTGCATCCTTCTGTTTACGAATTTTTCTTCTTCGTTTTTATTGTCTTTGAAAGGAACAAGCTTTGTCACAAACGCATAGCCCACTACATCCTCTTCTGGTAGCAGTTCACTCCAATCAAAACCTTCGTCATCATGTATAACAGCAAGAGCTCTTGATTTTTCTTTGGGGGTATCTTCAAGCTGCTTCATTCTGGGAGGTTCAGATTTGTTCTGATGATAAATTGCTCTTTTGTAATAATCCTCTCTGAATGGATTTGCAGTATCATCAGCAGGTGCGTTTCGACATTCACGTTTGAAATGTCCCTTTTGTTTACATCTAAATTGCTCTTTTGTAATAATCCTCTCTGAATGGATTTATCAAAACCAAGTTTTGTGGAAGGTCCGCCAATCGAATGTCTGCCTGTAATCTCCATGAACCTTTGTGCTCGCCGGACCGCACTAGCCATACACCACCTGATGTCTATCAACTCCATTTCTTCTGGGTCGATCTGATCATAGTCCTCCTTGGTGAGGTTAGTGTTTCCAATCTTGCCTGCAACAAGGCTCTCGTGAGATTCAAGGACAGAAGCTAAGAACACCATTTGCTGCTTTGCGGATTCTTCACTGAAATTTTGAGCATTCTTCAGATCCACAGCTATATTGCATTGAAACAAGTTCTTTGAAGCTGAGTGGCTTGGATTTGTTGACGATGAACCACTATGAAAACCACTGCTTGAACTTTCTTGATTTGACGTGTTAGAACCTTCTGCTGAGAAAGCTGTCTTAGGAGACACATTTTTCGGGATCATACTTCCTCTATAATACAGCTCCACATTCTGCTGATATGAGGAATGATTGACTTTGTTTGATTTCTTGATCTCCAGCTCATGACTCTCCAGTCTTTCAATTAACAAATCAACCGTCAGATCTTCCGACTTGATTGTGTTCTTCAGCATCAAAGCAAAGTATTGCCAGTCTTTCTCATCCGGAAGCGAATCAAACAGTTTGTCAACTAACTCTTCTTGAGAATAAATGATTCCATGTCTTGCCAGCTCCAACTTCAAGTGCCCAAATCTTTCAATCATCTTAGATACATATTCGTTTTTCAAACATCCAAACAAATCAAATTCTTTTCTTAACAACTTCTTTTTGTTTTTAACTATCTCAGCACTACCCACACATTTCACTCTCAATTTCTCCCATAGATCTTTCGCATTTGTGTACTCAATCAACGATATTATGTCGTCTCTCACAGACTGATGAAGCAATGCTATGCACTTTTTTTTCAGCAACAAAACTTTCTACATGATCAGTGCCTTCTAAATTTTCATAATCCGATCTTCCGATATTGAAACCATTCTTCAAACTCTTCCAGCTTGGGTACGCAAACGCTTTTAGCCACTCTTCAAACCTTTTATCCCATCTATTGTATTCTTCAATCGCCATTAGTTTGGGAGGTTTGTTGTATGTACCATATGCACTCTCCACACTTAAAGCATCAGAAAGGGTTTTCTTCGCACTCGGATTTGAAACGTTTTCATTTGTGTTGTTCGATGTATCATCTCCAGTGTTTCCCGTGAAAGCAAACATGTCACTGAATGGATTCATGAACTCATCCATCTTCACGTATCTGAAACAATCAACAAACACTTAGAATTTTTTTGGATTTTGACAAAAGCAATTTCAAACGAAATCACTTCACACAGAATAATCCTTAAACGAAATATCTTCACGCGAAATTAGCTTTTCACACGAAATACCAACTCACACGAGATTAGTACTTCAAACGAAATCAAGGTTTTCACACAGAATAGTGTTTTCAAACGAAATAACCAAGCGAAATCTAATTTCGTTCGAAATTAGCTTGGTTTCAAATGGAATTAAGTCAATTTGGTGCGGAATAACTAATTTCGTGTGAAACTCTCAAACGAAATCTGATTTCGTGTGAACTCAGCAGCAGTTTCAAACGAAATTAGTGATTTCGTGTGAAGCAACAGTACTTTCAAACGAAATTAGTGATTTCGTGTGAAACAATAGTGACAATTTCGAGCGGAATTATGATGACATCATCATGTCGGCCACCATTTTGTCAAATTGATCCAGATTTTGATCGAATTTTGGTCCAATTCTTTCAAGGATTCATTAAAACAGTGTTTTACATGATATATGTGAAATTCAGTCCAATTCGTCCGTTAAATCTCGTTTAATTTTGAAAAGAAAGAGTAGAAGTGATGAAAACAAGCTGAATTGGTATAAACTCTTCTTCCTGAGCTCTGATACCACTTGTTGGATCGTCGTGTAACCCTGACGAGTCAATCCGAAGAGTTTATGATCTATTTCAAAGGCGGAATCAGTGAAATAGACGTGAAACAGCTTAATTCCTCTTAATTATCTTTTTATTATTAATTTCAAAGCAATCCTGATCATTTGACAAACTGGCAGCACCTCGGCTCTGAAATCTCGAACGTTATAAATGACCAAGCAACTCAGCTATATATAGTGGTGTTAATTTCGCATGAAAGTGGCACTAGCCATTTCAAGCGAAATTACAATGTCTAATTTCGTGTGAAATAGCCAGTGACCATTTCAAGCGAAATTACACACTTAAACACAAACCCTAGTTTTTATCCTGCTGAGCACTTGTTTATCCTATCTAGACATAAGACTCGATAAAGACAAAGTTAACAGACATTTATGCACCAACAATTATGTCCCACCATCACTTGGTGATTGTTTTACTGAATCATATTAAGGGACCAACCTGTTTTGAAGATATAAAAACAGTTGATGGGCAGGTTTTTCAAACATTTAAAGATGCATGTTTTGCACGGGGGCTGTTGGATGATGATAAAGAATATGTTAATGCTGTCAAAGAAGCTACCACATGGTCAACCAGAGATTTCTTGAGGACCTTTTTTGTAATGTTGTTGCTGTCAAATTCGATATCTCGTCCTGGTGTTTTTTGGTCGGAAACAAAGTCCCTGTTATGTGAAGACATTCTGTATCAGCAACGAAAGATAACTAGTATTGCAGGTAATGTGATTATTTTATTAAAGTTATATACAACTACATTAAAATTATGCAATAGCTCTGTTATTGGGAAAAAACTAATACTTTTTTCAACATTTGTTTTAGATTTGGATCTTCAATAAGAAGAACTTGAAAATATATGTCTATCTAAAATTGAAAAGTTGCTACTTACCAATGGAAGTACAGTGAGAAATTTTGATGATATGCCAAGTGTTCCGGACAATTATGTTTCATCGTCGAACAATTGATTGATAATGAAAGAATTATCGTATGACAGACTAGCTCTTCAAAGGGAACATGATGGTTATGTAAAGTGTTTAACTGCCGAACAGGAAAGGATATATAAAATGGTTATGGAAGCGATTGAAAAAGGTGATGGAGGTGTGTTTTTTGTATATGGTTATGGCGGAACTGGAAAGACATTTCTTTGGAAGACATTCTCAGCTGCATTACGATCAAAAGGTGAAGTTGTATTGAATGTTGCATCCAGTGGAATTGCTTCACTTTTGCTGGATGGTGGTAGAACTGCTCATTCAAGGTTTGTAATTCCAATCAACATTAATGAGAATTCAATATGTTCGATAGAGCCTACTACTGAGTTAGGTGATTTAATTAAAAGAGCAACATTGATTATTTGGGATGAAGCACCTATGACTCATAAGCATTGTTTCGAGGCTCTTGATAGAACAATGAGAGACATATCATGTTCCAGTCAACCGAACATGCAATCCAAGCCGTTTGGGGGAAAGGTAATTCTATTTGGTGGTGATTTTAGACAAATTCTTCTGGTCATCCCTAAAGGTACCAGAACAATGATAGTCAATGCTTCTTTGAATTCTTCTTATATATGGTGCCACTGTCAAGTACTAAAGCTAACTGAGAATATGAGATTAAGAGTTGGTTGTCAGGAAGCAGTTTTGAAAGAAATAAAGGAATTTGGAGAATGGATTTTAAAGCTTGGTGATGGTCGGCTTAGTGAAGAAAATGATGGTGAGATTGATATTGAAGTACCAGATGATTTACTTATTCATGACCAAGTCAATCCTATTTCTTCTCTCATTTCATTTATATATCCGGACATGAATAAGTTTTTGTGGGATTTAACGTATTTCCAACAAAGAGCGATTCTTGCTCCAACTAATGAAGTAGTGGATTCAATAAATGAAGAGTTGTTAGAGAGTCTGCCTAGTGAAGAAAAGGTTTATTTTAGTTCAGATAGTTTATGCCAATCGGAGGAAGAATCAGAGCTTAATATGGCATTGTTTCCTCCTGATGTGTTAAACAATCTTCGTTTATCTGGTTTACCTAACCATAAATTAGTACTGAAACTTGGTGCTCCAGTGATGTTACTCATAAACATTGATCAGGCAAATGGATTGTGTAATGGTACACGTTTACAAGTCACGAAGCTCGGAAAAGTTGTGATTGAAGCAAAAATGATCACAGGGACTAATATAGGTCATCATACTTTGATTTCAAGACTAAAGATGACACCTTCTGATAAAAGAATACCAGTGAAGATTTCTCGAAGACAATTCCCACTTTCACTTTGCTATGACAATAAATAAAAGTCAAGGACAACCATTGGAGCGTGTTGGTTTATATCTTCCACGTCCAGTGTTTAGTCATGGCCAGCTCTATGTGCTGTATCTAGAGTAAAAAGTAGGAAGGGGTTAAAAATTTTGATTTGTGATAAAGAGAAACGAGTCTGTACAACCACTACTAATGTGGTTTACAAAGAAGTTTTACAAAATATATGATGATACTAAACATCTGTCAACCTGGCAACGTCTGTTGGGTATAATGGAGGAACTGTTGTTAGGAAATGTTTGTTGGAAAGCAATACAACTTTTTGAAAGCATCTGATACTTGCTCTGCATTAAGCCTATCCTGAGAACACATGTTGTTAATAACATTATTCTCTTAACATCTGTTTACTAACCTTTGTAATTTCTGTTGACTGACCTTTTTAACATGGGTTGACTAACATCTGATAGTTACTATCTATCCATCTGGCAAGCTCTGTTGGAGATAATGGATGACCGTTCTTAGTAAAGTCTGTTGGAAAGCAACATAAGTTTTTAACAGTTAATAGACAACAGTGGTTTGCTATCAACATAATGAAATTGCTGTTGAATAAACCTATTGATCATTAATTTATATCAAATTTGTAAGTCTGCACTAATTATTTTTTTTACTCTCTATCAATATGTGTTATGCATGGTTTTCTAAGAAACGACCCGTGTTTGCACACGGGTCTTACCGCTAGTACTATATAATAAAAGAAAACATTTAAGGGACACATGTCATTCATTGGAGCCATTCATGTTTTAGTTTTTTCCTCTATATCCTACTTAATTATAAATAATTAATATTAATTAAAAGATAATTATAAAATTAAATTTAATATAAATTTAAACAATTCGTATGGAAGATAATATAATATTTTGAGATATTTATTAGATTTCAAAATTATTTATCTTGAAATAATATAATGTAAATGATTTATTTATTTTATTAAACTAAAGTAGTTAAGGGTAAAACCTATTTTAAAAATGTTTATAAGAGGTAAACAAAAACATTAATGTTTATTGGTTCTATACTTTTATTATGTGCTATATAAAATTAGATTTATTCAATTCGTATAATACACATGGTATATAAAGATATAACAAGATATAACTTTTTAGTGATTTGTATATAAATTTTTTCCTTATTTAATATATAAATTAAATTTACTCAACTCGTACAATACACGGGGTTCTTAAAGATATAATTTTTTTGTTATTTAATATATAAAATTACATTTATTCAACCCATGTAATAAACGAGTTTTTTAAATATATATTGTTTTATTATTTGGTATATAAAATTGCATTTATTCAACACGTGTATTATACGGGGTTCTAACCTAGTGTTTTATTATTTGAAAAAAAAAACATTTTTTTTGAGATATACTTTGATGATATTATTTATATTTATATGTTACAAATACAATTTTTTTAAATGTATCATCAGATATTTTAAACTTTTACATTGATAATAATATGTATAGTAAATCATATTTTAACTTATTGTGGTTATTAAGAATATAAAATTATATAAAAATTAGAATTGTAAGAAAATGTATTTAGAAATCCCTATGTGTATTTTTTTAAGTAACTAACGGGTATATTCAATACTCGACGGGTAATTAACCGACATATACCCGACGGATATGGGATATGATTTTACAACTGGGCATGGAATTACCAATATCCGACCCTTTGCGATCCCTATTCCAGACCCTCATGTTTGCTCTGCACTCGTTAAATGCATCACCTAAACAAAAAATGAAAAATCAGGTGGAAAAAAGATAAATTATGGTTTATAGCTTGTATTGGGCAAGGTTGGAGAACTCGCTAGTCGCTAGCGGGTCGGTGAGGTAGGGACTAGCGACTACTCGGGATTAATCGGGATTAATCGGATCGGACTTTTTATGTATAATTTTAAGTTTTTATACATATATACATATATTTTTATACATAATTTTTTTAAGTGGACAAGTTTTGACCGGAACCTGGGAGGTTTTGGCCGGAATATGTGTTTTTTCCGATTTTTTCTGATTTTTTCCGATTTTTTCTGATTTTTTTCCGATTTTTTTTGTTTTTTCCCGATTTTTTCCGATTTTTCCCGACCGACTAGTCGCGATTAGGGCCGACTAGGGCCGATTAGGGCCGACTAGGCCGACTAGCGATTTTTTCACTGATTAGTGAAAAATTACTCAGTAGAGGTCCGACTAGCGACTAGTCGCCGATTAATCGCCGACTAGTCGCGATTTTTGCAACACTGGTATTGGGTATGTATAATGATTTTAAGAACAGCTTTTAACATAAGTGTATACAAAATTTTTAAAATTCCTTATCAATAATTCACGTACATGCAGTTTAAGAAACATAATCAGATATAAGAAGTTTAGAGAAAACGATATATGATGCCAGTACTTGAAATGAAATGAATAGATCAACTAGATATCAAGAAACCAAGTTAGAATCAATCTAAAGCATAATCCACACCATTGTCAATGAAGTACATCTAAACCTCTTGGGAAGTTGTATGGATTAATTCGTCATTATCCGGTCTTCCTCCTCGTCATTATACTTCTTCTCTTTTACTATATCGAAAAACATACTTGCATGTAGATCTTTTGTTTGGTCTATTTAGAGAAGACAAAAGTATTATTACACCCAGCCTCATTTAGTTATTTGTATCACCTCCCATGCCCATTTAGTGTATGTATGGCTAGCCATTTTCTTTGTTTTGTTTTTTAGTACAAAAAAAGAGTCCACGAATGTATAAAAGCAGTATGAATGGTCATATATTGGCTCGTGTTTTGGTCATACTCATACATGTATGTGACTTACAAAGGTTTTCATCATTCGTCTACAATAATGGATGTGAGACACAAGTTGTATAGAAAAAGAGTTATCTAAGACTTAATATTTGTAGGTAAAGGATCAAATAAAAATAAAATAAACGTACGAACTGTACGAATTGAAAGAAAAGTCAAAAAGTGGCGGTGGCAATATGGTAATTATCAGCAATTTCAAAAGTACTGTACTGGGGAAAAGCAAAAAGTGGCGGTGGCAATCTGGTAATTATCAAAAACTTCAAAATTACTCTAGTAGGGTAATTTTGAGCATCAATAGGGTAATTTTGAGCATCTGTAGAGTAATTTTGAGAAATGTAGGGTAATTATCAAATTACTCTAGTAGAGTAATTTTGACTTCTGTAGGGTAATTTTGGGAAATGTCTTGTAGAGTAATTTTGTTAGCATTTAGTTATGGGGTTTAGCTTTATGGTTTAGTTTTTAGCTTTTAGTTTGGGTTGGGGGGGGGGTTAGGTTTTTTTTTTTGGGGGGGGGGGGGGGGGGTGGGGTTAGTGTAATTTTGATAATTACCCTACAATTTTGATAATTACCCTACACGACCAAAATTACTCTACTTGAACTTTTACAATGGTTTAGGTTTTTTTAGGTTTTTGGGGGGTGGGGGGTTTAGGTTTTTGGGGGGTGGGGGGGGGGGGGGGGGTTTAGTGTAATTTTGATAATTACCCTACAATTTTGATAATTACCCTACACGACCAAAATTACTCTACTTGAACTTTTACAAAATTACCCTACAGAAGTTCAAAATTACTCTACTAGAGTAATTTTGAAGTTGCTGATAATTACCAAAATGCCACCGCCACTTTTTTTGACTTTCTTTCACTTCGTACGTTTCGTACGATAATTTTATTTTCACCGGAACTTTACTCAATATTTGTAGCTCAATCAAATAACTAATACACTATAAAAGGTTTTGCATTATGAAAAGGCTTCGCTGAGGCTTTATTAAGAAAAGAAAAAAATAATGTCACCTGGCGATATGTAGACACACTTTTCTTCATCGTTCACATCACCAAGAGGGTGTTATGAAGGGGCTTTATCATTCATTGTTTGAAATTATGTTTTTTAATTTATATATATATATATATATATATATATATATATATATAACTTTAATATGTAGCTTATTTTTTAAAATTTACCATTAAATTTAAAAAAACCTAAAATTCAATGATTTTTCAATCAAATGGATGAGGTTGGTTATACTTGACGCAAGTTTTCCATGCTATCTTGAATGTGGCCGCCGCCTATTCGCTTGTAAAATTTTTCCACATTTTTCCCTCTTGGTTGTTCCACCTGGACAAGCATGGTAGTTCCTCTATCCATATCAAATTCATCTTTCATGAAAGCTTGTACGGGTATCAAAGCTACCTTGGGACGGACTATTCTCATTGGATGAAGATGTTTACATTAGTTTTGAACTTTGATGATAGACCTTCACCCATTATTGGTACCAAGTGTCACTTGATTGACATTCTTAAAACTTCATGCATAAACGTGGATCTAAGTATGTCTTCTTGATGGATATATTGAATGTGAGTGGTTCGAACTCCAATCGGCAAAAGAGTACATCGTTAGGACTCGTCACATGAATGGGTTAGTCCTAGGCTACAAATGAACCAAACGTTCGGCGAACAGTTCGTGAACCGTTCGGCGGGAAGTTCGTTTGTGTTCATTCGTTTATTAAACAAATGAACACAAACGAAAAATTTCGTTCGTTTAGTTAAATGAATGAACAAACATGAACAGAGGTCGCGTACGTTCATTTTTGTTCGTGAAAGTTCAGTAACGTGTTTGTTTGTGTTCAATAGTTTATTAGTGTTTTAGTTATTATCATCATCATCATACTCAGTATATCCCACCAATAGCAAAGCTAAGGTAGGGTCTGAGGAGGGTGAGATGTAGACAGCCTTACCTCTACCCCGTAGGAATAGAGAGGCTGCTTCCAATGAGACCCCCGGCTCGATTGTAGTTTTGCATCAAGCCTTGGACATAAGGCACATAACACTCAGCAATTGAGACAAACGCCGATTAGTGCATGTACCCCCTTGTCTTTTGGCTATCAACGCCACCACATGATGCATGATTAACCATCCCCCTCTTTTAACGTTATTTTCACGAAATTAGTAAAATAACGTTAAAATTAGTGCACTTTCACTTTTGCCCCCCGAGCGCCCACGCATATATACATTATATGAGCATACCGCAAGCGGGGCGTAGTGTTTTAGTTATTATATTTTATTTAAATACTTCAAAATTCCGAAATTAAATATTTGATAATTGTCAGTGTATTATATATTTTGCTAACGAACGCATGTTTGTTTTCATTTGTATTCATGAACATTAGTATGTGCTCATTTGTGTTCATCGACGTTCGTTTTTGTTCCTTTCCTAAAATTAACAAACAAACATAAACGAACACGAACACGAACAAGTTCATTTCCTTAACAAACGAACACGAACACAAAAGCTCGTTTGGTAAGTCTTCATGAACAGTTCGAACTAAGACATATATTTCTTAACAACTGAACACGAACAAGGTCTTGTTCGTGTTCGTTCGATTCCTTTGCAGCCCTAATTATTCCTGTAACCACCCTTTGGCGTGAGAATAGGTATCGGTGGGAGAATAAAGTGTATGAGAGAAGTGGTAAATGAGTGAATCCTTACCTTGAAGTTTGCTCCTTATTTATACTTTTTAGTGGCTTTAGGGTTTCACCTTTTTCAGGAAAATCGGTTATGTGGAGATCAGACCCATATTTAGGAGATAATATGAACCTTCCTAATATTTTGGAGATTTGGTAGATACTTTATCTGCATGGGAATATTTTTGGAATATCTATATTTATTATTTTATGGACGTAACCGACCCAGAATGACTGACCCGGGTCATTCCTCTACACATCCCCAGTTCGATGCTATAGGATTTATACATGAGGTCGGACTTAAAAAGGAGTAAGTTTGTTTTTTTTAAGGGGGAGCAAATGACTCGTCCAAAATAGAAGATCTACCCGACAAATAAAATATAATCCGGCAGCGCATGTCAGCAGGTGATAGACGCTACCGACGTGGTCATCCTGTCATTACTAGACCATCATGCCCCCTTTATGATGACAATAATCCCTGTGTGATTGAGAGAAAACTGGTCATGGATGATGGCCTTATTGTGTATCCGGACTTGGTCATTAAAGACGCCAACTTTCTCCATACCCCTGCAGAAATATTAGATATGCTATTCGGTGTGGAATAGTTTGAACATGCTCCTTTTTGTTATTCCTATATTATAGTCTGTATAGATGGGACAAGTACTTCGTTTCTTGACAGTAACTTATGTAAGCTTGTTATCTACATGTTTACCGCTTTATAGGTAGTTGATGTATCTATTACCAAGATACTTTCCTAGTAGCGCTAAACTTTTGTGAATGTGTATATGTAATAATGCAAGAATAGAAACTATTGTTACGTTCAAAATGTTGTATACACCATTCGATAAATTATAAAGACATGGCGTATTGGTATGCACGTTATACTTGACGCAAGTTTTCCATGTTATCTTGAATGTGGCCGCCGCCTATCCGCTTGTTAAATTTTTCAACATTTTTCTCTCTTGGTTGTTCCACCTGGACAAGCACGGTAGTTCCTCTATCCATATCAAATTCATTTTTCATGAAAGCTTGTACGGGTATCAAAGCTACCTTGGGACGGACTATTCTCAATGGATGAAGATGTTTACATTAGTTTTGAACTTTTGATGATAGACCTTCACCCATTATTAGTACCAAGTGTCACTTGATTGACATTCTTAAAACTTCATGCATAAACGTGGATCTAAGTATGTCTTCTTGATGGATATCTTGAATGGGAGTGGTTCGAACTCCGATCTGCAAAAGAGTGCATCGTTAGGACTCGTCACAGGAATGGGTTAGTCCTAGGCTGCAAATGAACCAAACGTTCGGCGAACAGTTCATGAACCGTTCGGCGGGAAGTTCGTTTGTGTTCATTCGTTTATTAAACAAATGAACACAAACGAAAAATTTCGTTCGTTTAGTTAAATGAACAAACATGAACAGAGGTCGCGTACGTTCATTTTTGTTCGTAAAAGTTCAGTAACATGTTTGTTTGTGTTCAATAGTTTATTAGTGTTTTAGTTATTATATTTTATTTAAATACTTCAAAATTCCGAAATTAAATATTTGATAATTGTCAGTGTATTATATATTTTGCTAACGAATGCATGTTTGTTTCCATTTGTATTCATGAACATTAGTATGTGCTCATTTGTGTTCATCGACGTTCGTTTTTGTTCCTTGCCTAAAATTAACAAACAAACATAAACGAACACGAACAAGTTCATTTCCTTAACAAACGAACACGAACACAAAAGCTCGTTTGGTAAGTCTTCATGAACAGTTCGAACTAAGACATATATTTCTTAACAACTGAACACGAACAAGGTCTTGTTCGTGTTCGTTCGATTCCTTTGCAGCCCTAATTATTCCTGTAGCCACCCTTTGGCCTGAGAATAGGTGTCAGTGGGAGAATAAAGTGTATGAGAGAAGTGGTAAATGAGTGAATCCTTACCTTGAAGTTTGCTCCTTATTTATACTTTTTAGTGGCTTTAGGGTTTCACCTTTTTCAGGAAAACCGGTTATGTGGAGATCACACCCATATTTAGGAGATAATATGAACCTTCCTAATATTTTGGAGATTTGGTAGATACTTTATCTGCATGGGAATATTTTTGGAATATCTATATTTATTATTTTATGGACGTAACCGACCCGGGTCATTCCTCTACACATCCCCAGTTCGATGCTATAGGATTTATACATGAGGTCGGACTTAAAAAGGAGTAAGGTTGTTTTTTTAAAGGGGGAGCAAATGACTCGTCCAAAATAGAAGATCTACCCGACAAATAAAATATAATCCGGCAGCGCATGTCAGCAGGTGATAGACTCTACCGACGTGGTCATCCTGTCAACTAGACCATCATGCCCCCTTTATGATGACAATAATCCCTGTGTGATCGAGAGAAAACTGGTCATGGATGATGGCCTTATTGTGTATCCGGACTTGGTCATTAAAGACGCCAACTTTCTCCATACCCCTGCAGAAGTATTAGATATGCTATTCGGTGTGGAATAGTTTGAACATGCTCCTTTTTGTTATTCCTATATTATAGTTTGTATAGATGGGAGAAGTACTTCGTTTCTTGACGGTAACTTATGTAAGCTTGTTATCTACATGTTTACCGCTTTATAGGTAGTTGATGTATCTATTACCAAGATACTTTCCTATTAGCGTTAAACTTTTGTGAATGTGTATATGTAATAATGCATGAATAGAAACTATTGTTACGTTCAAAATGTTGTATACACCATTCGATAAATTATAAAGACATGGCGTATTGGTATTGTGCATCAAACGAGGTATCAAGAAACTTGGATCAATAAAAATATAATACCACTAAACCTTAATGAAGGAACAAGTAAGAAAAATTTATTGATAAATTTTAAATAGGTGTCTAGGAAAAGAAACAAAAACCGAAAGCCTTGTCGTCGTTAGGGGCGAGGAATTACATGTACCATTTTTTGAGCTGGGCTACGTTCCATGATCGTGGTATGGGGGACCAATCCAGATGTTCAAGAGTGTGGGCCGTTTTCCTAAGACTTTACTAACTACGTAGCCCACCCCCCCCCCCAATTGGGGCCTAGTTTTCCAGTGCTCTCCGCCCTGCTGGCTTCATTATCTCTCAAAACGTACTCGCTGACTTTAAACGATGTATGAAACACCCGCTTGTTGTAGTACCTCTCCATAACTTGTTTGTATTTAGCTTCACTAATGGCGGATGCTTCACGTCATTCTTCAAGGAGGTCTAATTTCTCTCTTAGGAGCTGGTCATTATTATCATGGGTGACAAGTCTTCTTAATGATGGGAGGCCCACCTCAGCGGGAATCATTGCTTCAGTCCCATATGTTAGACTGAAGGGCGTTTCATTGCATCCTGTCTTGGGTGTAGTACGAAGTGCCCACAAAACATTTTTTAATTCTTCCACCCAGCAACTGCCTTCCTTGTCCAACCGCCTTTTGATGCCATCCAGTAGGCTTCTATTGGCTCGTTCAACTTGTCCATTACCTTGGGGGTGAGCTAAGGATGTAAAAATTTGTCGTATCTGAAGTTCCCATCACCAGTCTTGGATTAGTTTATCGACGAATGTGTCCAATTATGTTGGTTAACTTCGTCTTTATCGAGTCTTATGTCTAGATAGGATAAACTAGCACACAACAGGTTGGAAATTAGGGTTTTATGTGTGTTTGTGTGTAATTTCGTTTGAAAGTGTCAATGACCAGTTCAAGCGAAATTAACATTGTAATTCCGCTTGAAATGGGCAGTGGCAGCTTCATGCGAAATCAACACATGTAATTCCGCTTGAAATGACCTGTGACACTTTCAAGCGGAATCACCTTAACTATAAATAGGGTTGATGCTAGTTCATTTGTAACTTTTCCGATTCAGAGCCTAGGTGCTGCCAGTTTGTCAAACGATCTGTAAAAGCTTTGGAATCAATAAAAGAAAGATAATTAAGAGGAATCAAGCTGTTACACGTCTATTTCTCTGATTCCGCCTTTGAAATAGATGATAAACTCTTCTGATTGACTCGTTAGGGTCACACAACGATCCAACAAGTGGTATCAGAGCTCAGGACGAAGAGTTTATACCAATTCAACTTGTTTTCATCACTTCTACACCTTCTTTTCTGAATTGAACAAGATTTAACGGACAAAATGGACTAAATTTCTCATATATCAAGTAAAACACTATTTTAATGAATCCTTGAAAGAATTGGACCAAAATTCGATCAAAATCCAGGTCAATTTGACAAAATGGTGGCCGACAGGATGATGTCATCCTAATTCCGCTCGAAAGTGTCAGTGCTGTTTCAAACGAAATCACTAATTTCGTTTGAAAATACTTGTGATTTCACACGAAATTAGCCTTTGTGGTTAATTCCACTTGAAACTGCCTTTGATTTCACACGGAATTACTAATTCTGTTTGAAATTTCACACGGAATCACTAATTCCGTTTGAAAACCCTATTTCGCTTGAAGGTTTCATACGGAATTACTAATTTCGCTTCAAAGTGACCTGATTCCGTTTGAATTGCTATTCCGTGTGAAGCAATATTCCGCTTAAAAAGCTTATTCCGTTTGAAAAGCTGATCTCGCTTGAAAGGCTGATTTCGCTTGAAACTATTTTTTTTTTGTCAAAATCAAAAATTCTTCTAAGTGTTTGTTGATTGTTTCAGATACGTAAAGATGGATGAGTTCATGAATCCGTTTTGTGATGTTTTTGCTTTTGCTGGAAACAGTGGAGATGATACTTCAAACAACACATCAAACAACACAAATGAGAATGCTCCGAGTGCGAGGAAAACTCTTTCTGATGCATTAAGTGTGGAGAGTGCTTATGGGACGTACAACAAACCTCCCAAACTGATGGCGATTGAAGATTACAATAAATGGGCTAAAAAGTTTGAAGAATGGCTAAAAGCGTTTGCATATCCCAGTTGGAAGATGTTGAAGAATGGTTTCACTATGGGAAGATCGGATTTTGAAAATTTAATAGAAAATGAGGAGATAGATAGATATGTTGCTGAATAAAAGTGCATTGCATTGATTCATCAGTCTGTGAGAGACGACATAATAGCTTTGATTGAGTACACAAATTCGAAAGATCTATGGGAGAAATTGAGAATAAAATGTGAGGGTAGTGCTGAGATAGTCAAAAACAAAAAGAAGTTGTTAAGAAAAGAATTTGATCTATTTGGCTGTTTGAAAAATGAATCTGTATCTAAGATGATTGAAAGATTTGGACATCTGAAGATGGAGCTGGCAAGACATGGAATCATTTATTCTCGAGAAGAATTGGTTGACAAGTTGTTTGACTCATTGCCGGATGAGAAAGACTGGCAATACTTTGCCTTGATGCTGAAGAATACAATCAAGTCGGATGATCTAACGGTTGATCTGTTAATCGAGAGACTGGAGAGTCATGAGCTGGAGATCAAGAAATCATTCAAAGTCAATCATTCCTCATATCAGCTGAATGTTGAGCTGTATTACCAAGGAAATATGATCCCGAAGAATGTGTCTCCTAAGACAGCTTTCTCAGCTGAAAGTTCTAACACGTCAAATCAAGAAAGTTCAAGCAGTGGTTTTCATATTGGTTCATCATCAACAACTCCAAGCCAATATGTTCCAAGGAATCTGTTCCAATGTAATATTGCTGTGGATCTGAAGAATGCACAAAATTTCAGTGAGGAATCCGCAAAACAGCAAATGGTGTTTTTGGCATCTGTTCTAGAGTCATACGAAAGCCTTGTTGCTGGCAAGATTGGAAACACAAATCTCACCAAGGAGGATTATGATCAAATCGACCCAGAAGAGATGGAGTGGATCGATATCAGGTGGTGTATGGCTAGTGCAGTTAGACGAGCTCAAAGGTTCATGGAGATTACAGGCAGACATTCTATTGGCGGACCTTCCACAAAACTGGGTTTTGATAAATCAAAGGTTACGTGCTTCAGATGTAAACAAAAGGGACATTTTAAACGCGAATGTCGAAACGCACCTGCTGATGATACTGCAAATCCATTCAAAGAGGATTACTACAAAAGAGCAATCTATCATCAGAACAAATCTGAACCTCCCAGAATGAAACAGCTTGAAGATACCCCCAAAGAAAAATCAAGAGCTCTTGCTGTTATTCATGATGATGAGGGATACGATTGGAGTGATGTGTTACCGGAGGAGGATGCAGTAGGCTATGCGTTTGTAACAAAAGCTGTTCCTTTCAAAGACAGCAGAAACGAAGAAGAGAAATACATCAACAGGAAGGCTAAAGCCATAGACAGGATGATTAGAATGTCTCGTATATACAATGAAGCAAAGATGGCAAAAATATGGGATGTTGATAGAGAATGTTACCTAGATCCCAATGGTAACATAGCTGTTGATACAAAAACCGTTGATGTAGAAACTCTCACGAAACAAATTGTTGAAGAAGAAGAAGCCTTACAGAGAGAATGGTGGGGAGGAGGAGAAGCTGAAGAAAAAGAAAAAGAAAAGGAGAAAGAGCAGCAGCCAAAGAAAATTGATGACGGGTTTATTGACACGTCACAAGAGTTTACTGCTGAGAATTTGAAGAAGATGGCTGACAAAGTGTTTGCTGCGAAAGAACTAGAGTAGTTTCTGGTTCTGGCACTGAGTCCAAAAACAAGGTCAGTCAGAATGATGTTATCAATGAGTCAGGTAAGAAAGCTAAAATTGAGAGCGACTGCAAAAATTGCATGAAAGACTGCAAGATTTGTAGTACAATTGCTTACAACAGCGGTAAAAAGATCGAAGATCTGACAGGAAGAGTCAGAGACGTTGAGGATCAGATCTTAAACCGTGACAAAATGCTAAAAGCTTCAAATGATCGATTAAAAGAACTAACTGATAAAATCAAAAATGATAAAATTGACGTAGAAAGAGTTAGGAAAGAAAACGAAAAGCTAATTCATGAAAATCGTCAACTTTCAGAAAATTTTGAGAAGCTCAAACGAACGGTAAAAGATTCTGATGAAAGAAATGGTAAAACATACAAAGAAAATGTGCAATTATCAGGTGTTCTTAGGGTTAAAGAAGAGTTAATCAACCAACAACTGGATGAGATTGCTATGTTGAAGCTTCAGTTTCAAGAAGCTAAAATTGAAAATGAACGCATCCAGTTGAAACTGAACAGTTACAGTTCCACAAGTTTTGTTCTTCAACATATAGTTCCTAAACCAATTGGGAAGAACAAAGCCGGCGAAGATGTATACTTTGATGGAACTGGGGTTGGGTTTCATCAGGTTCCACCACCAGTTTTAAATAATTTTTCAAAGAAAAAATTAGGGTTGGTTAAAGATGAAGAAGAAAATGAAGTTAAGCTTCCAGACACGATAGATGTCACATTCACTTCATCATCTGATGAAGATAGTGTCCAGTCTGAAATTGTTAAAAGTATGGCTGAAAATGTTTTGAAATCTGAAAGTGACACTACTGAGGATGATGAATGCTTTTTGGACAAATATATTCCAAAATCAAAATCCAAAAACAACTTAAGTGAAGAACCACATCTTGTGATGTACAAGATGGCAGGATCGGATAAGTTGTATTCGGATCGTGATTTTCCTTTGGAGAATGTGAATATTGGGAAATTGAGAAATGTGTTCAAGTTGATTGAGATTGATGTGTATGAAATTGAAGGTTTGAAAAATGCAGAAAGACAACTAAATTTTGAAAAAGATAAGTCTTACCACAAAAAACCTATAGTACCGCCACGTTTTTCAAACTACAATCAAAACAAATAGTCGGGTGGTTATCAGGGTGGTAAGAAAAATCAAAGAAAGAATTTCCAAAACAAGAAATTTGTTGAGAAAAAGGTGTTTTTAAAAAGCTCGAGTTCTCATTCCGAGCAAGAATCTGAGATTTTTTCAAAATCGAACAAAGAGTTCTTTGAGAAGAAGGCCTCACAGCCTCAGACCGAAGGCACAAGTCGGGTAGTTGATACTCGAACATGCTTCAAGTGCAACAAAGTTGGACACATTGCACGAAAGTGCACCAACTTTAAGCCTAAGTATGAAGTTGTTGAGAGTCAGAAAAGGAAAGCTGATGCAAAAGGCAAAGCCCCAATGGTTGTTGAGAAAATTTTGAAATATGAGAACATAAAAGTCAAAACTGAACCTGTTAAGAATGTGGTAACTAAAAATGATAAATTTTACAAACGGGTTGCTTCGTCTCAATAAGCATGGAAGCCAAAAACTGTTGACAAGAAAACAAGTTCTCCAAAACCAAAGGTTTCTAAGAAGGAAAAACAATCGTCTTCTACCACACCGGTAAAGATGAATGTTCCTTTGGATTACTATGAGAAACTTGAAAAACATGAGTCTATCACGTCTGACAAGAAAGATGTTTCAAAGAAAGACCAATCATCTGGTCAACCTTCTAAAAATGATTTCTTTTTATACAAAAAGGTTGAGATTGGGTCTAAAGAAAGCTTGAAGATGAATGACAAAAATTTTCCGCCACTTTACATTGCAAAAACTCACATTAATGTCAAGTTACCTGAGTCAAAAGAGGCTTGGGTGACATCAAAATCTCACTTATTGATTTTGAAATGTGCAGGAGCTTCCAAGATCCGTTTCACGATGGATTATGGATAGTGGAGCTTCTCGGCACATGACGGAGACGAAGACCCTATTGTACGATGTTCGAGGGTTTAATGGAGGTTATGTAGGATTTGCGGGAAATCAAGGTGGTCGAATAGTTGGAGAAGGAACTTTATCAAATGGAATCGTCACGTTTGAAAGAGTAAACTACATCGCCGAGCTTGAAAACAATCTTCTAAGCATATCTCAGATCTGTGATCGTATGTATACAATGCACTTTACAGACAAAGAATGTTTGATCTTGAAACCAGGATTTGTTGTTCCTGAAGAATGGATTATCATGAGAGCACCCAGAGTCAATGATCTGTACGTGTTGGATATGAGTGTAGCTACTACTACCACGGGTCAGGCTCACTGTTTTATGTCAAGAGCAACAGAAAAAGAATCAAAGTTATGGCATCGAAAGATGGGCCATATTCACTTACGAAAAATGAATCACCTGGTGCATAATGACTTAGTAACTGGTGTTCATGTGAAAGGTTTTCATCTGGAAGGGGAGTGCATTAGCTGCATAAAAGGCAAGCAAAAGAAGAAATCACACCCTCAAAAGAAAGTCAACTCAGTCTCAAGACCATTAGAGAGACTTCATATGGATCTTTTTGGTCCAGTGAACGTCAAAAGCATAACTGGTGATCTCTACTGTCTAGTAGTAACTGACGACTATTCCAGATTTTCATGGGTATCATTCTTGAAGTCTAAAGATGAGACGTTTGAAAGTTTGATGGCGTTGTTCAAAAAAATTGAAAACTTGTACCAAACTCGAATCAGAAGAATCAGGAGTGACAATGGTACTAAGTTTAAGAACAACAAGATGGAAGAGTATTGTGATGAGAGAGGTATATTGCAAGAATTTAGTGCTCCTTATACTCCGCAACAGAATGGGGTAGCTGAACGAAAGAACAGGACGCTAATTGAAACGGCCAGGACGATGCTTGCTGATTCGAAATTACCAGTCAATTTTTGGGCAGAAGCAGTGTCAGCCGCTTGCTATACACTCAACCGGGTTCTCACAGTAAAGAAATTCAACAAGACATATTTTGAGTTGATCAATAACCGCAAACCGAATCTGAAGTATTTAGAACCGTTTGGGTTTCCCTGCACAGTTCTAGAACCTTTTGGAAAGTTTGGTGCAAAGAGTATTGAAGGAATTTTTGTGGGTTACTCAAGTCCATTGAAACGAGTCTTTGTTCCAAGCTTGAAGCGGATTATTGAAGCACACAATGTTGAATGTCAAGGTTACACAATGCCACCGCAGAACCCAGGTGACTCATGGCGCTTTAACTACGATACTCTGTGGGATTCGTTTGACATGGAAGAAGAAGAACCAGAGTTCTTTGATGTGTTGGATATTCTAAGAGAGTATGAGTCATCACAAGAAAGGTTTCCAGCTGAGTATACTACAAGTCGACGGCAAACTTCAAATGACGATGAAGCCGCAGTCAATGATAATCAAGAATCTGATAATAGACCAATATTTGATCATGGTGATTCAGACTCTGAGGGGGAGCAGATCCAGATTTCAAGTCAAACAATTCCAGTCAGTGAACAAGGTGCAAATCAGAATGTCAAAAATTTGGAAGGTTAGGTAGATGTTCCAGACGAGGTGATGCCGAGAACTCTTTCATACCATCCAGAGGAGTTGATTATTGGAGAATTACAATCAGGCGTTCGCACTAGACGACAAATTGACCAAGGGCTAACTTGTTTTTATTCTACAGTTGCTCCTTTACAAACTGAGTTTTCACTAAGTTGTTTTATTTCCCAGATCGAACCGCGAACATATAAAGAGGGGCTAACTGAAGATTCTTGGGTCAATGCTATGCAAGAAGAGTTAAGTCAGATTAAGAAGTTAGGAGTGTGGAAATTGGTAGACTTACCTGATGGTCACAGGAAGATAAACACCAAGTGGGTGTTTAATTGTAAGAGAGACGATAGAGGAGTTATTATTCGTAACAAAGCTCGACTCATAGTCCAGGGTTTCAGTCAGCAGGAGAGTATAGATTTCACTGAAGTATATGCTCCGGTTGCTAGACTTGAAGCGATCAGAATCTTCCTAGCATTTGCATCTTGGAAAGGTTTTAAAGTTTATCAGCTAGATGTTAAATCGCCGTTTCTCTACGGGAAAGTAAAAGAGGAGGTATATGTCGGACAGCCACCGGGCTTCACTGATCCAATCCACTAAGACAAGGTCTATTTACTGGATAAGGCGTTGTATGGTTTACACCAGGCCCCTAGAGCTTGGTACGAGACATTGTCTCAACACCTGCTAGCCAACAGCTTCATCCGTGGAAAAGTGGATGCCACTCCTTTCACCAAAGAGGTCGACGGTCATCTTCTGATAGTTCAAATATACGTGGACGACCTCATATTTGGGTCAAAAAATGAAAATCTGTGCAAAGATTTTGAACGAGTTATGAAGCAGAAATTTGAAATGTCATCGATGGGTGAGATGAAATTCTTCTTGGGACTGCAGGTTGATCAACTACCCAAAGGAATTTTCATACATCAAACGAAGTACGTTCATGATATCTTGTAGAAATTTGGGATGTCAGGATCTACTCCAGCTTCCACCCCATTAGCGACGAACCATGGGATAAACCCTGATCTCACCGGAGAGAAGGTAGATGAAACGTTGTATCATTCCATGATCGGATCGCTGATGTAGTTGACAGCTTCAAGACCCGATATTATGTATCCAACCTGCCTCACAGTGCGATTTCAGTCAAATCCTAGAGCTTCGCATATGGTGATTGTGAAACGGATATTACGCTACCTGAAAGGAACTCCATCACTGGGGTTGTGGTATCCAAGAGAAGGCGATTTCACGCTTGAAAGGTATTCTGATTCTGATTTCGGATGCTGCAAAGTTAACGCTAAATCAACAACAGCAGGGTGCCAGTTTTTTGGACCACGATTGGTTACCTGGCAATGCAAGAAGCAGACCTCTGTAGCTTTATCCACATGTGAAGCTGAATATGTATCTGCTAGCAGTTGCTGCTCTTAGATCTTGTGGATCCAGCAACAGATGCGCGACTACGGTTTGCAATTTCTTAACACCCCTATCTTTGTTGATAATGAGGCAGCGATAAACATTACTAAAAATCCAGTACATCACGCTAAAACTAAACACATTGAAATTCGTCATCACTTCATCCGAGATTGTTTCGAGAAGAAGTTGATACGAATTGAGAAAATCCACACTGACGAGCAAAAAGCTGATTTACATACCAAAGCGTTTGATAAAACTCGTTTTCAATATTTGCTAAAACTGAACGGTATGAAACTTTTATCGGTGTTGGAGGGGATTCTTGGCGTTGATGAAGGAGACATTGTAGATGATGTTGAGAAGCAATCTGCAATGGTTTGTCGATTTTTTACTTGTTTTGGTATTTAGGGGGAGAGTATAGGGTAATATTTTCAGAAAATTCAAAAACAGTAAAATTTCAAAAATCCAAAAACAATAGAAAATGAAAAAGAGCTTGTGTAAAAAGGGGAAATGATAGTACATCAGCTTAACAGTTACGGTATGCTAAAGATATGTAAAGTTTAGAAGTCTTAAACAGTCTCGCTGATGATGTGCCGATAGGTTTTTACACATTTAGTAGGTTTGTTCAGGATATAAACCTAAATCTTTACTTACTTATTTCGTGGGGAACACTACTTGGATATATAGGTAACCCCTGAAATCTTATTTGAAAGATCCCACTTTCTGAGATACTAGGTCTTTATACTCAGTGATATCTGGGGTATTATCCCGGGACTTCTGATTTTGCGGAAGCAATGGCCTAGTCCCCGGAGAATACTTTACCGCTTGCTTGAAATATAGCACCGCCCTCAGCATAAAAAATGACGAAACATTGAAAAATGCTAATCATGTGTTGTTGTAAAAAAGATCCTCTAAAGGGGACCCACTGAAAGACGAGCCATCATCTCTCTGCTGAACGAAAGTTCTGACCTGAGCTCTCATGGCCTCACAATTAACCCCTTTACAGATATCATCTGTGGTATACTCACCTATAAGACTGAATATTGGGATTTGGATACGGGATTATATTCAAGAGGAGGGACACATGAATGAGTTTAAGTCTCTAAAACACTAAATCCGTATCCTGAACAGATTGAAATGTGTGTGAGAATTTAAGTGGATCAGTATATCGACAATCTAAGTGAATTGTTTAATTCTGAGTATGTAATCAAAGCTTAACGGTACTTGTAGCTTGTCGACAGCTGATATGATTCCCTAACACGCTCACCAAAAATATGTTTGTAAATAGTTTACCTTTACTGCATTTTATTTATGTAATTCATTTCTAGTCTAGAAACTTTATTAAAAGTCCAAAAAGATTTTACACTTCTGCTTTATTTTCCGACAAACCAAAGTGGAAAGCTGATCTTCAGATTCGCAATTGAAGCAGATGCAGGAAGTTTCTGAGCTGGAAGATGAGTTGTGAGCTTAATATGTTAAACTTGAGAAAATTGAAAAGTCAAAACAAGTTCATTAATTTGAAACTTGTAAAATTTCAGTAAATTGTTTGAACAAAGTTGTACAAAATGTCAGTGTGCTTTATCTCAGTTCAACCAAGGTCATTTAGTTGGACTTGGTAGACAAATTAAGTGCACAGGGTCATTAATTTGAACCTGGATACTTAAGTGGATTTCTAAATTCTGACAAAACTGACAAATGATGTCATATGGTAAGTTTGGAACTAAAATTGTGATAATCATAAACCTTATGTTTAGGTAGAGATTGTGCCGGTAACAGGGTTGTTATTCAGAAAACAGCGTAGCAAAATCCCAGCTAACTGATAGGGGGAGTCTAAAGATTTAAAAGTCAGATACAGTTCCTGAATCTACATTCAAATGGGAGTTTGAAAGTTGTTAAAGATTCAGCTTCTGTAATTCATGCTAGCTGTTGATAGAAGAAGAGAAGATTTGAAGGAAGCATACATTGTTAGACAAATTGGAAAGAGATTAAGACTGAAGACTCGACACCGAAGACTTCGTCAACATCCAAGGGGGAGTCTGTTGGTGCACAAATGTCTGTTAACTTCGTCTTTATCGAGTCTTATGTCTAGATAGGATAAACTAGCACACAACAGGTTGGAAATTAGGGTTTTATGTGTGTTTGTGTGTAATTTCGTTTGAAAGTTTCAATGACCAGTTCAAGCGAAATTAACATTGTAATTCCACTTAAAATGGGCAGTGGCAGCTTCATGCGAAATCAACACATGTAATTCCGCTTGAAATGACCTGTGACACTTTCAAGCGGAATCACCTCAACTATAAATAGGGTTGATGCTAGTTCATTTGTAACTTTTCCGATTCAGAGCCGAGGTGCTGCCAGTTTGTCAAACGATCTGTAAAAGCTTTGGAATCAATAAAAGAAAGATAATTAAGAGGAATCAAGCTGTTACACGTCTATTTCTCTGATTTCGCCTTTGAAATAGATGATAAACTCTTCTGATTGACTTGTTAGGGTCACACAACGATCCAACACATTATCACTGACCAAGTACAGTGGTAGGCTAAAATGACAGATGATGTGTTCCTATAAGAATTTCCTAACATTCCTTTGAAATAATCAATCGCCACAATAAGGAACTTCACCTACTGCCCATTTTTGGAATGGCCATGCTGGGGAAACAAAGATCTGGTTACTCTTAGGTTGTAGGGTTCTGGGCATATATCTTTGACAACTCATGCATTTCCTTAGTTCCTTCACCGTGTCATCATGCATTTCCAGCCAGTAGTACCCTGCATTGGTTATCTTGGCTATCAGAGATCTTGGGCCCGCGTGGATACCACAAATTCCCTCATGTATTTCCTTGATTAAATATGAGCCCTCTGTGGGGGAGACGCAACCCAGCAGCGGTCCCAGATACGACTCCCTATATAAAATATCTCCATGTAGTTCGTATTGCAATGCCTTTATCTGCATTTTCCAAGCCCCCCCCCCCCCCTGCGATGCTGGCAATTCCCCATTTTTCAAATACTTCAATAGAGGCGTCAACCAATAGTCCTCAGTGACAGTTATGGCAAACACTTCTTCCTGAGATGTTGAGGGCGTGTTCAGTGTCTCAATAAGAATCTCATGCTCCATTCCTGAGGTCGCCAATTTACTTAGCGCGTCCACTATCTGGTTCCTATGAACATGTGTGAGACTTACATTATCGAACATGGCGCGCAGGCTCTTTGACTTAGAGAGATATTTTTCCATAGATTCATCGCGAGCCTCGTACGTCTCGTTAATTTTATTGTTGACCAAAATGGAATCCACGTATGCATCGACTCGTGTGGCGCCCATCGCTTCATACTCCGATTCATTGTTCGAGCATTCAAATTCAAACTTTAGAGCGTACATCAACTTGACGCCGTTCAGGCTTATGAGCATTAGTCCTGCCCCCTGCCCCTTTTCCGCTAGATAATCCGTCGATGTAGAGTTTCCAGGTCTGCCTCGTGGTGCTGGACTTCGGGTTATCTGGGGAGGTGAGACCTTGAATATATTCCCCTCGGGGATTTCGGCTAGAAAGTCTACCAGAACCTGGCCTTTAACAACTGTTCATTTTCGATACTCGATTTCCAATGCTCCTAGTTTGATTGCCTATTTTGCTAGTCGTCCAGCTATTTCAGGTTTATGCAGGATCTGCTGCAGTGGATAACTCGTGAGAACTTGCACCTTGTGGCCCTGAAATACCGTCATAGGCACTGGAGGCATGAACGAGAGGTAAAATCAAGTTCTCTAATGTAAGGTATCTAGTTTCAGGGTCCTACAACACCCTACTAACGTAATAAATGGGCGTTTGGATGCCCCCCCTCGTTCCACCATTAGCACAGCGCTAACAACGTGATGAGCAGCGGCTATATACATTTTCAATACTTCTTCCAGGCGAGGAGTGGTCAAAGTTGGTAGATGTGCCTAAAAACGTTTCATTTCATGTAGGGATTCTTCTACTTTAGGCGTACATTTGAAATTGCTTTTGTTCAAGCAGTCCTTCAGCATTTTGACAAAGGCTAGGGATTTCTCATCGTGCTTTGCTAAAAACCAATTAATTGCCAGCAACCTTCCGTTTAGTGTTTTCATCGTTCTAGGGGAGGGCATGCTGGTTATTACCATCACGTGTAAACACCACCCCAAGGAATTTGTACTCTTCAACCTAGAATGAACACCTCTTGGGATTTAACTTGATGCTGTATTCTCTTAGTCTTTGAAAGGTTTCTTCGATGTCTTGCAACATAATCTTTTCCCCCATTCTTTTATAACCAGGTCGTCTATGTAGACTTCCAAATTTCTTTAGATTTGGTTAGCAAGTGCTTTATCCATTAGCTGCTGGTAAGTTGCGCCGACGTTTCGTAGCCCAAACGGCATCTTTGTGTAGCAAAAAACGCCAACTTTAGTGTAGAAAGTAGTTTTTTCCTCTTCTTCCTCCACCATCTGGATCTACTCATAGCCTTTGTATGCGTCCAAGACGCACTTAAAGTGAAAACGCAGCAAGGAATCAACCTTGATATCAATTTCCGAAAGCGGGTATGCATCTTTGGGACATGCTTTGTTTAAATCTTTATAATTGACACACATTCTCCATGTGCCATCTAACTTTTTCACCATTACTGGATTAGCAATCCATGTGGGATATTTAGTTTCAGGGAGTATTCCTGCTTCTGTCAATTTTTGAACCTCCTTTACTATGGCCTATTTCTTGTTAGGCGCCATGCTTCTTTTCCTCTGGGCTACGGGTTTAACCCTTGGGAGTGTGGATGAACGATGTTCCGCCCTATCCCAGGGAATCCCATTCATGTCTCCATGCACGAACGCAAAGACGTCCATATTATTATGGAGCTACGTTTTAAGATTCTCTTTAATCTCCAGCGATAGGGTGTCACCAATGGTGACCATTTGATCTGGATACCTAGTGCTCAAGACCCATCTTTTTGGTCCTATGACTCATGTCGGGCCCTGTCTGCATCTCTTCGTATCCATTACTTCACCCATCCTGTCTTTTGCACCGTCGCAACTCCTCTCGGGGATGGGAACTTCATAAAACTGCGGGTCATAGAGACTATCGCATCCAATTTCCCCAAAGTGTAACGTCCAATGATGACGTTGTGGTGGGAGTCTGCCCGAACCACCAGGAAAAGGGATTGCAATCGTTCTTTCGTAGGGCGTTTTGCCAAAAGTCACTGGGAAACTGATTTGGCCAATTGGGTCAACTTTTTCCCCGGTGAATCCCGTGATAGGTGCGTGATCTGGTTTCAGCAAGCTTCATTCTTACTTTTTCATACAATTCTAGCATTGCTTGTAAATGATGTCCTCAGAACTTCTTGTATCTATTAAAATCCTTCTCATATTATGATCGCCGACCGCGGCGGTGATAATTAGAGGGTGAGGTTGGTGTCTTGTTGGCGGGATCCCATATGCATATATACAAGCATCCAAGGCTCTAGTATTTCGATACCACGTATTACCCCTCTTCCGCTGTCAACATAAACCGTATTCATGTCCAGTTGTCTTTTACCTACCTTGGCTTCTTCTTCTTTGATGGGTGGGGGACCTTGCTTGATATCCTTGACTAGATGGGTGAATTTCCCTATCTTGACATAATATTCTATTTTCTTCTTTAACTTGAAACAATCGTTGGCATCGTGCCCTGCCCCTTGTGGTATTCGCAGTATTATGTGGTGTCATTTCCTAGCGAATCTTTTAGGGGTCTCGACGAGTGAAGTTTTTGATTCTCGGAAGTCAGGATTTCCGCTGGTGTCTTACTTAACACTGGGAAATCTGATTTGGCCCGAGGTGAAGAAAAATCAGTTCTTCCTGATGAACTCTGTTGATCCCAGATAACAATGCTCTTTATCTGAATTTGGCAAGTGATTTCAACAAGTATGAAAATAATGTGTGGAAATGGAAATCAAACCTTCAAGAAACACAACTATAGAATTTTTAAGTATATCACTTTGGAAAACAATGTTTACAAGGTGATTGTGTGGTTATTGGCTAGTACAAACGAATACTTTAAGAATTCTGTATTGAAGAGCAATGGAGTTTTGTTGTATGTAATGAATGCTTGGCTTAACTCATTTTCCTTCGGTGGTGACTTCTCTATTTATAGAAAGTCTTTGTCATGAATAAACATTTGTTTATTCATGCACTTGCTCTGCATAAAGTAGCTTTTTGACATATTCATTGAATCCATCAAGGTGAACTTGCTACTTTACAAATGTGGCAGAGACTTATCTTTTAGAAAAGTTCGCTCATCAGAAATTCTGATGCTCCTTGGCCTGTCATATCGACCCTGAGAGTCAGTATGATCATTCCTTTGGAACCTGCTTCTTTTACTTCTAATTTTCCGCCGCGACGATCCGTATCCTCAACTCCTTTGTAGGAATCTTTCTTTTTATTAGCCATGTGACTCGCCACTATGGATTTTTCCTGGCGGACGTACACCTTGGAAATCCTCATGATCTCTTCTATGGTAGTGGGAACACCGTTTTTATTGTAAAGCTTTCTAAGTAGTTTGTCGTCATTTACGCCCTGTAGAAAAGCTCCACACGCTAATTCCTACGTGAGACCCGAAATTGTTATGCTATCCCTTTTGAACCTTGTAAGGAAGTTTTCTACTGTTTCGTTTTCCTGGCGTCTTATATGCAGGACATCATTTCGATCCTTTGTATGGCGTCTTTGATGACTGAACTGTTGAGTGAAATTTGTTACCAACTCATTGAAACTATCTATTCCTCCAATTGGGAGGCTATCCCACCAGACCCGTGTTATAACACCCCTCAAAATATTTTCGACACCCTAAAAATATTTAAAATATCCCAATATGTCCTAAAATACACCCTATACGCGAAAACAGGGCCCGAATACCTTTAATATTATTAAAATTAATTAAAAACAAGAAAAATGGGGTCCTCACGGGGCGCGTAGCCTTTGGCTACTGCCTACGTGGGCCGCGACAGCAAGGGATCAGGGCAACACCCGGTGCTGCCACGTGTCACCACGCGTATCGACTCTATACCGCTGACTAGGCCAAGCTAGGCCTTACACCCCTACTACGCGGGCCACGTAGACCGAGGTCTCACCATACGCGGGCCACGAGTAGCTGCGAATCAGCTCCTATAAATTGGGAGCTCAGCTTTCAGTTTCAATTCGCACCACGAACAACTTTCTCTCTTAATTTTCTATAGTATAAGCTCTATAGCAGGCATAATACCCCCTAAATAACGAGGTTCTGCTCCGTTGTAAGTATCATGACCCCTCGATACGTATTAATACGCTGCCCGATTGATCTAGGGTTACGTAACGGTTGTCGTGGTTCTGCCCGACGTAGTCGTTGGAATGCCGTCTCGGGGAGGGTATTACTAATGTTAAAATGGGTTATTATACTAACATGTGTGCATTTGTGTAATTTATAGATTTTCACCAGGAAACCCTTATAGAAAACCTAAAACAACAATGTGAGTAATCTTTTTTTTAACTCTTTTTACAAAACCTCAGACGATTAATTATATATTAAACAGTTATTGAGTATTTGTAAGGATACAATTATCGTCGGTATGTTGGGGTTTTGTATACAAAATTTGTTACTACCTTGCGAGGAGTAACATGACAACAAGTCGGGTTGACAGTACCGTGGGTGGTAATTGATATGACTTGGAAACAAATGTAATTGCATGAACGCCATCAATACTGTACAATGGTTTTTACTTAAACTTGATTAAACTGGGATTCACTCACCAGTATTTCCCACTGACAAAATATTTTTAAACGCGTTTCAGGTAACAAAATGTGAAAGCCAAATAGAAGCCAGCTGGACAGCACTGAAGGCTTGGAAAAGTGGCAATAAGGTTACCTAAAAATAAAGAGATGTTTTTATTAAATAAAATAGGGTATATCCCTATAAAAATGTGTGTATTTGAAACTCGGGTTTTTCCCATGTGTTTAATATATTAAAAGCGTGGTATTTTACTCTGATAAATAATTTTCTAACTACGGTCCTGATGTAATTTCCGCAACCAAAACTGACAATCACTAGATACCATCGAAACTGGCCGCGTCCGCCCGTTCCCGGGACAGTTAGGGGACGGGGGTTGCGACAGAAAGTGGTATCGGAGCTAAGCCACTGATTCAGCCACAGAAGTGTTCTGATAACACCAATTTATTATTCAAATTGTTAGGAAATAAATTACGGAACTATGTGCATAATTGTATTTTATTATTTTATGTTATTTGACTATTTGTTAGTTTAAAGTATGAGCGACCAAGGACCATCCGACGCGTATCGTCAGTTGTCTGGTTCGCCTAGAAGCGAAGGCGCCTCTTCACAGCCTGCCCTCTCAGGGTACTCTGCTGATAATGAAGAAGGAATATTCGTGTTTAAGGTTCAGTCTGAAGATCCATTCCCTTAGAAAAATAGAGGATGGTTCAGTCGAGGAGCACATGAGCGTAGGAAACGAATGAAAAAGTTGCAA
Source organism: Helianthus tuberosus (assembly GCA_030545235.1). Lineage (NCBI taxonomy): Eukaryota > Viridiplantae > Streptophyta > Magnoliopsida > Asterales > Asteraceae > Helianthus > Helianthus tuberosus. The sequence continues at coordinate 113,074,245 of CM060373.1, forward strand.
GAACAAAGAGTGCTAGCAGCAGCTAAGAGAGAAACCGATGCCTATACCCAAGACATGCTCAATAGGGGTATAGCAAATATCCATATCTTAGCAACCACTGCAGCTGACCCTAACCTGGAGCAACTGATAGCACCCCAACCATTACAGCCCATGGAAATAGAAAATAACCTTGAAAATCAAGTAGAAATGCATGATTTTAACCCAGAGGAGATACCTAGGGTACCAGCACTCAATCCCTTGGACCCAGATTATGACCCATGGTGGGATGATAATAGGGACTATGTGCAACGTTACCCCATACAAGAAGACATGCCCATGCCGAATCTAGGAGCATACCCAGGTTTGGACCCTCTAGATCCCTATTACGATAACGATGTATTCATTAGGGAGATTTTAGAGAATCCTTACTCGTACCAGGCACCCACACCCCCATACCCTGAACCCATGCCCCAGATTCCTAACCCAGTCCTAGAACCTGCACTTGCAATGAGTGCAGAAAATGTACAAGAACTCAGGACATTTGGTGAGGAAATTTTAGAAAGTAGTGAGAGAATAAGACAGGTGGGAGAGCGACTCGTCTGGAAGTACGACGAGAGCTGTCACGGCCCCCGTCCCGGTGTTACCCGGTCCAGGAGCCGCGGGACAGAAACCCGTGGTATTTATTATTTTAGTTGACGGCGGAAGTTTTAACAGGATCTTTTAAAACTTTAAAATGCCTAATTATTTTATTACCCAAATTGGGACAAACCCCATAATTTACAGTAAAGGTGATTTCACAAGGAAATCCCTTGTTTTACAAAACATATTTATTTATTTTACTGAGCCACCACTTCAAGTTTGTTAGTGCTCCGTAGCACGTTTTCCTTGATTCACATTAAGTCACCTGAAACATGTTTTAAAAATATTTTACCAGCGGGGAAATACTGGCGAGTCACTCAAGTTAAACAAAAATGACACATTAGTTATAATTTACAGCATAAGAGCGATTACAATGGCTGCTATCTTATTTTTATCTGACGCCGTGTTACACCCTGGTGACGATGGTCATACCACTATTGGGTCCTTTCACCCAAGTAGTGATGATTATCACTGTTAGGTTGGTGAACCTAACCATGAGAAATTAGTAATGTACACAATACCCCACTTGCCAGTGATTCAAGATAACCATGACTTAATCCCTGTAATTATAACTCTTGAAAATAATTTGAGATTTAGTAAATCCATTGATAAAAAGAGAATGACTTACATTGCAAGTTTAGTTGGGCAGAGTTTAGCCTACTGATAAGCCTGATAACCTAATTTAAATAACAATGCACACGAACTAGGTCAGTAACTTAATACAACATTTACGATAAGCTCACGAAATCAAAACCCTCACGAGGAATGACAAAGTATAGCCCTGATTTGGGCAGCACTTAAACATCCATCGGATCGGTTTCAATCAATCGGACATTGTATCGTAGCAGTGATCGAGTTAATACCCTGTATCGTAGCAGCGTCATGACCCCTAAATACTCGTTTTCAGCAGAATATGGATGTTTTGAGACTGAAATTTCAAACACAGAAGCAAGTCCCATGCACAGGCTACTTATAGCAATTTTTCAAGTTTTACGCGGCCCGCGTAAACCTTAACAAGGTCTTACGCGGCCCGCTAGGGCCCCCTAGTCTACGTGTAGGGCTAGCGTGTCACCGGTAGGTCTGCCACGTGTGCGACACGTGGCCTGGAATGCTTATCCAGTCAACTTTAAGTTGACGCGGCCCGCGGAAGCCTAAGCTTATGTTTTACGCGGCCCGTGTGAAATCCAGAAATCTTGTTTTCTTGGTTTTTCATGCACATTAGGGTTTCAGGGGTCTGGGTTTTCACTTACGGGTCGTTTTGGGGCATTTTGGCAGGTCCTTACATCCTCCCCACCTTATTTAAAATCTCATCCTTGAGATTTATTGAAATAAGTGAGGATACTTTCGCTTCATCTCCGATTCCAGCTCCCAGGTGTATTTGGGTCCCCTTTTTGAATCCCACTTGACTTTGACTAGTACCAATCTTTTGTGTTTGAGAAACTTAATCTTTCTGTCTTCTATCTGAAGTGGTTTACGAACTTTAACTTTTCATTTACCTCTATATTTTGAAGAGGTACGACTAGGGATTCGTCATATAAACATTTCTTGAGGTTGGATACATGAAACACGTCATGTACTCCAGCCAAATCTTCTGGTAGTTGTAGGCGATAGGCGACTGGTCCTATGCGTTGGATTATTGGGAAAGGTCCTATGTACCATGGACTTAGCTTTCCTTTCTTACCAAATCGAACTACTCCTTTCCAAGGAGAGACTTTCAAGAGTACTTTATCTCCAATTTGAAATTCTAGTGGCTTGCGTCGATTGTCTGCATAACTCTTCTGGCGATCTCGAGCCGTTTTCAGTCTTTCCTTGATTTGAGTTATCTTGTCAGTGGTTTCTTGCACTATTTCAGGACCTGATAATTGACTTTCTCCTATTTCTGCCCAGCAAACTGGAGTTCTACACTTGCGTCCGTATAGTGCTTCGAACGGGGCAGCTTCAATGCTTGAATGATAACTATTGTTATAGGAGAATTCAATTAAAGGTAAATGGTTGTCCTAGTTTCCTCCAAAATCTATTACACACGCCCTGAGCATGTCTTCCAGGGTTTGGATCGTCCTTTCACTTTGTCCGTCTATTTGGGGATGGTATGTAGAGCTTAAGTTCAGTCTAGTCCCCATGGCTTCTTGGAAACTTGTCCAGAAATGTGAAGTGAAACGACTATCCCTATCTGATACAATGGAGAATGGAACTCCATGTAAGGATACTACTTCTTCTATATATAATTTGGCTAATCTTTCCATGCTAAAGGTTTCCTTCATGGGTAGAAAATGAGCGGATTTGGTTAATTGATCCACAATTACCCAAATCGCGTCATTACCCTTTCTGGTTTTGGGTAACTTTGTTGGGGCATGCGTCTGTCGACTTCGTCTTGTATCGAGTCTTGTATTTAGAATGTTAGATCAGGGCACGATTTACGAGAAAAATGTCAAATATAGGATGAGTGGCATGTTCAAGCGAAATTAGATAGGTGATTCCGCTTGAACTGGACATAGCACATTCAAGCGAAATTAACTATCTAATTTCGCTTGAACTGATCCCGTTTGAGAAGGTGATTCCGCTTGAGCGTGATCAAGCGGAATTAGCTCCCCTATATATATTGGTGTCCTGATTTCGTTTGAGTGATTGAGAATAATCTTGTTTCCGGTAGCGAAGCTCTGCCGAAGTGTCTACAACATTGTAATCGATCTTATATCAATCTAAAGACAGTTTAAAGTGATTTCTTGTGCATTCTAGCTGAAATAACACTGATACTTGTGTTTCCGCCACTTGTATTGCTGAATAACTCTTCTGATCGACTCGTTTGGGTCTGAAAACGATCCTACAAGTGGTATCAGAGCTCAGGAGGAAGAGTTCTAACCATTTCAGCTGCAAAATCTGTTTTCTTCACCTTCTTTTCAAAATTAAACAAGTTTTCACAGTTAAAATTGGCTAAATTTCTCACAGTGTGTGTGTAATGTTGTATTAATAAACCCTTGAAAGTTTCAGATCTAAAATCGGCTTAAAACTTGATCAATTGGACCAAAATCAGATCGAATTGCTGAAATCATGCTAATTCCGCTTGAACTGTCTGGTTGATTTCGCTTGAAATCACACATTGTTCCTGATTCCGTTTGAAAATACTTGCTGATTCCCCTTGAAATCACCTATTCCGCTTGAACCAGTATTCCACTTGAAAAGATTGTTTGATTCCGCTTCAGTTAGTGATTCCGTTTGAAAAGGTGTTTGTTCAAACGGAATAAGGTATTTCGCTTGAGGGTATTCCGCTTCAAAGTTTATCTAGTTTGAGTTGGTATTCCGCTTGAATAGGGTTATCTCAGTTGAATTAGGATTCCGTTTGAGATTGTGATTTCGTTTGAGATTGACAGATTGTGAACTTTTGAAAACAAAATATGGAGAACGAGTTTTATAATGCGTTTGCTAGTCCAATGACTGTAGCTCAAAATACGAAGCTTGAAAATGAAACGAGAACTATGCAAAAACCACCGAAACTTATGGACATTGATGATTTTAGTGGATGGTCTGAACGTTTTGGTAACTGGGTGGAAGCTTATCACCTAGATGCATGGGAACATACGGAAGTTCAATATGTTAGACTAGTAGGGAACAATCAGTTGAAAATACCAATTAGAGAATTAAGTGATGCAGAGAAAAAGAAATACAAAGATGAGAAATTAATGATTAGTTTGTTACAACAAGCGATTAAAGAAGATATCTTGATCTTACTTCAACACAATGGAAGTGCATACTCGATTTGGAAAGAATTAGAAGCAAAGTCCCTTGGTAGTGAAGATATGCTAAGGAACAAGATGTCACTTATGAAGAAAGAATTTGATCTATTCCGTGGTTTGAGAACGGAAAGCACCAAGCAGATGATTGAAAGATATTGTAACTTGGTGAAAAACATGAAAAGATTGGGCATTACAAACATAAAGATGAGTTGATTGAGAAGTTGGCTGATGCGTTGCCACGTGATGTTTGGGGAATGTTTCTGATGATGTTGAGAAATAATAGAAAGGAATATAGCGAGCTAACACTGGGTGGGTTCATCAAACATCTTGAAGCTCAAGAGATGGAGCAAAGAAAGATCGCTAGAATGAAGAATTATGATGGAGAACAAGACATTGGATCGTATTACAAAGGTGGTGTTGATGAAAAGAGAAATTTTTCTCCAAAAGTTGAAACTGCTTACAATGCAAAAAATTCTTCAGAAAGTTCATCTCAGGGATCAAGCAGCAAAACTGGTTTCACTTCATTTCCAACATTTGATCCACATTTTTCTACAACAAAAAGTGGCAAAGTTCTTCAATGCAACATTGCTTTGAACCTTGAAAATGATCAGAATTATACCGAAGAAGTTGCTAAAAGCCACATGTCCTTACTGTGCTTGAATCCTATGGAGGTTTAGTTGCAGGGAGGATCGGGAATCCGATGCTGACGAAAGAGGATTACGATCAAATTGATGCTGAGGAGATAGAATTGATGGATATAAAATGGTGTATGGCTAGCGTGTTGAGACGAGCTGAAAAGTTTAAACAAATTACAGGCAGAGATGATTTTCGCGATGCAAATGTTTCAACTTTAGGATTTGATAAGTCTAAAGTTACTTGTTTTCGTTGTAGGGAAAAGGGGCATTTCAAGAGGGAGTGCACCAATCGTGAAGCAAGTGGAGGTCAAAATCCCTTTGGAAACAATGACTACTATCGAAAAGCGATATATCATCAAGTTGCTCAACAGCCACATCAACAACAACAGGCACAAACAGCTCATGGAAGAAAAGAAATTAAAGATTCAAAGAGAGCATGCCTTGGTAATCAAGATAATGGAAAAGGATTCAGTTGGGATAAATACATACCAAAAGATAGTAAAGCATGTGTGGTAGATCAAGAAGATGAAAATTTGACAGAAGGTTTCAGTTGGGACAATTATTGCCCAGACAAAGAATTCCTGGCTAAAGTATTTGTTGCTCATGTTATTAATGATTATACAGATGAATATTGGGCAGAAAAATACAGAAAAATTAAGGAGGCTGAAGAAGAAAAATGGAAAAGATATGCAGAAGAAGAAGAAGAAGAAGAAGAAAAGAGACAAGCTGAAGCAGAGAAAAAGAAAAGAGCTGAAGAAGTTCAAATGAGAATAGTCAAAGAAGTTCCAGAATTTGAAATCAAAACAGATGCAGATGCAGTCAAAGTTCCTGAGAAGTGTATGAATTGTGAATCTCTGATAGAGCAAAACAATGAACTGCTACACAACATCAAAAGGCTGAAAGAATCGTATGATGTGTTGAACAGAGAGATGAATAAGTACCGTGAGTCGAACAGTGAACAGGCTGTAGCAATGAATACACTCAAAGGGGCATACATGAGGCAGCTTGACAATGTCATTTATTACACAGAAAAATGTGCTGAACTTGAGAAGAAATTGGAAACTCTGAAAATTGAAACAAATAGAGTAAATGAATTGTTGAAAAGTTACTCATGTTCTACTTTTATTGTTGACAGGATTTACCCCATTGTGGAAGGAATGAAGACGTTTGAAGAAGAAAAAACTTCGGAAGAGAAGAAGTCCGAAACAAAAGAAGATGATGAAGTAAAGATTTCTGGTAAGAAACCAAGTGTTATCTATAACAAATGTCCACCCCCGGTCGAAAATGGATATTCTCCTCGAAATCCAAATTCTGAAAGAGTCGAAAAGGCAACTAATTTACAGTGGGAGTCTGAGTCATCGGATAACTTGCTAGAAAGTATAGATGTCACGTTCACGTCGTCTGACACTGATCATGAGTCCGAATTAATAAAAAAGGTGGTCGATCAGGTGTTGGATAAGGATGAAACAGAGGAGTCAATGTCGGAGTCAAAATCAGAGTCAAAGTCAAAGTCCGACACGTCAAGTCAAAAAGCCAAACAGGGAAAACGGGTGTATAATAAAGAGTTTTTGTTATCAGAATCTAATTTGGATGATGAATCAATCAAAGTAGCATATACTTTGAAAGATTCTGACAAATTATATTCTGATAAGACTTTTCCAATAAGAGGTGTTAAATCAGAAATGATAAAAAAGGTTTTCAAACTAACAGAAATTAATATTTCTGAAATAAAAGATGTAAATCTTTCTTATAAAAATGAGAAAATTTATAAATAAAAAACTGTTTTTATTTCAGGGAAAACGACTGAAGAAGATAAGGAGCAAGCATTCAGAAAGCAAACGAACAAAGATTTCCTTGCCAAGAAGCAAGATGAAATGAAGAAAAGCTTGGCTCAGAAGAAGATAGAGACTAGAACCTGTTTTCAATGTAAAACGGTTGGTCACATTGCCAGGAATTGTCCAAAGGCAATGCAAACAAAACAGGGTGTCTTTGGTAAACTAAAAGAAAAACTTATTGAGAAAACCGAACTACCAACAAACAGATTCAAAGTTTTTGAGAATTCAATTTATGAGGTTGGTGAATGTTCGAAAAATGTTTTCAAGAGAAAAGAGAAACTTAATAACCAAAAATGGGTTGTTAAGAATTCAAGTGATAATTCTGGTGATGAATCTGATTCCACAAAATCAGAGGAGCCACGTGTTGAGAAAAAATGTGAGAATTCAGTTCCACCTTTGGATGATGCAAATTTTCCACCATTGCAGGCTGAAAATTTGAAATCTAAAATTGGTAAAATTGAAATTTCAAATCAATTCTTTTCTGAAAAAATAGAATTTGATGTTGAAAAGACTTTTAACCCCACTGTGCAAAACATGTTTGGTAAAATGATTGATGGGAAGGTTAATGGGGTTAAAGAATTTTATGAGAAAAATATGGCAGGTAAGGAACCGAGTGTTGGTAACTCGAAATCTCCCAAGGACCGTCAGGCTTGGGAGAAAATCTCTAACTGAAAAACCTGACTTGCCGGAGCTCCCAAGTTGGTAATCGCGGAGCATGAATCGGCATTATTCTTATATTGTTTGTATGAAAATTTGAAAATTGGTTGAAGAAGAGGTTGTGACCTTATAAGAAGGTTAATCAATGTTATTAGGTTGAACTTGATTGAACTAATCCTACAAGTGGTTGAAAAACAATGTGATGAATCAAACCCCTAACCTACAAATGGTAAAATTAATCAACAAAACTAATTTTCCGGAAAAACCATTTGATTAAAACAAACTTAAATGTTTTGAAATCAATGGGAAAATAGTTTGTTGTAAGGGGGGGTTCTGATTGTTTATGCCAAGTGGATGGCGATTTGAAGCGATTCGATATCGGTTGTCACTTTACTTGTACAGATTGTTTTCAAATTTCTGTTAATTGTGTTTGAATTTTAGGGGGAGTAAGTATTTCAGAAAATCCAAAAACATTAGAAAATTTGAAAAAGGCAAAAACATGATAAAATGAAAAATGAGTTTTGTTGTCAAAAAGAGGAAATGATAGTACATCAGTTGGACTGTCACGACACGCTAAAGAAATGGAAAGTTAAAATGTGATAAACGGTCTCACTAAAGATGTGACGGTAGGCTCAGCTAGACTAGTAGATTTGCAATAACGATACAAACTTAAATGAAAAAGCCTAGTTCTAGTGGGAAACATGGTCAAAAGCATAGTACTTAGTTTTGTCCTTCTTGATTGTGTGCCTACTCAGTAATCGCTGATTGTCGAAAGACATAAAACTGGTTAAGTTTGTGAACTTTCACAACTTTGCTGAAAAGTCGCTGTGATTGTGTATTTCATTTTGCAAAGATTTAAACTTGTTTGATTTCTTCATTTTGTTTAAGCATTGGACATCCTCTGCGTATACGTGAGTATCGACCTGGATGTTATTGCCTAAACATTCTGCTTTATTTTCTTTGGTGTTTCTTTTAAGCTTTGGACCTCCTCTGTGCATACGTAAGTATCGACCTGGTGGTTAAAGCCTAAACAACTTCAACTTATTTTTATTTTCTTATTTTGTTTAAACATTGGACTTTCTCTGCGCATACGGAAGTATCGACCTGATTGTTAATGTTTAAACATTCTGCTTTGTTTTCGCACAAATCACAGTTGATAAAAGTTTAAAGGCATTACTTGAGTCAGTGTATTGCATGATGAGGGGATATGCTGAGATCATGGGGTCCATAAGAATTTAGTGCAAAATTAATATACCTTAACGTATCGGTAACCATTTCGAAAGTTTTTAGATTGAGTTTATGTGGACAACAATATCGTCAATCTATGTGAATCGTTTAGAACTGAAAATGTTTAAAGCTTAACGGTGTTGGTGATTGGTCTCATAAACTGTTATGATCCTCTTACACAAACTCACGAAAATATTGTATGTAAATATGTCTTTTCTGCATTTATGTTCTTTCAAAATCCAAAAAGAGTTTAGAAGTGTTTTAGCATAACTTTTGAAAATTTCAAAAAGATTTTCGACAACTGATGTTGGAGAGATGATTTTCAAAATTCCAAGTGCTAAACTTGATGAACAGGTTTGGGAAAGAATGTAAGAAGAAGTTGTGTTTTCAAGAGGTTATCAAAGATTAAATCATTTTTGAATGATACCTGCAAGTGTTTTCTAAATTTGCAAAATTTTAAATTTGTGAAACTTATTTTTGGGTAGAGTTTTGTGCAGGAGTCAGGAATTGGTTCTGATCTTGTGAATAGTAAATTCCAGACTGCGATCCCAGCTTAGCGAAAGGGGGAGTCTGATGACATCAACGGAAAGTCTGAAGATTGTAGAGACAGATTCAGATCCTGAAGATTACGAGAAAGAGAGAGATTGATTGAGGATGCTTACCATGGATAATTTTTGGAGATAGCTAGAAGACTGATAAAGACTGAAGGTTTGACAACCGAAGACTCGACACCAAAGACTTCGTCAACATCTGAGGGGGAGTCTGTTGGTGCATACGTCTGTCGACTTCGTCTTGTATCGAGTCTTGTATTTAGAATGTTAGATCAGGGCACGATTTACGAGAAAAATGTCAAATATAGGATGAGTGGCATGTTCAAGCGAAATTAGATAGGTGATTCCGCTTGAACTGGACATAGCACATTCAAGCGAAATTAACTATCTAATTTCGCTTGAACTGATCCCGTTTGAGAAGGTGATTCCGCTTGAGCGTGTTCAAGCGGAATTAGCTCCCCTATATATATTGATGTCCTGATTTCGTTTGAGTGATTGAGAATAATCTTGTTTCCGGTAGCGAAGCTCTGCCGAAGTGTCTACAGCATTGTAATCGATCTTATATCAATCTAAAGACAGTTTAAAGTGATTTCTTGTGCATTCTAGTTGAAATAACACTGATACTTGTGTTTCCGCCACTTGTATTGCTGAATAACTCTTCTAATCGACTCGTTTGGGTCTGAAAACGATCCTACAAACTTAGTAACAAAGTCCATGGTTATTAGTTCCCATTTCCAAACAAGCATTTCTAATTGTTGTAGTAGACCTGAGGGTTTCTGGTGTTCTGCCTTAACTTGTGAACAAGTAAGACACTTAGAAATATATCTAGCTGTGTCCTTTTTCATTCCTATCCACTAGAAGTTATTCCTTAAATCTTGGTACATCTTATTGTTACCAGGATGCATGGTATACCTAGATTTATGGGCTTCTTCTAAAATCTTATTTCTTAAATTTCCTTGCTTAGGTACCCAAATTCTTTTCTTATGGAATCTCCAAATTCCATCACTTCCTTGCCCTAATTCCTTTATTCGTCCTTTCATTCCTTCAGCATCATCCTTGATTGCTGTTGCTTGAACATTCTTCAGTTGTTCCATTAAATCTATTTGAAGATTTAATCTAAGAGCACGAACTCGCTTTTGCTTTTCATAATACTTACGACTTAAAGCATCTGCGACTACATTTGCTTTTCCTTCGTGATATTGAATATCACAGTCATAGTCAATTAGAATTTCCATCCATCTTCGTTGCCTCATGTTCAATTCTTTTTGCCCAAATATATACCTTAAGCTTTTATGATCTGTATAAATGGTAAACTTACTTCCATACAGATAGTGCCTCCAAATCTTAAGGGCAAAAATTATCGCTCCTAATTCTAAGTCGTGAGTCGTGTAATTTTCCTCGTGCTTATTCAATTGCCTTGATGCATATGCAATTACCTTCTTGCGTTGCATTAGCACACATCCTAATCCTAGTTTAGGGGCATCACACTAAACTTCAAAATCTTTTGTCCCTTCTGGTAAGGCAAGAATTGAGGCGTTTGTTAATCTTTGCTTTAAAATCTTAAAAGCTTCTTCTTGTCTAGATCCCCATTCAAACTTTACTGCTTTATAGGTTAGCTTAGTTAATGGCACTGCTATTTTGGAAAAATCCTTAATAAACCGTCTATAGCATCCGGCTAATCCTAGGAAACTTTTAACTTCCATGGCTGATTGCGGAACCTTCCATTTGGTGATCGCTTCTATTTTGGAGGGATCTACGTGGATACCTTCGTGACTCGCCATGTGACCTAAGAATTGCACTTCCTATAGCCAAAATTCACACTTTGAGAATTTGGCGTAAATCTTCTCTTTTCTTAACAAAGTTAAGAGTAATCGTAAATGCTCACAATGCTCGTCCTGACTTTTGGAATAAATAAGTATATCGTCGATAAAGACAATTACAATTTTATCCAAGTACGGTTTACAGATTCTATTCATCATGTCCATGAATGCTGCAGGAGCATTTGTTAACCCAAAGGGCATGACTGTAAACTCGTAATGACCATACCTAGTTCTGAAAGCAGTTTTAGGTATGTCTTCTTCTTGTACTTTCAATTGATGGTACCCGGAGCGTAAATCTATCTTAGAAAAATATCTAGCTCCTTGAAGCTGATCAAAAAGATCGTCAATCCTAGGTAATGGGTATCGATTCTTAATGGTAACCTTATTCAATTCCCTATAATCGATACACATTCGTATCGAACCATCTTTCTTCTTTACAAACAATACTGGTGCTCCCTATGGGGATGAACTAGGTTGTATGAATCCTTTGCTTAATAATTCATCTAATTGCTTTTTCAATTCTAGCATTTCGGTGGATCCTAATTTATAAGGTACCTTGGCTATCGGTGTAGTTTCAGGAATTAGATGAATTCTGAATTCTACTTCCTTATCGGGTGGTAATCCAGGGAGTTCTTCTGGAAATACATCCGGGTATTCTGATACTACTAGAATTTCCTTAAGTTCCTTACCTTTAGTGTTAATGATTTTCATAATCATATACACTATTCCTTGTTTTCTTGAATAATTGGCCATTTTCATTACTGAAATGAATTTCATTGGCTTACGTGGCTTATCTCCTGTAATCATTACTACTTCTCCTGTGGGTGTATGAATTTCTATGGAATTTTTATCACAGAGAATTCAAGCATGGTTGGCTACTAACCAATCCATTCCTAACACAATATCGAATCCGGCTAATTTCATAGGTAACAGGTTTGCAGAAAATTTATGGCCTAAGAGTTCTATCTTTTCTTCTCGCAAAACCTTATCTATGTGAACAGAATTACCATCTGCGGTTTCTACCGTAAAAATCTGCCTAAGGTTGGTTAAGGGTAGGTTAAGAGTTTGGCAGAATGAAGTATTTATAAAACTTTGGTTTGCACCAGAGTCAAATAATACTTTTGCATAAACGTTGTGAACTAGGAACGTACCAGCTATCACATCTGGGATGAGTTCCGCTTCTTGAGTAGTCAGCTGAAAGGCTCTTGCGTTCTTCTTATTAGTTCCTTCAGCAGGTTTGGCTTTGTTGTCAGCTGGTTTGACCAATTTGGGGCAGTCTGGTCTAAAGTGTCCAGCTTCTCCACAGTTGAAGCAGGTTGTTGATTTCTTTCTTCTGCAATCTTCTTCTTGATGCCCTGGAATTTTGCAGAAATTGCAATACCCTTTGCATCTTCCAAAATGCTTTCTTTTACAAGTGCTGCAAAATGGAGCAGTGGAAGATTGCCCGGTTCCCTTTTTCTTGAAATTACTACTATTACCCACACGGAATCCTTGGGTAATCTTTTGGGCCACTTCCTTCTTCTGATTTTCTTCTCTTGTTCGTACCTGCCCGTCGGTTAAGGTGTTGGCTAATTCCACAGCATCGTCAATTGTGCGGGGTCTTGCGGCTTTGACTATGTCTCGAATCTCGCTAATTAAACCCCAAATATAGCGAGAAATAAGTACCGGTTCTGGCGAGGCCAGGGTTGGCACAATTCTAGCATATTCGAAGAATGTCGAAGTATACCCTCGACAATCAACATCCACCATCCGGTGGTTTAGAAACTTGTTTGTCATTTGTTCCTTTTCATATTCGGGATAGAATTTTCTTTCTACTAGTCTCTTAAATTCTTCCCAATTCATGGCATAAGCCACGTTGCTTCCCTTGGCTTGTAATACTGTGTTCCACCGTTCTAGTGCCCCTTCTTTAAAAAGATGCGACGCGTACATGGCCTTGTCTTCCTCGGCACATTTACTTATTTTAATTACTGTTTTGGTTTTCTCTAACCAGCGCAGTGCGGCAGTCGCCCCTTCGTTGCCTGTAAATTCCACCGGTTTACAGGCAAGAAATTCCTTGTAAGTGCAACCAGGCGTTGCAGCTTTCATTCTCTTAAGAAATGGGGCTTGCACTATATCATCGTTATTATTGTTACCGCCTCCATTTACACTATTACTGAAGTTGTCATCGCGAGTACGTTTGCTAAGAGTAGGCGGCGGAGGTTCAACTGGATTTCGGGCAACAGCAAGGATTGCTGGAATAGCATTGGCTATTCCTTGAGCAACAATATTTTCTATATCTTGCCTATTAAGAAAGTGATCTTCATTGTTTTGCTCAGATTGGTTAACCTCGTTAACTGGTTCATTACCAACGTGTTCCATCTGGTAATTAATATATATATATATATATATATATATATATATATAAGTTATTAGCATAAAATAAATAACAACCACACAATAAAATAATCGCACATAATCATGTCAACATGTATAGCCAAAATTGTCGACTTTGCGACTTCCATATTTTTATATATTTTAGTATGCATTTGTACACACCAAATACATTACAAAAGTTTTATTTTAAGTTACTTTATATTTTTTATTATTTATTTATTATTTTATTATTATTAAACACGTAACCACACAGCCACATACGATCCCGTCAGCTGGCACTTCAGAAACGACGTTCCCTCTCGTCGTATTTCCATGATATCCTCTCCCCCACTTCCCGGATTCTATTTCCTGCGTCCACCAGCTCCTCGCCATAGTGACGAAGTTCCGCCAAGTTTTCTGTGCTCATAGGTGGGTTTAGTGCAGGTTCAGGGTCAAACTGGGGGAAAAAGATGTTAGGGTTATTCAAGAGATTCTGAAATTGCCAGACAGTTGTCCACCATTCTTCCAGCTCTCCTTGCAATGGTCGGGGGTTGACAATGGGATCTGGGATAGCAGGCTCTAAATTAACTGGAAGTAGTACTTCAGCTGGGTAATTGAAGAGGTTTTCATCGGCAGGTCCGATGCGATCACTATTTGCCAACTTGCGGTCTAGCTCCTCCCACGGTGGCATTTCCTCGGCTTGCCCTAAACTTTCCCCGATCTCCTTTACTTTTCCTTTATCCTTCGGATCCTGTCTTTATAACTTTCTGTGTCGCTGGTTTCTTCCTACGCATATGCCTCCAGCCTACGAGTCTTCTTCTCTTTTTCGGCTTCGGTTTCTCCTGAGGTTGGGCTTGGAATTCCATAGGTTTCTCAGTGTCAGCCCAATAACCAGAAAACCCCCCCGGAAACTTCCATGTTAGCAGAATAGATAGTGAGATTCTGAAGAGCTTCAGACAACTCATTCATGCTGTTAGCACATATGAGGAAACACACAATGCTAAGTTAAAATCTCATTTATCCACTTAAATTCACAGAATGGCAATCAGAAAATTATGTATTTCTAAATACTTAATTGGCTTAAATCAGTGGCTCTGATACCACCTTTTTCTGTCACGGCCCCTGTCCCGGTGTTACCCGGTCCAGGAGCCGCGGGACAGAAACCCGTGGTATTTATTATTTGAGTTGGCGACGGAAGTTTTAACAGGATCTTTTAAAACTTGAAAATGCCCAATTATTTTATTTCCCAAATTGGGACAAACCCCATAATTTACAGTAAAGGTGATTTCACAAGGAAATCCCTTGTTTACAAAACATATTTATTTATTTTACTGAGCCACCACTTCAAGCTTCTTAGTGCTCCGTAGCACGTTTTCCTTGATTCACAGTAAGTCACCTGAAACATGTTTTAAAAATATTTTATCAGCGGGGAAATACTGGCGAGTCACTCAAAATGACACATTAGTTATAATTTACAGCATAAGAGCGATTACAATGGCTGCTATCTTATTTTTATCTGGCGCTGTGTCACACCCTGGTGACGATGGTCATACCACTATTGGGTCCTTTCACCCAAGTAGTGATGATTATCACTATTAGGTTGGTGAACCTAACCGTGAGAAATTAGTAATGTGCACAATACCCCACTTGCCAGTGATTCAAGATAACCATGACTTAATTCCTGTAATTATAACTCTTGAAAATAATTTGAGATTTAGTAAAACCATTGATAAAAAGAGAATGGCTCACATTGCAAGTTTAGTTGGGCAGAGTTTAGCCTACTGATAAGCCTGATAACCTAATTTAAACAACAATGCACATGAACTAGGTCAGTAACTTAATAGAACATTTACGATAAGCTCACGAAATCAAAACCCTCACGACAAATGACAAAGTATAGCCCTGATTCGGGCAGCACTTAAACATCCATCGGATCGGTTTCAATCAATCGGACATTGTATCGTAGCAGTGATCGAGTTAATACCCTGTATCGTAGCAGCGTCGTGACCCCTAAATACTCGTTTTCAGCAGAATATGGATGTTTTGAGACTGAAATTTCGAACACAGAAGCAAGTCCCTTGCACAGGCTACTTATAGCAATTTTTCAAGTTTTACACGGCCCGCGAGGGCCCCCTAGTCTACGTGTAGGGCTAGCGTGTCACCGGTAGGTCTGCCACGTGTGCGACACGTGGCCTGGAATGCTTATCCGGTCAACTTTAAGTTGACGTGGCCCGCGTAAGCCTAAGCTTACGTTTTACGTGGCCCGCGTGAAATGGTTTTTCATGCACATTAGGGTTTCAGGGGTCCAGGTTTTCACTTACGGGTCGTTTTGGGGCATTTTGGCAGGTCCTTACAAGCGCAATATGGGTTTCTGGATGAATCCATATCCGTGAAGATGATGGTGGAGGTAGTAGTAATAATAATAATAATAATAATAATATATAATATGTGTGTATGAAAAAAAAACTACAGATGCCTACTACTAGTAGTGTAATTTTAATTCCAGTTGTATTGTAAATTTTAAATTTCAGTATTGGTGTGTACTAGATGTATATTATATATAAGAAAAAGTAAGTCGCAATGCTCGACGTTTTTTATCAACATGCGTGTTGTGTTATTGGTTGTATTAAATGTTATCTTGTGATATTAATACGTGGTAAGTGTGCGGAAGAGGATAAAATAATGTTTGCTTCTAATCTTTTTAAGAACTCCGCTTTAGAATGGTGGAACACTATCCTCCAGTCTAGAGGAAGTGATAGGGTTTACAATATGGAATGGGAAGAATTTAATAACATGGTAGAAAGAAAATGTTGCCCTCCCAATGAAAAGGAACAGATAGCAAACAAGTTCCTGAATCTTAGGATAACTGGAGTAGATAGTAAGGGTTATACTACTACATTCTTTGAATATGCTAGAATAGTACCAACCCTTGCATCACTAGAACCGGTATTAATCTCCCGTTACATCTGGGGATTAATCGGGGAGATTAGGCATGTAGTCAAGGCAGCTAGACCTCAAACCATAGAAGAAGCTGTAGAACTAGCAAATACCTTGACAGATGAATTAGTGCGTACATGAGAAGAAGACCAGAGGAGAAACCTAGCTCAAAGGTTTACCCAGGAATTTCGTTATGGAAATTCCAACCGTAGGAACGTAGGTTCTACCTCTGC
The DNA here is from genome assembly GCA_030545235.1 of Helianthus tuberosus. Classification (NCBI taxonomy): domain Eukaryota; kingdom Viridiplantae; phylum Streptophyta; class Magnoliopsida; order Asterales; family Asteraceae; genus Helianthus; species Helianthus tuberosus. The sequence continues at coordinate 113,090,841 of CM060373.1, forward strand.
ACCATACTGCAAAGCTTGCAAGAAGAAGCATTCGGGAAAATGCTCCACTCACTCCAATTTCTGCAAGATGCCAGGACACAAGAAAGAAGATTGCAGGAGGAAACCTAATAACGGAATGTGCTTCAACTGCGGAGTAAAAGGCCACATCAAGCCCAACTGCCCGAAACTAGCTCCAGCTCCGAACAAAAAGAACACTAAAAGTGCTAGAGCATTTATTCTGACGGTAGATGAAGCCAAGATAATTCCAGACGTGATTGCCGGTATGTTTTTAGTTAATGATGTTTTTGCTAAAGTATTATTTAACTCTTGTGCGAACCAAATTTTTATTAATACTTCGTTTTGCAAACTTCTTAATCAATCATTAACTAAACTTTCACAAGAATGCCTAGTAGAGACAGCAAATGGGGAAACCGTAAGGATTTCTAAAATCTTGCAGGGAGCAAGAATAGAATTTTTAAATTAATAGTTTATTGCAAACCTTTACCCAATGAATCTGGCAGGATTCGATGTCGTTTTAGGAATGGATTGGCTAATAGCCAATAAAGCCAGTATTTTATGTGATCAAAAGTCAATTCAAGTAAATTCACCAAGGGGTGAAAATATCACAATTACATGAGACAAACCATCTAAGTCTACAAAATTCATCTCTGTGATGAAAACAGCAAGTTATATAAGGAAAGGATCGTTAGTGTACTTGATTTCTATAATCACTAACACTAAAGGAAAAGAACTAAAGGATATTCCAGTAGTATCCCAGTTTTCAGATGTATTTCCAAATGAGCTACCAGGACTACCACCAGACAGGGAAGTTGAATTCAGAATCCATCTGCTACCCGGAACAGCACCAATTGCTAAAGCACCTTACCGTTTGGCACCCGCAGAAATGCAGGAACTGAAGAAACAGTTAGACGAATTGTTGGAGAAAGGATTCATACAGCCAAGCTCATCGCCATGGGGAGCACCGATTTTGTTTGTTAAAAAGAAAGACGGATCGATGCGTATGTGCATTGATTATCGTGAATTAAACAAAGTCACGATTTAGAATCGGTACCCATCACCGAGAATCGATGATCTGTTTGATCAGTTGCAAGGAGCTCGATTTTTCTCTAAAATCGATTTAAGATCAGGATATCATCAACTGAAGGTACAGGAAGAGGACATTCCTAAGACCGCATTCAGAACAAGGTATGGCCATTATGAATTTACGGTCATGCCATTTGGTTTAACCAATGCCCCAGCCGCATTTATGGACATGATGAACCGAATATGTAAGCCATATTTGGATAAATTCATAATTGTCTTTATAGATGATATTCTCATTTACTCTAAGAGTAAAGAGGATCATGCACAGCATTTGCACGCACTTCTAAGTTTATTAAGGAAAGAAAAGCTTTATGCTAAGTTTTCAAAGTGCGAGTTTTGGTTAAAACAGGTACAATTTCTTGGACACTTAGTCAATCATGAAGGAATCCATGTGGATCCCACCAAGATCGAGGCGATTACCAAATGGAAAACCCTGAGTCACCAACTGAGGTTATAAGTTTCTTAGGATTGGCCGGTTTTTATAGAAGATTTATTCGAGATTTTTCTAGAATAACCATTCCCTTAACTAAGCTAACCTGTAAATCTGTTAAGTTTGAATGGGGACCAAAACAGGAAGAAGCCTTTAGAATTCTTAAGCAAAGATTAACCCATGCACCCATACTAGCGTTACCAGAAGGAACTGAGGATTTTGTAGTCTATTGTGATGCTTCTAAGTTAGGTTATGGATGTGTATTGATGCAACGTCAAAAGGTTATAGCTTACGCATCTAGACAACTTAAGAATCATGAAGAGAACTATTCAACCCATGATTTGGAATTAGGAACTATAATTTTTGCCATTAAAATTTGGAGACATTACCTTTATGGTAGTAAGTTTACCATATTTACAGACCATAAGAGTTTAAGAAACGTCTTCGGGCAAAAAGAGTTAAATATGAGGCAAAGACACTGGATGGAGATACTTAGTGATTATGATTGTAATATCCAGTACCATGCAGGAAAAGCCAATGTAGTGGCTGATGCTTTAAGTCGGAAGTATCATGAAAAGCCAAAAAGAGTACGTTCTCTTAAGTTAAATCTACAAACAGATTTAAATGAACAGATTAGAAAAGCACAAGAATCAGTAATCAAGGATGATACTGAGAAACTGAAAGGAATGATTAAGGAATTAGAACAAGGAACAGATGGAATTTGGAGATTCCATAAGAAAAGAATGTGGATACCTAAATTGGAAACCTACGCCACCGTATATTAGAAGAAGCCCATAAGTCTAAATATACGATGCATCCTGGAAGTGATAAGATGTATCAGGACTTAAGGAAGAATTTTTTGGTGGATAGGAATGAAAAAGGATATAGCAGCATATGTTGCAAAATGTTTAACTTGTTCACAAGTTAAAGCTGAACATCAGAAACCCTCAGGTTTGTTGCAGCAGTTAGAAATGCCAGTATGGAAATGGGAATTGATAACAATGGATTTTGTTACTAAATTGCCCAAATAAAGAAAAGGTAATGATACAATCTGGGTGATTGTAGACAGGCTAACTAAATCAGCTCATTTCCTACCAATGAAGGAAACTTTCAGTATGGAACAATTAGCTAAGTTATATGTAAATGAAATCGTTTCATTACATGGAATTCCTTTATCAATTGTGTCTGATAGGGATAGTCGTTTTACCTCTCATTTTTGGACAAGTTTCCAAAAAGCCACGGGAACCAAGTTGAATCTAAGCACAGCCTATCATCCTCAAACAGACGGACAAAGCGAAAGGACAATTCAGACAATGGAAGATATGCTTAGAGCTTGTGTAATTGATTTCGGAGGTAATTGGGACGATCACTTATCATTAATAGAATTTTCTTATAATAACAGTTATCACACAAGTATCAATGTTGCGCCATTCGAAGCACTTTATGGACGAAAGCGCCGAACGCCAGTCTGTTGGGCAGAAATTGGAGAAAAGCAACTATCTGGACCTGAGATAGTACAAGAAACAACAGATAAAATCATCCAAGTCAAGGAACGACTGAAAGCAGCTCGTGATCGACAAAAGAGCTATGCTGATAACAGATGCAAGTCGTTGGAATTTCAGGTAGGAGACAAAGTACTATTAAAAGTTTCTCCTTGGATAGGAGTGGTAAGATTCATCAAAAGAGGAAAACTAAGCCCCAGGTATGTTGGACCTTTTGAGATTATTACAAAAATAGGACCTGTAGCCTATCAGCTACAACTGCCAGAAGAGATGGCAGGAATACATGATGTATTTCATGTATCTAATCTCAAGAAATGCTTAGCTGATGAATCACTGGTGGTACCTCTAAATGATATAGAGGTAAATGAACAACGTAAGTTTGTAGATAGGCCTCTACAGATTGAAGACATGAAAGTCAAGAATCTCAAGCACAAGAGATCTGGTCAAAGTAGAATGGGACTCCAAAAGAGGACCAGAATACACATGGGAGCTTGAATCAGAAATGCAAAGAAAATACCCACACTTATTCCAGTAAGATCTCGAGGACGAGCTCTAAAACAAGGTGGGGAGGATATAACACCCCTCAAAATATTTTCGACACCCTAAAAATATTTAAAATATCCCAATATGTCCTAAAATACACCCCATACGCGAAAACAGGGCCCGGATACCTTTAATATTATTAAAATTAATTAAAAACAAGAAAAATGGGGTCCTCGCGGGGCGCGTAGCCTTTGGCTACTCCCTACGCAGGCCGCGACAGCAAGGGATCAGGGCGACACCCGGTGCTGCCACGTCTCACCACGCGTGTCGACCCTATACCGCTGACTATGCCAAGCTAGGCCCTACACCCCTACTACGCGGGCCGCTAGGAGCTGCGAATCAGCTCCTATAAATTGGGAGCTCAGCTTTCAGTTTCAATTCGCACCACGAACAACTTTCTCTCTCAATTTTCTGTAGTATAAGCCCTATAGCAGGCATAATACCCCCTAAATAACGAGGTTCTGCTCTGTTGTAAGTATCACAACCCCTGGATACGTATTAAATACGCTGCCCGATTGATCTAGGGTTCCGTAACGGCTGTCGTGGTTCTGCCCGACGTAGTCGTTGGAATGCCGTCTCGGGGAGGGTATTACTAATGTTAAAATGGGTTATTATACTAACACGTGTGCATTTGTGTAATTTATAGATTTTCACCAGGAAACCCTTACAGAAAACCTAAAACAGCAATGTGAGTAATCTTTTTTTTTTAAATGTTTTTACAAAACCTCACACGATTAATTATATATTAAACAGTTATTGAGTATTTGTAAGGATACAATTATCGTCGGTATGTTGGGGTTTTGTATAGAAAATTTGTTACTACCTTGCGAGGAGTAACATGACCACAAGTCGGGTTGACAGTACCGTGGGTGGTAATTGATATGACTTGGAAACAAATGTAATTGCGTGAACGCCCTCAATACTGTACAATGGTTTTTACTTAAACTTGATTAAATTGGGATTCACTCACCAGTATTTCCCACTGGCAAAATATTTTTAAACACGTTTCAGGTAACAAAATAAAGCCAAATAGAAGCCAGTTGGACAGCACTGAAGGCTTGGAAAAGTGGCAATAAAGTTACCTAAAAATAAAGAGTTGTTTTTATTAAATAAAATAGGGTATATCCCTATAAAAATGTGTGTATTTGAAACTCGGGTTTTTCCCATGTGTTTAATATATTAAAAGCGTGGTATTTTACTCTGATGAATAATTTCCTAACTACGGTCCTGATGTAATTTCCGCTACCAAAACTGACAATCACCAGATACCACCGAAACTGGCCGCGGCCGCCCGTTTTCGGGACAGTTAGGGGACGGGGGTTGCGACACGTTTAGCTCCCACGAGAGTTTGAACAAACATTTTGTACCATAGAGGCATATGCCATAAGGCCACTTCCCCTGCTTCGGAATAGGTTGATGTGATCATCTGGGTCAGTAGTTCCATCATACTTTCCCACAGTTGGGGGCATTTTTGGCTTTTCTTTGATTGGGGCTTTAGCTATCCGCCTACTAAATTTGGATCAAAACATAGCCTCCGTCGGTTTGTATGGCTTTGTCAGATCTTCTGCCTCGACATCAATGGGTTCTTTGAATTGAAGACCCTGACTCGCAACCGGGATTGCGACTTGAGTAATCGGTGATTGTTCAGTTTGGGTATAGTTAAGAGGTTGTCGTACGCCAGAGGCATTGCCTTGGGACGTACCCGTCGTAGTGGTGTTAGCTGCTGTAGGGTAAGATCCAGGGGGTTGGACCATGAGGATGATTGCGTGTATTGGAAAAATGGTGATGTCGGTTGACCTCCCTCAAATGGGGCCGGAAAGCCATACCCTGGTTTGCACACCTCCATTCTCTACACCATGAACTTGTGGCCTTGTTATAACATGCCTTGCCCTCCTAGAAGATTGAGCCTTCCTTTTTGAAGTAACCGCCATTTGCTCTAAAAATTGCCAATCATCATGCCCAAAATTCATACCAAACGTACCGTTAGTGATTGACATTAAGTCACGAGCATCCTCCGAACTCAACCCCTCGTGAAAAGCATTTAACAACTCCCAAAGTTGTATACCGTGATGAGTGAAATTTTTCAACATCATGTTAAACCTTTCGAAAGCCTCATGAAACATCTCCCCCGGTTGTTGTTGAAAACTTCTTAAACTCCTTCTAGCATCATTTGTCTTTTGAGCCGTGAAGAACTCTTCTAAGAAAATTTGTTGCATGTCGGCCCATGTATAAATTGACGCGGAAGGCAAAGTATGAAACCATCTCTTTGCTTTATCTTCCAAAGAGAATTGAAAGAGAACCAACTTGACATCATCCGAAGAGAAACCTTGCCCTCCAATAGTATTGCAAATAGAGTCATATGTCTCTAAATGGAAATATGGTTCTTCCGTTGCTAACCCTTTAAACTTTGGCAAACTTTGAAGTGCGGTAGTTCTAACCTCAAAAGTCCTCCCATCCGGATGATGAGGAATCACTACCAGTGACGGATTATTAGTAATAACCAGTCTAAAATGAGCTTCGATCCCCCACACCGCCTCTCGAAGATGTCTTCGTGGAGCACCCAATGGTACTCTTGGCCGACCCATTTGCCCTTGAGGTGCAAATGGTTGTTGAAATTGAGGTTGTTGCACCGGCCTTTGGAATTGGGGTTGTTGATATTGAGGACGAACTTGTTGTAAAGGCATTGGCCGTTGAAACTGTGGCCCATGTAGCCGAATTTGTTGTACCCCCATTGGTGGCCTACCCATATCTTGAACTTGTTGCAATTGTTGACTTTGTTGAACCGTTCCTCCTTGAGGTCCCAAATTACCACCCTCACCTCCGTAATAAAATCCCTCTTCTTCGTATCATCTAAATTCTTCATCATATCCATCTCCTCTTATACCCGAAGATTGCACAAACGGAAAAGATGAATAGTGGAACCCGATTGGTTCGGTGGTCGGTATGTAGATGTAGTATGAATAACGGTTGAACTTGGTGGTATTGGATATGTAGAAGATGATTGACCCGTAGTTGGGAAAAAATGTGAAAATGGTGGAATTGTTGAAGCAGGGCTAAAGGTAAGGGTAGGTTCAACTTGAGTGGTAATAGGTGGTGTAGTGTTGGTTGGTGTAACATCATGTGGTGGAGTAAGATCGGTAGTGGAATTAGGCATGGTGGTATTTGGTGAAGGTTCTATTGATGTAGGAATGAAAGTTGAGGTTGTTTGACCCGTAGTGGGCGGGATTTGTGAATCAGCCATAATGTTTCTTGGTGTAATGGGTGAAGTGGAACCAAGGATCTTGTTTTCTCGTAACAAAACTCGGTTTTGCCTCAATTTTCTTTCAATTTCCGGATCAAACGATAGTGGTGATGACTTGTGAGAGCCCCTAGTATGCATACACTTGTAGTACCTGCACACTAAACACAACCAGCGTAAACCCGAAAATAACAAACAAAACTACTAAATTAACACACGTTGCGCACTACTCCCCAGCAACGGCGCCAAAATTTGACGTGCTGTCATAGTCACACGCAAATTTAATCCAATTACAACTAATTAGCTAGCGGTAAGTGGGTATCGAACACAGGGAGTTTGTGGAAAGTGCGTTGATTCTATAGCTTTGTGAATTAACTACAATTAAACTAATTTGCAGAAATTAAAATTCAAGAGTTTGGAATGTTTGGTTTAAGAACTAAATTACTAATTAATTGCAAATCAAAATTGGTTGTTTAATATATTGAGAGAAAAATGACCATCTTAGGTTCCGGTTTCCATTAACAATTGTGCAAAAATCCAACTAGAAAGAGTTACATAGACATAACTCATGCATAAACGTTTGTTGTGATAAAAGGGAACGAAGTACTCGGATTATATAAATGCGAGGTTGTTACCCGATGACCAATTAATCAATATCCAACCCTAACCCTTCCCGTGATATCTCGATTGTCAACGACACCAAGAACGTACGATTTAGACTAGGATCAAAACATCAATTAACAATTTACAATCAAACATTCATGCACCATAATAAACATAGCAAAACACACCAAGTTTATTATTCTAGAAATTAAGATAAACACACCATAGTCATAAGAAACCTTCACCTAAGATGATCACCGAAAGTTTAGCCGAACATAGTTTGGTGAATCATCATTCCAACAAAATCAAAGTTCATAAGAATCAAAATACAAACCAAAATGTTTAAAAATGTTCCCAATCACTTACACAAGCTAAATTTCGCCCAAGAACTCCAGAGAAACGTTCCCAATGATGATAGATGTGAAAAGGCACTTGAAAACGGCTTAAAAGAGTGCAGTTACACTTTTCTAACCAGAGTCTATCGTAAATTACGGTGGGTACCGTAATTTACGCTGGCTTCAAGTTTTTACGGTGCAAAGCTACTAGTTTATGGTGGAAAATGGGAACATTCAGGGGCTACCGTAAATTAAGCTAGCTATCGTAAATTATGCTAGGCTTCAGCAAGCAATTTTGTTTTCTTCATAACTTTCTTGTTTCAACTCCGTTTTCTTCGCCGTTTTCGCCCACGTTCTCGTAATTTCATCCTCTTTCATGTCATCATCTTAATTATGCAATTCCAATAATTGATTATTTTCATTTATTCTCCGTATTCCTTCCATTTTAAGCTCCATTTGTACCTGAAACACAAACAACCGTAGTTATCTAATTCTAGACAATTACCCGATTAAATGTAGGATTTTAATATCGTTTATACCACTTAAGGGTTGTCCTACGGACTACCCGTCATACCCCTGAGGTGGCATCGGTGGCATATATCAATATGGCATCTTGTAGTAATAGGGCGGTATATATGCTTGATTACCCGGCATGATATAGGCACTATGCGCAGCCCGAGACATGATCACAAGATGATGGGGCGGGGTTGACAGGGCTGTTATGAGAGCTTCCGAGTACAGCGGGGGAAACTAGAAAGTATCGGCAGGCTGATAGTACTGCGCCATGGTTCCTACCGCGGATGTGTAGATAGGTTGAGTGGGCTGATAATAGTGTGTTGTAGTTCATCCCGCGGAAGTGGAGACTGGCTGAGCGGGCTGATAGTATTGGGTTGTATTTGCTACCGTAGATGTGGAGACGTGTAAGGTAAAACCTGGTAAAATACTTTGAGGATTAGATGACGTAAATGCTGATGTAACGGCTGCACTTAGCGACTGACTATGCCCTGTGGGGTAAGACAATGCCGTAAGGGCTCCTTCGGGTCCTTGCTGTCTCTCATACCCTAGCAGTGCTTCCGCATCAAATTCCGAGTTCAAGGATCTGTTAACTGCTAGAGAGGAAGGTATGTTGGCCGCATCAGAAGCCGTGATTCCCTCTTGAGGCCTTGAAGCTAGAGTCGTATTGGTTGTCGCAGAGTTCGTGTTCTAACGACGCATCATGGTAACGGGTTCCGAATATCATAATATATTTGGTCCCATGGATGGCGCCAACGTAGAAACGTTGATCAAAATACTTATCCTTGATGGATATCTTGAATGGAAGTGGTTTGAACTCCGATCTACAAAAACGAACACCGTTAGGACTCATCATAGGAATGGGTTATTCTTGTAACCACTCTCCTGTGTGAGAATAAGTATCGGTTGGAGAATAAAGTGTATGAGAGAAGTGGTAAATGAGTGAATCCTTACCTTGAAGTATGCTCTCTATTTATACTTTTTGGTGGTTTTAGGGTTTCCCCTTTTTCAGGAAAATCGGTTATGCGGGGATCAGACCCATATTTAGGAGATAATATGAATCTTCCTAATATTTTGGAGATTTGACAGATACTTTATCTTCATGGGAATTTCCAGAATATCTATTATATTTATTATTTTATGAACGTAACCGACCCGGAATGACCAAGCCGAGTCATTCCTCCACACTTCCCAAACCGGCCTTTGAGAAAATGAGACGCCCATCTTTTGTTGAAACTCGTCAAATGAAAAGTTAGTAAACCTGATTGTCATTTTCCCCGCTCGGTCGGTTGCTCCAATAAGAGTCCAACCTTTCGTTGGATAATGACCTTATATTATCCCAGTGACACGAGATTCACTCCCTATAGAAGTGCCTGGTTTATCAAACTAATTTTTTTTTTAAGTCTTTTGATCAAGAATTGTTATTAGTTTTTTTTTTCGAACAGCATCTCAGTCAGGGCTATACATGGCCAAAGCTCGATTAACGAAGGATTCGAACCTGAGCACTCCAGGGCAGGAACCTACCAGGTAGTAAACCTTCTCACCTCCATTACCATTGGGGAAACTTCATCGAATAGAATTTTGCATGTAGTTTTACCTTCTCGCCAATCAAGATATATGTCGTCTCATTAGTTGAACACTTCCTCAAATCCAAAACAAAGAAAGGGGATGAGTACATTAATAACCACCAACATGGATAATACAGACCAGAAACATATCCTGTAAATCCTACTTATAATAAATGATTTCAATTAATCTTACCTAACATTCTTTTTTCAACGTCAATCTTATTATTCTTATTATTATCAATAATAATATAATATAATTATATGAGTGATAACAGTAATAATATGAATAAAAAGTAGATAATTTAGGGAAAACGTTAAAGGAAAAGCCGTCTCAGTCCAACCAATTAGCCATCCATTACTTATGACTACAACTAGTTATAAAAGCTGTCGGCGAACTTATTTTGTTATTTGCTCTGTGTTTATATGTGTTTGAAATCAATACAAGCGCGTTGCACACGGAACCCTGACAAGAATAAAAAGAAAATGTAGAAAAAAACACTAAAAAATAACCGAAAGAAAATCAACTAAAAAGTTGTATGGTAATGATTTGTTCGGTAGAAACCCGTAGTCAGAGATGAGCAAATAGTAATGGGTACCGGCACCGAATTTCCTGAACCGAAAGATCCTAAGTACCAGCTAGGTACTGACGTTTGGCGTTCCTGGTACCAGTTCGCTACCGGTTTTTACATTCATATACCGATACCGTAACCGGGGTATCAGTTGGCACCGAACTCATCCCTACCCCTGAAACTATAAAAAAAAGTGTACGATACGGTTGTTGTTCGTACGGTACCCATGATCACGGATGAGCAAATGGTACTGGGTAGCAGTACCAAATTTCTCGAACTAAAAGACTATCAAACTCAATCCGGTACCGACTTTCAGCGTTGAACCGGTATTTTCGATACAAGTACCGCTTGACACCAAAGTTATCAAACTTAAAAAGTAAAGAGAATAATAATTATTATAATATGTTATTATAATATAATATATAAAAGATACTGTTCATTTCGTTTTGATTTTAATGTATAAATTGCATTTTTGATACAAGTATCGGTTGATACCAAACTTATCAAACTTAAAAAGTAAAGAGAATAACAATTATTATAATATTGTATTATAATATAATATATAAAAGATACTGTTCATTCCGTTTTGATTTTAATGTATAGATAATATAGATAATGTATAGATAATGTGGGAGGGGATGAAATAGAAAGTTTATTTTGGCTAGAAAGGATAGGAAGCAATAGGATTAGGACATGTGGCAAAATTTAAAATAAAGAGGAAGGGTATTTTAGTCAATCTTATACTTTCTTCTTCCTTTTCAAAACCCAGTAACTTCAAAATCCACCATTTTCAAAATCCACCATCTTCAACCATTTCTTCACTTTCTATCTCAATAATCACTACATTATAGTGCGATTTTCGTCACCAATCAATGATTCAAACACCCGATCAACGTGTTCTTCAGCTTTTTTGAAGAAAACCCAGTTTAATTTCATACAAAATCTCATTTTTTCCGGTGATTTTGAAGATAATCACTTGATCCGTTCGATTCGAGCGCTGATAAGTGTTTCAATCATTCAAAATTCGTCAATTGTTGAAGAAATCACTTAAATCCATGTAAGAAATTCTTTATTTTCATTTTTACGATCTGGGTTTTTGATTTAGTCATTGTGTTTTACGATCTTGGCGGGGGTCAGGGGCAGCGCCCTTGGTAGCGGGGTCCAAGGGGCAGAGCCTCTGGCTCGGAAATTTTTTTTTCGATTAAATTGCTGTAATAAAAATGCATCAGAAAAATTAATTTTCTGTAAATTGCCTCTGGAAAACTGCATTGGTTCAGACAATTCACAGCACAGACAAAACTATTGTCATGGTTCAATGTGTTTTAGAGAGAACACTTTCTTTGGTGTTTTTAGGCAATTGCGTTTTAGAACTAAAACACTTTTATGTGTTTTCTGGCCATTGCGTTTTAGAAAAACACATTCTTGAAGTGTTTTTGGTCATTGCGTTTTAGGTAAAACACATTTTTAGGTGTTTTCAGTCCATTGCGTTTTACAGAGAACACTTTCTTTTGTTTTTTTAGGCAATTGCGTTTTAGAATGAGACATTTTTAAGTATTTTCTGGCCATTGCGTCTTACAAATAAGACATTTCTTTGTGTTTTTTGTGCATTGCGTTTTAGGTAAAACACTTTTTATGTGTTTTCAGTCCATTGCGTTTTAGAAAACAGACATTTTAAGTGTTTTCTGGCCATTGCGTTTTAGAAATAAGACATTTGTTTTTGTTTTTTGTGCATTGCGTTTTAGGTAAAACACATTGTTATGTGTTTTTAGTCCATTGCGTTTTAGAAAGTACATTTTCTTGAGTTTTTAGGCTACTGCGTTTTAGAAATAAGACATTTCTTTGTGTTTTCTGGCCATTGCGTTTTACAAATAAGACATTTCTTTGTGTTTTTTGTGCATTGCGTTTTAGAAAAATGTCATTTTTTAGATTTTTTTTTCCATTGCGTTTTACGCAACTGGGTTTTTTCCATTGCGTTTTACGCAACTGGGTTTTAGAAAAAAAATTCGAAAATATAGCAATAGTATACTCGTTTTAAAGATAAAAAACGCTCTTTTTTTGGTGAAATTTTTATAAAAAAATAATGTCGTATGAAAGAGTTATTAACGTTTAAAAAATGGGGGGAATTGGAGGAGAGAGAAACTATTGGCTTGGATTGACTATAATAGCCTAAACAAACTCACGCGTCTCTTTTTTTCCCTTCAATTTCCCTGATTTAATCTTAGCCCTTGATTAACTAAATGGATGGTTAAGATCACTTCCTAGTCTTCTTAGTCAAATAAACTTCCTATCATATTTCCGCCCTAGATAATGTTTGTTTTATTATTCAAATATATATTTCCCCTCTGTTAGTTTACAAAAAGATTTGTAAGTAGATAATACTATTCAATTTGGTACAAGTTACTTTGGCTTTGTGTACAATTAACTAATGCGTAGTTCATTTTTTTTCTTTGTGTATTACTTGATTCGCCATTGGCCAATATATCATACTTGAGTTAGTTACGTTTTTCGTCCCTTTGGTTTGTCAAAATCACCATTTCAGTTCATTAGTTTAAAAATTGTCTAAATAGTCTTTGTGGTTTCACTTTCGTAATTATTACAGTCCAGCCACACTAACGTCATCCAGTTATTCTGTTAGTTTATTTGAAATGACCATAATGCCCCTATTATTAAAATTAAAATAAATAAAGAGTTAGTTACGTTTTTCATACCCTGAATTTGTTAAAAATAACCATTACAGTCCATTACAATTAAATTTTTTTTTGTCATTTAGTCTAAACTTTTTTATTTGCAACTCATGTAGTTTAACTATTGTATTTTTTTATTTTACTTTAACCAAATTACTCTTCTACCCTTATATAGTTTTTTTAATGAACACATTAATACCGTTTTAGACATGTTTTTTAATTTTTCTTTTTCTTTGCTATAACGAATGGGGGGAATTTTTTTTTAATTTAATTTTTTTAACGAACAGACAAGATCCTTTCAAACATATTTTTTAACTTTTCTTTTTTCTTTGCTATAATGAGCGCGCTGAAACCGACCGAGTTTCTATCGTTTTCTTTTTCGTTTACCTTTTTTTTACCTTAGTTATTTACTATATTGTTTTACTTTGCTTATTATTTTGATGTTCAGAGCCGAGTTACGACGCAAATAGCATAACCCATTTAGATATCATTTATTTAATTTTACAAATTTATTTTTCGGTTGTCATGGTGTGCTATACGTTCTGGATTCCAACCGCATCTATGCGCATCATGCTGGTAACTACGACCCTAGTGAGTATAAGGATTAGGCTATAATAGGAAGTTTTTTTGGCTAGGAAGTAATTTTAACCATCAAATGATTTAATCAAGGGCTAAGATTAAATGAGTGAAATTGAAGAAGAAAAAAGAGGCGCGTGGGTTTGTATAAGGGCATTCTAGTCAATCCAGAACAATAGTTTCTCTCTCCTCCAACTCCCCCATTTTTTAAACGTTAATAACTTTTTCATACGACATTATTTTTTTATAAAAATTGCACCAAAAAACGAGCGTTTTTTTATCTTTAAAACGAGTATACTAGTGCTATATTTTCTAGAAAAAATTTCGAAAACCCAGTTGCGTAAAACGCAATGGAAAAAAAACGTAAAAAATGATTTTTTTTCTAAAGCGCAATGCACAAAAAACACAAAGAAATGTCTTATTTCTAAAACGCAATGGCCAGAAAACACAAAAAAATGTCTTTTTTCTAAAACGCAATTGCCTAAAAACACAAAATAAAAGTGTACTTTTTAAAACGCAATGTACTGAAAACCCATAAAAAATGTGTTTTACCTAAAACGCAATGCACCAAAAACACATAAATGTCTTATTTCTAAAACGCAATGGCCAGAAAACACTTAAAATGTCTTTTAACTAAAACGCAATGGACTGAAAACACATAAAAATGTGTTTTACCTAAAACGCAATGGACTAAAAACACTTCAAAAATGTGTTTTTCTAAAACGCAATGGTCAGAAAACACATAAAAATGTCTTATTTATAAACGCAATGGCTTAAAAACACAAAAAAAGAGTGTTCTCTCTAAAACGCAATGGACTAAAACACATAAAAATGTGTTTTACCTAAAACGCAATGACTAAAAACACTTCAAAAATGTGTTTTTCTAAAACGCAATGGCCAGAAAACACATAAAAATGTCTTATTTCTAAAACGCAATGACTGAACCAGGAAGTAGGAGATTAAAAACTGTCTACGAAAATGAGGCAATTTCCAGAAAATTAAATAAAATTAAATTTTTTGATGCAAATTAAAGCAATTTAATAAAAAAAAAATTCCAAGCTGACCCTAGCCATGGGCTCTGCCCCTTGGACCCTGCTCCCAGGGACGCTGCCCCCGGACCCCCGCCAAGATCGTAAAACTAAATCACTCATATCAAAAACCGAGATCGTAAAAATGCAATTCAAAAATTTCTCACATAGATTGAAGCCGATTTCTTCAGATTTCTTCACCGATTGACGAAATTTGAATGTTAGAAACACTTATTAGCGATCGAATCGAACGATTCGAGTGATTTTCTTCAAAATCGCAGGGAAAAACTGAGATATTGTATGAAATTAAACTGGGTTTCTTCAAAAAAGTTGAAGAACATGTTGATTGGGTATTTGATTCATTAATTGGTGACGAAAATTGCACTATAATGTAGTGATTATTGAGATAGAAAGTGAAGAAAAGGTTGAAGATGGTGGGTTTTGAAAATGATGGGTTTTGAAGTTACAGAGAGAAGAAGAAGAGAGAAGATTGGGTAAAATTGACTAAAATACCCTTCCTCTTTATTTGAACTTTTGCCACATGTCATAATCTTATTGCTTCCTATCCTTCCTAGCCAAAATAAACTTCCTATTTGATCCTCACCCCTTAGTATAACTTAAAAAGAGTAAAATTCCAAAATGGACCCTATGGTTTGGACAGTTTTGGCAGTATAGTCTAAATGTTTTAATTTTCGCATATGGAATCACAAAGGTTTCACTATTGCCATTTTGGTCCAACTGACTTAACCCCGTCCATTCACCTTTGTTAAGTCAAGGGCAATTATGCCATTTCCTGTTTATTTTATTTAAAACAATCAAACAAATTTAACAAAAACCCTCAACTTAGCATCATCTTCCACTAAATCTTCTTCCCTACGATACCCTCCAAACCCAGGTTACAATCATTTTCCGGTCACCCATTTCGACAAGACAAACCATAGCCATCCGCAGCCGTTGGCCCACCGGAAAAACTAGAAGATGTAGATGTTGATGGTTGCTCAGATCCAACGGCAAGAACCCCCCCCCCCCCCCCCCACCACCTACCACCACCCATTCCAGCCGCCGCCTGCAACCATCCCCCCTACTGAAACCCCTTTTCAAGGATGATCCAAGTTCTGTTGACTATCTTACATCCAACACATCGACTTCCTCAAGTTGGATGAAAAACCCATCATTCTTGCGAATTTCAGATCTGAAATGCGTTGTCCCATAGACGCGGCTGGATTGCTCGTGTTCGGAGCAGCGCATTTGGTTTCTCCGAAGAAACAGAAGCAGAACTTCGAAGGTTAACACCACCATATGGGATCTGATTTTTTTGCGGAGGAGATGCATTGTCTTTGGGTAGAGATGGTTATGGTAAAACCCTAATTTACTCCATCCTAATTGAAGCCAGATGCACTTACTCGTAATTTGCTCCATCTTCTTTATCAACCCAACACCGCCACCATTTCAACCTTCGATACCCACCTCCTAGCTCCAACCACCAAACCCAACCACAACTCAGAGAAATTTCTAGGGTTTGATTTGTTAAATTGGGGAAATAAGTGAGGGATCTATTAAAAGTCAAACGTCAACAATAGGTTTAAATAAAATAAGAAGGAATGACATAATTAGGGTTGTAAACGGACCGAACGAACACGAACAAAGCCATGTTCGTGTTCGTTCGTTAAAGAAATTAACATGTTCGCGAACTGTTCACGAACACATAGCGAACATAAGTTTATGTTCGTGTTCGTTCGTTAAAGAAATTTAGTTGTTCACGAACAGTTCGTGAACACTGGTCTCGAACACAAACGAACACAAGCAAATAAAAATGAATGCAAACGAACATTTAACTAGAAAATAAAAAACAAAACCACTGTTACCCTTAAACATTGGATATAAGTAGTTAAATACAACCATCAAATGATAAATCAAAACACGAGAAGTTTGCTACACCACCAAAAGATGAATCAAATTTAACTAACTTAGACACAATTATCCCTAAAAATGCTTTAGAATGTCCAAATTTTAGCTAACTTAGAAAAAAATAAGGTTTTAATTTTTCACTATGTTTAGATAAAAGGTTTATTGTTTATTATTTTTTAATATAATCAAACAAACACGGACGAACGTAAACGAACGGACATGAACGAAATTAACCGAACATATTGATGAACGTTCACAAACGCAGTCAAACGAACTAGACCCGTGTTAGTGTTCGTTCACTAAGCTAACCGAACGGATTTTTTTGTTCGTGTTCGTTCGTTAAGCAAATCGAACGAACATAAATGATCTTCCCGCCAAACGGTTCACGAACTGTTCACTGAACGTTCAGCTCGTTTATAGCCCTAGACATAATTGTTCTTGACTTAACAGAGGTGAATAGATTGGGTTAAGTCAGTTGGACCATAATGGCAATAGTGAAACATTTTTAGACCCATAAGTGAAAAATAAAACCTTTGAACTATACTAGCAAAACTGCCCAAACCACAGGGACCATTTTGGCATTTTACTTAGTTAAAAATTTTCAACTCAATTTCTCTAATAATGATAATTGATTTGTTTCCCCAGCTTTAAAAATCTTTCTATAACAATACACTATATTCATTGTCCATTTATCTTTCTATAACTTCACCTTCATACATAGATACCTCTCGATTTATAAAGTCATCTATAAAAAATGGTATTATTCAAACTCAATGATAATAAGAAGTGTATTATTAAAATCATCAGTTTGTGATAAATTCATCAGTTTAGATCATTGTTTATAATGTAAATACAAATGGTACAAACAAAATAGCAAATGTCAAGTACAAAGAAGTTTTTAGAGATTTGTAAATGGGTTTTCTAATGGCACACCCCCTGTCTATCTACACACTTTTTCAATTCAATACGCATCGTATAGGCCTATACGATGCGTATTGAATTAAAGTAAAAAAACATGGCAGACTGACAGGTGCAGGTTATGTCTGGCGGCGGGCCTGATACGCATCGTATAGACGATGCGTATCAGACCACTGTTTTTTTTAATTTATTTTTTGTTGTGTTGTGTCGAATGCGAACCCGAGAAACGAAAGGGATTTTCGAGCAGTTGGTCGATGATATGATTGATAAAGATCTTGACACGATTATTTCCATTTTCAAGTATTATTAAAACCATTCAAGCCAATCAGTCAATAATGTGGTTCCCAATTTGCGGAACATAATTCCAGATTGTCTAAAGAAACGCTTTTATCATGTGTCATGTGGTAAACAAATACCAAGGGTGTATACATATCTCTATTCAGTCATCTTTCCAAGCTTTTACACACGAATATGCGGTTCCCAATTTGCGGAACATAATCCCAGATTGTCTAAAGAAGCGCTTTTATCATGTGTCATATTAGATGTGTTACGGTGAGATTTTTCAAGTTTGCACAGTCGGAGAAAAGACCAGCACCTCTGTCAGTATTGTCCTTTAAATTCGCATAAACATATATTCGTTTCATAACCTCCTCCTATAAATCAACCACAACTCACCCGATACGTCTTCTCTGGATCACACATGATAAAAGCGCTTCTTTAGACAATCTGGGATTATGTTCCATTTCTTCAAGATTTACGTCTGATGTCCAAGTTTGATCACATTTGACTTCATCTGCGGCAGTCCAATGACTTTCTTGAGTCACATATCCGACAATAGGGCCCACAAATTCCAACAAATTGTGTCTAACACAAGGATCTTCGAATTAGTTGCTTCTCTTGTTAAGTTTCTGAACCAACCGAAATCCACAAATTCAAGTGAGTCCTATGAAGCAAGTGTTTGTCTATTCAATTGAGAGGAATCATTGCATTACATCCCTGTTGAAAACCAGTGGTTGTAATGATGGAACCCTTGATTTGAAAAACATTTTTGAGAAATTTATAGTTTAATACTCATCATATAGGCCTATACGATACGTATTAATCGATGATTTTACTGAAATACCCCTGGTTTTTTTATAAATTCAGGGGTATTTTTGAGAAAATTCAAAGTTTAATACTAATCGTATAGGCCTATACATTCGTATTAAGCTGATATACGATACAACTTAGGAATATACGATCGTATATGGCATTATTTCAAATTTAGTGTTATCGTATTTCCCTCGGTTCGACGCGTATACGTCTCGTTTTTTGCCGAACTTTCGCATATTTTGTCGTTTTATTACGTATACCTTCAACATAAGTCATTTCGGTGTCGTTCGGTTGCGTGCGAATATCGTATTCTATTATTACCTACAGTTTTGTTTGAAATCCACTTGTACTCCATAGTGCCGTATTATATGTATACGTGTGTGGAAATATCGTTAGTCACGTACTTTGACGTATTTTTGCGTATTTTGACGTATTCTAACATATTGTTGCATATTTAATAGTATTTTTGACGTATTTGAGCGTATTTTAACGTATTTTAGCTTATTTTAACCTATTTTAGGGTATTTTAGCGTATTTTGACGTATTTTAGCGTATTTTAAAGTATTTTAGCGTATTGTAATGTAAGTTAGCGTATTTTAATTTAAGTTAGCTTATTTTAGCGTATTTTAACGTAAGTTAGCATATTTTAATGTATTTTAACGTATTTTAGGGTATTTTAGCGTATTTTAACATATTTTAACGTATTGTAACGTATTTTAGTTGGTTTTGAATATACCCAATGTATTTTAGTTGGTTTCGAATATACCCAAATTTGTCAAATTCGTTGCGTGCATTCATATTTGAGAAACATTTATTCAGTTATTTCTGTTGATCCACAAATTCCAACAAAGTTAATATTCACTGTGGTGGATGCAAGCATAAAGTTAGAAACCGGTGGTATTGAACCAACATTTCCTTCAAACATTCTAAACCCTACAAGGATGTTGGGAATTAAACGCATGTATATGACAAAACAAGGATCGTTCTAATAGATTAAAGAGAATAAACCAAGTACAAAATCATCTGCTTTCTGAATCTGAATCTGAATGTTAACTTTGACTCATAAACCCTTGAATCCCAACGTTTCTATGATGATATCAGCGTTGTTTATCACCCTGTGTGAGCATTGGAAGCCCGACACCTAGCAGAAGAACCCGACACGTCTTCTATGATGATTCGAAACATTCACCAACAACAATGGACTCAGACTCATTGTTGCGAATTTGGTTTCTTCGGGACCCTTGATTTCAACGCTTCGCCTTACAACTCTCATCAAATGCCTCACTGGCTTATGTTAATGGATAACGCAAACAAGTTCTCCACAGTTTGTTATTCAAATCTCTATTCGGCCATCTTTCCAAACTGCAACACACGATAAGTTCTCCAAAAGAATGCATACACAAATAGTACCGGGTGTCGCAACCCCCGATCCCTTATCCCTGGGAACAGGCGGACGCGATCTCAGTTGTGGTGGTATCAGGTTATTTAATCTCGCAGCGGAATTTTCATCAGGACCGTAGTTAGGAAATGTTTATCAGAGTAAAACCACCATATTTTATATTAATAATCACATGGATAAAATCCAAGTTTCTTATTACAATACATTTATAGGGATAAACCCTATCTTATTTAATTTAAAACATTATTTATTAGGTAACTTTTATAGCCACATTATCCCCAAGCCTTTAGTGCTCTCCAGCTGGCTTTCTACTAGTTGGCTGTCACATTGGGTTACCTGAAACGCGTTTTAAAAACATTTGTCAGTCGGAAATACTGGTGAGTGAATCCCAGTTTAATCAAGAAACATTTTATAGATTAAAACAGTATCGAGGACGATTACAATGTTTATGTCTACACAATTACTCCATTTGGTACTATCAATCCACTGACTTGGGGGTCATATTACACATTGGCTAACTCATTGTCCCAATGGTAACGTACTGTCATCCTCGACTTACTACTCACAGTGTAGTATATTTTGTATACAAAACCCCAACATACCGGCAGTAATTGAAGACTACAAAGACTCAATCACCGCTTAATCATATTGTAAAATAATCAAGGTTTTGTAAAAACTGTTAACAAAAAGGAGATTACTCACTTTGCTATCTTAGGCTTCTTGTAAGGGTTTCCTGTGTATAATCTATAATTTATACAAATGTACATTGGTTAGTATCATAACCCTTTGAAATTATTAATGATACCCTCCCCGAGACGGCATTCCAACAACTACGTCGGGCAGAACCACGACAGTTGTTACGGAACCCTAAATCAATCGGGCAGCGTAACTATTACGAAACTGGGGTTATAATACTTACAACGGAGCAGAACCTTGCTAATTAGGGGTATAATACTTGCAAAAATATGCCTAATAACAGAGAATTCGAGATTGAGAATTGAGAATGAGCGACGGAAATTGAAACCCGAGGCCTCCTTTATATAGTTGCTGATATTGACTCTCAGGCGGCCCGCGTAAGGTAAGGCGAAGCCTTACGCGGCCCGCGTCAACACCGGTCAACACCATAGCTTGGCCCGGTCAGCTTGTAGACTTGCCACGATGTCGACACGTGTCGGTATCTGGTGTATCCGCGTTTCATGAGCTCTCGCGGCCCGCGTCGATGTAAGCTTAAGCTTACGCGGCCCGCTTTAACTAAAGAAATCAGCGGAGTCAAAGTCCAGTCTTGATACGGCCCGCGTGAGCTTGAGGTGGGATCCTACGCGGCCCGCCTCAGCTCTAAATTCAGATTTTTTTATTTTATTTTTATAAACTATAATGTATTTTGGGCTCGGTTTTCACATACGGGGCATAATATAAGACATGTTGGAACATTCTAAATTATACTAGAATGTTAGACATGAGGGTGTTGGTTTTACCGAGGGTTGTTACATTCTCCCCACCTTGTTTTTAGAGCTCGTCCTCGAGATCTACTGGAATAAGTATGGATATTTTCTTTTCATTTCAGATTCAAGCTCCCATGTGTACTCAGGTCCTCTTTTGGAGTCCCACTTCACTTTGACTAGAACTAGTCTCTTGTGTTTTAAATTCTTGACTTTTCTGTCTTCAATTTGTAGAGGTCTTTCTACAAACTTGAGTTGTTCATTTACCTTTATATCCTTAAGAGGTACTATCAATGATTCATCAGCTAAACACTTTTTGAGATTAGATACATGAAATACATCATGTATTCCTACCATTTCCTCTGGCAATTGTAGCTGATAAGCTACAGGTCCTATTTTTCTAATAATCTTGAAAGGTCCAACATACCTGGGACTTAGCTTTCCCCTTTTTATGAATCTTACTACTCCTTTCCAAGGAGAGACTTTCAACAATACTTTATCTCCTACCTGAAACTCCAATGGCTTGCGTCGGTTATTGGCATAACTCTTTTGTCGATCACGTGCGGCTCTCAGCCGTTCCTTGACTTGAATAATCTTGTCAGTTGTTTCTTGCACTATCTCAGGTCCAGATAGTTGCTTTTCCCCAATTTCTGCCCAACAGACTGGGGTTCGACACTTTCTTCCATAAAGTGCTTCAAATGGTGCAGCATTGATACTTGTGTGATAACTATTATTATAATAAAATTCTATTAAAGGTAAGTGATCGTCCCAATTACCTCCAAAATCAATTACACAAGCTCTAAGCATGTCCTCCATTGTCTGAATTGTTCTTTCACTTTGTCCATCTGTTTGATGATGATAAGCTGTGCTTAACCTTAACTTGGTTCCCATTGCCTTTTGGAAACTTGACCAAAAATGAGATGTAAAGCGACTATCTCTATCAGAAATAATTGATAAAGGAATGCCATGTAAAGAAATAATTTCATTTACATACAATTTAGATAATTGTTCCATACTAATTGTTTCCTTCATTGGTAAGAAATGAGCTGACTTGGTTAGTCTATCTACAATCACCCAGATTGTATCATTTCCTTTCTTAGTTTTGGGTAATTTAGTAACAAAATCAATTGTTATTAATTCCCATTTCCAAACTGGCATTTCTAATTGCTGTAACAAACCTGAAGGTTTCTGATGTTCAGCTTTAACTTGTGAACAAGTTAAACATTTAGAAACATAAGCTGCTATATCCTTTTTCATTCCTATCCACCAGAAATTTTTCCTTAAATCCTGGTACATTTTGTCACTTCCTGGATGCATCGTATACTTGGACTTATGAGCTTCTTCTAATATACGATGGCGTAGATTTCCTAATTTAGGTATCCACATTCTCTTTTCATGGAATCTCCAAATTGCATCTGTTCCTTGTTTTAATTCTTTTAACATAGCTTTTAACTTTTCAGTATCTTCCTTGATTACTGACTCTTGTGCTTCTCTTATTTGATTATTTAAATCTACTTGCAGATTTAATTTAAGAGAACGTACTCTTCTTGGCTTTTCATGATACTTTCGGCTTAAAGCATCTGCCACTACATTTGCTTTTCCTTCATGATACTGGATATCACAATCAAAATCACTAAGCATCTCCATCCAATGTCTTTGTCTCATATTCAACTCCTTTTGCTTGAAAATATACCTTAAACTCTTATGATCAGTGAATATGGTAAACTTACTACCATAAAGGTAATGTCTCCAAATCTTAAGAGCAAAAATTATAGCTCCTAACTCTAAATCATGGGTTGAATAATTCTCTTCATGACTCTTAAGTTGTCTAGATGCGTAAGCTATAACTTTCTGACGTTGCATTAATACACATCCATAACCTAATTTAGAAGCATCACAGTAGACTATAAAGTCTTCAGTTCCTTCTGGTAATGCTAATATGGGTGTATGGGTCAATCTTTGCTTAAGAATTCTAAAGGCTTCTTCTTGTTTTACTCCCCATTCAAACTTAACAGATTTACAGGTTAGCTTAGTTAAGGGAATGGCTATTCTAGAAAAATCTTGAATAAATCTTCTATAATAACCGGCCAATCCTAAGAAACTTCTAACCTCAGTTGGTGATTCAGGGGTTTTCCATTTAGTAATTGCCTCGATTTTTGTTGGATCTATATGAATTCCTTCATGATTGACTAGGTGTCCAAGGAATTGTACCTGTTCTAACCAAAATTCGCACTTAGAAAACTTAGCATAAAGCTTTTCTTTTCTTAATAGACTTAAAAGTATGTGCAAATGCCTTGCATGATCTTCTTTATTCTTAGAATAAATTAGAATATCATCTATAAATACAATTATGAATTTGTCCAAATATGGCTTACATATTCGGTTCATCATGTCCATAAATGCAGCTGGGGCATTGGTTAAACCAAATGGCATGACAGTAAATTCATAATGACCATACCTTGTTCTAAAAGCGGTTTTAGGAATGTCCTCTTCCTGTACCTTTAATTGATGATATCCTGACCTTAAATCGATTTTAGAGAAAAATCGAGCTCCTTGTAGCTGATCAAACAGATCATCGATTCTTGGTAATGGGTACCGATTCTTAATCATAACCTTGTTTAATTCACGGTAGTCAATGCACATACGCATCGATCCGTCCTTCTTTTTAACGAACAGTATCGGCGCTCCCCATGGCGATGAACTTGGCTGTATGAATCCTTTCTCTAATAATTCATCTAAGTGTTTCTTTAGCTCCTGCATTTCAGCGGGTGCCAACCGATAAGGTGCTTTGGCAATTGGTGATGTTCCTGGTAGCAGGTGAATTCTGAATTCAACTTCTCTGTCTGGAGGTAGTCCAGGTAATTCTTCTGGAAAGACATCTGAAAACTGAGATACTACTGGAATATCTTTTAGTTCTTTTCCTTTAGTGTTAGTGATTATAGAAATCAAATACACTATAGAACCTTTTCTTATACAACTTGCAGTTTTTATCACAGAGATTAATTTAGTGGATCTAAACGGCTTATCTCCTTTAATTGTGATCGTTTTACCTTTTTGTGAATTTACTTGAATTAACTTTTGATCACACAAAATATTGGCTTTATTGGCTATTAACCAATCCATTCCTAGAACAACATCGAATCCTGCCAGATTCATGGGATAAAGATTTGCAATAAATTTCTGATTTGAAATTTCTATACTTGCTCCCTGCAAGATTTCAGAAATTCTAACGGTTTCTCCATTAGCGGTCTCTACTAGACATTCTTGTGGTAGTTTAGTTAATGACTGAGTTAGAATTTTGCAAAACTAAGTATTAATAAAACTTTGGTTTGCACCAGAGTCAAATAATACTTTAGCAAATATATCATTAACTAAAAACGTACCAGCTATAATGTCTGGGATCATCTTGGCTTCATCTGCAGTTAGAACAAATGCTCTAGCATTTTTAGTATTCTTGTTGTTTGCAGCTGGGGCCAATTTTGGACAGTTTAGCCTGATATGACCTTTTTCTCCACAGTTGTAGCATAATCCATTACTGGATTTCTTCTTGCAATTTTCTTCCTTGTGTCCTGGCATCTTGCAGTAATTGCAGAGATTTGAGCATTTTCCTGAGTGCTTTTTCTTGCAAACTTTGCAGTATGGTGCAGAGGTAGAACCCACATTCCTACGATTGAAATTTCCAGAACGAAATTCTTGAGTAAGTCTTTGAGTTAGGTTTCTCCTCTGGTCTTCTTCTCTAGTACAGACTAACTCATCTGTCAAGGTATTGGCTAGTTCTACAGTTTCTTCTATAGTTTGAGGTCTAGCTGCCTTGACTACATGTCTAATATCTCCAATTAATCCCCAAATATAACGAGAAATTAACACTGGTTCTGGTGAAGCAAGAGTTGGTACTATTCTAGCATATTCAAAGAATATCTTCGTGTACCCCTTACTATCCACACCAGTCATCCTAAGGTTTAGGAATTTGTTTGCTATCTGCTCCTTTTCATTTGTAGGGCAGAAATTCCTTTCTACCATATTCCTAAATTCTTCCCAATCCATACTATAAACTCTATCACTTCCTCTAGCTTGAAGGATAGTGTTCCACCATTCTAAGGCTGCATTTTTAAATAAATTGGAAGCAAACATTATCTTGTCCTCTTCCGCACATTTACTTATTTTCAGAACAGCCTCAGTCTTTTCTATCCAGCGTAGAGCTGCAATAGGTTCTTCATTGCCCGAGAATTCTATTGGTTTACAGGACCAGAATTCTTTGTATGAACAACCGTAAGGCACGGTTCTTCTTCTCTTGGGAATGGGCATTTGAAGTATAGGTCCATTGTTCACGCTATGTTCTGGTTCAATTGGTCGCTTACTGCTATGTTTACTTTTATTATTTGCTTCTTGAACCGTTTGAAGAATAAATGGCATTGCGTCTATAATTCCTTGTGCCACTATATGTTGGATAGCACTATTATCCATCTGATTTCCATTGTTATTGATGCTTGGGTTTTCATTAACCACGTTAATGTTACTCTGATTATCGTTATTTAGATTTCCTTGATTTTCTTCGTCGGCCATCTGAATTTTAAACATTTACCCGTATTAATATCACAAATAATAGGTAATATAGTAAATCACATAACACGCAATTTAACCAAAACCGTCGATCATTGCGACTTGTACTCTATTTTCATATACTATGCGTCTATTACACACTAGTACAGAAATAAAGATTACAATACCAACAAAAAGAAAATTATACTAATAGTACTATGCATCCGTACACACATATTTTTTTTATATTTATTTACTATTATTACTACCATTTCCTCCATCTCATTCACGGATATGGATTTATCCAAAAATCCATATTACGTTCATTGTATTTCCATACGAGACGTTCTCCCACCTGACGCATTCTCTCACTGTTTTCTAAAATTTCCTCCCCAAAAGTCCTAAGTTCTTGAACGTTTTCTGCACTCATTGGGGGTGCAGGTTCTCGGACTGGGTTTGGAATCTGGGGTGCGGTTTCCTGATATGGGGGTGATAGTTCCTGAAATTGGTAAGGATCCTCCAATATCTCCCTAATATAGTTATCATGGTAATAGGGATCTAAAGGGTCCATACTTGGGTAAGCTTCTATGTTTTGTATGGGTGGATATTCCTGGATAGGGTAACGTTGCACAAAGTTCCTATTGTCGTCCCACCAGGGGTCGTAATTCGGGTCTAAAGGATTTGGTGCAGGCACCCTAGGGATTTCTTCTGGATTAAAGTCGTGCATTTTCACTTGGTTTTCCTGATTTTCTATCTCCATGGGTTGTTCTGGGTTTTGTGGTTGTGGGGCTACTAATTGTTCCAGACTTGGGTCAGCAGCAGTTGTAGCTAGGATATGGAAATTAGCTAGGCTTCTATTAAGCATATCCTGAGTATGGGCATCTGTCTCTCGCTTAATGGCTGCTAAAGCCCTTTGCTGTTGCAATTTTCGCATTCTCTTCCTACGAGCAAAAGCTTCTTTACTGAACCATCCTCTTTCTTATTAGGAAATGGCTCTTCAGATTGAGCTCTAAAGGCAAATATTCCCTCCTCCAGATCAGCAGAATACCCTGAAAGGGCAGGCTGTGATGATGTACCTTTACTCCTAGGTGAATCAGCTAACTGACGATTCACGTCAGATGGTCCTTGATCACTCATACTGAAAACTAACAGATAGTCAAATAACACATAACAAATAATTATAGTTATGCACGTATTTCCGTAGATTATTTCCTAACATAAGATATATAATTTAAGTGTCAGCAGAACACTTCTTTGGCTCAGACTAGTGGCTAGGCTCTGATACCACCTCCTGTCGCAACCCCCGATCCCTTATCCCCAGGAACAGGCGGACGCGTTCTCAGTTGTGGTGGTATCAGGTTATTTAATCTCGCAGCGGAATTTTCATCAGGGCCGTAGTTAGGAAATGTTTATCAGAGTAAAACCACCATATTTTATATTAATAATCACATGGATAAAATCCAAGTTTCTTATTACAATACATTTATAGGGATAAACCCTATCTTATTTAATTTAAAACATTGTTTATTAGGTAACTTTTATAGCCACATTATCCCCAAGCCTTTAGTGCTCTCCAGCTGGCTTTCTACTAGTTGGCTGTCACATTGGGTTACCTGAAACGCGTTTTAAAAACATTTGTCAGTCGGAAATACTGGTGAGTGAATCCCAGTTTAATCAAGAAACATTTTATAGATTAAAACAGTATCGAGGACGATTACAATGTTTATGTCTACACAATTACTCCATTTGGTACTATCAATCCACTGACTTGTGGGTCATATTACACATTGGCTAACTCATTGTCCCAATGGTAACGTACTGTCATCCTCGACTTACTACTCACAGTGTAGTATATTTTGTATACAAAACCCCAACATACCGGCAGTAATTGAAGACTACAAAGACTCAATCACCGCTTAATCATATTGTAAAATAATTAAGGTTTTGTAAAAACTGTTAACAAAAAGGAGATTACTCACTTTGCTATCTTAGGCTTCTTGTAAGGGTTTCCTGGGTATAATCTATAATTTATACAAATGTACATTGGTTAGTATCATAACCCTTTGAAATTATTAATGATACCCTCCCCGAGACGGCATTCCAACAACTACGTCGGGCAGAACCACGACAGTTGTTACGGAACCTTAAATCAATCGGGCAGCGTAACTATTACGAAACTGGGGTTATAATACTTACAACGGAGCAGAACCTTGCTAATTAGGGGTATAATACTTGCAAAAATATGCCTAATAACAGAGAATTCGAGATTGAGAATTGAGAATGAGCGACGGAAATTGAAACCCGAGGCCTCCTTTATATAGTTGCTGATATTGACTCTCAGGCGGCCCGCGTAAGGTAAGGCGAAGCCTTACGCGGCCCGCGTCAACACCGGTCAACACCATAGCTTGGCCCGGTCAGCTTGTAGACTTGCCACGATGTCGACACGTGTCGACATCTGGTGTATCCGCGTTTCATGAGCTCTCGCGGCCCGCGTCGATGTAAGCTTAAGCTTACGCGGCCCGCTTTAACTAAAGAAATCAGCGGAGTCAAAGTCCAGTCTTGATACGGCCCGCGTGAGCTTGAGGTGGGATCCTACGCGGCCCGCCTCAGCTCTAAATTCATATTTTTTTATTTTATTTTTATAAACTATAATGTATTTTGGGCTCGGTTTTCACATACGGGGCATAATATAAGACATATTGGAACATTCTAAATTATACTAGAATGTTAGACATGAGGGTGTTGGTTTTACCGAGGGTTGTTACACCGGGACCACTGGAATAGACACATGTCCAAACTACAACACACGATAAGTTCTCTAGAACACTCGTAATCCTCAACCGGCTTTGAAACTGGACGGAATCTACGAAGAAACTGTTCGATTTCATGGTGAGTGGAGAAATTACCGACGGAGAAACTGTTGGATTTGTGGATTTCGGTTGGTTCAGACAGACACAATTTGTTGGAATTTGTGGATCATCAGAAATAACTGAAATAATAGCTTCCTTTTCTCTCTCTGACAACTGATATTTCGAGAACATTCTCCGTAACATGAAGACGTGTCGGGTTCTTCTACTAGTGGTATTTTAATGAAGTATTGAAGATTGAATGTGCAAACCGCAACCGTTTTTTACTACGGAAATGGTGGCTATGCGAAATACAAACCGCAATCGTTTGTGACTAGGGAAAGACAAGTTTTCTTTTTGAGCTTGATGGATGTCCGTTATCTCAGTTGAGGCGTGCATTGTTTAAATCTGGATATAACTAGATGTTGCGTGTAACTTCATTAAACCAAGAACAAAGCCTATTTCAAAACACATGTGTTCGTATCAGCGTTGCTTATCACCCTGTGTGAGCATTGGAAACCCGACAAACAATCTTTGACAACTGTGACAACTTATCTATCTGTGTGTGTCACATCCATCCTGTTATAGCAATCGATATGATTAATTTTACAGATTTTTTTTTCTAATTAGCGTTGTTAACTACCAAAAGAATGCATACACAAATAGTTCAAGTGGACGAAGTAAAGAGACCGTTGTGTATCTGAATCAGGTTCTCAAACAAACCGTGAAATCGAACAGTTTCTTCGTAGATTCCGTCCGGTTTCAAAGCCGGTTGAGGATTACGAGTGTTCTAGACTCGTTCAAGCCATGCTTGTTTCAAAGCCGGTCCGGTTTCTCCCGAAGCTGTTATTTCTGTTGTTCAGTACTTCCGAGACGATTCAAGTGAGTCTTATTTCTGTTGAAAAACGTAACCTAATTTTTGAAGTACACGTTCTCCGATACCTGATCGTGTTTGGTTTTGTTTACGATTGAATCATCGATGTCCTTTATGTCGATTTCAACTTCCATTGATCAAATAATAAAAACCCTAAGAATACATACACAAATAGTTCTAGTGGACGAAGCAAAGAGACCGCCTTGTTAATTTTAATGAAGCAATGAAGATTAAATCTGCAAACCGCAACCTTTTTTGACTACCGAAACGGTGGCTATGCGAAATAGAAACCGCAATCGTTTGTGACTATGGGAAACACAAGTTTTCTTTTTGAGCTTGATGGATGTCCGTTATCTCAACGCTTCTCCTTACATTATTGATCTGGAATTGGAGAACCGTTGTTAACAAGAGTATGCTGTTCAAAGATCAATTCCAAGATTATTGATGGTAACAAGAGTATGTTGTTCCAATATCAATTCCAATTGCAGTTGATGAAACAAGTATCGGTCTATTCAATTGAGACGATTCAAGTGAGTCCTATGAAGCAAGTGTCGGTCTATTCAATTGAGAGGAATCATTGCATTGCATCCTTGTTGAAAAACATAATCGATAAATTTAGGGAAAATGGGGTTGAAAGATGATAACCCAACAGTGGAGGATCTCATTCGACAGCTTCGATAAATTCAGGGGTATTCTCAAATAATGTTTCATAGATGTTTGAAGACCAACAAATGTCCAAAGTGCTGCTTCTTCGTTCGCGTGACGGAAAGCTACCGCGTGACACGAAGCTACCTTGGCCAAAAAAAAAAATTAATTCGACACCCTTAATACGCATCGTATAGGCCTATACGATGAGTATTACTTTTTGGTAGGGGACAATGGCAGCCTTTGGCAGGCATAAAAGTTTGAACCCACCTCAATACGCATCGTATAGGCCTATACGATGCGTATTGAGGGTGTCGATTTAATCCCCCAAGGTGTGCCAATAATACGACCCTTTGTAAATCTTAAGTGTACTTTCACTTTTTATCGTTCTATGTAATAATTTTTTTAAGCAATGTAAACTTTTGTACACATTTTATAATTATAATTATATATTTCTATTATAAAAACTCGTGTAATACACGAGACTATTACCTATTATTTCATATACTATTTAAAAAAATATACAAATTATAGGCTCGTTAGTCAGCTCGAGCTCAATAAATGAAGCTCATGCTCGTTTATCAAACAACTTACTTGTAAGCTCGGAGTCAAGTTCATTTAAACTCCGCTTAATTCAACCGTAGCCGTGGGACAACCACTCCAGAGTCACCCACTAATAGGCCGACGACATTGTTTACCCATCATGTCTATTTGATATGAATTGTTTTTCGAAAAGAATTCTTGTGAAATAAAAGTTGTTTTAATTCAAAAGCGGTAAAAGGATAAACGACCACGTGATATGTAGCGGGATGGCTAAAAAGATCTTAAAGTTTGTATATCTAACAAGTGTGTTGTTCCTTCTTTTTCTTATCATTGTTACTTAAGTATTTCTTTATTTTGCAATTAGCTCCTTTAGAAGTAATCTTATCCTTTTAATTTATGTACACTTGTATATCTAACTAGTGTGTTATTCCTTCTTTTTCTTATCATTGTTACTTAGTTTATTTTCTATAAACAGCTAACGAATACTATACAAGCACGGTCACACGGGTAAACTCACTAGCGAAAGGCCACCTACTCCTTGCGAACACAAACAGCGCTGATGACCCGACGCCCACCATTTCAGGGGAAACCCAACGCCCTAAGACCCGTTGTGGAACCCTGGTCCACTTGGAGCAAATTGGACCAAATGAGACTCAAACTATGACCTTCAACCTTTGGATTAAAAGTTAAAAATGCAAAAAAAAAAAAAAAAAATGATAAACACCCCATACATTGTTAGAAAAAAGGAATGATTTAGAAGATTGTGATATCAGTCAAAAGATAGCAACATCATCTCCCAAAATTGAAAGATCCGTACAGCTCATTGCCAGCCAAAGAATTTAATTATTTCCTTCTCTATTGTCTTGTAACCTCTTATAAATTCCTGTGTTTTTCTTCAAATGTATTACAATCTAATATCTCAATACAATCTCTTCTATTCCTTTTTTTTATCTCTGTTACTTGACAACATGGTATCAGAGCAGTGTTTCTGATCCTTGAAAACACTTTGCTCATCATCTACAATCTATTTCATCAAATCCAACCTCAAACCAAAAAAAAAAAAACCAAAAACCAAAATCAAACTTCAAAAAAATCAAACCTGTTCAACCGACAACCACCGCCGCCTAACACCGATCACCACCACAAACTCCAACACCTACACCGTTGGACTACTATAACCTACAAACTGCTGAAACCCTTGTTCTCAATCTCCGACGAACCACCGGAACGACGCCAGATTTTTGATCTACTTGTCGATTTTGATCCGGTAATTGTCGTTTTTTGATCTGTACCAGTGTTTCTGACCTGGTGTTACCGCCTTCTCTTAGGGTTATCCCCTTGTTTGGTGATTCTTCTTCTTCTGGCATGATAATTGACTGTCCTTGTTCTTCTTCTTCATCTTCATGGTGATGAAACCCTAGGCGCTCAAGAAACCCGAACCACCGTGCTTTTCTTGTTCTTTTTTTATTCAATACCTGGGCCGCAGCCAGCCCATTGCTTCTTTTCTTTGTTCGGTTCAACAATCTTTGCAAACACTGTGTTTTTCGTTTTTGGGCGTTTGGATCTCACAACACTGTGTTTGGGGTTTGTGGCTCTACTTGTGTTTGAGTAGAGAGAGGGGTCTGGGTTGTCTAGAAAAAGGGGAAGATAGAGAAATGAAAAGGTGGGGAGTAGGTGTAGAAACAGAGAAAATAAAAAGGGAAATGGGAAAGGCTAATGCGGTACAGAACTGTCATGAAAAAATAAGTCTTGGATTTTTTATTGTGGGGCAACAGACACCATGACATACGAAATTTCTGATTTGGTGCCAACATCCAAACCGCGGAAAACTCATATTCAAACTGCAAACGGAGAGGCTATGCATGTAGAAGGGGGAGGAACAATTGAAATCTCCCCGAAGTTAAAACTCTCAAATTGCCTTTATGTTCCATCTTTGTCACACAAACTACTGTCAATTAGTCATGTGACAAAAGAATTAAATTGTACTGTTATAATGCACCCTACCTTTTGTATCTTACAGGATATCAGGACGGGAGTGATTATTGGGCGTGGCACTGAAAAACAAGGGTTGTACTACGTGGACGAAGTGACTCAGCAAGGAACTGCTATGCTGGCACATGGAACCGTTAATTGGGAAGCTTGGCTTTGGCATAGAAGACCGGGGCATCCGTCCATGGGGTATTTCGATATCTTATATCCGAAACTTTCGAATAAAATGTTACCATGTGAGACTTGTGCTTTGGCAAAAAGCCATCGACATACTTTCAAACCTAGTAACACCATAGTTGATTCCCCTTTTTCATTAGTCCATGCCGATGTATGGGAACCGCCTAAAGTAATTGGAGGTCAAAACTTTCGTTATTTCTTACTATTTGTCGACGATTGCACTCGTATGACATGGGTCTATTTCTTGAAACATAAATCTGAGGTGTTTGATAAATTCAAATTTTTTTATGTCATGGTTCAAACACAATTTCAACGAAACATCCGAATTCTTCGATCAGACAATGGGGGGGGGGGAATTTGTTAACACTGCCATGAAACAACTATGTCAAACAAATGGGATAATCCACCAGACCTCTTGTTCTCACACACCCGAGCAAAATGGTGTTGTTGAGAGGAAAAATTGTATCCTTTTAGAAATGACTCGAGCATTTCTAATTGAATCCCATGTACCTAAATCTTTTTGGCCTGAAGCTGTTTCAATAGCTAATTATGTCATCAATCGCCTCCCAACTAAAGCACTAGGACTAAAAACTCCTTTACAAGCCATGTCTAAATTTGTGAAACTCCCCCCACCTCTTACCCTAGAACCTCGAATCTTTGGGTGCTCAGTGTTTGTTCACATACCCAAAAATGACCGAAGTAAATCAGATCCATGTGCCGATAAGTGTGTTTTTTAGGCTATGGAGTAAACCAATATGGGTACCGGTGCTATAATCCACAGAAACACCATGTGTACACCACCATGAATTGCGACTTCCTAGAAACATAATATTTTTATAAACCCCAACACAATGGTCAGGGGGAGAAGGAATATGAGGACGCACTGAGTTTAAAATGGTTTCCCTCATCAGAAATGTCAGAAGAAGTTGATCGAAGTACTGAAGATGAGTCACTTCATCACACATCAAGTAGTACTCCCCTAAGTGTCACTCCAGATCCTTCCAACCTGACTCCTGAGGCAGGTAATTCTCAAACTCAAACTCATGATACTGTTGCCCCTAACCATGGTGAACAGGAAGTTATACTAGAACAGGTTGAACAACATGACACGAGCCAACAAGCAACTAGAGAAAATGATTTTGTTCCAGAAACGCCTAGGGAAAATGAGCCGGAGGATGATTCTGTTCCAGAAACACCTAGGGAAAATGAGCCGGAGGATACAACAGAAAAATATGAGCTACCACCAAGAACAAATAGAGGAGTCCCTCCGAAGAGATATTCCCCCACAAAAAGAAACACGGAGATCCAGGTATCCAATGGCAAATATAGCAACATGAAATCTTTCTGAAGAAGCTAAAGCATTTGTTTCGTCTCTCTACTCCAAACAAATTCCAACTACTGTGAAAGAGGCCCTGGCATCAGAAGATTGGAGAAATGCTATGAAAACAGAGATGGAGGCATTGGTGGAAAATGACCATTGGGAAAAATGTGTTCTTCCTCAACAGAAGAAACCAGTGGGATGTCTATGGGTGTTCTCAATCAAACATAAATCTGATGGAACTTTTGAAAGGTATAAGGCTCGGTTAGTAGCCAAGGGCTACACTCAGACGTATGGTATCGACTACTCGGAGACATTCTCTCCAGTTGCCAAAATTGACACGATTAGAGTTCTTTTCTCTATAGCTGCAAACAAAGACTGGCCTCTTCACCAGTTTGATGTGAAGAATGCATTTCTTCATGGGAAACTAGAAGAAGAAGTCTACATGGAGGCCCCACCAGGGTTTACTGAGGGATTTAAGGAAAGAGAAGTATGTCGATTGAAGAAATCCCTTTACAGATTGAAACAGTCTCCCCGTGCCTGGTTTGGAAGATTTACAATTGCAATGAAGAAATATGGTTACAAACAGGGCAATTCAGATGACACTCTGTTTCTCAAACACAAAAATGGTCGTGTGACTTGTCTAATCATATATGTTGATGACATGATTATTACAGGAGACGATAAAGAGGAAACAGAGCAACTAAGAAAAAACTTATTCGCAGAGTTCGAAATGAAAGACTTGGGAAGACTAAAATACTTCCTTGGGATCGAAGTTCTGAGGTCCAAACGTGGGATTTTTATTTGTCAGAAAAGATATATTCTTGACTTACTAGCAGAGGTAGGAATGATTGACTGCAAACCAGTAGATACACCAATGATGGTGAATCATGGGCTTCGGATAGAGGAAGGGGCAGAGGTGACAGACAAAGAGAGGTACCAGCGATTAGTAGGAAAATTAATATATTTGTCTCATACTCGACCAGATATAGCTTACGCAGTCGGAGTTGTTAGCCAGTTCATGCATCAACCGCAAGTTACACACTTGGAGGCTGTGTTCAGAATTATAAGGTACCTTAAAGGAACAACCGGACATGGAGTTCTCTTTAGACCTAATGGGCACTTGGAAACCACGTGTTATACGGATGCTGATTGTGCAGGAGACAAAGGAGACCAGAGGTCAACGTCAGGATACTTTACGTTTGTAGGAGGAAATTTGGTCACCTGGAGAAGTAAAAAAAAAGGTAGTATCATTATCTAGTGCCGAAGCAGAGTTTCGAGGAGTGGCTCGAGGTTTAGCAGAAATCTTATGGATACGGAAGCTCATAACTGAAATTGGATTCCCACCAACTCAAACAAGCAAGATAATGTGTGACAATAAAGCTGCTATTCAGATTGGACAGACATTTCATCAAAGAAAAACTTGAAGCTAATATCA
Source organism: Helianthus tuberosus (assembly GCA_030545235.1). Classification (NCBI taxonomy): domain Eukaryota; kingdom Viridiplantae; phylum Streptophyta; class Magnoliopsida; order Asterales; family Asteraceae; genus Helianthus; species Helianthus tuberosus. The sequence goes on from CM060373.1 coordinate 113,126,638, forward strand.
TTGAACTACCATTTGTCCGATCTGAAGACCAACTAGCGGACATTTTAACCAAGGCTATCGGAAGCAGAATTTTAAATAATTGCTTGGACAAGTTGAATTTTGGAAATCCCACTATTCAACTTGAGGGGGAGTGTTAGAAAAAAGGAATGATTTAGAAGATTGCAGGATCAGTCAAAGATAGCAACATCATCTCCCAAAATTGAAAGATCCGTACAGCTCATTGCAAGCCTAATTTCCAGCCAAAGAATTTAATTATTTCCTCCTCTATTGTCTTGTAACCTCTTTTAAATTCCTGTGTTTTTCTTCAAATGTATTACAATCAAATATCTCAATACAATCTCTTCTATTCCTTTTTTATCTCTGTTACTTGACAACATACATATGTTACAACTATTAAAACAACAAAAAGTTGCTAATTTATAGTTTGGAAATTGGGATTTTACTACATATTGATGTACATTTTAGTTCTAGATAAATATTTATTAAACCTATTTTTGAGTGACGGATCTATTCGGGGTCTTGGACATTCTTGTCGATGTGAAAAGCGGTAGCTAATACCGTCCAATATTTTGCAATCATCGCCCATGTCAGTCGACGTCAGCTCTAGATTCGGGAGCGACCACCACAATTCCTGACGTAGAGCTGACGTGGTGCTAATGTCGCCATTGAAGGCCCTTTGATGTGAAAGATTTTTAAGGATCGAATATATTGATAGTGATATGAACAAATGGAAATTGTATCTTCAAAATCTGCAATCCTATTGGCAATATCTTGATATGTACAGATATAAAAGTAAACAACATATATAGATAATAACCTCTGAACGGTTATTGTATAACTGCCATTATTGTGTAACTGCCATTGTGTAACTGTTATTTAGTGGGGCTTGTATATCTGGTTTATAACACTCCCCCTCAGATATACATACTGTTCATTATACACTATTAACAACATTCTTCAGGATGATGTTAAATTGATACTTCAGGATCTATATGATAAACTGATACTGCAAGACCAGTTATGCTGCCTCGTTAAAAACCTTACTAAGAAAACCCAATGGGACAAAACTTAGTCAAGGAAAAGAGTACAGCGTGTATAATGCCCCCCCTCAATTTAAGTAACGTATTTTAATCTACGAAGCCCGATCTCATGTGATAACTGCTCAAAACTGCTTCTAGGTAACGATTTTGTGAACATGTCTGCTAGATTTTCACTTGACTTGATCTGACGAACATCGATTTCTCCTTCTTTTTGTAGGTCATACGTTGAGAAGAACTTTGGTGAGATGTGCTTTGTTCTGTCGCCTTTGATGTAGCCTTCCTTTATTTGAGTTATGCAAGCAGTGTTGTCTTCATAAATAATCGTCGGGTCTTTCTTGATTTGTTCTAATCCGCATGCTTCTTGTATATGATTGATCATTGATCTCAACCACACGCATTCGTGACCAGCATCATACAATGCTATCAATTCGGCATGATTTGATGATGTTGTTGTAAGTGTTTGCTTAGTCAACTTCCAAGAAATTGCTGTGCCACCGTATGTGAATACATAACCTGTCTGAGATTTTGCTTTGTGAGGATCTGATAGATATCCGGCATCAGCATATCTAACCAGCTGGGACTTTTGATCTTTCTGATAGAAAAGACCTAAGTCTTGTGTCCCGCAAATGTACCGGAATATATGTTTTACACCATTTCAGTGTCTACGTGTTGGATTCGAACTGTATCTCGCTAGTACATGTACTACAAATGCAATGTCAGGTCTTGTGTTATTTGCGAGATACATAAGGGCACCGATCGCGCTTAAGTATGGTACTTTCGGACCAAGTACTTCTTCGCCTTCTTCTTGAGGGCGATAAGGATCCTTGTGTGGATCTAGCGGTCGGACAACCATAGGTACGCTAAACGGATGTGCTTTATCCATATTAAAACGTATTAACATCTTCTGGATGTAGTTTGATTGATGGACAAATGTGCCATTGCACAGATACTCAAATTATAGTCCGATGCATACTTTTGTCATACCAAGATCTTTCATCTCAAATTCCTTCTTTAATAACTGAGCAGCTTTCTCTATCTCTTCAGGAGATCCGATGATGTTGATATCGTCAACATAGACTGCTATTATAGTGAAATTTGAGAGTGGTCGTTTTATAAAGACACATGGACTGATTACATCAGACTTGTATCCTTCCTTTTCGAGATATTCACTAAGTCGATTGTACCACATACGACCAGATTGTTTGAGACCATATAAAGATCTTTGGAGCTTTATAGAACACATATCTCGAGGTGTTGATTTTAATGCTTCAAGCAATTTTAATCCTTTAGGGATTTTCATGTAGATGTCATTTTCAAGTGTCCCGTATAAGTATGCGGTGACGACATCCATTAGTTTCATATGAAGTCCTTCAGAGATTGTGAGGCCGATTAGGAACCTAAGGGTTATCGCATCCACTACAGGGGAATACGTTTCCTCATAATCAACTCCTGGGATTTGGGAAAACCCTTGTGCTACAAGTCGAGCCTTATATCGTACAATCTCATTCTTTTCATTTCTCTTTATTGCAAATACCCATTTATAACCTACTGGTTTGACGTCTATGGGCGTTCGGACTACAGGTCCGAAAACATGTCGCTTTTCGAGCGAATTCAATTCGGCGTTTATAGATTCTTGCCATCTTGGCCAATCATTTATGTGCATGCACTCTTCTAAAGTTTTAGGTACGTAATCATTTTCATTGATTACATCCGTTGCTATAGCATATGCGAATATATCATCAACACGTGTTTTATTCCGGTTCCACATTGTACTATCTGGTACATAATTAATAGAGATCTCATTTTCATTCGGTACCGGTGTTTCTTCTGAAACTTCATTTTCCTCTGGATTGATAGTTGTCTCTTCCGGGACATTTACCTCTACCGGGGTTTCACTTATAATCTTTTGTGAGTTTTCACCAACTGCGTTACTTTGCTCTTTTCGTTTCCGTGGGTTTTTATCTTTGGAACCGATTAGTCTCCCACGCTTTCGTTGTATAGTAATCGCTTCTGGGATTACTTCAATTCGAGCAGGTGCATTTGATGTTGGAACATGTGACTTTGTCACTCTATTCGTGTCTGTGAATGCATATGTTAATTCATTCGCTATTCTTTGCAAATGTATAATCTTTTGGACTTCATATTCACATTGACCACTTCGGGGGTCGAGATTTGATAGCGATGATGCATTCCACGTTATTTCTTGCGTTACCAGTCTTTCTTTGTCCTTATCTCCCCCTAAGACTGGGAACATTGTTTCATCAAAATGACAGTCAGCATACCGTGCTGTAAACATATCTCCCATCATTGGTTCTAAATATTTAATTATGGACGGGGAGTTAAAATCAATATAGATACCCAGTCTTCTTTGGGGTCCCATTGTAGTACGTTGTGGTGGCGGTATTGGTACATATACTGCACAACCAAAAATTCTAAGGTGGGACAAACTTGGTTCTCGTCCGGAGACCAGTTGTAATGGGGAGTATTCGTGATCAGCAGTTGGTCTCAATCTAATCAGTGCAGCGGCATGCAAAATAGAATGACCCCATGCAGAAGATGGTAATTTACATCTCATTAAGAGTGGTCTAGCGATTATTTGTAATCATTTAATCAGAGATTCAGCTAAACCGTTTTGTGTGTGAACATGAGGTACTGAATGTTCAACATTGATCCAATTGACATACAATAGTCATTAAAAGCTTGAGATGTGAATTCTCCTGCATTATCCATCCGGATGTTTCTAATTTGATTATCGGGGAAATTGGCTCTCAATTGTATGATTTGAGCTAAAAGTCGGGCAAATGCTACATTTCGAGTAGCTAAAAGACTCACATGTGACCACCTGGAGGATGCGTCTATTAAGACCAAGAAATAGCGGAATGGTCCACACGGGGGATGAATAGGCCCACAAATATCCCCTTGGATTCTTTCTAAAAATGATGGGGTTTCATGTATCAATTTAGTTTGTGAAGGCCGAGTTATAAGTTTTTGAGAGGGTGCCCGGTGGCACTTTTGTAAAATTAACACAGAATATTTTGTAAAATTACGTTCCATATACTGCTGCGCCAGGAGCATGTTGAATAAATGGAACGTTGAGATAGTTTGCTCAATCATGTCTTTGTCGGTGATTTGTTCACCGCATAATTTAAGCTCAGAGGTGATGCGGAGTACGGCTGAGTTGTACTCACTAACAGTCTTATGATCTCTTAGCCTTAAATGAACCCACTTGTAGCGAGTTTTAGAGAGTAAGACCAACTTCAGATGGTCAAATCTTTCTTGAATGTTTTTCCATAACTCGAGCTTTAGTTTTTTTTTTCTTGAAGGGACGTTTTATTCCCATCAATGATTGTCTCCTCAAGACTCATTGCTTCCAGATGGGTTTTAGCATCAAAAGCCCTCAAGTGCAGTGAATTTAAGATTTGATAAGTTCGACATTTTGTCTACAAAAGAAAAGGTCATTTATTTAAAAAAAACGAGCCGCAATATAAAATATATATTATAGGAGAACTTCGGGTTCTCTATAGGTAGAACTGCAGGTTCTATACTTTACGTCGTTTTAATAATAGAGTAAGAAACAAAGTGGAATTCTATATTGAATCTTCAATACTTTGTATGATTTCTTATTGTAAATATAAATTGTGTTTTGATAATTTAAGTAAATATTTGAAATATAATAAAATATATGAAACCTTTTTTTTTTTTTTTTTTATGAAACTAATTAAAAATGTTAAACAAATGATCCCGCATAATTTGATAATCTAGTCTAGTAAAACATTAAAACATCTTCTCTAGTGATCTATTATTCACAATTGCTATTCCAAATGTTATGCCAACGTATTGAGAGATCAAGGAAAGGCTATATAATTAAGATTGTGAGTCAACAACTGTATATTAAAATTAAAATATATTAAATGTGGTGCTTAAACAGCTGTATCCAATTTCCTCATATATTATATAATTATATGTGGTTGAAGGGTTACACACTTTACCCAATTCTGTATTCCAATTCATCAAAATATATCATCACCATGATATATCAACAATTTTCAATTTTTGCAGCTTTAACCGTCCAATTTCGAGTCATACTAAAAAAACGTCGCAACAAAATCAATGGGAAACATCATCGGAGGAACCGCAACCGCCGGAGTCGGTTAAGCTGTATATTGTGATATATCATCTCCGGCGACGGTTAAGCAGTCGGAGAACGGAGGGGACAGGAACCGCAACCGCCGGTAAAACGTTCCGACCCACCGGATCTTCCAAAAAAAAAAACCGTCATCAGTGATCTGCAAACATGGGGATATCCAGAGACTCGATGCAAGAAGAAAACCTTGTAATCAACGGTTTTATCGCCACCAAGGAAGCCGTCGCTAACATCGCAAATCAAGAACATCGGTGGTGCGCAGCGTCGGTTAACCGCCAGAGGAAGGTTTTCGGGTAAGATTGTAAGGCGTGACGGTAGGAACCGTCGTGTGTTTGAAAAAAAAAATTCTTATTTAATTGTATATCGGTTCGTTAATTGTTGTGTCGGAGTTGTTACGAATCCGAAAAACCTTCAACGATGTATAATGTTTTGGTTTCTGTCCTCATATTGATACTGTGCATTACGTTTCTGTCCTAATTCACAAAAACAGGACAGTCCTAATTTATTCTAAAGTCCAAAAGAAAAACCTACTTCTTGAAAAAAAAAAAAAAAAAAAAAAAAACTGTTGTACTACCGAAGTAGGTTTCATGACAGGTTAATATCTCACCGAAAAAATTTTGAGAAATAAATTGTTGAAACGGGATCTATTAACAGAGAAAAGAACAAAAGTAGAATAAATTTATTCTAGTTTTTCAAAACCTTTAAAAACCTTCAGGTTTTTGAAAACCTTTAAAAATCTTTCGGTGAGGGTTTAGCCCCTATACAGGTTCTCGTGAGTGGTATCTCAGATTGTTTTCTTTGTACCAGTAAATTCGAACGTGATTTTTCTTTGGATACACATATGTAGACTATAATAAAAAAACATATTCAATACAGTGCAAGATATTGATGGTGTACCCGGATTTGATGAACGACAATTATTGTAATTGCAGAAAAATTGTTGGGGATCAAAGTGGATTCCCGTGCAAGAGAAGAGAGCAATCGTGCTGATAACGTGATATGAACAAATGGAAATTGTATCTTCAAAATCTGCAATCCTATTGGCAATATCTTGATATGTACAGATATAAAAGTAAACAACATATATAGATAATAACCTCTGAACGGTTATTGTGTAACTGCCATTATTGTGTAACTGCCATTGTGTAACTCTTATTTAGTGGGGCTTGTATATCTGGTTTATAACAGATAGTTCAAATTTTAAAAAAAGTATATTTTTATAATATGTGTAATCACATGCACTTAACCTATATCAACTTTTATGATGTATGCACAATATTTCTTGTTAAAACTTATGTCTTGATGATTAGATAATAGAATATTTGATGACAATGGCTTGGTGGTATGGTGTGAATTAATTAGAAGCATCTAGCTAACACATTGTAGTTTTGTCTAATAATTACCACATTGATTTTTTTAAACAGTACAATAAGAGTGAAAAGATAATGAAAAGAAAGTGGATTTTGACTGATCGTTGACAAGGATGGATGCATATGTTTTGCTTGTAGTTTTTATTGTGCTATTGCGAGTAAAAATTAGAGAAGATGTATAAATTTTTTGTTTATACTTTAGCTCGGATGTAAAATAGTCGAATCGGTCAAGAGTTTCTTCACATTTACTTGATAAAAGCTCAAATTTAGTATAACTAAAATGAGCTCGACGTTCTATCGAAGGTCTATGATAAACGAGTTTGATCTCAAACCCATCATTTATACAACGAGTTCGATTATGCTCACAAAGCTAAAAAAGTTATTACCATATAACTATAACATCTATTATCATATATTATAGCTTTAATAAATGACATATATTGTATCATATATACAACTATACCTAATACATATATAGATAAAAATAAATTAGCTAATAATAAACAAGTTGTGTTCGAACTAATCTCAATCTTGTAAATTTAAGCAAGGGTGAACTTAAACTCTAGACGTAGGGCTTGAAATAAACAGAGTTCAAGCTCGATCTCTTTTACGTTAAACAAGCAAAGCTCAAGTTTAGTCTATCTTAATCTTCAGGGCCGTCTCCGAAAATATTAAAAACAATTTGGGCCCTGGGCGAGATAAAAAACCGGGCCCTATCCACCCTATTATAATATATTATTCAAAGTTTCAATTAAATATAATACTATCTTTTTTACCTACCACATATTGTAGCAACGCCACATGCAACGAATAAATTATAGACCACAGTCAACACGACTCGTTTCCGAACTAAATTTAGGTTGAAACCTAGAGTAATCCAAATTCATACCATTAAATGAAAATGTATTACATTTGATCCGACTTGTTTACAAATACAATTTGCGTCGAAATGTAGACCTACTTAAAACGTACATAAAATAAACACGTGCGGTGGCGCCATATGTGGCATGATAAAGTATAGACTACAATCGACCCGAATCGTTTCCAAACTAAATTTACGTTAAAATGTATGGCAACTTAAATTTATAATGTCGAATAAAGACGTATTATATTTGACCCAATTTATTTCCAAACAAAATTTATGTCAAAACGTACTCAAACGTACATAAAAATAAAATACGCTTTCTTCAAATAAAATACTAATGAATTATCAATAACAGTTTAGATAATCTGTGAAGTTCAATTTCCAATTGGAAAAAAGAAAATAAAAATGCATATACTGTGAACTTCAATTTTCAGTTGGAAATAAGAAAACAAAAAGTTGAACAGAGAAAAGATTCGATCTCGGGCCCTATGTTTCAAAATGGAGGTTACTTACCACTAGAACAAGCTGATCTTTTTAACCTGTTTTGTATCACACGGTATATATAACTTACATATAAAATATATAAAAGTTGAAAATTTTTCGGGCCCTTTTACGATTTTGGCCCTGAGCCGACGCCCATCCGGCACTTGCTCAGGGCCGGCCCTGTTAATCTTAGGTTAGCTTGATTCAACCCGATTGGTGTACATCAAAGTGAGACTCACAGGGCCTTATAAAGTACCTGTAACTAAGAAAAGTTTCAAAAGGTTGTGTGTGTTTAATCATGATCTAATTCTTTTTTAAAATATCTTTTGAGTCTTCTTTGGTTTGGGGTCATCTAGATTTCCTATGGACATGATCTTTATGATGGTACCAAATTTACGATTTATTGACGTTGGCATGACCTAGTCTTCCAATCTCATTTATTTTATTACATACATATATTGTTGGAAAAATTGTTACTGAAAATGATTTTTAAGTAACTTTGGACCTAAATATAGTGCGTGTATATTTTGGCAAACCCAACAAATTTATGTAAACCTTGTAAATTCAATCACAACCATTCATTTTTATAGACGAATTACTTGGATTAAATACACTACCTTACCGTGTAAATTCAATGAAAACCATTCATTTTTATAGATGAATTACTGTAAAGTCCCTGTCACCTCTTGGATCGACGACGAACACCAAAACATTACACCTGATGGAGACGTAAACATAAAAACAAAATGGAAAGTGTAGAAGATGATAGAAACTCTTTCATTCAATTAAAATCAACACAGATTTACATACACCGAAAAAACACACATTTACCCCAACTCGGTTTAGGTCACAAAGGACCTAAGCCCACACTTTCGCTCTCTAAGCTCTCTATCTAAAACAATATGTTCACTCAGAACTTACCAGAAAGTTTACTAATCTAACATACGAACCCACGTTTATAGGCTATACCATATTTCCAGACAACTACACACATAATCCGGAACTATTATAATAATCAGAACATAATAAAGTTCAAGGAAAGAGAAGGAACCCTAAACATACACATAAACCAACTAATCCGAATACTTGTGTTGTGGAACATCAAGTAATCCGGAAAAACAAGTAACCCGAAACAATATCAATAATCCGGACTCCTGACATTCTTTGACTTTAACTTTTTCTTCAAAACTTGGACATTTCACAGAATTCATAAAGCTACAGTTACTTGGCACATTATTGCATTTACAATTACTCAGAGTAAACACACTACATTTTTCTAATTAATTCACATTGCAAAATCCACTTTTTTATATCAAAAGGGTAATAATGTCATTTTAACAAAGTGACATGATTTGAAGACTTTTTTACTTTTTGTACATGTCAAATCAGTTTTTTTTTCTGTTTCAATAAATCATTTCTTCAAATGTTGAATACTTCATCCCTCCTAAATTTCTCACCTATACCCATTTATTTCAACTTATAACGTAACAATCCAACTTATCATTTGTTACATTTTTTTGTCATACACTTTTGATTTTGTTGTAAAAATATCTGTGTTATTGTAACACCTCGTAAAATCATGTCCAATGATGTTAAGACACGTGCATTAAACCCTAATAAAGTCAAACTTTGACTATGAAGGACTAAAATTGCCAATCAGTGAAAAGATGTATGTGGAGGGACTAAAAGTGTCATTATGCCAAACCTGTGCCTCTGAATGACCGTTTATGGATTTTGTATTCTTTAATTGGTCGATCGTTGAATTTACGAAACCGTTTGAGAATCAAATCACAAATTTGTAAAACAAAGGGTTAAAAACGTCAACATGTTTAATTATACCTCTGAGTGACCTTTTAACCAAACCGGAGCCTAACGATGTTTGTTATGACTTCCAAGATTATCAAAAAACTAACTATAGGGGGCAAAGGTGTCTAAAATAAAACATATTATAAGTTATAAAGGACCAGGGACTAAAACTGCCAAGCTGAAAACTTGTTTTACCTGGACCAGGGCGAGTCGCGGGCCGCGACCCAGGCTCCTATCTCTCTCGCGCCCCGCGAGAGAGTGCCCAGTTCTAAAAATTAACTGCCAGCTGCATGTAAGCAGCCTTAAGCCCCAATCAAACCACCATGCAGCCTGATTTCGAAACAAGGAGCATGCAGTTGGTTTTTAAAAACCTCTTGGACACTTGTGATGATCAGGGAAGGCCTCTAACACCTGGCTTCATCTTGAGAATCCAAGAATTAGTATAAATAGGAGCCTTGGTTGCCATTTTCCTTTGCTCATCTCAAATTTCTTTCTTATCTTCCTTTCTTGGAGATTCCTGATCATAGGAGACTCCCCTAAGTTAAAGATTTCGAGCTATGACCTATTGTAAGTGTCCCTAGCCTCTGCTTTTTGGTTTTAAGTTTTAAAAGCCGAAAGTCAAAGTTTCCGCTAAAAGGCTTTGACTTTCGGTTTAGACCTAAACGGTCCAGCCATTGTTCGAGGCGAATATGGCTACATGATCGTAATTAGGTAGGTGTTAATCACTCAAAAGGGGAACCTCCTAATTACCACGTTTACTTAGTTAATTGTCGGGTCAAAGTTATTAAAATAAAAAGTCAAACGGGTCAGTTTTTAAAATAATTCAAATATGATAATATAGAAGTTATAAAATGTGTTTTAACACTTTAATAACTTGGTAAATATTATTAGAACATGTATAAACATGTTCAACCCGACAATTCTAAGTTTAAGCTCGGTTCGCAACCGAAAGTCGCAAAACTTGACTTTTGCTTTGACTTTCAGTTCTGACCCGAATTAGCATACTTTAATTATGCATTAAGGTTCCTTTGTGACCATATTTTGTTGTAGTATAACCCTCTGAGGTTATATTACATGGTCACATAGTAATCTGAGTTTATTTACTTGTTTATATTATTATGCTTAATGTTGACTATTATGCCCTTTTGTTCAAAAATAAGATTTTAAACATAAACAAGCATGCAAATGAATTACATTCTGATTAGTAAACATATTTAACATATTTTAACAATGACATTCTAGTCATGAACAATGTTTACATATATAGTCGTAAAATATGCTTCTAAAATGACTAAAATGCCATTTTTCATGTAAATCAAGTTTTAAACATAATTTTGACATAAACTCTTTACCTACTGATGTGATATCATATTTATGATTTATTGGGATGTTAAGTCAGATTATATACTGACATTAACTTCAAATTCTTGTACAAAGTTTATAAAAGACGATAATATCCTTTTTGCAAATAAAATAGGTTTTAAACATAATAAACATGCAAAAACTTTTTGCTACTGATATGTTATGAAAAATAAAACATTTTGACTATTCAAAGCTGGTCATAACATCAAAACTAAATAAACTTCGAAATTATCGTCATTTACCGACTTTTACGCTATTTAGGTGCATAGTATGGTTCTAAACCATACTTAGCACCCAAGACTTGTTACCTAAAGATTTTATAAATCATTTTAAATATTTTTACAGTAGGTATAAGTCATGAACTCAGAATCCCAAATAAGTCCCTAAAACTATGTGTGAAATGACCAAAATACCCCTACGGAGCATAGTTTGGCCATAAAGCATAAACCACACATATATTTGATATCCTACTGATATAATATCTTAAATTAAATATTTTTTACAGAATTTTTATGATCAAAACTTCAGTTTACATGCAAACCGCTTTTATAAATCATAAAATGACCAAAATGCCCTTACGAGGCTTAATTCGGTTTAAAAATCTTTATCGGCATAAATGTTGATATCCTACTGATGTCATAACATATTTTAAGCATAATAACATATGGAACTTGTATATGACTCATCCGGTTACCCGTTAATGCCTATACGCGTTCGGTTTGGTTTATGTGACTAGTTTGCATAAATCAACCGAAACGGTTTTAACCTTATCGTTTATGCTTCAAAATCCAGAATATAAGGTCCTATGGATACGTGGATATATCGAGCTCAATAATATGTTATGAATAAATAGAGAAGATGATGCAAGATAAAAGCCAAAACAAAAACTCTCGTAATATTATGAAGATTTGAATAAAGGAATATGGATATATTGAGAATAAAGAAATATCTTCTAAAAGTACAAGCATTACATATCTATTGTCTAAATAAAAAAAAGTTGTGGGTAAACATGGATAAATGTAACTTGTGTAATTACTAATATTTCCTTCTGCATAGAGTAATATGTTTGGATATATGGGACACGTGGCTAAATCTCACCCACATATGTGGTTTTGCTGGGTTTTTTTCAAGTGGGTTGGTATTACATTTTGGAATTAGCCTATGTGTGTGTGTGTGAATTATATGGATTACTATTTCCCGTATTTTTTGGTTTGTGTTCTAGCGTGTGAGAATTTACGAACTAAACCGTGTTCAAATCGGAGCTAAAATAAATGGGATATCGATATTCAAAGTTGATTACTTTAAAGGAATATTGCTAAACTTTGGTGAATCTAGTAGAAACTTTATCTTTGTCATAAAATGGTTCTTTTGTTGTTTAAAATTCTTTTCATTAGTCGTTATAAAGGTTTTGATAATGGCTTACAATTTTATTTAAACTAGCCCCCCCCCCCCACGTGTTATGGCGAGGAATTCACCAAGACACGTTACACCAATCAAAAGAAAAAAACACAAAAAACAAAGTCATATCTGTCACACCCCCAAAATCCACATGCGGAGTATCACCGCTTGGAGGCGTGACTGACCAGGATCAAGCCACCAATCATATTGAACAAGCATATAAGTAACATAAAATCCAACACAATATAATTGGTGTCCAAATCAAAAACAGTTTAAGTTGCAAGCGGAAGCATAATGTCAAAAACCAAAGCGTAAGTTAATAATGTTTAAGTTTATCATGAACACTCAATGTCCATGCTCCACAACGACTCTTCCCCATGCAAGCTCCTGCTAAACCTAGTGACCTGCAAAGCATGTAGTAACGAGTCAACAACAAAGTTGAGCGAGTTCACAATTGGGTGTTCGTTTTAAGTTGTTCCAAAAACAGTTTCCTTTAACTGGCATCCCTGCCGTGGGGGTTACCCCATAGTTGAAAACGTGTTTTGTTTATTCCCGTTTACTCTGGCAATCCAGCCGTGGGGGCTACCCCATGTTTAATTATCTGGCTCTCTGGCCGTGGGGGGCTACCCCATATTTATACTACTAGACTCGTTACCATATCGACCGCTGACTGTAGTCATGTTTATGTGCCCTTAGCGTCAATGTCTATCATCATTGACGTGCCCAGATCCATTAGTTCACGCCCATCCTCTGCGGCACGGTGTGAGGCTTGTCAGACCTAAATAGCGCTATCTAACTAATGACCCGCTCGCCATTGGCCCGGCGATTAAGTCGATATAAAAAGGAGGGACTTCGTGATAGAGTTTTGGTCTAGTGAAAGTTAACTGTCCATGAGGACGAGGAAATATATTCCTTAACCCATACTGTCCTACCCAAGGAGGACGAGGAATCCATATTCCTTAACCCATTCCCAACCCCTGGGAATCCCATGCTTTGTAGAAAGTGTGAACTCACCTTAGGTTAGCTCGGCAGATAAACGAAAGGTCAATCGAGCTGCTAGAGATCAACCACGTCCTAACATGGTTACCATACAAGTCAGGTCTAGGTTCAAGTAGTGCACGTATGTTTACACAGATTTAGCAAATCAAGAACACATAATGATCATGGCATACACGTTGAACATGTTAAACAAATTAGTTAAACACATATAACCCAAACTTGTACGATCATGATGTATTGGGCTGAGGTAACAGTGTAAGCCCAATAACATCTTGTGCGATTGGGCAGTTGAAACCCAACAACTACCCGGCCCAACATGTTGTGCGATCAGCACAACCTTGTGCGATCCACAGCATGTTGTGCGATCCAGTTAAACACCCGGCCCAATTAATAAACTGATCCATCATGCATACGGCCCAAACAAGTGAACATTATTCAATTTGTGCGGTCCAGTTGGCCTTGTGCGACCCGGGACATCTTGTGCGACTACAGACTTCTTGTGCGACTGAACTCCTTGTGCGATTGGTTTTATTATCCGAATATTATGCATATCATTTATAGGAAATCAACAGTTACCAATCATACATTAAATCGGTCAAAGCAATCAACCAGTTTCCTATTTTCATGGTTATCAATCAACAACTAACAATTTCAAACTTAACCAATACTTGATCAAACCAAGCAATCAACATTGAATTCATATGAACCCTAACCTAAATCGTGAATAACCACAATCACCTAAATCAGGTTGGATCAATCAGAAAATTCATTACATCAAATGTTCATCACCATTAGGTCATTCACTCATGTCGTATCTACATGTTCTCCAACAACATCCATTCGGTTCCTAATAATCTATAACAACATAACAGTATTCATCGATCCCCATACGCATAATGATCTAAACCGATTTTTCATCAAGTGACATTTTAAATAACATTCTAATCATCAACAATACATAGTCACTCGATCAGCAACATTAATCATAACAACATCAAATAATGGTATAACACTAACCGGTTAAGAGAGCGTAATTAGAATGATCCGAACAATAAGAATCTTCGATCGGAAAGGAGGGAATGCTTGCTGTCGGCTTCAAGAGGAGAGGAAAGAGAGAGTAGGGTTTTGTGTGTGTTGTGTTTTGCAAATTATGAGAAACACTCTCCTACCCTAGGTGATTGTATGCGTATAAAAGGAGTGGGCCGAACCCATCATGGGCTGTCCATCGGTTTCGAGTGAGGAGTGGGCCGAGAGTTGTAAAGGACCAAAGCCCAAAGGCTTGTGCGATTCGAATAGTGTTGTGCGATCACATTATACATACATTCACATAACATATAACAACATAACATTCAATTAATCGTCAAAGTTCACGTAATCACATAGGGTCCATATACGTTACATTAACACAGAGATAGGTTCTGAAATACGAGTTGTCACAATATCATATCCAAAATGATATATACATGTGTTCGTTTCATTAGGGGAAAATTAACCACTAAATACCAGTTACACGTGTTCGATTAGTTATTTTTTAATTGAATTATAGTTTATTCACTTAAATTTAAACTAGACAATAAACTCAAAAAAATATGAAGTTAAACTGTTTAAATTAAATAATAATTATTAAATTTTAATAAGAATTACTAAATTTAATAATAATGATTATTTATTGTGAAAATGAATTAACAACCCAACTAACCAAACTATTAGGCTTAACAAATAATAATTAGTAGCTTGCAGTTCCCTTGAAAAAATGAATTATCAACCCTGTGACACCCTGCGAAAAAGTTTAAACTTACTAGCTTGTCAGTAGTTGCGCTCTAAATTTCGGGATGAAATTTCCTTGAACTTGGGGATAATGTGATACTTCGGGTTTTCCTGCACAATTTTATTGTACGTTATGATTATGTGGATTTATTAAGTGAAATCTAATTGACAATTATGTGGTTAATGTGTAGATTACTATTATTATTATTATTATTATTATTATTATTATTATTATTATTATTATTATTATAAAGTGTGCTCAACCGCACACTTTCTCCCTGTCCCGCACACACAACAGCACCGCACACCCTCCTTCTCACTTCACACCTGATGGGCCGCACAGTTCTTGGATCAGGCCCAAGAATTGAGTCCACCTGGAACCCTAGTGAAGACCGCACACTTATTAGTGTGTGCGGTACCCTTGGAGCTTATAAATACCCCTCTTCAGCCGACATAGGAGAATGTTTTGGCAGCAATCATTTCAGCAGCATTCCCAAAACCATTCCTTCTCTCACTCACTCACTCACTCGCTCTCTCTCTCTTACTTTCTCTCTCTAAAAACCCTAAAAAGACACCCACTCCTCTTCTTCATCCTTGGATCTCCGGCGGCAAAAGCACCATCATCAACGACAGCTAGTAAACACCATTTAGGAGCTTCATCTTTTCTATTCTACACACATTTTCACTCTCGACCAAACCGGTTAATCTACTATCTTTATAAATGATGATAAGATATGGTAAAGAAGCTAACTTGGTTAATGATTTGTATATTAAATGGTTATACATGAGTGATGCTTGTTTTAGTATTAAATAAACAAAGAACTTGGCTGGATTAATGTTCATATGATGATGGTTTTGTAAAAATGATTCGAATGATGATGTTTCAAATCTATGTGTGATGTAGATAAACTAGAATTTCCGTATAATCTTGAAATGTTGATGAAATAGAAATTTAAGATCTATCTTGACGATTGTTGATATGAAATGGATCCGGTTGTTATTGAAAGATAGGGAAGATGATTGCTAGGATGATGTATTTGATCTGAATTATGACAAACTGTTTAAATCAGATTATGGATAGCCTAAGTATGCTTGATGAAATGATGTTAAATATGATATTAGAATGAAAGGTTTATAAAAATCAGTGTTTTGATTAAATGAGTCTAGGATGTTTAATGTTCGGATAGATTGGTGCCATGCCTTCATGAATATTATCTTTGTGTTAATCCAAAAATCCATGACTTGATATGTTCTAAATGATTCCGCACACTCGAGAATGCACGACACGGACTGCATGATGTACAATCCAGCACCGCACACTGAGTGTGCCAGGTGAGTCGCACACTGGTTAAGTGTACCATCTGGGAAGCACAACGTACAACAGGATACTGCATGTTGCATATAGTTGTTCGCACACTCCAGTTGTACAACTATTGATGCATAAAGTACAAGTCACTCAATGCATGATCGCACACTGTCTAATGACTGCACACTAGGTGTCACACCCCGACCACGTGGAACATACAAAACGTGGCGGAAACGTCGGGGAGTGTTGTAACAGAATTAATGTTTCATAACCATGGATACCAAAAAGTGTTTCGTTTTATTAAACATTGAATAATTACATCGTCTGAACATTTAAATACACAATTTAAACATAGTCTATCATTGTTATTGAGTCACTAAGGCCTTGTCCAGTCCTATGTGAGCATGCATCCTATCAATCGATATCTTTCAACAATACCTGAAACATATGTGAAAACGAGGTCAGCAAAGAAATGCTGGCGAGTACATAGGTTTTGTGAAAATAAGATTCATGACTTTTGTTTAAGAAAATGTTTAGTCATGAACCTTGTAGTTTGCTTTGTCTTTGTAAATCATTTGAAAAATAATGAGTTCAGATGATATGTAAAAATAAGAGAATAATGCATGATTAAATGAATAACCATGTAAAAATGAGTTTGTATAAGATAAGTTGTTTGTAATTCAATGTCTTGTGAAAAGTATGTTAATTGTATAAAATGTTCTATGTCTCAAACTGAAATGATTCAAATAACGCTACGATATGTAATACCATACAAACACTTATATATAGGAAGTACCAGCGGCGTATCCACCATGCTTGTATCATATTACACACGCTTCGTTACTTAATCACTTACTCAAACCAAACCAATAATGTAAGATGTCTATGTTTAAACCAATTGCCAAATGTATTGAAATAATATGTCAAAATGTTCATGTCAAGATGTAAATCATGTAATGTGAAACCAAAATGATATGTATGGCTAGTGAAATGCATCAACTAAACCATATGTGAAACGCACAAAACAGAGTATTGAAGTAAAACTTGGTTTAAATCAATACTATGTTTCGTGGAAATGCATGATCAAATGTAAATCATGTCCAAATGTTTACCCAATCGTTAAAACATTTTGTGAAATCGTTCAAATTGTTCTTGTTTTAATCGTTCAAATTGTTCTTGTTTTAATTGTGAAACTACTTTATGGTCGATTTTCTAATAACATTCAAACCTTCTTGACGCGTTCATCGTTCCAACTCGCTCTCGTTCTCGTTCTTAACAAACCCTTACCAAAGGGTAAATTAATAATTACAGATTCAGTCGTTACCCAAAATATCCACACATAACCATGGGTATAGAGAATAACGGGATTTGTCAGATCCTGTGGTACCATAACCTAATACTGGTCGGCTTGATCATTGCTAATGAATGTCATTTGGTTATGTAACTATAACCAACAAGTTTGTTCACTTTTTGAAATTGTAATTAGTTTTTGAAACCATTGAAATCGTTCTTGAAACCATTGTTATTGTTCTTGAAACCACATTGTAATTGTTATTGAAATTATTGTAATCGTTCTTGAAACCACAGATAAAACATTTAGCACATATGAGTCACCCCAAAACAATTGAAAACAGTAAAAGAGGGGAATAATGTACTCGCCTGAGATTGCTTAGAGGTCTTGAACAACAACCAAGCCAAGCTAGAGGGAGCACGGAAATCAGTCGACAATCTAAAATTATATAAATAACCCGGACTTAAATCGGAAGATCGGATAGGATGAGGCTTGGTAAACCAAATGAGTATTGGAACTCGTATGATATGGTTTAACAAGGCCTACATACTACATGAAACCTAACCTAAGTGCTTTCGACCCATCGCGACCCATTAAGGTAGCTTACGCTACTTTAACGCGTCGTGCGCGTGAAACGCGTTCGGACCGTCTAACTAGTCCTATGACAAGTGTTATATGCCTAAACATGTTACATAATCAGTTATGTGACAAAAGTTTAGGTTACATATGCTTAATTACCAATTATACATGAAAAGGGTATTCTGGTAATTTACCTAAGGCATATAAACTACCTATCATACAACTACTCAAACGATGTGACCATAGGGTATAACCTCGGAAGGTTATTCCCTACCTACTATGGTCACCTAATGTGTTTGGTCGGATCCTAATGATCGACCAAACTGGGTCGGGTTCGAGGTATAAGCGATTTATCAGATCGCTTACCCTACGACCCTAGACAACGTGGTAATCAGTAGGCATAGTCCCAAGGGACTATAACCAACGTGATTACACTCACGTTGCGAAGTTCAAACGAACTTCGCATTGACCATAAACTGGTCAATGCTGAAAGTCAAACAAAGTTTGACTTTCAGACTCGAAAAGACTCGAAAAGCAATAAAAGAACGAAAGAATACTTACGAAGGGTCCCCGAATGCTAATTTCGATCCGAGAATCTCAGGTATGAAACAATGGTTTCAACTTAGAGTTTCTAAGATCAAAATTCTAGTGGTTTTGAAATGGGGTTGGATGGGTATATATAGTTTTCGGGTAACTGTTAGGATCGTTTGTTGAATATCGTGCCTTAATCGCATCCGTACATGTGTCGAAACCTTATGGTAGCTAAAAATGGTTCTTATCAGCTGACTAAGCATGTGTGAGTGTGTGGTTGTGGATCAAACAGCTGGATCTGCTGTTAGAAACACTTAATCTGGTCTGATAGTCGGACGCGGCCCGCTTCAGGATCAGACAAGTATAATGCGGGCCGCCTGGGGCTTCTGATCCGAAAATAAGTTTCAAAAGTGACAGTTTTGGTCCCTGTTGTGTTTTACCCCCATTTCCGGCACTTCTAAGGCCCGTAAAGCCAACTTTAAGGCCCTAAAATGATGCCTAAACATTGTGGACATGAAACATGCTCAAAAATATATCGGATGTTGGTTCGTTTGGTCGTACGAACGCGATGTTCGCTTAATTACGACGGAATGCACATAAGCGCGAAAAACGATCCAAAATGCGTGACGAATGGATTTTTCTTATGCCAAACACTAAAACATAATATAGTCATGCTTACATAAATTTTTGGATGTCCGGATGTATTCAGAACGTGAGTTATGCGCGAAAGTGCAAACTTGTGCACTTTTTGACACTTTTAGTCCCTGAATGACCCAAAAGTTTATTTTAGCACACCGAACCCCTCAAAGCCTATTTCTAAGCTATGTAAAGGATATTTATGGTGTGTTTAACTTATGGTCATGTTCCGGAATGTCTGTTACAGTTCAGATTGGCATACTTTCGCAGTTTGTCAAATTTAGTCCCTGTAGACGAATTAACTTGTTTTTGCCATACCAAAGCCTTCAAAACTTATTTCTAAGTTATGTAAGGGTTATTTAAGGTATGTTAAGCCAATGTCACTATTCCGGAGTGTTTGTTGCATTAAACTGGTTATATTTACGCATTGGTGCGCGTATAACCTTCCAGAAAGTGATTTAGAGTTTGAATTTGAACAAAAATTGATAAGTGCAAATGATACAGATATTTTTACAAATCCCAATTATGAAATACAATATTTCATTGGTTTGGTATTTGTTTGATGGCCGTGGAGGCACAGGTGTTACAGTCTCCCCTACTTTAGGAAATTTCGTCCCGAAATTTATTTAGAGGAAACTTTTGAGAGCTTGAAAACATGAAGTTGAAAAGATCGAACAACATTGGTTAGAGTTCTTGAACTTCTAGTAACTTTAATAACATCATGCTTGCAATGTAAGAGGGATACTTATATACAAGTATATGAAGCGTCATTGGTGCGTCCACCGTACCTCCATTACATCGTTCTCATTTTGTTATTGTTGTCACTATCGGTTCTTACACATAATAAACCTTGCTGGGTTTCTGTGCACTAAATTTCATAATTATGTACGCGTCCATAATTAGACAATTCCTTGCACAGTTCACACAGTCTATTTTATAATGCGTAGGGTAAAACCAAATGAACAATCCTGTGATGAGTATGACTAGACCTCCGTAGAGTCCTTTTAATTAAATCAATAAATGATCTAAATAGACTATCAAGGAGTCTGTCCAACTACATCACTAGATGTCATTCTTTAACCAGATTGTGAATAAATCTTTTGACTAGACCACTAAAAGGGTCTCTTATGGATCATGGAGTAGTACTATATAATCCAAGGGTCTTAACTATTACATAGAAGCCCATTAAGGATTTAAGGTAGTACCTTTTTGAATATCCTACTACGAATCCCTCATATGAAGATATGAAAAATTCTATGAGGATTTTAAAATTGGATCACACAAAAACATAGAGGAGAACACATAAACACATATCACATAATCGCATAATCGCACACTCGCATTATTGTTTAATTTGACCTTTAAATTTGTTATCTTTGGACACGGGTATTTAAAGCATACAAGGAATCAAATCCTTAATTGCAGCAATTTGGATGGATCCATATGAATACCCTGCTTGTTGACTACATGACCCCAAAAACTGAACTCCTTTAAGCCAAAATTTCCTCTTGGAGGATTTAGCGAAAAGTTTGTTCCTTCTTTAAGGGTTCCAGTGTCAATGAAGGTGTTGATCGTGATCGGCTCGGGACTTTGAATAGTTCAAGATGTCATCATTACAAACAATGACGAACTGATCCAAATAAGACTTGCAGACTCTATTTATTAAGTCCATGTAGATGGCTGGAGCATTTGTCAATCCAAAAGGCATGACTGTAAACTCGTAATGGCCATACTTCGTGCAGAAAGCTGTTTTGGGAATATCTTCTTCGAGAATACAAAGTTGATGATACCCAAAACGCAAATCGATCTTGGAAAAGCATGAAACGCTATGCAGTTGATCGGAGAAATCGTTGATTTAAGGTAGGGGATATCGATTCTTGATGGTAAGCTTACCAGGCTTACGTTAATCGATATACATTTGAAAAGATCCATTTTTCTTTTCACAAAGAGGACAGGAGTTTCTCCAAGGTGAAAAGTTCGGACGGATGAATCCTTCATCAGACAACTCTTGAAGTTGTTTTGATAATTCTTGCATCTCGAACGGTGCAAGACGATAAGATACTTTAGATTTAAAAGAAACAAGTGTTTGAGGTTCTTAGGGAGATCACAAGTGATCATAAAAAAATGACAGAACCACACGAGTAGTTTTGTCTTTGTGTTGACATCATAAGGTTGGATCAAACATTCATACAATTGCATTAGTTAAAAATAAAAACCACAAATTTTTATTTATATAACAACCGCATTATCTTTAAATGTTACAAGATAACAACCAGAGGAAAATACAAAATGCTAATTGTTCACTCCTTCATCATTGAGTGCCTCATTGATGTTAAACACTCGACCACGTGCTGGATTCACATTGACATTCGCATTCGGGTTTGCGTTAGCATTTGCATTTACCAGTCTTGGGCAGTTGTGGCGGAAGTGACCAATCTCTCCGCAGTTGAAACATGAACCCAGTGGGAATCTCGCAGCATTCCCTTGAACCGGAGCTTGAACCTAAGCAGCCTGATTTTGTCCCAAACGACAAACATTGGCCAAATGCCCAAGCTTACCACACGTCGTGCATTGCCAGCAAACTTGTTGTACCGCGTGATGACCGTTGCAGCGTGCACAATAAGGTGCGGTACCGGCATATGCTTTCTTTGTAGGTGGCTGAGCTGGTGGGTTCCGCGGGTTCTGAGCAGTCTGTGCTGTAACAGCAAAGTTCTGAACACCCTTTCGTTTTCTTGATTTCTTTGACGTCTCACCTTCCTTACCCTTCTTGTTTTGACCTTTCTTGCTATCCTCCTTGTCAGACCCCTGCTTCTTACCCTTGTCACCCTTTCTGTGTAACTTATTCTTCCGAATCTGCGACTCAGTTAATGTCGCAGCTAACTCGATCGCCTGACGGAGTGTGGTAGGGCTACTACCAGTAAGGATGTCTTGTACCGAGTCAGGTAGGCCGTCGATGTACCTTTCGATAGCCTTGTCGAGTGGAGTAACCATTGTCGGGCAAAGCAGACTCAACTCCTCAAACCTATCAGTATACGCCCTGTGCTCACCACTATCTTGCTTCAACTCATCAAATTCCTTCTCCAAAGCTCGCTGCTCATGACGAGGACAGAATTCCCTCATCATAAGAGCCCTAAGTTCAGCCCATGTCTGTGCTAGAGCAACTTCTGCACCGCGATCCCTCATAACCCCGTTCCACCATGTGAGAGCCCTCTTCTGAAACACACTTGAAGAAAACTCGACCTTGCGATTGTCAGGACACTGCACGTGGCGAAAAGTATTCTCAATGCTCTCGAACCATTGAAGAAGCCCAGTAGCTCCTTCAGAACCACTAAACTTGAGTGGTTTAGCCTGGTTAAAATCCTTGTATTTGCATGAAACATGATTGTTATTGTTGGCTTGGTTCATTTGGGCAATGAAAACTGGGAATTGAGCAGCCATCTGCTGTGCAATGATTTCTGCCAGTTCGGCAGTCGCTATCTGGTGTTCGCGTCGAGGAGGCATTCTAAAAGAGGAAACATGAAAGGAAACGAGTGAGAGAATTAGACGAAAAGAATGAGATGAAACAAATCTGATGAAAGCAAGGATAGTGGTCATTTGTTTGTTACTACAAAGCAACAATCGACACACAGTGACTAATCAAAGTAAATGGGTCAAAAATAATGTATCGCGAAGACATGCTCGCCTATAAGTGAACACTCATCCCAAGAATTCCCAGGTAAGCACAACTGGTCTCGCGTCTGATGAGATGTATACGAAGTGCTTGCCTAGACAGAAAACCCAGAATACAGGCATTCACCCTTCCAGTTTGCACGTGTTCACATTATTTAAGACCTAAAACCTTGACGAGATTTTGAAAACTCAAAGGGTTCAAAACCTTACAACAGAGGGTTCAAAACCTAGTAATAAATCATCCTAGAACAGATGATTAGTTTTTCAAAGTGGATTCGAAAATTGTGTTCTTGTTGTGGTCGTCGCCTAAGGATAGGTGACGGTATTGTTTTATGACTAAACGCAAGTAAACTCGCGTTAGGGTCCTAAGAAGGTTATAGACTAGGTCAAAGCATTACTAATAACCTAATTCCCTATAACCATTGGCTCTGATAGCATCTTTTCTGTCACACCCCGACCACGTGGAACATACAAAACGTGGCGGAAACGTCGGGGAGTGTTGTAACAGAATTAATGTTTCATAACCATGGATACCAAAAAGTGTTTCGTTTTATTAAACATTGAATAATTACATCGTCTGAACATTTAAATACACAATTTAAACATAGTCTATCATTGTTATTGAGTCACTAAGGCCTTGTCCAGTCCTATGTGAGCATGCATCCTATCAATCGATATCTTTCAACAATACCTGAAACATATGTGAAAACGAGGTCAGCAAAGAAATGCTGGCGAGTACATAGGTTTTGTGAAAATAAGATTCATGACTTTTGTTTAAGAAAATGTTTAGTCATGAACCTTGTAGTTTGCTTTGTCTTTGTAAATCATTTGAAAAATAATGAGTTCAGATGATATGTAAAAATAAGAGAATAATGCATGATTAAATGAATAACCATGTAAAAATGAGTTTGTATAAGATAAGTTGTTTGTAATTCAATGTCTTGTGAAAAGTATGTTAATTGTATAAAATGTTCTATGTCTCAAACTGAAATGATTCAAATAACGCTACGATATGTAATACCATACAAACACTTATATATAGGAAGTACCAGCGGCGTATCCACCATGCTTGTATCATATTACACACGCTTCGTTACTTAATCACTTACTCAAACCAAACCAATAATGTAAGATGTCTATGTTTAAACCAATTGCCAAATGTATTGAAATAATATGTCAAAATGTTCATGTCAAGATGTAAATCATGTAATGTGAAACCAAAATGATATGTATAGCTAGTGAAATGCATCAACTAAACCATATGTGAAACGCACAAAACAGAGTATTGAAGTAAAACTTGGTTTAAATCAATACTATGTTTCGTGGAAATGCATGATCAAATGTAAATCATGTCCAAATGTTTACCCAATCGTTAAAACATTTTGTGAAATCGTTCAAATTGTTCTTGTTTTAATCGTTCAAATTGTTCTTGTTTTAATTGTGAAACTACTTTATGGTCGATTTTCTAATAACATTCAAACCTTCTTGACGCGTTCATCGTTCCAACTCGCTCTCGTTCTTAACAAACCCTTACCAAAGGGTAAATTAATAATTACAGATTCAGTCGTTACCCAAAATATCCACACATAACCATGGGTATAGAGAATAACGGGATTTGTCAGATCCTATGGTACCATAACCTAATACTGGTCGGCTTGATCATTGCTAATGAATGTCATTTGGTTATGTAACTATAACCAACAAGTTTGTTCACTTTTTGAAATTGTAATTAGTTTTTGAAACCATTGAAATCGTTCTTGAAACCATTGTTATTGTTCTTGAAACCACATTGTAATTGTTATTGAAATTATTGTAATCGTTCTTGAAACCACAGATAAAACATTTAGCACATATGAGTCACCCCAAAACAATTGAAAACAGTAAAAGAGGGGAATAATGTACTCGCCTGAGATTGCTTAGAGGTCTTGAACAACAACCAAGCCAAGCTAGAGGGAGCACGAAAATCAGTCGACAATCTAAAATTATATAAATAACCCGGACTTAAATCGGAAGATCGGATAGGATGAGGCTTGGTAAACCAAATGAGTATTGGAACTCATATGATATGGTTTAACAAGGCCTACATACTACATGAAACCTAACCTAAGTGCTTTCGACCCATCGCGACCCATTAAGGTAGCTTACGCTACTTTAACGCGTCGTGCGCGTGAAACGCGTTCGGACCGTCTAACTAGTCCTATGACAAGTGTTATATGACTAAACATGTTACATAATCAGTTATGTGACAAAAGTTTAGGTTACATATGCTTAATTACCAATTATACATGAAAAGGGTATTCTGGTAATTTACCTAAGGCATATAAACTACCTATCATACAACTACTCAAACGATGTGACCATAGGGTATAACCTCGGAAGGTTATTCCCTACCTACTATGGTCACCTAATGTGTTTGGTCGGATCCTAATGATCGACCAAACTGGGTCGGGTTCGAGGTATAAGCGATTTATCAGATCGCTTACCCTACGACCCTAGACAACGTGGTAATCAGTAGGCATAGTCCCAAGGGACTATAACCAACGTGATTACACTCACGTTGCGAAGTTCAAACGAACTTCGCATTGACCATAAACTGGTCAATGCTGAAAGTCAAACAAAGTTTGACTTTCAGACTCGAAAAGACTCGAAAAGCAATAAAAGAACGAAAGAATACTTACGAAGGGTCCCCGAATGCTAATTTCGATCCGAGAATCTCAGGTATGAAACAATGGTTTCAACTTAGAGTTTCTAAAATCAAAATTCTAGTGGTTTTGCAATGGGGTTAGATGGGTATATATAGTTTTCGGGTAACCGTTAGGATCGTTTGTTGAATACCGTGCCTTAATCGCATCCGTACATGTGTCGAAACCTTATGGTAGCTAAAAATGGTTCTTATCAGCTGACTAAGCATGTGTGAGTGTGTGGTTGTGGATCAAACAGCTGAATCTGCTGTTAGAAACACTTAATCTGGTCTGATAGTCAGACGCGGCCCGCTTCAGGATCAGACAAGTATAATGCGGGCCGCCTGGGGCTTCTGATCCGAAAATAAGTTTCAAAAGTGACAGTTTTGGTCCCTGTTGTGTTTTACCCCCATTTCCGGCACTTCTAAGGCCCGTAAAGCCAACTTTAAGGCCCTAAAATGATGCCTAAACATTGTGGACATGAAACATGCTCAAAAATATATCAGATGTTGGTTCGTTTGGTCGTACGAACGCGATGTTCGCTTAATTACGACGGAATGCGCATAAGCGCGAAAAACGATCCAAAATGCGTGACGAATGGATTTTTCTTATGCCAAACACTAAAACATAATATAGTCATGCTTACATAAATTTTTGGATGTCCGGATGTATTCAGAACGTGAGTTATACGCGAAAGTGCAAACTTGTGCACTTTTTGACACTTTTAGTCCCTGAATGACCCAAAAGTTTATTTTAGCACACCGAACCCCTCAAAGCCTATTTCTAAGCTATGTAAAGGATATTTATGGTGTGTTTAACTTATGGTCATGTTCCGGAATGTCTGTTACAGTTCAGATTGGCATACTTTCGCAGTTTATCAAATTTAGTCCCTGTAGACGAATTAACTTGTTTTTGCCATACCAAAGCCTTCAAAACTTATTTCTAAGTTATGTAAGGGTTATTTAAGGTATGTTAAGCCAATGTCACTATTCTGGAGTGTTTGTTGCATTAAACTGGTTATATTTACGCATTGGTGCGCGTATAACCTTCCAGAAAGTGATTTAGAGTTTGAATTTGAACAAAAATTGATATGTGCAAATGATACACATATTTTTACAAATCCCAATTATGAAATACAATATTTCATTGGTTTGGTATTTGTTTGATGGCCGTGGAGGCACAGGTGTTACACTAGGCAGTGGGCTGCACACTCCCCTTTTGGGCCAACTAACTCATTGGGCCGCACACCTTTAATGGACTGACCTGTTAACTGGACTGCACATTGGACCGCACACTCTCTGTTATGTCGCATACTCGTATTTATTGGACTGCATGATATTCCGACCGCACCCCAGTATTGGGCCATTAATTAATTGGGTCGCACATTATAGACTAATTGTATGCTGATTCTTTTGCTGGGCTGTTATATGAATGCCATGATGATGTGTCTTACTTGCTAGAGTTACGTGCATAAATACGTGAATACTCGCATACAAATCTGATTAAATTCGGTAACCATAATAGGACGTGATTGACCAAAGTCGTTTTAACAAGTAAATTACCTGTCGAGCAAACCAAGGTGAGTTCACACACTTTATTAAAAAGAAGGCGTTCCCGGTGGTTGAGAAACGGAACGAAAAACACCTTCCCTGGTTTGGGATTTCTTTAATGGTACAAACAACACTTTCCCTGGTTTGGGATTGCTTACTATTCCTGGTTTGGAATACGGTTAATTACTATTTATATTAGATGCAACAAAGTGTACTACACAAAACTCTGTCACGAAGTCCCCACTTTCTATACTGATTAGTCGCCGGGGCCTGGCGAACGGGTTATTAGTTGATAGCACTATTTAGGTTTCACCAACCACACACCATGCCTGGAGAGGATCGGTCGTGAACTAATAGACCTTGGCAAACCGTCAATGATGATAGACATTGACAAATGAAGCAACAACGAAACATGAGGTCGCTAAGTATTCGGTATTACGCAGTTTAGTAGCTTACATATGGGGTAGCTCCCCATGGCATGATATAAATGAGTAACTTAACAACAAACACAAGTTTTACGGAATTAAAACTGGACAACTCGTGAACTCGCCAACTTTATGTTGATACCCTATTGCATGCTTTGCAGATACTCAGTGATAGCAGGAGCTTGCAGCTTGGGAGTGTAGTGGGCGTGCTAACCCGTGTTGGGTCTTTCTATGATAGTTATGAACTTTAAACTTTTATTCGAACTGTTTTACTTATACTTCCGTTGTTATTCTTAAACGTAGATTTAAAACTTAAGACTTTGGACTTGGACTTTACTAGTTATTAATCGTATTGGTTTTGATAAAACTGTTTTATTATTATGATTGTTCAATATGATTGGTGGTTTGATTCTGGTCAGTCACCCGCCTCACGATAGTACTCAGCATGTGGAAATTGGGGGTGTGACAAACCCAATCAACCAAACTATTTGGTTTAACAAATAACAATTAGCAAATGTGGTTCCCAAAAAAACGACACTCCCATGGATTTAAACTCGTGACCACCGGGTTCCAAGGCATGCATCTAAGCCATTGCACCAAATGCACGTTTGTGTTATTTATCTGTTTCCATATGTTTATATACTAAAAGTGGATTTAAAAAAGAAATTAGTGGATGCCAAGTGGCAACCATCGATTGGTTAACCACCCACCTAACCAATCAGAATGAACCACTATTATTAAAATCTCATATTATATATAGTATAATATGGTATAGTATGGTATAGCATGGTATAGCATGGTATACTATGGTATAGTATGGATGGGGTTCGGCTACAAAGTCTTTTTTTCCTACAAAGTGTACAAAATCTTAAAACCATAATTTTAGCCATAAAACACAATCAAAACCCACAAATAACAGAGCAGGGATCACTTAAACACAATATCCAAACCCTAACAGTTCATAAAAACTTCAAACACACCATCGTAGAACTATGAATATAAAACACAACATGATAATCAACATAAAACACACTAATGTTAGCCATTCGATAATCAAAGTCTTATCCTCCAAAACACAACACAAAACCCACCAATATGACGTTTTAGTAATCTTCACTTTGTTATTTGTGAGTTTTGAGTGTGTGTTATGGTTTAACATTATGGTGTTTTATAACTTTTTACACTTTGTAGAAAAAATGGATTTTGTAGCCAACTCCCACCCTAGTATAGTATAATTGACATCTCATGAATCAAATGAATGTTTATTTTACTCATAAAATTGTTATAATTGTCTTTATATAAATAAAGGAAACTAGCTTATGGGTTTTAGTTGATTATTACTGGAACCTTATGATTTATTTTTTGATAAGAAAAAAAAGAAGAGAAAAAAAGAGATGAAAACTAGAAAAATCATCTTGGCAATTAACTCTATAGAATTTAAAAAGGATTGCTCTCTAATTTTTTTATTATCACCAACTTCACCATTTTCTTTTTCTACAAGACGAAAACACATTAACCCGGTGCACCTCACCTCAAGCACAAGAGCCATATCCGATAGTACACATTGTTCTGGTAACGGTACCCTTGAAAACAGATGCGTTCGTCTAAGAGGAGGCACGGCACCTTTTTTAAGAGAAGCATATTGAATATATGCCTCAACTAAAATCGCCAACGTTTTTAGTATGCTTATTGTTGGCGTCAAGTAACAATATAGTTGAAGACTCAATGCGGTGAAGACTTGATTCAAGGATATTACAAGAATACTTGTTGAAATACCCACCTAAGACACCGTTATTATATGTGTGGAGAAAGAGAGAAATTTGACAAGAGTTTTAAGACATTTCTAGGAGATTTTTATATCATCGATTCAAAGGATTTCTTTTGATAAGCGTATGATTTGAAAGTGTAATTGGGTACATTATACATCAAGGGATGATAATCTTCTAGTGCAGGATTTGATTGAATAATTTTAAAAACAAATCTGAATTGTGATTTCAAGGTTTAACTTCATTTTAGCTTAATATGATATAAATAATATTTAAATTATAATTGTTTAGCGTTTAGGTGAAACTCTCATTTAGACTATGTGTTACTGTCTCTTCAACTTGTTGATTCCCCTCTTGTCTACTCCTGATATTAACCTTTCATCAACATACAATAGTATATTAACCTTTCATCAACATAAAATAGTAATGAAAGTAATATGTTATAGATGAACCAAATTCTATAAACCACAACAATGCTCATACATTCTAAATTATATATGTTTTATAATAAATAATCCCACGTTTTAGAAGTTTTGTTGATAAAAAATATCATTATACATGTTTTATAATAAATAATCCCACGTTTTAGAAGTTTTATTGATAAAAATATCAAATTAGACATGTGCTAATTCCCACTAAATGTCCAGAGAATGAAATATGGAGCTTTTAAATTAAAAAAAATTATAAAAAAAAAGTCCAAACGAGATTAAAGATTTCTACATTCAAGGTTACAATGGTTAAAGAGCTAATTCAAGATCGTTACTTTATATGGTTTCCAGTAAGGGTAGACTGGGTGTTCTGTGATGTATGTACGTGATAGAGTGTGATGGCGTGATCCACCGCCGTAAGGGATGTATTACGTGTGATGGAGGGTGTGGCTGTGATAGGCATCGCAGTGTGATGGTGGCTTTTGTTTGAGGAATATAAACGGCTATATATCTGTTGGGGGCCTAATTTTTTTTTTAATTTACTTTCTTATCCTATATGCACATCCAACCTCTACCTATTTTATACGCACTTCTTATCTAAAAACTATACACTTCAACACCCATTTTTCAACCAAAAAAACTCGATGGAAGGCTCCAAGTAAAAAAACGTCTGTTACAAAGAAAAAAATTAGGTCGAAGGTTCGTGCTAATACAGGCGAACCAGATAGGTTTGGTTTACAAGACAAACCAATACCCACACAATCGTTTCCCACCCAACCGCATCACTTTATCCACAACACTTCTCCCATCCCAATATGCCAACCTAAGTAGCAAGCGGTCATTTTACTTTATCACCCGACCAAAACCCTATGGACAACCAAATGGTCGAGCTTCGTGTATTGCGAGCCTACCTCCCACTACCATAACAATCTTTTTTGTAACCTGGTTCATGACCCAATTCAGAGTTATACTACGAAGAAGAGCCCCTAGTCGATCAACATGAAAAAACAAGAGAAGGAAGAAGTACAAGTGAAAGCTACTCGTGTAGGACCCGCAAAGGGTTGGGAATCACCAACAAAAGGGTACTTTGGACGGAAGAGGAAGAGGTTTCCTTGGTGAAGGCTTACTTATTTTTTAGAACAAAAGGGCCAGGAATCAACAACAAAGGGGTGATTTTGGAGACAAATCATCGCACAATTTGCAAAATTACACGAATTACGAAAATAGCCGCCTGAAGTTCAGTCTTTTCCCCCTTATTTTTCTTTTTCCCCACAATTTTAAACGGCATAAGTTTTTCATACATTAATATTTTTTTAAATTACAACAAATAAATTATCTTTAATTTGGTGTAATTTTTAAATTTATCGTATGAAAAAGTTATACTCGTTTAAAAATCATGGTGGAAAAGAAAAATAAAAGAGAAAGGTCGAAGCCTCTTTAGAGACGCTACACCGTCTGTTGTAGCGTCTCTAGAGAGGCTTTAGCCTTTTTTTATTTTTTTTATTTTTCACCACGATTTTTAAATTGGAATAACTTTTTCATAAGATAATATATTTTATTAAAATTACACCAAATATACTGAATGAAAGGGTTATGGTCGTTTAAAAATCGTGGTGGAAAAGTAAAAAAAAAACTGAAGCCTCTCTAGAGATGCTACGACAGGTGGTGTGGGTGGCTATTTTCGTAATTGACGTGGGTTAATCACTATTTTCGTAATTTTCCCTTTTATAATTCTTTAGTGGTTTAGTTGCTATTTCGATTTCCTGCTGCATTGATTATGATCAGATTTCACTACTTGTTTTGACAACACAAATCTTACCAACGACGATTTGATTTTGTTACTAGTTTTATTGCTAGTTTTAGTTACTATTTTGTTTTGTTTTGACATTCTAATGGTTAAAGTATTTTGTTTCACAACTAAAATGTTGGGAGGATGGTTGCAAAAATCCTGACTAGGCATCAATTAATCGCCGTTTAATCCACGATTAATATAATATCGATTAATCAAAATTAATCA
This sequence comes from Helianthus tuberosus, assembly GCA_030545235.1. Classification (NCBI taxonomy): domain Eukaryota; kingdom Viridiplantae; phylum Streptophyta; class Magnoliopsida; order Asterales; family Asteraceae; genus Helianthus; species Helianthus tuberosus. The sequence continues at coordinate 113,158,751 of CM060373.1, forward strand.
TAATTAATTCCGATTAATCAGCGATTAATCGCTAGTCTCCACCCCACCGCCCGACTAGCGACTAGCCATTACTTCAACACTGGTTGGGAGTTTAAATCTTTCAAGATGCGTGTATTTATTCTAGAAAACCTAAGAATTGCTATTTAAAAAACTACAATTTTAATTATTACAATTACGTTTATTTTTTTTTAAACGGCCAACGAATCTTTCAAATGGGCTACTGGCGAAATTCACCACATCGGGATACACTCGTCTCCGAACTGGGGAAAACCCTCACCTAGGGCAGAAGCCCGTGAACACTCGCCCAAAGGCACGACAGTGCGGTGAGGTAAAACCCATTCAGTTCAAGTATCGAACTAGCGATCGCCGCCTACTCGCCTAGTCTCCCATTATCACCAGGTGTCGCTGAAAACTAATGGGGAGAAGCAGGAATTGAACTTGGGTCTCTTGGAAACCCAAGTCTCTCCCTTACCACTCCACCACAAGCTCATTGGCTACAATTACGTTTATATATTGGTATTTTTTCTCGCATTCTGTTTTAATGATTTAACTAGTATAAGATCTAGTGTGTTATATAAGCTGTATAAAGAAAATACGTCTTATAAATCTATTGACTTAATAAATTACACAGATGTAGATACTACTATACTCACAATTGGTTCACGTGTTACAATTATTAACATATTTTAACACTCCCACCCTTTAACATGAAATGGCTTCTCATTAACAAATATATACGAAAAAAATACAGGTCGTTTTATATAATATATCTTACTTTATATAATATAATTCATCTTATAATAACAGGAAATGATGCATTGAATACGGAAAATGTTAAATTGCAAAATGTTAAATTCATCTTATGTTATATGTGAGATTTGAAGTCTTGAACCTAAGATCTTTAAATCTAAGTGTACCTAAAGGCTTTTATCTTTGTCAATAGGCCACCAACCTTATTGGTAGGGCTACAAACGAACCGAACAAACACGAACAAGTCCTTGTTCGTGTTCGTTTGTTAAGAAATATTTGTGCTCACGAACTGTTCACGAACGCTTATCGAACAAGATTTTATGTTCATGTTTGTTTGTTAAGGAAATGAACTTGTTCGTGTTCGTTTGTGTTTGTTTGTTAATTTTAGGCAACGAATGAAACAGAACGATGATGAACACAATTGAGCACAAACTAATGTTCATGAAAACAAATGGTAACAAACGAACACAAACAAACGTTCATGAACAAAATATATAATATATTGACACTTATTAAATATTTTATTTGTCGGAATTTTGAAGTATCTAAATAAAATATAAAAGCTAAAAACACTAATGAACTATCGAACACAAACGAACACATTACCGAACATTCACAAACATAAATGAACGAACGCGCCCTCTGTTCATGTTTGTTCATTTAACTAAACGAACGGAATTTCTTGTTTGTGTTCGTTTATTTAATAAACAAACGAACACAAATGAACTTCCCACCGAACAGTTCACGAACCGTTCGTCGAACGTTTGGTTCGTTTGCAGCCCTACTTATTGGCAATTACAATATATAAGTAACAAACATATAAGCAATTTATAAATCTCTAAATATTTCTTTATACCCCACATTTGTCTTCTTATTTTTAACATTTTTCGTATTTAGCTAATGTTAATAACTTGACTTTGTATCTTCTTTTTATTCTTGATAGTGTCACATACAAATGCACATGAGAAAAAATCAATTCTTTTAATTACAAACCTACCTTTGCAGTGATTGTGTTTCACTTTTATTAATAATTATTTGATAAACATCAAATTGTTGTTTATTTATAAGTCTATAGGGTGTGGTCATGACCCTCATGGTCACCATAACCCTTCACATCAACGCCATGTCACCCGCTTCTAATCCATCATCCAAAACCACTACCCTAAGTGTGTGGTCATGATCCAAACCACTATTCTCTCATTTTAATTTATTTTTGTGAAAAGGAAAGAGAAATATTGAAAAAGGAAAAGATGCTCATGGTTGTCATGATTTAATCCTTGCCAACCATGGTAGATGAGGCAAGTGAGTGGTGTAGCAATCTATTAATGGTCCTACATGACGATTGATGACCCAACCCATGCCCCCACACCCTTCAGATAAATGATATTGAGAGATTTAAGAAGAAATAAAAAGAAGTTTATAAGGTAAATAACGTTACACCATTTTATATATTATATTCATGGACAACATATTAAATTCTATTTATCATGAACCAGTCGAGTCAAATATAATACGTTTTCATTAGGCGAACTATGCAAACATTTTGAATATGAAAATGATTTTCAGTTATCATTCAATATTTAATTGAAAAAATATTTAACAATACACAAAAGATAAAAATTATTATATTGATTTTCTTAAACAAAAAAGAAGGGAATTTAAAATATTACTATTCTTGAACATAATCAAAAACTTTAATTATTTTATAATTCGAATGCGTAAAATATATATCATAATTTATAGAAGTCAGCTATAATTTTATATCAGTTACAATTATAGATTATATTTTAAAAAGTCATTGTATTCATTAAGTGTTTTAGGGATGGGACTTAAAAAAGGAAATTAAATATTAAGACAGTTATAACGAAATTACATTTTATATCAGCTATAATTAAAAAGCATTTTTAATTATTTAATATTTAAAAAAATACGCAATGATTAGGATTTATTATAGAAAGTTTGGTAAAAGAAAATAAATTTATATAGTCTTGAGTAAACTATTGACAATTATATGGTGAACTGAAAGCATATTATTAAATGTCAATAAATCAAATGATATAACTGAACCTTTAAAATAGCATCGAAGTTTTCATAGGAAATATTAAAGTAACTAAATATTGAAAAATTTAACGTATCGACAAATACCTAGTTAAAAATCGGTGTAAAATAACTAATTATATGCAAGCTTCTGCTAATAATTTTTAGTGAAGAAAATATTGTTACAAATGATAACAAAGGAAAGTGCATATACTAGGGATGAGCAAATGCTATCGGGTACTGGTACCAAATTGGTACCGGTACCCAATTTACTGAACCGGGTACATTTTTCGGTACCGATTCGGTACCGACTTTTGACATTTTCGGTACCAGTTTTTACACTAAAATACTGGTACCGTACCGGTACTGGTACCCACTTTTGGGGATTTTCGGTACCGAACGGGTACCATGCTCATCCCTAGCATATACCTTAAAACGAAGACACATCCCTAATATCTCTTACAAGTAATTTTCTAGACATTAATAAAGAAAATAATATTACAAACCCTTAACATGCTTGAAAACTATAATGTCAAGATTGATTCTTATGGTCATTGTCATGGAAACCGGAATGGAAAGGGTAAGCATGTGAGTTTTGCATAAAGTACAATTTGGTTAGTATTGTAGAAACATAACGAAAGAAAAAAAAACACAAATAATGAAGCTCTATTAGATGATTAACACTCATGAAAAATGATCATTATCAATGAACACTCATGTAAAGTAACAACCTAATAAAAATATGTATCTACACGTAACTAAGGATACATGATTTCAGTGATTAACATTCATGAAAAAAGGATCATTATTAATGAACACTCATGTAAAGCAACAACCTATAAAAATATGTATCTATACATAACTGCAGATACATGATTTCAGTGATTAACATTCATGAAATAAGGATCATTATCAATGAACACTTATATAAAGTAACAACCTAATAAAAATATGTATCTATATATAACTACAGATACATGATTTCAACATTTGAAATTCAAATGAATGTCTAGATCCTAGTTAAAAAGGGAGTTTATGTTTCAAACAAACAAAATTGGGATTTAACATACCCGTTGCTGGTTGATTTCTTTCGATTCAGATCTAGGGTTATTGAAAAGTGAATATGCAAACACAATTGTGATGAGGATATGGAAGAAAGATTAGGGTTTGTGATTTGTAATCACATTCGAAAGGAAATGGTCTGCACAAAAAGGAAAGTCTAATTTCTTTAAAATTTGTGAAAAAAGAAGTTAAACAAAGGCCTTATGTTTTCCCCCCTAAAGCAAAACAATAAGAAGTATAACAATTCCATGTGACAATTAATGGTTTAAGTGGCTGCCAAGTGGCCAAAGTTCGTTTAGTTTTATTATAATGTATAGATTATCAATGAACACTCATTTAAAGAAACAACCTAATAAAAAATATGTATCTATACGTAACTATGGATACATGATTTCAGTGATTAAAATTAATGAAAAAATTATGACAACTGTCAAAATTTCAGGTATCCGTATAACTATTAAACCATAATTAGTGCTTAATGACTGTGTTGAATTACAATTAAATACTTACTGATTATTGCCATATACATACATGTGCATCACATATTGCTTAATGTCATACCATTATTGCATGAAGGCTTATTTGACTCAAATGATGCACGAAACACAGTTAGCACAGTTATCAGATAAATCAGGAAAATGCTGACAGAACTCAGAACATAGACAGACAGTGTGTTGAGACACAGAATGAGCCAGAAACCAAGTCTTACACTAGTATAATGTATAGGAAAGTAAGGATCACAAAACTGCCTTTTTAGAGATAGTTTAAGTGACGGAAAGCGCCTAAAACTCACATAAACTGCTGAATTCAGCAAAATTCAGCAATTTTCAGCATCTAAACACAATAATATCATGCAGAAATGTGGTTAAATGGTCCTGAATGCTTTCCTAAGTTTCGGGAATCAAAAGTGTCACAAAAGGGTACATAAAGCACCCTAAACTGCATAGTTTAGCTGTGACAACTGTCAAAATTTCAGGTATCTGTACAACTATTAAACCATGATTAGTACTTAATGATTGTGCTGAATCACAATTAACTGCTTACTAATTATTGCCATATACATACATGTGCCTCACATATTGCTTAATGTCATATCATTATTTCATGAAAGCTTATTTGACACGAATGATGCACGAAACATAGTTAGCACAGTTATCAGATAAATCAGGAATATGCTGACGGAATACAGTACATAGACAGACAGTATGTTGAGACACAGAATGGGCCAGAAACTAAGCATTACACTAGTATAGTGTATAGGAAAGTAAGGATCATAAAACTACCTCACTAGAGATAGTTTAAGTACCGGAAAGTGCGTAAAACTCACATAAAGTGCTGAATTCAGCAAAATTCAGCATAAATCAGCATTTAAACAATCTAATATCATGCAAAAATATGATTAAATGGTCCTGAATGCTTTCCTAAGTGTCGGGAATCAAAAGTGTCATAAAAGGGTACATAAAGCACACTAAACTGCAAAGTTTAGCACTTTAACGAACCAGTAACCAACCGAACAACCGGACACTACCCGAAACACCAATTTTTCACTAGAAGCATTGTTTTAATATTACCAAGCTAGTTATGATCCCCGAACATCATAACACCCCATATAAATATCAACTAACTATAGATCCTAACTAATACTTACATTTTAACCTTAATGTAACAAGTTTAGTTTAAACCTGGTCTAGACCCCCCCCCCCACCTAGTGGACGGCCCCAACAAGGGCCCCACTCTGGATTTTCTTTCAATTTTATATTGGATTATGTTGGCACTTTGTAGACATAATATACACAAGTTAAAGAGTTAAGATGGTTATAAGTTAACACCATAAGTCATAACTTCATTCTTCACACACTCAAAACACACACAAACTTCTCCTTCTCCCCTTGGTGCTCTCGGCCGAGAATCAACACACACACACACCCATCATTTTTTATCAAGCTTCATAAAATCCAAGCATATACAAAGGTGTTAGAGGTCACACAAAGGAGCTAGGAGCTTACGGAAGTTCAAGGACCTTGTCCATTTGCTTTTACCAACTTGTTTTCTTCACTTGATCATCCCTAGCCTTGTGCTAGTGGTAAGAACCTTGATCTTGCTATTTTACTTCCATTTTAAGTGGTTAAAAGAAGAACCATAATCATAATCTTGAAGAACACTAAGAATCACAAGAAGTAAACTTGAACATAAGCTTAAAATATGAAGAAATCTTGATGAATATGAGTTGTCATGCTTGATGATTGTTGATTGTTTGTGAAAATGATATTGATCATCATATGATCTTGCTAGATCATGATTAAAAACATAATCTAGCAAGATAAGAGGATGAACATGTTAGAGATTAATGGATCATCCATACAAAGATCATGAACTTGAAAGAATAAAGTTGTTTCTTGTTAAGAAATGATCAAAGTTATGTGTTAATAATGTAGATCTAAAAATTTCATGGATGATTTCTAAAGGAACCAAGTTAAAAATATAAGTTTTACTAAAACTTGGTTCTTACATAAATAACCCCCATTTTTGGTGGATAAACAAGTGTAGAAACACTTGTGTAACAAGAAAATTTCATAAAGAAACATTTTTAGAAATTGTGATCATAAGTTGTAAAGATCTATCTTCTTCAAAAATGAAGTAGTAGATTATACTTGTAAGTTACTACAAATTTTTGTGAAATTTCAAGTTCATGAAGTAGTAGATTATACTTGTTTTTTGCAAAGTTGGTAAGTAAAGGTTGTTTATTATTGATTGTGGATTGATTGTGTTGTTTTTACAAAAGAAAATGACATGCTTGAAAGCATGGAAGCCTCCATTTTTAGGGGAAACTATGACAAAATTTTCTAAAAATATAAACACTTAGAAAAATATTTCTAAACAAGTATTTACAAGTGTATTTTAAACCATAAATTGTTACAAAAACTTTGCCATAATTTTTGCTACAAAAATTATAATTATTGGAGGTTGGTTTTTATAAATAAAAGTGACTAAATATGTATTTAGGAAATATATATTTAGATGACACAATGCGTGTGATTATTTGTATATTTTGTGTATTAGTTATATTATTTTAGGACATGAAATAATATGACACATCAAAATACCAAGAATTACAATCCAAAATATTACCAAAATTCCAAGGAATAAATATACAAGTTATACACAAAATATTGGTGAAACCAAACTATGGAATAAGACTTACAAAATATTCCGGAAAATTTATTCACAAAGTATATTTTGGTAAATAATATTTTGGACACCAAGGAAACGAAAATATGATTTTTACAATTACTACAAGAATATATCATATTTTCGACAAGGAAAAAATATATTATTTTTGGCAAGTATGAATATATATTTTTCTTGAAATTTTTAGAAGATATATTATTTTTAAGAAATATATATTTTCTTAAACAAACATGAAATACAATATTTTTGGGGTGAAAGATATATTTTCCAAGTTAGACATGAAAATATATTATTTTTGAAACTTATGAGAAAATACAAATATTTTTGCCAAAAGAAAAATTATAAACATTTTTTCTAAATAACGTTTATTATAATATATATTTTGGAAATATATATTGGTGGACTTTTATTAAGGATATTATTTCGGAAAATTAATACGAAATTAAGTATATGGATACTTAATGAATACAATAAAAATATGTATGCTCATACGTATAAATACACCCCGGAATACGACCCTAATACATGGCAAGAATATACGAGTATAAGAAAACGAATACAAATACACCCATCCTTGGGAAGGATATACAAATATAAATACTTGGGAAGTATTACGTTAAAATATATTGTTTTAACAATTATTCCAAAATTTAATAAATATAATTTAAGTTAAAATATTAATTATTTTAACAAATAATTATATAACTTGGAATAATATCGAAGATACGAAGAAACGTAACTCAGAGACATTAATACTAAGTCGAGGCACGACCCGCTCGTCTAATAGATCATAGTACGTTGTAGGTAGTCGTGTTTATCCGAAGAAGCTTGAGTTACGGTGATTGAACACGCAAGACTGTGAGTTCATGATCCCCCTTTTCTTTTAACTGTTTTTGGTTTTATAACTTCGGGGGTGAAATACATGTTACAACTATTCACAAACATTTTGATTTGGTATGGTTAGCTAAGGAAGGGTACTACTTGATCATGTGAGTGGTGGGTATAACACTTAAGGCCATTAATCCTCGTTGTAGGACTGAGGGACATGAGTGATAGATCTATTTAGTTGTAGCGAGCCCACACCCATGTGGACCACGGTGGCCCATGAGGTGACTATGTCTTATTCCTGGAGACAAATTTGCTAGGTTTGAGTTTTCCTGCATCACTTCACACATATCAAGGGCCTTACAAACCATTGGTGATATGTTTTCCTTGTTGCTTTCATACCAGGAGTTTACAAACTTACATGCATACTTTCAATGATTACCAAGGTTATTCATACACAAAAACAAACTCATGAAATCGCTCAACTTTTGTTGATGTTTTCAAACTACATGTATTTCAAGGAATTAGATGTGGATCTGGCGGACGTTCGGAAGTCCCAAGTGTGGTTTAAGAATAAAAGACGCCATCCATGGTCTTAGGGTTTGGTTAGTGTGTCTTATCCTAGACGAGACATGTCTCCCAAACCCTGGTTTTATTTAATGTCTTTGTCGAGTCTTTGTGAACTCTTAAACAAGTTGCATGGTTGTACTCGAATTTGAATTTTTATGTTTTAAAACAATGTTGTTATTATGTTTTTAAAACTTATTTAATGGATGAACGTCTTCGGTTTTATCATATAGTTGTTGTTATGATTGAATGCAATGATATTAAGCAAGTCACACATAATCACGCTTCCGCAAAAGACAGGGTGTGACATTAGCACCTTAACGAACCAGTAACCAACCGAACAACCGGACACTACCCGAAACACCAAATTTACACTAGAAGCATTGTTTTAACATTACCAAGCTAGTTATGGTCCCCGAACATCATAACACATCATAAAATATCTAGTAACTAAATCCTAACTACATACTTACATTTTAACCTAGTAACTAACCAACTTAGTTTAACCTATGTCTATACCCCCCACCCCCACCTAGTGGACGACCCCAACAAGGGCCCCACTCTTGATTTTCTTTCAATTTTATATTGGATTATGTTGGCACTTTGTAGACATAATATACATGAGTTAAAGTGTTAAAATGGTTATAAGTATAACCCTTGGAAGACATGAGCTCTCATAATCTCACACACTAAAAACACACACCCTTCTCTCCTCTCTTCTTCTTGCTCTCGGCCGAACCAAGCACCGCCATCATCATCATTTTTCAATCAAGTTACAACCATTCCAAGTATATACAAAGGTGTTAGAGGTTTCATAAAGAAGCTAGGAGCTTACGGAAGTTCAAGGACCTTGTTCATTTGCTTTTATCCACTTGATTTCTTCACTTGATCATCCCTAGCCTTGTGCTGGTAAGAACTTTGATCTTGCTATTTTACTTCCATTTTAAGTGGTTAAAAGAAGATTCATAAGGTTAATCATGAAGAACACTAAGAATCACAAGAAGTAAACTTGAACATAAGCATGATTAATGAAGAAACTAAGTTGTTTATGTGTTGATATACTTGTTGATCATTGTTTGTTTGTGAAAATGATGTTGATCATCATGTGATCTTGCTAGATCATGATTAAAAACATAATCTAGCAAGATGAGAGGATGAACATGATAGAAGTAAATGGATCATCCTCATAAGAAGCATGAACTTGAAAGAATATGTGGTTTTCTTGAAAAATTATGATCAAAGTAAGTTGTTAATTATGTAGATCTAAAATTTCATGGATGATTTCTCAAGAAACCAAGTTAAAAATATAAGTTTCACTAAATCTTGGTTCTTACATAAATAAAACGTATTTTTAAAGGTTAAACAAGAGTAGAAGTATAAGTGTAACAAGAAAGATCCATAAAAGAAACATTTTTAGAAAATATAATCATAAGTTGTAAAGATCCATATTCTTTAAAAATGAAGTTTTCAAAGAATCAATCACACTTTAGAAGGTAACAAGGCTTACTAAGAACAGTAGTAAGTCTCTACAAATTTTTACAAATATTCGAGTTCATGAAGTATTAGATTATGCGTGTTTTTGGCAAAATTGGTAAGTAAAGATTTGTTATTGTTGATTATTGGTTGATTGTGTTGATTTTTACAAAAGAAAATGATATGCTTGAAAGCATGGAAACCTCCATTTTTAGGGGGAACTATGGTAAAATTTTTCTAAAAATTTAACACTTAGAAAAATATTTCCAAACAAATATTTACAAGTGTATTTTAAACCATGAACTTCTCACATAAACTTTGCCATAATTTTTGTTACAAAAATATAAATATTGGAGGTTGGTTTTTATAAATAAAAGTGACTAAATATGTATTTAGGAAAATATATATTTAGAAGTCACCATGTGTGTGATTATTTGTATATTATGTGTATTAGTTATATTATTTTAGGACTTGAAATAATATAACTCACAAAAATACCAAAAAATACAATCCAAAATATTACCAGAATTACAAGGAATAAATATACACATTTACACAAAAATATTGGTGAAATCGAACCAAGTAATATAACTTACAAAATGTTCCAGAAAATTTATTCACAAGTATATTTTGGTAAATAATATTTTGGACACCAAGGAAACAAAAGTATGATTTTACACTTACTACGAGAATATATCATATTTTTGAAAAAGGAAAAATATATTATTGTTGGCAAGTATAAATATATATTTTTCTTGAAATTTTTAGAAGATATTATTATTTTGAAAGAAATATATATATTTTCTTAAACAAACATGAAATACAATATTTTTGGGGTGAAAGATATATTTTCTCAAATAAATATGAAATATATCATTTTTGGAGAAAAATAAGTTTATATATATTTTCCAAGTTGGACTTGAAAATATATTATTTTTGGAACTTATAAGAAAATACAAATATTTTTGCCAAAGAAAAATTATAAATAATATTTCTAAATAATATTTATTACAATATATATTTTGGAAATATATATTGGTGAACTTTTATTAAAGATAATATTCTGGAAAAATTAATACAAAATTAAGTATAAAGAATACTTAATGAATACAATAAAAATACGTCTTCTTGTACGTATAAATACACATGTTAGGATCTTAGTTTGGTTTTGATTGTGTTTTACTTTTGAATTAAGATGAACAATGAATGAGTAGTGCAGCGGAAAATAATGGAAACAAACTTTTCACAATCAAACAGGAGAAATGCTTTCAACACATATTTTCAACAATGAACCGAATGATTGAATTTATTTCATTCAATGATTACAATTGCATGTATGCTTACAAACTCCCCCTCAGCCTGAGCTCACTGTGATTTGTTCGTGCAGGAAGAAGATGGTGAAGAGCTAATAGAACAGTACAGGGTACTGTTCTATTTATAGGCACGGACAAACCACTGTGGCATCTTTGCTGACGTCACCATGAAAGTGACATCTAACCTCCTAACAAACTCTAACCTCTGATCTATACAAGTACTGCTATGCTAACAACTGTTATTACAATTCATTACATAAAGACAAACTAAACTACTGTTGAATCCTTCCACTCATGTGAACCCAGCAGCACTTGATATAACCCAGCAGTGCTTGACTCAAGGCAGTAGATTGAACAGCAGGGCTTTAGTCTTCATCAGTCTTTGACTTGATCAGCGGTTGTAGGTCAGCAGTTGTACCGATCAGTAGATAGGAGGTCAGCAGATGTTGAAACCACTTTCAAGGGGAGAGACTTGTATACACAACATCTGCTTATTCTGGATCCACTGCTCTGATCCAGTTTTGGCTTTAATTATCTGTTCCTCTGATAGGGTTCAATCCCAACAATCTCCCCCTGGAACAGATAATGCCAAAACCCTTCATTATTGGTAGATCTTTATTGCCTCATCAACAGTTCCCTTATTTGCCCTTTGAGTTGTAACTCAAAGGCTAAGGCATCTGTGTCATCTTCATCCCTACACAGTGGAAGATCAAGGAGATCCTGCAAATCTTCAAGACTTAGGCCAAGTGCTTGTTCCCTTGTTATTTTCTTCACTTCTCCACTAGACTTGATCACTGTCAGTACATGGGTCTGTTTGTCAGTTTTCCACTTTAGTACTTTTGAGTCTGGTGGGTTTCTTGGGAGATTTTTATTAGATGAGGAGTTTGGTGATGCAGGCCTTGTGATGACTGTTTGAGCAGTGCTTGCAGGTTGATTTAGGCCAAGAGTTTCAGCTATCATCTTCTTAATACCCTCTTTTATAAGGTCATCTCCTGCCATTAGTTCTTCCACTGTTTCAGCATCCAACTGTTGTTGTTGTCTTCTTTTGTAGATGGCAGCACCAGTTGGAGCATTGGATCTCCTGATTTGCAGCTTTGGTGGTCTTGTTGAAACCTCTGCTTCAGGGTAGTCAGGTTTTTGTAGAACTTTAGGATCTTTCTTCCTTAATTCCTCCAACCTTTTGTAGGTGGTCCTGACTTTGTCTTCTTTCCATCTCATCACTTGATTTTTGGACCCATAATCAGCAGCAATTAATTCCTCTTTCATTCTCTTCAGCTCCACTGTCTTATCAGGCACATTCTTCTTGTACTTTGACCAATCTGGAGGAGTGTGTTTGACCTTATTTTTGATCATTTCCTGAATCCTGGCTGCTTCTTTTTCAAGCTCAGGAATGGTCCACTCTTTGTACATATATTTTTCCCCCTTATACTTCTTGGAAGCCATGATTCTTTCAATGTAGTCTTTTCTCAAAGTTTCATCTGCTCTCTCTGAGATTTGCTGACAAACATTTTTTGCAAACTGCTCTAAGGATCTAACTTGAGTGAATAGAAATTGATAATGCCTTTGAATTTCTTTGTCAGTTTTCCCTTGAGAGCTTCTTTTGGAGATATCCTCTGCCTGTTGAGCCTTAACTTTCAAATACTCTTCAATATTGTTAGGCCTAGGATATCCTTCAACTGATGGCAACTTCCTTTTAGCAGGATCATCCTCATAGTAGAAGGATTTGATTTCTTCTCTGCCTGCTACGAGTTCTAGAGGATATTGGACACCTGCAGGAGTAATGACAGTGATTGGTTGTTGTACTTGAGCTGAAGAGAGGGTAACAGGGTTTGGAATAAGTGCAAGAGATTGTGAAGATGTTGGTGGTGGTGATGGAGAATCATCATCAGGCATAAAAATCCTTCTCCTTTTTATTGTAGGAGAGGCTGATGATGTTTTGGGTGGATCAGTGGTGGTGATTTGAGTGGTAGAAGGTGGCTGACTAACAGTTGTTGAAACAACTGGTGTTTCAACCACTGTTGTCATTACAACAGATGTTGTAACATCTGATGTCTTCTGCGTTTTAGTAGGAGGTGATGGTGGTGAGGTTGTTTTTGGTGGTGAAGTGATTTTTGGTGGTAAGACAGTGGTTGTGGTGTGTGTTGAAGTAGTGTGTGTTGAAGAGATGACAGATGTTTGGCTGGCAGTTGTTGAAACTACTGAAGTATCAGCAGTTGTTGATACAGCAGGAGTTACAACAGATGTTTGTGTTGCAGTTTGAGGTTTGGAGCCTTTAGTAGGTGGTTTGGAGGCATGCTTTGTAGGTCTGGATGGTATGTGTTTGGGTTGCCTCACTTGTCTAATGGGCTTCTTCTTTTCATCCTTAGAATTTTCATCATTCATAGCTTCAGAAGTACCCTGTGCATTCAGCTCCATGAAAGCTTTCTTCTCCTGTTCCCACCTGGCTTTATCCTTAGCCTGTCTATCCCTTTTTACACTTGCTTCTGCTTCAGAAAGTGCAGTTGTGGTGACATCCATCTTCTTACTACCATGTGGCAAAGGGATATTTTTAGTCATATTTTCTTTTTCTGGTGCAATATAGAGCCCATCTTCAATTCCCTTCTTCTTCCACTGCTTGATTTTCTCCCCCTTTTTGGCATTATCTGGAGGGGGGTTATCAATGAAGAGAATAGTGGTAGGAGCAGTGCCAGTGGTGTGCAGTATATGGGCCTTTATAGCCTTGATGTCAGCTTGAGTGTCTTTAAACCTTGACTCCATCATGTTTCTCAGCATTTGAACATGTATTGCATGCTGCTGATCAGCCATTTGTCTTTGTTGTTGGAGCAGGGGTTGAAATAGATTCCATAACTCATTTGTAGCAGGTGCTTGAGCTGGAACATCAGTGGGTTGCACCTTTTGAGCTTTTAACAACTGTTGCAGCATTTCTTTGATTTCTGCAACAGAGGTATCCAGTTTGTCAATTATCTCCGTCAATTCTAGGTACTTTAAATCATCACCCAATTTAATGGGATCATCTGATTTCCCACTAACAGTGGTTGTAACAGTGGTTGACTCAGGGAATGTATTCCAATAGTCATCCACTGATGCCCCTTTTTCTTGGTACTGGGGACTTCTTCCCTCAACACTTGACAACCTTTTGATGGTACCAGTGGTCAAAACAAACGCACTAGTGGTTATCAGAGGTGCTATGGAAGGAATTGCCTCCAAGGAAGTCTTATTGATGTAACCACTGTCCAAATGTAAACCAATGGGTTCAACATTTGTAGTGGCTGCTTCACTTGGACTACCACCAAGAGTTACATGTAACTCAAGGGGTGTAACCTCCTCAGGTCTTGTTGGTGGGTTAGCAATGAATGATACATCAGACCTAGTCACTTGTTGGAGTATGTTCTCATTGACAGGTGAGTGAGAAGGACTAGTTTGTGCCTGGTTCAAGTCAATAGCATCCAACAATAATTTTGTAGGTGGGGGAATTATGGAGGTAAGGTTGGGTGTAGAAAGAGAATTTGCCCCGGGCATTGGGCTGTGGATGATGGAAGCAAGTGATTCCAGAGCATCATATTGTGGCGTTCCTATTTGTACAACCTGTTCTTTTTGAGAAGAAGCAGGAGGAGTTTCAGGCACAGGTTGAGATATTTGTACCAACTGCTGTGAGGAAGTAGCAGCAGTGGTTTCTTGTGACTTTTGTGCTGTCACTGGCAGTTGCTCTGGTATCTCATCCTCCAGAGTTGCCTTTTTGGTAGGTTTGGGGGGCTTTTGAGATTTTTGTTTTGGCCTTTTGGTGATTTTAGGTGTGGGTTTCAAAGCAGTTGTTTTGCTGCTATGATCACCTTGAGCAGTGGGCTCAACAGCAGATACCTGAGGAGCAGTGGTAGCTGCTAAAGTCTGCTCAGGCACCTCTGCTTGTGTTTTGCAAGGTGTTGACATTCTTGTAAAAGTTTCAGCAGTTAAGCTGTTTATTTGAAAAGATGCACCTTGTTTTATTGCAGAAGCATCATCCTTACCAAATTTCTTTTCAAAATAATAGCTTAGAAATCTTGGAAAAAGTAAGAATGGCTTTTTATCAACATTTTTAACCAAATCATTAAAGATTTCCTGGGTGTAATTTAAATTTTCATCTTGAAGAATAGCATATCCCAGGTTTTGAATCTTTAATGGTATCTCATTAAAAGAAGTGGTTTTGTTTGAAACACACATAAGCAGAGTATGGAACAAAAATCTTGTTGCAGGTGGAAAATTACCTTTTTGTAAGGTATCCTTTTTGATTTGTTCTGCATAACCCCTTTCAAGGAAATCAGTTTTTAACTCATTTTTGGGAAAATAAGTTTTACCTTGCTGATCATTGAGTTCAAAGACTTCCGAGATGGATTGTGGTGTGATTTTGACAGGTTTACCCATTAGAGAAGAGTTAATGGCTATGACATCCTCGCCTTGTTTGTCAAGGGTAATATTCTTCCAAAACTCTCTTTGGGTATCCAAGTAAATAGGAGCATCTGTTGTTAACAAAGTTTTGTACTTTGATGCAGACATGATGTCAATGATGGAATCGAAAGCATCGGTGGTGCCTGGTTTTGTAAGAAGACCCAGATAATTGTGTGGTGATTTGTATGGGATTTCGATGGGTGTAGCCTTTGGAGCGGCCTTTTTATGGGAGGATTTTGAAGTGGATGTTGCAGATGACTTCGATTTTGTCATTTTAGAAAAGACGATCTAAGAAGGTTGTGAAGAAATTTGAGGAAATGCGATGAAAACTGCTTTGAGAAAGAAATTTTTAAGAATTCAATTCGACAGTAAAACCCTGTTTGGGGTTTTGAAGGGGGTTTTATAGAGAAAAAGTGAATGCTGACGTGGCAGCGGTTACAAAAAGATTGACCACACTGTACTGTCCACGTGCCAACCCCCGATGAAGAAAAGGACAACTCTTTTTATGAGGACCACTGATGGAACAAGATCAGTGGTAGTAACAATGAGAACAGTGGGTGATTTTTACTATCAGTGGATAGCATATCAGTGGATAAAACACTAATTTTGAACAACAGTGCTTATCAAGGAAATGAGAGAGCAGGGGTTGACTTTCAGCAGTGGACAGGCTTTTAAGTAGAACAGACTTTTGAACAAATCAGTGGTTATGACAGACTTTTAAGGATTTTTAATGAAAAATTCATTTTTAGCTATTTTTAAGGATGGATTTTTGATTTTCTGAAAACATTTTAATGCTTTATTCATAGAAAAACAGGATTTTGCTTGTTATTCCATGTTTAGCATGCCAATCCTAGAGATCAAGCTTTCAAAGGTGGATGTGTCTAATGCTTTGGTTAGCACATCTGCCAGCTGATCCTTAGTTGGAACATGATGCAGAGAAATCAAACCTTTTTCATAGCAATCCCTCACAAAGTGATGTCTGATGTCGATGTGCTTGGTGGTTGAGTGGGAAACTGGATTTTTGATGATATTTTCTGCTGCCTGACTGTCCAACATGAGTGGTGTTTTTAAGGCAGTGATACCAAAATCCAGCAACTGATTTTGAAGCCATAGCAGTTGGGCTGTACAGCTTGCAGCAGCTATATATTCTGCCTCAGCAGTGGATATGGAAACAACTGCTTGCTTTTTGCTTTGCCAAGATACTAAGCAATTGCCTAGGAATTGGCACCCTCCTGAAGTGGACTTTCTTGTCTTGTCACATCCAGCAAAGTCACTATCTGAGAAACCTGAAAGCTCAATTTTACCATCAGCTGGATACCAGATACCAAGTGTGGGAGCACCTTTTAGGTATCTGAATATCCTTTTTACAGTAATAAGGTTTGACTTTCTAGGGGCTGATTGGGATCTAGCACAAACACATCTTGCAAACATGATGTCTGGCCTGGATCCAGTTAGGTACAATAAAGACTCAATCATGCTTCTATACAAAGTTTGATCAACCAATTCATCATTCTCATCAGATATGACTACTTTATTGGTTGCAATGGGTGTACTGCATGGCTTACAATCATCCATCTCAAATTTCTTCAACAGTTCTTTGGCATATTTACCTTGATGGATGAAAGTGCCATTTTGCAGTTGCCTTACTTGGAGACCAAGAAAGCACTGGAGCTCACCCATTGCACTCATTTCAAACTCAGCTGTCATGAGTTTTCTAAACTCTTCACACATTTTATTACATGTGCTTCCAAAGATGATGTCATCCACATAAATCTGGACAATCATCAAATCCTTTCCTCTCCATTTTAGAAACAATGTTTTGTCTATCTTACCTCTTGTGAAACCAATGGAAATTAGAAAGGTGGAAAGAGTTTCATACCAGGCCCTTGGTGCTTGTTTCAGGCCATACAAAGCTTTATTCAGCTTGTAGACATGATTTGGATTAAATGGATCCTCAAAGCCTGGAGGTTGACAAACATAAACCTCCTCTTGAATCTTACCATAAAGGAATGCACATTTGATATCCATTTGGTACACCTTGATGTTGTGGTTGACAGCAAAGGCCAGAAATAATCTGATAGCTTCAAGTCTTGCTACAGGGGCAAATGTTTCATCATAGTCAATTCCCTCTTCTTGTCTGAAACCTTGAACCACAAGCCTGGCTTTATTCTTGACAACAATACCCCTTTCATCAGTTTTATTTTTGAAGACCCATTTTGTGCCAATAGGACTTACACCCACTGGCAATGGTACAAGCTCCCAAACTTGTTGTCTTCTAAACTGTTGGAGCTCTTCTTGCATGGCCTCTACCCAGCTGTTGTCTTTTAGTGCCTCTTGGTACTTAACTGGCTGATGGAGAGATAGAAAGCCAGCAAAAAGACAAATGTTTTGGGATTGACTTCTTGTGAGCACCCCTTCATTGATGTTGCCAATAATTTGGTCTGGTGGATGAGATTTCAAGAAGATAAGATCTCCTTGGTATGGAACAATGGCATTGAGTGGGGATGGTTGTAGATGTGAATCATCTGAGCTAACCACTGCTGGTGACTTTGATGATCCAGCAGTGGCTTCAAAAGGTGGTGGAATAGGAGGTAATGGTGTGGACACATGCTGACTTTGATCCACTGTTTGAGGACTTTTATCAACAGTGTTTGATGATATGGAAGCAGGGGTTAAAGGGCCACTTTGGTCAACAACTGTTGAGGTAGCAGTGGTTGAGCTTTGACAACTGTTTTGAACATCTGCTTCTCTACCTATTTTGACAGACCTTTGTTGAGGAATGATGATTTCATACCCATAGTCTGGTGTTGAATCCTCTGATGGATCTGCACTGTTAGTCTTGACTGCAGTATTTTCAAAAGTAAATTTATCAAGATCAAACAATTCTGCAGGGTTTGCTGGGATTTTCATTGATGAAAGTTCATTGAACTTTACATTCAAAGTCTCTTCCACTGTTTTGGTCCTTGTGTTAAACACTTTGTAGGCCTTAGCAGTGGTAGAGTATCCCAGATGATAACCACAATCAATTTTTGTTGTAAACTTAGAAATGGAATCTTTTAAGTTTAAAATGAAGCATGGGCAGCCAAAAACTTTGAAGTATGAAATCAATGGCTTTATTTTATACAGCAGTTCATAGGCAGTCTTTTGATGCCTGGGGTTGATTAAAACTCTGTTTTGGACATAGCAAGTAGTGTTTACTGCCTCTGCCCAAAAAGTTAATCGCAAACCTGAATCAGCAAGCATGGTTCTGGCAGCCTCAATCAAAGTTCTGTTCTTTCTTTCAACAACCCCATTTTGTTCTGGTGTTCTTGGAATGCTGTATTGCCTCACAATTCCTTTTGACACACAGAAATCATCCAACTCCTTGTTCCTGAACTCTGTGCCATTGTCACTTCTGAAGATTTTTACTGGAAGGTCAAACTGCTTTTCAACTTGTTTCACAAAGTCTTGCAGAATGCCTGCAGTCTCATCTTTTGAGTGTAAAGAGTAAATCCATGTAAACCTAGAAAAGTCATCAACAATAACCAAACAATACCTCTTTTTCTTAAGACTCATGACTTTAACTGGGCCAAACAAATCCATATGAAGCATTTGCAAACATTTGGTTGTTTTGGACTCATCAATGGATTTGTAGGAGCTTTTATGTTGTTTTCCTTTTAGGCAGGAAACACAATGCTCAGGACAGGTGAACAGTTTTTAAGGTAAACCTCCTACTAACCCCTGTTTTGAAATGACAGTGATTGTCTTGAGATTTGTGTGCCCCAATCTCCTGTGCCATAATTCTGTCTCTTTGTTTGATGCAGCTGAGAACAGACAGGCATCAGTTCTGGGGCTCTCTTTTGACATATCCACCACATAAACATTGCCACTTCTTTGAGCAACAAGTTTGGTTTTTCCAGATTTTATTATTGCTTCAATCTTTTCAACCATTTCTGGTCCAACAATCCTACAACACTCCTTTGTGAAGAATGATCCATACCCCTTATCGCTCATTTGTGAAACACTTAGGAGGTTGAATTTTAGATTGTCTATTAGATTGACATTTTCAAATTTTACATTGCCAGACTGTACTGTACCAGACCCCAGAACTTTCCCTTTACTATTATTACCAAAGGATATATCACCCCCTCCATTGATTTTGAAATCTTTGAGTAGGGTTTTACATCCTGTCATGTGCCTGGAGCCTCCACTATCTACATACCAAAGGCTATCTAAGCATGCAAAAGCTCCCTGCACATGAAGTAAAAGGATTAGTTCATTAGGGTCTCCAAAGCCAATAAGGCTTTGGATGGGGTCTCAACAGTGTCTGGGATGAGTTCAGATGGATGGACAGTGGTTAGGTCAGGGGTTTGGACAGTTTTAGGACTGTTTTTCTCTAACCACTGTTGGGGTTCTTGACCAATCACCTGCTGATAACCAAAAGGATGCCTGTTCACACTTGGTTTAGAGGGCCTTTTGTAGGTCTCATAAACATGTGGGATCCTTTGGTATGGTGGTTGTCCCTTGCCTCTTCTGTATTGGTTGGCAGGGGGTGCATCAGTCACTTGAACATCTCTTTGGACATATGTTTGATTCAGCTGTTTTGTAACAGCTGTTTGGACTGGCACAAATAGTGGTTGATTCTTGGTGAATTTAACAGATGATGTTGATGGACTCAAGGATGTTTTAGCAGTGTACTCATTCTTTTTTACATCAAAGTTTTTGAGATACACACATGCTTGAGTTTTGTGGTTTGTTTTACCACAGATGGTGCAGCTTTCAGCAGGTACAATGACACTTGTTTTGTTTAGATCATATGCTTTTAGATGAAAACAGTCTTTTGTTAGATGATTTCTCTTTTCACAAAAATCACAAAACAGGTTTTTGATTTTTTCTCTTTTCTTCCTTTTCTCAGACTCCTTAGCAACAGAGTTTTGAACCACTGTTGGGATATCTTTGATAGGAATGACCTTTGCTTTTGGAGCTGTGACACCATCAGTGGTTGTGAAATCCATGGGCTTGAAATTTTCAAGAATGTCACACTCATCAGACCATGTGGGTTTAAATTGGTATTTCTCAATTTCCTCAAAGGTTGAGGAGCCCACAGATCTTTCCAAAGTGATTTTGTTACCAAGTTTGTCGGTTATTTTAACCTCTTGGCCATTCTTGTTGGTTGGTTTAATTTCAGATGAACCAGCTTGTTTTGCAGCAGTGTTTACAAGTTCATCATATTTTCTATATCCTACACCAAACTTGACATTGCTTTCAAGTTGTTTCTCAAGCATAACCTCATACCCTTTACAAGATTCCACCCATCTTTCACAAGTGATCTGGGTGGACTCCAACTCCTTTTTACAAACTTGGTATTTTTCTACCATAGTTTGGAGTTGAGTCTTGGTTATGCTCTGCTCTTCTTTGAGACTGCTGATTTCTTTGTCTTTTTCAGCCAATTTGTTTCTAAGTTCTTTTAATAACTTTTCAAATTTAACTTCATCAGTTAAGACTTTATCCCTAAGGTTTTCATTTACCTCTTTAATGCTAGCAAATGCAATAATACATTTGTCTGAACACAGTTTTTCAAGAACTTGAGGTGATACCTTAGCAGCAGCCATCAAGGCACAATCACATTGATGATCTCCTTCTTCATGAGCTCTAACTTATTTCTCACCTGCTTGCTTCTATTCCTCTTCTTCTTTGTCTTCTTTGGACCATGGGCCAGACAGTGGTTCAATCAGGGTTTCTGAATTTTCTCCCAGGAGTAGTTCACCAGGAACTGCAGTAACCACTGATTCAGCCACTTCATCCACTGTTTCAGCACTTAGCTGTTCACCTTCAGTTTCTACCCCTTCTGGTATTGACTCTAATGCCATCAAACAGAATTCATCATTAAAAGTATCATTAGAAGCATAGAGTGCAAAATTTTCATCACCAAGCTCATCAGGCATGCTGCTCCAGTCAACAAAACCTTGGGTGAAAAAGCTTTGTTGATCTGGTTGTACCACTGTTGGAGCAGCTTGTTGAGGTGCAACAGGTTGCACTTGTGCCTGAGGGACAGGGGCTTGAACATACGGAATTTGTGGAACGGTGGTTTGAACATAATGCACAGGCACAGGGGTTGCATCATAGTGAGCAGTGTTAACATGGGGTGCAGGGGTATATTGGGTATAGTGCACAGTGCTTTGATGTTGTGGTCTAGGGTTTGAGCTGGGATGAGTTATTATTGGACCAGTGGTTTGACTCCTACATTCCCTAGCAAAATAACCTAGCCTATTGCACTTATAGCACTTAATTTTTGAGTAATCCAACCCCACTTTTAAGTTCCCATGTAACCCTGGGAATTTTCTCCCTGTTCTTTTGTAGAATTTGCTTTTTCTTACACTAAGCAAAGCCAGTTGATGCAAAATGTCCATCTCTTCTAACTCAGTGGGATCAAAGTGTTGTAAATCATTGAGCTCAAAACACAAGTTATCTGACATCTGGTTTTCACAATTTGCAGTGAAGGCATAATTTGCAGAGTGAGAATCAGAGTTGTTAAAATTTCCACCAGCAGTTATATCAATAAAATGATCATAACTCTGATCCTTACTACTGCTACCAGATTCTTCCTGACCAAAAAGAGCTGTGTTGCCAAATGAATAATCATCAGCAACTTTACCAGACTCTTGCAACTTCTTTTTCTGGTTTAACTCCCTTTCATAGGTCAGGAGTCTACCATGAAGTTGGGTCAGGGTCAGATCTTTGAACTCAGTAGTATTTCTAGTAACAAATGCAATGGAATCCCATTTTTCTGGTAGTGATCTAAGAAACCTGCTATTTTGTGTAGAATTTGGAAATGTAATTTTAACAAGTCTTAGCTCACTAATGAGACAACTGAATCGCTTAAACTGCCGAGTCAATGATTCACCGTTGATGTGACAGAATGTTTCATACTGCTGATTCAGAATTTCCCTATTGTTTTCAATAACTTCTTCCGTTCCCCCAAACTGTTCCTTCAGTGCATCCCATAGTTCTTTGGCACTGTTACAATGTAACAGTCTAGCATAGATCTCATTGGGTAATGCAGATGCTATGATGCTAAATGCTTTGGCATCGAGTTCAAACTTTTGGAAATCAGTTTCAGTATAGTTTTCAGGTTTTTTAGGTTCGAACTTCTTTGTATCCTCAGCACTTGGCACCATAGGAAGATGGGGCCCAAAAACAACAGATCTCCAACATCCAGTGTTCTGTTGAGCAAGGATGTGACCCATCCTTCTCTGCCAGATGTTGTATTTATTACGTTTAAGCATGGGTGGTTTGAAAAGAGAGCCAATGTTATTCTTATCATCTTGTGATTGTGATGTCATCCTGGTTGTTTTACAGGCACTGATTAATCAACTTTGATGGTGATTAAACCTTGCTATGTTTTTCAAAAAAACGAACAAACTGTTAGTATCAACGATTGTGAGCTGAACTATTTATGTCAAAATGATTGTTAAATCAAATTTGACTGTCCAAGCTCTGATACCAATTGTTAGGATCTGAGTTTGGTTTTGATTGTGTTTTACGTTTGAATTAAGATGAACAATGAATAAGTAGTGCAGCGGAAAATAATAGAAACAAACTTTTCACAATCAAACAGGAGAAATGCTTTCAACACACATTTTCAACAATGAACCGAATGATTGAATTTATTTCATTCAACGATTACAATTGCATGTATGCTTACAAACTCCCCCTCAGCCTGAGCTCACTGTGATTTGTTCGTGCAGGAAGAAGATGGTGAAGAGCTAATAGAACAGTACAGGGTACTGTTCTATTTATAGGCACGGACAAACCACTGTGGCATCTTTGCTGACGTCACCATGAAAGTGACATCTAACCTCCTAACAAACTCTAACCTCTGATCTATACAAGTACTGCTATGCTAACAACTGTTATTACAATTCATTACATAAAGACAAACTAAACTACTGCTGAATCCTTCCACTCATGTGAACCCAGCAGTGCTTGACTCAAGGCAGTAGATTGAACAGCAGGGCTTTAGTCTTCATCAGTCTTTGACTTGATCAGCGGTTGTAGGTCAGCAGTTGTACCGATCAGTAGATAGGAGGTCAGCAGATGTTGAAACCACTTTCAAGGGGAGAGACTTGTATACACAACATCTGCTTATTCTGGATCCACTGCTCTGATCCAGTTTTGGCTTTAATTATCTGTTCCTCTGATAGGGTTCAATCCCAACAACACACGGGAATACGACCCCAATACATGGCAAAAATATACAAGTATAAGATAATCCATCATTGGGAAGAAAATACTGTAGGATCGTTTTGTGACCCAAATGAGTCAATCAGAAGAGTTCTTATCAATTCAAGAGGCGGAAACAGATGAATTGACTTGGAAAACAAATTGTTTCACACTTAATTGTCTTGTTTATTGATAATAACAAGTTTTCAGATCAGTAGACACGTCGGCGGTACTTAGGTACCGGAATTACAAAAGTTCCAAATGATTTCACTTGAAGGGTATATATAGAGGAGCTGATTTCGCTTGAAAGTGGCAATTGCCATTTCAAGTGAAATTAACAATGTTGATGTCGTTTGAAAGTGCACTTGCCACTTTCAAGCGAAATTAACCCTTCAACACATGAATCCTATTTTCTCGTATAACGTGCCCTGATCTAACCATTCTAGTACAAGACTCGATACAAGACGAAGTCGACAGACGTATGCACCAACAGACTCCCCCTCGGATGTTGACGAGTCTTAAGTGTCGAGTCTTCACAATTTTCAGTCTTTATCAGTCTTTGGGCTTCTTTTCTTAGTATTTGACAGTGTATGCATCCTCAATCTCTGTCATCTTTTCATCTCCAGAATCTCAATCTGGCTTTTTCTACACTCTTATTCTCTTGATCAGATCTCTTGATTCATTAACTTCATCAGCATCAGCAGTAAGCGAACTTCAGGATTTGATACTGGCTCTAAAATCTACAGACTCCCCCTTGAATTATGCTGGGATCGTAGTCTGGCTTTCACAGGTTTCAAGATCGAGACTTGTCTCACATCCTGCTCAGGTACTAGAATCGCAACCTGGCCCTCTCATAGCCATAACCTGCACATACTCTACCTCAAAGCAAATTTCACAAATTAACAATTTGACAAATTTAAACTTTGCTAACCACTTGATAAACTCAGTTCAAAACATCAATTATTGATATAACAAATTTAATTTCTGATGACCCCATGTATGTATATCATTTTTCTAACCACACACTCCCAAACCTGTTCGTCATGTATAGCACTCGGAATTTTGAAAATCAGCTTTTCAACATCAGTTGTCTAAAATCTTTTTGAATTTTTCAAAATTTATGCTAAAACACTCCGAAAATCTTTTTGGATTTTTGATATAACAGAAATGCAGTAAAGAAATATTTACATACCAATATTTTTGTGAGTTTGTGTAAGAAGATCATATCAGCTTTTGACAAGTCACAAGTACCGTTGAGCTTAGTTACACATTAAGAATTAAACAGTTCACTTAGATTGTCGATATACTGATCCACTTAAATTCTCACACAAATTTCAACTGATTCAGGATATGAATTAGATGAATTAAGAACTTAAACTTATTCATGTGTCCCACCTATTGAATATACTCCCGTATCCAGATCCCAATATTCAGTCTTACAGGTGAGTATACCACAAATGATATCTGTAAGGGGTTTAAATGCGAGGGCCGTGAGAGCTCAGGCTATTGCTTTCACAAAATCAGAGAGATGACGGCTTCGACTTTTAGTGGGTCCTCTTTAGAGGATCTTTTTTACAACAGCACATGATTAGCATTTTTCAATGTTTCATCATTTTTTATGCTGAGGGCAGGCTATTATTTCAAGCAAGCATAAAGTATTCTCCGGGGACTAGGCCATTGCTTCCGCAAAATCAGAAGTCCCAGGATAATACCCCAGATATCACTGAGCATAAAGACCTAGTATCTCAGAAAGAGGGATCTTTCAAACAAGATTTCAGGGGTTACCTATATATCCAAGTGGTGTTCCCCACAAAACAAGCAAGTTTGAATTTAAGTTTATATCCCGAAAAAGTTTACTAAATGTGTAAAAACCTATCGGCATATCATCAGTGAGACCGTTTAACGCTATCTAAACATTACATTTCTTTAGCATACTGTAACTGTCTACTGATGTACTATCATTTCCTCTTTTTCACAACAAAACTCATTTTTGATTTTATCATGTTTTTAACATTTTCAACTTTTCTAATGTTTATGGATTTTCTGAAAAATTTCTTAGTCCCCCTAAAATTCAAAATCATTTAAAGGAAATTTGAAAACAAACTGTACAAAGTAAATGACAACTGATATCAAATCACTTCAAATCGCCATCCACTTGGCATAAACAATCAGAACTCCCCCTGACAACAAACTATTTTCCCATAGTGATTTCAAAACACTTAAGTTTGTTTTAATCAAAATGGTTTTTCCGGAAAATTAGATTTGTTGATTTTATAAAACCATTTGTAGGTTAGGGGATCTCATCACCTTGTTCTTCTTTAACCACTTGAAATATATAACAATTTTAAGTTCAATCAACAAACACCACTTGAAGAAAATCAAGTACAATTTAATGTCCCTGATTTACCACTTGTAAATTGAAATATTGATGGAGTGTGTGAAAACCGGGTGCTAAAATGTATTATAACAAGTGTTTTAGTGTCGTGAACTTGATTATATGTGTCGAATGTGATCTCTACGAGCGTTTGTGGTGTTACAGGTTAATCGGGTTAAATAAGCAAAGTTAGAGTGTTGGTGATGAAGCGGGACTACTAAAGATAATAGTCGAGACACGCTATATTATTCGGGAGCCGTTACGAGTCAAGACATGGCTTGAATGTGCGAAAAACGTGAAAGTATAAAGTCTGGGGGTCAAACGGTCATTTTGTGAGAGTTGAAATGCATGTAAAACATGGGGACAAGACATGGGCGTAGCCTACGGAATCACAAGCATAGCCTACGGTTTATGTGAGAACAAGAAACAGAAGTTACGAACCGTAGCTTACGATTTGTTTCGTAGGCTACGGTTGCTTACAAAAGGCAGCCGTATTTGATAGTGGGCCATCATCAAGGCACACGAAGTCAACATAAGATATCATCTTTGATAGTGGGCCAATCATTGGGCTGGACATCTTGGACTTTTGTTGAGAGGACATAGGGCAGCCGACATATACAAGGGTGGGCTTTCAATTCACAACATAATTATCATCACAACCTCATCAGAAGTCACGTGGACTTAAGGTTTGATGACATCATCCATCATCATCTAACATCACAAAAACAAAGAGAATTAACGTGGCTTTGGAAGGGTTTCTTTTTGGCAGCTATAATTAATTGAAAGGATTGTTTTTATTGGACCAATATATAAAATCCATCTTCATTAATTGGGCCGAATAGAAGAGTGGACTTGTGGAGACATAGTGGGCCAACATATTGGAGGGGAGTTGGGCCATATGCACGCATATGGAAGCAGCCGTATAACATCTTTTGGGGGGAATCAAAATCATAATTAATCATCATCGTTCCAATTTCACTTACGGAATCAATCATTTTTTATCATTCTTTCAAGCCATTGAGGATTGTTCGAGTATCATGAGCGGCTAAATCTCTTGTGGACACTTCGGGTGAATGATTCTTGTGAGACACTTTTAATTCTAGTTTCTGTTTGTATTGAGATTTGGATTTGTAGTCGGGTGACAGCCGACTATTTACATGATTCTATTATTTGTGTGACAGGCAAATCCCGAGTGACAGTCAGAGTTATAATTATGTTTTGAATCCAACTATGCTTTTGTTGATTGAATGATTTCTATGTATGTTTGTTTAATATTTATCTGATCAATTAATATTAAGATTTTGAACTGCATAGGTAATTGGTAGATGTGACAGATTTACTATTTAATCAACAGCATCCAATAAAATCAGAACTAGGTTATTAGTAATTACAGAATCTGAATCCCGGAGTGACCACGTTTTTTCTATCATTGTTTTTACAATCTCAAAGTTATTGTTTATAGTTTTCTAGCAAGTTTTCAAAGTAATTCAAATATTTACAAACAAATAATAATTAGCAGTAACCACAGACTCCTTTGGATTCGATACCCTGCTTACCCTAGCTACCTAGGTTAATTAGGTTTTTGCATGTCACTAACGACAGACATCAAAATGGGGCCGTTGCCGGGGAGTCGTGCGCTTAGTGCTAGTTTAGTTTAGTTTTGTTTGTTTGCTTTCGTTTTACATAAAAACTAAAAAATCTAAAAAGTATTTGCCTTTTCTAGTTAGTTTTTTTTTTCTTTCACTTTTGTCTTTGTTTTCTTTTTGTTCGGCACTGCTTTTCGTTTGCTACTTGTGCAGGAAATATGAGCTAGGAATATAAAGAATATGTTTCATGTACAAGGTGTGGGTGCCAAGGACATTGGGCATTCATATGCCCAATGTTCAAGAGTAAGGCTGAATTTGATGAGTGGGTATGGTCCCAACGCATGCAAAGACAAGAAAATGCGGGTTACCAGGGTTATTCTTATCAAGATAGATATCAAGAAGATATCGATGATATGGACTACCATCATGACCCAAATTGGGAGTACAATGGTTATGAGATGGATGATGGTCACCGGTACAAGCCAGATTGGGGTTGTAATGGAAAATCAGAATATTTTGAGGACTATGGTTATGGAGGCAATGGTCATTTTAATGAATATGACTCATCAAGTTACGCCCAAGACATCCCTGATATATATCAGATTTATGAAGATGTAGTCAAGCTAGGTGAATTCATAAATGCACTATGCAATGAGCGGGTTAAAAGAGAGTCCGAGAGGATAGGAAGCAACAATCAAGTGGACTCACAATCTCAAATATCTGAGTCAATCACGGATTCCCAAGATGAGGTTTGTATTGAAGAACCAGATGTAGAGGCAGTAACTCCTGCACGGGTAATAGTTAATGATAATGATTCACCTGTCCGTTTAAATATGACCAGTGGTGCAATCCGTTTGGTTGCAAGTGTTGAAGATGAAGAGGAGAATGGGCCTATGATCCCAATCCAGTTGGGTGAGTTCAAGACTGATAGGGCATTGATGGATCATGGGGCAAGTATAAGCATATTGGCGGGTCGAGTGTTTGATGAATACGATTTTGGTGAGCTTGAAGAGGTGAGACGGGTCGAGGAAACGATCTAGGGGGATGTTGAGAGGAATTGCTGTAAGGGTAGGCGATTGTTATTACCCCGAAGATTTCCTAGTTGTGGACCACACGCCATCCAATGTTGAAGGACAACCGCCAGTTATCTTAGGTCGACCATTCTTGAAAACCGCGAAGGCTATCATTGATTGCAATGCTAATATGGTAAATATCGTCTCAGGGTCACGTAAGTTTTCCTTAAACTTTATGTCTCACACTTATGCTTATTCTAATATTGCTAATAAGTGTCATCCTCCAATTAATGAGGATGGCCCAAAAGAGAGTGTTGCTATGATTGACAGGTCTAAAGATGAAAAGGTCGTGAAGGATAAAGTGGTCAAATCACCGTGGTGGCTCAAGATGAGAAACAAAAAGCGTTCAGTCAAGTTAGAAAAGGAGTCACCAAAGGATGCAACCAAATCCAAGAAGAGACCACTTGAGGTGAATATGGGTGAGTTCTCACAGTTGAAGGAAAAGAAGAAGCCCACTGTTAGGAAACTTTATTTGTAAGTATTGAAGAAAATCACAATCAACTTGATCTATGAAGAGATCACAGTCCTGAAGATCACGAACTAGAAAAAGAAGATCAGATGGGACAACTGGAATGCACATCATCTACTTCAAAGAATCACAAGTTGATCAAGAGCATAATTGGATTATCAGAAAAGGTCACTTCTGATGGATCTGATGATATTTCTGATGAAATATCATCAGTTTCTGACGATTTTGATCATCGGATTTTTCTGATGATTTGTTCATCAGAATTTCTGATGAAGTGGTTTATCAGAATCCTGATGAAATACCCCACTTGTCTGAAATTGGCTCTGTCCTGCCACACTTACCGAAGCAAGTTGACATTAATTGATATCATGATGAAAAAGGCAACTTGAACATTGGAATCAATGAATATGTCAATTGGGCACTTTTTGCAGGACTTATTGCATGAATAAACTATTGTTTATTCATGCACCCAGCCTTCTATAAATAGAAGGCTCAACCAGGAGAAGCAAAGTGAGTTTGAAGCTTATCATTCATACATACATCAAAACTCCATTGCCCTCTCACCCACATAATTCAAGATTCATTTGTACTAGATAATAATCTTACAATCACCTTGTAAACCATTTTGTTTCAAAGTGATATAAACTTGATAATTCTGTAGGTCTTGTTTCTTGAAAGTCTGATTTCCATTTCCGCACATCTTTTTCACATCTACTGAAATCACTTGCCATATTACGTGAAAAGAAGTTGTTTTAAGGCCACACTGGGTCCAACAATTGGTATCAGAGCAGATTGAATAAACTATTTTCAAACGATCAATCGCTCATCTTCTTTTCTCTAAATATGGCCAGCTTTCAATCCTGGAATAATGCTTTTAACATTGGTTCTATGTCCAAACCCCCGACTCTGGTCAGAGAGGAATACCCCCAATGGAAAATCAGGATGGTCAATTTCCTTAATGGTCATGACCGAGCTCTGTTTCAATCCATTGAAAGGGGTCCACATATACCAATGACAGACATACCTGCTATTCCAGCAACTGACCAATCACCTGCTATCCCTACCTCCCGCGCTCCCAAAAGTGAAATAAACTGGAGCACGGAAGACAAGGAACGGGTGGCTGGGGATGAAAGGGAAAAGTCACTTTTAATTATGGCCATCCCCAATGACATATTTTCACAACTTGATGCATGTGCATCAGCTAAGGAAATATGGGATCAGTTGGAAAATCTTTGTGAAGGAGGAGAAAGGATGAGAAGAAACAGGAGAACAAACAATGTCTCATCTTATGAAAGGTTTAAAAGTTTGCCAAATGAAAGGTTAAATGATACTTATCAAAGATTTACAAAATTTTAAACGAGCTAAAGAAATTTGGTATAACAAAGTCAAATGATGAAAGAAACATAAAATTTCTTGATGCCCTTCCTAGAGAATGGAGAAGTCTAACCATGACTTTATCATCAACCTTAGAACTAGGAAACATGAGTCTTCATGACTTATACAGCATTTTGTGTAACACCTGTGCCTCCACGGCCATCAAACAAATACCAAACCAATGAAATATTGTATTTCATAATTGGGATTTGTAAAAATATGTGTATCATTTGCACATATCAATTTTTGTTCAAATTCAAACTCTAAATCACTTTCTGGAAGGTTAGACGCGCACCAATGCGTAGATATAACCAGTTTAATGCCACAAACACTCCGGAATAGTGACACTGGCTTAACATACCTTAAATAACCCTTACATAACTTAGAAATAAGTTTTGAAGGCTTTGGTATGGCAAAAACAAGTTAATTCGTCTACAGGGACTAAATTTGACAAACTGCGAAAGTATGCCAATCTGAACTGTAACAGACATTCCGGAACATGACCATAAGTTAAACACACCATAAATATCCTTTACATAGCTTAGAAATAGGCTTTGAGGGGTTCGGTGTGCTAAAATAAACTTTTGGGTCATTCAGGGACTAAAAGTGTCAAAAAGTGCACAAGTTTGCACTTTCGCGCATAACTCACGTTCTGAATACATCCGGACATCCAAAAATTTATGTAAGCATGAATATATTATGTTTTAGTGTTTGGCATAAGAAAAATCCATTCGTCACGCATTTTGGATCGTTTTTCGCGCTTATGCGCATTCCGTCGTAATTAAGCGAACATCGCGTTCGTACGACCAAACGAACCAACATCCGATATATTTTTGAGCATGTTTCATGTCCACAATGTTTAGGCATCATTTTAGGGCCTTAAATTTGGCTTTACGGGCCTTAGAAGTGCCGGAAATGGGGGTAAAACACAACAGGGACCAAAACTGTCACTTTTGAAACTTATTTTCGGATCAGAAGCCCCAGGCGGCCCGCATTATACTTGTCTGATCCTGAAGCGGGCCGCGTCCGACTATCAGACCAGATTAAGTGTTTCTAACAGCAGATCCAGATGTTTAATCCACAACCACACACTCACACATGCTTAGTCAGCTGATAAGAACCATTTTTAGCTACCATAAGGTTTCGACACATGTACGGATGCGATTAAGGCACGATATTCAACAAACGATCCTAACGGTTACCCAAAAACTATATATACCCATCCAACCCCATTGCAAAACCACTAGAATTTTGATCTTAGAAACTCTAAGTTGAAACCATTGTTTCATACCTGAGATTCTCGGATCGAAATTAGCATTCGGGGACCCTTCGTAAGTATTCTTTCGTTCTTTTATTGCTTTTCGAGTCTTTCGAGTCTGAAAGTCAAACTTTGTTTGACTTTCTGCGTTGACCAGTTATGGTCAATGCGAAGTTCGTCTGAACTTCGCAACGTGAGTGTAATCACGTTGGTTATAGTCCCTTGGGACTATGCCTACTGATTACCACGTTGTCTAGGGTCGTAGGGTAAGCGATCTGATAAATCGCTTATACCTCGAACCCGACCCAGTTTGGTCGATCATTAGGATCCGACCAAACACATTAGGTGACCATAGTAGGTAGGGAATAACCTTCCGAGGTTATACCCTATGGTCACATCGTTTGAGTAGTTGTATGATAGGTAGTTTATATCATCATCATCATCATCATCATACTCAGTATATCCCACCAATAGCAAAAGCTAAGGTAGGGTCTGAGGAGGGTGAGATGTAGACAGCCTTACCTCTACCCCGTAGGAATAGAGAGGCTGCTTCCAATGAGACCCCCGGCTCGATTGTGGTTTTGCATCAAGCCTTGGACATAAGGCACATAACACTCAGCAATTGAGACAAACGCCAATTGGTGCATGTACCCCCTTGTCTTTCGGCTATCAACGCCACCACATGATGCATGATTAACCATCCCCTCTTTTAACGTTATTTTCACGAAATTAGTAAAATAACGTTAAAATTAGTGCACTTTTGCTTTTGCCCCCCGAGCGCCCACACATATATACATTATATGTGCATACCGCAAGCAGGCGTTAGGTAGTTTATATGCCTTAGGTAAATTACCAGAATACCCGTTTCATGTATAATTGGTAATTAAGCATATGTAACCTAAACTTTTGTCACATAACTGATTATGTAACATGTTTAGGCATATAACACTTGTCATAGGACTAGTTAGACGGTCCGAACGCGTTTCACGCGCATGACGCGTTAAAGTAGCGTAAGCTACCTTAATGGGTCGCGATGGGTCGAAAGCACTTAGGTTAGGTTTCATGTAGTATCTAGGCCTTGTTAAACCATATCATATGAGTTCCAATACTCATTTGGTTTACCAAGCCTCATCCTATCCGATCTTCCGATTTAAGTCCGGGTTATTTATATAATTTTAGATTGTCGACTGATTTCCGTGCTCCCTCTAGCTTGGCTTGGTTGTTGTTCAAGACCTCTAAGCAATCTTAGGCGAGTACATTATTCCCCTCTTTTACTGTTTTCAACTGTTTTGGGGTGACTCATATGTGCTAAATGTTTTATCAAATGGTTTCAAGAACGATTACAATGATTTCAATAACAATGTGGTTTCAAGAACGATAACAATGGTTTCAAGAACGATTTCAATAAAGTGAACGAACTTGTTGGTTGTAGTTACATAACCAATGACATTCATTAGCAATGATCAAGCCGACCAGTATTAGGTTATGGTACCATAGGATCTGACAAATCCCGTTATTCTCTATACCCATGGTTATGTGTGGATATTTTGGGTAATGACTGAATCTGTAATTATTAACTTACTCTTTGGTAAGGGTTTGTTAAGAACGAGAGCGAGAGCGAGTTGGAACGATGAACGCGTCAAGAAGGTTTGAATGTTATTAGAAAATCGACCATAAAGTAGTTTCACAATTAAAACAAGAACAATTTGAACGATTAAAACAAGAACAATTTGAACGATTAAAACAAGATGTTTTTGGACATGATTTACATTTGATCATGCATTTCCACAAA
Organism: Helianthus tuberosus; assembly: GCA_030545235.1. Classification (NCBI taxonomy): domain Eukaryota; kingdom Viridiplantae; phylum Streptophyta; class Magnoliopsida; order Asterales; family Asteraceae; genus Helianthus; species Helianthus tuberosus. The sequence continues at coordinate 113,192,517 of CM060373.1, forward strand.
ACATAATATTGATTTAAACCAAGTTTTACTTCAATACTTTGTTTTGTGCGTTTCACATATGGTTTAGTTGATTCATTTCACTAGCCATACATATCATTTTGGTTTCACATTACATGATTTACATCTTGACATGAACATTTTGACATATTATTTCAATACATTTGGCAGTTGGTTTAAACATAGACATCTTACATTATTGGTTTGGTTTGAGTAAGTGATTAAGTAACGAAGCGTGTGTAATATGATACAAGCATGGTGGATACGCCGCTGGTACTTCCTATATATAAGTGTTTGTATGGTATTACATATCGTAGCGTTATTTGAATCATTTCAGTTTGAGACATAGAACATTTTATACAAATAACATACTTTTCACAAGAGATTGAATTACAAACAACTTATCTTATACAAACTCATTTTTACATGGTTATTCATTTAATCATGCATTATTCTCTTATTTTTACATATCATCTGAACTCATTATTTTTCAAATGATTTACAAAGACAAAGCAAACTACAAGGTTCATGACTAAACATTTTCTTAAACAGAAGTCATGAATCTTATTTTCACAAAACCTATGTACTCGCCAGCATTTCTTTGCTGACCTCGTTTTCACATATGTTTCAGATATTGTTGAAAGATATCGATTGACAGGATGCATGCTCACATAGGACTGGACAAGGCCTTAGTGACTCAATAACAATGATAGACTATGTTTAAATTGTGTATTTAAATGTTCAGACGATGTAATTATTCAATGTTTAATAAAACGAAACACTTTTTGGTATCCATGGTTATGAAACATTAATTCTGTTACAACACTCCCCGACGTTTCCGCCACGTTTTGTATGTTCCACGTGGTCGGGGTGTGACAGAAAAGATGGTATCAGAGCCAATGGTTATAGGGAATTAGGTTATTAGTAATGCTTTGACCTAGTCTATAACCTTCTTAGGACCCTAACGCGAGTTTACTTGCGTTTAGTCATAAAACAATACCGTCACCTATCCTTAGGCGACGACCACAACAAGAACACAATTTTCGAATCCACTTTGAAAAACTAATCATCTGTTCTAGGATGATTTATTACTAGGTTTTGAACCCTCTGTTGTAAGGTTTTGAACCCTTTGAGTTTTCAAACTCTCGTCAAGGTTTTAGGTCTTAAATAATGTGAACACGTGCAAACTGGAAGGGTGAATGCCTGTATTCTGGGTTTTCTGTCTAGGCAAGCACTTCGTATACATCTCATCAGACGCGAGACCAGTTGTGCTTACCTGGGAATTCTTGGGATGAGTGTTCACTTATAGGCGAGCATGTCTTCGCGATACATTATTTTTGACCCATTTACTTTGATTAGTCACTGTGTGTCGATTGTTGCTTTGTAGTAACAAACAAATGACCACTATCCTTGCTTTCATCGGATTTGTTTCATCTCATTCTTTTCGTCTAATTCTCTCACTCGTTTCCTTTCATGTTTCCTCTTTTAGAATGCCTCCTCGACGCGAACACCAGATAGCGACTGCCGGACTGGCAGAAATCATTGCACAGCAGATGGCTGCTCAATTCCCAGTTTTCATTGCCCAAATGAACCAAGCCAACAATAACAATCATGTTTCATGCAAATACAAGGATTTTAATCAGGCTAAACCACTCAAGTTTAGTGGTTCTGAAGGAGCTACTGGGCTTCTTCAATGGTTCGAGAGCATTGAGAATAATTTTCGCCACGTGCAGTGTCCTGACAATCGAAAGGTCGAGTTTTCTTCAAGTGTGTTTCAGAAGAGGGCTCTCACATGGTGGAACGGGGTTATGAGGGATCGTGGTGCAGAAGTTGCTCTAGCACAGACATGGGCTGAACTTAGGGCTCTTATGATGAGGGAATTCTGTCCTCGTCATGAGCAGCGAGCTTTGGAGAAGGAATTTGATGAGTTGAAGCAAGATAGTGGTGAGCACAGGGCGTATACTGATAGGTTTGAGGAGTTGAGTCTGCTTTGCCCGACAATGGTTACTCCACTCGACAAGGCTATCGAAAGGTACATCGACGGCCTACCTGACTCGGTACAAGACATCCTTACTGGTAGTAGCCCTACCACACTCCGTCAGGCGATCGAGTTAGCTGCGACATTAACTGAGTCGCAGATTCGGAAGAATAAGTTACACAGAAAGGGTGACAAGGGTAAGAAGCAGGGGTCTGACAAGGAGGATAGCAAGAAAGGTCAAAACAAGAAGGGTAAGGAAGGTGAGACGTCAAAGAAATCAAGAAAACGAAAGGGTGTTCAGAACTTTGCTGTTACAGCACAGACTGCTCAGAACCCGCGGAACCCACCAGCTCAGCCACCTGCAAAGAAAGCATATGCCGGTACCGCACCTCATTGTGCACGCTGCAACGGTCATCACGCGGTACAACAAGTTTGCTGGCAATGCACGACGTGTGGTAAGCTTGGGCTTTTGGCCAATGTTTGTCGTTTGGGACAAAATCAGGCTGCTCAGGTTCAAGCTCCGGTTCAAGGGAATGCTGCGAGATTCCCACTGGGTTCATGTTTCAACTGCGGAGAGATTGGTCACTTCCGCCACAACTGCCCAAGACTGGTAAATGCAAATGCTAACGCAAACCCGAATGCGAATGTCAATGTGAATCCAGCACGTGGTCGAGTGTTTAACATCAATGAGGCACTCAATGATGAAGGAGTGAACAATTAGCATTTTGTATTTTCCTCTGGTTGTTATCTTGTAACATTTAAAGACAATGCGGTTGTTATATAAATAAAAAATTTGTGGTTTTTATTTTTAACTAATGCAATTGTATGAATGTTTGATCCAACCTTATGATGTCAACACAAAGACAAAACTACTCGTGTGGTTCTGTCATTTTTTTTATGATCACTTGTGATCTCCCTAAGAACCTCAAACACTTGTTTCTTTTAAATCTAAAGTATCTTATCGTCTTGCACCGTTCGAGATGCAAGAATTATCAAAACAACTTCAAGAGTTGTCTGATGAAGGATTCATCCGTCCGAACTTTTCACCTTGGAGAAACTCCTGTCCTCTTTGTGAAAAGAAAAATGGATCTTTTCAAATGTATATCGATTAACGTAAGCCTGGTAAGCTTACCATCAAGAATCGATATCCCCTACCTTAAATCAACGATTTCTCCGATCAACTGCATAGCGTTTCATGCTTTTCCAAGATCGATTTGCGTTTTGGGTATCATCAACTTTGTATTCTCGAAGAAGATATTCCCAAAACAGCTTTCTGCACGAAGTATGGCCATTACGAGTTTACAGTCATGCCTTTTGGATTGACAAATGCTCCAGCCATCTACATGGACTTAATAAATAGAGTCTGCAAGTCTTATTTGGATCAGTTCGTCATTGTTTGTAATGATGACATCTTGAACTATTCAAAGTCCCGAGCCGATAACGATCAACACCTTCATTGACACTGGAACCCTTAAAGAAGGAACAAACTTTTCGCTAAATCCTCCAAGAGGAAATTTTGGCTTAAAGAAGTTCAGTTTTTGGGTCATGTAGTCAACAAGCAGGGTATTCATGTGGATCCATCCAAATTGCTGCAATTAAGGATATGATTCCTTGTATGCTTTAAATACTCGTGTCCAAAGATAACAAATTTAAAGGTCAATTTAAACAATAATACGAGTGTGCGATTATGCGATTATGTGATATGTGTTTATGTGTTCTCCTCTATGTTTTTGTGTGATCCGATTTTCAAATCCTCAAAGAAATTTTCATATCTATATATGAAGGATTCATAGTAGGATATTCAAAAAGGTACTACCTTAAATCCTTAATGGGGTTCTATGTAATAGTTAAGACCCTTGGATTATATAGTACTACTCCATGATCCATAAGAGACCCTTTTAGTGGTCTAGTCAAAAGATTTATTCACAATCTGGTTAAAGAATGACATCTAGTGATGTAGTTGGACAGACTCCTTGATAGTCTATTTAGATCATTTATTGATTTAATTAAAAGGACTCTACGGAGGTCTAGTCATACTCATCACAGGATTGTTCATTTGGTTTTACCCTACGCATTATAAAATAGACTGTGTGAACTGTGCAAGGAATTGTCTAATTATGGACGCGTACATAATTATGAAATTTAGTGCACAGAAACCCAGTAAGGTTTATTATGTGTAAGAACCGATAGTGACAACAATAACAAAATAAGAACGATGTAATGGAGGTACGGTGGACGCACCAATGACGCTTCATATACTTGTATATAAGTATCCCTCTTACATTGCAAGCATGATGTTATTAAAGTTACTAGAAGTTCAAGAACTCTAACCAATGTTGTTCGATCTTTTCAACTTTATGTTTTCAAGCTCTCAAAAGTTTCCTCTAAATAAATTTCGGGACGAAATTTCCTAAAGTAGGGGAGAATGTAACACCTGTGCCTCCATGGCCATCAAACAAATAGCAAACCAATGAAATATTTTATTTCATAATTGTGATTTGTAAAAATATGTGTATCATTTGCACATATCAATTTTTGTTCAAATTCAAACTCTAAATCACTTTCTGGAAGGTTATACGCGCACCAATGCGTAAATATAACCAGTTTAATGCAACAAATACTCCGGAATAGTGACATTGGCTTAACATACCTTAAATAACCCTTACATAACTTAGAAATAAGTTTTGAAGGCTTTGGTATGGCAAAAACAAGTTAATTCGTCTACAGGGACTAAATTTGACAAACTACGAAAGTATGCCAATCTGAACTGTAACAGATATTCCGGAACATGACCATAAGTTAAACACACCATAAATATCCTTTACATAGCTTAGAAATAGGCTTTGAGGGGTTCGGTGTGCTAAAATAAACTTTTGGGTCATTCAGGGACTAAAAGTGTCAAAAAGTGCACAAGTTTGCACTTTCGCGCATAACTCACGTTCTGAATACATCCGGACATCCAAAAATTTATGTAAGCATGAATATATTATGTTTTAGTGTTTGGCATAAGAAAAATCCATTCGTCACGCATTTTGGATCGTTTTTCGCGCTTATGAGCATTCCGTCGTAATTAAGCGAACATCGCGTTCGTACGACCAAACGAACCAACATCCGATATATTTTTGAGCATGTTTCATGTCCACAATGTTTAGGCATCATTTTAGGGCCTTAAAGTTGGCTTTACGGGCCTTATAAGTGCCGGAAATGGGGGTAAAACACAACAGGGACCAAAACTGTCACTTTTGAAACTTATTTTCGGATCAGAAGCCCCAGGCGGCCCGCATTATACTTGTCTGATCCTGAAGCGGGCCGTGTCCGACTATCAGACTAGATTAAGTGTTTCTAACAGCAGATCCAGCTGTTTAATCCACAACCACACACTCACACATGCTTAGTCAGCTGATAAGAACCATTTTTAGCTACCATAAGGTTTCGACACATGTACGGATGCGATTAAGGCACGATATTCAACAAAAAATCCTAACGGTTACCCGAAAACTATATATACCCATCCAACCCCATTGCAAAACCACTAGAATTTTGATCTTAGAAACTCTAAGTTGAAACCATTGTTTCATACCTGAGATTCTCGGATCGAAATTAGCATTCGGGGACCCTTCGTAAGTATTCTTTCGTTCTTTTATTGCTTTTCGAGTCTTTCGAGTCTGAAAGTCAAACTTTGTTTGACTTTCTGCGTTGACCAGTTATGGTCAATGCGAAGTTCGTCTGAACTTCGCAACGTGAGTGTAATCACGTTGGTTATAGTCCCTTGGGACTATGCCTACTGATTACCACGTTGTCTAGGGTCGTAGGGTAAGCGATCTGATAAATCGCTTATACCTCGAACCCGACCCAGTTTGGTCGATCATTAGGATCCGACCAAACACATTAGGTGACCATAGTAGGTAGGGAATAACCTTCCGAGGTTATACCCTATGGTCACATCGTTTGAGTAGTTGTATGATAGGTAGTTTATATGCCTTAGGTAAATTACCAGAATACCCTTTTCATGTATAATTGGTAATTAAGCATATGTAACCTAAACTTTTGTCACATAACTGATTATGTAACATGTTTAGGCATATAACACTTGTCATAGGACTAGTTAGACTGTCCGAACGCGTTTCACACGCACGACGCGTTAAAGTAGCGTAAGCTACCTTAATGGGTCGCGATGGGTCGAAAGCACTTAGGTTAGGTTTCATGTAGTATGTAGGCCTTGTTAAACCATATCATATGAGTTCCAATACTCATTTGGTTTACCAAGCCTCATCCTATCCGATCTTCCGATTTAAGTCCGGGTTATTTATATAATTTTAGATTGTCGACTGATTTCCGTGCTCCCTCTAGCTTGGCTTGGTTGTTGTTCAAGACCTCTAAGCAATCTCAGGCGAGTACATTATTCCCCTCTTTTACTGTTTTCAACTGTTTTGGGGTGACTCATATGTGCTAAATGTTTTATCAAATGGTTTCAAGAACGATTACAATGATTTCAATAACAATGTGGTTTCAAGAACGATAACAATGGTTTCAAGAACGATTTCAATAAAGTGAACGAACTTGCTGGTTGTAGTTACATAACCAATGACATTCATTAGCAATGATCAAGCCGACCAGTATTAGGTTATGGTACCATAGGATCTGACAAATCCCGTTATTCTCTATACCCATGGTTATGTGTGGATATTTTGGGTAATGACTGAATCTGTAATTATTAACTTACTCTTTGGTAAGGGTTTGTTAAGAACGAGAGCGAGAGCGAGTTGGAACGATGAACGCGTCAAGAAGGTTTGAATGTTATTAGAAAATCGACCATAAAGTAGTTTCACAATTAAAACAAGAACAATTTGAACGATTAAAACAAGAACAATTTGAACGATTAAAACAAGATGTTTTTGGACATGATTTACATTTGATCATGCATTTCCACAAAACATAATATTGATTTAAACCAAGTTTTACTTCAATACTTTGTTTTGTGCGTTTCACATATGGTTTAGTTGATGCATTTCACTAGCTATACATATCATTTTGGTTTCACATTACATGATTTACATCTTGACATGAACATTTTGACATATTATTTCAATACATTTGGCAGTTGGTTTAAACATAGACATCTTACATTATTGGTTTGGTTTGAGTAAGTGATTAAGTAACGAAGCGTGTGTAATATGATACAAGCATGGTGGATACGCCGCTGGTACTTCCTATATATAAGTGTTTGTATGGTATTACATATCGTAGCGTTATTTGAATCATTTCAGTTTGAGACATAGAACATTTTATACAAATAACATACTTTTCACAAGACATTGAATTACAAACAACTTATCTTATACAAACTCATTTTTACATGGTTATTCATTTAATCATGCATTATTCTCTTATTTTTACATATCATCTGAACTCATTATTTTTCAAATGATTTACAAAGACAAAGCAAACTACAAGGTTCATGACTAAACATTTTCTTAAACAGAAGTCATGAATCTTATTTTCACAAAACCTATGTACTCGCCAGCATTTCTTTGCTGACCTCGTTTTCACATATGTTTCAGATATTGTTGAAAGATATCGATTGACAGGATGCATGCTCACATAGGACTGGACAAGGCCTTAGTGACTCAATAACAATGATAGACTATGTTTAAATTGTGTATTTAAATGTTCAGACGATGTAATTATTCAATGTTTAATAAAACGAAACACTTTTTGGTATCCATGGTTATGAAACGTTAATTCTGTTACAACACTCCCCGACGTTTCCGCCACGTTTTGTATGTTCCACGTGGTCGGGGTGTGACATTTTAATCCCCAGAGAGGAAGAAATATTTGAAGAAACCATTCAAAGAGGAGGATCTTTAGCTCTTATCTCAAACTCACAAAGATCAACAACAACCAATGATCCACAATCATCAAACAGCCAAAATCTTGAAACTTCTGATGCATCATCAGACTTTTCAGCTTTTGCTGAAGCAATAGCACTGCTCACCAAAACATTTGAGCAGAGGTTGAGGGGAGGTAGCCAGAGATACCAGAGGAGTGACAGAGGAAGGATGGATGGAAGATCTAAAGAAGAGGTTAGATCTAAGGATAAAGGGAAGGCTGAAGTTGTGTGTTACAAGTGCAAGTAGAGAGGTCATTATGCATCAGAATGCAAGACCAAAAAGCTGAAGGATGTTGCATATTATGAGAAAAAGCTTGAAGAAGCAAAGAAACAACAACAAGTAAGCTTAATTGCTGGAACAGATACATGGTTATCTGATGATTCTTCTGATGATGAAGAAGAAGAATTGGCAAATTTCTGCCTCATGGCACTCTCTGAAGGACTACCAGAAACTTCAGAACAAAAGGTAAATTTAGATAATCTTGATCTTGAACACAAGTTAAACAAGCTCATGTCAGATTTTCTAAATCTGCAAGAAAAACATCAATCAGATATTAGAAAATCTGATGAGTTGCAAGGGACTTTGAATAAAATCATTCTTGAAAACCAACTTCTTATAGAGGATAGTTTAGATCAAAGAGCTAAAATTGAGTTATATGAAAATGAAAGAAAATATCTTTACAAGAAAATCAATGATAAAGAAATCAATGTAAGAGGTTTTCAACAGGCCAAAGAGTTCATAAATTTTATTGAGTCCACACCAAAGAACAAAGGAGAGGGTTTAGGTTATACAAGTTCTACAAGATCAAATAGAAATAAACCTACTATCTTTGTAAAAGCAACTCATCAGAATACTGATAAATTTACATCAGAATCTGAATCTGAATCTGATACTTGCAAAACAACCTGTTCTGAATATTCTTTTGAAAAACCAAACTTCAAAACAAACAATAGTGAATGCAGTCAAGAATCTGTAAAGACTCCAGAAGCAGTTCACTCATCTTTTCAAAATTATCCACTCATTTCATCACAAGAATACATATCAGAAAATTCTGATAACTCTTGTATGTGTGTTGACATACTGAAGCTTGTTCAACACCATCTTCAAAAGAAAACTGTAAAATCTGTTAATGGCTTAGCATATAACAGAGTTTCTGATGCAATATCAAGAAGAAAGAAAGTGATTAATATTCCATCATAAATAGTACCCAAGCATGCCTGGGTACCAAAAACCCTCTAATCATTTCATTTCAGGACCATCATGTGCAGCAGATCTGGTACTGCGACTCAGGAAGCTCCAAGCACATGACTGGGGACAGGAGCTTACTCAGCAACTTTGTTTCAAGGCTGGGTAGATTGGTAAACTTTGGAAATGGAGTGAAAGGAAGGATCATGGGATATGGATGCATAAAGTATGGATGTCTGACCATAGAGAAAGTAGCCTATGTTGAAGGCTTAAAGTATAACTTGCTGAGCTGTGGTCAATTCTGTGACAAAGGTTTTCAGGTAACTTTTTTACCAGAAAAATGCTTGCTAATAGGTATAGATGATAATAAAATCTATTTAAGTGGGAAAAGAATAAGAAAATCAATTTACTATTTTGATTTCAAAGAAGAAAGTGAACATCCAAAACTATGTTTATTTTCAAAAATCAACAAAGGTAGTAGTTGGTTATGGCACAAAAGGCTTGCCCACTTAAATTTCAAAAACCTAAGCAAACTAGCAAGCAAAGGTCTGGTAAAAGGATTACCTTTGATATCCTCAAAGAAGGATAAAATTTGTGAAGCATGTGAGATGGGTCAATCCAAGAGAAGCTCACATAAATCAATTTCTGAGTCTTCTATTTCACAAAATTTGGAACTTTTACACATGGATTTATGTGGACCCATAAGTACAGAAAGTTTTTCAGGAAAGAAATACATACTGGTAATAGTAGATGACTTTTCCAAGTACACACGGGTAGAATTTTTGAGAAAGAAAAGTGAAACTCCTGATCTGATCATTAATTTTATCAAGAAAATTGAAAATATGTTAAAACTAGCAGTCAGAAGGATCAGATCAGACAATGGAACAGAGTTTAAGAATTCAAAAATTGAGAATTTCCTTATAAGCAAAGGAATTTCTCATGATTTTTCTGCTCCCAGAACACCCCAACAGAATGGGGTGGTTGAAAGAAGGAATAGGACCTTGCTAGAAGCTGCCAGAACCATGCTTGCTTATGCTAAATTGCCCACTCATTTTTGGGCAGAAGCTATAGCAAATGCATGTTTTACACAAAACAGATCCATAATCAACAAAAGGCACAACAAAACACCTTACAACATTATAAATGGAAGAATTCCAAGTATAAATTTTTCTGATGAATACATGAAAGAAATAAATTTTTCTGACAAACAAGAAAAGTATGAACATCTTTTTGAAATGATAAATGAAGATTTCCTAGAACATGATAACTTTTTAAACAACAAATCAAAAGATCCATCATGTACTAACTCTGCAGAACAAAGGTGTAGCATATCAGAACCTCAGAATTCTGATATCTTACACACAATAGAAGCATCTGTTCAGGGGGAAACTTCAAATCCATCAGAACCAACAACTTTTCACAACAAGTTAAGATGGATCAAAGGACATGTTCATTCTGACATTATAGGCAATCCTGCAGATGGTGTCAGAACAAGATCTGCCATTGCACATGAGTGTGCATTTTCTGGGTTCTTAAGCAAAGTAGAACCTAAATCTGTCAAAGAAGCTCTAAGTGATCCAGACTGGATTCGGGCTATGCAAGAAGAGCTTGATCAGTTTGAAAGGAGCAAGGTATGGGATCTGGTACCCAAGCCAAAAGACAAATTTGTCATTGGTTCAAAATGGGTATTCAGGAATAAATCTGATGAGAATGGCATAATCACAAGGAACAAAGCAAGGTTAGTGGTCAAGGGTTACTGTCAACAAGAAGGTATTGATTATGACGAAACTTTTGCACCAGTAGCTAGATTAGAAGCTGTAAGAATTTTTCTTGCTTATGCTGCATCCAAGGATTTAAAAGTTTATCAAATGGATGTTAAATCAGCTTTTCTGAATGGTAAAATTGAGGAAGAAGTTTATGTGCATCAACCAGAAGGCTTTGTTGATCCAAAATTTCAAAATCATGTTTATAGATTAAACAAAGCCTTGTATGGGTTGAAGCAAGCTCCTAGAGCCTGGTATGAAACTTTATCAAACTTCTTACTCAATTCTGGGTTTACCAAAGGAACTATCAACACCACTCTTTTCCTCAAAACACACAAAGGTCATACTTTACTGGTCCAGATATAGGTGGATGACATTATATTTGGATCAACAAATGAAAAATTTTGTGACAAATTTAAAAAATTAATGACCAGCCACTTTGAAATGAGTATGATGGGTGAGTTAACCTTTTTCTTAGGGTTACAAGTAAAACAAAGAATGGATGGAATATTTTTGAGTCAATCAAAATATGTGAAAACAATTCTACAAAAATACTCACTTGAAAACTGCTCTGTTTAAAAAACTCCCATGGCAACAGGGAACAAGTTAGATTCTGATAAGGATGGTATAAGTGTTGATATTAAAACCTATAGAGGGATGATAGGAACACTGCTTTATTTAACTGCAAGCAGACCAGATATCATGTTTGCAACATGCTTTCTGGCCAGATATCAATGTGATCCAAAAGAATCCCATCTAAAAGCTGTAAAAAGGGTTTTTAAATATCTTAAAGGCACATCAGACATTGGTCTCTGGTATCCTAAGGATACAAACCTTGAATTAATTGCATACACAGATGCAGATTATGCAGGGTGCAAAATTGACAGGAAAAGCACATCTGGTGCCTGTCAACTCTTGGGAGAGAAATTAGTATGTTGGGCAAGCAAGAAACAAAACTGTGTTGCCACATCAACAGCGGAATCGGAATATGTAGCAGCAGCAAGTTGCTGTTCACAAGTGTTGTGGATGCAAACTCAACTGAAAGATTATGGAGTAACCCTGACAAGAATTCCAATTCTATGTGACTCAAAGAGTGCTATAGCAATAACGGAAAATCCAGTTCATCACTCAAGAACCAAACACATAGATATCAGATACCACTTCATAAAAGATCATGTGGAGAAAGGTAACATTGAAATGTATTTTGTTCCAACTGAAAATCAAATTACTGATATATTTACAAAGCCTCTTGATGAAAAGAGACACAATTTTTTGATCAGCAAACTAGGCATGGTTAATCTAAATGATGAAGATTTTTCAGAAAACATAATGACACAAATTGAAAACCAACTTGTTGTATGTCAAAGTTCTGATATTCATAGAACAAATCAACTAGCTTCTGATGAAACAATCCATCAATCTGATGGAACACCGGAAAATCTGATGAATCATCAATAAATGATAATTTATCAGATAATCTGAAGAAATATCAGAATATCTGGTGAAAACACCAGAAGTTCTGATATAAAATCAGAAACTAGGTTGAAACATCAGAATAACTTGTAAATTTTTTTTTCATCCTCATGCATATCCCACATATTGTATTTACTCTTTTTTGGTACATATTGTTCTTGTATTTTTTTAATTAAAAAAAAAACAAAAAGGGGGAAAAGTAACATGCATACTGATGAAATTCCATACAGCTGTGATAATCAACCGTCTCAATTTTTTTTTCAGATTATTGAATTTCATATTACTTCTGCAAATGCATGCAACGTCATTTTTTCATAAGAAACTTAAGTGACACGTAGGCACTAGAATCATTAGGAGCTATGAAAGTAGCCGCCTAGTCATTAAATGCTTACTCACACATGGGGCTTAGTAGACTGTCACATTCACTGTTACATTCACTGCAACAGATATCGTCTTAATTGAAGAGAAAAGGGTTGGCTGTTAACATCACGTTCATCTTTAAATATTAACAACCTGAAAAGAACCTTCTTCACAAAAATCATCTCTTCAAAAGCCCTTCGACAAAATTTTTCTTATAAAAAATGGGTCGCCCAAAATTGATGAAAGCCACTCAATTCCCTCTTCCATTTCACAGACTTCATAATCTTAGATTAAGATCCAACTTGGAAGGACCTGCATGGGAGGACTGCAGGTTTGTGTACAATATGATCATGCGAAGTCCTTTAGGCTTTGCTGTATCATCACATGTCACCATTTATCCAAAACTTCTTCAAGAGTTCTGGTGGAACTCTTTAATCATTTTTAGTGGTACTTCCATGTGGATTGAGAGTGAGGTTATGGGGGTAAAAATTACCCTAAATGAGGAAACAATCAGGAATGTCCTCAAACTGGGTAATGATCATGAAACCCAATTTCTGGATAAGGCAGATGTGCAACAAACCCTGACTGAAATGGGCTATCATACACTCAACTCGTCAAGGGCTGTTAGTAAATCCGGATTTATACCACCTTTCCAGTTTTTGGTAACACAGCTAAGTGTCTGCTTCTCCAAGAAGATTGGACATTTCAACGAGCTGTCTCATAAGATGATGGAAGTGGTTCATGCTGTTGTACAGGAAAAACCTTACAACTATGCTAAGTTTCTCATGAGAGACCTAGAAGCAAACATCCACGACCGTCAACCCTTTCTGATCTACCCTCGATTCGTAACCAAGGTGATCACAAGTCAGCTGGACTTCGGAGGAGTGAGAAGCTGCTATCCAAGGGCCATGCTGTTATTTCAAGAAAACATTAGTGAAGCCACCCTGACACCATCAACGAATCACACCGGTCGGATAACCAGTCTTTGGTTATATGTGAAGTGCATGTACAACGTATTGGAGGAGGAAGAGGAGTAGATGTTTGTTTTTGTTATGTGTTTTATGTTTCCTTTATTTATATCATATCTGCTTTTAGTTTTTTTATTCAATTTTTTTTAGTCAATAGATCTAGGGGGAACTAACACAACATGTCTGATAAAAACAAAGAAAATCTGGTAAAACACACATGAAATCTGACAGGATCTAATGAAACTCAGAAAATCTGATAATCAATCAGAAAATCTGGTGTTTATTCAGAAAACTCATTAGATGTGAAACACAAATTTGATTTTTCACCAGAAACAGAGGTTTAAATTTACCAGAAAATCTGACAATAAATCAGAAAATCAAATTTTTTTATCAGAAAAATTTCTTAAAAGCCAGGAAGTTTGACTAATTATCAGAAAAACAATGCTTTTAACCAGATTCAAAGAAACTTATGACCATCCAAAATTTTCTTGAAATAAGTTTCTGTCAAAAAAAATTTCTGATGACTGGAACAAGCTGTATGAAAAAAAATATAAAACTTCCTGTATATCAGAACAAAGGTGTGGAGGTCAGAACTGCAAGACTGCAATGTAAGTAAAAATCTTGAAACTCTACTTATTCCCTCTCATCATAAAAAAAAAAAAAAAAACTGATGATTCATTCTCTATCTATGAATCAAATGAATTCTGATGTTATATAAAAGAAGATACAACTATCAATAGTATCATTCAAAATTTTCTAATATATATATCATCAAGAGGAAAACCTGGGAAGACACATAAACTCGGAAAAGATTTCTATTGGACCTTTTAAAATCAAAAGGGTCCCACATAGAGAAAATGTGCAAGTTGGACACTAGTGTTTATCTGCAAAATCATTGGAGCCTCTAAGTCTCTTTAAAAAGATTTACATTAAATTAGAGATAAACCAAAGGTTTTTCAAAAACGGTTGTTTCCTTAAAGGATTAAAACATCATAAAGGTGTCATTAATCACCTTGAACTCAAACAACCCACGGAAAACACTCAAAAATATCTGTCTGTACACCCTATAAATACCTCATTCAAAAACAGAGTCTTCCATCTTCAACCTTCAAATTCGAAACCCTAAAACCCTTCTCTGAAACAAAAAAAAACCAAAACTCTCAATGGCTGCTATCAACATCAACATACCACCAACAGAACACTCTGTTCCCTTCATCACTGAAGCTGAATTTCTTCCATTAAAGAGCAACAATGAAGCAATGAATGATAACATTGAAGAGTATGATATGAAGTGTCAAATTCTCATTGAATTTCTAACCAGATGCCTTATAGCTCAAGCTCTTACAAAGACCAGAGAGGTACCACAATAACTCATACAACAAGTTGTAAGAAATCTCAAAATCTCAAGTCAAACTGAGCTAACAGCACATGTATGGGGAAATATATTTATTAAAATTTCACCAGAAAAGATAAGGGAATGTTTTGAACTACCCCTAAATCAGAGCTATGAAGAAGCACCAGCAAAAGAAGATATGTTCTCACAACTTGATGTTGTAATGGGTTACAAAACAAAGATTTCAAAAATCAATGAATTCAAGAGAAACAAGCTACCTGCCTTCTGGCAAGCTTTAATGGAGATTCTGAACAAGTGTCTATCTTCAAAGATTGGAGGTACAGATCAGATAAATATGAACATTCTAACAATCATGTTCAGTCTCATTAAAGGATTGAACATTGATTTTGGAGCAGAAATATTTGTTCTGATCAGAAGATCAATTCTGACAAACACTGGAAGGATAGATTCACATCTACCCTTTCCCATATTTCTGTCAATCATAATTTCTGATGCCTTTTCAAAAAGGAACCTAGAAATTCCAACATCAGAAAATATGTGGAAAACATAAATTATGAGACCTTGGACTGCCATAGGATCTTGGAAATCAGATTATGATGTGCCTGCTCAATGATGAATCAGATACCAGAAGATTCACCATACATAGTAGAATATCTGAAGATGTTGAATAAAAGGTCAGAGAACAGAGGAATTTTTGAAAATGTGTCTCCCATGGAGCATGATGCACAGGAGTCAAGCACACCAAGAATGGAACAACAGGGTGAATCTGATCCTCATCCAGCTGATGAAGATGTAAATATGAGCCCTGTGGCAGAAGAACATCATGCTGAAATCTCACATATGGGAGAAACAGGTGCACAACATTCCAAATTAAACATATTTCATTTTTCTGAGAGTGATTCTGATGAATCAATTCAAGGAAAACATGAAATTTTACTTAGAGATACTATTTCTTCAAAACAAGATGTGAGTAAAACCAAGGACCCATTTTCTGAATCAGATTCTGAGGAGGAAAATGTGGTGGCAACAGGTGGAGATCAGCCTGCTGATCAAGGAAACCTGGATGAGAAAACTAAGAGTTTCTCAACAACTCATGGAGAACCTGAAAAGGTTCAAGGATATGAGGAAATCCAGAACTTGAATGTGTTTCAATTTTCTGGTGAGGACATAGGGAATTTGGAATCTTCAAATCCTCTTAACCTCGTAACAGCAGAAAATGTGTTTTCTGCTGGTGCTGGAAGGGAAACATTAGTTGTTTCTCCTATCTCCCAAGGACATCAATCTATGTCCCCTAAACAACTTCACAAAGAACTTGAAGACACAACTGCTACTGTGAAAACAGCAACTGAAGAAAAACTTGATCTGATACTAGAAGAAATCAGAAATCAAAAGTCAGATATCAAGGTTTTGTCAGAAACTGTCAAAGCTGTGCAGAAGCAAACAGAAGACAATGCTGCAACCCTTAACAAATTGCAAAAGTCATCAGAAAACAAAGAGAGCTCATCAGAATTTGAGAAGGCTCTCAAGGAACTTCATGATATCAAGAAAAAGATGGCTGAGGTTGCAACTGCAGGAGAAAGCTCAAGTTCAGGGAAGCTTCTTGAAGAAATACAGTTCCTCAGAGCCAACAACAGCAGCATGGCTGAGGCTTTTGAGAAACTGTTAATGGAATTAGCTGCACAAAGAAATCAAGAAAACCAGGAGTTTCAGAAAATGAAGAAACAAGAAGAAACAAATACTCAAGCTCTCACTAATGTTCATCTGTTAGTAAAGAGATTGCAGTATAATATTGCCAGACTAGCAAATGTTGATCTTCATGAACTAAAAGCCCCAATTCCACAAGAAAGAAAAGCAAGGAGATTAGAAACTCCTCAACAACAACCAGAAACCATTCAACAAGGTCAAACCAAACAAACAGAAACTACAACAGCTCAAAAAACAGAAGCAACCCATGGGTCCACCGCCAGATAAACAAAAGATACTCATGGATCCTCCACCAATTGTCCCAAAGCCAGACACATCAAGGGTACAGCAGAAAGAGCATGTTCCAGTTCAGTCATCTTCTACAGCCATCACAGGAGAAACAGAGTTAAGTATAAGGATGGATACAAAAGAGAAGAGAAGAATGGAACTTGAAGTAACCTCCTCAAAAAGGCCAAGAAAAGAAATGATAGAAGATTCAGAAGAGAACATAAGAGAAATGGATGTGCTAACAGGTGATTTACACACTATTATGTACCCTAAAGAACATCTAAAGCATTACTATTGGAAAGGTCCAAAAGACAACCCAAAGAGACCTATCTCTCCATTAAGTAAAGGTATTATTGAAAACAAAAACAATGGAGGTTGGGTAATTCTACACAAGAATATGACCAATCCAATAGTATCAATTGAAAGAATTGATACTATGACCACTGGAGGAGGTGTCTTAGGTACTGAAGCACAAAACAAGTATACCTTGATCAGAAAAGATAACAGTGAACAAAAGGTTACTGATGCAGATCTGGCTGATGATATTCACCCATCGGGGATAGTAAAAAATGAAGAATATCATTGATGAAATGAAAGGTAATTCAGTTGTAGTCAGAAGAGCCCTTGAAAGTCTC
Organism: Helianthus tuberosus; assembly: GCA_030545235.1. NCBI lineage: Eukaryota > Viridiplantae > Streptophyta > Magnoliopsida > Asterales > Asteraceae > Helianthus > Helianthus tuberosus. Next base: position 113,210,092 of record CM060373.1, read on the forward strand.
AAAAGTGCAGGAGCAAAGTTATACAAAAGAGCTGCACTGGCAGACTTTGATCTATGTATCAATTTTGAGTACAGCAACAAAGTGCTAATACCACCTCCGAACACTTTAATTCCAGCTGAAATTCCTTCTAAACTAGTAAGAACCGGAGCAATCTTTGATCAACCAGAAATGAGTGTAGTCTTCAAAGATGTTAATGAAGAGAAAGCTCTGTTCAGAATCAGTGATATATGCAGGTATTCAAATCAAACTCTGAAATATATAAGAAACTGCATGAATGATAAACAAGAGCAACTCAAGAAGAAGGGAAAGAACAATGAACAGCTGAGAAAAACAATTGAAGAGTGCATTGAAAATTGGATGGAAGCAAGAGGATGGTATAAAGAAATGTACAAAGAAACTCAAAAGGCAATTGACCACAAGAAAAGGCTGAAACCAGGAGACAAATACAGAAGTGGAGTGAAGATCAATTAAAGAATTAATGAGATTAAAATTCCTGTTTTTGAACAATATTTTATTTTAGTCTGACTAATGGTTGGTTTGACTATGTTCTATGTTTCTTAACTTAGTTGTTTTTAAATTTATCTTTCAAAGAAAGTTGTTTATGTTAGATATAGAGGTAGTTCATTTTCTTACAATACTTAGGGGGAAACTGTTAGGAAACTTTATTTGTAAGTATTGAAGAAAATCACAATCAACTTGATCTATGAAGAGATCACAGTCCTGAAGATCACGAACTAGAAAAAGAAGATCAGATGGGACAACTGGAATGCACAGCATCTACTTCAAAGAATCACAAGTTGATCAAGAGCTGAATTGGATTATCAGAAAAGGTCACTTCTGATGGATCTGATGATATTTCTGATGAAATATCATCAGTTTCTGACGATTCTGATCATCAGGATTTTTCTGATGATTTGTTCATCAGAATTTCTGATGAAGTGGTTTATCAGAATTCTGATGAAATACCCCACTTGTCTGAAATTGGCTCTGTCCTGCCACACTTACTGAAGCAAGTTGACATTAATTGATATCATGATGAAAAAGGCAACTTGAACGTTGGAATCAATGAATATGTCAATTGGGCACTTTTTGCAGGACTTATTGCATGAATAAACTATTGTTTATTCATGCACCCAGCCTTCTATAAATAGAAGGCTCAACCAAGAGAAGCAAAGTGAGTTTGAAGCTTATCATTCATACATACATCAAAACTCCATTGCCCTCTCACCCACAGAATTCAAGATTCATTTGTACTAGATAATAATCTTACAATCACCTTGTAAACCATTTTGTTTCAAAGTGATATAAACTTGATAATTCTGTAGGTCTTGTTTCTTGAAAGTCTGATTTCCATTTCCGCACATCTTTTTCACATCTACTGAAATCACTTGCCATATTACGTGAAAAGAAGTTGTTTTAAGGCCACACTGGGTCCAACACCCACAAGGAAAATTAAGGGTGAATTCTTACAGTCGATAGATTTCGATAACCCGGATCATTTGGATGCCATATGGAGTGAAGGATGGCAGTGGGATACTAACCATCCACTAGCACAAGTGTTCTTTGCACGAGAGATGCCATTTTAACCACCATGAGCTTAAGCAGGTACGGTCTGGCTGAAGACCTTTAAACTTAGCGCTCTCGGGAGGCAGCCCGAGGATGTAGAGTATTGTACTTTGTTTTGGTTTCGTTTGGTGTGTTGTGTTTTGACATGTTTATACAATTCTATCTTCACGGATGCAATGATTCAAGTGTGGGGATGTTTTACAACATCCCCGGTGAGATATCAGAGAATCCCTGGATGCGTATGTTCCGGTTAGATCGCAGCAGCTACACCACTACAAACACTCACTTGTTTTCTGATCAGGTGCATGTGTTTATCTATCCTGTGTTTTATTTGTTTTTGTGTACTTGGTGGTGTGAAATTTTTGTGTTGGGAGTGGTTTCTTTGTGGTGAGTCGTCTAGTTGTTAGCCGTTCATGGTTTGTGGGTGGTATCTCTCGAGTCTAGAGTATAAATTGCACCATACATTAGGGACAATGTATCCCAAGTGTGGGGATGCGGTAACTCGAGAGAGGGTTGGTATAATTGTTGATCTTAAATGCTTGAAAGGGTTGAATTTGCTAAAAATTGAAAATTTTGAAAATTTTGTCTCAAGTATGCTTGAACTACATGAAAACCAATATTTCCAATTGCTAAGGGGTTTCTTGCTGATATTAAACTAACTTAGATCCCTAGTCATGGTTGTCCCTTTAAGTTTCATGAGAGTATTTCTGACATGTTTTTAGAGAATTAAAAAGAGATGCCCAACTAGGGGTAACATGCTTTAGGAATTACACATGCTACGTGTCGGCAACCTATACTCCTTTTGTTCGGTGCGATATTTGAGCCTACTTAGTGATAGTTGAATTACTATAAATGTTCATTTGTTGAGAGTAGGCCATATGTTGCTTTGTGTTAGAACTTGTGTGGTTTGATACGTACTGAGACTGTGGTTTAGCGTATGCACATAGATGATAAAGGCATTAGGATCCCTTCCATTGTGTTATTTGTTGATTGTTTATCCACCCACCTTAGTTAACCATGTTGAGCCTTATACCTTTCGTTTGTTACACCTTTGTTGACCTGTTTGATTACCAACCATGAATGACAATTATGTGTTAGATATTTGTTGAAAAAAAACAAAAGAAAAAATGAAAAGAAAAGAAAAAAAAAAAAAAGAAAAGAAAGAAAAAAATAAAAGTAGTATTATGTTTGTGTTATACAAGTGGGTCGAAAATCACCCAAAGTGTTAGTACTATTGCAAATAAGTTGTCATGGTTTGGTATGTTCATTTGTGCTCGCCATATAAACATAAAAACCCAAAAATATATCCTTACCTTTACCCTTAACCCAAAACCCAAAAGTCCTTTTGATATGTGTTACGTTATTTGATACAGTGGAGGTGTGATTGTTATACAAGCTTATGATTGCAAAGTAGCGTATTTGGTTTTGAGTGAATTACATACTAGCACATTACACGCTAGTCTAGATAAAACCGAGAGGAGTGATCATTGTGAGGAGCGTGTGGCATGTGTGTAGTATCATAAGCATGTTAGTTTTAGTTAGGCAAGTCTTAAATTGTTTTAAATGCGTATCACTTAGTTGTCAGATTGTCAATCTCGATTGTGTCAATCTATGGGACGTGTATGACTTGGGACCTTAAATTGTTAATTCGGTAAGGGATTTGGACGTGATTTGTTAATACGGTGAGTAATGTTTGTAATGGTTGCTTGAGGACAATCAATGTTAAGTGTGGGGATGAGATGGAGTGTGTGAAAACCGGGTGCTAAAATGTATTATAACAAGTGTTTTAGTGTCGTGAACTTGATTATATGTGTCGAATGTGATCTCTACGAGCGTTTGTGGTGTTACAGGTTAATCGGGTTAAATAAGCAAAGTTAGAGTGTTGGTGATGAAGCGGGACTACTAAAGATAATAGTCGAGACACGCTATATTATTCGGGAGCCGTTACGAGTCAAGACATGGCTTGAATGTGCGAAAAACGTGAAAGTATAAAGTCTGGGAGCCAAACGGTCATTTTGTGAGAGTTGAAATGCATGTAAAACATGGGGACAAGACATGGACGTAGCCTACGGAATCATAAGCATAGCCTACGGTTTATGTGAGAACAAGAAACAGAAGTTACGAACCGTAGCTTACGATTTGTTTCGTAGGCTACGGTTGCTTACAAAAGGCAGCCGTATTTGATAGTGGGCCATCATCAAGGCACACGAAGTCAACATAAGATATCATCTTTGATAGTGGGCCAATCATTGGGCTGGACATCTTGGACTTTTGAGAGGACATAGGGCAGCCGACATATACAAAGGTGGGATTTCAATTCACAACATAATCATCATCACAACCTCATCAGAAGTCACGTGGACTTAAGGTTTGATGACATCATCCATCATCATCTAACATCACAAAAACAAAGAGAATTAACGTGGCTTTGGAAGGGTTTCTTTTTGGCAGCTATAATTAATTGAAAGGATTGTTTTTATTGGACCAATATATAAAATCCATCTTCATTAATTGGGCCGAATAGAAGAGTGGACTTGTGGAGACATAGTGGGCCGACATATTGGAGGGGAGTTGGGCCATATGCACGCATAGGGAAGTAGCCGTATAACATCTTTTGGGGGGAATCGAAATCATAATTAATCATCATCGTTCCAATTTCACTTACGGAATCAATCATGTTTTTATCATTCTTTCAAGCCATTGAGGATTGTTCGAGTATCATGAGCGGCTAAATCTCTTGTGGACACTTCGGGTGAATGATTCTTGTGAGACACTTTTAATTCTAGTTTCTGTTTGTATTGAGATTTGGATTTGTAGTCGGGTGACAGCCGACTATTTACATGATTATATTATTTGTGTGACAGACAAATCCTGAGTGACAGTCAGAGTTATAATTATGTTTTGAATCCAACTATGCTTTTGTTGATTGAATGATTTCTATGTATGTTTGTTTTAATATTTATCTGATCAATTAATATTAAGATTTTGAACTGCATAGGTAATTGGTAGATGTGACAGATTTACTATTTAATCAACAGCATCCAATAAAATCAGAACTAGGTTATTAGTAATTACAGAATCTGAATCCCGGAGTGACCACGTTTTTTCTATCATTGTTTTTACAATCTCAAAGTTATTGTTTATAGTTTTCTAGCAAGTTTTCAAAGTAATTCAAATATTTACAAACAAATAATAATTAGCATTAACCACAGACTCCTCTGGATTCGATACCCTGCTTACCCTAGCTACCTAGGTTAATTAGGTTTTTGCATGTCACTAACGACAGACATCAAATATCATAAACGCGAATATCTCAAGAAATGTGCCGATTCCTACTCCACTATTACCAACCTGGGAGCTCTGGCAAGTCAGGATTTTAGTTTGAAAACGCTGTCACCCAAGCCTGACCAGCCTTGGGTGATTTTGGTACACATCTATCCCACCATCTTTTCGATTGATAAAATTATTTTACACCTTTAACCTTCCCATCAACCATCTTCCCAAAGATATGTTTGACTTTCCCTTTGAAAGCCTTTTCAGCATCAAAATCTCCTTTACCAGTGAAGAATTGATCTGAAATTTCAAACCTACCTTTTGATTTCAGATTTTCCTTTGACAATTGCGGAAAATTTTCATCGTTTAACTCAGGAACGGAATCCTCATTCTTTTTCTCGACAGATGACTCCTCTGATTTTATGGAATCAGATTCATTGTCAGAACCTTTTGATTTAACAATCCATCTTTGTTTGTTCAAATCAACTTTTCTTTTGTAAAAATGTTTTGAACTTTCACCAGTTTCAAAAATCGAATTTCCAAACATATTAACTTTCTTAGCTAATTGTTTCTTTTCATCAACATGTTTCTTAATCATTTCTGAGTTAGAAGAAACTTCCTGTTTTGTATTGTTGAACTGTTGGCAATTCCAAGCAATGTGTCCAACTTTGTGACATTTGAAACATATTCTTTTGTCAACTTTTGAAACCAATTTCTTCAAATTCTTCTTCTTTTCAGCAAGAAACTCTTGATTTGACTGTTTCCATAATGGTTTCTTCTGCTCTTCTTCAGAACTTCCTCCTGCAACAAATTTTGTTTTTGATTTATAATTTTTCTCATTTTTATAATTTTCCGAAGAACTAAAACCAAGACCTTTCTTTTTGAAATTACTGTTATGGTTTGGTTTCTTTTGATAACCTGAACCAGAACTATAACCTTTTTTCTTGTTCAATCTCTGTTGAACTCTTGAAGTGTACTTTTTAGGTTTTTCATGAAGATTCAAATCTTTTATTTCAGAAATATTAATTTCTGTTAATTTGAAAACCTGTTTGATCATTTCAGATTTGACACTTCTTATTGGAAATTCCTCATCAGAATATAATTTTTCTGAATCATTCAAAGTATATGCCACTTTGATTGATCCATCATTCAAATTAGACTTTGATAACAGGAATTCTTTATTGTAAACCCGCTTGACTGTTGAACTCATACTCTTTTCTGACGAACTTGAACTTTCAGATTTAGACTCCGACTTTGACTCTTCATCCATATCCAACACCTGATCGACCACTTTCTTTAACAACTCAGACTCATGATCAGTGTCAGACGCTGTGAATGTGACATCAATATTGTCTGGTAACTCATCAATGATTTCAGACTTTAACTTTATGTTGAGAGCCTTATTTAAACATTCCTCATTTGGCTTTCTGGGAGAATAACTATTCCAAATCGGAGGCGGACACTTGTTATACTTGACACTTTGTTTCTTACCAGTATCTGTATCTTCTGTCTTTTTATCTTGTAACGCTTCAAGACCTGCAACAGTAGGATAAACTCGATTAATCAAATAAACACAAGTTGTATAACTCAACAACAATCTTTTGATTCTTTCACTTTCTATCTTTTCGAGTTCCAAATCCTGCTTCAATTTTGCACAGTCTTCAATGTACTCATTGATGACCTTCTGCTTTGACATTAATGTAGAACTCATCTTTGTCATAGCAACCTCAATTTCTGAATTTGTCTTTTTCAGACCATTTACTGTTCTGTTCAGCACATCGTATGATTCTTTCACATACTTTACATCACACAACAAATTCTCTTTCAAATCTTCCAGTTCAACAATCTTATTATCTTTTTCCTCACAATGTTTGCAAGGCTCCAAACATTTCAGACAAGGTTTAATGACCTCAACTGTCTTTTCAACTTCGACAATCTTCTCAATTTCAACAATTTTTTCTACCTCGACGATTTTCTCAACTTCGACTATTTTTTCAACCTCGACAATTTTCTCAACTTCAACAATTTTCTCAATTATCTTTTCTTCATCAACTTCTATTTTTATCTCATACTCTACATTTTCAACTTTCTTTGTTGAAATTTCTGCAACTTCAGTTTTCTCGGCTTCTAGTTTTTCTTTTTCTTCAGCAATTCTTTTTGCTTCCAACTCTCTCTTCAATCTAGCAGCCTTTTTCTCATTTAGCATCTCAATCTTATCTGCAAAGAATAAATAAAAACTATCAGTATCCAAACCTTTTCTAGCTTTATTAATATACTCTTCTTCATCATCTGTGTCTGCATCATTTCCTAATTATGGAAAAATCGGTATTCTTTTTTATTGAGATTTGACTAATTCTGCTTCCAAAATTTGAGCAACAAATCCTGAACCCGGTGGAATGTATTTATCCCAGCTAAACCCCTCTGCAACCTTTTCATCATCTTGATTAACAAGACAAGCTTTCTTTCTATCTTCAATAGCATGTGCATGTGCTGTTTGTGGTTGCTGAGCAATCTGATGAAAAATTGATTTTTGATAATAATTGTTTTTTCCAGACTGATCTTGTCTTTCATTTGCTTCTTTGTTTTTGCACTCACGCTTAAAATGACATTTTTCTCGACAACGAAAACATGTCACCTTTGATTTGTCAAACCCTATTAGAGATTTCGACATCTCACTAAACTCATCTCTTCCGGTGATTTGTTGAAACTTTTCTGCCCTTCGAACAGCACTGGCTAAACACCACTTTACATCCATCATTTCAAGTTCCTCAACATCAATCTGGTCATAATCCTCTTTGGTAAGCATCGGATTTCCAATTTTGCCAGCAATCAAACTTTCATATGATTCCAACATAGCAACAAGTGATGCCATGTGTTTCTTGGCTATTTCTGGAGAGATATTTTGACCATTTTGAATGTTCAAGGTAACATTGCATTGCAGATTTGTAGAATTCAGTCGTTGAGGACTTGGTGTTGTAAAATTTGGATCAAAACTTGTATATGAAGACGAAGATCCACCACTTTGAGTCACAGTACTTCCCTTTGTCCAGAAGAACTATCAGCACTAAAACCAGTTTGAATCTTTGGGCTTGGAGTAACTTCAAACTTGTTTCCTCTGTAGTATAAACTGACATCTTGTTGAGCATTTGGGTTAGACATGATAGCAGTTTTCTGAATGTCCAATTCATGCTCTTCAATCTTCTGAATAAACTGTGCCAGATTCATATTTTCAGACTTTCTCATGTGCTTTAAGATCAACAAATAAGTTCCCCATTTCTGCTGTGGTAATGCATCGGCTAGTTTATCAACCCATTCTTCATCGTCTTTCTTTATTTCCAATCTTCCCATTTCTAGAACAAGATGACAATATCTATCAATTGTTGTTTTTGTTGATTCTCCTTCGAAAGCTACAAACATATCAAATGATTTCTTTAGTAAAGCCTTTTTGTTCTTGATCATATCTGCACTTCCTTTAAACTTTTGAATTAATGCCGTCCAATTGATCTAGCAGTACCATCATGTTGAAGTAACACAAAGATATCTTCTTTAACTGCCTGTTGTAAAATGCTGATCATCATTTTTTCACTTGTGTATTTTAATTTTTCATCATCTGAATAGTCACAGAAAGCCTTTTCAATCCCACGTTCATTTTTCGGTTTTTCGTAATTTTTCTCTAATGAACACCATGCGTCAAATTTATAAGTTTGCACCCAATTCTCAAATCGATTTTGCCATCCTCTAAAATCTTCGATGAACATAAGCTTTGGTAGCTTTTGATAAGTTCTCGTCTCATTTTCACTGTAAAGAGTTTCAGCAGCTGTAACCGGAGCAACTGGTGTGGCAAACGCATTGTAGAATTCCTCTTCCATGATTCAGCAAATTACTATCTATCTTAAAGTACAAAGTCGGTGGATTTACTCCACCGACCTCACACTTTTTACCAATCGGTGTAAGTTGTAACCGTGTAAATGTATAATTTTACAATTAGCGGGCTACGCTGACAAAGCCCAAAGCGTGGCCCAAAGTATTAAAAAGATTTTGGTTGTTGCCATTTGGCAGTATTCGGAAACACTCTGGGCTCAGCCCTCCAAGTGGCAGCACCTCCTTTATTTACTTCCATCTTTTTGAGAACAACTTCATCTTTTTGAGAACAAAAACATTAGGCGCTCTCAAGCCACCTGTACTCTCTTAAAGTACAAAAAAAAAAAAACAAATTATTTGCTTTTTACCCTTTAATTTTGGGGTAGTATTCTTTATACTCTCAACTTTGGTATAGTTTTTTTTTTATCCCCAACTTTGTCAAATTTCATTATTACCCCTTTTTAGCCCTTAAGTTTACAAAATATAATTTTTAACACCTTAACCTTTTATGAACTTTGTAAAATGTCACTTTAACCCCTCGAGAGTTTTGGCTTGACGGTATAAATTCAAGTCAGTCGGCTCGCATATAATACGTTACGATTGTACGATATAAATTTGATTTGCGTTATGTTTTGATCCAATCGCAATGCAGCTATATGTTACGTTGAGTTCAACCGGATACGTCGAAACACGTGTTTTCATAAGGTTAGCGCATCACATAATACTTTGATTAATCCATTCGACGTTTGCAATGTACCGGCGCCGCAACACGCGTGGGTCTTATTACTAGCTATATCTTAAAAGACAAAGTCGGTGGTACTTTTACAAATAGTTTGTTTTTGACACTCCAACTTTGTGGTAATTTTTTTTCAGCCCCAACTTTATTATAGTTTCTTACCCTTTCTTAGCCCTTAAGTTTAGGATATGCAATTTTTAACAACTTAACTTTTTATGAACTTTGTAAATGCCACTTTGACCCCCTCGAGAGTTTTTGGCTTGACGATATAAATTTGAGTTAGTCGGGTCACGTATAATACGTTATGATTGTACGATATAAATTCGATTTACGTTATGTTTTGATCCAATCGCAATGCAACTATAGGATACATTGAGTTCAATCAGATACGTCAAAACGTGCGTTTTCATATGGTTAATACATTACATAATGCTTGGACTAACGCGTTCGATATTTGCGAAGTACCCGCGCCGCAACGCGCGCGGGTCTTATTTACTAGTTGTTTCACAAAACACAAGTCTCAAAAATACAATTTCACACGAAATACCAAACTCAAACGGAATCAACTCTCAAGTGAAATCCCTTTTGAAGCGGAATACCCCTTTGATACGAAATCACTTCTTTCAAGCGGAATCACTTTTCACACGAAATAACTGATTTCGTGTGAAATAGCACACTTTCAAACGAAATATGTAATTTCGAGCGAAATTCTCAAACGGAATACCAATTTGGTGCAGAATTACCTAATCTCATGTGAAACCTTTCAAACGAAATCACACTTAGAAACGAAATTAAGAATTTCAAGCGGAATTAGGTGTACTTTTCAAGCGAAATAACAATTTCAAGCGGAATCAATTGCTAATTCCGTGTGAAATGCTGCTGACATCATCTTTTTCGATCTATTTTTCAAGCGGAATTACGTATTTTACCAATTTTAGGCTGAATTAAAGTCCAATACTTTCAACGATTCTTTAAAACACTGTTTTGTTTGACATGTATGAAATTCAATCCATTTTGACCGTAAAAACTTGTGAATTTTGTAAAAGAAGGTGTAGAAGTTAGAAATAATGGTTGTTTTGGCAAGAACTCTTCCTCCTGAGCTCCGATACCACTTGTAGGATCGTTTTGTGACCCAAACGAGTCAATCAGAAGAGTTCTTATCAATTCAAGAGGCAGAAACAGATGAATTGACTTGGAAAACAACTTGTTTCACACTTAATTGTCTTGTTTATTGATAATAACAAGTTTTCAGATCAGTAGACACGTCGGAAGTACTTAGGTACCGGAATTACAAAAGTTCCAAAAGTTCCAAATTAACAATGTTGATTTCGTTTGAAAGTGCACTTGCCACTTTCAAGCGAAATTAACCCTTCAACACATAAATCCTATTTTCTCATATAACGTGCCCGGATCTAACCATTCTAGTACAAGACTCGATACAAGACGAAGTCGACAGACGTATGCACCAACAAATACATGTATAAATACTTGAAAGGTATAAAGTTAATATATATTGTTTTAACTATTATTCCAAATTTAATAAATATAATTTAAGTTAAAATATTTATTATTTTAACAAATAATTATAACATCGAATAATGTTGAAGATACAAAGAACGTAACTCAAAGACACTAACTAATACTAAATCAAGGCACGGCCCGTTCGTCTGATAGATCATAGTACGTTGTAGGTAGTCGTGTTTATCCGAAGAAGCTTGAGTTACGGTGATTGAAGACGCAAGACAATGAGTTCGTGACCCCCTTTTCTTTTAATTGTTTTCAGTTTTATAACTTCGGGGGTGAAGTACATATTACAACTGTTTACAAACGTTATTTGGTATGGTTAGCTAAGGAAGGGTACTGCTAGATCATGTGAGTGGCAGGTATGACGCTTAAGACCATTAATCCTCGTTGTAGGACCGAGGGACATGAGTGATAGATCTATTTGGGTGTAGCGAGCCCCGCCCATGTTGGACCAGGGTTTGGCCCATGGGTTGACTATGTCTTACAGCCAGAAACCCGGTACAAAGTCAGCTAGGTTTGAGCCTTCCTGCATCACGTCACACATATTAATGGCCTTGCAAACAATTAATGATTTGTTTTCCTTGTTGCTTTCATACCGGGATTTACAAACTTACATACGTACTTACAATGATTACAAAGGTTTATACATACACATAAACAAACACACGAACTCGCCCAACTTTTGTTGATGTTTTCAAACTACATGTATTTCAGGGAATTAAAAGTGGATCTGGCGGGCGTTTGGATGTTTCAAGTTGTGTTTAGAATAAAGGATGTCATCCGTTGTCTTAGGGTTTGGTTAGTGTGTCTTATTCCTAGACGAGACACATCTTCCAAAGCCTGATTTTATTTTAAAGTCTTTTGATGAGTCCTTAGGGAACTCTAAACAATTCGTATGGTTTGTAAAATTTGAATTTGAAGTCTATGTCTCAAACAATGATGTTTGTGATGTTTCTAAACTTAATTAATGGATGACCATCTATGGTTTTATCATATAGCTGTTGTTATGATTGAATGCAATGATATTAAGCAAGTCACACATAATGACACTTCCGCAAAAGTCAGGGTGTGACAAAAATGATCATTATCAATGAACACTCATGTAAAGCAACAACTTAATAAAATATGTATCTATACATAACTATAGATACATGATCTCAGTGATTAACATTCATGAAAAAAGGATCATTATCAATGAACACTCATGTAAAGCAACAACCTAATAAAAATATGTATATATACATAACTACAGATACATGATTTCAACATTTGAGGTTCAAATGAATGTCTAGATCCCAGTCAAAAAAGGGAATTTATGTTTCAAACAAAAAAAGTCAGGATTTAACATAGCAAGGGATTTAACATACCCGTTGCTGGTTGATTTCTTTCGATTCAGATGTAGGGTTATTGGAAAGTGAATATGCAAACACAATTGTGGTGAGGATATGGAAGAAAGATTAGGGTTTGTGATTTTTAATCACATTTAAAAGGAAATGGTCCACACAAAAGAGAAGTCTAATTTCTTTAAAATTTGTGGAAAAAGAAGTGAAACAAAGGCTTTGTGTTTTCCATCCTTAAGTAAAACAATAAGAAGTATAACAATGCCATGTGACAATTAATAGTTTAAGTGACTGCCAAATGGCCAAAGTTCATTTTGCTTTATTATAATGTATAGATTTTTAGTTCTACTTGGTTACTAATGTAGGTAATTATTAGATATAGGATTTACAAATACAGTAGGGATAATTAACGTATTTTACTCTTATAAGAGAATTTTCGCTTGGATTTAAGGGGAGTATAATCATTGAAAGTATATCTCATTTTTTACGCTTTAGTGATTTAATTTTGGAAAATTGGATTCTATTAGGGTTATTGGATTTTAATAATCCAAACTTTGACTAATTGGCCGGCAATAATCCCAACTTAAAAAATTCTCCCTGTCGTCCCAACTTTTAAGCTATTTTCCTCCACCAAGCCTTTACAAATTGGGGTCTAACGTGGGTAAAATTTTGCTGCTATGGCAGCTTATGTGGCACCAAACCTGATCATTTGCTGACATGGAAGCTTATATGGAACAATCACCACCTTCATCACCACTACCCACAACCACCGTCTGCCACCACCCACCACCATCACCATATCCATCGAACACCCCACCCTTCCAACGTTCGGCCACCACCATTAAACTACCATCCACAACTCCAACCGCCTCAACGGAAAAACATGAGACCCAGAGATGGAGGATATTTTATAATTTTGAGCGGCGGAGAAGGTCACTGGAGGTTGGAGATGACTTGTGGTGGTCTCCTTTGGTGGTTTCAGGGGTAAATAAGGTCACCGGAATAAGTTGCAGGTCAGCGGAGTTGCGTAGCTGATGGAAATTTTGAACTTTTGAGCAGCGGAGAAGATTACAGGAGGTCAGAGATGACTGGTGGTGGTCTCATTTGGTGGTTTCAGGGGTAAAAAGGGTCGCTAGAATAAGTTGCAGGTCACCGGAGTTGCGTAGATGGTGGAAATTTTGAACTTTCGAGCAGCGGAGAAGATTACATGTGGTCGGAGAATACAGGTGGTGGTCTGGTTTGGTGGTTTCAAGGGTAAAAAGGATCGCTAGAATAAGTTGCAGGTCATTGGAGTTGCAGAGACGGTGGAAACTTTGAAGTTTTAAGTGGCGAAGAAGGTCACATAGGTTCGAAGATGATCAGAGTTGCTGGAACAAGTTACTGACAGCAGGAGGTGGTGATGGTGGTGGTGGTGGTAGACAGTGGTTGTAGGTGGTGGTGATGGTGATGGTGATGGTGCCACATTAGCAAATAACCATGTTTGGTGCCATATAAGCTGCCACGTCAGCAAAACACTAACTAAGTTAGAACCCAGATAGTAAAGGCTTGGTGGAGGAAAATAGCTTGAGAGTTGGAACTAGTAGAGAGAATTTTTTAAGTTGGGATTATTGCCGGCTAATTGGTCAAAGTTTGGATTATTAAAATCCAATAACCCATTCTAATAATCCTATGTAGACATCATTGGTAATTATCGATCCGACCTTTGAATATTACCACTGCCAGTTCCACATATTAACTATTTTGCTTTCAACAACCCATTGTTAAAAAAACTTAACGGAGTTAAGATTTTTTCCGAATAACAAACTGATAATTTAGGGCTTTTGATCAGAACGAGGATACTAATCGATTGATGTAACATTTACCTTGAAACTGTGACAACTGTCAAATTCGCATGCATCCGTACGACTACTAAACAGTAATTAGTGCTTAATGACTGCGTTGAATTACAATTAATAATTTGAATTGCTTTCTGATTATTACCATATACATACATGTGCATCATATATTGCAAATGACATACCATCATTGTATGCAAACTTTATTGATTCAAATGATGCACGAAACACGGCTAGCACAACTATCAGACAAATCAGAAAAATGCTGACGGGGTTCAGTAGATAGACAGACAGTGTGTTGAGACACAGAATGAGCCAGAAACTAAGTCTTACACTAGTATAGTGTGTAGGAAAGTGAGGATTACAAAACTGTCTTCCTATAGATAGTTTAAGTGCCGGGAAGTGCCTAAAACTCACATAAACTGCAGAATTCTGCAAAAAATCAGTAAATTCAGCATTTTAACCCTCTAATATCATGCAGAAATATGGTTAAATGGTCCTGAATGCTTTCCTAAGTGTCGGGAATCGAAAGTGTCACAAAAGGTAACATAAAGCACACTAAACTGCAAAGTTTAGCACCTTAACGAACCGGTAACCAACCGAACAACCGGACAATACCCGAAACACCAAATTTTCACTAGAAGCACTGTTTTAACACTACCAAGCCAGTTATGGTCCCTGAACATCATAACACCTCCTAAAATATCTAGTAACTAAACCTTCTAACTAATACTTGATTCTTAAACATAATGTAACCAACTTAGTTCAAACCTAATCTACTACCCCCCCCCCCACCTAGTTCACGGCCCCAAGTGGCCCCCACTTGTGATTTTATTCTAATATTTAAATGGATCTTGTTTGCTCTTTATTAGACATAATATCCCATGGAAATTACATTAAAATTTGATTTATAAGTAAACCATTAGTTACATGAACTTCATTCCTCATACATCACTCAACACCACACTTCTCTCTCCCTCTTGCTTACCTTCGGCCGAAACCATAACCACCATACATCACCTTCATTCTTTCATCTTCATACAATTCCACATACACTTAAAGGTGTTAGAAGGCGCTTAAGGAAGCTAGGAGCTTACGGTAGTTCAAAGACCTCTGTTATTTGCTTTTATCCGCTTGATTTCTTCACTTGATCATCCCTAACCTTGTACTAGTGGTAAGAACCTTGATCTTGCTATTTTACTTCTATTTTAAGTGGTTAAAAGAAGAATCATAATCTTGATCTTGAAGAACACTTAGAATCACAAGAAGTAAACTTGAACATAAGCTTAAAATATGAAGAAATCTTGATGAATATGAGTTGTTATGCTTGATGATTGTTGATTGTTTGTGAAAATGATGTTGATCATCATATGAGCTTGCTAGATCATGATTAAAAAGATAATCTAGCAAGATGAGTGGATGAATATGTTAGAGATTAATGGATCATCCACACAAAGATCATGAACTTGACAGAATAAAGTTGTTTCATGTTAAGAAATGATCAAAGTAAGATGTTAATCATGAAGATCTAAATATTTCAAGTATGAACTCTAAAGAAACCAAGTTAAAAATATAGGTTTTACTAAATCTTGGTTCTTCCATAAACAAACCTTATTTTTGGTGGATAAACAAGTGTAGAAACACTTGTGTAAAAAGAAAATTTCATAAAGAAACATTTTTAGAAATGGTGATCACAAGTTATAAAGATCCATATTCTTTAAAAATGAAGTTTTTAAAGAATCAATCACACTTTAAAGGATAAGAAGGCGTACTAATAGCACTAGTAAGTTCCTACAAATTTTTACAAATATTCAAGTTCATGAAGTAGTAGTTATTACTTGTTTTTGGCAAAATTGGTAAGTAAAGGTTGTTTATTGTTGGTTGTGGATTGATTGTGTTGATTTTTACAAAAGAAAATGATATGCTTGAAAGCATGGAAACCTCCATTTTTAGGGGAAACTATGGCAAAATTTTCTAAAAATGTAAACACTTAGAAAAATATTTCTAAACAAATATTTACAAGTGTATTTTAAACCATAAAATGTTACAAAAACTTTGCCATAATTTTTGTTACAAAAATTATAATTATTGGAGGTTGGTTTTCATAAATAAAAGTGGCTAAATATGTATTTAGGAAATATATATTTAGATGACACCATGTGTGTGATTATTTGTATATTGTGTGTATTAGTTATATTATTTTAGGACATGAAATAATATAACACATCAAAATACCAAAAATTACAATCCGAAATATTACCAAAATTCAAAGGAATAAATATACAAGTTAAATATTGGTGAAACCGAACTATGGAATAAGACTTACAAAATATTCCGGAAAATTTATTCACAAAGTATATTTTGCTAAATAATATTTTGGACACCAAGGAAACGAAAATATGATTTTTACAATTACTACAAGAATATATCACATTTTTTACAAGAAGAAAATATATTATTTTTGGTAAATAAAATATATATGTTTTCTCGGAATTAATAGAAGATATATTATTTTTGGGAAGAAAAAAATATATTTTCTCAATGTACATGAAACATATGATTTTTGGGAGAAAAATAAGTTTGTATATATTTTCCAAGTTAGACTTGAAATGTATATTTTGGAACTCATATGAAAATACAATTATTTTTGCCAAGGGAAAAATTATCAATAATTTTTCTAAGTAATATTTCTTAAAATATATATTTTGGAAATATATATTAATGTATTGTTACTAGAAATATTATTCCGGAAAAGTTAATAAAAAATTAAGTATAAGGAATACTTAATAATTACAAGAAATACGTATTTTCATATGTATACTTACACTCCGGAATACGACACCGATACCTGGCAAAATATACAAGTTTAGGAATACAAGTATAAGATACCCCCATCCTTGGGAAGGATATACAAGTATAAATACTTAAAGAGTATTAAGTTAAAATATATTGTTTTAAACCTTCTGGGGTAGCCCAGTTGGCCAGCCTCACCCAACCTCTTCTTGAGGTCACCGGTTCGATTCCTGGCAATGCCCTTATGGGGTGTTGGGGCTCTTCACCGTGGGTAATCACCGCCAGGCAGCTATGGGGCTAAGCTAGCTTGCGGAGTTGCAATACTCCGGCGGATGGGAGGTCCGTGCAACTGCCCCCCCTAAAATATATTGTTTTAACAATTATTCCAAAATTTACTAAATATAATTTAAGTTAAAATATTTATTATTTTAACAAATAAGTATATAACTTGGAATAATATCGAAGATACGAAGAAACGTAACTCAACGACATTAATACCAAGTCAAGGCACGACCCGCTCGTCTAATAGATCATTGTACGTTGTAGGTAGTCGTGTTTATCTGAAGAAGCTTGGGCTACGATGGTTGAAGACGCAAGACTATGAGTTCATGTCCCCCTTTTCTCTTAACTGTTTTTGTTTTATAACTTCGGGGGTGAAATACATGTTACAACTGTTTACAAACATTTTGATTTGGTATGGTTAGCTAAGGAAGGGTACTGCTTGATCATGTGAGTGGTGGGTATAACGCTTAAGACCATTAATCCTCTTTGTAGGACCAAAGGACATGAGTGATAGATCTATTTGGGTGTAGCGAGCCCACACCCATGTGGACCGGGGTTTGGCCCATGAGGTGACTAAGTCTTCAAACTGAAGCCGTGGCAAAATCTGCTAGGACTGATTCTTCCTGCATCACGTCACACATATTAATGGCCTTGCAAACCATTAATGATCTGTTTTTCCTTGTTGCTTTCATACCAGGGTTGCAAATACATACTTACTACAATGATTTCCAAGTTTATTAGAGCTCACACGCTAAACACATGAACTCGCTTAACTTTTGTTGATGTTTTCAAACTACATGTATTTCAGGAAATTAAGTATGGATCTGGCGGGCGTTTGGATGTTTCAAGTAAAGTTGAGAATAAAAGGTGTCGTCCTATGTCTGAGGATTTGGATCGAGTGTCTTATTCTAGATAAGACACAACTTTCAAATCCTAGTTTTAATTAATGTCTTTTGTTGAGTCTTTGTGAACTTTTAAAAACAAGTTGCATGGTTGTACTAGAATTTGATGTCTATGTTTCAGGCAATGTTGTTATGTCTTAATCTTAATTAATGGATGATCACCTTCGGTTTTTATCATATAGTTGTTGTTATGATTGAATGCAATGATATTAAGCAAGTCACACCAAATCACGCTTCCACAAAAGTCAGGGTGTGACAGTTTGGAATCAAAGCTTCGATTGTAGCGAACTAGGATTCTTCCTCAAGTCTAGACTACAATCATTACGGCTCTCACAAAAACATTCTTACCGCATGTTTTCATTGCATACACGAAAAGCCCAGATCCAGGGAAATAAACATTTTTACAAAGAAAAAGGGGGGGCACTAAAACACGTTTCAACGTTTATGTTTGTGGTTCAGTCTGAGAGACTGGGTGGTTCAGTCTGAGAGACTGGGTAGTCTGGGAGACTAGTTGGTTTAGTTTGGGAGGCTAGGTGGTTTAGTCTGGGAGACTAGTTGGTTTAGTCTGGGAGACTAGTTGATTTAGTCTGGGAGACTAGTTGGTTTAGTCTGGGAAGCTAGGTGATTTAGTCTGGGAGACTAGTTGGTTTAGTCTGGGAAGCTAGGTGATTTAGTCTGGGAGACTAGGAAGGATACATGATTACACGATCTCATTATCTTTGGTTACATGCTAAACATTGATAGTTAATATGTGTGCATATATTGTGATTGTTATGTTACAGACACCATGTCATCATCCGAGGGCGGATTATCCGACACTGACGACCCCGTGGCTATTGGCCCAGGGGCGAGCAAGCCAGAAATCTTTACTTTCGATATAGAGAGTGACCCGGAGATGATGTCCGACAACGATGACGATTTTCAGCCATTTGCGCTGCCCGACTTGGGAAATGATTTACCGACTACTGATGGCATTCCAGAAGAGGATCCTTTTATTATTCCCATTCCTATCCATGATCATCTTTTCATCGATCATCCCGATGGTGAGCATGTCGTGGCACCGATCCTCGCTCCCGTTCCTTTAGTGGCCATTCCTCTCGAGGATTTGCCTTTTGACGATTTGATTGATATTGACGTTTATTTATTTGTTGATGGTCCTTTTGATGATCCCCATGGTGATGAAAAGCTAGACGAGGACGTTGTTGATATTCCACTTTTTGAGATCCCTGTTGTTGAGATTTCCCCTAACACTAGTTTACACTCCGTCCTAGATTCCTTTGAGTCTGTGACTTCTTCCACCTTGCAGGCAGTTGAATTACGAAGCTATGCCACTGATTCTGACGATAATATGGCCATATCAGTTGCACTATCTCCTCCACACGACTTTGAGCTTGATGTTGAGCCAAATTTTGTTCCTGTTGATCAGCCTGATGATGCACCAACTGATCCTGAGCCTTTATTTGATCATAACCCTATTCCTTTTGGCATACCTGACATTGCACCCTTCATGCCTGATCCAGCCCCTGCTCCAGTTGATCCTCCTGTAGTTGAGCTATTATTTCGTCCACCGGCACCTGCACCCGCTGATGTTACTCCTTCTCATTCTGTGGAGCCTGAAGACCATCATGCTGATTTACCTATTGTTTTCTTACAGGACATCCCTGTACCCCATCCAGGAGAAGGTACTTCGGGCCAGCAGCCTAGTCAAGACCCTCATGTTTCAGCGGCTTTTCCATACATTCCCCAGTCTGCACCTTTTACCTCTTCACCAACTGATGAGCCATACCGAGGGTCCCCACCGTATTCCATGCTGACCTTAGACCCCTACCATCCTTCGCATTTTGTTGGCTATACACAGGATGAGTTACTTTATTCGCTTCAGCTTCGATTTGAAGTTATGGGTCGCAGAATCTTGGAGCTTGAGTCGATACCGCGTCCCTTACCGTGTCCTTGTCAGTCTACTTATGTTCCCCTCATTCATCACCACCACCTTTTGCACGTCCACCTGCTCCTCTTACTCCTTTCCCAGAGTTTGATGCTCGATTCCTCACAGTCGAGCAGCAGGTCCGTTACTTGCTTCGTCATGTGCATAAACTTGAGGAGGAGCTCGCACATGTTCTCAGTTTGATTTTCCTCCCTCCTCCTCCTCCTCTGCCATCAGTACATTAGGTTTTTGGTCTTATGCGGATGCATTACCTTTAATGGGAGTACCACTTTTGAGCTGAGCTTGTGAAGGCTTTTGGGGACCACCTTTTGATTATGAGACTTTTGTAGAATTGTAGACTGGTTGGACATGGGAAGTGTGACCCTGTGTTCCATTTTGATACGATACACTTTGCAGAACATGTAATAATACTTTATGGTCAATGATTAATGAAAACCCAATCGTCATGTTCTCATTAAACATGTAAATCAACAACGTGTTTGTCTGTTATGCTCTCATTAAAGATATTCCCATTTACTTGTTTATGCTATGATTATGCTGTTGCTTGATTGGTTGATATGATAATTTATTATGTGTATGTAAATATGACCTCTAGACAACTATATACATTTTCCTAAACAAATAAGACCTGACCCATACAATCTTCTTAAAAGATGTCTCCTCAAGAGATCATTCGGCTGACCAAGGCAGAATGGCAAGCGCATATCTCACGAGCCATATCTCGGCACGAGGTTCTTCGCTACAGATACAGCGGAAACACCTCAGGGAATAACCCACCTAACGGTAATGTTTAAGTCACCTAAGACACATTGCAATTCGTTCGGATATTCCCAAATGTGCTTTGCTAATGCTTCCAGCGATGATATTGCTTGAGTACAGGCTGTACTTACAAGCAGTTTCTGGACTGCAAGCCTCTGAACTTCGACGGCACTGGGGGTGCCGTAGCTTTTATGAAGTGGTCGAGAATATGGATTCTGTTTTGCGAATGAGCGGATGTGCTCCAGAGCAACAGGTCACATACATTTCTGGACTATTTCAAGATGTGGCTCTGTCACAATGGAACCTTCGGGTTCAGATAATGGAGACTGCTGCGTATGCTTTGACATGGGATGAGTTGAAAGAAGTTATGCGTAAGGAGTATTGTTCTCAGATGGAGATCTAGAAGATGGAAATTGAATTCTAGAGACTAAAGATGGAAGGTTCAAAGGTGGCGGAATATGTACAGAGACTTCATGATTTGGCGTGTGTTGTCCTATACTTGGTGGAACCAGAGATTGAGAGAATCGAACAACTCATCTGGGGGATGGCGCCTCAGGTTCTAAGCTTGATATCAACATCAAAACCTCCAATAACTATCGATGCAGTTGACTTAAGTGTGGCGCTCACTAAAGAAGCGGCTAGACTGGAAAAGCTTTCAACCCCTGACGAGAAGAAAGAGGCTCATGTTGAGTCATCTGGAAAGAACAAGAGGAAGCTCACTGATTTTCAAAAGGGTGCTCGGATGAACAAAAACAACAACAAGGCCAAAAAGGGAAAAGAGTACGTGGGTATCCTACCTAAGTGCGACAATTGCCGACGTTATCATATCGGGCGATGTAGATATGGAAAATGTGAAAACTGTGGCAAGGTGGGGCATGTCAAGGAGACCTGTAGGCAAGGTACAGAACATGGAAATGGAGGCCAAGATTGTAGCAGGAATCACGGAGGGAAAAACGACAACAACGACTATCAAGGCAGAACGAGTGACGATAAAAAACGTGGTCAAGGTTGTTTTAACTATGGAGACAAAGGGCATTTCAGAAAATATTGCCCAAAAAACAATCAGGCCGATGTTAAGATCTATTTGGGAACTAAGCCGAGATGTGATAAGTGCAAGTTTCACCATGAAGGTCGATGTCAGAAGCCCAAGTGCGGTAAGTGCGGAAAAGAAGGACACAGCAAGGATGCCTGTTGGGCGAAGGATCCCAGACAAGGAGTAAACGATGACGGCAACCAAGGCAGAAACGATAATGATAGAGTTCTAGGTTGCTTCGAATGCTGGGACGTGGGGCACTTTAGGCAGGATTGCCCGAAGAATGACCAGGACCGTGGAAGAGCGTGTAACATCGGAGCTCGTGAGGCATATGTGGTTACTGGTACGCTCTCAATCAACAAAAGTTTTGCATCTGTGCTATTTGGTACCTGTACCGTCTATAGTTTCGCATCTCTAGAGTTTAAGAATATACCTGGTTTAGTAGAAAGTAAGTTAGATATTCCGTACTAGATAGAACTAGCTAATGGAAGCTAGTAGAAGCCAACGAAGTGATTAGAGGCTGCGATATAAAGTTGGAGAACATGAGTTTTCGTCAGACCTTCTACCAGCTAAAATAGGAAGCTTTGACGTCGTAGTTGGAATGGATTGGCTGTGGAGTAACCATGCAGAGATGGTTTGCCACGAGAAGATTATCCGCATCCCGATGGCGAATGAAGAGACGGTCATGATTCATAGAGAAAAGCAGGATACGCCTCTACAGAGTATCCGTTGTTTGAAGACACGAGAGTTTCTGCGAAAAGGATGTGTTGTTCCTTGGCTCATGTCATGGACAGAGGAGCCGAAGAACCTAAGTCCGAAGATATCCCCTATGGTAAGGGAATATCTGGAAGTCTTCCTCAAAAGACTTGCCGGGATTACATCCTCAACAACAAGTCGAATTCCACATTGACTTGGCTCTAGGCGTCGCGCCTGCAGCCAAGGCACCTTATCGACTTACGCCTTCAGAAATACAAGACTTGTCAGCGCAGCTTCAGGATTTTCTAGGGAAGGGAGTTATCAGACCAAGCTTCTCGTCTTGGGAAGCTCCAGTTTTGCTCGCTAAGAAGAGGACGGTAACTTCCGAGCGTGTATCGACTACCAGGAACTGAACGAGCTAACCATCAAGAAATTAGTATCCCTGCCAAGGATTAATGATGTATTCGAACAGCTGTAAGAATCCAACTACTATCCTAAGATTGATCGTGGATCGAGTATCATTAGCTGCGAACTTAGGAAGAAAGTATACCAAACCTACAGTGAGTCAACAACTTGTTTTAAACATACACTAATATGGTGTTTTCTACACAGTGCACCAAAACAGTTTTACATAGGATACGAAACTTTGAGAACCTAGAAAACATGTACTTAGAACCTACGAGAACGTAGGACAAAACTCGTTTATGGTTGTCACTTAGGAACCGCGTTTATTAACTCGAGCGAACACCATTATTCTGTCGTATATGCTATTCTAGTTAACCGAACAGGTGCAATACTCGAAATTCTTACATTGAAATTTCCACTTTTGCTTCTAACGAGTAGATCGTTACATCTCCATTCCACTTAATGGTAGTTGCATCATGACAATTCTCTTCATTTTAGCAAATGCTCATTGTTTCACTTCTTGGAAATTCATGTGTTACGCATGCACCAATTGTTATGCATGTGGTTTCGTTTCGAATAAGCGCTTCATCAAGGTTCAAATATTATTTTGCTAAATCTAATTACTGATTCGTGATTCGAATGACCTACACTATTGTAATTGTTGGCTCCTTTGTTATCAAGTCAACACACTTGCTTGAAACTTCTTTTCTTTCAAGTTACATACATGGTTTATCCTTGTAACCATGCCGAAATTTCCTTGACGAACGTACTTTTATTGATGGTTGCGTTGAAACCAAGTTCGATTGCTTGAACTTGTCCATTTCATATATTGAATTCAAGACAGCATATGATGTATTGAGAGCATCATGTTCAATTTCATTTTTGCCAAGTGTTTCTTTTGTCCTGAGTCCTAGTAGACTTGTTTGGTCTACGGCTCCAGTAAGTCGTCTGTTGGTTCCAACACCTTGTGGTGGTGTCTCCTTAATTTGAAGCCTGCGCTAATCACATATACACATCTCATACACGGATTTAATCGTTCATTTATTGACTTGCTCTAAATCCGTTTTGTTTTATCACAATTACAGCAGTCTTAACACAACCGTGTGTTAAGATGATGGTACATAAATTCATTTTATATCCCAGTGTACCTTCTAGCGGTTCTTTCATTATCGATCAAATACCTTGCAGTATTTATTACTTTTTCATCTTCGATCGGAAAACGATAGTTCTTTGGTAGTCTATATTCAATTGAAAAGTCTTACGATGTCATTTGAATCAAATTTTCAAGTTTGCTTCAGTTCACTTTCATTCGATTTCAAACACGGTGAACTTGTTCGGTCACCGCTATCATCGAATTATGTCATCACAACACCTTGAGGTGTCGGTACAAACTTGTAGCTTGTGCTAATCATGGTCAACCGTTTCACACGAAACTACACATACTTTTGTTTGACTTTTTAATTAAACACTCATAATGCAACTATGTATTAAGACAACTATACACCAGATTCGGTTGTATTTCATTCGGTGTATTCTTGCAATTCAATAATGTCAACACACTAATTTCATTCACTTATTTGTTCAAAAGTTGACAAATCATTTTCATGACACTATTACCTTTGAGCTTGATGACTCTGAGTTCATATAGCGGATGTTATGGTTTCTAGAACTCATTTGCTTAATGTAAACCATCCCTTGGAATTCTATCGGTCGAAACTCCTCTTTTTGTTGAACCTCTGTTAACTGAGTTACACTAGATTATACATCTATACTTCTCGTATCCTTTGACATCAAATTCTGGAACACATACCTTTTAACCATTGGGTTCTTGTTGTTATAATATGTCCTTGGATTCACCTGATTCGAATAAGTTTTGACTCGGCTTCGAGGTTAGGCACTTTGGTATTATTCATGTCCATACACGCATGAGATAACCCTAAGGAGCTAATGTAGATTAAATTTCGAGAACGAAATTTTCTTAACCGGGGGAGAATGTGACAACTGTCAAATTTGCATGCATCCGTACGACTACTAAACAGTAATTAGTGCTTAATGACTGCGTTGAATTACAATTAATAATTTGAATTGCTTTCTGATTATTACCATATACATACATGTGCATCATATATTGCAAATGACATACCATCATTGTATGCAAACTTTATTGATTCAAATGATGCACGAAACACGGCTAGCACAACTATCAGACAAATCAGAAAAATGTTGACAGAGCTTAGTAGATAGACAGACAGTGTGTTGAGACACAGAATGAGCAAGAAACTAAGTCTTACACTAGTATAGTGTGTAGGAAAGTAATGATCACAAAACTGCCTTCCTAGAGATAGTTTAAGTGCCGGAAAGTACCTAAAACTCACATAAACTGCAGAATTCTGCAGAAAATCAGCAAATTCAGCATTTCAACCCTCTAATATCATGCAAAAATATGGTTAAATGGTCTTGAATGCTTTCCTAAATGTCGGGAATCGAAAGTGTCACAAAAGTTAACATAAAGCACACTAAATTACAAAGTTTAGCACCTTAACGAACCGGTAACCAACCGAACAACCGGACAATACCCGAAACACCAAATTTTCACTAGAAGCACTGTTTTTAACATTACCAAGCTAGTTATGGTCCTTGAACATCATAACACCTCCTAAAATATCTAGTAACTAAACCTTCTAACTAATACTTGATTCTTAAACATAATGTAACCAACTTAGTTCAAACCTAATCTACTACCCCCCACTAGTTCACGGCCCCAAGTGGCCCCCACTTGTGATTTTATTCTAATATTTAAATGGATCTTGTTTGCTCTTTATTATACATAATATCCCATGGAAATTACATGAAAATTTGATTTATAAGTAAACCATTAGTTACATGAACTTCATTCCTCATACATCACTCAACACCACAATTCTCTCTCCCTCTTGCTTACCTTCGGCCGAAACCATAACCACCATACATCACCTTTATACTTTCATCTTCATACAATTCCACATACACTCAAAGGTGTTAGAAGGCGCTTAAGGAAGCTAGGAGCTTACGGGAGTTCAAAGACCTCTGTTATTTGCTTTTATCCACTTGATTTCTTCACTTGATCATCCCTAACCTTGTGCTAGTGGTAAGAACCTTGATCTTGCTATTTTACTTCTATTTTAAGTGGTTAAAAGAAGAATCATAATCATGATCTTGAAGAACACTAAGAATCACAAGAAGTAAACTTGAACATAAGCTTAAAATATGAAGAAATCTTGATGAATATGAGTTGTTATACTTGATGATTGTTGATTATTTGTGAAAATGATGTTGATCATCATATGATCTTGTTAGATCATGATTAAAAACATAATCTAGCAAGATGAGTGGATGAACATGTTAGAGATTAATGGATCATCCACACAAAGATCATGAACTTGAAAGAATAAAGTTGTTTCTTGTTAAGAAATGATCAAAGTAAGTTGTTAATCATGAAGATCTAAATATTTTAAGTATGATCTCTAAAGAAACCAAGTTAAAAATATAAGTTTTACTAAATCTTGGTTCTTCCATAAACAAACCTTATTTTTGGTGGATAAACAAGTGTAGAAACACTTGTGTAAAAAGAAAATTACATAAAGAAACTTTTTTAGAAATGGTGATCACAAGTTGTAAAGATCCATATTCTTTAAAAATGAAGTTTTTAAAGAATCAATCACAGTTTAAAGGATAACAAGGCTTACTAATAACACTAGTAAGTTCCTACAAATTTTTACAAATATTCAAGTTCATGATGTAGTAATTATTACTTGTTTTTGGCAAAATTGGTAAGTAAAGGTTGTTTATTGTTGTTGTGGATTGATTGTGTTGATTTTTACAAAAGAAAATGATATGCTTGAAAGGATGGAAACCTCCATTTTTAGGGAAAACTATGTCAAAATTTTCTAAAAATGTAAACACTTAGAAAAATATTTCTAAACAAATATTTACAAGTGTATTTTAAACCATAAAATGTTACAAAAACTTTGCCATAATTTTTGTTAAAAAATTATAATTATTGGAGGTTTGTTTTCATAAATAAAAGTGGCTAAATATGTATTTAGGAAATATATATTTAGATGACACCATGTGTGTGGTTATTTGTATATTTTGTGTATTAGTTATATTATTTTAGGACATGAAATAATATAACACATCAAAATACCAAAAATTACAATCCGAAATATTACCAAAATTCCAAGGAATAAATATACAAGTTATACACAAAATATTGGTGAAACCGAACTATGGAATAAGACTTACAAAATATTCCGGAAAATTTATTCACAAAGTATATTTTGGTAAATAATATTTTGGACACCAAGGAAACGAAAATATGATTTTTACAATTACTACAAGAATATATTGTAGATCCCAATATCAATCCGGATCACAGTGGTTGATTGTTTTAGTCCAAAACACCTATTGATTAAGTGTTTGTACTATGAAAAAGTTAAGAAGAATCAAGAATGAAGATGAAGCTAATGGTATGATGAATACAACAAGTGTTGTATTGAATCAAAACAAGAAGATAAATCAATGAAGCACCATGGAAATCTGATTTAAGCACAATAGTAGAGATTGAAATGTAAACAACACTAATATCCACCAAGAGAGCCAAAAGCTTGGCTAGGGAAACATTACAATGGTTTATATAGATCCTGACTTGCCAGCATAATTATAATTATGCTGGCATCTTATCTACACTAGGTCAGGTTTGCTACTTTCATCGAATTACAAAATATGCCCCTAGACTTTAAAACAAGCTACAAACTATAATAAAACTAATCCAGTACAAGTATCAACGATCTCATAAGTTCCAACATATATCACATTTTTTACAAGAAGAAAATATATTATTTTTGGTAAATAAAATATATATGTTTTCTCGGAATTAATAGAAGATATATTATTTTTGGGAAGAAAAAAATATATTTTCTCAATGTACATGAAATATAAGATTTTTGGGAGAAAAATAAGTTTGTATATATTTTCCAAGTTAGACTTGAAAATGCATATTTTGGAACTCATATGAAAATACAATTATTTTTGCCAAGTGAAAAATTATCAATAATTTTTCTAAGTAATATTTCTTAAAATATATATTTTGGAAATATATATTAATGTATTGTTACTAGAAATATTATTCTGGAAAAGTTAATACAAAATTAAGTATAAGGAATACTTAATAATCACAAGAAATACGTATTTTCGTACGTATACTTACACTCCGGAATACGACGCCGATACCTGGCAAAATATACAAGTTTAGGAATACAAGTATAAGATACCCCCATCCTTGGGAAGGATATACAAGTATAAATACTTAAAGAGTATTAAGTTAAAATATATTGTTTTAACAATTATTCCAAAATTTACTAAATATAATTTAAGTTAAAATATTTATTATTTTAACAAATAAATATATAACTTGGAATAATATCGAAGATACGAAGAAACGTAACTCAAAGACATTAATACCAAGTCAAGTCAAGGCACGACCCGCTCGTCTAATAGATTATAGTACGTTGTAGGTAGTCGTGTTTATCCGAAGAAACTTGGGTTACGGTGGTTAAAGACGCAAGACTGTGAGTTCATGTCCCCATTTTCTCTTAACTGTTTTCGTTTTATAACTTCGGGGGTGAAATACATGTTACAACTATTTACAAACATTTTGATTTGGTATAGTTAGCTAAGGAAGGGTACTGCTTGATCATGTGAGTTGTGGGTATAACGCTTAAGACCATTAATCCTCTTTGTAGGACCAAGGGACATGAGTGATAGATCTATTTGGGTGTAGCGAGCCCACACCCATGTGGACCGGGGTTTTGCCCATGAGGTGACTATGTCTTCAAACTGAAGCAGTGGCAAAATCTGCTAGGATTGAGTCTTCCTGCATCACGTCACACATATTAATGGCCTTGCAAACCATTAATGATCTGTTTTTCCTTGTTGTTTTCATACCAGGGTTGCAAATACATACTTACTACAATGATTTCCAAGTTTATTCGAGCTCACATGTTACACCCTAATACGTAAATGACTAAAGTCGCAGCGGAAATTCATACCTAGAAATTTCTTTCCTTAAACACATTTTTCCTTAGTTAAAGGTTCATTTAAAATAGTTCTTTTAACATAAATACATCTATCATACTCCTTTAACCTGCGAAGACATAATTTATACTTATTAAATTACACACTCAATTACTTCCGTACAATCCGTCTAGCGACTCGATCTTCGATCTCTGTTCCTCGATGATCCCCCATGTCTTGTACAACCTGTACTCACCATAAATGTTCATAACATTAGTACACAGCATTAGCATAACAATATTTATACTCGTTACTTATCATTCCATATTCTCTTTACATTCAAGCTTTCCCTCTGCGTGTATGATCTGAGTGAGACTTCCTTATTGAACCTGCGTTATGCTTTATACACAAAACATGATATTAACATCATCGATACTCAATGGTATATGCATGCCTACCCACATACGTATTTACCTCCATACATACCTACATATATATTTACGATCACCTACAATCATTTTCATATATTCACACTTAATCAATTATGTACATACTCACATATAAACCCATCTACGATAATACATGCATATCTATATACACCCATACCTACATCATGACGCACACTCATGGCGTTATACATATATACATACATACATCCCTATTTGCACATACCCAACTCTACTTGCCGACTCATATACGCCTTCATGTATCCGCGTGTACTTGCTCACACACTTATACTCTTACATACGTTTGCGCATACATGCTTACATACACTTCTACATACGTGTATAGATGCATACAAACATACATACATGCCTATCTACATATGTGCATACACGTATGCTCATAAAAACGTAAGTTAAATTAGTCATATGCAACTTAAAACGCGTTTAAACGACTTCCCAAGACAAAACGGAGCAAAAGAACAACTTTCGCCAACCAGTCCCACCGTCGCGTCGCGCGATGGCCCGTCGCGTCGCGCGACGCCCTGAATTTCACAGAATGTTGCTGCTGCTGATCTGCAGATTTCCAGCACAACCGGATTTCACGAAAACGGCCATAACTTCTTCATTATTGGTCCGTTTTTACCGATTCTTTTTCCTACGCGTCCGTAATTTAATTCTCCATCTTATGGAGCTAAAATCCGACATCCGGATTATCAAAATTCCAGACTTTTAAGTCTTCGGCTTACTACCCTTTTTACCAAGAATTGACCCGTTCATAATTTTATCACACCAATATGTTTATTTGCTTTAAACTCATGAAATTCATTATTTCAATATCTCCTATCATATAAAACTCAAATCACGGGTTCCTTACGTGATAAAGTCCCGTTTACGCTTAAATGCTTATTTTGACCCGTTAAGGGTATTTACGTATTTCAATGCATTTGACTCTCAAAAACATACTTTTCGCTTCCATACTTATCCTAATTATTCACTTGATCATTTATCTTATTTCTAAACATCTTTTAAAGGTCGTTTGCCCAATATACCCACCAAGGGCATTTTAGTCCACTTTAGCACCAACCTTTGCGACGAAGGACTTCAACACATAATTAACCTCAAACATCACGTTTAATTAGTTAAAACACTATATTACTTAACAAACTAAGAAGTGATTACAGGAATCACTTACCTTACGCGTCCATGTTCGTATCCGTTTCCTTGCCTCTTTTTGACCCGTTAGCTTCTCATGTTTGAGTCCGCCCCGATATGATTCCTATACTTTCATATCACCAACATCGCATTCTCGTTAGCTTACATCATTGTACATGTTAATGATCATATTAATCACATGTTTCACATTTGACTTTCATTAGTCGATTCTAGCTAACACAAAACATATAACCAAATTCATATCCCGTTAAACGCATGTAATTCATCAGGTCATTCCATTTAATACGTATCAACATAACAAGTACCATACCACTTCCTATAATCATGCCTTTACGACAACGAGTCACGTCATGTTTCTTATACTTAGTTGACTTTTTAAAGTCAACTATTAACCATATTTAACTATCGACTTAACATCATATACCCTTAACATCATAATCGACTATACGGACGACACTATATACATCTTATCATACGCTAGGTGTGCGTACCACCTTTTAAGCATAACGTATAACTAATTCATGCATAAATCTTCTAAACTCCTACATAACTCATCAAATCCTACTCCTAACCAACACCTATCGCTCACACATAAGCATCAAACATATCAACACCACATTTCATTCAATTCATCTAACAACAACTCATCATACTCACAAAATACATCAATCTTTCAACAAGACTTGGACATAGGTGGTGATTCTAGTCATCATCTTCACCTTAACTAACGGGTTTCATCTCTAAACATCGTATTAACACAAACCACACATAACCTATGTTCTATATGATGATTCTAACCCTTATACATGATCAATTTCACTTTAACTTACGGATTAGAACATAACCCACTTCACACATGATCACCAATCTTTGATTTAAGACATACCTTACGATCCCCTTGTGAAGGTGATCACTGATTCATGTTCGGTTGTGAATTTGAGCCTTGATTCATTCTTCAATTTGAACCTTTTGAAGAACTAGGGTTTTGGGGCTTTTGAGAGCCCCTGCTCAATCCATCCAGAACACACACGAAGATGTGTGTGTGTGTGTGTGTGTGTGATCTTTTTCTTTTAATAACTTAACATTTTATTTATCCCACTTTAACCCCTTGAGTTTGCCTCTAAGACACAATTGGCACCACTTATCTCTTTTACTAGTTTTTACCATAAACCTTAACTAGGTAAAATAGCCTAATATTTATTTTGGGATATATTATATAAGAACCTTTTACGAATATAAACATTCGGATTTTGGGGTGTTACAAGTCTACCACCCTTAAACAAGGTTTCGTCCCCGAAACCTTCTTCATTTCCATTTAACACTAATTATCTTCTCTTCCTGTTTACCAATGAGCCCACGAGCCCACCTTTGACAATCTTCTACCTTCAAGAACCCGTCCCCAGGGTCCTTATTAGTGTCGCTTTCAATGATAGCACTAATTTCTAACGCACTACATAGCTAGTGATTCATTCATCATTCTATTACTCGTATATCCTGTGCACATGTGTGGTCTACTTGAAACCATTCATGTTATTTTCGTCACTATTCGATCTTATTTCATAATTTACACATACACATGTATGTTTAACATTTACTGGTACATTATCATAGTAGGTAACTATCCATCCTCGATTCATAATTTATTCATATAAATGACTTCTTACTTATAAGTCCATGCCTTCCATACTTTACTTTCACGTAACATTCTCATTCTTGACTTGTTAATAACGGGCCAATATACATACTTCTTTGACCTGTAATCATACACACCTTCATATGATCCGTTCATAACGAATCCAATATCTTCGTCTCATCTCGTAAGATTACATTCTCTACATGCACTGTATAATATTTAACTCTTATTTTGTTATCACATCAAAACTATCATTTCATATTCACACCTACGTACTTAGCTCTAACGTGAACATCCTTCTACGTTTTCTACAGTTACTTGTACCTAGCATACCTTTACGTTACCTTTAAATCATTTCGTCCATGTCACATCACTATTGCTTTCACTTCATGCATTACTTAATTTGCATATATATACATGTGTGTCATACTAGTTTATATCTATCCAACATAAGTTAAACATCTTACTAACCTCTTTTCATTTCACAAACCGACGATCCGTAACCCAGATCGAACATCTTCTCCTCGAGTACTAGCCGTAACAGACCAGGTTTCATTCATTCGTATAATGAGCTTCCGCTCGTGCACATTCTTTCACCAATACGATTGGTTCCATCACATCAATAATTCTAACATTATCATCAACAAAATTGGCGGTTAACATATTTCATTTAAACATTCATTATACTAGGGAATTACCCACCTATAACTCTTCTACAATTTCCTACGTGCCTGCTATAACGTACCACACATTCTATTTCTTACATGCAATCCTTTCATTCTATTAATCGTTTCGCCAACTGAAGTACATGCTTGTACTTCCTTTTATTCATGCTTACTTGCAAAGACCTTATTACATTGTTTCAATATTTCTTACCAAACTTACCATTCCCGCCCCTACTTAAGTTATTGTTCGGGTCACAGCCCGTCATCATTCTGACTTCTAAGAGTCAATTACTAACACATCTAACACGTAACTTATACAGAACTTCATCTATTATACTATCACCTTTTACTTTATACTTATTTCTATGACCCGTTCGACTCAATCATGGTCAAACTGTCGACATCTTCTTATACGGATTAATTTCATCTTTTTATATTTTTTTTAATTCTGTCTCACGGATTCAGACGCATCATTCATGCTTTTTCATTCATTGAATCCGCCTTACTGATTCAAACATTACATTCATGCCTTTCATTACTTCTGCATTTTGAATCCTTCTCGCGGATTCAAACATATTATTCTTGCCTCTCATCCTTGAATCCGTCTCACGGATTCAAACATATCATCCATGCATTTCATCCTTGAATCCGTCTCACGGATTCAAACATATCATCCATGCCTTTCATCCTTGAATCCGTCTCACGGATTCAAACATTGCATTCATACCTTGTTGATCCGCACTTAATCACAGATTCAACATTCTTCATTCTTATCAGGCATGTTTTTCATTCTTACATAGTACTCTCAATTTCCCGAGAGTCTTACTTCCCATTTCACCCACACGCCCGCCTGCTACCCAACTCTACCGGACATACCTGTAATAATTATCATGATCTCACGAACGTCATATGTTTCTTGTGTACTGGCCAGGTACACAATCCACCTACTAGTTTCGTGCCTTCATGTAATTGTCACCTTATGTCCGTAGACTTAGGTTTCGGCGCGTGTATCACTTTCAGTACTTCATTACTATACTATCATTATCCTTCAATTAAAATTTTCCTTCCCTTAATGAGTTTTACTACTACATATACCTGCATATCGAATTTACGTAGCTGGATTCAAATTTGGCTTATTACCTCTTTGCCTGCCTTAGTATTCATCCTAGACTGCATTCACAGATCATCCTCTTCAAACACTTATGCTTACCTTGCACATACAAAACCGTCAGTTTCTTTATACGTATACATAAGTACATACTTACATTAGCTTTTACCTTTGGATCTTGATCGAGTCTTAGATTGTACGGGTTTCTTATCTCAAGAGCACACAAGTTTGAGTTCAAGTACTTACCTTCTCGTACTTGATTCCCTCAAACCAGGGCTCTGATACCAACTTGTTATACCCTAATACGTAAATGACTAAAGTCGCAGCGGAAATTCATACCTAGAAATTTCTTTCGTTAAACACATTTTTCCTTAGTTAAAGGTTCATTTAAAATAGTTCTTTTAACATAAATACATCTATCATACTCCTTTAACCTACGAAGACATAATTTATACTTATTAAATTACACACTCAATTACTTCCGTACAATCCGTCTAGCGACTCGATCTTCGATCTCTGTTCCTCGATGATCCCCCATGTCTTGTACAACCTGCACTAACCATAAATGTTCATAACATTAGTACACAGCATTAGCATAACAATATTTATACTCGTTACTTATCATTCCGTATTCTCTTTACATTCAAGCTTTCCCTTTGCGTGTATGATCTGAGTGAGACTTCCTTATTGAACCTGCGTTATGCTTTATACACAAAACATGATATTAACATCATCGATACTCAATGGTATATGCATGCCTACCCACATACGTATTTACCTCCATACATACCTACATATATATTTACGATCACCTACAATCATTTTCATATATTCACACTTAATCAATTATGTACATACTCACATATAAACCCATCTACGATAATACATGCATATCTATATACACCCATACCTACATCATGACGCACACTCATGGCGTTATACATATATACATACATACATCCCTATTTGCACATACCCAACTCTACTTGCCGACTCGTATACGCCTTCATGTATCCGCGTGTACTTGCTCACACACTTATACTCTTACATACGTTTGCGCATACATGCTTACATACACTTCTACATACGTGTATAGATGCATACAAACATACATACATGCCTATCTACATATGTGCATACACGTATGCTCATAAAAACGTAAGTTAAATTAGTCATATGCAACTTAAAACGCGTTTAAACGAGTTCCCAAGACAAAACGGAGCAAAAGAACAACTTTCGCCAACCAGTCCCACCGTCGCGTCGCGCGATGGCCCGTCGCGTCGCGCGACGCCCTGAATTTCACAGAATGTTGCTGCTGCTGATCTGCAGATTTCTAGCACAACCGGATTTCACGGAAACGGCCATAACTTCTTCATTATTGGTCCGTTTTTACCGATTCTTTTTCCTACGCATCCGTAATTTAATTCTCCATCTTATGGAGCTAAAATCCGACATCCGGATTATCAAAATTCCAGACTTTTAAGTCTTCGGCTTACTACCCTTTTTACCAAGAATTGACCCGTTCATAATTTTATCACACCAACATGTTTATTTGCTTTAAACTCATGAAATTCATTATTTCAATATCTCCTATCATATAAAACTCAAATCACGGGTTCCTTACGTGATAAAGTCCCGTTTACGTTTAAATGCTTATTTTGACCCGTTAAGGGTATTTACGTATTTCAATGCATTTGACTCTCAAAAACATACTTTTCGCTTCCATACTTATCCTAATTATTCACTTGATCATTTATCTTATTTCTAAACATCTTTTAAAGGTCGTTTGCCCAATATACCCACCAAGGGCATTTTAGTCCACTTTAGCACCAACCTTTGCGACGAAGGACTTCAACACATAATTAACCTCAAACATCACGTTTAATTAGTTAAAACACTATATTACTTAACAAACTAAGAAGTGATTATAGGAATCACTTACCTTACGCGTCCATGTTCGTATCCGTTTCCTTGCCTCTTTTTGACCCATTAGCTTCTCATGTTTGAGTCCGCCCCGATATGATTCCTATACTTTCATATCACCAACATCGCATTCTCGTTAGCTTACATCATTGTACATGTTAATGATCATATTAATCACATGTTTCACATTTGACTTTCATTAGTCGATTCTAGCTAACACAAAACATATAACCAAATTCATATCCCGTTAAACGCATGTAATTCATCAGGTCATTCCATTTAATACGTATCAACATAACAAGTACCATACCACTTCCTATAATCATGCCTTTACGACAACGAGTCACGTCATGTTTCTTATACTTAGTTGACTTTTTAAAGTCAACTATTAACCATATTTAACTATCGACTTAACATCATATACCCTTAACATCATAATCGACTATACGGACGACACTATATACATCTTATCATACGCTAGGTGTGCGTACCACCTTTTAAGCATAACGTACAACTAATTCATGCATAAATCTTCTAAACTCCTACATAACTCATCAAATCCTACTCCTAACCAACACCTATCGCTCACACATAAGCATCAAACATATCAACACCACATTTCATTCAATTCATCTAACAACAACTCATCATACTCACAAAATACATCAATCTTTCAACAAGACTTGGACATAGGTGGTGATTCTAGTCATCATCTTCACCTTAACTAACGGGTTTCATCTCTAAACATCGTATTAACACAAACCACACATAACCTATGTTCTATATGATGATTCTAACCCTTATACATGATCAATTTCACTTTAACTTACGGATTAGAACATAACCCACTTCACACATGATCACCAATCTTTGATTTAAGACATACCTTACGATCCCCTTGTGAAGGTGATCACTGATTCATGTTCGGTTGTGAATTTGAGCCTTGATTCATTCTTCAATTTGAAGCTTTTGAAGAACTAGGGTTTTGGGGCTTTTGAGAGCCCCTGCTCGATCCATCCAGAACACACACGAAGATGTGTGTGTGTGTGATCTTTTTTCTTTTAATAACTTAACTTTTATTTATCCCACTTTAACCCCTTGAGTTTGCCTCTAAGACACAATTGGCACCACTTATCTCTTTTACTAGTTTTTACCATAAACCTTAACTCGGTAAAATAGCCTAATGTTTATTTTGGGATATATTATATAAGAACCTTTTACGAATATAAACATTCGGATTTTGGGGCGTTACATCACACACTAAACACATGAACTCGCTCAACTTTTGTTGATGTTTTCAAACTACATGTATTTCAGGAAATTAATTATGGACCTGGCGGGCGTTTGGATGTTTCAAGTAAAGTTGAGAATAAAAGGTGTCATCCTATGTCTGAGGATTTGGATTGAGTGTCTTATTCTAGATAAGACACAACTTTCAAAGCCTAGTTTTAATTAATGTCTTTTGTCGAGTCTTTGTGAACTTTAAAAACAAGTTGCATGGTTTGTACTCGAATTTGATGTCTATGTTTCAAGCAATGTTGTTATGTTTTAAACTTAATTAATGGATGATCACCTTCGGTTTTTATCATATAGTTGTTGTTATGATTGAATGCAATGATATTAAGCAAGTCACACCAAATCACGCTTCCGCAATAGTCAGGGTGTGACAGAAACGGTGCTCCAAACGGCTTGATTTTTGTTAATTAGAAGTTTAAACTACCGGATTTAAGCATCATTTTTGTCTCTTGGAGCATCGTTTCGAGGTAAGTTTTACATGAATCGACTCGTATCCTCGTTCTGATCAAAAGCCCTAAAACATCAGTTTGTAATTTGGAAAAAAAAAACTTAACTCTGTTAATTTTTTTTAAATGAGGAATTTTGACGGCAAAATAGTTAAAAGGTGGGACTGCCAGTGGGAGTATTCATAGGTGGGATCGATAATGGTCAATGACCTCTACTTGGGATTATTAGAATCCAATTTCCCTTATTTTTATCATCAACCACTGTTTTCGTCGTTTGGGGTACTGTTTCAAGGTAAGTTTTATATCAATTGACTCATATTCTCATTCTGATCAAAAGCCTAAGACATCCATTTGAAATTCAGAAAAAAAGCTTCACGGAGTTAAGTTTTTTTAACGGAGATGTATTGAGAAAAAAATATTTAAAAGGTGGGACTACTAGTGACAATATTCAAAAGTGGGTCTAATATTGACCAACCACCTCTAAGTGGGATTATTAAAAGCCAACTTTCTTTTAAAAAATATTTACAAGTTTAATTAATTAGCTACCTTAAAAGAATACAATTAATTAATTAGAACTATAAATTTACCTATATGCCCTTACAATAATATTAAATACACATATTGAATGGAACATTTATATTGGTTTAAAATTTGTTCTTTCCATTCTTAGACCACATGTAATGGCTCGTGGTTGGCTAAACCACGAGCTCATCACGTGGTGAACACCACCCCCACCTTGTGTGGTTGGGTAAATAAGCCATCTGCTCGTGCTTTAGACCACGCCATGAAAAGTACGCTTTTAAAAAAACTAGCCAATGGCTAGTGATGTTAGCCATTATTTTTTTTCAATTCCAAACCAAGTTGTTTCACATACCTCACCACTACACCCTTTTACCAAGTGGTTTGGTTAAGATAATGTGGACGCCACATGTCGAAAAAGACCAAACCACATACCTCACCACTACACATGGTCTTACAAAAATTTTCTTCTCATTTAAACCATCTACTAAGCTGATGTGTGAAAAGTGAGTATATATTAAATTCAAACAAGTTTTAAAATATAAATTACCAATTAGACCATACACAAACAACAAGTGTACCTGTCACAGTGTAGTAAAGCAAGTAAGACCATATATCGAACCTTGGGACACTATAGGCGAACTTCTTATACTAAACCTTTATCGAATACTAGCCTATATTTATTTGGTTGGGGGGTGGGGGGTAAATCAATTATTACTAACTAAAGACTTAACTAACACGCACACAAGGCACAAGATTTTGGCTGACAATCAAATATGGTGAGAAGGAGCTACATAGGGATGAATCCCTAGACACATGCAATGAAATCTTGACTCTGGTAATTGACTAAAGAACTTTATCTACCTAATAAACCTCCTGCTAAGGATGATAAACTATGCACGAAAGTGGGACGAAGTGTTGAAGTGCTAAGATGAATCGGCTTTCCCTAGAGATACCAAATCCCACAAATATCATATATAAAGCAACTAATGTGTAGAAACCCTCGATTAGCGAAGCTAACTAAACCTTACAACTGAAACCCTATGAAACTCTAAACATGAATAAACAACTGAATCCAAGCTTCGGTCACCCAACTATCAAGCAATGTTCAACTAATAACTTAGCAATTCCGAATCATCAGGAAAGGATTACACACCTTAGTTAATTGATTTTAATAGTTGTTAGACTTGTTTTATCTCTAAAGACAAGAACTAGACCAAAACCTGACGATTAACGAACTAGAATGGTTTCTTAATCTAGGGGATATCTTTATGTGCCCAGACCAACAAAACCAACAAACAACCCAGCAAGATCAACCAACACCAGTACACAATAATCAAAATCAGAAACAACGCATAATCATGTAAATCAACACATTCAATCAAAAACCAAAGTCATTCGATCAAAACAAATAGTCTAGTTGTTCGGAGTATCGCGCTTCAGTCAAAGATAATATTTATTATCCATATTACCTCAAACAATAGTTAGTGGCAGTCGAGGTGTCGAACCACGAAGAGTCTGTGGTCTATGTCAGGATTCGTATGATTATTGAAAATGATTTGAAAAAAACAAAGATAAAATATAGATACTAAAAGTGTAAGGGGTTGTTTGGTAACTTCTGAACGGGTAAATAATGAACTAGTAAGAGGTGCGAAACAATAAGTGTTGAACCAATAAAAGGTCTAAACCATTACGAGCCAGTATAATGCTTAACCATTCAGAGGCAAATGTCTGACCCATTCAGATAAGAGGTCTTAAGCATTTAGACTCAGTATTATGCTTAACCATCCAGAGGCAAGTGTCTGGACCATTCAGACATCTGCTTGTGAAACAAACAGTCTGAACCAGTAAGTGGACCTGAATCATTAAGAGCCCCGTTAAGAGCTAAACAAACAGCCCCTAAGTTTAAATATTTATAAATCGTTAAAGTGTAGATTCTAATGTATTTATAAAATCATTTTCTTAGTTAAAATAACTAAGAAAAAACATAATCAAGAAATGAAATCTTATCTTAAATGGAACAAATTTATGAATTTGTTTATTTGATTGTTTGGTTTTAAAAAAGTAGCGGATTAAACCGACAAGTTACTACTAACTATGAAAACACATTTTGATTATGAAAACGAAACTTGGTTACTTGATTGAAACTATAGTTTGAAAAGGATACACATACCTGGTAAGCAATGACCCGTTATCAGTACCTTGCGAATCTGTTTGCTAAATCATGGCAATACATGCCCATACATTATGCTTACCTGTAAGTATGAAACTTAACAAACAAAGCTTTAAATATCAATAATATCCAGATTAAGATTACCACATTCAAGTCCCTTTTTCATTATCCATTAACATGTGGAATTACAACATACCTTAGGTTTGTTAGGACTAGATGATTCAAATCCTTCAAACATGCAAGGATTCATCTCAATTGCACCTTCAATCTTGCAAATTCCTTTGGTTTAGGTTTTGTGAGGTGTCGTCGCTCTCTCTCTCTCCCTCCATATACGCAACACACACATACATAGTATGTGTGCATTTTATTTTCTTCCCTTTTTATTTTTTTAACCATCAAAATGTGCAATTTTAGCCCCTCCATGTTTTGTTATGTATTTTGATTGTTTAAGGCTCACTTAACCATTATCCATAACTAAAAATGTTAACTAGGTTAATATTCCTAGTCATACACTTCATGCCAGTTATTAAGTGAACATAGTAATTTCATTTACTAAATTCGGAGATGTTACAAGCCCACTTACATTAAATTCCGATAGCCCGGGCCTTTTATAACTTTATCTTATAAAACATTTATTCACCTTTTATTTAACATTAGGTTTATTTATTTAAATCTTAATGTTTATCGGGTTAAGTTTTACCACTAATGGTATTTTACCTGCTCATCCCCGGTTAATTTGTCTTAATTACCGAATTTGTTTTGAGGATGTTACATGAATTATAAAGGATGTAAAAGTATAGGGTAAGAAGTAAAAATTAA
This sequence comes from Helianthus tuberosus, assembly GCA_030545235.1. Classification (NCBI taxonomy): domain Eukaryota; kingdom Viridiplantae; phylum Streptophyta; class Magnoliopsida; order Asterales; family Asteraceae; genus Helianthus; species Helianthus tuberosus. The sequence continues at coordinate 113,251,297 of CM060373.1, forward strand.
AGATTAAAAAAAAGAAAAAAAAGCCAAAAGTAAGTACAACCCACCAAACATAAGAGTACAACTCCTCATGCACATAACATTTGTTAAGCATGAGATACAACATCACCATACAGTCATACACAAACAACTTGCAAATTAGTATTATATAAATAATGTAATAAGTTGTTATATGCTTCTCATTTTTGTTGGAGCTTTGTATTTTGGATTTGTATCTTGACATTACAAAAGAAATAGGTTATACATTTTGTATTTAATTAGGTTTGATTAAAATATGCACACATTCACCCAACCTACACTTTGATCGACAATCAGAGGAAGGTCAATATTTTAGAAATAAAAAGGTCTCTTATTTGCCTTGGGCAAAACCGATATCGAATACAACATATTCGGTAAAGGTGTGACCACTAATAAAACTAACTAGACAACATGATTGATACTGACACATCATCAAGGATTAGTTATCAGGATTTTATAGAGGTACCCTCGCGAATAGTCCAAAATACAACATGTTAAGCCCAATCCAATTTAAGTTAACACACATCATTTTATAGATTCAAATATGTGTGTCCACATACATAGACATGGCACTTACAATAAAAAAGCGAGTTTTGCCTAAAATGTCACACCCCAACCGATGGCGGAAACATCGGGGCGCGGCACTAGGCGAATCAGATTGCTCAAGAGAATCCATAACAACTATTAAGTGGAAATATTTAAAAGATTAATTGTCCCATACCAATCAACAAACATTCCATAAACAATTATTACACACAGCGTGTTCTCAAAAGCAAAACAAGTCCGACAACCTAGATTTCTATTAGTGTAGTTTCTAGACTGCCTATCTTGATTTCTAGGAAACATAGCATCCTATCAACCTGTCGCATACATTAAAATAAAGTCAATACATAAAATGTAAAGATGATTACACAAGTTTGCATAGCATATAGTAGTAAAAACGTTTACGCATAACCAGCATGTAACACGTAACGGGCGAAGCATGTAACACGTAACGGGCGAAGCATGTAACTACCAAACAATGATTACAACTTAACCATGAGACTGCGTTGTAGAGTATGCACAACACATGTTCAGCTAACACGTGAAGTAAAGAGTTGTGATCCCTAGCAACCCCTGTCCACGACAGGTGCTGAGTCCAAACTATAGTACTATCGTTGCTAGAGGCGGTATAGTGTAACACTGTATAAGCATAGTGCAAGCATTCATAGATCACGTATAACATGCGCGAGCGGTTAGCGTTATAAAGTGTTTGCGTTGTGTGTTGTGTTTTGATATAGAACGTATGTAACACCCAAACGTCCGTTAAATGAAAATGGGTTCGAGTATACTCACTGAGCGTGTTTATCAAGTAAACACAAACTTGATTGGATTGAAGGGAGCGCGTGGAGTTAGCCTGAGCATAGAAAAGAACATAAGTCGTTGAACAGTGTGTAATAAAATGTCGGATGGGTAAGTGGTCGAACGGTGATCCGAGCGAATGGATATAACCCATTCGAACGGATGGTCATCCGGACGGATGTCATCCGAGCGGATGACCATTCGAACGGGTGGCCATTCGAATGAGTGTGATAGCTTGTTAAGAAGTTTGAACTTTCGTTAAGAGCGTTTTAAATATCGGAAGTTAAAAGGGACAGGTCACTTGGTCGGATGGTCATTCGATCGGATGGTCATTCAATCGGATGGCCACTCGAGTGGGCGATTTGTTATTTGAAAATTTGTAAAATTTTCTAAGTAAAAAGGTTGAAGTTTAACGGAGACGGCATGATGACGTGTCAAACAACGGAAACACACCGGGTCCAGCTCATTCGGTCGAATGGTCTCGGCCCATTCGATCAGACTCACTATGCTTGATGGAATTTTATGTTCAACCTGTTAATCGGTCATCTCTCCGGTGGAAATTCGTTTTCAAGCCGGCTCTCAACTAAGGAACGAGTAGAGAGTCTGAATGAACCCAGATTCCATCGGTTTTGTGTGAAAGTTGCAGAAAAGTTTGAAAACAGATGAAGAAGTGTGAAATCTTGCAAAACTTAGTTGAAAAGTTGTGGAAATCTCTTAGATCTGAACCAATCTTGATGAGTTGGTGCTCCACAACAGGTTGCATAAGCAAAATGAGTGAGGAACACCTACAAGAGGTCCAAATCAGTGATTTCATAGAAAAATTTAGTGTTTGTGTGTGTGTTTGATGGAGAAGATGATGTAGAAGTGATTAGTGATGAAGGTTGTACAAGGTTGGAGGAGAAATACTTACAAAATGGCCTTGAATCGTCATTGAAAGCGTCTCAGAGTGACTTGAGTGCGTGTGGTCGGATGGAGGTGTAAAATCAGATAAAGGAGGGTGTACAACGGTATTTATAGAGTGAGAGAGAGAGTTTAAGTCGGTGCGCGAAGTGGCGTTCGGTCGGATGGCCATCCGGACAGATGGCCATCCGGTCATATGCCCATTCGAACGGTGGTCCATTCGATCGGCTGTGTGTGCACGAGTTAGTTTTTCCAACTTTGGTTCGTTTGTTAAGCGATAAAATGCGTTCAAATAGTATGTGTTGTAAACTGCGTTAAAAAGCGATAACTGCGTTTTGATTAAGCGTTGTAATAAGTGTTTCAAAATGCGTTTAATAATGCGTCAAAATATAGTTTAAACCCTTTGTGTTAATCGAAATCTCAGGAGTACAAGCGGTTACAAATGAAAAGATAGCGATGAGTAATGACCCGGAGAGTCGGGTTGTTACATAAAAAGCATAATACATCATGAGGAGGCAATGCCTCAACTTTGTTGGTTCCATGAGCAACTAGTTTTTATGTCCATTCACGGAGTCGCACACTTGAAAATTTAAATAGAAAAACCACACTAAGCTAACCACAATAGTATCATCGTACAATATAACAATTATCAACTTTGTTAATAGTAACATTGATCTAGTTTTAGTCCACTTATATGGGTCAGCCCACTTACTTTGTTAATAGTATTATCGTACAATATAACAATTACCAACTTTGTTTTTAACGATGTAGATACCTTTTTATATATTTTTCATTAAAATTTGTAATTCTTTTTCGTTTACTCTAGTAGGCAAAAGATCAAATACAAATAATCTTAACATACTAAACATACACATTGAAGGAAAACCCAAAAAGACAAGGTGGCATTTTTGTAATTACCACCAACTATCAAAGTTACAACCAAAAATACCTAAAAAAAACACAATTTTTTTTTTTAATATTTTTTATTAAAAAATCGCTACATTTCGTTAGCAAAAAAAAAAAAAAAAAAAAAAAAAAAAAAAAAAAAATTTTTTTTTTTTTTTTTTTTTTTTGCTGCTACTAAAAGTAGCGATTTTTTAATAAAAAATGTTAAAAAAATAAAATAAAATAATTTGTGTGTTTTTTTTTATTTTTTTAGATTTTTTTAGGTTTTTTTGGGGTTTAGTTTTTAGCATTTTAGCTTGGGTGGGGGGGGGGGGGGGGTAGGTTTTTTTTAGGTTTTTGGGGGGTGGGGGGGTAGGTTTTTTTTAGGTTTTTGGGGGGTGGGGGGAGTGGTTAGGTTTTTTTAGGTATATTTGTAGAATAACTTTGATAGTTATTGATAATTACAAAAATGTCACCTTGTCTTTTTGAGTTTTCCTTCAATTTGTATGTTTAGTATGTTAAGATTATTTGTACAAGAACTTTACCCTACTCTAGTATCAAACGAGTTTCAACTAGTTAATAACCAAATAAGATAAATAGTGTGACTAATGACGTAGTGAAAATAAGATAATATGACACGTGAGTGAAAATTAGTGTGACTAAACTATAACTTAATTATGTTTTTAATAATAAAAAATATCTTTGTAGCGGTTATAAATACTGAAGGGAGGTAATGAATCAGGGCCCCAATTGGTAAAAACCGTAACAAACCCCTTCCCGGCGTTACTCACTTCCGGCGTAGCAATGGACCCAAAGTTCGCCGGAAAACCACTCCCCGTCACCCAATACTACTCCGGCGACCGTAAACACCTCGATCGGATGTCTGAAACCCCCACTCGACCTCCTCACCATCGCCGGGCCCAATCGGAAACCTTCTTCCCCTTCGCCGACGAAGACATCCTCTTAGACGACGTCGTTGCAGACTTCAATTTCGCCAGCATCGACCTCCCTACCCTCTCCGGCGACCCTCCGGCACCAACCTCTACTGAAAACTCGTCGGAGAGAGAGCCGGCCGGTAGAAAGCCGGTAGGGTACGGTAACCATCTCAGGAGTCTTTCTATGGATTCTGATTTTTTTGATGAGTTAGGGTTTGGTTCTGCCGCCGGCGACGGTGGGAGTCGTCACCGGCATAGTAATTCGATGGATGGGTCTGCTGCGACGTCGTTTGAAGGGGATTCTGTTTTGATGTTGGTTGATAATTCAAAGAAAGCACTTGCGCCTGATAAGTTGGCTGAACTTTCGTTGATTGATCCAAAAAGAGCTAAAAGGTTTATGCTTTTTGTGAATTTAAGTGATTTTTGTGAATTTAAGTGATTTTTGTGAATTTAAGTGAATTTTGTGAATTTATTTTTAATTATGTGAATTTAAGTGATTTTTGTGATTTTTTTTAATTGTTTGTGAATTTATTTTTAATTATGTGAATTTAAGTGATTTTTGTGATTTTTTTAATTGTGTGAATTTAAGTGAATTGATTTTTAGTTATGTGAATTTAAGTGATTTTTGTGAATTTAAGTGATTTTTGTGAATTCTGGAATTAAATGATGTTTTTTTGTATGGATGGTGTGTAGGATTCTTGCAAATAGACAGTCTGCAGCGAGGTCGAAGGAGCGGAAAATGCGGTACACGAGTGAGTTGGAGAAGAAGGTGAAGACGCTGCAGACGGAAGCCACTACGCTCTCTGCGCAGGTTACTAAGCTGCAGGTATATGTTTGTGTTTGGTTTTGATGGATGTTTGAATTTGGTAGATTAATGTGTTTGAATTTATGAATTATGACATGTTAACATGTGAATTGTGTTGGTTTTGGTCTTGGTTTACAAGATTGCCTTGCTTTGTTGTCCTTGAAACTTGCAAGATATGTTTAAGAATGTTTTTGATTGACAAAACACTAATTTAATATATTTGGATAGTTGTAAATCGAAAATCCACTAATTATGTTTTATCTCCAGTTTGGTTTAACGACATTGGTTTTGAAAGGTGCGACAAACTTCGATGCGTTTAGGGTCCTGGAAGCCAAGGTGTGAGACGAGACGTATGCGAGACATTGCTCAATGTACTACCGAATAGGCTTTATGTTTTGATCAAAAGCCGTATCTGTCTTATATCTTTTATGTATCATCTTTTTTGTCTAGTAAGTCAATAAGTCATACCTTAATTTTGACCTAGATGTGTGTGAGGTGCTGCCTTGAGGCCCTGAGGTGTTCTCCGGATCGCCTCAGGCGCGCTTTTAAAAACCAAGATCATGACTGTGAAAATAGTGATATCCGTGAGTACTAACGTACCCTTGATTTCTTACCTTAACTTTGTTGTTTCTCATATGTAAAGGTTTATTTTGCACTTAACTATTGTGTCATGATAATGATAACATACCTAAAGACTAAAGTTCAAGCATATATTGGTTTATATAGCTGGCGGGTGTGATTTGTTGATCATACAACTGCCAACATCCAAACAGTATTTTCTACTGCCTATTTTATCACAGTTGCTCATTTGATTCTTATTTTCTAGTATTGCATACTTATTTAAAAAAAAAACGCACTCAAGTAACACAATGAGTCTTCTTATGGTGCAGCGGGAGACTAGTGACATAACGACTGAAAACAAGGAGCTCAGACTAAGGTTAGAAGCAATGGAACAACATGCTCAACTTAGAGATGGTAATTCCTTTTACTAACTGCCATCACCTATGTTTTCTTAAAATGGGTTGATTTGACCACATTAAATTTGCTCATGGTTGCATTAATAGCTATTTTAATCATACGAATTATTTATAAGATCTGAAATAAGAGTGAAAAAATGTTGGCAAGTCAACCGGGCATGTTATTGAATAGTTTTGACATGTTACCTGACTTGCTTGTTTTGCCACCATAGCATGGGATTCTCGTCGGCCAAATAAAATAATGTTACAAATTGTTTAAAGTAACAGAGTAATTATATAAAATATCACAGGATGTTAACTATACTAAAAGTAAGAAAATGATGTAACATTTGGAACAAAGAAGATATCAAATTTATATTAGTTAAGAAATTGGGTTGGCCTAAATTAATTTTCTGTTTATCTAATTATAAAGGCAGTTAGGGTTGAGCCGATCCCTTAACAAAATTCAAGCTCAGCTCCTTTTTGTTTTTTATATACATATATAAATATTTTTTGTATATATTTATAATAATATAGGGAGAGGATCATGAGAAAACTCTTTGTGAGAATACTCGAGAAAACTCTATGAAACGATTGATATTTATGGGGTTTAGTTTTTAGGTTTTAGGGTTTAATTTTTAGAGTTTAGGGATTAGCTTTTAAGATTTAGCATTTAGTTTTTAGCTTTTAGGGTTTAGCTTTTAGAGTATAGTTTTTTGGGGTTTGGTGTTTATTTCTTAGGATTTAGAGTTTAGGGGTTTAGTAATGGTTAGATAAAGTTTTCTCATAAAGGGGAGTTTTCTAATGATCCCTCTCCTATAATAATATGTGTATATATATAACATAGTAGGCTTCGGTTCAATTAAGAACCACCACGAGTTGTGAGAACCACGAGAACTCTAACTTCCCGCGCGAGTTGGGCCACAATTTGTTGCACAAACGTAGATGAAAATATTGTAAACACATTTGTAAAAAAAAAAAATTGTCGAGTCGGTAGTTACGCTTGATGTAAGTTTTGTTTACGCCCTAATGTAAATTTTGTTACGGCGACGGAATTTTTTTTTACACCTGATGTAAATTTTTGTATGCGACGTTTTTTTATTTTTTATGTTTTTGCTGAAACAAATCATATCTTTTTAAGATTTTTGAGAAATTTTTTTTTTTTTTTTTTTTTGGAAAAACCTTTTGGAAGACCTAGTTCTCATGGTTCTCACAACTCAAGGTGGTTCTCATTCTAACCTTTCCCTAACATATTATTTAGTTATATTTTTTTTATAATTGTATATATAATTATCTTTACTTTATTTGCTAATATATATATTTATTATATTAAAATAAAATTTATTATATTAATATAAATAATAGCCTCGTGAGCCGAGCTAAGCTTCATGTTTGAAGCTCGGGCGGGCTCGTTGATAAATAGCCACTTGAGTAGCACATGAGCGGCTCGGCTCGTTTACATCACTACAAGAAGTGATCAAGAGACAGTGCCAGTGGCGGATCCAGCCAGTTTTTTCACTGGGTTCCCTTTTCCAAATCATACAAGGTTTACACTACAAAAAAAACGTTTTGTTCCAAATCGACTGGGTTCCTGGGAACCCGTAAATGATGTCTAAATCCGCCCCTGGACAGTGCTGTCCTTGATCATACACCGAACAACACATGTGTAGCTTCATTTTGAGTCAACGATTTAATCGTTAATGGTGTCTTGACTTAAATAACCTTTTTGAAGTCAAATATAAAAGGTAGAAACAATTATTACTTAATCCACTAAACCTTATGAGTTATGACATAGGCTCTTAACTGTTGATTTTGAAAGCTCGGTTCCTAAAATACATTCTTTGTATGTGCGGTTTGCTAGTAGTAAAATTCTGACAGATCATCTTTGTTTTACAGCTTTGAATGAAGCACTGAAAGAAGAAGTCAACCGTCTTAAACGTGAGGCGGGTCAACCACCACTCCTCAACGGGATGAACTACAACGCATCATTGCCGCCTCCATACTCTCCACACCCACAATCGCTTCATCACTTTGCTAACCTGAATGCTCAGCCGCCACAGCCACAGCCACAGCCTAATTCGAATAATACGGGTCAGCTCAAACCTAGCTTCATGGACTTCAACTAAATAGTATAAACAAGCATAAGGTACAGTTATATTATCTTGTAGATAAATACACGATGTGAGAATGTATACTAGTATCGGTATAGATTGTTCTTGAATAACACGTATGCAAATAGGAGCTGTTTTAGTACGGTTCGGGTTTGTGAAGGTTGGGGAACTTAGCATCTGTACATAGGTTTTCTATAGCTTTGTTCCTGAAAGTGGTTATTAATGCGAGTTGTATTCATTGTGCAAATCTCATGGTTATGTTATTGTTATAGGATAGATGGTATCTAACAATGTCAATTCGACGATGCAGCGACTGACTCTGTCACTGTACGATGTTATGTCTAGTAAGAAGAAAGATAACTTGTGTCTTCGACATGATTTAAATCATATATATGTAAAGGAGAGTTGTTCAAGCTAAAGGTCGATTGTTGTTGCTACGCTTAAGATCCTATCTGAATTCTTGTGCTGACATTCAGATTTTTACCGAAACGTTGAAAAAGAGCGTAACTGTGTAATCATGATCCTCAACGCATCGCCGATGTTAGAAGAGGTTTATCTAAATCAAATTAGTTGCCAACCATGTACATAAAAGTTCAACTTCTACACTGACATCACACAACTTCACTCTCCACTGAATGAAAATATATAAAGTGAATCTGTGTTTGTACCATCTCACAAATCATTTTATCATATAGATGCTCTCTATGTGAAAGAAGTAGAAATTCTTATTATGTATCTTTAAGGATGTTCCTTGAGATATGTGACATGTGTACATTGATTGAGTATTCAAACACCATTTCTTAAAATCTTAAGCGTTACAGAATTCACGTTGGAGCTTCTGTTTCCATCTATATAATTTAACTAAAAAACACATTTTTCTCAAGATTTTGTTTGTCTATCAAAAACTTCACACATCCAACCCTATATCTCTATCATACTTATAAACACTTATTTTGTTATTTTTGTTTTTCTTCCCAACACACTCACAATAAAAATACAGAGGGTTGATACATGAGAGAGATCATGAAAAAACTACTTTTTTTAATAAGAAAACTAATAAACTCCATCCGAAGTTGTATTACACATATGCAATACATGTATCTAGAATTTAAAGCACATGCCGAGGAACGCAACGAAAAGTCCGTGCGATCCGCATAGACGTTTTTTATATTACACATTTATAATTGTATGTGTTTTTTTCCAAAATTTTATTTTTTGGATATAATGCATATACGCATTATATGAAAAATAAAAGTTTTGGAAAAAGAAAACATAACAAAAGAACGCCCTATTACAGATCTGTAATATATCATACTAGTTTATAAACCTGTGTACTACACGGATTTAAGATAAAAATAATGTAATTTTATAATATGAAAACCATTTTACATAAATGAATTATTCTTATTAAATTAAACATTGTAAAATCAAAATACACATTTACAAATTTACAAATTTCTAAACACTTCTTTATACACGACATTTGTAGTTTTGTTTGTAATTTGACTATCCTCCTCAAGTATCAGTAGCTTAGAGTCATATTTACTTTTTGGTCTGGACAATGTCACATATTATTGGTCATACGTAAAAACTATTTTTTTTAGAAAAAAAAAAATCAAACTTAGATAGCAATTGTTCCTGACTTTTATCAAATATTACTTATGGATAAGATATGCTCCTAAACAACGCGATTGTTATCGTATCATTATCGATAAGGTTCCTCACTGTAATAAACAATTAATTGGTAACCTTGAGCGAAATAGATTAATATAAGTAAGGAATTTCAAGCATACAATTAAAATACATATGATATAAATTTGTTTGTGAAGACAAATTTATATATCTAATCACATATGGTAGTGATGAAACCGAGAATAATGACTACATAGAGAATAGAGATATATTAGAAAATTTACCTGGTGTGAGTTAACTTGCAGGGAGAGGTAGGTGATTATGAGGGTTTTGGTATGGCTACAAAGAGGAGCAGTTCAATTATAGGAGTTTAAAGAGTGTCTAATTACGATTTTTAATTCTAATTTAGAAAACTAAAGTAAATCTAATTAAAATATGTTTTCGATTGTTAACATCATAATTGAATTCATATTAAATTTAAAAGGTTTATAGATCAAATTAACTTGTATTTTAAAAGCTCAATTACGTTGAAAATTGTCAAGTGGCATTTTATGGAATCCTCGTCGAAGCCTCTTGTGCCCCGCCCTCCCTTATATATACTCTTATATTGGGCAAATTAATTCAATATTATATGTATTCTTTTTAAATATAAAAATTATTATTATTTTGATAGTTTTATTTAGGATTATTGGATTTTATCACCCTCAACTATCGGCCTTTGACCGTTGCCACCCGCAACTAACACTTTGACACCCGGCACCCCCAACTTGACTTTTTGTTTGCACTGGCACCACTCAGTTAAATATGCTCTAACTTGGTTAGTAATTTGTACGACGTGGCACCATTTGGCTGATGTATACATGCTGATGTGGATGATGAGGTGTTATGTCTCATTTATACCTCTCGTTTATAACACAGACATCCCAAATAAAAACCCTAATCTCCATTTCTTCAATTCATCCCACAAAATCACAGTAATAACTTCGATTCATCCCACAAAATCACAGTAGTCACTTCGATTCATCCCACAGAAACCCTAATCGAGATGAGTTCATCTTCCAATTCTTCGTGGAGTGTGAACCGAACCCCTAAATTATTCAAGGTTGATTTGGATGGAAACTTGTATGGTCATCATGAAATTGTTGTTGTTCTTCGCATCGCTGGTCCTAAAAGTGTTCGACATGGTGATCAATTTTATGGTTGCCCTCAATGGCCTGTAAGTTGTTTAATTATGGCTTGAACTTAAATTCTTGTTGAAACTGAAGTTGGAATATTGTTTTGTAGTTATCTGATTGCAAGTTCTTTATGTGGAAACAAGATTTTGACAAATTTTTCGAAGCTCATTCAACCTGTAGTTCAAGTCCAGTAAGTTATGAAGAATGAGAATGCAATTGCAGAACAAGTTGCTACTCGAAGAGAACACGATGCTGAAAAGACAAATTCTTGGCAAAAAGTCCATGTGGAAGCAACCATTTGTGTTTACTATGTGTTTTGTCATTGCCGTATGGATTTACATTTTGAACAAGTGATTTAATTAGGTTGTACAATACTGAACTTATTAATGAAAACAAGTTGACAGTTGTTTAGTATGTTTATTGGCCAATTCATAGTTGATTTTGCATTGTACAGTCTTGACTTTTGCATTAGTTGGTCTGTTTTGACACATTTGGATGATTTGGTAATGATCAAACCAAAGTGCAGCCAACAGTTGTCTGTTTTGACCCATTTGGATGATTTGGTAATGACCAAACATAAGTCAGCAGCCAACAGTGGTCTATTTTGACCCATTTGGATGATTTGGTAATGACCAAACATAAGTAAATGACCAATATTGGTCTGTTTTGACCCATTTGTCATGATTTGGTAATGACCAAATATAGGTCAGCAGCCAATAGTCGTCTGTTTTGACCCATTTGGATGATATGTTAATGACCAAACATAAGTCAATGACCAAATAGTGGGCATGACAGCACCTTGTGATCATATGCATACTTATGCAGCACCTTGTGAACATTTGCATACTTGTGCAGCACCTTGTGACCATTTGGATGATTTGCTAATGACCAAACATAAGCCATTTGCACACTGGTATATATACCACAGCTCCAAACTGATCAAATGACCACAGTTGTTTTGACCCATTTCTTACACAGCCGTCATATACACACAGCTGACATATATATACCACAGCTGTCAAATGACCAATTTACCCCTGCAAGCTTTAAAACTAATATAAACCACTATTATATACACACCACAGCTGTCAAATAACCAATTTACCCCTGCAAGCTTTAAAGCTGATATAAACCACTGTTATATACACACCACAATTGTCAAATGACCAACTTAACCTTGCAAGCTTTAAAGCTTATATAAACCACTGTTATATACACACCACAGCTGTCAAATGATCAATTTACCCCTGCAAGCTTTAAAGCTTATAGAAACCACTGTTATATACACACCACAGCTGTCAAATGACCAATTTACCCCTGCAGGCTTTAAAACTTATATAACCCACTACAATATACACACCACACCTGTAAAATGACCAAATTACCCATGCAAGCTTTAAAACTGATATAAACCACTGCAATATACACACAACACCTGTAAAATGACCAAATTACCCCTGCATCATTAACATTAACTAACCAAAACATTACATAAAACATTAAGTCATTACATTACATAAATTCATTACTTAACATTAAGCCTACATGATTCTTGTCCAAAACAGGCATTACAAAACATTACATTGTCCAAACATAAGTCAAACATTCACCAACTAAGTACATCCTTCTCTGTTGCCCTTCCCTCTTGGTCTTCCTCTTTTAGCTGACAGTTTGCTCCCTCTTTTACTGGTGGGTTGGCTGTTGAGTTGACTTGTCTATTGAGTTGACTGCTGTGTTGACTGTTGGGTTGACCTTTGAGTGGGCTTTCTCTTCCTTATGTTCCCCTTCTGTCTCTTTGATCCAGGTTCAGTTGTGGGCAATAAAATCATAGTAGTTAGCATAATTAGAGATCTACAACATATGAAATAAAACACTAAATGTCCACATGTATTCATGTTCCCTTTTTCAGCACATTTTCTCTTGTTATGACCTCTTGCTCCACAAATACCACATGTCATTATAACCCCATGCTTAGTTAGTTTTCTTGCCTTTTTTGGATCCTCATGAGGGTCTCTCTTTCTGTTCTTCTTAGGCCCACCAGGAGCAACTTTTATTGGAGGTGGATCCATTGGTTAATCAACCTTTGGCCAATACTTTTCACTAGGCAATGGAGGGATTGTGAAGTCATAAATCTTTATGTATGTATCTTTGTGGTAACACTGGTCCACATAATCTTCTGCAATCTTATGTAAAAACCCAGCCACTGCACACACATGCTTACATGGATACCCCCTAAGTTCCCACTTTCTACATGTGCAGGTTCTCTTATCCAAGTCAACAGATACATCATCAAAGTCTCTTACTTGGAAAACCTGATAAGATGAGGGGTACACTTCACACCTATAAGTTGCACCTTTTGAAAACTCTAGTTTTTCCTGTATATTAGGGCAGATGACAACATCTTTGGCAGCCATTTCTGTTTTTTGTCACTAACCTACTCATGATCTGAATTCTGATATCCTCTAACATGTGAATAATATTCTTTGACCGTGCATTGATGATGTAACCATTGAATGTTTCTGCCATGTTGTTCACTATTACATCACATTTAGTGTGAGTTTTCAAGTAGCATCTGTTGAAACAAGTTTTTATCATGTTTCAATAATGCTTCTACTGCATCAGGGTTTATTGATCTCATCTCATCAAGGGCTTGAATGTACTCAGGTTCACAATAAGCCCTTGTAGCTTTCCAATACAGTTCCTTCAACTCCCCATCCTTGAATGTCTTGTGCCAGTTAGCATAGATGTGCCTTGCATAGTTTCTATGCTCTGCTCTTGGCCATATTAGTGCAACAGCATTCAATAGACCCTGCATGATCATAAGTATTAATAATATGCAGAATATAACACAGGTATTTCTAGTAAGCAACATGAAAAAATGGTACCTTCTGCTGATCTGATATGAATGTCCATGCTTCCCCACCATCATTTATTCCCAAACACTTCCTGAGCTCTTCCATGAACCATTCCCAACTATCCTTGTTTTCCCCTTCAACCACTGCCCATGCCAAAAGATACATCTGATCATCAGCATCCCTTCTAACAACAGTTAATAACATTCCCCCCAGGAATGTCTTCAGAAAACAGCCATCTAAACACAACACCTTCCTGCATCCGGCTAAAAAACCTTTTTTGACACCATCAAAACATACAAATAATCTAAAGAATGTTTCACATGTGGCTGTTGGATCTAGATTGATAAAACCTGGTGGTGCAGTTACATGAACAAACGTTAATGTTGGATTTGTTTTCTTCAAACCATCCGTGTATGCACCAATTTTACTATAATGATCCCTCATTGATCCATGCAACTTCTTATGAGCACAAGCTTTAGCCTTGTAAGCCAACCACTTAGTAATTATGACCTTATACTTTTGTTTTACAGCTAATACAATCTCCTTAGCAGACCAATTGGGCTTGGATTTAAACACTGGTAGGAACTCATTAGCTATAAACCCTGTTGTTAGTTGTCTGTTCTTTATCATGTTCCTTTGGCGGGAATGTTTATTCTTAACTCTTTTTACCATATAACACTCTTTCCCCTTATGCAATGAGCACAATAAGAAAAATGGACACCCTTCTATACACTTGACAACTATATGACCACAGTTGCCCGTCTCACTCTTAGCAAGGTACAAATTCCTACCATTAGTCACTGAATACCTTCTCACTGCCTCTTTAAAGGCATCCCTTGATGCAAACCTTGTTCCTACCTTCCAAATGAATTTCTTCCGTTTAGTGTGTTCAGTTACAGATGGAGCAGTTTCCTTATACTTCTTACCCTTGATATCATCGTCCTCACTATCACCGGGTGTGAGAATGTCACCATCAGATTCCTCGTAGCTACTGTACCCCTCTATATGTGAAGCCACTGCATCATTAGTTTCATACAAGTTTCCCTCTATTTCTTTCTCCTTTAAGTGTTCGTCAAACAACTTTTTTTGGCTTCACAATCAGTATGAGTAGCCTTTCTAACTGCATCTTGTGACTGTCTCCATTCCAAGTCCTCTCTATCTGACTCAAAACCATTTACCTCCTCCAGAACATCCTCATCATCATCATCATCACTGTTTGCAACTAGGTCATCAATATTAGTATCATCATCTGACTCCCCTGATCCATCTAATTCATTATAGTCACTGTTATCACCATATTCTTTGTCTATATCCACTGAAACCCTATCAGGTGACCTAGCAGACTTTGTGGATTGGGCTTTTTGCTCATTGGGCCGGGGAGCTGGGTTAGTGGGCCTGGAACAGGAGTGGGCTTCATCTGCCAGTATTGGACCTGGTTGGATCAGGACTTCCATAAATGGTTCATTCCACTTCAAAACCTTACCGGCCAAGTGCAAAACATCTTTATCAATCTCAAAGTGATGAAGTCTATCATCAGCATCCAACCCATACATATGCAATTTTCTAGAACTGTAAAAACCGAAATCCATTGCATACTCTACAAGTTTAAAGTAAGAAATGCGGTCTACATCTACTCTAACAAGCTTTGAATCACCTCCTACATATTGTGGTTGACCAAATCCTACCTCAATGTGACCGCCAATCCAAAGCATAACATCTATTGTTGACGACATCTCAAAAAAATGCCTAATTTCAAGAACTCAGATAAGTCTTACCTTACATTCGAGAGATTAGGGCTCCATTCTTCAAGGGCTTGTTGATCGCGATGACTGAAGAAAGGTGATGATTGTGATTATATGATCTGAGTAGGGTATATAAATGAGACATAACACCTCATCATCCACATCAGCATGTACAGATCATCAAAATGGTGCCATGTCGGACAAATTACTAACCAAGTTAGAGCATATTCAACTGAGTGGTGCCAGTGCAAACAAAAAGTCAAGTTAGGGGTGCCGGGTGTCAAAGTGTTAGTTGCGGTTGGCAACGGCCAAAGGCCGATAGTTGAGGGTGATAAAATCCAATAACCCTTTTATTTATCATTAGTGATTACTATACTTTTTATCATTATAAATTTATTACTTTCGTTTTTTTTTTCCGATTAAAACAACTCTATTGTCTTTAAAGAAATATTAAACTTTTAAATTACTAAATATGAAATAGCTAAACAAACCTTATGACATATGCAACGTAATTATTATTATTATTATTATTATTATTATTATTATATTTATGCAAATATGATATATAAATATATATTATTAATGAATTGAATAAGAAAATGCCATGGCATTAATAGAACTTTTGAATGAGAAAATGCCATATGGCATTAATAGGACTCTTTTATTAGAATTAGATTTAGATTACACACATGTAATATAAAAAACGCCCATGCGGATACAAGCCTCTAAATATAGAGATGTACTTTAGATTCTATAATTTTTTCTCTATTACTAAGATTTCAATGTATTAGTTTTATCGTTTCTGTCACACCCCAACCGATGGCGAAAACATCAGAGTAAGACAAAAAACGAGATTGCAAGAGACTTCATAACAACTAAATTGTGACAAGTGTTTAATAATCAAGATTTTCATTTCTAAATTCAAAGGTACATCGTGGAATGTAAACAAGATGCAAAATACAACATAAGTGCTAAATTAAAAGTGGGTTTCTAGTCATCATACTAGATTTCGTTTATCATCATCATATCATCAACTTCTTGCAATACATATTAAAGTACATGTTAACACATAAAGTATTGGCGAGCATACAAGTTTGAGTATTATCATAAGCATAAACGTTTTAAACAAATCCACATAGCATAATCGTAAACTAAGACTAACATAACAATACTAGCACGCACTTATAATTCTCAACCCAAAGTTTCTCGCTAGCGTAATCTTGTTGTAGCAACGACAAGACCGTTTTGTTTAACTTAACATGACCTCAAGAATACGGGAGGTGCGTTATTCCTATAGTGCTATACATGTTAAGGGGGCCCGTACGAAGTTAATGACAAGTATAACACAATAAGTATCTAGCATGTATGTCACTTAACATGATACAATAGAAACAAACCATCTAAGTTTTCAGCTTTTTTTTAAATATGTCACTAAGCATTGAAATAACTTTATAACTTAAATGTAACTAGTATTAAGGATCCGCGCTTTACGGCGGGACCGTTAAATTGAACAAAAAGTAAACGTAAATACAATGAATCACGCAAGCACGGCGTGGCGTGTTAACTCGCAAAAATTAGAAAGAAAAAGTAAATGATAGAAAAAAGAATAACGAAGTCGGCTTAGGATCCGAGCGTTTCAACGAATCCTTTAAACCGTAAAAAAAATAGACATAAGAACTTTGAACCATATACGCACGTTGCAAAAAAATGTAAAGTATAGAGGGCCATAGTTGAAAATGAAGAAGTATGGAGATAAAAAATGAAAAATGTTTGTGACAAGCATGTAAAACATGAAAATTATCAGCTTAAAAATGTAAAAGATTAAAACAATGAGTGTTATGTAAAAAGTAAGAAACTATTAGAGTTAGACTAGTTACTATGGTGACCAAATTGCACAACCGATTGTCATGTGGAGAGTAGGACAAAATTGAAGGAAAATATTTTAATCTAATAATTGAAATAAGTGAACCTCCAGGTTGGTGTGGCAACCAATGGTTGCAACCAACAACCAACATAATATTTAATTCTTTATTCTTTATTCTATTATTTAACTTCTATTTCTTTATAATATTTAATTCTTTTTTTCTTTTTTTATTATTTAACTTCTATTTCTTTATAAAAAAAATTAATATGTAATCTTATCTTATCTTATCCATGCCATATGTAAATCTATGACTAGTCTAAGTTAGATTTTTTTATCCAAGAAATCTTATATATATACTCAAGAAAAATGTGAAAAAAATGACATTCATGATTTTTATCTATATATAGTAGTATATGAATAATGATAAATTTTCACATCCAAATCTGATTTTAAATCTCTCTTTTGTTCTTCATATTTTGTAAAACCATGGATCCGTTTTATACGAACCTTAATGATTCTGAAAATAATCAGAACAATCAATACTATGAAAGCCCTTCGTTTTTTTCAAATTCAAGTCAACTTTCGTTCACTCAAAATCCTCAAACGTCACAAAATACTGAAAACCAACCACAAACCACTAAATGGGATACTGCTGAAGACGTTGCTTTAATGTCGGCATGGTGTATGGCTAGTGGAGATAGCATTCGCGGAAAAAACCAGAAGAAAACGTCACTATGGAAAGAAATAAAGAAAATATACGATGCAGCTCAGGCAGAAAATCCGGAAAAACTTGGTGAGAGGAATGTTGACCAAATGAAAGGTCGTTATAATCGACTCAACGAAAACGCCGGGAAATGGGTTGTTATGTACCGGGAAGCATATCGCCGAGCAAGAAGTGGAACGTCTCAGAGAGATATTGAGAATGATGCTCATAAGATTTACGAGAAAAGTGGAAAAAAGTTTGACGACTCTATTGTTTTCAATGAAGTTATGTGTAAGAACCTAAAATGGGCTTTAGACATACCTCGTGGCACAACATGTGAACGTGAAGTGGATGATGAAGAAAGTTGTGGTAGTATGAAAAGAACAATGACTTCAGAAGAAGGAGACTACTGTGTGAATTCCAACCAAGAATCGCCAATTAGTGGTGATTCATCAACATTACAACGTCCAATAGGTAGAGATGAAGCTAAAAAAAGGAAAAGATAAGGTTTCTGATAAAATTGTTGACAAACTTCGTGCAATGAGGCTTACCCGAAATATTCAAATTGATTTCATGAAAAAAAAAAATCAAGTTCGAGCAACAAAAAGAACAAAATAAGATTGAAAGGGAAAAAAAGGGAAGAAAGGGTGCAAAAGAAAATGGAACTTATGAATCTTAACGCAATGTTACAAAAGGAGTATTTGTTGCCTGAAGAAGAAGAAGAAGAAATCAAACGTTCTTTATTGTCAAAGTTCTATGGGAAGTGAATCTAGTTCGATGCATTTTTATTTTTAGTTCATTTTTACTGCATTTGTAAGATATTGAACTTTTAGTTTGTAATGTCATTATGGTTTATGTATAATATTATCTAGTAAATTTAACTTTATCATCAAGTTCCATTTGTTAATTTTTTACTGGATGCATAGATATTATTTGGCTAAAAAAATATAACATTATCTATATTTAATATTATAAAAATCCAACACTATCTAACTTCTTTTTGTATAAATGAGTGTAATGATATGCTTTCTTATCCATCCAGAAATCTTTAATTCTAAAATGTCCAGTTGTGAAAACTCATCTGAGAGTTCTGATTCATCGAATGAGTATAATGAATGGGAAGCACAAGTTTTTCAAGAAGATGTCACACCCTGACTTTTGCGGAAGCGTATGATGTGTGACTTGTTCAATATCATTGCATTCAATTATAATAAACAACTATATGATCAAAACATGATGTTCATCCATTTATAAGTTTAAAATATTACAAACACAAGTCATTAAGTTTCAACCAACATATCCTCAAGTTATGTTACAAATCAAAGTGGATGACATTAAAACTTGTAATTTATGTCTTGAAAACAACACCAGCGCCCAAGATCCATCTTGTTTCCTGAAATACATGTAATTTTGAAAACATTAACAAAAGTTGAACGAGTTCATGTGT
Source organism: Helianthus tuberosus (assembly GCA_030545235.1). Classification (NCBI taxonomy): domain Eukaryota; kingdom Viridiplantae; phylum Streptophyta; class Magnoliopsida; order Asterales; family Asteraceae; genus Helianthus; species Helianthus tuberosus. The sequence continues at coordinate 113,270,663 of CM060373.1, forward strand.
TTCTGTATGAGTTCGAATAACCTTGTAAACAAGTGTATGTATGCCTTGGTAAACCGGTATGAAAGCGTCTATGAACAGATCAACTAATGTGTAGCTAATACATTAATATGTGTGCAATGGTGCAGGAAGGCTCAAACCTTGCGGATTTTGTACCGGGCTTCCGGCTGTAAGACATAGTCACCACCTTAGGCCACTTCCAGCCCAGGGGTGGGGCTCGCAACACCCAAATAGATCTATCACTCATGTCCCTCGGTCCTTATACGAGGATTAATGGTCTTAAGCGTTATACCCACCACTCACATGATCTAACAGTTCATTCCTTAGCTAACCATACCATATGTAAACATTTGTAAACAATCGTAGCATGTATTTCACCCCCGAAGTTATAAAACTGAAAACAGTTAAAAGAAAAGGGGGACATGAACTCACAAATTTGCGTCCTGTCTCCTGTATACCTAAAGTATGTATCCTTACGCCGTACTACAACCTACACACGTGTTATGGCTTATTAGACGGCTGGGTCGTGCCACGACTTTTGGTCTTAGTATCTTTGTGTTACATCTTTGATGTACTTGTATTAATCCAAAGTATATAATTATTCGTTAAAATAATAATATTTTAACTTAAATTATATTTATTATTTATTGGAATATTTTTTAAAATAATATATTTTAACTTATTTATTTTGTAAACCTTCCATGAATGTTTTCCCAAAGGGTGGGTATACTTATACTCGTATTCTTAGACTTGTGTATTTTGCTAAGTTTTGGTGGTGTATTCCGGTGTGACGTACGAGAATACGTATTTTTATTGTATTTATTAAGTATTCTTATACTTAATTTTTGTATTTAAATTTCCGGAATATTATTTCTACCAATAAAAATCACCAATTTATATTCTTAAAGTATATATTTTAAGAAATCTTTGATAGAAAGTTATCTATAATCCTTCCTGGGCAAAAATAATTATATTCTCATGTAAACCCCAAAAATAATATATTTTCAAGATTATGTTAGAAAATATTTAAAAATTCATTTTTCATCCAAAAATAATATATTCAAAATTTGCTTAAGAAAATATATATTTTCTCCAAAAATATTATATTTTCTAACTGTTCAAGAAAACATATATATTTTCTTCACTCAAAAATAATATATTTTCTTCTTGACAAAAATATGATATATTTTTGTAACACTTGTAAAAATCATAATTTCCGTTTCTTTGGTTTCCAAAATACCGTTTGATTTATTTGTCAAAATATATATGTATGAACTTAATCCCGGAATATATATATGTGATCCATATTCCTTTGTTCGGTTTGTCCAATTTTTTGGTGTAAATTATATATTTATTTTCTTGGAATTTCTGTAATATTTTGTATTACAATTCTTGGTATTTTGATAAGTTATATTATTTCAAGTCCTAAAATAATATAACTAATACACATAGTATACAAGTAATCACACAAATTGTGACATCTAAATATATATTTCCTAAATACATATTTAGTCACTTTTATTTATCAAAAACAACCTCCAACATTTGTAATTTTTGTAACAAAAATTATGGCAAATTTTATATGAAAAACCATGGTTAAAATTTACTTATAAACACTTGTTTAAAAATATTTTTCTAAGTGTTTAAATTCAAGAAAAAATTTGCCATAGTTTCCCCTTAAAAATGGAGGTTTCCATGCTTTTAAAGCACATCATTTTCTTTTAAAATCATCACCAATCAATCAACAATTCATTCATTACTTACCATGAGCCAAAATCTTACAATTTACACTACATCATGAACTTGAAATTTTGTAAAAACTTGTAGTAACTTAGTATGTTGTCAAGTAAGCTTAGTTACCCTTTAAAGTGTGGTTATTTGTTTATAAACATCATTCTTGAGAAAGTTAGTATTTCACAACTTGTAAAATGATTTTCTAAAAATATTTCTTCTTGAATTTTTCTTGTTAATAACATGTTTCTACACTTGACTTAACACTAAAAATGTGATTAATTTCTTTAAAAAGTCATGGTTATGTAAATCTTGTTTATAAACTTGGTTTCTTGAGAAAATCATCTTTGAAATCATCCATGTAGTAGACTATTAACATGTATTCATCATTATCTTACACAAAATCATCTTTGTTTTCAAGTTCATGATGAACATAAAGGATGATCATCTTGATTTTTCACAAGATCATCCTCTCACTTGCTAGATCATGTGTTTAACACAATCTAGCAAGTTTTATATGATGTTTATCATCATAAACACAAATAATCAACAATCAAGAAGCATATATACACCAAAAACAACAATGATTCTTATGATTTAAAGCTTTATGTTCAGAGTTATGTTCTTGTTCTTTGATGTTCTTCATGTTTAGTATCTTACATATCCTTTTAACCATCATAATAAGAAGTAAAATGAGATTATAAGAGTCTTACTACTAGCACAAGGCTAGGGAAGAGATCAAGGTTGAAGATGATGATAAACTTGGTGGTTAATAGCTCTTGAGAAAGGTCCTTCAACTTCCAATGGCACCAAGCTCCTTAGTTTATCTCCTAGCACCTTTGTAGCACCTTAGAATTGTATGAATGAAACTTGAAAATGGTGGTGGTGTGGTGATGATTCTCGGCCAAGACCAAGGAAGGGGAAGGAAAGAAGAGGTCAGTTGATAAGTGTTGTGAGAATGAAAGTAAGTGGGACTTGTGGTTTAAATCAACATGCTTCCAACATAAAATTGTCTAAAGGTCTTTATGTCTCATAAAATCTTCACAAATCACATAAAATATAGAAAAGAAATCATGGGTGTGGGTCCCGTGTTGGATCCGCCAATTGGGGGGGGGGTCTTAGTTGGGGTGTAATGGGTAGTTTGTTGATTTAGTTAGGTTTCTAAGTGTATCGGTTAGTGTTTTATGTGTTATGTGTTATGTGTTTATAGGATGTGTTATGATGTTCGGTGACCATAACTAGCTTCGTAACATTAAAACGATGCTTCTATTGAAATTTCGGTGTTTCGGGTAGTGTCCGGTTGTTCGGTTGGTTACCGGTTCGTTAAAGTGCTAAATAACGCAGTTTAGTGTGCTTTATGTTGTCTTTTATGACAGTTTTGATTCCCGACACTTAGGAAAGTATTTTGGACCATTAAACCATAAGTCTGCATTATATTAAGTTGTTTAAATGCTGATTTTTGCTGGAAATTGCAGAATTCTGCAGTTTGGGTGAGTTTTAGGCACTTTCCGGCACTTAAACTATCACTAGGAAGGAAGTTTTATGATCCTTACTTTCCTATACACTATACTAGTGTAACTCTTGGTTCCTGGCTCATTCTGTGCTCTAACATTATGTCTGTCTGAGTACTGAACTCCCCATCAGTACTTTTGATTTGTCTAATAACTGTGCTAACTTTGTTTCGTGCTCTAATTTAACTATGTAGTGTTGCATGCAATAATGTTAAATAATCTTGCAACATGTAGTGCACTTGTATGTATATGACAGCATCCAGAAAATCATTCATGTCATGAATTAGATCAGGCACAGTCATTAATGCACAAATTACTATTTAACATTGTACGGAATATGTGGAAAATTGCCAGTTGTCACAGAAGATCTACAACTTGATGCCATCATGTGTAGATTACTCATAAACATGTCAGGAACATCAAGAAGAAGGTATTGTGATCGGGAACGTGAGCAGGGTAACGCACGTTTGATGGAATATTACTTTGTTGAAAATCCAACATATGATCAAGCAACTTTTCGGCGTAGATTTCGAATGCGAAGACCACTTTTCCTTCGCATAGTAGCTGCTGTTACAACCAATGACATATATTTTCAACAAAGACCTGATGCAATGGGTAGACAAGGTCTTTCACCACTGTAGAAATGTACTGGAGCTATGCTGGTGTTAGCATATGGGACATCTGCAGATGCGCATGATGAATATTTGAGAATGAGTGCTATAGCAACAAGGACTGCCCTTATAAAGTTCATAGAAGGAGTTATTTCATGCTTCGTTCAAGAGTACCTATGAATGCCTAACGAGAATGACCTAGCAAGACTACTCCATGTTGGGGAAGAACGTGGGTTTCCCGGGAATGATAGGCAACATTGATTATATGCACTGGGAATGAAAAATTGTCCCACCGCTTGGGCTGGGCAATATGCAAGTAGAAGCGGTAAACCAACAATCATTTTAGAAGTTGTTGCATCGTATGACTTATGGATATGGCATGCATTCTTCGGAACGCCAGGTACGTGTAATGACATTAACGTTCTCCACCGATCTCCTATGTTTGATGATGTATTGTCAAGTCGAGCACCAAATGTTAGTTACATCATGAATGGAGAATATAATAGGACATATTATCTCACTGATGGCATATACCCTTCATTGGTTGCCTTTGTTAACTCTATAAATTCTCCACAACTTCGAAAGCACAAGTTGTTCGCTAAACATCAAGAGGCCGTTAGAAAAGATGTTGAACGAGCATTTGGAGTTCTACAAGCTCGCTTTGCATTTCTTCGACACCTATGTCTTGTGTGGGACAAGGATATGATGGGTAAAATTATGATTGCCTGTATAATCATTCATAATATGATCGTTGAGGATGAACGAGACACGTATCTTCACTATTATGATCCATCTGAGTTTCTAGGTGACATACCTACAAATCGACAACAAAGAAGCTTTGCTGAAGATGATGAACAACCAGTTCAATACTCTACTGAACGAATTGCAAGCCTATCACATTATATGAACAATAGGGAACAACTTCGTAATAGAGAAGCTCATAACGCTCTAAAAACGATTTGATTGAGCATATATGGCAGAAATTTTCTAGTGACGAATAATTAAATAGTTTTTATCTTACGTACTCGTGATTATGTTTAATTATGTTTAATATTATGTGTTTTTCTAATGTTTTTCAAATTATTGAATTTTTATTTATCTTTAAAGTAATTATTTGTTTTTATTTCTAATAATTTTTATAATAAAGAATAATTACAATCATATTTATATAATAAAATATTAGTTTAAGTTAGGTTGTGAATGTGGGTGAAAAATTGGATTGGTTTGGGTTGTGTAGGTGGAAGAGAGATAAATTAGTATTTTAATAAAAGATTGGGTTGGGTTGTGATAGTGGATAGTCTTAGAAGTGTATAAGATAAAAAATTAAGTTGTTAAAGTAAAAGAAAATTAAGTAGTAAAATAAAATTAAAGAAAAAGGAATAGTTGTTATGAATGCGTCCATTATGTAGTGACTATCCACATCTATAACTCCTATCTCTTTAGTGCATCCATTATGTAGTGACTATCCACATCTATAACTCCTATCTCTTTAGTTACTATTGTACTAATGTAAGGGCCTATATATAATAGCATTTGTATATGATGTTGAGATCAATGAATAAGAAATCCATCTTCCATTCTCCTATTCTTCTTTATACATTGCTAATAGGTTCTAGTTGTTACATAACACCTTATCAGCAGGGGCGCAGCTATTGAGGGGCGGGGGGGGGTCGCCCGACCCTCCGAACTTTTCGGTTAGTAGTGTTACGTATATGTTTTTCGTATAGAAATTTTTAGGGATATACGTGTTAGACCCCCCGGTTTAAAAAAAAAAATTATGTATATACGTGTTAGACCCCCCGGGTTTCTAAAAAAAAATTATGTATATACGTGTTCGACCCCTCCGGTTTTCTAAAAAATAAATTATATGACCCAAACAAAATACCCCAAATAAAAGTGTGTTATTAACTTATTATATGTATGTCAGTTATTATAAGCCCAAAATACCTTATCCAAATCAAAACTAATGGCCCGTATATGGAATTAGACCCAATATTCAAACTAATAACTAAACCCAATATCAACTCATGTGTGCAGACAAAGAAACAGAAGAAAAAAACGCTGGGCAGGGGGAAACTGGAAGAAAGCGACTGGGCTGCTTGTTCGACGGCTGCTGCTTATTCGAGACCTCAATTCGAGATTCCTTGTTCGAGACTTCTTCTTCACTTGTTCAATCGTCCTCACAGGTATCAGGTATGTTAATTTTTATGCTTAGATTTGATTTAGGGCTCCAATTTATATGAATTAGGTTGAAATAAGGTGTGAGTTTTAGCCCTAAACTTGTTGAATTTTTATGTTTAGGTTTGATTTAGGGCTTCAATTTATATTAATTTTTATGTTTAGGTTTGATTTAGGGCTCCAATTTATATTAATTTTTATGTTTAGGTTTGATTTAGGGCTCCATGGGGAAGAAGAATAAATGCATAACCTCTTTTTTTAAAAGAAAGATTGAAAATGAAGAACAAGTAGAGGGTATTGTTGATGGAAACAATGAGAACAAACGTCAAAAAGCTTCACCAAGTGAACCGGTTAGTGAAGTGAACAATGAGGCGAATCAAAACATTCCACCGGTTAATGAAGCGAATAATGAGGCGAATCAAAACATTCCTCAAAATCCTACTAACATCAATGAAGTGGATGTTAGTAGTCTAGAAAGAGATCCCGCTAAGCGACTCCCAATGTGGAAATATCAAGTTAATATACGGGAACAAGTAAGACTAGCTTATATGTCATTAGGAGCGTATCAAATAAAGCTAGATGAGTATAAGCCTAGGGGTCCAAAGAACAATCTTCGTAGATTTAAATATGCTTGGTTTGATATGTTCCCTAATTGGTTAGAGTATTCTCCAACGAAACACAAGGCTTATTGTTTCCTTTGTTATTTATGTAATGATAAACCGAATGAGAGCCACGGTCATAGTGCATTTACTACAGAAGGTTTTGACAATTGGAAAAAGGTTAATGATAGGGATAAATGCCCATTGTTGAAGCACATTCAATCTTCAAATCATAAAAAAGCTTTTCTATTGTATACGAACTTGTTGAATCAAGAAGCACATCTTGACAATTTCATAGAAAGGAAAAGTGAAGAGAAAAAACCTTTGAACCGGTTAAGATTAAAAACCACAATTGATGTAGTTCGTTGGTTGACTTACCAAGCTTGTGCCTTACGAGGACATGATGAATCTTCCACATCTAAGAATCAAGGTAACTTTCGTGAATTGCTAAAACTTTTAGCCCATTATAATGATGATGTTGCAAAGGTTCTTTTCGAAAATGCTCCATATAGTTGCAAGTATACGTCTTCGGATATTCAACAAGAAATTCTTAGCATTATGGCTAATAAAGTTCGTAAGCATATACGAAGCGAAGTGGGGGATTCATGGTTTTGTGTCATGGTTGACGAGTCACGGGATGAGTCGAAAAAAGAGCAAATGGCGATAGTTTTAAGATTTGTTGATGCTGAAGGAGTGATACGGGAAAGGTTCTTAGATTTAGTTCATGTTACGGATACTTTATCAGCGACCTTAAAAGTAAATTTGTGGAATACACTATTGCATTACGGTTTTGATGTTAGTAAAATTCGTGGTCAAGGCTATGATGGTGCTAGCAATATGAGAGGAGAATGGAACGGAAAGAGGATTTTCAGCAATGAAAATATTTAAGAATCGCCTTCGCAATAAGATGTCCGATCAGTATCTAGCAAACAGTATGGTGATTTACATAGAAAAGGAGATTGCTGAGAATTTTGATTCGGAGTCCATAATTGAAGAATTCAAAAATCTTAAAGGAAGACAAGCAGAACTATAATTCTTCATCCAACTAAACCGGGTACCCACCTTCCTCTTCTTTTTAATGTTTTGGTATCTTTATTCAATTGTTTGTTAAACAATGTTTACGTTTTAATGTTTGAGAACGGTTTTTAATTTGATATTATTGTTTGACCCGACCCGAATCACCGACACCCTACCCGACCGGCCGACCCGACCCGAATCGAATCCCCGTTGCCCGACCGAACATAGAAATTTTTTTTAGGTCTAATGCCTTCCGAGTTCCGACCCCTCGATTTTTTTTTTCAAGCTTCGCCACTGCTTATCAGCATGATTGCTTTTGAAATTAGTTGGGGTTGCTTTTGGAATTGAATCATACTATACAAAATATCGAAGCCGATAAAAGTTCGAGCATGCTGACGATTAAAGGTAATATCCGTTCCTTTCTTTAATCAAGCACCTATTCATATTTAAATATTGATAATAACTACACAAATTTGATTCTATATATGTTATGACCAACATTATTGTTTGGTTATTTAAAAGTTTTTAGAAGTTAAACAAGACTGTACGATTATATATCTAGTTTTCTTGCTTTTATATGTTTCTGAATATCGAACAAAATACTCTAAAGTTATATTATGTTCAGATTTTATTTGTAATTATTGTCCTATGTGATGCCTCGATAAATATATAAAACTAAAGAGAGTTTTGGTAAAAAGGATTGTTGAGAAGTCATTTACGAACACCAGGATTCGGTTTTAGAATTTACTCGACTAAAATTAAATAAAGAAAACATTTTTGTTATAAGTATTAATCTGTATGAAAAAAACTGTTTAATATTGTTTGATATTCGACATTGAATGTTCAATTTTGATTGTTCGTGGCTAACATATGTGTATGGAATTTCATTTCTCTATAGTTGTCTTTGTTATATTTAAAGTATCTTTAATTCCGTTTGTTCACATACTTTATTCACATTAAACTTAGTTGGTTACCATTGCTTCAACCAAAAGTGTAAGATGTTAAACTAGTACTCGCAGATATCAAATATCAATTAATTGGGATGCTGTTAGATTTGAATAGATAGAAATAAAATTACGATCCTTTCTTTTTTGTTGATTGGTAAATATATATCGTATGAAGCGTTGAATGTCATGAACGAAAGCAAATTTTAGATTGAAAAAGAAAATGTAAATCGGTTTTATGGGATATTTTTAATTATCATATTGGGGCATGCTTTTATGGGTTACTATATTCCCTATCTCATTTTATATTCGGTATGACTTTTGTCCTCAATAAACAACTTCTACATTCTTTGATAATACAATAATTACTATCGACATATTTGCTACGTTGAAAAGTAGAGTGGTGTATAGTTTTGTGCAATATATGCATACAATTGGTTACGTGATGATAGGTTAACACATGAATCATATATATTTACTTGTAACTAAGGAAAAATCTTATTTTGTAGAAATTTATTATAACTCGTTTTATATGGTAACAAGTTTCAATGTCATATTGTGTAATTTGATTTTATGGTATGCTCTTCTATTTTGTGTGATATCATTTACTTATCTAGATTATATTAAGTAGAACATTACGTGCAATTCCATATGCATCAACTTTGCCTTTTATATGATTTGAGATGTATTTTATTATGGTTTTCTTCGTATATCAACTTTGTCTTTTTATGGAACAATAATATTTTGAAACTCAAAAACGCGATGCTGATAAAACAGAGCATGATGTATAATAGTTTTTGTTGGAAGATTATCACTATTTAGTTGTAAGTGTTTTTATATGCTCTATTTTATTTAAATACATAATAGTGAATAGAACAAGTAAACCAAAGTTGTGGTTTATCATCACTCTCATGGAAGAACATAAAAACGATTGAATTATGGCGAAAATCCAATGAAGAGGACACTCGAAGTGTCGAAAGTCATAAGATTTTAGACCGATAAATCTTACATGGTTTGGTCATGTAAATGTATACCTCAATTTATATTATATGAAAAGAAGATTATTATTTTTAATAAAAAAGTGATAAAAGATTTTCATTTGTCATACCTAAGATATATAAAAATATCATTAAGAGTATGAATATTTCATGTATTATATAATATGATATTATAGCACGCCTTATATTTTGTATGCTATTATTTATTCATGAAGATAGCATTGTGAAAACAACTAAACCAAAGTTATGGTTTATTATCACTATCATGAAAAACGTCATACTCCCCGCATCTCATTATAAAGGTCGTAAGATATAAGATTGATAAATCTTATATGACTCAACTACTTCTCAATTAATGGTAAGCAAAGAGAACATTATTTACAAGGAAATATTGATTAAATTCTTTTCATTTGTCACACTTGAGACATATGCTCCTAAAGTAGCAATTTCATTATAAGAGTTATGAAAAAATGAAATGATTTTATACTCATATGACCGAGTAAATAATGAAAAGCTATGAAGCTTGTTTTGGTTCTACTCTATTACCAAAAGTGAATGTGATTATATATTAATCATTGTAAATGTAATGATGGACCTAATTGAGACACTTGTAATGATGAGATTGACTATAAGAATTGTAATGATGGCTATTTTAATAATGAGATTGACCACTAAAAGTGACAAACTAAGAATAATGAGATGGACCACAAAAGTGGCAAACTAAGGAGTGATTGCATAACGTGATGGTTTTAACTTTGAAGTTATAATATATTCTCTCGTATCATACGTTTTGTATTACACACGGGCAAGTAATACACATACGATCATAAACTAGAAGTTCATGGATCATAATTATTTAATTAGTTGACATGACCGGTTAGACCACACCGAGTCAACGATGATGTGAAACATAATGAAGAACTAGAAGATTCTTCAAGCTGATAATTAGCATGTAATGTTTGCTCTCAATGGAAATTTTATTTTTGCCAAATAAAGGAGGATTTATATCCCTAAATATTCCGGAAGTGATTAAAGGATATGCATATCCCAACATGATACCATTTAGTGTTTTAAATCGATGCATCGTCTAAATGGTTATCAAATCCACAACCTGAAGTTTGTGTGATTGTGGCTTAGTTAATTTGATAGCAAGCATATTAATCCAGAATGGTATATTTATTTTGGTAATAATGGTAAATTCAATTCCCAAGTTATTAATGATTATTGGAATAAATGTTGAACTTCATATAGCTTATGTTTATACAGGAATTGCTTTGTTGAGACGATCACTAAACACTCACAATTGATTGCAAAGCCAATGATCATAAGAGCAACAGTTCATATTTGTATTTGGGTACATGTGATTTTACGTGTACAACATTAATTCACCTCAAGCCAATATGTCATCATACTTCCCCTGTTATAGTCGGTTTTTGGTTAGGAACCAAATACGTCCCTTATAAGATTTTGGTTATGCGGTATATATAATATTGATCCACCACTAGCACAATGTTGGGACCTCTGAAAGGGTTGGAAATATATGTTGGGTAGAAAAAATTATTTATGATTAAATACTTAAAGCCATTGGTGAAAGATTTTCTTACGTCTCATTGGTTTTCACTTTAGTAAATGAATGTTCCCAACATTAAGGGGAGATAACAAGCAGTTGGAAAGTGAAAAGTGGAATGAATTATCATGTCATCTTGATCCTCGGATTATAAACGGTGAACCAAAAGTTTAAAGGATAATTCATTTACCAATATTAATAAACAAATTACCAGACAAGTTTACTTACCTTAATAGAGTGACTAAGTAAGTCACATAATCAACTGCTTATACTCCAGTTATATTTGTGACCCAAAAGGACAACCACATATTTTGTAATGAGTCTATTACACGCCTGAAGCATGGTAGACTAGTCGATTCCAAAATAAAAAATTCCTTGAAAATTGGAGCAAGTAATTAAGATGGTCAAGTCGAGGTTATAGTAATAAGATCTTCTGAAGAGACAGTAGACATGATGGTTCAAGAAAAACCTCAGGTACCTGAACATAAAGAGATCTCGATAAGCTGTATCATGTCTAAGATATGCATTGAATCGAAATAAAAATCGACGTTGTTATACTTTTGTATATAATGTAGCGCTTGAAATGATTAAATGATGAGGATCAAGATTTAAGATCTGCCTATGAATGAATACTAAAAAATGATTAGCCAAAATAGAAAGACGCAAATAAGGCAGAGTTTAGTTCTCTAATGAAATGGAAAGTTTCCGGACCAACAGTCCATACAACTAAAGTTGTAAAATATGTTGGATACAAATGTGTCTTTTACGCGAATCATGTGAAAATCAAATTAAGTGATATAAGTCAAAATTGGTGGCAGAAGAATTTTCACAAAGGCCTATGATTGATTACGAGGAAACGTATTCTCCAGTGGTGGATGCATTGACTTTCCAATATTTTATTAGTCTGGTAATATAAAGAGAGAATTGATATTCGTCTTATGAATGTTATGTATCACTTGATACTGTAAGTTTACATGAAAGTCCTGAAAGATTAAATTATTTAGGTCATGTAGAGTAAGTTCTCGAGAACAATGTGATCATTTATACATATTCGGATTTGAATAGGTTATGATTATTTTACATGTTGGAACTCCAGATGAGTTTCTAAAGAAATTGAGTGCTTAAAAGGTTAACTGAAACATCTTAACGATGTAATACTTGTGCACCAAGAAACATACATAGAAAACTTATACCCGGTGATTGAGATATCTCAATAAATAGTGTACACGCATGGTTCAATATGGATTTTGGAGATAAAAGCAAGTGTTCATGACATTTTTGCATGTGATATAGATATCTATGTGTTAAATGGGGAAATTTATGTAGCAAAACTTCTAAAGAGTGAAAGCACATGCATATTGAATAAGATGGAAAGAATTCCCTCATAGATTGATAATACTGGAAGCATTAATGACGTCAAAACCTCATGAACATATTATATGAAGTTGACAAAATACGTATGGACTAAATAGTCGAGACGAGTGTTGTACAACTCGAGATATTCGGATAAAGAGGGATATAAGTTTGATTAAATTAGCCATGTTCTATCTCGATGCAAATTCATAACACGAAAAATTCTGATAGTAGTTCTATCAACGTTCTACTTTTAAAAGTTTACTATAATCGCAATTTACAGTAATGATGTCTAGGCATCATCGAGAGAAATTGTCAAGCTTTTAGAGGGAACATTTTTTAATGGCCTTGGCACGCTCTAATTATTACTCGAACTGCAGTTCGAGTATATATGTAATTATGTTTTACCAATCCCACAAGTACATCTGAAGATGATGTTGGATATTTTGGTATGGACATAGTTGAACCAAAGCAGAGATTCTCATTTGTTAAAGGTTTTTAAGTCATTTGTTATAATAAATGCCTATTATCATCTCCTACCAAAGCAGAGATTCTCATTCTAGAAGTACCATCGTTAAATGCATAAGTGCATTAATATATTTTGCTAGCTATGTATGGTGTGACAACTCGTAATTTAGAACCCTTCATTGTATCTCGATGTAACATGCTGGAACGTTATGTGTTTATATATTAGTAAATGAAAGTTCGTGATTATCTTGATGTGCTATGTGTTATTAAAGTGTACGTATAAAGTATAGTATGTATGTAGTGAACCGGAACCAAAACACAAGGACCCGACTCGAGACCGCTTGGTCTCGAGTGAACAGTAAAACAATTGGGCCGGTTGGGCCATACACCTCCCTTAATCCATCCGGAACCCATTAGGGTGCACCAACTTGGAGCTAGTATATAACCCTTGTTGATAGCCAACCTTACCATTTTTGGGCAACCTACACACACTATCTCCCTCACTAAAACCCTAGAACACCACCACAAAACCTCCTCTCATCCTTCTCTCGGATCCAACCGGCAACACTAGGACTCTCGGATCGAGCTTGGGATCATCATCCGGAAGTTCACTCATCGACTCTTCAAACCCTCATCTAGCCGGTTAGTGTCTCCCATTAGTTGTTTAGTGACAAAATGCATGGAGATTGTTGTTTATCTATAATGAAGGTGTGTGCTTGATAAAAGATGCTTGGTTGATAAATGATATGCATGCTTTGTTTAAATATTTTCCATGAATAATTTGTATGAGTAAATAATGTAGATGATCGGTTAAAGACGTTGAATGATTATAAGTTCTTGGTTGTAAATGATCCACATGCTTGGTCATGAGTTAAATTGATTAAGGATGTTGTTAAAAATGGTGTGCAAGATTCTTATGACAAATGCATAAATAAACTTAAATCTAAGGAGGAACCGGTGACTATGTGCTAGATATAGGGCCAATGATGATGATATTGTCGTGTGTTCATGCTAGGATAGATTTGTTGGAATAAGCATGTTGCTATGATAAAACCCTAAGTGATGAACCATATGATTAGGTGATGAATAGATGATGAATGTGCTTTGAATATTTGAAAAACCTGTTGTTTGATCCATTTTGGTTAATTGTGAGACAAGAAAACATGTTTGTGAATTCTCATAGGATAGTACACCAAATCACGATTATGCAATGTTATTGGCTAGTACAAAAAGCTGGGCAAATGTTCTAGAAATAGCAGGGTGCGAGTCGAGACCTCCGGTTGCGACTCGAGACCATATACCTGACGACTCGAGACCATTAAGCTACAGCTCGAGATCGCGGTGATTGCAACTCGAGACCATCACGTGACAACCCGAGACAAGCTCCAAGGACTCGGAACCAGCAAGGTCTCGACTCGAGATCTCATGGTATCGAATCGAGACTGAACTCGAGACCTCAAAGTTTCCAACTCATGCCTGCACCACTCGAGACCAGCCATCCATGACTCAAGAACTCCTGGTTGCGACTCGAGACTGCACGTTCTCGAGTCGAGACCACCTTGTCTCGACTGGGTCGCCTATTTCCGTTATTGGGCCGAATTGTTTGGACTGTTCACGCTTATTACTGTTTAATTGGATTATGTGTTACTGTTAATTGGGCTGTGTGTTAACTGCAACTGTTTAAGAACGTGGACAGGCCCAATAACTAGGAGGATAAATATATGTCATGTATGCTATGTGTTAGATACATGTAGGAAATACGTGACTCCTTTACACCCAAACCTGACCTATACTGGTGACCATATTAGGACGTGGTGACCAGCATACTTAACCAAGTAAACTAAACTGCCGAGCAACCCAAGGTGAGTTCACACTCTCTACAAAGCATGGGATTCCCAGGGGTTGGGAATGGGGTTAAGGAACATGGGTTCCTCGTCCTTTATTAGGTAGGACAGTGCTGGTTCAGGAATATAATTCCTCGTCCTCTTGGACAGATAACTTTCACTAGACCAAAACTCTATCACGAAGTCCCTCCTTTTTATATCGACTTAATCGTCGGGCCAATGGCGAGCGGGTCATTAGTTAGATAGCGCTATTTAGGTTTGACAAACCTCACACCGTGCCGCAGAGGACGGGCGTGAACTAATGGATCTGGGCACGTCAATGATGATAGACATTGACAGTTTTGGGCACATAAATATGACTACAGTCAGCAGTCGATATGTAACGAGTCTAGTAGCATTTACATGGGGTAGCCCCCACGGCTGGATTGCCAGAGTAATTGGGTTAAACAAATCACGTTTTCAACTATGGGGTAACCCCCACGGCAGGATGCCAGATAAAGGAAACTGTTTTCGAATCAACCTATAACGAACACCCAACTGTGAACTCGCTCAACATTATTGTTGACTCGTTACTACATGCTTTGCAGGTCAATAGGTACTTAACTGGAGCTTGCATAGAGGAGAATCGTTGTGGGACATGGACAGCTGTGTGCCATGTTAAACTTTGAAACAATTGAACTTATGTTTTGGTTTTTGAACGTTATGCTTCCGCTTGCAACTTAAACTATGTTTTGTTGGACACCAATTGTATTGGTTGGGTTTTTATAATCACTTACATGCTTGTTCAATATGATTGGTGGCTGGATCCTGGTCAGTCACGCTTCCAAGCGGTGGTATTCCGCAGGTGGATTTTGGGGGTGTGACAGATTGGTATCAGAGCCATTGGTTATAGTGAACTTGGTTTCAATAAGGGGAAAAAGTTTTATTAAAATCAGACTATAACCTGTACAGTGCTCTACGATACACAACGACGCTTCACTCCACACGCAAGGCTCGACATTCTAGGTGATATGATCTATGTATATATTGCCTACTTGTTAGTTACATAGTGCATTGCTCACGGAATGCTTGATTAGTATAACTACTGTTGCTTGAACACGTGTGTGCTTACTCCCTTCTGTCATCGCATTTTCGTGAACCCCTCTCACTCATGTTCCTCTTGATATGAAGATCATGTCTGGACGCGTTAACATGACTCAAGCCCAGTTGACGGCTCTGATTAACGAACAAGTTGTTGCGGCGCTTGCAACTGCACACGCAGGAGGTATATCCTGCAGTCCAAACTCATTCTAGGATCTTTAGGTCCTACTCTCGTGAACCAACCTTTGTGTTAAACTCTGTCCTTTCTTACACCCACAACAGGTCAACACGCTCAGCCACCTGTGTGCACCTTTAAAACTTTTATGGATTGCCGACCAACTACTTTCAGCGGCACGGAAGGAGCCGTAGGTCTTCTTCACTGGTTTGAGAAACTAGAATCTGTGTTCGAAATGTGTGAATGCCCTGAGGCGCGCAGGGTGAAGTATACTACCGGTACTCTCGAGGGTTTAGCTCTCACATGGTGGAATGCTCAGGTCCAAATGCTGGGGTTGGTTGCTGCTAACGCCACCCCATGGAACAATTTTAAAGAGATGATCAAGGAAGAATACTGCAGTCGTGATGACATTCATAAGCTGGAAGTCGAGTTCTTCAACCTCAAGATGACGGGGTCAGAAATTGAGGCGTATACGAAGAGATCAAATGAGCTTGCATTATTGTGCCCTACTATGGTGGACCCCCCCAATTAAGCGTATCGAACTTTATCTCAAGGGCTTAGTGCCGGAAATCCAAAGTCATGTGACTTCAGCAAACCTCGCCACCATCCAGCAGGTTGTTCAGTTGGCTCACCGTCTCACTGATCAGGCGGTGGAGCAGAACAGGTTACCAAAGCGTTTAAGTGCTACAGCTACTTCGGATGCTCCTAGTGACAACAAGAGAAAATGGGATGGAGCTTCAAGTAAGAGTTCGACTTCTGTTCAGTCTCAGTCCCATCAGAGAAAGACTGATGACTATAAGAGCCCCAGTCAGCAATCATCTGGTGGTCAAAGTCATGGTGGGTACAAGGGGAATCACCCCAAATGCAATCGCTGCAACCTACACCACAGCGGGCCATGCACCAGGGGTAACTGTCATCGGTGCAACAAGCCAGGTCACGCCGCAAAGGATTGCAGAAGCTTATACCCCGCAAACCAGAATCGTCAACAACAAACCCCAAAGAACCAGCGACAGCAGCAGCAGCAGCAAGGAATCAACAAAGGGTGCTTTCAGTGTGGAGTTGAAGGCCATTTCAAGAGAGATTGCCCCCAACTGAACAGGAACCAGAACAACAACAACAACAACAACAACAATAACAATAATCAGGGGAATGGTAACAATGGGAACAACAACAACAACAATGGTGCCAGGGGGCGGGTGTTCATGATTGGTCAAGGTGAAGCGAGGAATGACCCCAATGTTGTAACGGGTAAGTTCCTTCTCGACGACTTTTATGTTACATTTTTATTTGATTCGGGTGCCGATACTAGCTACGTGTCACTAGAAGTTAGCCAAATGCTTAAGCGTATTCCAACACCTTTGAACAACAAGCACACTGTAGAGCTAGCAAATGGTAAGAGTTTAGAGGCCACACACGTAGTCAAGGGTTGTAAACTTGTTCTTGCTAACCAGACCTTCTCTATCGACCTTATTCCTATCGTCTTGGGTAGTTTCGACGTTGTCATTGGGATGGATTGGTTATCCCAACACCGAGCAGAGATTCTTTGCAACGAGAAGATTGTTCGTATTCCTGATTCCAGTAGTGAACCTCTCATGATTCGTGGCGACAAGAGGGGTGCTGTTGAGAACATCATCTCTTTCCTTAAGGCCCAGAAGTGCTTGCGAAAGGGCCACACTGCCATTTTGGCTCTCGTTACTGACACCTCGGAGAAAGAGAAGAAGATAGAAGATTTTCCAATTGTACGCGACTATCCTGAGGTATTTCCTGAGGAATTACATGGCCTTCCGCCTCATCGCCAGGTCGAGTTTCAGATTGAACTAGCTCCTGGAGCTGCGCCTATAGCTTGTGCACCTTATCGTTTAGCTCCATCAGAGTTGGAAGAACTCTCTACGCAACTACAAGAACTCTTGGATAAGGGTTTTATTCGTCCTAGCTCATCGCCCTGGGGAGCTCCAGTGCTATTTGTGAAGAAGAAAGACGGTACCTTTAGAATGTGTATCGACTATCGTGAACTCAACAAGGTGACCGTGAAGAATCGTTATCCTCTACCACGTATTGACGACTTGTTCGACCAGCTGCAAGGGTCGAGCTACTACTCAAAGATTGATTTGAGGTCGGGATATCACCAGCTGAGAGTCCGAGAAGAGGACGTCTCCAAAACAGCTTTTAGAACTTGTTATGGACACTATGAGTTTTTGGTCATGCCTTTTGGGCTGACAAACGCACCTGCGATTTTCATGGACTTGATGAATCGAGTGTGCAAGCCTTACCTGGACAAGTTCGTGATAGTCTTCATCGACGACATCCTGATCTATTCTAAGAGTCAGGAGGAACACGAGCAGCATCTACGACTTATTTTGGAACTCCTTCGAACGGAACAGCTTTACGCAAAGTTCTCGAAATGCGACTTCTGGCTTCGTGAAGTCCATTTCCTGGGCCACGTGGTAAACAAGGATGGGATTCACATTGATCCATCCAAGGTAGACTCGATTAAGAACTGGCCTGCACCTCGTACACCAATGGAAATTCGCCAATTCTTGGGTTTGGCAGGTTACTACAGGAGGTTCATTAAGGATTTTTCCAAGATTGGACAGCCCCTCACCTCACTAACGCAGAAAGGCATTGTTTATCGATGGGGAAATGCACAGGAGTTAGCATTTCAGCATTTAAAGGATAGGCTTTGAAGCACACCTATCCTTTCATTGCCAGAGGGCACAGACGACTTCGTGGTCTACTGCGACGCATCAATTCAGGGTCTTGGTTGTGTACTGATGCAACGGGATAAGGTTATAGCCTACGCCTCACGCCAACTCAAAGTTCATGAAAGAAACTACACTACGCACGACCTAGAGCTGGGAGCTGTTATTTTTGCACTTAAGATATGGAGGCATTACCTGTACGGTACCAAGTGCACCATTTACACCGATCACAGGAGTCTCGAGCACATCTTCAAGCAGAAGGAGCTAAACATGCGTCAACGATGATGGGTCGAGTTATTAAACGATTACGAATGTGCCATCAAGTACCACCCAGGCAAAGCCAATGTTGTGGCTGATGCCCTCAGTCGAAAGGACACTGCGCCTAAGCGCGTACGAGCTTTGCAACTCACTATACATTCTAGTCTTCCTTCCCAAATACGAGACGCTCAGGTTGAGGCATTGAAACCAGAAAACGTCAGGGACGAGGCCCTACGCGGCTCAAGGCAACGATTAGAACAAAAGGAAGACGGTGCATACTACGTAACAGGACGCATTTGGGTTCCACTCTATGGCAGCTTACGAGAGCTTGTGATGGATGAAGCACACAAGTCTCGCTACTCGGTACATCCTGGTTCGGACAAGATGTACCACGATATCAAAACTACGTATTGGTGGCCTAGCATGAAGGCCCACATAGCAACTTACGTCAGCAAGTGTTTGACTTGTGCGAGAGTCAAGACGGAATACCAGAAACCCTCAGGCCTACTCCAACAGCCAGAAATACCACAATGGAAGTGGGAGCAAATATATTTGCTAGCTATGTATGGTGTGACAACTCGTAATTTAGAACCCTTCATTGTATCTCGATGTAACATGCTGGAACGTTATGTGTTTATATATTAGTAAATGAAAGTTCGTGATTATCTTGATGTGCTATGTGTTATTAAAGTGTACGTATAAAGTATAGTATGTATGTAGTGAACCGGAACCAAAACACAAGGACCCGACTCGAGACCGCTTGGTCTCGAGTGAACAGTAAAACAATTGGGCCGGTTGGGCCATACACCTCCCTTAATCCATCCGGAACCCATTAGGGTGCACCAACTTGGAGCTAGTATATAACCCTTGTTGATAGCCAACCTTACCATTTTTGGGCAACCTACACACACTCTCTCCCTCACTAAAACCCTAGAACACCACCACAAAACCTCCTCTCATCCTTCTCTCGGATCCAACCGGCAACACTAGGACTCTCGGATCGAGCTTGGGATCATCATCCGGAAGTTCACTCATCGACTCTTCAAACCCTCATCTAGCCGGTTAGTGTCTCCCATTAGTTGTTTAGTGACAAAATGCATGAAGGTTGTTGTTTATCTATAATGAAGGTGTGTGCTTGATAAAAGATGCTTGGTTGATAAATGATATGCATGCTTTGTTTAAATATTTTCCATGAATAATTTGTATGAGTAAATAATGTAGATGATCGGTTAAAGACGTTGAATGATTATAAGTTCTTGGTTGTAAATGATCCACATGCTTGGTCATGAGTTAAATTGATTAAGGATGTTGTTAAAAATGGTGTGCAAGATTCTTATGACAAATGCATAAATAAACTTAAATCTAAGGAGGAACCGGTGACTATGCGCTAGATATAGGGCCAATGATGATGATATTGCCGTGTGTTCATGCTAGGATAGATTTGTTGGAATAAGCATGTTGCTATGATAAAACCCTAAGTGATGAACCATATGATTAGGTGATGAATGTGCTTTGAATATTTGAAAAACCTGTTGTTTGATCCATTTTGGTTAATTGTGAGAC
Source organism: Helianthus tuberosus (assembly GCA_030545235.1). Taxonomy (NCBI): domain Eukaryota; kingdom Viridiplantae; phylum Streptophyta; class Magnoliopsida; order Asterales; family Asteraceae; genus Helianthus; species Helianthus tuberosus. The sequence goes on from CM060373.1 coordinate 113,291,256, forward strand.
AAGAAAACATGTTTGTGAATTCTCATAGGATGGTACACCAAATCACGATTATGCAATGTTATTGGCTAGTACAAAAAGCTGGGCAAATGTTCTAGAAACAGCAGGGTGCGAGTCGAAACCTCTGGTTGCGACTCGAGACATATACGTGACGACTCGAGACCATTAAGCTACAGCTCGAGACCGCAGTGATTGCGACTCGAGACCATCACGTGACAACCCGAGACAAGCTCCAAGGACTCGGAACCGGCAAGGTCTCGACTCGAGATCTCATGGTCTCGAATCGAGACTGAACTCGAGACCTCTAAGTTTCCAACTCATGCCTGCACCACTCGAGACCAGCCATCCATGACTCAAGAACTCCTGGTTGCGACTCGAGACTGCACGTTCTCGAGTCAAGACCACCTTTTCTCGACTGGGTCGCCTGTTTCCGTTATTGGGCCGAATTGTTTGGACTATTCACGCTTATTACTGTTTAACTGGATTATGTGTTACTGTTAATTGGGCTGTGTGTTAACTGCAACTGTTTAAGAACGTGGACAGGCCCAATAACTTATAGGATAAATATATGTCATGTATGCTATGTGTTAGATACGTGTAGGAAATACGTGACTCCTTTACACCCAAACCTGACCTATACTGGTGACCATATTAGGACGTGGTGACCAGCATACTTAACCAAGTAAACTAAACTGCCGAGCAACCCAAGGTGAGTTCACACTCTCTACAAAGCATGGGATTCCCAGGGGTTGGGAATGGGGTTAAGGAACATGGGTTCCTCGTCCTTTATTGGGTAGGACAGTGCTGGTTCAGGAATATAATTCCTCGTCCTCTTGGACAGATAACTTTCACTAGACCAAAACTCTATCACGAAGTCCCTCCTTTTTATATTGACTTAATCGTCGGGCCAATGGATAGCGGGTCATTAGTTAGATAGCGCTATTTAGGTTTGAGAAACCTCGCACCGTGCCGCAGAGGACGGGCGTGAACTAATGGATCTGGGCACGTCAATGATGATAGAAATTGACAGTTCAGGGCACATAAACATGACTACAGTCAGCAGTCGATATGTAACGAGTCTAGTAGCATATACATGGGGTAGCCCCCACGGCTGGATTGCCAGAGTAATTGGGTTAAACAAATCACGTTTTCAACTATGGGGTAACCCCCACGGCAGGATGCCAGATAAAGGAAACTGTTTTCGAATCAACCTATAACGAACACCCAACTGTGAACTCGCTCAACATTATTGTTGACTCGTTACTACATGCTTTGCAGGTCAATAGGTACTTAGCTGGAGCTTGCATGGAGGAGAATCGTTGTGGGACATGGACAGCTGTGTGCCATGTTAAACTTTGAAACAATTGAACTTATGTTTTGGTTTTTGAACGTTATGCTTCCGCTTGCAACTTAAACTATGTTTTGTTGGACACCAATTGTATTGGTTGGGTTTTTATAATCACTTACATGCTTGTTCAATATGATTGGTGGCTGGATCCTGGTCAGTCACGCCTCCAAGCGGTGGTATTCCGCTGGTGGATTTTGGGGGTGTGACATATGGTTATAATATCTTTCACTTGAGCTTATTGTCATGATATAACCTTTGTCAAGCGAAGAGACAATGGAATGTCAAAGAAATATTTCAGATATAAACGACATTTGATTATATTTTCCTAACCCATCAAAACAAGTTTGGTTAGTCTTGTAGATGCAGGAATGTAACAAAACACAGTCGTTGACATATGATATTTTTTTTGAATGAGGCACCTAAAGTCTCGTTAGAAGGTTATACAACATTGCTCAACATAAAGGATTGCACATTAAGGGATCAAGCGACAAATTTTTGGCTACAAAAGCTTTGTTCGACTTTCAAGGAAGCTGGACACACGTCACTTAAAGGATACATGTTAAAATGAGGGGGATACTTATTCAAGTTGCACTCTTTTTCCCTTGACTAAGTTTTGTCTCATTGGGTTTTCTTAGTAAGGTTTTTAATGAGGCAACTGATGTGCTAAAAGTGGTTTAATAAAAACAACTAAAATTAACCCTAATCTAGACACTCTAAGCTTTAAATTTATAAACTTAGACTCGATCTAAAACTAAAACCACACAACCGGCAAGTGTACCGATCAATGTAGTAAAGCTAAAGTAAGTCCGAGTATCGAACCCACGAGACTCTAATGATTACGCTAAGACTCTATTTAGACTAAGACTAACACGACTTAACTAATTTGTTTATTTGATGAGGGGGGTTTCTAAAAATCCTAAATAAAATATTAAACTAGAATATTATTAAATAACTAAACACGAACTCGGACGAAGACGAAGACTTGAACCAGTGGCGATGAAGACTACCTAGGCTAGACGCAAGCTTAACTCGGAATGGATTTCTATTCGGTAGTTTTGTGGTATGGAACCGGGACCTTTAAATGCTAAACCTATTAAGACACCAACTAAGCCCCTCGATCCTTCTCAAGGCGATTCTTGTGGCACTACCTAGGCTGTTACGCTTACCGGTTTTCTAGATTTCCTCACAGTCCTCTAGCTTCTTGAAAGTGCCTAAATAAGACAATCTACCTCACAGCGCGAAAGTCTAAGGCAACTATAAATTTTAATCTTGGCTTAATAGACAAGAGAATGTTTAAGGACTAGACCGATTTCTAGGAACTAGCTATAAACCAAACCGAGACCTATTAATAACCTCGAGCCTCACAGCGACAAGATTAGTAGAACACTTGATTTTATTAAATTACGGAATATTACTTCTAAGGTTAGTTACGTAATTTCACCTTAAAGAGTTAAAGATTTATTATGTGATAAAGACCGTCACCTAAATCAAGAACCCTAGCACAACCCTATTATGTGATATAGACCGTCACCAAGGATTATACGAAGCAATAAACATTAATAAAACAATATCAAGCATGCATATACACCAAGTTAAATTTCCAAAGCCTTTACAATACAAGAAAATCCATAAACCACGCAAAAACCGAATAAAAAACCAAACTTTATTTAAACCATTGTCATGCCTATGTAGTAAAAACGTTTAGCCAAGAATCATAGTCATGGAAACAATCAAATAAAGTCTCAAACAAGAATTCATCAAAGTAAAAAAAAGAAACTAGAAAATAAAAGAAATCGTAAGGTAGAACCCGTAAATTTTTTGATCTCTAAGCTTCCCACTTGACCCCAATGATTCCAAAGCTTGATTTCTTGTAAAACAATTCGCTCCGGATTATCTCCGTTCGTCTGATTTTGCGTCCCTGTCGTGTCGTTTGATGTTACGTATATATTTATGGGGTATTGCCTCCCTAAAATAATAGCCGCCTTCCTTTCTTTGATACGTGCGTCCCAAGTATCATTTGCATGGGCCAGCCATCATTTAAATTGCTATATGTCCAAGGTCTCCACGGCCCACTACCAATGTATATTTCCTTATTATATTCGAATCCTCTATGGACTTATGGACTTATGTTGATCGATTATTTTTAATAGAGTAAACTGCCATCTTGGTCCCTGTGGTTTGGCCAGTTTTGCAACTTTAGTCCAAATCTCAAACTTATTACATCCAGGGCCCTGTGGTTTGCATTTTGTTGCCATTTTAGTCCAAAATCCAAAAAACCCCTTTTTTGACTGTTGAGAGCTGCCTAATTTGTCCTTTAGTGCAGGGGTATTTTGGTCATTTATCTCTTCATTTAATACATTAGTCCAGATTATTCAACACATTAAAAAATCTGCATCTCATCTTGATATGCAGATGTTCATCATCATCATCATCATCGACAACACCACCATCACTCTCTCTTTCTTTCTCTCTCCAAGCACCACCATCACCGCCACCGCCGTCGTCCAACACCACCACCACTGTCAGAACACCACCGTCATCGCCGCCGCTGACCCCGTCTCTCTCCTCTCACCCCGTCTCTCTCCTCTCTTTCTCCGTTTATTTGGTCACATCAGCTCTCTCTCTCTTCTCTCTCTCTCTAGCAAAAAAAGATGAAAATAACATATCTTGATATGCAGATGTTGATGAGCACATCGCATATCTGAAAACAAATCATATGATTTGTTGTATCAGACCCTAAATTCTCACCAGATAGAATATTCCAGTTTAATATCAATCATACAACCACAATTGTTTCTCTCTCTCACTAACTAATAATCACAAAAATGATTACATGTACATCAAAACCAGCGTTTAGATTCAAATAATTCAATCTAAACAGATCCAAAATGCAACGAAATCAAGAAATCCAAAAATGATTACCTACCTGAACTTCACACCGATCCTCACCTGTGAACAACCAACCTGCAATCACAATATTCCGACAACCACCTACGACCACCATAAAACCTCAATCATCTCCGACCACCTTCATCGTCCACCTGCAAGTTTTCACTCTGTCACCACCACAAACACCACCGTTCAGATCTGAAACATAAATCGTATGTGCTCAGAGTGTGTGTTCAACAAGTCAATCGTTATTTACAGATCTGATACAACAAATCATATGATTTGTTTTCAGATCTGCGATGTGCTCATCAACATCTGCATATCAAGTATGTTATTTTCATCTTTTTTTGCTAAAGAGAGAGAGAGAGAGAGAGAGCTGATGTGACCAAATAAACGGAGAAAGAGAGGAGAGAGACGGGGTCAGCGGCGGCGATGACGGTGGTGTTCTGACAGTGGTGGTGGTGTTGGACGACGGCAGTGGCGGTGATGGTGGTGCTTGGAGAGAGAAAGAAAGAGAGAGTGATGGTGGTGTTGTCGATGATGATGATGATGATGATGACGATGATGAACATCTGCATATCAAGATGAGATGCAGATTTTTTAATGTGTTGAATAATCTGGACTAATGTATTAAATGAAAAGATAAATGACCAAAATACCCCTGCACTAAAGGACAAAATAGGCAGCTCTCAACAGTCAAAAAGGGTGTTTTTTGGATTTTGGACTAAAATGGCAACAAAATACAAACCACAGGGCCCTGGATGTAATAAGTTTGAGATTTGGACTAAAGTGGCAAAACTGGCCAAACCACAGGAACCAAAATGGCAGTTTACTCTTTTTAATAATATCTCATAAGGTTTTGACCAATGTTTGAATAATTGTTCCCAAAAACCCCCATCCAGAATCCATATATCCCAATAGGATGGATTAACTGTGCACAAGGCCCAAATTCATAAAAATAATAGTAAAAGATGCCAGCCCCTTTTTTAATAACATACAGATAGCGGGCTCGGTCCACTCCAGAAAAATAGCGGCAATTTTACTTTGGTCACTGACGGTCAACTCTACTCAACTGGCTGGTTATTTAATTATTACTCTTTTTCGCTCCATTTGTACCAGGACCTGGCAAAACACAAAAGAATATAATATAATACTAAAAACTAAAAAGAATAAATAAAAACTAAACTAAAACTATACAATTTACACGGGACAAATATGTGTATTTTACCCCACATCAGCAACATACCTGATCTAGAAGTATTAGGGGGGAGACAATACGAGCTGTACTTTTTTTCCCTTAGCTGAGGTTTTGTCCCACTGGGTTTTCCTAGCAAGGTTTTTAACGAGGAAACATCACCCGGCGTATTAAAGAATAGTATATCATCATGTGGATAGTCAATGGGGAGTGTTATGAATGCATCCATTATGTAGTGACTATCCACATCTATAACTCCTATCTCTTTAGTGCATCTATTATGTAGTGACTATCTACATCTATAACTCCTATCTCTTTAGTTACTATTGCACTAATGTAAGGGCCTATATATAATGGTATTTGTATATGATGTTGAGATCAATGAATAAGAAATACATCTTCCATTCTCCCATTCTTCTCTATACATTTCTAATAGGTTCTAGTTGTTACATAATAATAATAATAATAATAGTAATATTACGAGGGGGAGTAAACTTACTAATTAATATATAGATAATAAGTTAATTTAGATTAGTGTTGATACATAAAAAAGCACACGAAATGATGAAAACTCAATTAAAATTTATGAAAATATAATAACTTTTTTAAAGGCTTGCAACTACTCTTAAATTACACCTTGTTTATGATTAGAATCTAGATCTTCTCCAAAGAAGCTTTGCTTCTTACCAGTGGGGTACAATCCAAATGGTCAAAATATAACTTTTTGGGTTATTAGATTTTATCACCCCCAACTATTGGCTATTGGCCGTTGCCACCCCCCAACTATCACTTTGACGTCTGTCACCCCCAACTTAACACTTAGTGTGTTCTGTCACCATGTCGTTAACTGATCACTAACTTTTGATCATGTTACTACACTTTTCAGGGTGTTATAGGGATCTTGGGAATGTTTTAGGAATTTTAGGATACCCCCAAAAGTATAGTAACCGGATCAAAAGTTAGTGATCTGGTGACAGAACACACTAAGTGTTAAGTTGGGGGTGACGGACGTCAAAGTGATAGTTAGAGGTGGCAGCTGCCAATAGCCAATAGTTAAGGGTGATAAAATCCAATAACCCTAACCTTTTAACAGACAAGTCGACGCCTCAAATAATATATAGATACTAGGTTATAACCCCGTGTATTACACGGGTTAAGTAATTTCACGGGTAGACCACAACTTCATGTGAGATTTAGTTGTTATCTTTAGTAATTTAAATTAAATAAGTAAGATTAAATGGTCTAGAATAATAACCTAGCAATTAATATTAATAAATAATAAGATAAATATTAATAAATAATAAGATAATTTATGGAATTTTATCCGTAATTTTTTTAAATGTTTGAAACATATATTAAATTTAATAATTTAAATTTGAAGAAACACGGAACTAATTAGGGGATAATCAGTTTGGTTTATGTTCCTTGCATAGTGGTTAATCTTCTCTTGGATTCCTGAGCTCCTTAATGACCGTGGTTAACTGCAAAACAAAACACCGTTACTCGTTAAGAGGGGAATGTGGGGGTTTCCCTCTTAACCGGGCTCCGGCGTGAGAATAAGCGACCGTGCTTTGGAGATAATTAAGTATTAAGTGAGAGTAGAGGGAATGGAATGAATTAACCTGTGAAGTGAAGGTCTCTATTTATAGCCGGAGAGGTGTAAAAGGGTGTGGGCCGATGGGCCTTGGGCCGGAAGGCGACAACATGGAGGATATGCTCCTTGTCTCATTGGTGTCGACCGTTAGTGGCTTCTAGGAGCTTTGTGGAGTTGGCGCAACGTGATTGGAGCCACGTGTCACTGTTGTCGGCCTGGTCTCCCTTCTGCCATCAACAGGTAAGTGGAGATCGTGGGGCAGTTGTCTCTGCCCTATGATTGGTGCCACATAGGCGTCCTTTAGTACTTTTTGTCTCCTGCATGTCAGACGATCGTGGAGCACGATTGCGCAGGAACAGAAGGACCCTGATTGGCTCTTTTATTCTGCCACTTGTACCTTGTGTACTATCTGGAAAGGCCTTGCGCGGTAGTCACTCACGATTCTTGCTGAGCACGTTATTATCATGCGCGCGGCATGGGCTTCCAGATGTCCCTTTTAGAATGCTAAGTGTTGCTAACTGGAGTTTACTCTACTGTGGACCTCGCGCCGTGTTACATAGGTGTGTTGTATCTCGCGCGAGGTTGGCGATCAAGAAAATTGGTGATTAAGGAGTATGGTCCCGCGCGACCTTACAGGGTGTTGCGCGGCTTTTTGGGACCATACCCCTTCAAGTCCCCCCAGTCCAGTGCTGCACCATGCGCGAGGCAAGTGGTTGGAGCTCTGGACTTAAGAAAAATAAAGTAGAATGGTGCTTTTTGCTTTGGTAGACGTCGCGCGTGTAAGTTTTTAATTACTACGGCGCGGCTACCGGGCTTGTTGTTGGCTTTTACATGAAGTTTCTAATGATTTTGGGCGGGAGAAAACTCGAAGTTTGAATTTTCTGACAGGTTGGTGAAAAAGTCTCGGTTGGTGACGTTTGAGTTGACCCCTGACGGTTGTCATCAACTTGTCGCTGACGGTTCAGATTTTCGTCAGGAGAGTGAGGGCCACGCGCGCGTGGTAACCGTCACTCCGGGAAACGCGCCCTACGTGGCGCTTTCTGGTTGGCCTTGCTTGCGGCGATTTCGGCACGGTTACCCATCGCATTAAATGCGATGGGTATATATATCCGGAGAGATTTGAGGCTCCCCACTTTCTCTTATTCTTCTCTCTCAAAGCTTCTTTGAATCTTCAAGTTTTTGAAGAACGTTGTAGCAGATCATCAAGTTTTTGAAGAACATTGTAGCAGATCATCAAGCAGAACACTCGAAACCTTTGTTTTATTTATCGATGGCTGAAGAACAACATGAGGATATCCCCGGAGAAGAAGGTCCTGTGCCTGTTCTCCGGTGGGACTTAGGGCTTTTCGAACAACTTTCCCGTGGTTTCCGGTTCCCACCGGAGTGGGATGCCCGGTACCCGGATCAAAACCAAACGGCCGCTGATGCACCGCCGGGCTATATCACCTTATTCGAAGACTTCTTCCATCAGGGCAACTTCCGGTTGCCGGCGACTAACTTCATGGCTCATATTCTCCAATATTATGGGTTTCATATATCTCAGATGAGCCCACCTGGGATGGTTCGGGTTCGGCACTTCGAGTTCCTGTGCTGGGCTCATGGCATCGAGCCAACTGTTGACAAGTTCCGGGTCTTCTACACACTTCAGAGAAACATGGGTTTCTATTCCTTCGCTAGCCGTGGCGCGGCGAAGAAGATATTGCTAAATCCACCCAAGAGTTTCCATGACTGGAAACCAAAGTTTTTCTATATACGGGAAGAGGTGGTTCCAATACCCATGACGTTTCGCGCCTGGACTGAACCAATCGAGAAGGAGGACTTGGCGATCCCCAAGACTGAGGGTTGGTACCGAGAACTTACTGCCACCCCAAACCGAGTGTTTGGGGAGAATGTCTTGGTCGCGGCGCGGATGAGCGATCAGTGGCAGCCTGATAGCAAAGAGGTTCCTGTCTTGATGCTTGGTGACCAAGGTTAGGAATTCTTATTTTTAATTACCTTTCTGGGCTTGCGTTTTTCCTTATTGTACGATTTATCTTGTAGAGGTGCGTTTGTATCAAGCTGCCTTCGCCGCTTTCGGCGGTAGGATGGGTGTACGCCCGCTTCAAGACGGAGAACAGTATTGGTATGACCAAATAAGGGATAATTTTATGTATCCTGTTGCTGATGCATTCACCTCGCCGCCTACTGCAACTGAAGGTGCGCATATACCTAAACCTCGTCCTCTGCGCTCTGTGACTTCTGCTGGGAAAGAGGTTGTCTATCTTTCCAGCGGTGAGTCTGTAGGATCTTCGAACGGGGAGTTAAGTTCGTGGTCTAACATCTTTGCAGGTGTGTTGCGCGACCTTGGTATCGACCCCGAAGAGAAGAAGAAGAAACCCCCAAAGAAGAAGAAGACGGGTGAGACCGAAGTGACAAGCAAGAAAGGCGGGAGTAGCCGCGCAGCTGCTGGTAAAGGTAGTCTTCGTCTTCGTCAAAGTGACTTAAAAGATTATGTGATAATTAGTGACTCATTAGAGGGTTTGTCGTGCGTAGGCGAAGGTAAAGGCGGAGCAGGTCGCTCAAAAGATGAAGGTGGCGCGGGTTCTCGCAACCCGGATGCTGGCGCTACTCCTTCCTCTGTTGAGCATGCTGAAGAGGAAGAAGAGGAGGAAGAAGAAGAAGCTGCTGGAAAGTTGATCAGCCGAAAAAGGACCAGGAGCGGGACGACTGCTGGTGTGAATGTGGCGTCGAAGGCTGGAGGAGCTCTGGTGCTTGGTAAACAGAGCAATTTGCGCTCACTCTATCAGTTCTCTCCTGGTAAAGTTTGTTTTTAGTTCTTTTTCCTGTGGTTTTCCTTGTCTTGACCCTTTTGAGTTATGCAGAGGGCAAGAAGAAGACCCCTGAGAAGGGTGTTGTTTTTACGGAGCCAGATCCAAAAAGGCCTAAGATTATCATCAAATCTTCCGAGACTGCTGCGGCTGGGCATGACAAGGGCAAACATGTTGCTGAGGTCGATAAGGCAAAGGCTGCCGAAGAGAAGAAGAAAACTGACGAGGAGCGTAGGAAGAAAGTAGATGAAGACAGGAGGAAGGAAGCTGAGGCGAAGAAGAAAGCTGAGGAAGACCAGCGCCAGGTTGAAGAGGCGCGCAAAAACAAGGCCGCTGAAGAAAAGAGGAAGAAGGCAGAACAGGAAAGGAAGAAATCCGATCACGAGAAGAAAAAGGCTGAGCAGGATAGAAGAGCTGCTGAGAAGGCTCTTGCTGATGCTGAGAAGAAATCTGCTGCTGACAGGCCTGCTGGTATTTCTATTACCAGAGGCGCGGGTTCAGGTTCATCTGTTGGTCGGGGTGGTATGAGAGCTGATGTGCCGCCGCGCTCTCCGATAGGCCCTCGGGATACAGTGGGGGATATCTATTACAAGTCTTACACTGAAGAGAGTCGTGGTGACGCTCCGCATAATCCGCCTTGGGGTTTGAAGCAGAAGGATACTTTCCTCGAGTTCGCGCCTTGTTGTGACTGGTTGGTGAATTCGATTCCTCCGGGGGAGATGGATCGTCAACGGGCGCGGACTCACAGTGGGCTTTATCATGCCTATGTTGTTGGTGAAGCCAACACCCGCGCCGCTAACCAAGAAATTGTCCGGGAATGGCGAACCATGGTTAGGGAGAGGGATGATTGGGAGAAATATCGCGATCGCATAATGAGGCGTGCTGCTGACTTGGAGAAGTCTAGAGCTGCGTTTGATGAGCAGAAGACGAAGTTCGAGGCTGACCGAAAGTCTGAAGAGTGGGGGCGCGAGGCCCTGAAAAATAAACTTCATACTGCTGAACAGGAACTGGCTAAGGAGAAAACCGAGTTCAAGCGCATATGTGCGAAAGATAACGAGCGCGCGGCTGCGGATCGTAACAAGATAGTCAACCTTGAAGCCAAGGTTGTTGAATTGTCAGGCAAGGTTGAGGATGCGCAAGCTGCACAGGTTGCTAAGGAGCGGGCTGAGGTTTGTGCAACTTATACGTTTCTCTGTACTTTGCTTTATAAAATAGCCTAAGGCCCTTTATTCCTTTTAGGTTGAGTTGGCTAAGGTGAAGGCTCAGTTGTCAAGCAAAGATAGGGACCTGCATGCCAAGGATGTCGAGATTGCGGAATTGAAACGCCGCCTGAATGATCAAGTTGATAAATGCGAGTCCTTGGAGATTGATCTGGAGGCTGAGAAGGTTAAGGCCGCAACTGCTGAGGAGGCCAAGCAACAAGCTAAAGAAGCGCGTGATGTTAGCACTTCTGCCCTTAATGTAGCGCAAACTAATTATGCTGAAGCTCAGGGCATTGTTGACACTCTCGTTTCTGAGGCCGAATGGATGCGCGGCCGTGGAGTGGTGCTGGTATGTTATCCTTTCTCCCTTCCAAAGGGTATATTGTTAGAAGTTGTTTTTAATGCGCTAGCTCTGCTGTAGGTTGCCAATTCCATTCTCAATGCTGGGGAGCTGGACCGTGCTGTCGCTGCCTTGACCGATGCTGCGCGCGCTGTTGGTCACCGAGGAGGGTACCTGGAATGTGCACAACACGTTGAAGAAGCACTTGGACAGGAGTTTGACGTCAGTCATTGTTCGGTTACTGACCAGGCTAGTGCCGCGCTGACACGCGCTGAACATGCTTATGACCACTTGTCACTGCCTGTTATGGATTTAGTTGCCAAGGCTTTAGAACATGATGACTGGTGCCAGCGCCTTAAGGGCATTTTTGATCCACCTATAACGGTTGAGTTATCCGATGAGGAGGCAGCTGGGAACGATGGCGATGATGAAGGCGATGGTGGCGACAAGCATGATGGTAGTAAGCCTGGCGGTGATGGCGGTAGAGGCGATAAGCATGATGACGGTGGGGATGATGAATTCGAATAGGTTTGTCAACAGGCTGTGCCTTGTAAAAAATTTCAGTAGGTCTCTGATGTAACTTGTTGCGCTGTTGCGCTTTTAGCTAATGAATGACATTGTGTTTTTATAACTGTTGCGCGGTTGCGCTTTTTTTTTTAAATAGTACGTTTGATTATTTTCCTGTTACAATTATTGCACTGTTGCTAGAAACTTTGGTTAAGTTAGCGCGAATAAATGTAAGAGGTGCTCTTGTGTGAGCGTAGTCTGGAGTGTTTTCGTGCTAATCAGAAGTTTAACATGCATTTGTAACGAAATAAGTCGAATAGTGATAGAAGAGCATGTCGTATGCTTTCATTAATTACGTAGGCGCTTAGGCCGGGATACATTGCTTGTAACTTAAAAGGCGTGTAGCCAACATAAAAGTAAAAGGCGCGTGGCCGACATTAGTGGATAAAGGCGCAGGGCCTCATAGTCACATATAGCATTTGCGCAGTTGTTGCGCATTCCACGTGCGCGGGATGATGTGTCCATCCATGGTGCGCAATTTGTAAGCCCCTTTTCCTAGCACCTCGTGCACCAAGTATGGGCCTTCCCATCTAGGTGCTAGCTTTCCTGGGCGTTCAGCGTTTGAGGCCTCGTTGTCTCGAAAGACATATTCCCCTGGAGTGAAGGTACAGATGCGGACTCGCGCGTTGTAGTACCTCTCCAGTTGTGTTTTGTACTTGGCTTCTTTGATACGCGCGATTTCGCGCCTTTCTTCTAGCAAATCCAAGTCCAGGCGACGCTCTGCCTCGTTGTCGATTGCGTTGACTGCTGTCAAACGCGGAGAGGGAGGCCAACTTCCGCCGGGATAACCGCTTCTGAGCCATAGACTAGGCTAAAAGGGGTTTCGCCGGTACTTGTTTTTGGCATGGTTCGGTGAGCCCACAAGATACTTGGGAGCTCATCTACCCAGCCTCTTCGTTTAGTACCCAGTCGGGCCTTAATCCCATCGACGATACACTTGTTCACACTTTCAACCTGCCCGTTGCCTTGAGGATGCGCAACGGAGGAGAAAGTGTGTTCGATTTTCATCTCCTTCATCCAGTTCTGGAGCTCATCTGACGCGAAATTGGTGCCGTTGTCTGTTACGATCTTGAGTGGGAGGCCGAATCTGCAGATGATGTGTTCCCAAATGAACTTGCGCACCATCATGGCTGTAGTTGAAGCAAGGGCTTTGGCCTCCACCCATTTTGTGAAGTAATCGACGGCCACTATTATGAACTTGACGGCGCCGGGGGCGTCTGGGAAGGGTCCTACCATGTCGATCCCCCACTGCTGAAAAGGCCAGGCAGTTGACACGGGGATTAGATCGTTCTTGGGGCGCAGGGTTTTTGGGGAGTGCCGCTGACAGGAGTCGCATTTGCGCAGCTCCTTCAGGGCATCAACGTGCATCCCTGGCCAGTAATACCCGGCGTTCATGATCTTCGCAACAACCATGCGTGGTCCCGCATGGATGCCGCAAATTCCTTCATGGATCTCCCTTATCAGATAGTTCGCGTCTTGAGGGTCCACACAGCGTAGGAGTGGTCCCAAGAAGGACTTGCGGTATAAGATACCGCCATTCATTTCGTACTGCAGAGCTTTGTTCTGAATTTTTCTTGCCTCTGCCTTATTCTCTGGGAGTATTCCTTCTTTCAAGTATTGAATGATAGGGGTCATCCAGGATGACTGCCCTATCTCGATCACATTGACTTGTCGCAACAAAACTGACGGGTTCTTGAGTACCTCAATCCTTACATCTTTGGCGAGATGTTGGAAGGACGTTGAAGCGAGCTTGCTCAAGGCGTCAGCCGGTTTGTTTTCAGAGCGGTTGATGTGGATGACCTTGTGAGACTTGAACTGTTGAAGCAACTCTTTTGCTTGTTCCAGATATAGGGCCATGACTTCACCCCTTGCATCGTATATACCGTTGACTTGGCTGGCTATCAAGAGTGAATCAACATGTGCTTGTAGATTTTTAGCTCCCATTTTGATGGCGAGGCGCAAGCCTGCCAGAAATGCCTCGTATTCCGCCTCGTTGTTGGTGTTTTTGAAATCCAACTTGATTGCGTAAGTGAATTCGTGGTTTTCGGGGCTTACTAGGCGCAATCCAGCTCCCGCGCCATCCTCGTTTGAGGCCCCATCAGTATAAAGCATCCAAGTCTCATTTGTCGTGTCTTTTTCGGGAGTTTCCACCAGCTCACAATCTTTAATCTTATCGACTGGGACTTCTGTGATGAAGTCCGCAAGAATCTGACCCTTGATGGCTGGGCGCGGCCGATACAGAATATTGTGGCCCCCCAGCTCAATGGCCCATTTGGCGAGCCTTCCTGATGTTTCTGGTTTCTGAAGTATCATGCCGATATGGAAGTTGGTAAGCACAGTGATCACATGTCCTGTGAAATACCTGCGCAGCCTTCTGGAGGCGTGTAACAATGCTAGTACCAGTTTTTCCATCGTGGAATATCTCGTTTCCGGGTCAGTGAGTACCCTGCTGACATAATAAAATGGAGTTTGGACTCCGTTTCTTTCTACCAGTAATACCGATCCTACTGCCTTATCTGAAGAAGATAAGTACAGTATGAGTGGTTCTTTTTCAAATGGTGCAGTCAGGGTGGGGAGCTCGATCAAACACTCTTTCATTTGTTGAAAAGCCTTTTCTGCTTCAGGGGTCCACTTGAACTCTTGCTTCTTAACACAATTGCGCAATGTGGTGATAAAAGGGTACGATTTCGCGGCGTGATTTGACAAAAAGCGATTAAGCGCGGCGAGGCGGCCGGCCAACCGTTGCATTTCTTTGATTGTCCGCGGAGATGGCATCCGTTCTATTGCCTGGACTTTCTCCGGGTTTACTTTAAAGCCGTCGTTGGTGACTATGAAGCCTAGAAACTTCCCTTCTTCCATGCCAAAAGAACACTTGGCTGGATTCAACTTCATGTTTACACTGCGCAATGAGTTGAACGTTTTCTCGACGTCCTTCAACATTTGGTCCTCTTCAGGACTTTTAACCACTAGATCGTCGATGTAAACTTCAATATGCTTTCCGATGTCGTCCGCGAAGGTCCTGTCCATCAATCGCTGGTATGTGGCGCCAGCATTTTTCAGGCCGAATGGCATCTTCGTATAACAAAAAATCCCCAGATCCGTGCGAAAAGCCGTCTTGTCTTCATCCTCAAGCTTCATTTGTACTTGATGGTACCCCTTGTAGCAATCCAAGAAGCACTTCCATCTGTATGGCGCGAGAGAGTCTATCTTTTTGTCGATCTCCGGCAAGGAATAGCAATCCTTAGGGCATGCCTTGTTGAGATCGGTATAGTCGACGCACATTCGCCATCCGCCACTAGACTTCTCTACCATTACGGGGTTCGCAACCCAACTCTGATAACGTACTTCTCGCAGGATGCCGGCTTTAAGTAACTCGCAAACTTGCTCATTCATTGTTTTTGTCTTGTCTGCCCCTAGGCTGCGCCTTCTTTGGACCTTCGGCTCAACCGAGGGGTAGGTGTTTAAACAGTGCTCTGTGATGTCGCGCGGGACTCCGGTCATGTCGGCCGGGGTCCAGGAGAAAATATCCATGTTCTTGAATAGGAGCTGCTTGAGGCGAGTTCTGATATTAGGTGAGATAGCGTGCCCTATCGTCACCGTTTGCTCCGGATATTTGCGATTTAAAACCCATTTTTCGGGCTCGGTTGCTGAAACTTTCGCCGCTTTTGTTAGGCGCATCTCTTCAGTTGACATCACTTCTTTCTTTGCATAAATGATTGCCACCCCCGTCTTGGTTGGGAAACCAATCGCTGAGTGGGGGGTGGAAGTAATCATATTCAGCTCACCTTGCGTCTCTCTCCCGATCAGCACGTCATGTCTTGACTTAACAGGCATTACCATGAAGTTGACGTTTGTTGTCCTCGAATGCTTCCCGTCAGAGAGTGTGACGGGGAAGCTAATTTGGCCTAACGGGAATACCATTTCATTACAGAACCCAGACAGTGGGTAGTCAACTGGTTCGAGTCTCGCTTTGTCTTCTTCATCGAACTGGTTAAAGCATTGTTCATAGATGATGTCTGCTGTACTCCCCGGGTCGATGAAGACGTATTCAGTTTCATAATGTCCGATGATACCGGTGATGACGATGGGTCGCGTGGCTCGGGGACCCCCACACACCACCGGGAAAATAACTTGCTGTTCTTGCCATGAAGGCTCATACGGTCTCTTGCCTTTTTCTCTTGCGCAGTACCTTGGTCCATTGACCATGTGTGTTTCCAGGCGTCGAACCTTCTTGTGATTTCCTTCATCGTGGCGATGGAGCTGTCTCGTGTCTTTGCGCACATTCTTCACTAAGTGGCTCAGCTTTCCACTCTTCAGTGCTCTCTCGATCTCTTGTCGCAAGCTGTAGCAATCATCTGTCAAATGGCCTGTATCCTTGTGGAAATCACAATACAGATTGGGGTCTTGTCCCTTTTTGTTCGTCATAGGCCTGGGAGCCTTAAAGTCATGGTTCTCCGTTATTAGCACCTCTTTTGGTGTTTTTATGAGCGGAGTCCAATGCTTTTCACGATTATCGTCTCGGACTGTCTTTCTATAACCGATGCGGTCAATGGTGTCACGCGTGTCTTCTTTATAACGGGATCGTTCTTCGTAACGGGGTCGATCGCTATAACCGCTGGAGTGATTGGCCTTCCACCCAGGGTTTTTGCCTTTGTTGCGCCTGTTGTCATCGCGCGGGTGACCCCCTTTGGAAAATCTATCTTCAGAACGATAGTTGTTGTTTCGTGCGAGAGATTCTTCCGTTTGCGCGACTATCTTCGCGGCTTCCATGAGTTTGTCCCACTCCTTTGGCATTCCATCTTTCCCAGTGATGGTTCTAATCAGGCTATCACAACGGATTGCTTTCTTGAAATGGCAGCGCATGAGTTGTTCACTCACGCCACCGATCTCCAAACATTCTTTGTTAAAGCGCGTAATGAAATCTTCCAAACCCTCATTATCTCTACGCCAGATATCTTCAACTTCAGCTGTGTCGCGCTGGTATCGCCTTTGCTGACTGAAGTGACTCAGAAATTGGGTCCTGAAATCTACCCATGACTTTATTTTTCCCGGAGGGAGGCTGTCGAACCAGGCGCGAGCAGCCCCCGTTAATGTTTGGATAAACAAATGACACCACATGGGCATGTTCCAACCTCCCATGCAGCCCACGCTAGTAAACACTCTGACGTGATCGTCTGGATCAGTCAATCCGTTGAACTTTCCGACGGTCGGAGGCAACTTTTCTCTCTCGAGCGGCGCTAGTGCTATCTTTGGGATGAACTTTGAGTGCTCTATAGCTTCCTCTGGTCGGTAGGCGAGGCGAAAGTCGCGCTCCGCCTCCTCGGTATAACCAACATGTTGCCTTGGTTTGTAATACTCGTGATTTCTTTGCAAACGATTGAAGACCGAAGATCCGTATCGTTTTCCCAGGTTGGATCGTTCGGGTCAGTTTCTTCCCACTCATCGTTCATGTTGCGCGGCGTGAGCCGGCTATGAACTGGGCCTCTTCGGGAATTTGACGGTTCGTCATAGTAGCTTTCTGTCTCCCCCCGTGTATCTCGCGTGTCCTGTACGCTTAACCTTTGGGTGGGGGGAGGTCTGTTAATTCTTCTTGGAATGTACTGCGGGACCGGCATCTGGCGCGGCCCGTGGCTGGGGCCGGTTGGTGTGACCAAGGACGGTTCTGCCGTTAAAACTGCTTGCTGAGCGCTCAAGGACTGATACGCTTCGTTAATAGTGGCCAGTTGCTTGGCGTACCATGAGGCTGGGGTTTCGCCTTCTGGTAGCCCTAATAGCGCCGATATGTTCTGAGGTGGAGCTGGGTTTGAAGGTCCAGCACCGTTGTTTCCTGGGGTGTTTTGAGTGATGCGGGTGAAGCTCCCGCGCGGACCCCCGGTGTTGGCTACTTCGACTTCACCAACTTCTTCAAAGTGTTGGGGTTGGCCATTTTGATTACCTTCCCCCAATGCTGCATTTGGGTTTTCACCGAAACCCACGAACTCAGGTACGATTCCTTGACCAGCCATGGATCGAAGGAAGAAAAAACAACGAAAAACTCAGGAACGAAGATGAGAGTGGTTTGTAGAAAAAATCGGTGGGCGCCAATGAAGAAACACGGAACTAATTAGGGGATAATCAGTTTGGTTTATGTTCCTTGCATAGTGGTTAATCTTCTCTTGGATTCCTGAGCTCCTTAATGACCGTGGTTAACTGCAAAACAAAACACCGTTACTCGTTAAGAGGGGAATGTGGGGGTTTCCCTCTTAACCGGGCTCCGGCGTGAGAATAAGCGACCGTGCTTTGGAGATAATTAAGTATTAAGTGAGAGTAGAGGGAATGGAATGAATTAACCTGTGAAGTGAAGGTCTCTATTTATAGCCGGAGAGGTGTAAAAGGGTGTGGGCCGATGGGCCTTGGGCCGGAAGGCGACAACATGGAGGATATGCTCCTTGTCTCATTGGTGTCGACCGTTAGTGGCTTCTAGGAGCTTTGTGGAGTTGGCGCAACGTGATTGGAGCCACGTGTCACTGTTGTCGGCCTGGTCGCCCTTCTGCCATCAACAGGTAAGTGGAGATCGTGGGGCAGTTGTCTCTGCCCTATGATTGGTGCCACATAGGCGTCCTTTAGTACTTTTTGTCTCCTGCATGTCAGACGATCGTGGAGCACGATTGCGCAGGAACAGAAGGACCCTGATTGGCTCTTTTATTCTGCCACTTGTACCTTGTGTACTATCTGGAAAGGCCTTGCGCGGTAGTCACTCACGATTCTTGCTGAGCACGTTATTATCATGCGCGCGGCATGGGCTTCCAGATGTCCCTTTTAGAATGCTAAGTGTTGCTAACTGAAGTTTACTCTATTGTGGACCTCGCGCCGTGTTACATAGGTGTGTTGTATCTCGCGCGAGGTTGGCGATCAAGAAAATTGGTGATTAAGGAGTATGGTCCCGCGCGACCTTACAGGGTGTTGCGCGGCTTTTTGGGACCATACCCCTTCAAAATTAAATAATAATTATCTACAATTAAGTAATAGTAGATTAGATAATTTATGGAATTTTATCCGTAATTTTTTTAAATGTTTGAAACATATATTAAATTTAATAATAATTATCTACAATTAAGTAATAGTAGATTAAATATTATTATTAATATTATTAATAATTTTAATCAATTAAATGAGAGAACGACAAGTGTCCCAAAACAGGTTTCTTTTATTATATAGTATAGATAGATATGGTGATCATGTGTAATGCTATAAATTTGCGAATCATATTCAATCTTAAAAATTTATCACAATAACCAAACATAGAAATACTAATTTGTAAAAAGATATATTCATTTTTTAGGCAATAATATTTGTTAAAAAATATAAATTTTCAAAATTACTGTTTTAAATGTACATATTTTCAAAAACAAATTTTTAATTTCAAATAGAAATTGTTAAATTTAAAACAATGTAATGACGTTTGGTTTTTCGGGTGAACTATTCCCGCCTTGGTGATAGCTTTTCCCTGTGATGTTTTGTTAATGAAAGTTGTTCTTCAAAAATAAACTTATAGAGTTAAAGTTAATTATGTCTCACTCTCAACGTTTTGTTAATATTATATACTAATCAATTATTTCTTATAACTTTTTATCATGTTTTTTATCCTACTTATTCTTTAAACTTATGTTTTTCGTATTAAGTTTACACTAAACGAATTGAACTTTCAGTGAACATTGCGGTTTGATAATAAATCTATTTATGTTTAATATCTTCTTGAAAGAAAATTTTCTCAACTAAACTACATCTATGATCAAATCTAGAACTTATCCCCCATTTGTCTCTACTACCAATTGGCTACAACCCAAGTGTCATTTATGTTTAATATCTATATCTATCTATACTATCAATAAAAGGAGAAACCTCAGTGACATAAGAAAAGCTTATATGGCAGCCATAGAGGTTGTCCAACAATGCTTTTCTTATATCATCAACGATGAGGTGGCAGCCATAGAGGAAACATAGTGACATCATACAATTTGGTTTAAAATACATTTAAAATTCAAATATCTGCCATCAAACCTATGACCCACATAAGAAAAGGGCAAACCATTGCCCATCAAAACCACTGCCACGTTCAATAATGCATAAGTTTTGGCTCCATGTTCAAAATTCAAAGGTGTCTCTCCCTCAAATAAATATAGTTCTGACTCAATTTTCAAAATTTAAACCATAATTTCAATCCCACTCTCTCTCACTCTCAAATCCAGAGCTTCATCTTTCAAATAAAAAGGAATGAAATGAGAAACACGTTTGAAAATTCTGCCCACGTTCAAAAATCGCAAATGAAATTAGGGCTAGAAATCAATGAAAGACCTGTGATTCAGCTTCGAAATCCAGCAGCGATTCCGACGGACATGTGACGGCGGTGGAGAACAGAGGTGAATCGGAGGAGGAGACGGCGGCGGAGAACGGAGGTGAATCAGAGGAGAAAGTGTTACAAACTTTTCATAGTAATGATGGTTGTAAGTTTATGGTTGACAGGGTTGAGTAACGGAGAAAGTTATGGATCGACTCAAGAGTTTTGTACGTGTAATATACTTTCTCTAAGCTTCTAAGTATTCAGTTTTCCTGGTGAGTAATCTCGTCTTCTTATACCATTTGATCGGATATTAATTTCATTTCAATTGTTTAATCTCTGCACACATATATCCTTTATTTATTTCAGTGTCTGGGTTCAGATTCATCATCTGATTATTAAGAAGAAATTCCAACAAATTTTCCCCAGATTTATTTTATTTTCCTCGCTCCACTCCTGAAGATCATCGCGTCCTGTTGTTGCTCTGCGTTTACTTTCTTTTGGAGATCGCCGTTGAGTTTCAGACACCATAGGAAAACTGTTGGTTTCAGGTAATTCAAACTAAGATTTAATAAAGTTAGAATCAGATTTTATTTTATTTTATTTTCCTCAATTCTCACGCTGTATCGATTTAGAGGGATAGCCATCGGGTTTCAGATGAGGTAACTCAAAACCTAGGGTTTAGTCATGTTTTAATTAACTATTGGTGTTTTCTTCCTACGTATGACTCCATCAATCAATGAGCTTCTTTGAGTGATAAATAGGATGAGGTTTTGTAAAAGAAAGAACATCGCAGTAGATTTTCGAAAACAAAACACCTTAAAAATCATGAGAAAATAGAGAGAATTTGGTTTTCTTTAACTTCCATGCTCTGTAAATATTGATTCAGATGTCAAGTGATTTTATCATTATTTGTTGGTGTTAAACAATTGACTAGAAACAAATATTTACGGGCAAACTGGAACAACATCGTCGATATACTTTCAGTTTTCACTAAAATCGTCGATAATAGAAAGGAAAAGCACGTGTCAGATCTCAAAGAAGCAGCTCAGCATCTGGAACTACTTTACAATATACAAGTGCAGTGGCAATTTGCTAATGCGAGTGCAGAAGCTGCGCTGGATCATCAAAGGAAAACTGCTTAGGTTTGGATTCTTATCACTTCAATATTTATTTACATAGTTTGCTGTAGCTTACATTTGTCACTTTCATCTTCTTGATTATGTGTTGTAATTGATGTACACACCATCTGGTATTATATTTCACGCTGCAGAAGTCTTTATCTGATGTGCGGAGAGCTATCTTAGAACTCCGGGATTCTTTAGCTTCAAAGAAAGTCGATATGACCTTGCTGATACTTCAGCTAAAGCTTTATGTTGTTTTATATCGACAAGTAAGTCATTTTTCTATCTTTGTTTTAACTTCAACTGAATAGCATTCTTGGATATGATTAATATCTTTGTATTGTATTAGTTTTTTACTATCAATCAAGTCCCAGTTCGAAAAACATTTTGCATATTGTATTGTCTTTTATTTCGTTTTCGTTTTCCTTTTCCTTTTTTTATTTTTATAAATCATTCTGACATCATGTGGCTCAGATGGCGTACATTGATGAATGGGCTTCAATTCAAAAGGAGCACGAATCTGCCTTATCTGCAACCACTAATGATCTACAAGCAAGAAGCCTTTCACTTCCATTAATTTCACGGAACTAGTATGCAATTTCTACTTCTATCCGGTTCACTTACAAAATATCCTCTATTAATTTCACGGATACTGATACAGATTGATTGAATTTACAGGAGTAGTGTCTGTAAACCCTATTATCGGGAGGCAATCTGGTAGATCGATTTCAATTGTGTGTGAGGTTGGGAAGAAAGCTAATTCTGCAGCCAAGAGAGCTCGTCAAGCTGAGAAGAGGCGTCTGTATAATAAAGCTCGCAAATCTAAAATTATAACTCGGATGAAGAAGGTATAATAATCTCTTTCTTTTTTGTTAGATCTGTTATATCAATTTGCGTCTTATTCAATTTGGATTCCAGTACAAGTGTTACATATAGATAATGCTGCAACTAAATCCAATATTACACTTGTATCAATGACCTTTAACAGATGAAACCGAACAATACCAAAAACCAGTGGGCCGCTTTACTGATTTATGGTTATCTAGGCTTCCATCACCGACAAAACTGAACCAAACCGAGTTTCGGAGATGGAAAATCATAAAAATCTGAACAGATATCAGACGAAACTTGATATAGAACCTATGCAGTTGATGCAGTAAAATTTCGGATATTGGTCAGAGACCTTTATTTGAGTTGTAGGTTATCTCGGTGAGATATCAGTAATTTTAATATCATGCAGAATTTATATATATAGCAATTTAACACTAATAATTCAGTTATATAACCGATATATCACGGATATTAGCTGCATAGAACTATCAATTCAGTTATCTAGGCTTCCATCACCGACAAAACTGAACCGAACAGAGTATTACTGAAGCTATGGTAACCAAACTGATAGTTCTAAAGCATGTTTCGTCTGATATTTGTTCATATTTTATGATTTTCCATCTCCAACATTTTAACCATTGGTGATTATACAGTTTTCGATCAACTGTAACATTCTTGGTTTTTATTATTGTTATGGGATTAAAACAGTGTTTGAAACCACTTTTGGGTTAAAACAGTGTTTGAAACCACTGTTGGGTTAAAACAGTGTTTGAAACCACTGTTTTAACCCAAAAGTGGTTTCAAACATTGTTTTAACCTAAAAGTGGTTTCAAACCTTGTTTTAACCCAAAACAGTGGATTGGTATAATTTTTCTTTTTGTTTAATAGGGTAGCATCTCAAAGGAAACGGGAACAACTCGGAATCTTATACAAAAAGATCGTGTGCTTGTTGCTGAATTTTCTTTTAGATGAAATGCTACTTGAATGAAAAGTAGTTTGTTCTTTGTTTGGTAATATCTTTGAAATTGGTGATCGTAGGTATATCTAATCAGATTAGTGAAAGCGTTCACTAATCTCAACATGACTATTTTCCTAAATGACCCATTTTGCTACCGTGCCCGACCAGGTATAAGTTAATATATTCTCAATTTCAAAATTTTAATGACTATGTCAAAAGTAGGATTCTAACAAAATTATGAACTTTTATATGAGAGTTAAGACATGAGTGTTTTACCACACCGGACCATATATATTTAAAGTTGTAGTAACAAGAGATTACAAGGCTATTTCATCAAAGGTAATTCTTATTTCGATTTGCCTGCTCTTGGTCTGTTTGATACAGAAGTTGAAGCAGCCAGGTAAACTAATTTTTTTTACCTTCTAATGTATAACAGTACTTTGAAGAATCTGCTCCTCCCAATGACAAAGACTCAACATCTGCTACTCCAAAGGTCTGCCAAAGCTAAAGTCTGCCAAAAGAGAACATCTGCTTGAAGATAAAGTCTGTTGATCCAAAGGTCTGCCAAAGTGAAACTCTGCTGATGAAGACAAAATCTGAAGAAGCAAAGGTCTGCTATGGCTCAACAGATGTTAAAGACTAACAGATGATATTCAACAGATGCTGCTCAACAGAGGTTAACAATGTAACAATGCTTAGGCTAATAGCAGATGTTAGGAGTTTATTAGGCTGTTTGATCGTAGTTAATGTTTGTTGAAAGTCAAGTTGTATTTCATGTATTGATTTTTTTCAAAGTAAAGATTTTAAGTTTGTTAGTATATTCATTTGATGTTTTACAGCTTCTGTGTCGAAGTTTAATAAGCACATTTCCAACAGATATGAACATTCGAGAAAGTAATTCCCTTCAAAAAAATATACAGTGATTCGTTGTTTAATATATTATGCATGGTTTTCGAAAAACGACCCGTGTTTGCACACGAGTTTTAATACTAGTACTATATAATAAAAGAAACCAATAAAAGGACACTTGTCATTATTCTAGACCATTCTTAATTGTAGATAATTATTATTTAATTTAAATTATTAAATATTAATTAAATTATATTAAACAACTTATTAATCAAACCAAAAATTTAAAGTAGTATTAACCTAATTTAAAAGATAAGAAATAAGAAACTAAGGATAAACAGTTAAGTTGAATTATTAGGAGTATTTATTTATCAGGGAAAAGATCAAATAGGAAGTTAATTTTGGCTAGGAAGGATAGGAAGCCATAGGATTATGACATGTGACAAATTTTAAATTAAAGAGAAAGGGTATTTTTGTGACAACTCGAGTTTCCACGATTTCCATCTTCGCATTAATTGCGCGTTAATTGTTTAAGTGCTTGTTTACACGACTTGTTTGTTTCACAACTGTGCACGTTTGTATTTTGTTAAACTGTATTGTGATTGATATGTTACATATGGTGTGTATTAAGTGTGATTAAATGCGTTATGCTTATATTCTAACTTGTTCGTCGTATCATGTGGTATTTGGGCCGCACTTTAGCATGTAGCTAGTTATAGGTGGGTTACGTTAATAACTGGTTCATACACACGGCTCATACTTGCAAATTATCTTAAATTACACCATTCGAGCCCAATACCAACCAAAGCCCAAACCGGACTCATTGTATCATCTGAATGTGCAATTGGGCTTGGTAGAGCCCAAGTGGATAAATATTTGGGGCCGGCTATGGACTCTAGTTATGGACTCTAGTTTTCAACGGGTCCTAGTTTATATACATAGGGGATCTTGTAGCATAATAAGACACATGCACAAACCCTAGGCTCCCATAGATACTCGACGGCAGTAGCAGAGTCTCACGAGATATCATCCTCTTCGATTTAGTCATTGGTTAGTAAACTAAACCTACATTAACTGTTGATTGTCAATGGATGTTTATGTTTATGCATAATCTTGGTTATGTGAATATGTGGATAGAAATCACTTATTATTTTCGGTCATAGCATTTACAATTGCACATGGAGTTGTCAGAAAGCATGTGATTGTTATTTGGGTTTCAATTTTTATTTTTGTTTATCATGATGATGATGAACCGACATGTCATGTGCCGATGGTTTTTTTTAAGGAATGATTCTGATATGTTGATGTTGTGAATTGAAGTGACTGGTTATATCTACTGATAATGTTCGAATGATTGTTGTTGTCAAACCGAATAGGATGTTGATCTGTATGATAAAGATACTCATAATCTGAAGTTATGATTGATTTTATTGTGCCTGTCCATGTATGATATGAAAGATCTGAGGATTAAATGATAATCTTGATATCACAATGATTTGGTAATCTGTGCGATGGTGTTTAATGATTTAGGGATTGTTGAGTTGCTTAACTGTTACTGTTGTTGGTGAAGGTTGAGATCCACGAAAACACAAGGGTCAGGCGAAAACCCTTTGTGTTTTCGTCACACCTTATGTTCAACAAAAGCCATAGTGTTTTCGGCCCAACTTAGTTGTTATCAACCTGTTAATTTATTAACTTCAGTAAACTCAGTTAGTGTATAAATTCTGTTAGTTGTTAATCCAGTTAACTGTTAAACAATAACTTGGTTAGTTACAACTCTGTTAATTTGTAACCCTGTTAAGTATGCAAACTCTGTTAAATGGTTAACTCTGTTAAAGTTGTAAATGATGTTAGTTTATTAACTCTGTTAGTTAACTAACACTGTGGTTTGTCATTCCTGTTTGTATATGTTAATCCAGTTAAGCGTGCTAGCTCTACTAAGTGTGTTGTTGGTTAACAATGTTAGATTAAACTGCAAAAGACATTTATGAGAAACATGAATTGTATGAAGATGATTAACTGTTTGTAATGCCTGATGTTAACTGTTACACACACACTATGTGACGAACATTGCATGCGAAGCCTTACAAACATATACTGACTGAACATACGTGCATAAATATAGGACTTGACTGATAAATTGTGAGCACTTAACTTAGCATACCGAGCAAACCAAGGTGAGTTCACACAGCCAAGGCATGGGGTTCCCAGGGTGGGAATGGGTTTGGATTATTTACTTTTACTTACCTAGCTTATGGAACTTAGTTATATGGTCCTCGGGTGAGGAAGGATTATTGATAAGATACGGCTAGACTAGTGATACTAATAGAACTAATCTTCGCACACACGCCAGGGTTGGCCGCGATAATATGACTGATCTTCGCACACATGCCAGGGTTGGCCGCGAACTATACACTAAACTTCGCACACATGCCGGGTGGCCGCGATACAAATATACCTAGCCTAGAATACTCGGGAAGTTTTCCCTAATCTTCGCATACATGCCTAGAGGGCCGCGATACGTACTAATACGATACATGACTTAATGAATGAACACAAGGCTTACTATACTATTACAATTACTGAACTATTAACTGTGAACTCGCTCAACTAGTTGTTGACTCTCTGCTGCATGCCTTGCAGGACCTTAGGTACATATGGAGCTTGCACAGGGAAGGAGCAGGTCGTTGTGGGACATGGATCGAGGATGCCATGTTAAATATTTAAACAATTGAACTTATGATTTACATTGGGTTTACATACTTATGCTTCCGCTAAACATTGATACTATACTTTGGTTTTTGGAACACCTTTCATATTGTTTGGTTGATTTACACTTACTATTTACGTTGTTCAATATGATTGGTGGCTTGATCCTGGTCAGTCACGCCTCCAAGCGGTGGTACTCCGCGTGTGGATTTTGGGGGTGTGACAATTTTAGTCAATCTCATCATTTCTTCTTCCTTCTTCTCCCCAGTTACTTCAAAACCCACCATTTTCAAAATCCACCATCTCCAACCTTTTCTTCACTTACTATCTCAATAATCACTACATTATAGTGTGATTTTCGTCATCAATCAATGATTCAACCACCCGATCAACGTGTTCTTCAGCTTTTTTCGAAGAAAACCCAGTTTAATTTCATTCAAAATCTCGTTTTTTCTGGTGATTTTGAAGATAATCACTCGATTTGTTCGATTCAATCGCTGATAAGTGTTTCTATCATTTCAAATTTCGTCAATTGATGAAGAAACCGGCTTCGATCCATGTAAGAAATTCCTTAATTTCATTTTCACGATCTGGGTTTTTATTTAGTCATTGCGTTTTACGATCTTGGCGGGGGTTCGGGGGCGGCAGCCCCTGGCGGGGTCCAAGGGGCAGAGCCCCTGCCGAATTTTTTTTTTCGATTTAATTGCTGTACTAAAAACGCATCAGAAAAATTAATTTTCCAGAAATTGGCACATTTCGAAGACAGTAATTCGTAGACAATTCAGACAGTTCACAGACAATTCACAAACAGTTCACAAACAATTTTATGTGTCCATTGCGTTTTAGAAATAAGAGAGTTTTATGTGTTTTCTGGCTATTGCGTTTTAGAAAAAACACATTTTTAAGTATCTTTAGTCATTGCGTTTTAGGTAAAACACATTTTTGAAGTGTTTTTAGTCATTGCGTTTTAGGTAAAACACATTTTTAGGTGTTTTCAGTCTATTGCGTTTTACAGAGAACACTTTCTTTTGTTTTTTTAGGTCATTGCGTTTTAGAAATGAGACATTTTTAAGTGTTTTCTAGCCATTGCGTTTTACAAATAAAACATTTCTTTGTGTTTTCTGGCCATTGCATTTTACAAATAAGACATTTCTTTGTGTTTTTTGTGCATTGCGTTTTAGGTAAAACACTTTTTTATGTGTTTTCAGTCTATTGCGTTTTAGAAATAAGACATTTCTTTGTGTTTTCTGGCCATTGCGTTTTACAAATAAGTCATTTCTTTGTGTTTTTTGTGCATTGCGTTTTAGAAAAATGTCATTTTTTAGGTTTTTTTTTCATTGCGTTTTACGTAACTGGTGGTTTTTCTATTGCGTTTTACACAACTGGGTTAAATTTTTTTTTTTAAATATAGCAATAGTATACTCGTTTTAAAGATAAAAAACACTCGTTTTATTGGTGCAATTTTTATAAAAAAATAATGTCGTATGAAAGAGTTATTAACGTTTAAAAAATGGGGGGGAATTGTAGGAGAGAGAAACTATTTGCTTGGATTGACTAGAATGCCCTTGAACAAACTCACACGCATCTTTTCTTCCTTTCAATTTCCCTGATTTAATCTTAGCCCTTGATTAATTTAATGGATGGTCAAGATCACTTCCTAGCCTTCCTAGCCAAATAAACTTCCTATTGTATCTCCACCCTTATTTATCAACGTTTAATTTAACTTAGAAAAAACAAAGATACGAACTGATCATCTAAAACATATTTTTTAGCAATATTCTTTTAAGGATAAACAACATATATTTTTATCAATATTCTTTTTAGGATAAACAGTTAAGTGGAATATATAGGAGTACTAAGTTAGAACCGGTGTATTACACGAGATTGGTATTTATTAATAATCTTTAGTGTTATAATTAGAATTATAGTGATTGTAATTTAACTTTTATAAATAGTTTGAAACATGAAAAGAGGTCATGCTCAATTAGAAAACATTGGAAGAATTGGTATTTGTTAATAATCTTTTAGTGTTATAATTAGAATTATAATAATTGTAATTTAACTTTTATAAATAGTTTGACCCGTGTAATACACAGGGTTTTTAAAGATATAACATTTTTTATTATTTGCTATATAAAAATACACAGAGTTTTTTTAAAATATAACTTTTTTTTATTATTTATTATATAAAATTACATTTCTTACACCTATGAATACACAAGTTTTTTTTAAATATAACTTTTTAATTGTTTGGTATATAAAATTACATTTATTCAACACGCATAATAAACGAGGTTCTTAAAGATATATATTTTTTATTGTTTAATATATAAAATTATATTTACTTAACACGTGTAATAAATGAGGTTTTTAAAAATATATTATTTTTTATTTAATATATAAAATTATATTTATTCAACCCGTGTAATACACGGGGTTCTAACCTAGTTAACAAATAAACAAATGTGTTGCTTCATTCACGTTTGTTAGTTACAAGTAATACTACCCATGAGGGGTTTGCCCATTAGGGCTGTAAACGAACCAAACGTTCGGTGAACAGTTCGTGAACCGTTCGGCGGGAAGTTCGTTTATGTTCGTTTGTTTATTAAACAAACGAACATGAACAAAAAATTTTGTTCATTTAGATAAATGAACAAACATGAACAAAGGTCTTATTCGTTCGTTTATGTTCGTGAACGTTCGGTAACGTGTTCGTTTGTGTTCGATACTTCATTGGTGTTTTTAGTTTTTATATTTATTTAAATACTTCAAAATTCCAACAAATTAAACATCTAATAAGTGTCGGTGTATTATATATTTTGTCCAAGAACGATTGTTTGTGTTCGTTTATTTCCATTTGTGTTCATGAACATTAGTTTGTGCTCATTTGTGTTCGTCAACGTTTGTTGCCTAAAATTAACAAACAAACACGAACAAGTTTATTTCCTTAACAAACGAACACGAAAATAAAATCTCGTTCGATAAGTGTTCGTGAACGGTTCGCCAACACATATATTTCTTAACAAACGAACACGAAAAATGTCTTGTTCGTTCGGTTCGTTTGCAGCCCTACCCATTATTCTTTCGTCCTAGACTAATTCTTTTATTAGTACTTTAACTTGTGTTTACTTCTCTTTACTTTTATTTATTTTCGTTTATATTTATTTGTATTAACCTAAGTTCTTTTAGAATATTAATTAACGAGCATAAACAATTTCATATCTTTAACGAACAAACACCAATATGAAAAAATATTTGCAATTAGTTCGCTTAATTATTCATATTCGTTCGTTTACAAACAAACCTCTCCGTGTCTATCTCATTTACATTTTTTTTTTCGGGAAAATTACCAAAATGTTGGTTGACCAAGTGTCTTTGCAATTTTGTCACCTTCATGCGTCCTTGGAACGTCCTCACAGCCTCGGAAGCGTCCCACTATCATGTTGAAGCGTCCGTTTCCTTTCAAGCCGACACGTGTCCGACATGTTGAAGCGTCCGTTTCCGTTACCAAAATGCGACAGTCACCGACGCATCATAACCAAAAACTTTTTTGATGCGTCCCTGTGTACGTTTCCGAGGCTTGGCCGACGCTTCCGAGGCTTGGCCGACGCTTCCCGAGGCTTGGACGACGCTTCCCGAGGCTTGGCCGACGCTTAAATAATTAACGAAAAAAAGGGAAGCTCAAAAGTCGTTCAACTTTTTAACCGTTGCACACATTTACCCCACTATATAACCCCTCACCCCGTTCACTTATCACTTATCACCACCCGCCGTTTCAAAGTTTGCCAACATTTCTCAGCAGCCTTTTCACTATATCTCCGACGCCGTCAACGACCCGAAAATGGCCAACTCCTGGACAGGTGTTGAAGATATTGCTCTGTACGAAGCATGGGAGGAGGCCATGACCAATCCTCCAGGACGAGGACATGGTGGGCTCTGGGTTCGTGTTCAACAGATTTTCGCCCAACTACGTGGTCCGGACCACAACCGGACCGTTGACGCATTATCCTCCAGGTTCCGTGTCCTGCGGTTGAAATGTGAGAGGTTTGATCGATATTTCAAGAAAGTGGAGACAGAAATGTCGGACCTTGGTGAGGACGTTCAGAAGGACGTGGCCCTCATCAATTACCGTCATGAAGAGGGACATGAATTCAAACATGTCTCGGAGTGAGAGACTATTAGGATATGGTTTTAGAATATTTATAATATTATGTGTTGTTATTTTGGTTTTTATTTTTATTATCTTATGTTTAATGTTTAATATTGTTTAATATAAAAAAATTTGACTCCGTTAACATGTTTATAAGTTAAAAAAATAACTAAAAAATAAAATGTTTATATCGTTAAATTTTGACTCCGTTAACATGTTTATAAGTTATAAATTTTTTTTGATAGTAAATAGATAGTAAAATTTTGACTCCGTTAACACGTTAAATTTTGCACAACTTTCCCGAAAATAAATAGATAGTAATTTTTTTTTACCTTTGGCCGACGCTTCCGACGCTTCACGGACGCGTTAGCAAACTCAGGCAGACGCTTCAACATCGGACACGTGTCGGCTTGAAAGAAAACGGACGCTTCAACATGATAGGCGGACGCTTCCGAGGCTGTGAGGACGTTCCAAGGACGCATGAAGGTGACAAAATTGCAAAGGCACTTGGTCAACCAATATTTTGGTAATTTTTCCTTTTTTTCCTGATACCGGTTTGACTAGTCAATGTTACTAAGAATACAATTTTGTCCTTATTTTATCATTATTTTATTATAACTAAAGTAAAAACATAACAAAAAAAATAAAGGGACTGTTTGGCAACATCTGAATGGTTAAGTGCTGAACCAGTAAGATGTCTGAATCATTAAGTGCTGAATTAGTAGCCCTGAACCATTAAGAGTCTGTATAATGTTTAATCGTTCAGAGGCAAATGTCTGATCAATTCAGATTATAGGTCTTAACCATTCAGACTCTGTATAATGCTTAACCATTCAGAGGCAAATGTCTGAACCATTCAGACATCTGCTCGTGAAACATACAGTCTGAACCATTAGACTGAATCAATAAAAGATCTGAACCATTAAGGGGGTGTTTGGCCTAGCTTTTTTTTATCTAAGCTTATAGCTTTTTTAGCTTATTTTTACAAAATAAGCACTAATGGGTGTTTGGTTTAGCTTTTTAAGCTTATGCTTATTAGCTTATATAAACTAATTTCAAGAAGCTTATGGGAACATGGTTTTTTAGCTTATTTGAATAAGCTTATTTGAAGAAGATGTTTTTTTACTCATTACACACAATGATATTATACCCCCCCCCCCATAATACAAAATAACTTAACAAACAACTAAAGATTAATTATTAATTATCAACTTATAAAATATAAGCTAATCCAAACACTTAAAATAGCTTATCAAATGAAAGAAATAAGCATAAGCTACTTTAAAATATAAGCAAAAGCCAAAAAAAAATAAAAGCTAGGCCAAACACCCCCTAAGAGTCTCATTAAGATTTAGACGTAAACAATAAGAACCAAAGTTAAAAAGTACCACATCTATACTATATAATAAAAGAAACCTAATTTGGGACACATGTCATTCAATGAGGGCATTAATAATTATACATATTAAAAGAAAGTGTGTATGAACAGTGTTTCTTTATTTTTTTAATATTGTTTTTTTCTAGGTTTTTATTATTATATTATTTTATTAGTTTAATTGATTTAAACATATATTTTTATACATAACTGAAGAAACACTAACTAAATGGTCGGAACCGAGATAGTTAGGGGGTTTGAATCCGCATAAAAGGGTTAACTCTTTCTCGGTTGATTCAGTTGCAGCTGAATTTCTTCTCCGGTGATTCTGCAAAAAAGAACACCGTTAGTCTCGCCAAGGGGAGCAGAGGGTTCTCTCCTTGACCCGACTCCGGTGTGAGAATAAGTACTGGTACTGGAGAAGAGAAAGTATTTGATAAGTGAATGGGATCTGGGTTTATACCTGAACAGTCCTCTTATTTATAACCGGGAGTTTGGGAGGGAAAACCTGTTATTGAAAAGATGAAGGAAGATGCTAACGCCGTAGCGATTATCTTTTCTTCCGTTAAGTTCTTTGATCTTTTGTTAAATTGTCTCGATCCGATGTGAATGCACACGGATCGTGGTTTGATCGATGGCTGGGGGTTTGCCACGTGGAAAGTGATTAAGTGGAGATTACTCTCCAATTACATGCCTTCGTTGTGATTCCGGGGTTGCTTGTGGTGATGACACGTGTCCAGACGGTTATAACCGTCTGGGTGGTGCACGACTGTATTTCTTTCTAGAAGATTACTGCTGTAATCTGGTGTGACACCTTGTCCGTGTGGACACAGACAAATAAATCCCAAGTCTGGGTAAAATAATATCCAAGTCTGGATATTTAGGCGGAGGTATTGAACAAAGGATTTAAATCCTTTGTTAAATGGGAGAAGGCGCAAGGATTTATGTTCTCCTTTGGGCGCGCGATTATGAATCGCTGACTTCTTCTTCTTTACAAGACCAATGCGCGGCCGCGCAAGGTCGAAAGGCTAAAAAGGTTGATTTGTGGTATGATCTCAAATCTTTTTTATGAGGTTTTTGGGACCTTACCCCTTCAAGTCCCCCCAGTCTAGTGTTGTACTTATGCAAATAAGTGGAGCACTGGACTTATGAGAGGGAAATGGTTTTTGGGCGCGAAAAGGTAAGAAAGCTTCTATGAGAAGATTTGAATTGTAAAGATTTTTATGGAAAATCTTTAACTTGAAGTTAGCACAGTAAATTGATTTTGACAACCTGTCTTTGTCAGTTGTTTTTTACTGCCCGTGTCTTACACGCGCGCGTGTAAACGCGTGTGTGTTCTGACATCTGCTTTTTTTGTTGCTTGGGGAACCGTGATACTCGGAATAGTGTTGTGATGGTTACCGATGCTATTTATTGCGATGGGTATATAATCGTTTGGGTAACCTCCTCTGTGTAATCATTGTTTTGTTTGAAATTTTTCCCAATTCCTTGTTCTTAAGAAAATTTTCCATCCTTCTTTCGCTTATGTCAACCGGAGAACGTCAAGAGGATCTTGTTGAAGATATGTCGACTGTACTTCCACCACTGAAGTGGCCTAGGGCGTCTTTTGAAGGTTTGATTCAGAATCTTAAGTTTCCGGAGAACTGGGGTGCTTTGTATCCTGAAGAGGGGCAAACAGCAGCAGATGCTCCGGCCGGGTATATAACCCTTTTTTGGGATTTCTTCTGTGATGGTAACTTTCGCTTGCCTGTCACTAGATTTTTCCTTGAAATTCTTGGATTCTATAATCTGCACATCTCCCAACTTCACCCTATTGGTATGGTTAGGGTTCGACATTTCGAATTCGTATGTCGGACGATGCATGTGGAGCCGACCATTCCCCGATTTAGGGTTTTTTATCAGATGCATTGTATCCAAGGATTTTATTCATTTGTTCAGAGGGCTTCTGCAAAGAAGATTTTACATCAACCCCCAAAATCGTTTCATGATTGGAAACATAAATTCTTCTTTATCAAGGCTGGAGTGATTCCGGTGAAGATGATTTTAAGAGGGAAGGACGACATTCCGATTGAAACGCTTCAGACTCCTGTTGATGAGAACTGGTACCAAGATCTGAAGGATGTGCCCAATATTGCTTTGCCGAAGAAAGCCCTAGTCGGAGCCGGCATGAGTTTGAACTGGAAGATGGAACGTGATGATAAACCCGTGTACACCGAGGATGGTCATAGTAAGTTTGGGGCTTTTTCACTGTTCCTCCCTTTTTTTTTGACCTGTTCTCTTTTCAAAATGTAGTTGTTTCTCTATATGTTGTTGCCTTCAAGAGGGAAGGCGGAAGAATGAGAACTATCAAGAAGAAACCTGAAGAGGAGCTCTGGTATCATCGTATCGTGAGAAATTTTGTTCTTCCGAGGGATGCGGACCTATCTGTTCAACCGGCAGCTGGTGCTGGTGAGTTTACATCTGTTTTCCCTTTCTGTTTTTGCTTTGAGTAATTTTTTGTCTTGCGCTTTTGTAGGTGAATTGTTAAATTTGGGCGTGGGCCCTGAGAAGAAAAAACGCACAACTACGTCCACTTCCGTGCCGAAGAGAAGTGAAACTGTTAAGACTCAATCTTTGAAAGCGAAAAATGTTGGAGAGAAGAAAGGTACGCGCCGTACTTCTGACTCCAGGTGTGATTATGTGGTGGTTTCTGACTCTTTGGAGGGTCTTATTCCTGTAGTGACTATGCGGGAACCAAAGCCTGAACCAAAGGATTCTGCTGATATTCCTCCTTCTAACCCGAATGAGCCTATCGATCTGGATTCCAGTCCCGAACATTTGGTTCATAGGAAGGCTGGTAAGAGAAAGCAAGCTGATGCTGATGCGGAGGGTCAACCTCCCAAGAAAGTGCAGAGGAAGAAAATTACCAGAAAAGGAAACCTAGATGCTTTTGTTTCAGAATCCATTCCTGGTAAGTATTGCTTTTCTTTGTTTTCTTTGAGCGGATAGGATTTTTACAGACTTTTGTTTGTCCAGAAATTCCTGTTTCTCCTGTTCCTGTAGACATACCAACTGTGATTGATAAAGAACTTCCCTCTTCCCCGCCGCGTGCTGCCGTTACAGACCCGTTAGAGTCTTCAGAGATAGCTGAGGAAGGTGTTGAGAAAACTATTGAGGCTGAGGAGCCTGTTGGTGCTAATATAGAGACTGAACAGATTGTTGAGCCGGGTGTGGTAAATGATGCTGATAATCCACCGACACCGGAAAAGGAAACTGCTGAAAAAATTCAATCTTCTCCCCCTAGACCTTCTGAAACTATACCTGAGCATACTGAGAAGGCCGCCACTGAGGAGGCAGGTTCATCTGCTGGTGTTGAGAAGCAATCTCCAATTCGTCCAGAGGAAACCCTGGGAGAGTATTATTACCGGACGTATGCGGAGAAAGATGCTGCTGATCCTCATGTTCCTGTTTGGAATGTGAAGAAAGGAGATACCTTCTCGGATTGGCGTGTATGCCAAGATTGGTTGCAGGGGATACTTCCGCCTGGCGAGATTAAATTTCAGGAAAATCAGCCTTATGAACAGACCTATCAGTCTTATCTTGCAGAAACTGCTTCTCATGTTTCTACTACTCACCGTATAGTGCGTGAGTGGTATAGCATGCATAAAGAGCGGGTATCTTTCGTAGCATCACAAAGGAAGTTTGCTAAAGATGAAAAACATGTGGCTCAGTTGAAGGCTAAATTAGAGGCTGAGCAAGCTAAGTTTGAAGCTGAGCGCAAGACTGAGGAATGGTCAGTTTCTGGTTGGAAAAGAAAAGCTGAAGCTGAAGCTGCGCTTTTATCTGAGGAGCGCAAAAATTGGAGGAGAATTTGTGAGAAAGATAATGCCGAGAAAGCAAACCTCTGTAATATCATAAATAACCTCAAGGCTGAGGTTGAAAATCTGAAGAATCAAGATGCGGAGGTAGAAAGATTGAAGAAAGAAAAAGCTGACATGGAAGCTATGTTGGAGGAAGCGCGCTCTCATAGGGAACGAAGTGAGCAACGGGAGGTACAAGCTTTAGCCACTCTTGCCGTTAGAGATAAAGAATTAGAGGAACTTACCGCTTTGGTTTCTGACCAGGAACAATTGAAGAAGGATCTGGAGCTTGCGCGTTCTGAGAATACTGAAACCTCCCGCCGTTTGACTGAGGTTGAAGAGAAACTGGAGAATTCAGAAATGGCGTGGGTCTCAGCGGAAAGCGAGCTCGAACCTTTGAAGAATGACATGGCCTGGTTGAAAGAGCGCGGGATCGCTTGTGTAAGTTCCTTTTTTTTTTTTTCATATATGCTTTTTTGATGCTTTATCCATGCTTGATTGCATAGGTTGCTGAATCTGTATTAAACGCTGAAGAACTGGATAAAACTGTTGCTAATTTGATGGTTGCTGCGCGACGAGATGGTTACGCGCAAGGTTATGCGGAATGTTCCCAACACGTGAATAGCGCTTTAAAGGTTAACTGGGACGATAGCAAGTCTGCTACCTTTGGCGTTAATACTGCCAGCGCGCTTGCTTCTATGAAGACAGAGTTTAATAACTTGCAACTTCCAGTGATGGAGTTGATAAATGTGGCGCTGCAATCGGACGATCACGTTGCGCAACTTAAAGAAATCTTTCCGGATGGGGGTGAAGATTTAGAGTAGGATGAAATTGTATTGAACAATTTTTTTTTATTTAGGATGTTGATCCTTGTTTTGATGGTGCGCTGTCGCGCAAGGGTTTTAAACACTGCTGTGTCTAAACTTTTTAGGACGTATTTGTACGCCAAAAATAGTATGTTTCTATTTGTTTTGTTAATGTGTCTTTACAATATTTTGCATGAGTACAATTACTTTTGCTTTGAGTAAGGCGAATAAAGTTGGTATGAAGCTCATGTATGAGTTTATGGTCGTTTGTGACGTGATCACTGACCGCGCATGGAGCTTTGTGTTATACTACCATAATGTTTTTGCACTTACTAAAAAGAAATTGCATGCATTTTGTAAACACAAAAATAATAGAAACTTTGTAATTTTATTCATGGATAATGCTCAGAGGCGTTACAAAGTTTTTCGGATAATTAAATGGAACTTAACTTACTCCCTGATAATTCCGCCGCTTTTGATAAGTCATGTCGTTTCTGCGGAAAATTTACAGAGTCCTTTTAAGTTTTAGCCCGTTTGCTTGAGCTTTCTTCTCCCCGGGTAATCTGCTTAATCTCCTTGCGCATATTCTGGAGTAAATGCGTAAGTTCTCCATTCTTGAGGGCCTTCTCTATTTCCGTGCGCAGAGATATGCAATTATTCATGGTATGCCCGTTATCCTTATGATATTCGCAGTACTGCGTCGGGTCTTGACCACGTTTACTCTTCATCGGAATCGGAGGTTTGAATTGGTGATCCTCAGTACTTAGCACCTCTGCCGGAGTTTTTGTTAGGGGAGTCCACTGCCTCTCCCTATTTTCGTGCTTGTTCTCTCTTTGTGCAGAGAACTTGTTGGTTGTTGTGCGGGTATCTTCCGAGGATCGACTTCCTGATGCCTCGCGCCATGACTTTTTGTACCTTCTTTCACCAGTTGCGCTTAAGTCTGCGGGCCTGTTGTGTGGTGGTGGTGGCCTGTTTGTAGTAAGGTTTTTCTCGGTCTGCGTATAAACCTTGGCTGCCGCCATTATCTTTTCCCAACTCGTGGGGAGGCCCTCTGTTCCCGATAACACCTTGACCATGTCGTCACACCTAACCGCGTACTTAAACTGAGCACGGATTAGTTGTTCGTTAACACCTCCAATCTCTAACACTTCTTTATTGTATCTGGTGATAAAATCCTCCAGATTCTCATCATCGCGACGCCAGATGTTCATGACGTCGGATGTATCGTGCATTGATCGCCTTTGTTGGCTGAAGTGTGTTAAAAACTTCCTACGCAGATCTTTCCACGACTCAATCTGTCCCGTTGGTAGGTTATCAAACCAGATTCGCGCTGGGCCGGTTAGTGTTTGCACAAACAAGTGACACCATAGCGGAAGAGTCCAACCGCCAACCAACCCTGCGCTGGTGAATACTCTTAGATGATCACCAGGGTCAGTTAACCCGTTGAATTTCCCAACGTTAGATGGTAATTTGGCCCTTTCCAACGGGGCCAGAGCTATCTCCAATATGAACTTCGAGTTTTCCGCCGCTTCAGCTGGGCGATAAACTAAGTCATAGTTATGCTCGGCCTCGGGGTTATAAACCGCTCGAGGCCTGCATTTGTTATAGTTTGGCTGTAGTCTGTTGAATACGCTGGTGTTTGCACTCAAACAATATGTTTGATCGGATTCATCAGTATGAGTGTCCCGTTGGGAACCCAACCTGTCATGAACCGATTGTCTTCTACGAGGGTGTGGTTCATCATGGTGTTGTCTCCGGTAACTGCCTGTATCATCATAAGTTGATTCTTCTCGCTGAGAGGCATGAGCTCTTGATCCCGGTCTCTGGGATTGGGTCACGGGAGCAGTTTGAGCACACAATTGTGTATATACTGCGTTTAATGCCCCTTGGGACCGGACATACCATGATATCGGAGTTTCTCCTGGTGGTAAGATTGATTATGTAAGATCTGCTGGTAACATTCCTGGAGTGACAGGATCATTTGCTCGATTAGATTGGACCTCGTTATCGTCCGAGGCCTCTTCTACGATCCCTTCTACTGGTAAATTGTTTCCGACGTTTGGTCGAGGACCAGGTTGCCGGTGAGATGACGAATTCTCTGCCATGTGCAAAAAACAGAAAACGGAATGAACTGAATCGAAACGAGGTAGAAACTAGAAAAACTGAGAAAACGGTGGGCGCCAATGAAGAAACACTAACTAAATGGTCGGAACCGAGATAGTTAGGGGGTTTGAATCCGCATAAAAGGGTTAGCTCTCTCTCGGTTGATTCAGTTGCAGCTGAATTTCTTCTCCGGTGATTCTGCAAAAAAGAACACCGTTAGTCTCGCCAAGGGGAGAAGAGGGTTCTCTCCTTGACCCGACTCCGGTGTGAGAATAAGTACTGGTACTGGAGAAGAGAAAGTATTTGATAAGTGAATGGGATCTGGGTTTATACCTGAACAGTCCTCTTATTTATAACCGGGAGTTTGGGAGGGAAAACCTGTTATTGAAAAGATGACGGAAGATGCTAACGCCGTAGCGATTATCTTTTCTTCCGTTAAGTTCTTTGATCTTTTGTTAAATTGTCTCGATCCGATGTGAATGCACACAGATCGTGGTTTGATCGATGGCTGGGGGTTTGCCACGTGGAAAGTGATTAAGTGGAGATTACTCTCCAATTACATGCCTTCGTTGTGATTCCGGGGTTGCTTGTGGTGATGACACGTGTCCAGACGGTTATAACCGTCTGGGTGGTGCACAACTGTATTTCTTTCTAGAAGATTACTGCTGTAATCTGGTGTGACACCTTGTCCGTGTGGACACAGACAAATAAATCCCAAGTCTGGGTAAAATAATATCCAAGTCTGGATATTTAGGCGGATGTATTGAACAAAGGATTTAAATCCTTTGTTAAATGGGAGAAGGCGCAAGGATTTATGTTCTCCTTTGGGCGCGCGATTATGAATCGCTGACTTCTTCTTCTTTACAAGACCAATGCGCGGCCGCGCAAGGTCGAAAGGCTAAAAAGGTTGATTTGTGGTATGATCTCAAATCCTTTTTATGAGGTTTTTGGGACCTTACCCCTTCAATAACTTTTAAGATACGATTAAAGTACCAGTTATCAAACAAGAAATCATAAAAATAATGTATACTGATACTGATGTTGTTCAGTACGGTATGGTAGCGATACGATCGAAAGCAAAAACACTAAAAATAAATATGGATACGGATACATATGTTATTCAATCAGTTTTGATTGAATTTGGTACGATAGCGACACAATATCCGTTTAAAAAATATATATCGTAACGTTGAAATAAAAAGAGGTGAACAATTGTTTTTTATATTTTTTTCAATATTGTTTTTTCTAAGGTTTTATTATTTTATTGGTTTATTACTTTAATTGATTTAAGTATATTTTGTTCTCTCATATAACTTTTAAGATACGATCAAAGTACACGTTATCAAACAGGAAACAATAAAACGGAATGTATACTGGTACTGATGATGTTCGGTACAATATGGTAGCGATACAGTATCGAAAGCAAAAAAACTAAAAATAAAAAATATTGGTACCGATACAAATGTTGTTCAACTGGTTTCAATTGGGCTTGGTACGATAGCGGCAGAATATCCATTTTCAAAATAAAATATCATAATGTTGAAATAAAATAAACATAAAATGCAAGCGAACCGAACCGATATCAACTGAACAACATATATAGGTACCGTATCAATATGTGTTTTTTTTGTTTTGTTTTCAATCGATGTAGTGCTTTCTCTTCCAATTACTATATCGAGTGCAGGTGCTCTAACGAACCGAATTGATACCGACTTAATCCCCGCCACGAAGCGCGGGGAAATATCACTAGTTTATAGATAAATTTAAAATTAAAAAGATTTAAATATTATATTTGAATTTTATCTTGATTGTAAATCTAAAGTCTAATATAAATTTCGTAATAAAAAATAAAACAATACCGAAACTTAAGAATTAAAAAAAAATTAATGCTTATCTAAGAAACTAATAGATAAATAAATAAATAAAAAGACTTATTTGACAATTTTATATAATTTTTAAGCTGATCGGCAGATGTTGAGTGTTTTCAACTTTCAGCAAGTAGTCTTCAAAGCCCAAAAAAGCATTTCAAAAAATATTAAATGTTTTATTAAGTTTTCAATTGGACCATGAATCGAATTTTCAAAAGCCCAATGTAATTAAATAATAGAGTTAAATGTAATTTTAGTACATGTGGTTTGGTTATTTTACCAGTTTAGTCTAAATGTTTGAAACGTTGTCATTTTAGCACAAATAGTTTCAAACATTGCCGTTTTAGTCCACTCCTACTAAATATTATTTAGTTTAATATCTTATATTATAGATAATCCTCCTACTAAATATTATTAGTTTAATATCTTATAGATAATTATTATTTAGTTTAATCTCATTCTCATTTATAATATTATTTAAATGAATTAATTATATTTGAACATTTTGTTTAGTTTGGTATCAAATAGATTTTACGAAACTTAAAATAAAATTAACTAATATTATTTATCATTTATACATTTACGGAGTTTTAAATAAAGGGTTAAATTTATTGAGACTTTGTTAACAAATTTTGCAACAATAGAATAATCTATTTTTATCATGAAAACCAAACACGGGTTTTTTAAGGATATATATGTTTTATTATTTAGTACAGAAAATTACATTTATTCAAACCGTGTAATGCGCATATTTTTAAAGATGTAATTTTTTTATTATTTGGTATATAAAATTACATTTATTAAACCCGTGTTATAAATGAGATTTTTTAAAGATGTATTATTTTATTATTTGGTAAACAATATTACATTTA
Source organism: Helianthus tuberosus (assembly GCA_030545235.1). Taxonomy (NCBI): domain Eukaryota; kingdom Viridiplantae; phylum Streptophyta; class Magnoliopsida; order Asterales; family Asteraceae; genus Helianthus; species Helianthus tuberosus. The sequence continues at coordinate 113,332,996 of CM060373.1, forward strand.
TTCAACCCGTGTAATATACGTGGTTTTAGATATATAACTTTTTTTATTTCGTATATAAAATACATTTATTCAACCCGTACAATATGTTTCTTATAGATATAACTTTTTATAATTTAATATATAAAATTATATTTATTCAACTCGTACAATAAATGAGGTTTTTAAAAATATATTATTTTATTATTTAGTATATAAAATTTATTTATGACAAACACCCCTAAGAGTCTCATTAAGATTTAGACGTAAACAATAAGAACCAAAGTTAAAAAGTACCACATATAATATGAATAAAGCTTAAAATGTCAAAAAGATTTTAGTAAATTCAAAAAATAAAGTATATTACATCACGTAAAAGAAAAAGCAACACATTGGAACTAGAAATTGTCTCCTCATTCATTATTATATTAATAATTAATAATAATTTCCTCTGCCGTAATTCTTCTCTTTCTGCCATCTTCCTTTGACTCTCTGCAACCACCACCTTCTTCATTCTCTCTCGCCGGAGCTCCGGCCACCGTTATAACACCGTACAATCGTCACAGCTTTTAGTTACTATCCGCCACTAGCATCTGAATTCTCCTTTACTTCTCGCAACTGGAAACTGTACACTTCAACGCGAACTCAATTTCTCCGAGCTGTAACTGACAATCGCGGCGGTTTTCAGATCTACGCGGCGGAGGTGGTGAGTTCTGGTGGTGTAATGGAGGTTTGTAGTGGTTTTGATTGTGCTGTTATGAGTTTATGATTGATTTTGTTGTTTTTGCGGTTTTTCTAGGGTTAGGGTTTGAAGTGGAAGGTGAATGGTAGTGGACGGAGGAGATTGTGTGAGTTTGATTGATGATGACCGAAGATTGTAGTGGAGTTTGGGGGAGGTGTGGTGAATGCGGCACATTGAATGGCAGATCTTGTTAGCTACGGTAACGCGCATCGTGACGTTGAGCAGGTATATGTTATAAGGTTTTATATATCATCTGTTATTTGAAATGTATTGCACTATTGTGAGATATTGATGTTAGTAGTTAGTACATTATAATTGCGCAATAGGTAGCATGTTTTTGGAACAAATTGAAAAATCTAGGGCTTATTGTGAGATATGGATTTTGGTACTTAGTAGGGTATAATTACATAATAGTACTTTATGGAGGAAGAACTGAATTTTCTAGGTTACCTATTTATTATCGAGTGGAAAGAGGAAGAATCTATGCTTTCTCATTTATGAAATGATCGTCACGGATGAAGCATTCTGTTTCGAAATGGCGATATATTACATTGAATCTAAATCCTACGGTCTTAGGTTTTGTCTTACTGTGTTACTATCAGGACAGCATTTTCTGAATGCAAATATGGAAGGATGATGTATGAAATGCCAAATTATTGGCTTGGGTATTTGAACGTTTATAATCCTCATAATAATCATGGGGCATGGCCCAAGCAATGAGTCAATGACACCGACTAGAAATGAGCCGGGGCACGTGGGGCGTGCATTCCATTGTCTGAATAAAACAAAAATAAAATGGAAGTGTATGGAATTAAATATGTTATAATGTTACATAACTGAATAGAATAATTTTAGTAAGTTTTTTGTCGCCAAAACCACAAAATAGTGACCGACTAATGAAAGGTGTAATCTTTTACAATCGACCAACCACAAGGAAAGGAACAATACTTTATAACTAAAAGTGACCATCACCCGAATTAGGAAGTATTTTTTACTAGTTTAGTCGTACAAAGAAATGAGAAACAAAGTAAAGCCTAGATAAGTTACCTAGTTTGTATGTTTGGTACATTGGATCGATGTGAATCATTTCAAAATTTTCAAGATGATACTAGAAGTTTCTTGGATGAGTTACTGAATATTCTTATATGGAAGTTGGAATATCCATTGGGTGTATACTAGATTTTTCAATCATCCTGTTTTCGCATGATTTCGCAACTGGCAGTTCCATCATTCTTATTTGATTCTCTTACCTTCTTGCAGGCATTAATTGCCCTGAAGAAGGGTGCACATTTACTTAAATACGGTCGCAAGGGGAAGCCCAAGTTTTGTCCATTTAGACTTTCTCATGTGAGTTTTTAACATGTTTTCTTCATTCTACCAGAAACAATATATCCATTTGTTTGATGCTTTTGTTTGATTTCTACAATTCAGTATGTGATCCCATTTTTTTCAATAAAAAAAGAATAACATGCAACTTGTCATAAATTATGTTAAGGGCCCATAAACATAGTGGTAACTTCAAATGTGTGATTTTTTTTAATACCAACTGCAATTACTGCATAACCACCAAGTGGGTACTCTTGGTATATTAATCAAAATTAACATGTAATATTTGCCACATGATTTGTGATGATAATAATATGATTATGGGAAAAGTTATCCCTTTAAGTTATGTTGATTTTTGTGTTAGATAAAATATTATAGTAACTGTTGGTATCCTCAACTTATACGGGAATTGTTAGTTATAAGTATAATTGAAACTGCACTATGCTCTATTTCTCTTTTCCTTTTTTCCTTTTCATTTGATGATTGCTAACGGCTGGAAGTTGAACACACAGGATGAATCATCTTTAATTTGGATTTCTGGCAGTGGTGAAAGGAGCTTGAAATTAGCTTCAGTCTCTAGAATCATTCCCGGACAAAGAACTGTGAGAATTCTACATTCTTTCACGCATCAATTACGTATCATGATTATTTTGATCATGGACATGTTGTATGTTCAATGAGTGAGATCTTTCAAGTAATGCTTCTTTTAATAATCTGCTACTAGGCTGTCTTCCGACGTTATCTGCGCCCGGATAAGGACTATCTTTCCTTTTCTCTCATATACAACAACGGGAAACGATCTCTTGATTTGGTCAGTGATTAGTTCATCGATATATCATTCATCACATGCACATGAGTTTTTTTTTTTTTTTTTTTTTTTTCTGAACTTGTGTTCTATATTAGATCTGCAAGGACAAGGTTGAGGCTGAAGTGTGGATAGCAGGTCTCAAAGCACTGATTTCATCCTTACAAGGAGGTCGTTTGAAAATTGATGGATGGAGTGATGGAGGCCTTTATCTTGATGTACGTTTATCTGCCCACTAACTTCTTCTTCTTGTTTGTTATGATCGTCATTTGTCACAACATTTTTTGGGTAAATGTTTATGGATATTGCAATTGTCAGTTTCTAGATATGATCAGAAAGGCGAAATCAGTTGATTCATAGGTGAATTTTCAGTTTTAAATAAGCCCAGAAACTTCATTTGTGTGTATGCTAAGCTCTGGCATCAACTTTGTTTTGTCAGTCAATTATTAAAGTATTAAGTCTTAATCAGTTCCTACTTGCTACAATTGTTAGTGTTTTGCAAGTTGCAAAAGGTTAATTTGTTAATGGTAGGAGTATATACTAAATTGTTTGTGTTAAATTGCTACATATATAAATTCTGCATGATATTAAAATTACCGATATCCCACCACGATAACCTATATCTCAAATATCGGTCCTTGACCGATATCCGATATTTAACCGCATTAACTGCTTAGCTTGTAGCTATTAAAAGAAGGTAACGTATCTGAAGAATTCTTTGTAAATTACTATATGAAAATCATAACATGAGATATTAACTTATTACAGAAACAATCTTTTTTTTTTGGTATGAGATGACCAATTTCTTGAAGTAATAGGGCTTGCATATGTAGAATACTGCATATCTGCATGCCTTGATATCTTAGCGAAAAAGCAGTAATTTATTTGCTATCTTTAATGCTCATGATGTTCTTTTTTATTAATATCATTTTGCTTGGTCGACTGACACCAGGATAATAGAGATTTAGCATCAAACAGTGCAAGTGGTAGTTCGAGTAGTGCTCCTCGAGATTTTAGTTCTCCGGACGTTTCGATTAGTTCAAACCCAACTACTTCTCCCAAGAGTTATCCTCCGGGGTTGGAGCGGTCGTATGCAGCAGCCTCAGACCAAACAAACATGCAATTAAAAGGTTCCAGTTCCGATGCTTTTAGGGTTAGCATTTCTAGTGCACCTAGTACTTCTAGTCATGGGTCGGGCCCCGATGATTCCGACTCTTTAGGGGACGTGTATATATGGGGAGAGGTAATATGCGACAACGTTTCGAGCACAAGAACAGATGTGCTTCTGCCCCGACCTTTAGAATCGAACTTGGTTTTAGATGTTACTCACATAGCGTGTGGGGTCCGTCATGCTGCTTTAGTAACTAGACAAGGCGAACTTTTTACATGGGGTGAGGAATCAGGAGGTTGGCTTGGGCACGGTGTCGGAAAAGACGCGACTCAGCCTCATTTAGTTGAATCTTTATCCGTTTCCGACATCACTCTTGTAGCATGTGGTGAATTCCACACGTGTGCGGTCACATCGTCGGGTGAAATGTACACATGGGGTGATGGAACACACAATGTTGGGCTTCTTGGGCATGGTACAGACGTCAGTCACTGGATACCCAAGAGAATTTCTGGTCCACTTGACGGGCTTCAAGTTGCTTCGGTAACCTGTGGTCCATGGCATACGGCTTTAATAACATCGACCCGACAGCTTTTTACCTTTGGTGACGGGACGTTTGGTGTTTTGGGCCATGGCGATCGGGAAAACGTGTCGTATCCGAAAGAGGTAGAATCTCTTTCAGGGTTGCGTACGGTTGCTGTTGCCTGTGGCGTATGGCACACAGCTGCTGTAGTGGATGTTATGGTCACACAGTTCGGTTCAAGTGTTTCTTCGGGAAAACTATTCACATGGGGTGATGGAGACAAAAACCGTCTCGGTCATGGTGACAAAGAGTCTCGACTTAAACCCACATGCGTGCCGGGACTAATCGATTACAATTTTCATAAGGTTGCTTGTGGGCATAGCTTGACTGTAGGTTTGACTACAGCGGGGCATGTTTACACAATGGGAAGCACTGTTTACGGTCAACTCGGAAATCCCGAATATGATGGGAAATTACCTTGTCTGGTAGAGGGTAAGCTGGTCAATTCACCCGTTGAAGATATTGCTTGTGGTGCATATCACGTAACTGTATTGACATCAAAAAACGAGGTATACACGTGGGGGAAGGGAGCTAACGGGAGGTTAGGTCATGGAGACGTTGAAGACCGTAAAACACCAACTATCGTTGAATCTTTGAACGATAGACACGTTAAGTTCATATCTTGTGGTTCAAACTATACGGCTGCTATTTGTGTTCATAAATGGGTTTCGGGTGCTGAGCAATCGCAGTGCTCATCTTGTAGGCAAGCTTTCGGGTTCACTAGAAAGCGGCACAATTGTTATAACTGCGGGCTCGTGCACTGCCATTCATGTAGTTCAAAGAAAGCACCACGCGCTGCCCTTGCTCCTAATCCTGGAAAACTGTATCGCGTGTGTGATTCATGTTTTACAAAGTTAAGTAAGATGGCTGAAACCGGGATCACTAGCAGACGAAACGTTAAACCCCGTTTATCGGGTGAGAACAAGGATAGGCTAGATAAAGCCGAGTTAAAATTAGCAAAATCAGGGATGCCTTCTAATCATGATTTGATCAAGCTTCTAGATAATAAAGCAGCTAAACAAGGGAAAAAAAGTGATGTGTTTCTTAACCGGTCAATGCAAGGTCAATCCTTGATGCAGCTCAAAGATGTTGTGTTATTGGGTGATTTTCACCAAGCGATTCCGAAACCGATTAATATTCGGTCAGGTATTACTTCGCGATCGGTGTCACCAATTTCTAGAAAACCGAGTCCTCCACGTTCAGCAACACCTGTTCCTACAACGTCAGGGCTTTCTTTCTCCAAAGGGGTTGCAGATAGTTTGAAGAAAACAAATGAGCTCTTGAATCAGGAAGTACTCAAACTGCGTGGGCAGGTAGTTCACAAACTCAAATGAGCGTGTGCCATGTGCTTCCTTTGTTTGCGTGACTTTCTAAACTGGAATTTGTTTTTAAATCTTATGAAGGTTGACATCCTGAGGCGTCAATATACCATTCAAGAATCCGAGCTTAAAAAATCGAGAAAAGCAGCTCAGGAAGCTATGGTCTTGGCCGCTGAAGAATCTGCTAAATGTAAAGCTTCAAAAGATGTGATAAAATCTTTGACTGCCAAGGTGATTTGATTCATTGTTAAAGCGTTTGTTAACCAACACTTTTTCGTCCATTTATTAAATTTAAAATAAATAATGTGTTAAATATGATTAAAATAATAATCTAATTCTTGTAGATAAAATGATTTGGGAGCTTGTAGCAATTGAATACACTTTAGGTGACTGTCTACGGCTTGACGTGTTTACCCACGTAGACGTATTTTTATCGATAGCGGAATCTTTGTATTTTAATTTTACCTTTATTAACGTTATGTGTAAAATACATCCCGTATTGACCCATTTTTTAACTACTTTTTTGGATTATATTTTCTTGACCCGTTTGAGATAAAACAAAACCCGGAGCTTCATAAATAAATGAGTCAAAACTGCCACCTTTCCATTGACTATGTACAATCTGAAAGCCTACTGAGAGTGTTTATGCTAGTTTCTCACGAGTGCTATATAAATTGCAGCTGAAGGATATGGCAGAGAGATTGCCACCTGGGTCGTATGATTTCGAGAGCATCGAGTCAACAAATGGCATGGAGCCGAACGGCGTTCTTCAATACGCTGATGTGAATGGAGACGATAAACCGTTATCAAACGGATCATTAGGTCCCACCGAAACCGTTACAAGGACTGAGGAACCAATGCGGTATAATAGCCGTAGCCCGAAATCTAGAACCTTTAATAAGAATAATGAGTATCTAAATGGAGTAGGGGTACAGTTGGGAAACAATAATTATGTTGAAAGCAAGGATTGTGCACCGCCACATGATGAGGATAATGATTTCAAACCTAGGAGCCCGGTCTCTGCTGTCAGTACTCCTGCAATTACTACTAATCATGTTGAGGCTGAATGGATTGAACAATATGAGCCCGGTGTGTACATAACCCTAGTTGCTCTCTGTGATGGAACTAGAGATCTCAAACGAGTGCGCTTTAGGTATATATATATATTTTTTTGAAAAATTAAATAATAACTTGTAAAAATATCCTAGTAAAAGGGAGATGCCTACTCGAAAGGGCATATTTGCAGCGAGTTTTATCTATGTTTATTTTTGCATTTGCAGCCGAAGAAGATTTGGAGAGCATCAGGCGGAGACATGGTGGTCAGAAAACCGTGAACACGTGTACGAAAGATATAATGTGCGTGGTTCAACCAAGTCATCAGTTTCCTCAACAACTGCTTCCCGTAGATCAGGCGAATCTGTAGCACCACCCGCAAAGTACTAAATCAACACATCTTCCAGTACTGTTGTTTCGTGGCTGTGAACAAAGTAAAGATGGGTAGCAAACACCCACCCTTTGTTTATTTTTTAAATATTAGAATGCATTTTGTAATTTATATATTTAGTGGGGGGCCACAGTTATTGCATTCAAGTAGTGTTGTGGGTGGGTGAACTTGGAACAAGAATGGCATTAATTTAGCAACTGCCTGGTGGCAATTTAGAGATGCATATATGGGTTGTGCCAGTGTCGTTTATCTGTTATTGCTCATGTATCACTTTACGCCTGTTATTGCAGGTGTAAATGCATGTTCTTCCCGACCAGTACTTGTGTATCACCCCTTTCGCTTGCATTATCAGAAAGAAATGACTAATCAACGCCATTACGCCTTTACGAGTCCTTTAATCACGTACTCCAACATTTGAGTTGGGACGTTTGTGAGCCTCTCATTACCAACTTTGGACACCACCTCTCTAAAAGATTTCACTTAGTTCCATAATTTCGGAACACTAGTTCTAAAACTATTCAAGCATAGCATAAACCTTGTCGATTGCCTCATCCGCCCAAAACCGTATCCGGCTATGTTTTCTTACATGTTTAACCTGTGATGGATCTGGTAAAGTCTACACCTTATCGATTGCATCATAAAAGTCTCTCCACCTTATTGATTGCCTCATATGCCCAAAACCGTATTCAGCTACATTTTGTTGTACATGATTTAATCGTGTTCATCTTATCGTATCATATTTGGCTAACATGTTATGGCATTTACATAGCATCAAAATTATTATTTTCTTTATGCATGTGTTTTTCTTAAATGTTGTAAATGAAATAAGTGGAAATTTCAAATGTAAGAAGAGAGTATAATTCCACAACAAAAGAAAGATAAAACACATTTTCTTAAGAATTACGACCCTAATGGCATTTCAGATAAAGATTTTTTTACTTTCTTCTCCTTTTCCCTTTTAGAACAATAGACCTATTGACAAACTTGTTATGATGTTATCAAACAAATGTTACAACTCTAGTTTAGGGAGTGAGCCAAACCATCCTGACCTACTCGATTTCAGCTTACTAAAAGTCCGAATCAAGGCAAACTTAAAAAAGGTCGAGTCTAAGATTGGGCTCATTTGATAAGCAAATAAAGGAGTCACAGCCTGGTTTGGTACCGAGACCAAGTTTGATAAGTCTTGTTGGTCTTGGGTTTTTGCAAGCAATTGTTTTTAAATTGTAACTAATGATAGATTTGCGATAAACTATATCATTAAGACAATAATTTGACTTTTCTTATAAAACGATCTAAAAGGTTGCAAGAATTTGGATACACATGAGCCGCTTCTGGCCTGATTAACCAGAGCTAAAACTATTTTTCTCTATTTTACCCGCATGGTAACAATAAAATGCAACTTCCAGTCGACTCGTTACAGGGTTGAATACTTGCCTGTTTGATATATGAGGGTTGAAATTGTCATCTCTACAGATAAATTCATCTTGACCCTCATCCAAAGCGTGCGTAGGGTGTAAGAGAGCCGAACACGAGCTCAGCTAAGTTCTCGCCCGGCTCGAATAATTTAAAAGAGCCTGAGCTCAAACTTGGCCCAATAATAAATTTTTAGGCACAAGCTCGTCTCAGACTCCGGCCATTTATTTTTATTAAATATTTAACAATTTTATTTATATATATTTTGTAGATTATTTTTTTGCACATAATAAACTACATATTATTCATTTATTTTATCATAACTTCATATAAAATAATTTTATTATGTAACTAAAAAATGATCATACAAAACAGAATTATTATATCTACAAATAACAGGCTCGCAAGCCTAGTCAAACTCACCAAGTTCCGAGCTTTTTTACGAGTCGAGCTCAAGTGGCTCATAAGCAGCCCTATTCGTTTACACCCCTAACTCCCTAAGTGTGCCTGAACGCCTACACATGACCAAAACCCGACCCGGCGGTTTGTAGGCTAGTTCCTATTTTCGATCTTTGAAACCGGTTAAAAAACTGAACCGACTGAAAAAAACCCGGTTAAAATCGTTTTTTTCTTTCCAAAACCTTTTTTTTTGGCCCAAACCAGTTTTAAACCCGGTTCGAACCAGTTGTTACCAGTACGGGTTTCCATCACTGTGGTCATTGTCCCTAGTGTCTTTAGACCTTAAAATCCAACCAACAATTTTCTTTCAAACTCGATCACGAGCATTTCATCATTCTATATAATATATCAAATTAACATATTTCATAACGTCTCAAAGTCGTACAATCCTAAAAATAATATGGAATAAAAAAAAGGTATAATCAGTGTTCTTATGGCCAAGGTAGGGAACCTGTGTATATATTAGCCCCACAGTATCTGAACAAGCCTTCAATCTCTGGGCAGCCGTTAGGGTAAGGGATTGACCTATGAAAAGGATCCCGACCAATCTTTTTGCGACGGAGTGAACCTAAACAAGCGTACGGGTCGTGTTGGAACTGAGTTCTCACTAATGCCTCACCTTTTAGTGCTGCTTCTTTTGATGTTGTAGCAGCTGGGGTGCCCAAGTAGATGAATCGTGTCTCTGGGAACCGTATTGCAGAACGGTGCAAGTTAACGAATCGTTCTTTCTTGAAATCATATCCCACAACCTGCATTACAATTGTAAACCAAATAATACTTCATTATGTAAGGAATTCTTGAATCAAAACTACATCTTTCCACTTTTTAACGGGTCGGCTGGGTTATGTTTTATCTCAAGTGGATCAAATGAGTCGAGAAAACATGTTGAATGTTACCCAGAAGGTATTTAAAACTCTTATTTATAAATGAACAAAAAATTGTTATCAGGTCAGCATGACCCGACCCGCACTGACCTGTCCAGAAAACGGACACGTTTCCCAATTCCCAACCTGTCCATCTTGCCACCTCTAAATTCTGCATTTACCTTATATTTATAAATATTGTGAGAACAGGATATTAAATATACAAACATACTGTGATATTTTGTGGATAAGAGCCGGTAAGTTCCCTGAACCGGCATACACTAAAGAGAAGATTCTCAAAGCTGTCCCTTGCGTGTTCTTCTGTGAGTGCTTTCCATCTCACCTTCTCTTGGTTGCCTGCATCCACAATGATAAGCAATTTCTATAAATATATACAGCAAATACATTGACATTTATGCAATACTGATAGAGTTAATTCAAAGGCTGTTAATACGACGTCTTGATACGTAACAATGATGGATTGATAATAATCTTTGATGTCTTGCGCTATTTAGATGTATACTGTATAATGGAGATATTAATCAAATTCAAATGCATCATTCAAGAGCTTCACGTACGCAAGGCATTGCTCTACGTACAACCATAGTTGTTAATAGCGAATATTGGACGATAGCGACAAGCTACCTATATGCTACGTAGCAACAGCGATGAAATAGCGGGTGCTATTTTCTGTTTAGCGACACACTAGAAGAAAATTTTAGAAATATTTTATATGTATATTATATCCAAATACGCTGTTTTATATGTATATTTAACAAAAAACCTAAAATCCCGCTATTTATATTAACACAGAAAAAAAATCCCTAAAATCCCGCTATTTACCCACTATGGAGGCGCCAAAATCAGATAACGACACATGCGCGCTACGCTATTCGCTATGAGCGCTATTAACAACTATGCATAGAACCAAGTAAACTTTTTTTATCAGCCTTTTTATCAAGTAAATTGTTCAGAAATTCTTCAACCCTTGGTTGTTTTTACATATCGGCCTCCCACAGACACTTATTTTGGCCAGTTTTGACCCACATGTGCATCAGGCGCTGCCTCAAGGCTCTAAGAAATTTTCCAGATCGCCTAAGTTGCACTTTTTAGACCAAGATTAACCTAAATTACTCCCACAATGGTACTCGCACAACCTACACAATGCCATCAAAAGTAATAGGATGTTTCATACACTAAAGTCGAAACATTATGCATAAACCAATTCAAAATTCAATTAACTTGTCATCTGCAAATCACATTACACAAGACATCAAACAAATAAAAAACTCACCAAACCACCCTTTCGATTCAGCAACCATCCAATAACTCTGCGCCTCACTTCGCGGACCAGCATCTCTACGCGTCTCCCCTCCACTAAACAACAACAACGCCTCCTCATCTCTAGCGGCACTCTCAATCCCCTCCTTTATATGCGCCACAAAAGTAGCAGCCTGCCCTGCATTCTTCTGATACGACTCCAAAAACCACGAATCCTCCTTATCAACCTTCTCACAACTACTACTCGTGTAAACCGAATGCCCCGCAACCATCACCAGGTTACGCAGCTTCGAAAACGGATAACCATCATCTAAACCAGTTTTAACAACTCTGCTAGAATCAGTACCATAACCAATACCGCTCGTGTAAACCGACACAACTACAAAACTGATAACTCCAAATGATAAAAGTATCAACAACAGCATCACAGGATGCAACTTGTAGTAGTACATTACTCTATTGCCAACGGATTTCATCAGTATAACAGGATGAAATGATGAATGTTTAGGTTTTCTAATTTTTCTTATCGAATTCGATTCGATATCGAAATCACCTTTCGGATACGCATTAAACGATTTCGGACTATCTGAACTGAATTGATAGATCATCATAATCAATTGCAATCATAGCATACCTAATTGATTAATTGTGTAAAATTAGGGTTTTGAATAACAAATTATGGAATGAGATCAAGAACAGTTGTGTAAAATTAGGGTTTTGCAAATTTAGGTTAATTGAGAGAGATTCGGCATGAATTGATCTGAAAATTGGAATAAATATGGTGGATTGTGGTGTATGAATGTGTGAATTTGAAAATAGAGATCTGGATTTACCTAACGGAAGATCGGAGGGTGGAATTTGGATCTTCAAGAGGAAATGGATTTGCAGATTTAGGTTTCAGATCATGATGGTGTTATGAGTTTGAAACACATGAAAGAAGTTTGACTATTGGTAAAGTGATTATAACTTAAAAGTTAAGACCAAGGGGTGTAATGGTTGTTTAAGTGGTTGCGGTGTGACCGGCTATGTTATATATGCGTGATTTTTGAGTTATTAAGAAGGAGCAGACGCGGAAAATGGAAGTAGTGGGGATGAGGATGTTGAGGTAGATGTGCGGGTACCCTGGGATGGACATAATTAGAGATGAAGTTTGGACATGTGATGTGAAGATAGTTGACGGCTCCGGTTAGAATCGTGCGGACCGTTACTGTGAAGGGGATGAGGAGTAGAGGCAGACCCAAACTGACGTAAGATGCACGGATTATATAAGATTTGATAGAATTTGCACCTCTCAGGGGACATGACCGGGGTTAGGATTTCTTTGGAGATGTCGTATTAGGGTTACGGAATTCTAGGGAGTGTATAGATTTCGCTTAGACTTGTCTAAGGCCTTTAGTTTACCACTTTCGGTTTTGCCTAGCCTTAGCCTTGCCTTAGGGCTATTTGGAACATGCGATAATGAATAAAGTAAACATAAATCTATCGCGTGATATTAAGTTAAAAATCAGAAAGGACGGTTAACAAATTGGTATGCCAAAGACGTTAGGGGTTCCAAAGGAAGACGATAGTCAACAACGTTTATAATCAATGGATCAGGATAAAAAAAAAGGAGGGGGGGGGGTAAGGATCCATACCTTTCAGCAGTTGTGTAGACTTACAAATGAGCGTGTGATTGTATTAACCTACATCGTGGTCACATATATCATAAAGTCGTGTTCGGATATGCAAAGTTATCGAATGTCAAAGTTGGAGAGTACTCGTATATAGTATTGATTGTATACAAATATATATATATTTTATTATAAATATCACGGAAATGTGACCACCATCTACAGCACGGAAATGTGACCACTGTGCTACCGCACCAAAAGGTGATCGCCGAACTACCGAATGTGTTATCGAATGTGAACCTTGCATAGTTGTTGTTCCACCGCGTAAAACCCATTTTACTAAGGCATACATTTTCCTATTACGTATGTTAGGTTACAACCTTACATGGCGATCAAGAAAGATGTAATTTCATAAATGAGATTAAGGGGATAAAGACACAAGAATTTTCATAAATGAGACTAATGATATTTTTTTTATTTTGTAAACCTTTGTAATGTTTTTTTTTTATTATTAGTGGAATAATGTATTGACTCTAAATTACTGTATTATGTCATATCAACCTTAGTCGGGTCAGGCTAGGTTGTTAGACTATCCGCATCAGTGAAAGGCTATCCTTTCTACAAACAGCCTAATCAGCATGCCACATCAGCTTTTCACTTATTCTTCCCACAAACACTTTTTACCCACAACAATAACATATATATCCTTCCCACAAACAACCTTATTATAATTATTTTATTAAATTTAAACTAAATAAAAAAAAGAAAGGACCCACCATTCCCCCATTCTTCCCCAAGAATCCTTAAGAATGAACACCCTCCATGTCATCCTCTACAACACCCACTAATCCACCCCTCTCACAAATGCCCTCCACATAGACCAAGAATCACCTACAAACATCCTTGATGTGGATAGTCTTACACATTTTGTTTGGTGTAAACTGAAAATTTCCTTTGATTTGGTATTAAAAATATATAAATTTCATAAATTCTTTTGTTTTGTTATACGTTTTTAATTATTATTTCGTTACTAAATTACCGTTTCTAATTAATAATTTATTTAATCAGAGATCTATTTTTATAATAAACTTAACAAAGGGACAATTACATATACCCCCTATAAACTTGATAAATTACATATTTACACAAGTAAAAAATTAAATTACATATTTCCCCTTTCTATAAACTAAAAATATAAAATATACCCATTTCATTAAAAATAGATTAGGGAATGACTATTTTACCCCCTTTTTAGCAGTTACATATTTCTTGTAGCAGTTACATATTTCTGGATTTTTTAGAATGTCCGGATTTTAGAATAAGCTTAAAATTGAATCGCTAAAATTTAGGAGTGAATCGCTAGAATTTAGGAGAGGTTACCTAATTTGAAACATATACAAAGACACTATTACCCCTACAATTTCAAATCAGTCCAAATAATTAAAACACAATTTATAATTTGGTCCCTATTAATCTCAACCATTAGATCTTTGATCTAATGGTTGAAAACACTTCTTACACTTCTCACAGTTTAGACACTTTGTACACTATCCCTACCCTGTTAACCTTATTTATTATTGTGTTTTTGTTTTTGTTTCGTTTACATTGTATGTAAGCAGACCCGTCTCCGAGAATGTTAGAAAAAATTGGGCCCTTGGCGAGATTAAAAAACTAGACCCTACACACCCTATAATATAAACTCATCAATCACATATATAAAAAGTAAAAACCTATAATCCGATGATAATTATTATAAAATAAATAAAACAAAAGTAGTGCAGCAAAATGATTGATTGGTATATGTAATTTGAGTTTGAAATTTGGGCCATTTAAAATTGAGTGGCCATTTTACCATTATTTATTTAGTTTGTGTCTAAATTTTAAGGGTTTTTTTAAATGATTGTAACTCAAGTATTAAAACAAATTGAGCTTAGTGAAAAGTAAACACAGGGTTATATATATAAATATTATTCTTAACAATTTTGCGGATGTATATAATACAAATTTTTAAATAATTTGGCGGGCCATCCGAGGCTTTTGGCCCTGAGCCGTCGCCCACCTGACCCTGTAAGCCAACCTTGTTTGAAAGTACAGTAAAATTATTTTTTTAACGTTACTCCTGAAATTTTGGTCTAGATCTGCCACTGACCATTATGTGTATAAAAGTTACATTACGACCCCTCGGTCATAAACGTCTGGTTCCGCCTCTGAATATGACACACCTCAAAATTAACAGGTGGATCATCATAGAGATAGAGACTATTAAGTTGATTACCTGTCACGAAGACATTTTTGGTTAATAAATCTTGAATGTAACAATTACTTTGGGTAATCGAGTATGTACATTTAGGATAATCAAGTCAGGTATCATCTAATCCGATACTTATCTTATACCCGTAAATATATTTATAGCTAATCTTATACACGATCCTATTCCTGAATACCTGTCTCTTGTTGAGAATCTTTTTTTTTTCTAAGACCAAAGTGTATAATTCAAACAAACCTTTTACCTTCTTTCTTTCATCTTTGATACGAATACAAAAAGATAGGATCCGAAAAACTTTCAAAAAAACTAAATATTGATTTAAGCAACCTTTAAAGTCTATAAATTTTAATGGTGAATATTATTTTTCAACAGAATTTTCTCAAACTTATAATTTCAAATATTTTTTTTCTGCCTATTTAAAGGAATCCTTTAACGATAACAATAATTATACATTAGGGTTTCCTTCCTTATACACACACCCGATCATCTTCTTCTCTTCAGCACTTCATTCCATCCCACCATTAAACCAACATGGAATCTATGTCGAATCGGAAGGTCAAGAAGCTCAAGATCCATATATCCGATGACATTCTTTGCAACATACTCACTCGACTTCCCGGAAAGTCTTTACTACGGTTCCGATGCGTATCAAAGCACTGGAATACTCTAATTTCAGACCCTTATTTCATGAACTCAAGATCACGCCGAATGATCCTTTTACCGTTCCCACGTCCTCTCGTTGTTCTAGACAACATACCACTCAACGACACAAAAATTTACCAGAGGTGCGGCCCTTTTTTACCAAAAAGAAAAAAAGACAGGACACATTGCATGGTGGGAGTTCATTCTCCTTTAGAAGAGTACCAAGAGCAAGGTACAACAATACGGGTTGTTTCCATTGTTGGTTCATTTAATGGCATTGTGCTATTAGCTCTTACTGACAACTCGTATCGTTGTCATCTGGTCTTGTACAACCCCTTAACCCGTTTTTCAACGAAACTTGTTGTTTTGGATCCACCTCCTAGCTATGATCATATAATGATTCCCTATGTGTTTGGATTTGGGTATGGTGCGACCACAGGTGAGTTAAAGATTGTTAGATTTAAAGTTTTCAACCGGTTAGAGCGCTCATTGTATCAATACGAATGCGATGTTTATGCTCTTAGAACTGGTTCGTGGAGCAGACCACCAGGAGAGTTGATAAGAGCCTTTTTCTTTTTGGGTAATAATGCAGGTTTGTTTCTAAATGGCTTTTTGTATTGGGTGACTTCGGATGAGACGCTTGTTTACACTGTCTTGGAATTAAATATTGAGAAGATGGTATTTTCGAAGATAAAACTACCCGATGGACATGATAGTTTCTTAGGGCCTCTTTTGGGATCCATAGATGGATGCCTTTGTATGGTTAACAGGATTGGCTTTAGTACTAGATTCGGTTTGTGGGTGATGAAAGAACAAGGTAAATGGTTGAAAACACACTCATTTTCAATCCAGAATGGACGCCCTGTTTGTATTATGGGAAACGGAAAAATTCTTTTCGTAGGGAAGTCGAGGCTTCTTTTTATGTACGACCTATCGAAAGATTCATGTACGAGGCTCTACGATTTGGTGGATAATGTTGATTTCAAGAAGTCTGGCTCTGTCTATTGCTTGAAGACACACTCGATCGAGTATGTCGAGAGTTTGGTTTCGCCTTCTGATATCTGTTATGTTTGTTTTAACTAACATGTTTATATTTTTTTCTATGTTGTTGGGATTCTCTGTTTCTTTTTCTGTTTCTTCATTTTTGGATGTTAAAACGTATTGTGAATTTGGTAGGTTCATGTCTTTTGGGGAAACATGAATTCTTTTTGGTAGGTTCCAATCTTGTTAATATTTAGGTTCTTTGGTTATTCAAGTATGAGTCAATAAATATGTTTCATTTTGTAAAAATATAATACTTGTTTCAATCCAATTCAATATCCAAATGTAATTATTTGTTATACAGTTTGTTTTGTATTTTATGAAGTTTTTAACTTGAGTTGTTTTTATGTTTTTGCATGTTGGGCTGTGATGGTATTTTGGTGGGCTGCTGGGCCCACGCATCCGTTGAAGGCTTGAAGGAAGCCTATAGATACTTGATGCTGCAGTTGGTATATAAAGTTAGAAGATAGAGAAGAAGCTTAATCAGTTGTGATCCTATATTTTGATGTAGATCTTGTAATCTAGGGTTTTGATTCTGTGCTAGAATCATCTCTTCTCTTAGATTAGTGATTCAGATTATCAGATAATCTGATATGTGTTTAAAGGCTTTCCTGAATAAATTTCATGTTGTTTTCATTGTTAGATCTGGTTCTTGATCTCCGATCCATAGTTACCTAAATCGCTAGGGTTACCACGATCCACGTATTGGATCGCGGTGTACCCAATCGCAAATCGTAAACGATCCGGAACGTCATGGTCCGGCGATCCGAGTTGAATCGGTACGACGTTCCAGATTGATAAGGTCCGGTGTTCCGATTTGTTAAGGTTCGGCGCTCCGATTTGTTATGGTACGGCGAATTTGTTACTAAATGGAGTGTAAGGTCGCCGGATTTGGAGTGTAATGGCTTGACTGCTGCAAGAAAAGTGATGAAGAAGAAGACCTAATCTATGAACGACGGAAGGAAAAGTTATTTAGAAAACCTAATTTTAGTCTATGTTGTGTTGTAATATGGGCCTTTCTTAAAACTAACTGCATAGCCCAATATTTTATTAAAAGGCCTAATTGCCTAAAACACAAATAAGTAAAGAGAAATTATGGAATAGTAAATAAGTAAAGAGAAATTATGAAGTCTAAAAGCTATAATAATTAATATGGAAATTTATATTTTATCTAATTTTATGATGGAAATTTATATATTTATTTATTTATGATGGAAATTTATATTTTTATCTAATTTTGATTATAATATTTTATATGTTAAGTAATGATTTTGGTATATTGAACCATATTTCATGGTACACCGTACCGGTTCGTACCGAAATGAACCTACCCCCCTTCGTACCGAATACACCCAATCTAGCGAATTGCGTACCCGGTCCGCGTACCCGTACCGGAGCGTACCGCGATTTAGGTAACTATGCTCCGATCATCATGTTTTGTGACACATTTCCTGGGTTTAGAGACAAGTAGCAAGCATATAAGCAAGGCCGAACCGTTGGGCTTTCCACTCTAATGATCTTGCGGGCGAATTCCTTTTTTTCACGCAAAGAGAAAGTGCTAGTCACAAAGTTGGTTTCTCTGGAATACAAAAGTGTACAGCAGCAATTAGGCAACTAGCGTACGACACAGCGAGTGATGCGTGGGATGAATATTTAAGGATGTCGTCAAGAATGTGTCGTGATTCTCTTGAAAATTTATGTGAAGGTAATTTTTATTCTTATTGTTATTATTATTATTTTTAATTTACATTGTTATTATTTTTAATTTACGCTGTTATTATTTTTTATTAAGACTATTTTATTTGGTGTTATCTTTCTGTACGGGAGACGATATTTGAGGATGTCAACCGCTGCCGACGTTCCACTTTTATACGAGGCCCATCAACGCATACACGGGTTTCCTGGGATGTTGGATAGTCATGATTGCACGCACTGGGATTGGGCGGCATGTCTAACCGCTTAGAAAGGGCAAAACATCGTGGTGACCACGATGGTCCTCCCCTAATATTACAAGCGGTCGCTTCTCAAGATTTATGGATTTGGCATGCGTACTTTGGCATGGTCGGTGCGAACAATGACACCGCAGTTTTAATGTCCTCGAATCTTTTCGACGATGTCATAGATGGTGTTGCACCAGATACTTCATTCTATGCAAACGACGTGGAGTATAAGTATGGGTACTATCTCACAGACGGTATTTATCCTGAGTGGGAGACGTTAGTAAAAACTCTTTCATGTCCAAATGACGAAAAAAGATTGTATTTCAAGAAAAAAACAAGAGTCAGCAAGAAAAGATATCGAGCGGGCTTTCAGTGTGTTAAAAAAGAGATGGTCTATCATCGCCCAGCCTTCGAGGATACTTGAAAAAAGTAAAATGAGAAACGTCATGTATACGTGCATCATTTTGCATAACATGATATTGGAGGACTCGGGTAGAGCGTTTTGTGGAGAAAGTTATGATGAAAGTAACCAACCGACGAACCCACTACTAACATACGCTGAAAAAGAAGTTATCTGATCGAAGATACGTGACAGGAACACACACCATAACCTTCGAGCTGATCTGACCGAGCAACTATGGTTTTATCGTGAACAAGGAGGAGACGACGAAGACGACGAGTGACTTTGTATTTTTTTATTTTAATTATGACATTGTATGTTTTTAATTTAAATTATAGCATTTTATTTTTATTATTTCAATTATGGCATTTTATTTTTATTATTTAAATTATGAGTTATAAATTAATATATCAAAATTAAATAATGTTTAAATTTAAATAAAAAATAATCAGGTAATGATGACGGGGGCTTTATCCCACACCCTGCAAGTTAAGGAAGAGTGTGATAAAGCCCCCTAGCTGACGTGGATCTGACGTGGCGCTAACATGTCCTGGGGCTTTGGTAACAGACATACTAGATGTAACTACGTAGTAATTGGGCTTTGGTAACAGACATACTAGATGTAACTACAATGTTTAACACCCCAACCGCCATATCTTAACCTAAAGGTTGCAACATGGTTAACACCCCAACTGCCATACCTTAACTAAAGGTTGCAACGTTTCACCCCTATCGCTATGATGGTTAGATCCCTATATATAGAAATTATCTAGTCTAAAAAGAAAAGAACATCGTTCTCTATCTGGAAAACTCTTTATGTCTTATTTGATTATTAATTTGGTTTCGTTTTGTTTTGTTTTGGGACTCTAGCTTCCCCTTTCTTCTATATTTGAATTTGAATATAGTCGCCGATCGAAAAAAAAAACAAAATACTTTAATCTAATAGTGTTTCACACAAGTGAAGTTCAAAACCTAAAATTACTAGTTTAACCTTCGTTTTGTTCTTGTTGTTCAAGAAATCTGCAACTCCTTAAACTAAAGATTGCAACGATTCACCCCTATCGCTATGATGGTTAGATCCCTATATATTGAAATTATCTAGTCTGAAAAGAAAAGAACATCTCGTTCTTTGAAAAACTCTTTATGTCTTATTTGATTATTAATTTTATATACCCACAAAATATTTTAATCTAATAGTGTTTCACACAAGTGAAGTTCAAAACCTAAAATTACTAGTTTAACCTTCGTTTTGCTCTTGTTGTTCAAGAAATCTTCATTAACACCCGATCAAACAAATGAGCCCAGGTTAACTGGTCCGACCTAAAGCCAGACAATCCAAAGCAAGGTGATTCACATATACATGGTAGTCTATGTGGGTCTGGTCCTACCAGTCTGTAATCAAAACTTTGCAGCTCATCATAGATGAGGCCACACGGGATTAGGACAGGGGATGTCTCTCCATTATGTTTACCCCAAAAATGAACTTATTAAAGCCAATTTTGTATTTTATGGACTTATTAGAGCCAATTTTGTATTTTATAATTGTATACACATTAATACATTCTTGCAACAGTTTTTGAAATATCAATAGAACTATGTTTTTAAACAGTGAATTAATTTTATCATCTTTATATTACATTTTGTTGAATAAGAAAATAAATGTAAACACAAACCATAAAATAGGTATATGTTTAGTTTTACTTGAATGAATTTTTTTATATATCATGTATATTAAGTTTTACTTGAAAGAAATTATTTATTAATCATGTAATGATCCAATCCTAAATACCTACATACAAATGTATAAAGATACTTAAGTAATATTTATGTACATTTTATATATCCAATGTGCTTGTGGTGGAGTGGTTTCCAAAAAACTCAAGTTCAATTCCTGCTTCTCCCTATTAGTTTTCAGCGACACCTGGTGATGATGGGAGACTAGGCGAATAGGTGGCAATCGCTAGTTCGATCGTTGAACTGAATGGGTTTTACCTCACCGCACTGTCGTGCCTTTGGGCGAGTGTTCACGGACTTCTACCCTAGGCGAGGGTTTTCCCCAGTTTGGAGACGAGTGTATCCCAATGTGGTGAATTTCGCCAGTAGCCCATTTGGAGGATTCGTTGGCCGTTCAAAAAAAATGTACATTTTATATACTTAATTTAAATATTCATAGTTCTATAAATTGAGTTGTTATTAATAAGAGTTTTGTGTTCAGTGGTGGATCCAGGAATACTTTCCGAATGGTCCATTTTTTTTAAATGTTTTAATTTCATATGTCCGAACATAAAAAAATTCGGGTCGGTTTGACGGCTCAGGTCGGGTAAGGTTCATCACATAACAAAAAATACAATGCAATAATGATCATCATGATAAATTTAAGGAACACGTAATATAAATAAGATGGTCTTTATGAATAAAAAAACATACGTACAGTTGTTCCCAGTTGTTCCCTACGAGGTTTCATCTTTTGAAAACGTTTCACACTAGTCACACAAAGGACGGCTTGTGTCCTTAGCTTCGACAAGGTGGATTCACAAAACAGCTCCCAAAAATGTACAGGTGGCTCCTCAGATAGGATGTCTTGTTCTGGTGACAAGGGGACTTTTCATATGCGGTTTGCAGCTCCAACAGTAGTGCACAAGCAACCTCCTGTGATTCGGGAAACTCGTCACTCAACTGGGTTGCCCATCTGAGGCAGAGCCTCGTTACCGGCGCATCGTCGTCCGCCGTCGAGCACCGCCACTACAAGTTGACAACCGTTCGAACTCCGTTTTCTCCGATAACACCTCCAGGGGATTGTGGCTGCGGTGGTGGATGGGTTGCAGGGGGTTGTTGGCTGCGGTGGTGGATGAGTTGCAAGGGGTGGTGGCGGCTGTAGGGTGATGATGGTGGTGGAACTTGGTGGGTGGTGGCTAGGATATAGAGAGGCTGAGAGGGAGAGAGACTTTAGAGAGTGAAAGAGTAGTTTGGGGAAGAGAAGTAAAATTACTAGTATACCCTCATGTGCAAGTCATATGTCATTTAACCAAAAATTTTAACCTGGTTAGTGCTAAAGGACGTAGAGTGTAACGGGTTTTGCAAATAAAGGATTGTGACTGTAATTATTGATGTTAAAGGCTATCCATTGCAATACGGTACAAACATAAAGGACGAAAAACCTAATTTACCATAGGCCATAGGGTGTACCCTAACACCTGGGGCATTAAAGGTGACATGACATGTTAACTGGCGTTGCCCACCACTCCCTCCTTGCATTAATGGGCGTTAAAGGGGTTGTTTGTTAACAAGGTAACTGAATGTTAAAATATCAAATTAATTTTTTTTCTTCATTTTCAAACGAAAACCACTAAAAATAGGGTTAACTGGAGTTAACAAGATTAAACCATATTCTTCGGGTGAGTTGGAGTGAAATAGGGAAAAGTGAGTGATGTACCACTTTGGTGAAGTTAAAAAAGGTTAAAGTATACCTTAAGGCCTTATCAACTAAATAATAGTATATATATTTTTAAACTAACTTAATTACGTCGAACTATATCAAAATGTGTTCTTAAGACTACACGGAGTGGAGGGCATGAGAAGGGGGCGTGAACGTCAGCAAGGGAGTGTGGTAAAAAAAGGCACGGGATGGAAGGAGCGTGAAAATGGTGTTTTTATATATACAAATAAAAATAAAGATAAACAATAACTAATCAAACTAACCTAAAATACACCAACCAATGAAAAGTCGTCACCTCCCCACCCGTAAACCCCCACAACGATTTTACACAGTTTAAACGGTTTTAGTTGTTGGATTTGTGTGTCCAAAACACAACATATGAAAACATCATTACTAACACATGATCCCAAAGTGTCACACACTTGGTAAAGTTATTAAGAACGTGTTTTTAAATATGATTTGAACCAGTGTTGTAAAAATCGCGATTAATCGCCGGCTAGTCGCTAATCGGCCTCCTGCTGAGTAATTTTTCACTAATCAGTCAAAAAATCGCTAGTCGGTCAAAGCCGCCCTAGTCGACCCTAGTCGGCCCATTTGAAATCCTTACAAAACAGGCCCAAGATTTCAACTTTAGCCCATTTTTCTTATCCCTTACCCTAATATGACGAAGAATTTGAGTCGGAGAAAGAGGATGAAGTAGACGAGGAGACTGAATACGAGTCAGATGGTGTCGAAATCATTGAACACTACGGGGATGACGATTACATTTGAGCTATTTGTTAATGTTTGAATTTTAAGTACTGAGACTTGTTATGTTATGACTTATATGTAAGTTTAGTTTGTATTTTGAACTACTTTTACCTTTTTAAGTATTATATTGATATGGATGTGTGAGTATATATATACATATTTATAAAAATTATAAAATACATTTGAGCTATTTGTTAATGTTTGAATTTTAAGTACTGAGACTTGTTATGTTATGACTTATATGTAAGTTTAGTTTGTATTTTGAACTATTTTTACCTTTTTAAGTATTATATTGATATGGATGTGTGAGTATATATATACATATTTATAAAAATTATAAAATTTACATATAAAGTTCCGATCCGATTAATCCCGAGTAGTCGCTAGTCCCCACCTCACCAGCCAACTAGCGAGTTCTCCAACCTTGATTTGAACATAAACAAATCAGACAAGATTAAAGTATTATTGTTTAGCTGAAATAATATGTACGAATATTAATTATAATTGAATGAAGATGGGCCATTTTGGGGTAAATCGCTAGTCGGTCAAAGCCGCCCTAGTCGGCCCAAGTCGCCCTAGTCCTCCCTGTGGTTTGGTCACTTTAATGGTTTTGCCCCAAACCTTTAAAAATAGCCATTTTGCTCCCTGATGTTTGAATTTTGTCTCTAGTTTGCTCCATGGTCTTAACTCCATCCATATTCTATGTTAACTGAAAGGGTATTTTGGTAATTACAAATATAAAATAAGGGTATTTTGGTAATTTACATTTAAAAGTAAATTTTATTAATATATGCATAACAAGTTCAGTCTTCACTCTCTCTCTCTCTACAAGATCACCCTCGCTCTCTCCTACACAACCACCCACCACCAATCGCCACCACCTCACCACCACCTCCCCTTTCCCTTACCACCACAACCACCTGCTACGACCACAACCACCTCCTACGACCACCGAATCCACCCAGCCCCCACCACTACAACATTGATCTGAATCGTCACGGCGGAACCCTAAAAACCGGAACCCTAATGCCGCCGTCATCGAATCAAGCACCAGCCAAGACCACCGTCGCCGACCACAAGGGCTCTGCCATTAACGACACTTTTATCCTTCCTCCTTACCTGAAACACCTTCCCAAAAGAACCTTTACCAATAACCCTCATAATCTCAAAGTCCCCAGGCCCAATCTTACAATTCAATTTCCCTTTTTCTTCAACTTCAGATTCATCAGCCTTTTCGGCTTCATCTTCTCAGGAGTTATTGGGGTCAAATTGGGGGTGAAAAGGGAGGGATTTGGAACAGGTGTAACGAGGAGAAGGGCCTATGAAGGAGTGGGTCCGATTATGGATGATTTGGGGGTCACCAATGAACAGGTTATGATGAGGGTTTGGGTGGGTTGAAGTGTCACACCTCAAAATATCAGAGCTGGCGTGACTGGACTGGTATCTTCATTGCATAGCGGAAGCAAATAAGCTAAGACTTCT
Organism: Helianthus tuberosus; assembly: GCA_030545235.1. Taxonomy (NCBI): domain Eukaryota; kingdom Viridiplantae; phylum Streptophyta; class Magnoliopsida; order Asterales; family Asteraceae; genus Helianthus; species Helianthus tuberosus. Next base: position 113,357,882 of record CM060373.1, read on the forward strand.
AGGAAATGAACGCCCGCTAAGTACTCGAATCCCCATGGGTTCTCCTATTCCAACCGTTCCATAGTTTTGAAAAAAAAATGCCACCTAAGAAAGAACATGCGAAAAATCAACATAAAGTTGAGCGAGTTCATAGTTTGTTTGTAAAACATTTGGAATCAATCTTTTTGAATAACCGGTTTTTATAAGTTGTGGAGAAAATTAGTAAAATCATTTTCTCGACATGTTGTATGAAAACTGTAAGTCTAGCCCACTAGAGTCTTTGTAAGCAGGACCAACCCGTCCTCTTACTTATACATAAGTTGGAAACGTTACCCAAGTTTGTAAATCCATGTAGTATGAGTTGGCGTCAAATGAATATTAAAAACATATGAAAGTTATAGTGTTGTAAGTTGGTATGTAAAGCGTCTATGAACATGTTGATCATTAATGTTTCGCGAGGACATTAATATATGCGACGACATAGGAGGTACTCAACCCGCGTAGGCAATTTAAGTGTCGAACTCTCGACAATGGACACAACAGCACTCTAGTGGTCACCCCTGGACCGTGAGTGGGGCTCGCCCGTACCCATTAGATCTAACCTTTGTTCCTTGGTCCTCAAAAGGATTAATGGCACCTCAGTTACAGCCTATGCTCACATGATCTAAGAGTTCATTCCATAACTTAATCATACCTAAGTTTGACATGTATTTCCCCCGAAAGTTGTAAACCAAAACGTTGAAAGAAAAGGGGGACATGATCTCACTAAGTTGTCTCGTTTTTCGTACGCAGGCCAACCCAGTCCGGTTGTTGTAACTAGGACATTCTCGTCTCTTGTCATGAAAATCATGCACGTTTCGAAAATACGCAATTGTTTTGTAAAACCGGTATGTTTAGTATAAATCGTTCGTGAACCATTTGAGTTCCTTGAAATCCATTCGTAACATGGTTTAGAAATATGAGTTTTTCGTTTATCGAAAAATTGTTTACCTTTGCAAAACTTGCATGTCTTTCCACCCCCGAAAACATTTGTAAAAACGTAAAACTAGGAAAAAGTGGGGGTTATGAACTCACCTGGATATTCCTCAGCAAAGCTAGCTTAGTGTGATTCCGTAGTGTCATCCCACGAATGTGAACTCGCTAGCGTGCAACTAAAGCATTCCTAATCAAGGAATAATTATAAGTTTTCTAATTAATCAACGTAGTTATACTACGTGTCCGAACTCTACCGAATCGTTAACTAAACGATTCTAAGAAGGTGTTATTATTTTGACTTAGATAAAACTAAGTCTCAAGATCGACTTAGTTTTCGAGTGATTAAGATATATATTTATATATATTCAATTATAAATATATACTTGCGTGTTGGTCGTCGTGAATTAGAAGGCGTAGATGAATAATGGTACATATTCAAAATGTTGTATATGATACGGTAACATACCGTTGTAGTTTTCGTAGGATGGAAATAAATAAATATATACACGTATATATATTCGAAAACTTGATGCTTGAAACGGAAATATATTGTTGTTATAAAAACACTCGAAAATAATCAAGTCGCCGACGCTTGAAATAAATATTCGAATTTGCGATATTTGAAATAAATATAAACTATTATATTTATGTTATAAAGACGCTCGGATTATCATATACTAAATGTTTGGAATATAAATTTCGGGTTTCGTCTTTGAAATGAATATAAAACAATTATATTTGTAAATATACACAACATTTGAAATAAATATAACTAATTATATTTATTTTAAAAGAAATATTACACGAATAACGATGTTGGAACGAAATATACTAATTATAATTTCGTTGTGGAAGTTTCCGAGGTTTGGGCGTTTGAAACAAATATAAAGAATTATATTTATTTAAAGAGTTAATTACTGTTTTCGTCCCTGAGGTTTGTCAAAAATAACGGTTTCAGTCCATTAGTTTAAAAATTGCCATTTCAGTCCATTAGTTTCATTTTCGTAACCATTTCAGTCCACTAACTTAACTCCATCCATTTATTTTGTTAACTTTGAGTTAACTAACTAATTCAAGGACGGTTTGCGTCAGTTTTAGAAACACAGGGACTTAAGTGTAAACTCTAAAACATTAAAACAAAAAAAATAGTAAATTCCAAAAAATCAAAAAAATTCCAAAAAACCAAACAAATTCAAAAAAATTCTAAAAAATAATAAAAATTCTAAAAAATCATAAAAATTCTAAAAAATCCAAAAAGTCCGTTTCGGCGCGAACTGTTTCGACCCGAACCGTTTCGAGCTGAACCGTCCGTACCGTTTCGACCCGAACCGTTTCGAGCTGAACCGTTTCGACGCGAACCGTTTCGACCCGTACCGTTTCGACCCGTACCGTTTCGAGCCGAACCGTTTCGACCCGTACCGTTTCGAAGCCGAACCGTTTCGACCCGAACCGTTTCGAACCGAACCGTTTCGACCCGTACCGTTTCGAAGCCGTACCGTTTCAAGCCGTACCGTTTCGAACCGAACCGTGCTGTTTCGAACCGAACCCTTTCGAGCTGAACCGTGCCGTATCGAATTGAACCGTTTCGAGCTGAATCGTTTCGACCCGTACCGTTTCGAGCCGAACCGTTTCGACCCGTACCGTTTCGAAGCCGAACCGTTTCGAGCCGAACCGTTTCGAACCGAACCGTTTCGACCCGTACCGTTTCGAAGCCGTACCGTTTCAAGCCGTACCGTTTCGAACCGAACCGTGCCGTTTCAAGCCGTACCGGTTCGAAACGGTTCAGCTCGAAACAGTTCGGCTTCGAAACGGTACGGGTCGAAACGGTTCGGCTCGAAACGGTACGGGTCGAAACGGTTCGCGTCGAAACGGTTCAGCTCGAAATGGTTCGGGTCGAAACGGTACGGACGATTCAGCTCGAAACAGTTCGCGCCGAAACGGACTTTTTGGATTTTTTAGAATTTTTTAGATTTTTTAGAATTTTTATTATTTTTTAGAAGTTTTTGGAATTTGTTTGGTTTTTTGGAATTTTTTTGATTTTTTGGAATTTACTATTTTTTTTGTTTTAATGTTTTAGAGTTTACACTTAAGTCCCTGTGTTTCTAAAACTGACGCAAACCGTCCCTGAATTAGTTAGTTAACTCAAAGTTAACAAAATAAATGGATGGAGTTAAGTTAGTGGACTGAAATGGTTACGAAAATGAAACTAATGGACTGAAATGACAATTTTTAAACTAATGGACTGAAACCGTTATTTTTGACAAACCTCAGGGACGAAAACAGTAATTAACTCTTATTTAAATTAAGTATCGGGTTTTTCGTTAGCTAGTAAACATCGCCAAAATAAGTGATACACTTTATATTTTATCTTAAAAGAAAACTCGAATTTTTGATAAGTGTCGTTTATCGGGTTTTTAACGAAAAACGGACAGAGCTTCCTTTGTTATTGGAATAACCCCGACAATAAAAGTTGTCGTATATTTTCAAAAATCAACGATAATTCAACTCAAAGTAATCACAATATATAGTTTTCGTCAAAGTATCAAAACTAAACTAATATTTAGTCGAGCTCGGTCGCGTAAACTAACTATCTAAGCAAACGAAATAAATATTTGCTACGTCTAAACTTTACCGGGTCCTGAGTTGACCGGGTGTTGACCAAAACGAACTGAGTTGACTCGGGTTGACCGAGTTGACTCGGTTTGACCGAGTCGATTCGAACCGCTTTCCAAATTGACCGTGTTGAACCCGATCTGAACTGAGTTGACTCGAAGACGAAAACCTAAGACATCCGGCTGACCCGAAACCCGAATCCGAGACTAGACCGAGCCACCACCCTATTTCTTTGTCGAACTGAACTTGAAACATAACAACTCGAATCACTTGAAACATAACAGCAAGTCTTCATCATCATCGGTAAAAATAGTTCATCATCATCCTCACAAGAAAACAGAAATCATCACCATAATTCTAAAAAGATTAAAAAAAAGATAAACAGAGGGTGGTTTTACCGGAAAATATGTCGGACCGAGCAGCCATGCCGTCGCCGCCACAGCGGTGCTGACGCTGCCGGCTCCGCCCTCTTCTCTTCCTCTCTTCGATTCTCTCTCTCCTGTGACTTCCCTCTTCAGCCGCCACGCACCGCACCGTCACTGGCCTTGCTGGCTCTTGTCGGCGGCCATAACCATCACCGGCTCCGCCGTTCTGAGGTGAGGGAGGTATCGAGATGGGGGTGAGGTTAGGGGGTGTCAAGGCATCTCGCCGATGGGGGGGGGGTGTCGCCGACAGCCGGCTCGTTTTAGGTGTCACAGAGTAACCGTGAGGGGGTGTGGATGTGTGGTGTGGGGGTGTTTTGAAAGCTTGATGAAGGAGAAGAAAGCTTCAAGACCTGTAGATGATTTTTGTGTGTGTGTGTATGTTGAGTTTTGGATAATGTCTGCAGAGGATTTTTATGTTAGGGTTAGATTCAAAACGATGAAGATGGAATGAGATAGCAGGGATTGTGTGCGAATGAGGGGGGGGGGGGGGGGGGGGGGGGGGGGGGTATTAGGGTTTACTCAGTTATTTATACATAGGGTGTTTTGTGTGGGTTGGCCCAGGGCCCATTAGCGTGTTTTAAGCGGCCCAAAAGTTTACGAGGCCCGTTTTCGAACCTGGTCGTCGAAAAATGTCGTAGAATATTATTTTAGGGTCAAAACTTCGTAAAAAGGATGTCGGTAGTCGATATTAATCGCGTAAGTTGTCGGTGCGTTAAATCACGTATAACGTGTCGTTCGTCGTTTCGTGTCCGTTTTGCGATCCGTTTTCAACTATGGATAATAAAACTTAAAAACGAAGCTAAATATATTGAAAAACTTCAGTTTTGTAGGTAATATGTGTGCTTGACGTTCTCGTTTTGTTGTTGATTGTCAGTGCGTTTCTGCAGTCGCGTTTTCATTCACGTTTGCACTTTGTGACATTTGAAAGCGTGTTATATTAGCAAAACCACATACATAAGTATAAGTTATAAGTATAAACTTCCTATTTGTCGGCGTTGTCAGTATCCTGTACGGTATCAGTACGTTATCGCTTAATATCGAGCAGATTTCCCGGAAATCACTGTACGCGCACTGTAAAGTCAGATAAGCATTCCTAGGCATACCAAGAGCCTAATTAAGTTAATTCGTGCCTTAGACACTATTTATTATCGCCTTAAACGTTCGCTAATCACGTAATTAGAAGCCTTTAATTACCGGTTGTGAAGTTCAGTGATGGAGGATGGTGGTTGACTGGTGATGATGGCAGGTAACGGCGGCAGGATGATGGTGGTATTAGGGTTTACTCAGTTATTTATACATAGGGTGTTTTGTGTGGGTTGGCCCAGGGCCCATTAGCGTGTTTTAAGCGGCCCAAACGTTTACGAGGCCCGTTTTCGAACCTGGTCGTTGAAAAATGTCGTAGAATATTATTTTAGGGTCAAAACTTCGTAAAAAGGATGTCGGTAGTCGATATTAAACGCATAAGTTGTCGGTGCGTTAAATCACGTATAACGTGTCGTTCGTCGTTTCGTGTCCGTTTTGCGATCCGTTTTCAACTATGGATAATAAAACTTAAAAACGAAGCTAAATATATTGAAAAAATTCAGTTTTGTAGGTAATATGTGTGCCTGACGTTCTCGTTTTGTTGTTGATTGTCAGTGCGTTTCTGCAGTCGCGTTTTCATTCACGTTTGCACTTTGTGACATTTGAAAGCGTGTTATATTGGCAAAACCACATACATAAGTATAAGTTATAAGTATAAACTTCGTATTTGTCGGCGTTGTCAGTATCTTGTACGGTATCAGTACGTTATCGCTTAATATCGAGCAGATTTCCCGGAAATCACTGTACGCGCACTGTAAAGTCAGATAAGCATTCCTAGGCATACCAAGAGCCTAATTAAGTTAATTCGTGCCTTAGACACTATTTATTATCGCCTTAAACGTTCGCTAATCACGTAATTAGAAGCCTTTAATTACCGGTTGTGAAGTTCAGTGATGGAGGATGGTGGTGGACTGGTGATGATGGCAGGTAACGACGGCAGGATGGTGGTGGTGTCCGATTAGAAGATTCCATCGCAACACCTGTGCGTGCCTCCTTTTGATTTTGATTTATGGAAGATTATGATAATTTCAATTGGTATGTTGTCTGTATGTATATTAATAAAAGTAATATATATTATAATTAAAGTTACATATATATATATTTTTAATATCAATAAAAGAAAAAATAGATTTAAAGATTTAATAATATTGAATATATATATATATATATGTATATATATAATGACCGAAATACCCTTACTTTGAATTTAAAATTTTAACTGAGTTAGAGCTGTGGAGCAAACTGGAGACAAAATCCAAACATCAGGGAGCAAAATGACTATTTTTAAAGGTTTGGGGCAAAACCATTAAAGTGACCAAACCACAGGGAGCAAAACGAAAGTTTACTCTTTAGTTTATTTAACATTGATTTGAAAGTGAGTATGAATATATAATAATAATAATATAATAATAATATAATTTGAAAGTGGGTATGAATAGTAGTTTGATTTTTAAAGTAAATAATATATGTTGTTTCATTTTTCATAAATAGTAATTTGATTTTTATAATAATATTTATAGTTTGTTTTTTTTCCATATTTTTATCATTTTAATATTTAATTTATTATATAATTTGAATTTGAAAGTGGGTATGGATAGTAGTTTGATTTTTAAAATAATATATATATATATATAGTTTCTTTTTTCATTAATAGTAATTTGATTTTTATAATATTATATATATATATATATATAGTTTTTTTTTATATTTTTATCATTTCAATATTGAGTAAATTGCCATTTTAGTCTCTGAGGTTTGTTCAAATTTTTCATTTTAGTCCAAATAATTTCTTATCTCCTCTGGGTCCCTGACTTTTCACTTTTGTTGCCATTTTGATCTCATACCCTAACTCCGTCTAAAAACTCCATTATTAACCAGGGGTATTTTGAGGATTAACTTTATAAATCTTTTCACTTGTCATTTTGATCAATTCTTTTATTACAATATATAAACACATTTTAACCTTTTTAAAACCCTTTTTCACCATAACAATCCATCTTCTTTCAAATTTGTCATGTATTTAAAGTTTAAAAGATCAGTTTCAACATAAGATCATCACCATTCCTTAAACACCCAAAAAGACTTCTATCCCATCACTTTAATTCACCATCAAGACTCACAATTTGTCAATTTCATCACAAAATTTACACATTTCACAAACACCCACAACCAAATCGACTCAACCACTATCATTCACATTCAAACACTCATAATACTTCTTAGCCAATCTAACACACTCCAACCAATGAACAATCTCCGCATTCGGATCCCTCTCAACAGCCACATCCGCAACAGTAAGCTGCACATTCCCTCTATAAACACCCACCTTCCCTCTAACCCTAACCAAAACCCCAATTTGAACAACCGTTGCAAAACTTTTAGCCACTTCGGCAATTCATCGAACATCTGGTGGGCGCGAGAGAAATAGGGGGAAGTGAGTTGGTTGAGCCAGATAACACATGGGATGCATCCGGTACCGTCATCGATGGTGAATTTGAGGAATCTGTCGGGTTTGTGTTCCCGAAAAGTGACGATACTGAGGGTTTCGGCGTGGGAGTGGAGGTGGGTGCCTTTGCGAATGACGGTGTTTGGGTGGGATGATGATGGGATTAGAGATAAGAAGTCGAAAGCTAGGAGTTTTACGTGGGTGTCGTGTAGGGGTTGCATTGGGGGGGGGGGTGGGTTGCCGGAAAATAACACCGCCGTGCACGGTGGAAAGGGTTGGGGTGTGGTTTGTTCGAAAAAGTTGGGGTTTTGACTTATGAGAAAATTTGTCATGTATTTAAAGTAGGGACGTTAACGAGCCGATCTAAGTCGGATTATGCATGATTACTTGATGATTTTGGAGGATAAGATGAAAGAAGATGGATGGTTATGGTGAAATAGGGTTTTGAAATGGTTAAAATGTGTTTATATAATGTAATAAAAGAATGGATCAAAATGGCAAGTGATAATATTTATAAAGTTAATCCCCAAAATACATCTGGTTAAAAATGAGGCTTTTGGACGGAGTTAAGGTATGTGATCAAAATGGCAACAAAAGGGAAAAGTCAGGGACTCGGAGGAGAAAAAAATTATTTTAACTAAAATGACAAATTTAGACAAACCTCGGGGACTAAAATGACAAATTACTCTTTCAATATTACATGAGTAGTGTTTTTTTGGAAACACTATAATTGGAAACCTTCCATGAATAGTGTTTTTTATTTTTTGCTTTTTCTTTTTCACTTTTTTTAAGACCATCCGTAGCGGAGAAAATTTTAGGTTTTTTTCACAAAATAACGCCCTGCACGTCGAAGGGACCTCCCCCGGCGCGTTTTTGATAAAAAAAAAAGCACAAGCGTTCTTTAAAAACGCTCTCCCCCGGCTCAATTTTCAAAATACGACCGTTGCAAATGGTTAAAACATTCATTTTTTTATTTTATTCAACTTTTAACCTATATAATACTCAGTTTTTACCACATTTTTTATAAACTTTCTCCACTTTTCACCCACATTCTCTACTTTTCACCTCTTTTTTATAAACTTTCTCTACTCTTTCTTTTCATTAGTAAATCATGAATCATTTCCGACCCCCATTCGGTGTGCCGTCGAGACCCGGTAACCCCAATACATATCGGTTTTTATTTATTTTAACAATGTAATTTTTTTATTTAATGAACTTTTATTAGTTGTAATTAAAAAAATAATAATTGGTTAATGATTGATGTGACATTATTGGGCATTATCCCCACTACGCCCATTTGTAAAAAACGTCCATAATGTCCCCTTTGCTGATTGGGATGACACGTCTCACACAATGCCCATGAGTGGAGGGATTATTCATCCTCTCCACTACACATGTTCTAATGGTTTCATTACTTTTTTGTTTTTTTTTTTTGGTCTTTTATACTTTATTACTTTATATATAAATAAAAGTCCGTATGAATAGTGTTTTTCTCCTTTTTTTATGTTTATAGTTAAATTATTATTATTATTAAAACAAATTCTTCATGAATACTGATTTTGATTTATTAAATAATTGTTTCAATTTTTCTAACAATATTTTATTTATCATATATTTGGATTATTTTTCTAATAATTTGCATTATATGTTTATTTTTTCAATACTGGTTATAAGTTTATTGAAAACGTTTATTGTGTCGCTATCGTACTAAACCGAACCAAAACTGATTGTTTTTTTTTTCAACATTGCAATATAAATTTTGTTGAAAACAAATATTGTGCCGTTATAGTACCAAATAAGAACCGAAACCGACCGAATAATATATGTATCGTCCAATATTTATTTATATTGTTTTCTTTTTTATAAATTGACATCCTTTTGCTACTATGTCGTACCGAACAACATCGGTACATGTACTATTTGTGTTGTTTTTGTTTGGTAATGATTTTTTTGTCGCTATCGTAGTCAACTAAACCGAAACCGACCGAACAACATCGGTATCTGTACCGGTACTTATTTTTATTGTTTTTGCTTCGATAACTGACGTATCCAACCGAACAACATTGGTACATGTACATGTATTCATTTTTATGGTTTCCATTTTCGATAATTTTCATTTATACAACTTTATCTGCGATGATAAACCAATATCATTACCGGTACCATGATGCTCTGAACTGGTCGAAATCGTTAGGAGAACATCATTGTTGGTACCGATATTTTTTCGTTTTCGGTTGATGTAAAATATGTGTTAATTTCTGTATCGAGTGCATGTATCGTATCAATACTAAACGAACTTAACCGATACTAATCGAATACCCGTTATAATGTACCGCCGCAACGCGCAGGGAAATAACCTAGTATATATTAATTCATAACATGGCAATAAATAGTAACTCTTTTGTCTTTTGTGAGAGGTGTTTTTTTTTTTGTGTGTCCTAGTAATTTTAGGGTTTACCATTTTAGTAATAAAACTTAGGTTTTTATATTTTTCATAAAAGCTGAATGAATTTAGACTTTTTAATGCGTGTTGGTATAAAATACATAACATAATAATAACAATGAATAGTAATTCTTTTGAAGTGTTTTTTTATTATTATTTTTTGTATCATAGTAATTTTAAGGTTTACCAATTTAGTAATAAAAGTTCGATTTTTATATTTACCATAAAAGCTAAATGAATTTAGACTTTTTAATACGTGTTGGTATAAATTTGACTCCGTCTACGTTTTATGTCACGTGTATCATTTAATGTTAGAAATTCGTGTTTTTATTTTACGTTTCTTTTTTTTGGTTTTAGTAGTCATTCAATTGTTACTTAGCATTCTTTTACACCCCCTCCTACAACACTGATAATACAGTTTTACGCTCCTGCACCAAAATTGTAACGCCCCAAAACTCGAATGTTTATATTCGCCTTATGTTCTAGTATAATATAACATGAAATAAATAACTAGGCTATTTAACCTAGTTAAGTGTATGGTAAAAACTATAAAAGGATGAAAGTTGTGCCAATTATGCTTTAGTGGCAAACATGAGGGACTAAAGTAGGATAAGATGAAAGTTGAATTATTAAAGTAAAAATTTAACACACACAAACACACACTTCGTGTGTGTTCTGGAACGATCAGAAGAACACAAGGGGGAACCAAACCCTAATTATGAAAGATCATCAAATTGAAGGGTGAATCGAGGCTTAAATTCATGAATGAACATGAATTAATGATCACCTACACGAGGGGATCATGAGGTATGTTTTAAAATTTATATTGGTGATCTTGTATGAAGTGGGTTATGTAGTAATTCGTGAATTTGTATGAAATTAGGCATGAATATTGGTTAGAATCATCATATAGAAAGTTAATTATGTTTAATTTTGCTAACTAGAACGATTTGAAGTGAAACCCACTTGATGTAGGATTATGATGAAACTTGATGATCATGAAGGTGAAAAAAATTGATGTAATATTGAAGTATGAATTGTGTATTAGAGTAAATTGATAAATGAACTTGATTTAGAATGAAAGCTATGTAAAATTAGTGGAATTTGATGAAAACCAAATCTGTCCAGAAAGTTACAGCCGAATGTAATCGGATGTAACTGGGTCAAATCTTGTCAAAAACTGATGTTTATTGAGTTTATGATGAACTCCCAGGAAAAACCTTTTAAACCCAACTGGAATTGCATCTTTTCGACTAAAAATGAACGTTTTATGAATTTTTCCGTATCGAAGGTTCAGGCTGAGTTTTGTGGCAAAATTTGCAGCCCATTACGAATGTCATAACTCAATATAGGAATTGAGTTATGATCTCAAATTTCTACTGTATGTAGCTTCAGGTGATTCCAAAAATCTCCAACTGGAATTTCGTCAATCGGATAAACGAGGAATTTTAAATGAATTTTTCCGTAAGCTGCAGTCAGAAGTGAGGAATCTGATTGCAGCTTAGTAAATGAATTTTTATAAATTTTTGGTAGAGAGTTAGACTCTAAAAATTTAACACAAGGATAAACCCTCCGAGGGGCACGTCACATTAAAATATTGTGATTTTTGCAAGCTCTTAAGTATAGTAAATCGACGCCCCAAAACAACCTATTATGAATATAAGATTAAGCCGAAAGTTAAATAATAAATCGTTGACTCTGAAAGTCAACTACGCATAAGGAACATGGCTAGACTTGTTGTTGTGATTATAAGATTATAGATAATCGTATGGTACATGATATATAAATATGTGATAAATGGAATGACATGATGGATTATATGGGTTTGAAAGGATGTGAAATCAGGTACATGTCGTATGCTTGTTAGGAATGATTAATGCAAGTTGAATATGAAATTATACAAATGTATGCTCGTTATCAAGTACAATGATGTATGCTAACAAGAATGTGTTGATGATAACCTGAAAGCATAGGAGCCATGTCAACATGGATACGAGCATGGAAGGGCAATGGGTCAAAGGTAAATACGGAAGCTATGCACGAACTCGGACGCACAAGGTAAGTGATTCCGATTCACTTCTTAGTATGTATGTAGAATTTAATAATTATAAGCGTGGAAAATTATGCAAGGACTATGTAATGAATGAGAGCATTAAGGTATGTGTTATTTTAGTATAACAAAGGAGTTATTTATAACGAAGGTAAACTAGTAGGACTAAACGGGTCGAATAATGGTATAAAGGGATTTATAAGTCGTTTGCTTATAAATCAGCTCTTGATGCGACCTGAGGTGATAAATGGAATTACTAAGGTAGGAATGACTATTGAGACTGAAAGTGGTTAGTTATGTCATAAATAAAATGGTGAAATCAAACGGGTTGATTAATAGCTTGAAGGATTTATAGGTCCTTATCTTATAATTCAGCTTTTGATGTGAGTTAGGATGGTAAACGGACCCGTAATTAAATTACGGACACGTAGAAACAAGAATTACGTAAAACGAATGTCTAGATCAAAAGTTATGCAACTTTAAGTTAAAGTTTTTGGTTAGAATTCATAGCTGGGCACCATATGCAGCAGCAAAGGAAAACAGTCTGTCGAAATAGGGATGTCGCGCTACGCGACAGCAATTCAGTTTCACCGTCGCGCACCGCGACGTCTGTCGCGCCCCGCGAGCGCCCGGGTAGGGGTTGTCGCGCCCCGCGAGGGCCAGTCAGCTGGCAAATCTTGGTTTTTCTTGTTGATTTCGCAACCAAACTTGATGTTTGAATGATTTTCAATGTTTCATAACTTATTTTAAAGTCGGTTTTTGTACATAAGAGATATTATGAGCCTCCGGATAGTGAAAGTACGGATTTTTCTTCTTGTTAGTGAAGGAAATGTAAATGTAACCGAGTCTAGGAACGAATAGGTATGCGAGACTATAGGTGTAGAACCTATATTATGGAAGGTTGTGATTATGACAAGAAGCATAGATATATGTGAATAATAGCGGTAAGCGAGAGCTCGTATGTATGTGTGCGTGTACGAATGTGTGCGTATATATGTTGGTGTATATGTTTGTATACATGTATGAATTAAGAATGTATGCATATAAGAATGTAATTCGCTATGAATGCACATAGGAATTAGTATACATGCATGAATGTGAGATGTTATAAATGTATGAAATAATGATTTCATTATGTTTGGGTATTAACGATTGCTAATGGTATGCCTTGAAGTTGAAATGTATGCAGGTAAAAGATCATCGGGTTCATGAGGTACCGAACTCAAAAAGGGAACGAGAAACTATGAGAGGATAGTTGAATGAATCAAAGTTTATATTCTTGAATGTTATTTGATATTAAATTATATGAGAATAAATGTCGTAAGATGTTGTTAACGACTAATGGTTAAGTTGTATGGGATGTCCACAGGTATTACACGGATTTCTTCTACCACGAATGAAGAGAAGCGGGCATGGATCAAGTCGAGAGCAAGGATTGTACGGAAAGAACAGTCACATAACTTTAATTTTGTAATGCCTTAAAGTGTTAATCGAAAGTGAATGTTGTATATTTCTTTTAGTTAATGTTTGACATTTCATATTTGAGCCTTTATGTAAGTTATGTGTCTAATAAAGAAAGAAAATTTTAAGGCTCTTTTTCCGCTGCGTCATTTTTAAGTTATTACGTGTTAGGGTGTTTCAAAAATGGACGGGGCTTAACACTAGTATATATAATTGGGAGTGGCTATGAATAGTGTCCATAAATAGTGATTGGGCTTATTTTTTAATAATGTTGTATTTTTTAGTAATATTTTATTTATGATTCATTTGATTTTTTAGTAATAAATGGTAATTGATAATTCTTATGTATTTGTTTATTTTTTTTATTAGTAGTATTTTATTTAGTATATTTGAATTTTTATAATAACTTACGTTTGCTAACTTAAAAAAATTCTAAATTTGCATCTATGTTTTTTTTAACATTCCAAGTCATTTGCTCGCACATAGTGATGGTACGTTACCGTAGGCATTGAACCGGTATTGATTCGGTTCGTTATAATACCGGTATAATTCATGCACTTGGTATAGAAATCAACACGTGTTTAACATCTACCGAAAACGGACACCGGTACTAACACCGATATTGTTCGAACGGTATCGATTGGTTCAAATTAACATGCTACTGGTACTGATATTCAATTATCATCACACATGGAGTTGTATAAATAAAAACTTTTTGAAACTGGAAACCATAAAATAAATATAGGTATTGGTACCGATATTGTTTGGTATGGTACACTAGCAGTACAATGTTAGTTCATCGAAAGAAAAAAAACAATAAAAATAGATACCGATATAAAACCAACGTTGTTCGTTCGGTTTTGTTTTAGTTCAGTACGACAACGACACGATATCTGTTATCAAACAAGAAACTATAAAAACTAATTCATATGAGTACCCATGTTGTTTAGTTTTGTACGGTATGGTAGCGATACGATCTTACTATAGCGAGTGCTGGTACCGTTACGAATCGAACATATACCAATCGAATTTCCACCTCGAAGCACGGGAGAAAGTAACTAGTATCAATGATATATAATTTTAGACACATGAATAGATTGTTGTGATGAATAGTAATTGTAATATTTTAAGTATTTGCATTTTTTGTAATATTGTATTTATTATTGTTTATTTTTAGTAATAAATAGTAACAAATAATTCTTAGGCATTTATTTTTTATTTTATTTTTATTAGTAGTATTTTTTAGCAATCAATTCGGTGTCGATTTGGTTAATTACAGTAATGGTACGACTCATGCACTTGGTATAGAAGTCAACACATGTTTTACATTGGCCGAAAAAGATAAATCAAACACCGGTGCCAACACCGATGTTGTTCAAACGGTGTCGAACAGTTCAAATTATCACGATACCAGCACCGATATATATATGTGTGTGTGTGTGTGTGTGTGGGGTCACAGACAGAGTTGTATAAATGAAAAAAAAATTGAAACCGTAAACCATAAAATGAATACGGGTATCAGTATGGTTGTTGTTTGGTACGGTACGCAAGCGGCGCGATGTCAGTTTATCCATAGAAAAGTTAATAAAAATAAATACCGGTACTGAACTGATGTTGTTCGTTTGGTTTTGGTTCAGTTCACTACGGTAGCGGCACCATATCGGTTATCAAACAAAAAACCATAAAATAATACATACATGTACCGATGTTGTTCGGTTCGGTACGGTATGGTAGCGTTACGATCTTAGCTTATCGAAAGCAAAATAAAAAATAAGAATAAATAATGGTACCGAACAACTCAGTCAGTGTCGATTTGGTTTGGTACAATAGTGTCACGATAGCCCTTTTCAATAAAGTTTATATGACAATGTTAAAAAAAAACATAGAACGCAAACCAACTAAACCGCTATCAACTGAAAAACATTGGTACCGATATACGTTTTTATTGTTTTTATCGATATAAGGTTTTTTCTTTCGATACTATAGCGAATGTTCAGGGCCGTCCCC
Source organism: Helianthus tuberosus (assembly GCA_030545235.1). NCBI lineage: Eukaryota > Viridiplantae > Streptophyta > Magnoliopsida > Asterales > Asteraceae > Helianthus > Helianthus tuberosus. The sequence goes on from CM060373.1 coordinate 113,373,364, forward strand.
GAAAAATCTTAAAAATATTTTAGCCTTGGGTAACATAAAAAATGTTGATATCATAACAAGCCGAACAGATACCGATCGAATTTCCACAGTAAAACACATGGGAAATATCACTAGTGTATATTAAAAGTATACAAGTGTCATTTATGTTTGCATATTTAAGATAAAATTATATGGACGTTTAAAAAATGAAATAGAACGTAGGTGAAGATCTAAATAAATAAATCATCATTATCATACTCAGTAAATTCTATCAATAGCGAAACTAAGGTAAGGTCTGAGGAGGGTAAGACGTAGACAACCTTACCTCTACCATGTAGGAATAGAGACGTTGCTTCCAGTGAAACCCCCGGCTCGATAGTAGTTTTGCATCAAGTCTTGGACATAAGACACATAACACTCAACAATCGAGACAAAGGCCGATTAGCGCATGTACCTTTTGTCTTTCAGCTATCAACCTCACAACATGATGCATGATTAACAGTCAGTCCACCACTTTTAACGTTATTTCCACAAAATTAGTAAAATAACGTTAAAAATAGTGGAATTTCACTTTTATCCACACACACACACACACACACACACACATATATATAGGGTAGGGTTCTAGAGTGAACAAGGTTTAACTTGTGAACAAAATGAACATATTTGGGCCATTGATCTTCATCATCTTGAGATTATAATAGAATGGCAAGATTGTAATTATTGGGCTAATTGTATATATTTAATTAAATATAGAAAGGTATAATTGTACATTTACAATTAACAATTATGGAATCGTGCTATTTCATAACCTCTCCTAAAATCATGCTATTTCAAATCTTTTTCATTTTCTATGAATATCTCATCCATTTTTGTGTTATTATGAAAGAAAAGAAGGCAGAGAGAGTCTAGCAGGCGACGAAGAAGAGTAAAGGGCGACGACGAAGACCACTCATTGCCGTCATCATCATCTTCATCGGATTCTGGAAAGGATTATCCGTCGACCAAGGTACACCGATGTCATCCCCGATTTTATTTGATTTTCTACCAACGATGTTTGATTCTGCAATATAGGGATTGAACTCAAAATTCGTAATTTTTTTGTTTGTTTTCATGATCTACTGGAGTATTAGGGTTCTGATTTATGTTGTTTGGAGTTCAATTTTTGTTTGGATTGTTTTGATGTTGAATGGGTAATCGCCGTCGATATCAATAATGGGTTAGGGTTTAGTTTCTTGTTTGAGGCGGGTGTACACATATGTATTTCAATTACTGGTAGTGGTTTTTGGGGGAAAACGTGATGAAGATTGTACACTGGGTTGTACACATATGTACAGGGCGTAAAATCGTTGATGTACTCATGTGTATAACGTTCATAAGAGTTTTGAATTTTAGTTCCTTGAATGGACACGTGTGTATTTGTTGAATGTTAATTTTCTGAATGCCAATGTATAAGTGCGTACACATGTGTATATTGATGTTAAGTTGATTTGACCTAGATATGATCAGTACACTGCACTTTTTTTGAACCATATGTTAGTTTTGTCCGGTGTACACATGTGTATATACATTTTATTCAACTAAGTAAACCTGTGTACTCATATGTACATTCCTTGGTACACATTTGTGTACTATGTTTGGTCTGGTGTACACTTTTGTATTAACTAGATTTAAGATTATTATAAAGTTCAGATTTTGTACATTTGTGTATTAACAGTACATAATTGATTCAGGTGTTAAAATGGCTAGTGAAAAAACAGAGCATAATGTTACATTTGTTGATGGAGCAAAATTGATGTGCTCTGATGCTAACACGCTCCGGGATCAAGTAATGGCTAAAGTATGCTGTGAAGATGTGAGTGCTCCCATGCTAACACGCTCCGCGATCAAGTAATGGCTGAAGCGGTTGCATACAACGTGGGGAATAGACTTAATATTTAAAACGCTCCATGTAGAGAACAATATGTTTATGACTATGTTTTTTGATTTTAACCATATGTGGTTACGTGGTTAGGTTGGTTTTTTGTTTTTATGATGGAAACTGGATGTTTGGTTTAGTTTTATTCTAGTTTTGGATTAATTTTTGTGGACTAACTGTATATGTGCATATACACAAATGTATTTATAAATATACACATGTGTATTAACGCAAACTGCATCATTAATCTCTACTGAAAAAAATATGCATCAAGTTTCCTCTTCTTTAGCGACAAATCAATATTTTTTGGAGACGTAAACCCATGGTTGTGATGTTCTACCCAGTCATATAACCAACATTGTAAATATTGGATGGAGATAGGATAGAATCTTGGATATAACCAAAGGATGACTATATCTATAAATGTAATCAATATATATAAGCGTATCCAATAAAAAACATGCTGGCAATACATAAAAAATAGTAATCTATAGAAACTATCCAGCATCATTTATTACTTAACATATAATCGAGATCATCGTAATACAACAAAATTAATTAATAAAAAGACAAACATCTTTACAATGCAAATAAAAAAAACCCAGAAGTTCAGCCATTACGCAATCGCGTAGCGTGTTAGCATAGGAGCAGACTAACTTCACTTCCTACTTTTTCCTTACCGTACAGTCTAAGTACATTTACACCGTATAACAACATAATGTACACCAGTGTATAGACTACAAAAACACAAATGTATACTATATGTGTACACTTGTGCACTGCTTACTGAAGATATTTACAATACTGCAAGTTTTAACTTTGCAGCATGCACAAGTGTTTTATGACCAAATAAAGCCGCCTTACACTAATAAAATACACAAGTTAAATCACTACACCCATTTAACGTTACGTATCATGAATGCGGTTGACTGTCCCGAAATTCCATGATCCTATAAGAATGAGCGGATAGTAACCCCACCGGTTCAAAGCCTATATAAAGCAACACAACAATGAGCAATCGATCCACTAATCACATCTCATGAAAGTGATGAAGCATAACATCGATACCTTCATGCCTGCTCGTGTATCTGACAACCATTTGAAATTTATTGAACCATCTTATTGTCTCTCACATAAACAAGAAGCTACAATAAACGTCGGTAGAGTAGTGTGAACTTACACGAGTTACATTGTTTAGCATACGTATAACTTGAAAGTAGGTGATTCCATTGAAAAGAATTGCACCCCACAGAGGTGCATAAAAGGTAAAGAAGTGGACAACCTATAAAAATACAGAAATTTAATAGACATGCCTGATCATATACTGTGCGTTTCAACAACAAAGAAATGGAATATATATATTTTCCACGATAGGCCTTTTCAATGCAATCATCATCAATGATAAATAAGTTAAAATCTAGAGTTTACTAAGAAAGATTGATATAATTTGCATAAGTATATGTATACGATCTTTTCAAGTATCACGTTAAATGATAAAAAAAGAGCATGGACGATCCATTAACAAATCAAACAAAACAGTTAAAAATACTAAACCTGAACGATTTATGGTTGTGAAAAAAAGTGGATTCAAATCTGATTGTTGTCTTGCGTCTTGACTATTAGAATCACTACTATGAGCATCCTCCATGATAAAATTGTGATGTTGATACAAAAAAGAACAATGATCAGTGGTAATTTTCCGGTAGCGTATGAATGAATTTGAAAATTATTAGTTAAAGATATGATAGAAGTTGAATATATTTAATAGAGATTTCATAATATTCCTAAATAATAGCACATGTAACTGATCTTAAGAATAGAAATAAATTAAAAAAAAATAATTGTAAAATTACAATCTTAACCTTTTGATCAAGAATTAAAATGGATGATTGAGATTGGTTCACACGGTTCACAAACAAGGATGTTGTTCACTTATATATATATATATATATAGTGGAAGGTTCAAATGAGAAGAATTTTTTTGTAAGAAGAAAAAAGAAGAAGTTTCAACCAATAAGAATGCTTCATTTTACTTCATTTAATATTTGCATTTAATTTTAATATAAGGGTATATTGGTAAACTTACAAAAATCATTAATTTGTATTCTTCACCTTTAATAACTAACTAAATTAAATTTGTAACTCCTTTTCAAAATATATACTTTTTCCAAATTAAAAAAAAACAACTTAATTTAAAGTGTAGAATAAATTACTAGTTGTGTAGGATAAATTATGAGTTGTGTAGGATATATTTCGAGATGTGTAGGATAAATTTCGACTGTGTAGGATAAAATTCTATAATGTGTATGGTATATGTAGGAAAATTTTGATATGTGTAGGTTTTGTAGATTATATGTAGGATAATTAATGATCAGTTGACTAATTAACTAAAGAGAGAAAAATTAATGATATGAGTTATAAATGAAATAGTATTTTACTAATATGCCCTTTCTTCTTTTTCTTCTCACATTAAATTTCTTCTCAAATGAACCTTCCCCTATATATATATATATATATATATATATATAAGGGACCGCTAAAATGAGAACTACCTCCAGTTGTAAGAACCATAAGACCCGTAAACACAAACTTGTGGTGCTCAAAACTACACATACGACATTTTTTTTTGCATTTTTTTTACAAATGTGTTTATAATACACGCATCTACGTTTATGAAAAAAATTTTTGGTCCAACTCGGCCCGGATCAAAAAGTTCTCACGGTTCTTACAACTAGAGGTGGTTCTCATTTTAGCGGTCACTTATATATATATATATATATAGGGTAAGGTTCATGCGAGAACCACTTTTATTGCGAGAACCAATGTGAACACAACCTAAAATATAGCTAAGAAACCTAAAAAAAAACCCCATCCCCCACCCCCCAAAAACCTACCCCCCACAAGCTAAAATGCTAAAAACTAAACCCTCAAAAAAACTAAAAAAATCTAAAAAAAATATATATTTTTTTATATTTTTTATGTTAAAATCGCTACTTTTAGTAGCAAAATTTAAAAAAAAATTTTTTTTTGGCTACTAAAAGTAGCGATTTTTTTTATAAAAAATATAAATTTTTTTTGTGTGTTTTTAGCTGTTTTTAGGCATTTTTTGTTGTGTTCACATTGGTTCTCGCGGTTCTCGCAATAAAGGCTGGTTCCTAACGGATCTTTGTCCTATATATTTATATATATATATATATATATATATATTTAGGGTAAGAATATATAGAAAATCACTTTTATTGAGAAAACCCGGGAAACTCAAAGCTCCCGACATTTTTTTTTGAAAAAAATAACACATGTAATATACATGTTTTTAAGAGTTTTGGGCCAAAAAAAAAAAAAACAAAAAAGCGCCGAAGATATTTAAAAAAAAAAATAAACAAGTTTCAGCCTTTTTTGCCTAACACGTGTTACACAACAAAGTTGCTGAAATTTGTTTATTTTTTTTTAAAATAATCCTTCGGCGCTTTTTCGATTTTTTTTTTGCCCAAAACTCTTAAAAACATGTATATTACGTGTGGTAATTTTTTTCAAAAAAAAAAAAAAAAAAGTCGGGAGCTTAGAGTTTCCCGGGTTTTCTCAATATAAGTGGTTTTCTTTTTATCTTTAGCCTATATATATATATATAGGGGAGGGTTTAAATGAGAACACCCATCTTTTGTGAGAACTATGAGAACAAATCTCAGCCATTCAATTCTTTTCATTTAACTTAAATTAAAAGGGTACCTTGGTAATTGTTGAACATGTTGAATCATCCACGACTGTCTCCCTCTTTATCTCCTCTGAAGCATGATTTCTCCCATCTCTAGTGACGTGATCTTCAATCGATTTTTCTCATCACGTAATCCTCATCTGATTTGAGTCCTCCACTACATAGCCATTCCTCTGAAGCTGTTAAGATTCATCTAATTTTGTTCATAATCTGTTGGTTTTATCTGGATTTCAATTCCTTAATCAACAGGTTTGGACTTGATTTCAGTTCCATTGTTCATCGATTTTGGATAACCTACATATTTGGCTAGGATTTCAATTTTTATTTTCCCTAATTGCTTTTAATTTGGTGAATTGCAATCATGATTTATCCAAAATCATATGTGGGGAATCACTCTGAAGAATCTCTTATTGAATGTTAGGCACAAATTAACATCATTTGAATGTGGACAATGCTTTGAATTCCAGTGATGCTCTCAATAATACCATGAATCTGAATCTATGATGAAGATAATACTACTGTAGGTGTTTCTTGGAAGATGGGAAAACATCATTGTTTAATTTGAAGTAATTGTGGTTTTCTTGATGCTAGAAATTGTCCAAAAGATGAATTGTTGGGTTCATTATGTTTACAAGTACTTTTAGTTCTATCTATTGCATATGATTGTAAGGATTTGTTTAGTTTTTCAAAATTTAATAAAATATTGGTGTTTCTTTCTTTCAAATATCATGTAATTAATTTACTAGATTAGTATGCGCTTATAGATTCATCTAATTTACTATGTTTATTCTATTCGTTTGTTTTTTTACACATGTGTAATATTCGATTTGGAGCATCATAAATGGTTTACATTGGAGATTGTTGTGTATTTTGTGTGCAAGAAAGAAACATCTGTACCAATGAAGGAAGATCTAAACCTACTGCTGAAGTTTTCAAACTAATCAAAGAATCGGTTCGACTTTGTATAATGGGTCTCAAGTTGTTGAAACTGCTACAACTTTTCAAGTTGTTCGTACCTGGGATCTGCATAATATGTAGTGGATTCTAACAAACAACATACCATGTCCCTTCTTCTCTCCTTGTGGTGGTGGTGGTGTCGTCTTTGCTGTTGTCACCTACGAGAGAATGTTGAGAAATTGATTCCCACATGGGCTAAGATTTTTATCACACAAAATATTAAAAACCTGGCCATTATATTCTGTTTGCAACAATTTTGGCTATTGCCTTTTTCTGCAGATGGGTGGGTGGGGGTTTGGGACCTTATGGTTTGCCTCCTATTTGATTGTTGGGTTTGGGTTTTACACTACTGTTGTTTTAAAGATCTGTAAGTTTTCTGTTTTACATATGTGTAAGTGTTCACTATGACTTTTCTTTATGATTTACATGTGTTTAGGGCATTACACATGTATAAATTTGTTCCTTGTTAGCTATTTGTTTATGTTTTACATATCATCAGCTAAATTACACATGTGTAAACAGTTGTTTTACACATTTTTAGCTGAATTACACATGTGCAAACAGTGCCCTGTCACTTATTTGGTTATGTTTTACAATTTTCCGGCTTGATTACACATGTGTAAACTGCTCCATGGTCACCTAATTGTTTTTGTTTTACACATTTTCAGCTCATTTACACATGCGTAAGTTGTTCCCTGTCAATCAATTAACTGACTTTGTTTTACACATTTTCAGCTTATTTACACATGTGTAAACTTGAATAAACAAGACAATATGGAATGTAAAAGGGGACGATAACTCGGTAAATTTTAATGATAACAAAAAATATTTATAACCTACGAGAATTGGGCTTCCCGGAATATTCCCCAAGGAAAACACCAACCCCAAACCATTAGCTATGGTCTAACAGTTGGAACCTAATAAGGCCATGACCATGAGCTACACTAGAAATAAAAAACAACCTATTATAGACATAAAGCCACACCCGGCCCAAGTCCAACATTAAAATAAATCTATACATTCAAGTTTCAAGTAGCCTAAACCATCCAAAATAACAAAAACGATCACACACGACCAAAACATTAAAACATTTAAAGCATAACATCCAAGAGTCCATCTTGAGCTTCCCAAAAACCTTGAATTCGACCACGCAACATCATCATCCTCATTCCTCAACCTGTCCAAATTACAAACAACCATGTACCAAAAAATATCACCAGCAAACACCAAACCTAATCGGATTTTCACATTCCCAAACCAGCCATGCATCCAACCCAACTTATTAATAATAAAAACAAGCTGCCACTTTATTGCCCAGCCCAAAAACACCAACCAAACACCAGGTTCAAACGGATACTGGTCACTACACAACCTAACTCAATCAACCATATACCAACTAACCACAAGCAACATTCCAACACTACTACCCAACAATCCTTTGCCTTTTTTCATTCAGCGCCTTCTGTTATTGTCTTTTTGCCTCCTGTTTACACTTACACATGAAACAATTTTAAACAACATTTTTAATACACATTTGTAGCAGTTTATACAATTGCTTATTTACACATGTGCAACAACTTACTTACACATTTGCAAATTGCAAATAGCTTATTTACACATGTGTAAGTTGCCTAATCACTCAAAATCAATATTAACTAAGATGATTTACACATGTGTAAACAATCGATTTACATATGTGTAAATTGCTTAATCAGTCAAATTTAATATTAACTAAGAAGATTTACATATGTGTAAACGTTCACATATATATACAATTTTAATTATTTTTTTTATATTACATACCTTCACGTGTGGTAACTAATTGGAGTTTCTTTGGCTGTTTTTCTATAACCGTGTTCACCATCTGCTTTTTTGTGTGTTCACCACTCCTTGATGCTTCTGTTAAAACAATAGAATGTAATTAAATAACTTACTTACACATGTGTAAATTGCTTGATTACACAAATTTAATAGTAACTAAGATGATTTACACATGTGTAAACAACTTATTTACACATGTTTAGATTTCTTAATTACACAAATTCAATATTAACTAAGATGATTTACACATCTGTAAACATCTAACCTTTTATTTCATACAACAAATGTAGGATGAGATGCGTGGAGACTAGCTTTGGCGAGTTCAAAACCTAAGATATTGGATACTCCTCTACGACTGTATAACAACGAGTTTAGGTGGTGTATGGTTATGGTAGGTTGGGATTGATAAAGTAATCCACAAAAATATCTTGAAAACTCACACAAAAAGATTAGGGCAAACAAATCCTTTAAGACGTTAACATATAAAATTTTCAAACAAATCATACTATGTGACATATTTCACTCCTTATTCCCTAATGACAAAATTACGGCAAAAACTGATATGCAAAGCTCAAATCACACAACAAAAAACCAGGTAAAACAAAAAACTTGGTTAACAAAACGTCACACTTTCACATTCACTCCTACTCCCCCAAATCTTCTATAATCTTTCTCAAAGCAAACCCATTCCAATTCCAGATTCAATCTAACATTCACGCAACTTGAAATCATCAACTCTGTCTACAATCATCACCACCAATCCATCACTATCCATATAACACACACATAACAAAACTTTCACAGACCGTAAACCAATGAACACACTTCAATAACCTAAATCAGTAACAACATTCGTACCAGTGCTCTTGAACAGATGTAGTGGATGGTGATTGTGATGATGATGATGGTAATGGATTAAGAAGGTTAGAATTTTGATTTTGCTTTTGCTTTTGCTTTGATGAAGTCATTGGTATCCCTGTCTCTAAATCTACACATCATTAAGTAGAAATTGTTAATAAATTCTAACTTATCAAAATAGACAATAAAAATTGTTGTTTAGCATATTTGTTCCAACAGATTCAAATGCACAAATATGAATGGAAAGAAGTGCTCAATCAATCAACATAAAAGTCTTTATAATTATTATGTGCAAATAACAGTTTCTGGTCAAACACAGACCGTATAATAACAAAGTTATCACCAATGATTATACAAGGCCTAAATCAAACTAAGAAAACTGATTAAAATTAGGGCAAAAACTGAACTGGAAACTTAAATCAGCAACAAATCAAGAATATTAAACAACTCACCAGTTAAACCGGTTCAAATCGAGATTGATCGGAGGTTTTTCATCACGATTTTTGAAATTGAGAGGCGTTTTTACATAGAGACTGATTGAGGGCAGGGATTTTGAGACTGGTCGTGCGTTGTTAGGGGAGGAATTCCTGAGGGGTTTTTTTTTTTTTTTTGAGTTTTGAGAATAGTATTTTAATTTAGTTTTCCTCCTCATTTAAACCTTTCTAATCTTAGCCCCTAATTTAGGATGATCTATGGATGGAAATTGTTCTCAGTGTTCTCACAAAAACCATTGTTCTCAAGATAACCCTCCCCTATATATATATATATATATATATTATATGCCTACGCCGCAAGAATTAGTACGTTATTTTCATATATAGTGGAGGATTCAAATGAGAAGAAATTCTTTGTAAGAAGAAAAAAAAAAGAAATTTCAACCAATAGGAATGCTTCATTAGACTTAATTTAATATTTGTACTTAATGTAACAATAAGGGTATATTAGTAAACTTACATACATCATTAATTGGTAGTTTCATCTTTAATAACTAACTATATTAAATTTGTAACTTATTTTTAAGATATATATTTTTCACAAAAAATAAAAAAAAAATTCATTTATAGTGTAGGATAAATACGAGGCGTGTAGGATAAATTACGAGTTGTGTAGAATTAAATTTCAATATGTGTAGGATAAATTTCGAAATGTGTAGGGTAACTTTTGATGTGTGTAGGCAGAAATATTTAGTGTGGAGGATTATAGTCTTAATGACTAATTAATTAGTCAAACATAATAATAAATGAGATGAGAAAAAACTATTTAATGTTTTACAATTGTACCCTTTTATTCTTTTTCTTCTCAACAAAATTTTCTTCTCAAATGAACCTTCCCCTTCATATATATACATCTAAATGAATAAATGTTATTCTAAAATGAAATAGAACGTGGGTAAAGATCTAAATGACTAAATGTTATTCATGCAAGGTTGAAGAACTCGCGAGTCGCTAGTCGGCAGATGAGGTGGGGATTAGCGACCATTCGAGATTAATCGGATCGGGTTTTTTATATGTAATTTTCAGTTTTATGTATACATATATATATTTTTATAGGTAAATATTTTAAGTAGCTAGATTTTAACACTTACTCAACTCATTTTTTTAAGTATACAAGATTAATTGTTAGAATTCACATGGTTTGGTTGGAACTGGCCCGAATCTAGAGGTTTTGGCCGGAATATAAATGTTTTTTGCCAGAATCGCCGATTTTTGGCTAGCCGACTAGGTCCGACTAGGCCAGACTAGCGATTAATGGACTGATTAACAAAAAAATACTCAGTTACTGGCCGACTAGCGATTAATCGACGACTAGTCGCCCCGCCTAATCGGCATTTTTACAACACTGTATTCATGTACATAAAATGGAGAATGATCAGTCAGGTTTATATAAAAGGTTTTATATAATATCATTTATATTAACAACTATACAACTAATTTTGGTATGGCTTGCAATCCCTCGTGAACCTGCAATAAAGTGATCAATAAAAATTGATTTTTTTTTTCTATTTTGTACCCTCTCTTTTAACTAAAGATTTAAAACAAAACAATGCATTTTTGTATTATTTTTAACAATAATTTATATATTTGCTTAAATAGTTACACAAATATCTACACTTTACAGGATTTAATCTCCAAACTTTTTTTTTACTTGTAGAACACATCACTTAATCATTAGAACTTTTTCGGATTGAAACCTCTAACCTTTTAATTACATAGCATACCATTTAAGCACATAATGTGCTAGGCCCTTGGGGGACAATGCCTTTTATATTTGATGGGTATGGGTTACCTACTTACGGACTTGATTCTCAGCAATCCATTATTTTTATATGGGGCCCAAGTACATAAAGTATATGGGCTCGGTGTTCTCGAGTGTGGGTTTCTTTTAACTTCATATGCTGAATTAAATTGGGTGTGAGGGCGACTTAAAGCATCCCCTTTTTTCCTTGTTATCCGTGACCTAAAGCATTTGCATTACCTAAATTTTTTCTTTTATTTTTATCCATAAAACCAATAATACAAAACCCAACAAATTGAACGGTGGTTCCATGGTGTTAAGTCCAAGATCATTAGTCCGACGTGGCGGTTGGTCGGGATCTACTCCGACGTGTCTCCGACAACTGGAACAACTAGCAAAACGAGCACCGTTACTCTCGTCACAGAGAGCTGGGAGGTCTGTGACGAAGCTACAACGTGAGAATAAGCGATTGTTTCATGATCTAAAGGACCAATTAATTACAACCAATTTTTTGATCGAAATGTATTAAGAGCAATCAATGTGGGTGTATTTACACGGAATTTTTGTGTAGTTTTTCTGAGGAGAAGATAACTTTTGAAGATAACCTCTTTACTTATATGAGTTGGATATGTTGCCCGAGAACAATCCTTTTTTTGTAGAGGACCAAAAGGATGTACTCCGGGGTAATCGCTTTATCCCGGACAAGATTCCAGTCCCTTTTTGCAGGATCATGAAGTACTTGCATTACATGTTTTCTTCATCCTTAAGTTTGGTGTCTTTGTATCGCCTTAGAGAAGATTCATACTGAGTTGTCGGTCTTAGGGGCCCAGACGAGGATACTCGTCATCAAGTCATCCTTAGTTTGGGTTTCATTAATGGAAGGGCCTAGACTTATTAAAGTTCTAGGAGATTTGGTGGGCCCTCCCCTTTCTATCTGTTACATCACCTTTTTCCGTTTTGATATCAATTATTATGGTGAGTATCTAAGGGCTAGCGGCATTTTGCCTTTACACTTGTCAACGATCCAAGGAGACAATTTTCAAATTGGATGGGACAGTTACCGCCTTTTCTATCCCTCTATTTAAAGTGAGTTTTATTCATCTTCTCTACATCTTTTCTCCATGTCATTTGCCTTCCCCGTCTTCCTTACCCAACTTCTAGGTTGGTTCTTTCGTTTCTTTTCTTTTCCATCATGAGTAGGAATCATCTCACGTCGACCTTTCCTATCGTCTCTGAGGATCTAGAGGTGTTTGTAGATCATTTTCCGAATCCTGTTTGATTTATCCCCTCATTTCCCAAAATCCAAGGAGGCGATGGTTTGTTCTTCTGATCGTATTGTTCTTTACACGTCGGTGTTCTATTTTTCCGGCCTTAGGTCCTCCTTATCGGTTTTTCAACTCTTTTTATTGAAATACTATGGGATGCATTTCTCCCAAGTCCATACCCTACGGTTTCTTAGGATGGTCACCTTTGAACTTTTATGTGTTGCCCTTGGTGATGTTCCGTCATCCCATTTGTTTTGTCGGTTCTACCATCTCTGAGAATATGGTGATTGGTTTACATTCGAGAAACAAAAGAGAGATGAAGTATCTTCTTGTTATACTTACATGCCTACCTCTACCTATTATAAAGAATGTAAGTACCGTTTTATCTTTGTGTCCATTCGTTTATTACGGGAAAACTTCCCTTTTACGATCTCACTGCTCAGATTGAAGACGATATTCCCGATGTTTTGTCTGGTGAGTCGGCTTTGTTTAAGGCTATATGTGATAACTCTGTTACTGCAATAAACTTTCCGGAAAAGATGTTGGTTCTAGGTGGGATTAGTTCCATGTTGCCTTACAACATGGTAATTCGTATTGACGGTATTGGTAGGTATTCTTTTTCACTTCTGTGACTTTTGGTTGTGTGTCACTTGTGGTTTTATTTCCCCCCTTGATTTACATATGTGGTCTTGTTTCTTGCATTGTGTTTCTCAAACTTGATTGTACATTTTTATCCTTTTGCAGGATTGTCTATGCTAGATATGCTTCGTTAAATGGCCAAAAACTCACTTTCTCTGCGGAGTAGGTGGTGCATGAAGATCAACCGAATGCTAATAGTGCCCATGGTGCTGATGGTTTGGAACATGATCCCCTGATTTAACAAACCTCAAGGGGTTCTCATACCATTCCGGCGGTGCACAACGTAAATAGTGATGAGGAAGAGGTTGAACGCCCCTTAGTTCGCAAACAGAAATGAGGTCCTATTGTTCCTGGTGGTGGAGGTGGGGAAGCGGTGGTTGAAGGCAGGAACATTCGGCACCGTCTTAGGAGTGCCAGCGCCCAGAAAGGTCCTTCTCCTACCAAGTCTGTTTTCGAGACCTTCCTGCACCCACCAAAGGCTCTCTGTCTCGTCATTTTAAGAGCTCTAAACTAGGTTCCTTTAGTCTTCAGGTTACACCCTCCGCCAATGTCCATAAGACTGCATTTGTAAACGACACCCCTTTGTTGTTTTGTTATTGTCTTCTGTTGGTTTGTATTATCGCTTGTTCTTGTGTTGATTTTTCCTTTCTATCTATCCCCTCCCTTTTTTTTATAAATAAATGAGGGTGTTTTCAAGGTTCCTGTTGAGGTTCATGAGGCTTTTAGTATGCTACTTTGGAATCCTACTAAAAGCCTAGGTTTTGCTGATTTTCCCATGACTCCCCTCCACTCGACTTGTGAACAAAAGGAAAAACACTATGGGTTCTCCTATTATCAATGCTTCTCCTTTTGCCCCTTTATTTCAAGACTCCTTCTATGCGCCCTTTGTTCCCAAATGGAGTGTCACACCTTCGATTGCCATTAACACCCCCAAATTGGCTAGGGAGTCAATGTTCCAGGCACTGCCTAATGCCCATAAGTATATTAATACTTCTTTAGACTCTAGGACAATGGGTGATCAGTTTTGCATGTCTTTATGTGAAAACCTTGGGAAAGGAGTTGAAGTGTATGACACTTTGATGGATCTTGAGAAGGAGAAGGAGAATCTCCTTCATCTGGATCCTTACAGGCTAAACCCGTGAATGCTTAAAGGGCTTTATCTCATAAAGAAGAAGTTTTTTATGTTTGCCTTTCAAGTTTTTTTTTATTTGCTTGTTACGAGTCCTTTGATAACCTATACCTTGGATTATTTTCTTGTAGGTCGAGCTTTCTAAGGTCTCTAAGAACTTCAACCATCTAGAGATTGTCCTTCAAGAGAAGGAGATGAAGTGGGACGACGAAATGAGTCGCATGATGAGGGGAAAAGTGCAGCTATGAAGCGTGTGAAGAAAGCTAAAGATGGCCTGGGGCAGTGGGTTCCTTCTATGCTTGCTCAACTATCTTATAACCCCAGCATGACTATTTATGAAATTGAAGCTCTATTGGCTTGTGTTGACCCGAAACCTCCATAGCAGCTCCCTCTGCCATGATCCGATCTGCCTTTATTTGCTTTTAAACACTTTCGATATGGTTGTAAAACTTAATTTGTTACTTGCTCTCTTTTGATGGTGGACCTTCGTGTTGGGGTGCTAGATCATGCTTCCATCAAGACTTGTCTTCTTTTTACCGGCCTTATAGTTGCCAGTTATGTATATATATATATATATGCTTTGATTTACCTAATTTCCTAGAATGATGCGCCTTCTCTTGAATTTTCCTGCTTATGTGCAAGTTTTTTACTCTATTGGGTTGTAGGGGATTTCCCTCACAAAGACCCCTTTTTGATGTTTTTCCTCCCTATGAGGAACTTCCTTTCTTATTACCTTTCTTTGAGTTACTAAGTTGTTATAATCCTATTTAGGATGGACTTGTCATTAAGTCCTCTGAATGTTCATCATGTATTTGGTTAGGACCTAGGCATTCTTAATAACGGTTGTTTTTTAGCTTGTTAATTTCGTAGCTTGTTTTTGTTTCTTTTAAGTTGTGAAATAGTGCCCATTTGTTTCCACTACCTGTTAGAGTGCTTTTCTAGTGTTAAGGTTGGTTTGGTAACCCCTTTGTTAGGTTGTAAACTTTTAACAAAAAAGTATGTTTTTTGTCTTTGACATAGTCGACTTAGTCCTAGCCCCACGACCAGGCATTAACCTTGTTTTGTATAAGGCAATATGTTTGTAAGATAGTGTACACGTAATGTTGGATTCATATTAGTAGGCACGTATGCCATGATATGCCCCCTTCTTTTTCTTTGCGGTTAATATGCTAGTTCATATTGTCACAAGTGATTATCATCAGAGATACTATACAATCCGTTAACTTAGATAAAAAGAAACAATCGTATGTTTTGCTTCTTACAAAATTGATGTTGGGTACAATTGTTACATAATTATTTACCAAAAGAAGGGACAAACAAATTCTCTTTTCCCTGTCCATTTCTTAAACTTGCATTAACACAAAAAGTGTGTCCATACTTCTCATTCACATTTTAGACATAGTACCTTTGCAATTGCATAAGGTTCCATGTTCTAGGATCTCCTCCCCGTCCAGGTTAGCTAGCTTGCATGTACCCTTTCCATTAGCCCAGATCACTTTGTAAAGCTCTTCCCGTCGCAGGCCCAGTTGCCGTTTGTCCTCATGTCCACTGGCCTCATTATCACACGAAGGACCAAATCCCCTGGCAGGAGGTTGAGTTTTTTGCATTCTAGAGTTATAATATTTTTTTCACTCATTTCTTGTATTCTGCTTCCTTAACTGCTCCAACCATTTTTCTTTCTCCCTAGCTTGCCTTTATGCCTTCTACGATGCTTCTATTTGCTCTTTCTACTTAGCCATTGGCCTGGGGGTGAGTCACTAAGGTGAAGATCTAATTCAACTATTGGCCCTACGTCTTGAACGGGTTATCAGCGAATTGTTTCCCGTTATCAATCACTATTGAATAAGGACCCCAAACCGACATACGATATTATCGAATACAAATCTTTTAATTTGGTCCCCGGTTATCGATGCTAAAGGTTTAGCCTTGACCCATTTTGTGAAGTAATCAATGGCCACAACCAAAAACTTGACTTTCCTCAGCCCCTCTGGGAAGCGGCCCACTATATCAATAGCCCACTTCTGGAAGGGCCATGAGGGGCTTACTAGAACCTGGGGTGCTTGTGCCAGTGGGAGATGGGGCATGAATCTGGCAGTTGTCACATTTTCTTATCTCTTTACCAATGCTGATAAACATCCCGGGCCAGAAGAAAGCAACATTCATGGCCTTTGCAATGACTGCCTTGGGTCCTGAATGCATGCCACACATGTCACACCCTAACCCTTGGTGGATTATCGATCGGGGAGAGATGACTGTCCAATGATTATGACACTATTTAATTTTTAATAATTATTAAGGTCACTTTATTAAAATGTCACTTCAAAACATAACAAGTTGCATATAATCCAAAATGAAAATACATAGAAATTCCATTCATTTATTTCTAAGGCATTTCCTATGTGACTTCAATCTTTGCATCCTCGATGCCAAAGTTTTAGCCTCGATCCGTTTTGTCAAGTAATCAATGGCCGCAACCAAAAACTTGACTTTCCTCGTTCCCCCTAGAAGGGGCCCACTATATCAATAGCCCACTTCTGGAACGGCCATGAGGTACTTACGAAAACCTGGGGTGTTTGTGCCAGTGGGAGATGGGGCATGAATCTGGCAGTTGTTACATTTTCTCATCTCCTTAACAGCGCTGATAAACATCCCGGGCTAGAATAAACCAATGTTCATGGCTTTTGTAATGACTGCCTTGGGTCTTGAATGCATGCCACAAATGTCACACCCCAACCCGTGGTGGATTATCGAGTGGGGCGAGATGATTGTCCAAAGCTTATGAAACTATTTAATATTTTATAATTATTTAAGTCACTTTGTTAAAATGTCACTTCAAAACATAACAAGTTGCATATAACCCAAAATGAAAATACGTAGAAATTCCATTCATTTATTTCTAAGGCATTTCCTATGTGACTTCAATCCTTACATCCCCAAACTTCATTCCCTGTACCACGTGAAAAATATTTGGGTTAACTACGAGAGCTCGTGAATAAATCGAAGTTTAAACAAAATAATTTATATGGAAAATAACATGTAATTCATGTGTTAATTGAATATAACAAATAGTGAAGAATAACCAGTAAATAAAATACACCAATGCGTGAGTCTCAAGCCCCGAAAAGTGAGAGTGAATAGAGGTGATACCAACATCCCATAGCCATGGGAAAAGGTCAGCCAATGGATCCAGATTATGCTTGCTTGCTTGAATTGAATAACATAAATACTAACCAAATAAATGCATAAACAAATAGCACATAATCTACACTATGAATTTATATGCTTGATAGTTTAACAAAATGAATATGAGATTTGCGTGACACGTTGATACACCCCCAAAATGTTTAAAAGTAAAAAGAAGAAATGATTTACTCAGTGTTTGCAAAGAATGATCCATAAAATGATATTGAGATGGAAACAAATGAATAAACCAACGACAAAATTACCCTAAAATATATAAATAACAAAACTAAACAAACAGAATCAATATAAACGAGTCTAAGGAGTCGGGTCCTCTTATTCGAGTCCTCTTACTTAAGGACTTTTGTGTTAAACATTATTTGTTGTTTAATTTCCTAACCAAAAATGTATATAAATATCTTAAATGATTATATAGATAAATGAATGTAATTTTTTATTAGAATTATTATTTCAATCTCTATTAACATAAACTTCTTTATATATATACAAGTCATGAAATTTGATAACGAAATTTCCAACAAAATAAATAAATATGCAATTTCCTAAAGAAATAATTCCATACATGGTTACATATGAATTTTTGAATGAAAATATTATTAAGATTTAATAACATAATTTATAAATGTTACTAATTTTTTTTGTGATTATTAATTTTAGATAATTCTAAATAATTCATCAAATAAATTCTACCAAATAGGAAATTATAACAACTTAAATGAAATATCATTTTATTCACAATGATTATTTTTGTAATAATAGAATTAGTCATTTTTTTATAAAAATAATATAACTAGTTTTACAAATTATTTAATCTACATATTATGAATAATTACAAAATTAATTATGACATTTGTTATAAAAAAACTAAATTATCTACTGAAAAATCAGAACATGTATTTTGTGAAACAATATTTCAATTAATTAGTATTTTTACATGATTTTTAAACTAATTTAACATCTTTAATTATCCAATAAATCATACAATATCCAATAATTCTCAAAAATTCCAGAACCTAATCTAATATATAAATGACTAGTTTAGCAAGTTCAATTTCATAAAAAAACATGTTTTTAGATTGAAAAGCCCTGAATTATGAACTTCAAGAACCCTAGAATCACAATAATCTAAATTCGAATTTGTTTGCCATCTATCATAGAAATGGATAGTAGGCTTTTGTAGAGCATGAAAAACTAATGAGAATAGACTCAAGAATCAGCTGATTTCGTTGAGAATTGAGGGAGAAATCGTGAGATTGAGTTATGAGCCATAACTTTGATCTTCACTTGAATTCGTGAGTTTTAATGTTTGTGAATGAGATTGGAGAGTGGGGAATGATGTGAAAAGATGAGAAGGACCGAATGATATCAATTTTGTAAATTATGGTGGTCGAATTGGAGGGTGACCGATCATGTGCTTAGATGTTTATTATTGTGTTTCAATTTGAATTAAAGGAATCAGTTATATGTTAAGATGGACCGATTAAATGGTATACATTGAGTTGTTTCATAATTGCGATCCTAATGGGACCATTTCAAAGTCACGACGTCGTAAAATGAAAGGAAACAAACCGGGTCGGGTCAAGACTCATTTGCGGGGGGAGGAGAAAGGACGCAAGCAAGTGGCCTTGATGAGCCGCACGTGGAGAAAGCAAATTAGGGAGACCGGGACGAGTGTATTAGTTAAGAAAATAGTTTGAGAGAGGGATCCAAGTATGACCTCATGTAGGGTTGTTCCTCGATGATCCCGTACTGCAAAGCCTTAACTTTGATCTTTCTCACTGCCTGGGCATCTTCTGGTAACTCTCCTTTTTCCAGATATCTCAGGATGGGAGTCATCTATTTATCTCTCTCTTATTCTATTACGGCCACTTCCTCACAACCTATGTAGGAGGCTATTAATACCTCTACCTTGACCTCCTTAGCCAGATGGTAAAAAACAACTGAGGTCAATTTGCTCAAGGTCTTAGCCTTTCTGTTTTGGCCTCGTGAAACATAGGTTAATTTGAGGGTTGTGAAGAGGGTGATCAACTCCTTGAATTTTCTAATTAATCTCATCATGGTTTCATCCTTGGCATCATAATCACCGTTTACTTGCTTCACCACTAATAGTGAATCTAAGAATGCCTCACATTCTTTACTTTAACCTTTTGTGCCATTCTCAGTCTTGCCAAAAGGGTTTCATACTAGGCGGTGTTGTTAGTATTCTCATACTCCAACCTTATGGCATAGTTTAACTCGATACCCTACGAGTTTAATAGAGTTATTCATATGTCATTCCCTTCCTCACTTGATGCCCCATAAGTGTGGAGTTTCCATATTCATGCTTCTTCCTTTTCCTCCTCCCCCTTCTCTAGTTTTTCCCGTTTCATCATCTCTTCTTGATCTTCCCATGGAACCTCGGCTAAAAAGTCTACGAACACTTAGCCTTTCATTATCATTCTTGTCTTATACTCTATGGTATGCTCACCAATTTCCACAACTCATTTGGCTAACGTTCCTGGGAGTTTAGGCCTTTGTAGGACCTTTTGGTGGGGCTGGACTAATAGGACAATTACTTTATGGGCTTGAAGTATCTTATCTACCTCCTAGATGTTTACACCAATGCTAGAGCAAGCTTTTGTATTGGTATATACCTTTCTTCTAGTCCCTTGATGGTCCTACTCGCGAAGTAGATTAGGATCTAGGACACTTTTTGTTCCACCATGACCACTTCACTGACTGTCATCTTTGAAGCTGACAGATAAGGTGTCAAGATTTCTCCTGGTACTAGGGTGTGCTTGACGTGAATGAGCGTGAATATAAAAAGTGATATATTTTTAACTATTTTATACACTTGTTCAAGTTTTAATATTTATAAAAAACACGATAAAATACTAGCATACTACACTTCATGTTGGGCAAGTGGCCCATCGTTGGCGTAATGTAATATAGTAATGGTAAGATACCAATGTCGTCCAAGGATACAATGAATTTTAGTACCGAGTCTTCATCAATGTCTAGTCAAACCAAAAGTAAAGGGTTTAAAATGCTTCAAAAATAAAATAAAGAAATATATAAAAAGGTAGTAATCAATGATAAGAAAAAGGGGTGATTGGGATACCTTTACCTCTTGATGCTTTGTTAACTAAACCTTACCATGGGGTAACATGGGCTCAATTGTCAGACAAGGAACTGTGTGTCTTAATGCATATTTTTTGTTAGGGAGGCTCGCGCACTCGACCATATGGCTTTGATTCAGCAGGGAAACGCCACACAAGGTCAGATAAAACCATAATGGTACCACCCAATCAGCAAGAAAAGTATATACCACTATGATTTAGTATTAGTTAAGAAAATTTTTTAAGGGGTTTAAATTACTTGCGACTATGGTTCCCTTGGTGAGGCGTCAATTATCACACCCTCAAAATCCACTGCGGGGTTTTACCGTGAGGCGCGTGACAAACCAAGATCTACATAACCATTAGTTACACTGAACGAATTTAATGCTAGAAAACATTTAGTCTGTTTTTAAATTATAAAAATAAAGTTTAACCATAAGTCATCAAAGTGATTGCGGAAGAGAAAGTTAAGTAAAAGTAAAATGTCTTGTGAAAAACACGCGCCCAAAAACTCATGTGGAATTAAAAAAAAAAGCATGTAAATGAAAATGTCAAACTTTTATTCATAAGAGTCCAATGCATGTCCTCAGCGTGCCGTACTTAGCGTCCTACAAAAGCATGCTTAAGTGTATCAACAAAAAGTTGGCGAGTTCACAAATTTAGTTCAACAAGAAGTAAACCCAAATACAAAAGCTATAAGGACATGTCATGGGTAGCTAACCCACGATTAAGCAACTAAACATGAAGTACCGAAAACTAACTGAGTAAGTTTGTGCCCCATATCAATATCTATCAACATTGATGCAAAGTTGGAGTCAAAAGTTCACTCTCGGCTCCCAGCGAGGTGTAAGGTTTATCAAAACTAATAGCGCTATCAACTAATACCCCGCTTGTCACCCGACATCCGATCGGTATAAAAGTAACGAAATTCAAGATAGATGTCGTTAACTATAGACATGAAATTAAACCAAGGTATTCAAAGTAAAGGTATTCAAAGATTCGGTCATTGGTGAGCTTGAGTCTCACGTTTTTCACATTAACACATTTATCGCAGTTTCACATCTTCACATTATCGCATTGGTTTGTCGTAGTGTATTTACCATTAATGTTGTTGATCACTTATTTAACATTGAATTGCATGTTGAACCTTTTACAATAAATAAACAAAAATTGGTTTATTTAAATATTAGATTTACTCACCAACTTATGTTAACCCAAAATATTTTTACACATGATACACGTGAACATGTTTAAAGTGATGAGGATGAGGACATGTAGGGATGTGCCTTAGATAACAAACCGGATTATTTTGTTTATGTTTATGTTTTGTTTCATTGGATTATTTGAATACTTATTTGGTTTTGTGATATTTTCTTAATTCGAATATGAATAATATTTAACTTTTAATAAGTTCTCATGAGCTGTAAACAATCATCATGCCCCATTCACCGAATCTATTGCGGGTCGGGATGTGATTGATTGGTATCAGATCCGATGACTATAGCGATTTAGAATAGGTTATTAAACCTTTATACCTAGACTATAGTTGAATAAGTGCTTATGTGCTAAAATGGTTTATGTGTTCTAGCTCATGATCAATATCTATTCTTGCATGTTTTTAATTTTTTTAACGTTACACACAAACACATGTGAGCACCTTAAGTGTTATATGTCTATGTGCTACGTGCCATGCTTATACACACACACACACACACACACACACACACACACATATATATATATATATATATATATATATATATGTATAGAGAGAGAGGGAGAGCATATTTAATATCATACCACACACATTGCACGATATAAATATTAAAAACTTATAATACCCTTATTATAAGTTTCCATATTTAAATCTTTCAATATATTTAAATTATCCTCAAACTCTTTGTTTAATTTTGAGTTGATTTTCAGAATTTTCTATCTCGTCAAAGTGAGTTTTTGTGATGGACACATTGTAACTGGAAGGGTTAAGTACCGGTAGTCGGGACGTCCTGTCTAGGCTGGCATTCCTATAAATTCCAATCATCTAAGGGACCAGTTTTTCCTACGTGGGAACTAATGATTAGAGTACGACAACCTATTAGGCCAAAGCATGCCACACCAAACATGACTCGAAACAACAAAACTTTGATAACTCAATGTGTCCATTCATGGATACCCTCCAAACACCATCCCATCTTGAGTTTCTCAGTGTTTCACGATTTCTCTTTGGGTTTTAGTGTACGTTGATAGGTTAACATATACAAACCATACAAAAGCTCGATAATTGCGGGGGCCCACGTCATTACGAAAGTGACGTATGGAAGGCATACTAAGCCCAATGATGTGCCAAACCTAGTAAATTTTCAATATTTCGTTTTTGAAATATCAGATTATCATAACTTTATTATTTTATGTTATGTCACATTCTAGAATTTTCATTTTATCTTTAGTTTTTATCTATTGTGGATTCCCTATCACATTTATCAAATTTATCAGAAAACTCACGACCTTGTTTGTGTTGATTCCGGTAGATGTCTACTAAACGTCACCTTTCTGGAAAGCATGTTGGAAACTCCGGCCGTCGAATGGCCGCTCAAATACCTAAGAAAGGGCTGTTATGATTTCCAACATAGTGGTCCAAGTTCAACAAGTTCTTTAGGGGCCTATTCCTCATGCAACTCATGTCAGGTCAAATCCTTCCAAGTGTTCCTACAAGCACTTCAAGTCATGTGACCCTCCCAAATATGAGGGCACAGAGTGTGCTACTGCATTACTCCATTGGCTTGAAGAAATGGAGTATACTTTCCTAAACTTTGACTGTCCTAAAGATCGTAAAGTCAGTTATGCTACTGGCCGACTGCTAGGTCAAGCTACTTGGTGGAATGGTGAGAAAAAACACGCGTGGAGTCGAAGCGGCTGTATCCTTGACTTAGGAACAACTTAAGGAGATCATGAGCCAACAATTTTGTCCGCGCAATGAAATTAAGAATTTGGAAGATGAGTTCTGGACCTTGAAGCAGGAGAGCTGGGAGAGTGCAGCCTATAACAAACTTTTTCACGAGATGAGGCAGTTGGTCCCTTACTTAGCTACACCTCTCCCTCGACTTATCGAGAGGTACATTAAGGTTCTTCTGGTAATAATCCAAGACCCAGTGATGAGTAGCCACACAGCCACCCTTGAATCTGCTATTCGCCTCGCTGATCAACTCACTGATAACCGTGTTAAGTCGGGAGATCTCAAGCGAAAAGGGTACATGGGTAATTCTGACAAAGCCCCAGCTGAAGGACCCAAGGAAACAAAGGAGATCAAATCCGAATCATCCTCTCATTTCAATTCCAAAAGGAAGCGAAATGGTAAGAACTACGCTGTCACCTCAACTAACCCACCTATACAACTTGCACCAATCACCCAAGTCGTACCTCTCACCGTACCAAAGGGGCCTTATACGGGGCCTGATCCATTGAGCAACCGTTGCCTATACCACCACCCAGATGGAACCCCGTGTCAATATTGCACTGGTTGTGGGCGTGCTGTTCACTTGATTCAGGCTTACCGCATTCTTCAAAAACAAGCCCAAAATCAAGCCCGAACCCAAACCCAACTCGTCTATTAGCCACCACAAGTTATGGCACCACCTCATGTCTAAACCATGATACAGCCCTGCTTTCAGCCGAATTACCCTATGATGCCATAAATTAGGGCTTACTTTAATTGTAGTGATCCTATGTATTTCTGCAACACATGCCCAAGGTTAGTCAACATAATCACTGCCTAAGCCAAAGACAACCCGGTGAACCAGGCAAACCCGCCAACAAGGTGTAGAGATTTTTAATCAACGCGAATCAGGTTAGGGATGACAACAATGTGGTTAATGGTACATTCCTAGTTAGTGGTAGCTATGCATCTATTCTATAATTTGAGTTTGTTCTTGGTTTCCCCGCGTTAGTTTAGCCGAATCTTTTACTGTGTAAGTAGTAGAGGGGAAGCTCGTTACTTTAGATTCCATCATTAGTGGGTGCACTCTTAGTCTTAAGGAGCATGACTTCCTCATTGATCTTATTCCAATGAGGCTGGAAAGTTTCAACATCATTATTGATATGGACTAGCTAGCCCAGCACCGTAATGAGATCGTATGTTTTGGAAAATATATCTGAATTCCCCTCGCCAATGAGCAAGTTCTTCCTATTTTTGGTGGCACACCTTCTAAAGGGTTCAAGTTGATGTCATGTATCCAAGCCCAATAGTATCTTCGTAAAGACTATGTGGCCTTCTTGGCCCATATTATGGAGAAGCAAGGCAAAGAGAAGAAGCTTCAAGACATTGCGATCGTTCAAGATTTTCCCCAAGTATTTCAAAAGATGTTTCCAGACTTCCTCCTCTGTGAGAAGTCGAGTTTTGAATCAATTTACTTCCAGGTGCAACCCCGGTCGCGAAATCTCCTTATCGACTGGCACCATTTGAAGATGCAAGAAATGGCCAGTCAATTACAAGAGTTGACCAACAATGGGTCCATACACCCTAGTTCATCCCCATGGGGTGCACCAGTCCTCTTTGTCAAGAAGAAAGACGGTTCATTCTGTATGTGTATCGACTATCGAGAACTCAACAAGTTAACTATCAAGAACCGTTATCCATTGCCACACAGCGACGATCTCTTGGATCAACTTTAGGGTGCTACATGTTTCTCCAAGATTGATATCCATTCTGGTTATCATCATCTCAGAGCTCAGAGCTCATGTGTCAAAAATTAATAAATATATTCTAGTTTTCACAAAAGCCCCCAAATTGTCAGCGGTAGTTTTGTTATGTGTTATTTGTGATTTAGTACTTTTGTGTTTTATATTTTTAGGGTAGTTTCGTCATTTAGAGTTTTCTCAATTCTTCGTACGCTATCTCTAAGGAATCAAAATACGCAACCAATGAGTAGATCCTCCTAATTCCCCTTTTTACAA
This sequence comes from Helianthus tuberosus, assembly GCA_030545235.1. Taxonomy (NCBI): domain Eukaryota; kingdom Viridiplantae; phylum Streptophyta; class Magnoliopsida; order Asterales; family Asteraceae; genus Helianthus; species Helianthus tuberosus. Next base: position 113,399,126 of record CM060373.1, read on the forward strand.
GTTAAATGTTTTGGGGTGTGTTATGTGTCGCTTATCTCATTATGTTACATATTTCATTTATCAAATACATGCAAAAGCTCAATGTTTGATTATGTGGTAGTTGTACTTACTTGACTAATCATTTAATGTTTCATGTCACTAATCATTCAGGCACATGGATCTATAGGCTGACCGGTTCCCCATTACCATGGGTTGCAGCTTGGCATCGCCACAGCATAAGATTCGCTCGTCAGTGGGCTTGAGTCTCGTATTTTTCATATTAACGCATTTATCGCAGTTTCACATCATTACACTATCGCATTGGTTTGCCGTGGTTTATTTACCATTAGTGTTGTTGATCACTTATTTACCAATGAATCACATGTTAAACCTTTCACAATAAATAAACAAGAATTGGTTTATTTAAATAGAAGATTTACTCACCAGCTTTTGTTGACCCAAAAAATTTTTACACATGATATAGGTGAACAGGTTTGAAGTGATGAGGACGAGGACATGTAAGGATATGCCTTAGATAATGGACCAGATTATTTTGTTTATATTTATGTTTTGTTTCGCTGGATTATTTAAATACTCATTTGGTTTTGGGACATTTTCTTAATTCGAATATGAATAATATTTAACTTTTAATTAGTTGTTATGAGCTGTGAACAATCATCATGCTCCAGTCACCTAATTCGCTGTAAGTGGAGGTGTGACAATCGGCCTAAGGAATTTTTTTTTCTATTGGTGGATAAATTGGGGAACGCATCAAGGAAATTCCCAGCTACGAGGGCAATCATGAAGGGAGACGGTAAACGAGTCACCAAGGATCGTCAGGCCAAACCCCCTGATCAATAATCTCGGGAATAACTCTCGGGGTCAGCCCGAGTTGTAGAGTTTGTGTATTTTCCATAGTGTTTTTTTTTTATTTTTTATCTTTTGTGTATTTTGAGTCTAAAATAGTTGCACAAGTTTGAGTCAGTCAGTTTTGAGTCGTTTTTGTTTTTGAGTCAATATTACGCTTGGGTTAGGTTGTGTTTATTTTTGCAGGTTTGTTTGACCCATCTGTACTCAATCTCTATACGGTCGTGCTTGCATGGAACTTGATTTCTGAAGATTGCGTACTCCCCTAGGCGGGTTTGCTCCACGCTTTTACTTTTTACTTTTTATTTTTTCTTTTTAGTTTTCTTTCATTCTACATTGGGGGACAATGTAGAGTTTAAGTGTGGGGATGGGAGACTAAGACTTTTTAAGTAGTTTGATTTACATAAAAATTTGAAAAATAAAAATGTCCCAGAATGAGAAGTTTAAATTAAAAATAAGGGAAGATGATAGGTAAAATTGGGTTTTTGGTTTTCAATATTGTATGTATGAGAAAATAAAAGATTGAATACACATCTGATTTAGGATATGTGGGTAGGCCAGCTGATGGAAAGGTTCCCTAGGACTGAACTAATGCACCTTGATTATCATGATTCTTGTGGGTTCTTGTGTCACACCCTGACTTTTGCGGAAGCGTGATTATGTGTGACTTGCTTAATATCTTTGCATTCAACCATAACAAACAACTATATGATAAAACCCAAGATGATCATCCATAGATAGTTTTAAAACATTTCAAACAACGTTGTCTTAAAATCCAAACACAGGCTTCATATTCAAAATACAATAGCAACAAGTTTTAAGATCCATAAGGACTTCACAAAAGACGCTAACAAACTAGGTTTCGAGCCATGTATCTTATCCAAGATAAAATACATAACCCAAAACCTTCGACTTCGGATGACACCTTTTATCAGAAACATGACGTGTAAACTTCAACTCCCGCCATATCCATACTTAATTTCCTGAAATACATGTAGTTTGAAAAACATCAACAAAAGTTTAGCGAGTTCATGTGTTTAGTATGTGTGCACGGACATCCTTGAAAACATTTGTAAATATGTATGTATGTACTTGTAAACCGGTATGAAAGCAACAAGGAAACAAATCAATTAATGTGTAGCTAATACATTAATATTTGTGACATGATGCAGGAAGGCTCAATCCTAGCAGATTTTGTACCGGCCTCCGGCCGTAAGACATAGTCACCTCATGGTCCATCCTATGGGCTCATGGGCGGGGCTCGCTACACCCAAATAGATCTATCACTCATGTCCCTCGGTCCTACTACGAGGATTAATGGTTTTAAGCGTTGTACCCACCACTCACATGATCTAGCAGTACCTTTCCTTAGCTAACCATACCACATATAAACGTTTGTAAACAGTTTGTAACATGTACTTCACCCCCGAAGTTATAAAACCAAAACAGTTAAAGAAAAGAGGGACATGAACTCACAGTTTTGCGTTCTTCAATTCAATCCAACGTAACTCACAACTGATACTCGTTCGCACGACTTCCTATAAACGTACTACGGTTTATTAGACGGGTGGGTCGTGCCTTGACTCAGTCTTAGTTAGTGTCTTTGAGTTACGTTTCATTGTGTCTTCAATATTATTCCAAGTTATATAATTATTTGTCAATATAATAAATATTTTAGCTTAAATTATATTTATTAAATTTTGGAATATTAGTTAAAATAATATATCTTAACTTGTCACATTTATGTATTTGTACATGTATAACTTCCCAAGAATGGGTGTATTCATATTCGTATTCTAATACTTGTATATTTTTGCCAAGCATCGGTGGCGTATTACGGTATGTATTTATACGTACGAGAATACGTATTTTATTGTGTTTATTAAGTATTCATATACTTAATTTTTGTATTAACTTTTTCTGAATAATATTTCTAATAAAAATACATCAATATATATTCCCAAAATATATATTTTAAGAAATATTACATAGAAAAATTACTTATAATTTTTCCCTTGGCAAAAATATTTATAAATTTCATATAAGTCTCAAAAATAATATATTTTCAAGTTTAACTTGGAAAATATATATAAACTTATTTTTCACCCAAAAATAATGTATTTCATGTTTATTCAAGAAAATATATATTTTCTCCCAAAAACAATATGTCTTCTAATAATTTCAAGAAAATATATATTTTTATTTACCAAAAAATAATATATTTTCTTCTTGTCAAAAATATGATATAATTTTGTAATAATTTTAAAAATAATATTTTTGTTCTCTTGGTGTCCAAAATACTAATTACCAAAATATACTTATGAATTAAATTCCGAAATATTTTTGTAAGTTATATTCATTGTTCGGTTTCTCCAATATTTTGGGTATAAATTATATATGTATTTCTTAGAATTTTGGTAATATTTTGGATTGTAATTTCTTGGTATTTTGGTGAGTTATATTATTTCAAGTCCTAAAATAATATAACTAATACTCATAATATACAAATAATCACACACATGGTGACATCTAAATATATATTTTCCTAAATACATATTTAGTCACTTTTATTTACAAAAACCAACCTCCAATATTTATAATCTTTGTAACAAAAAATTATGGCAAATTTTATATAAAAATCCTTGGTTTAAAATATACTTGTAAGTATTTGTTTAAGAATATTTTTCTAAGTGTTTAATTTTTAGAAAAAAATTGCCATAGTTTTCCCTAAAAATGGAGGTTTCCATGCTTTCAAAGCATATCATTTTCTTTTATAAATCAGCACAATCAACAATAAACCAATCAACACTTACCAATTTGCCAAAATCAAGCATAAATTACTTCTTCATGAACTTGAAAATTTACAAAAACTTGTAGTAACTTACTAGTGTGTTTAGTAAGCCTAGTTACCCTTTAAAGTGTGGTTATTTATTTAAAAACATCATTTTTAAATAAATTAGTTCTTTACAACTTGTAAATCATTTTTCTAAAAATGTTTCTTTTTGAGTTTTTCTTGTTACATATATATTTCTACACTCGTTTAACCACTAAAAATGTGGTTAATTCCTTTAAGAACCAAGCTTAGGTATATCTTGTATTTTTAACTTGGTTTCTTGAAAAATCATTCTTGAAATCGTAGATTTACAAGACTTTACATTCACTTTGATCATCACTTTAGAAGAAAAACAATTTACACTTCAAGTTCATGATTTACACAAGGATGATCTTATTGATTCTTAACATAATCATCCTCTCATCTTGCTAGATTATGTCTTTAATCACTATCTAGCAAGATCACATGATGATCTACATCAATAACATGAGCAATCAACAAGCATAACAACACTTAAACAACTTGATTTCTTATGATTTTAGTCTTATGTTTTAGTTTCATGTTCAAGATTCATAGTCTTCTTCATGATTAACAACTTGTATCATTCTTCAACCACCAAAAACAAGATGTAAAAATGGATGGAGATGATCTTACTACTAGCTCAAGGCTAGGGATGATCACAAGATTAAGAAGAGGTGGTTAAAAGCACTAGCAAGAGGTCCTTCAACTTCCAAGAGCTCATAGCTTCCTATCCTTGCTTCTTACACCTTAATATCACTAGAGAATGGGTGGATCGATCTTGAAAGATGGTGGTGGTGGTGGCTTGTTCTTGGCAGTAGGTAAGATGGTGGTGGTGGTGGCTTGTTCTCGTCATAGGCCGAGTACTCTCAATCCCTTGTTGACCAACTAGGGAGCGCCTAGCGACTTTTGCAACCATGCTAATAATTAAATTGTGATGATTTACGTGTTCATGCTTTGTGATTTTTTATGAATCTGTATGCTTGTCTTGGTTGTGATTGATTGTTTGGTTAGGTGATCTTGTTACTCCGGTCTGGAACTATTTAGATCATTCGAGGTTCGTTAATCGCTTAGGTTTTAGTCTAGAGCTTGAGACTAGAGATAATTTAAGTTTAACTAAAATAACTAAAATCAACTAGGTATTGTGTGCATCCTTTTTTGGCAACTCGAGAGACGAGTCAGGATTGCTAGGTTATTAGTTGGGCGTTGTTTGGCACTTTAGGTAACTGATAGCTTGAATCTAGCTGGTTATTCACATTTAGAGTTTCCTAGGTTCTTAGTTATCTTAGTAGGTTTAGCTTCACGATTAGAGGATTTTGGCACCCGAGTTGCCTTATATCTGACAGTTGTGGGAGGTTTGCTGGGTAGATTCAGAGCTTTAGTCATTGGTCATATTAGAGGTCATTGTATGGTCATAGGTATTTGAAGTCTGGGTAGTTCTTTCTCATCATTGTCTGTTCTTCAGTCAGTTCATCATTCTGCTTGTTTGCCTTGTTTTCGTATTTATTTATTCTAGCAATTTTAGTAAATATCTCAACTCTTAATTAAATTTAGGCTAGGAGTCCATAGAGGTTAAGTATCAAAAGTTTGAAGATAGTGTCCATGGATCGATATTCAGACTTACTTGCTCTACTACACTGCGACCGGTGCACTTGTCGTTTGTGTGTGATTTAGCAATTTTTCCATTTGTTGCTTGTTTTAAATTTAATATACACATTTTCACACATCAGTTGGCTTAGGCCTTTCGTATTGGAACTTTGGTTTTGTGTATGCCATACCTTTCTCTCACAGCCTGGACATCACACTCGGCCTTCTGGATGTAGTTTCTAGTTCTTCAGCCTTGCTGCTAGTATTCTTCACCCCGAGGAAAGCTTTAACTCGGTCCATGAGGTCATCGAATGTTTCTGGGAATTCCTCCCCTAACTTCTCAAACAGTTGGGTGTGTTTTAGACCGTTAATGAAGCTACAAAGTTTCATTACTTTTGGGGCACCCATGACATTCATACTTTCTGTTTTGGTCAAAAATCAGACAAGGATAATGTAACCAAATCTGATTTTTGTGAGGTTGGATGCTTGATTAAATGAGCAAATGTAAGAACAATAATTGAATGAAAATGGCAATGAACACAAGGATTTATACAAGGAAAAAGCGCTTGATCAATGAATGATCTCCGGTATAAAAAACCTCGGATAGTGAAAACTATCACTATCAACTATATTGATAAAAAAGCTTACAACTTTGGATGATAACAAGCTCAATACAACGATTTCTAGTGTGAGGATGTGTGCATTCGCCAATATGTTTCAGGGAGTTCGAATGTGAGCAGTTGTGTTACTAAAAATAGCTTGTTATCCCCTTAAAAAATAGAAAATATCCTGATAACTAACTATCCTCAAATTATGCAAGCCATCCACGATCACCATAACGATCATCAGCCTCATGCACGTGCATAATTAGAAGCATATTCCTCCGAGATTCCCACCATGACTTAGTCCACAAGTCCCTGCAATCGTAAACTGAAAACACAAGAGACAATTGTTAAAACATAAATAATAGTAAGGATCCTGGATCCTCAGACTCCATGCATTATCCGTTAAAGATCCGTGATCCAGGCCCAGTCTCAGGATAAATGACCCTTAATATAAAATTCACGCCCTAACAATTGCCCCCAAAATATGAGGAATTAGATGTAACTAAATGAGTCATATTTTCTGCTTGGTTCTGGATGATTAGTTAGCGAGAAACTAGCCGTTACATCAGGACTAGCCGTTACGAGGATGACATCAGCGATAAGACCTCCTGCAACAATCATCATTATAAATAGGATTAGAGATAGGGATGAAATGTGCATTTAAATTCGAGATCCTTCCCCTTTAAATCATCATTCGAAGATTTCAACAGGTATCTCCCTCCTTCTTTTCTCTAAATTTCTTTCCTCTGATTCTCTGTTTCTTCAAGATCCCATGGCTAAGATGAACACCCGATCCTCTCCTGCTAAGAATCCTGAGCACAATAGCCCTCCGAAGAGTCAGGGCCTCACTAAGAATCCTTCCATGGAGCTTTGTCGCTTCACTGATCCTGAAGTTGATCAGTTACGTCATTGCTTCCTGGATGGAACTATCTTCCGGCCATTTGACTCTTTGATGAAGAGTGATTGTTTATCAGAAGTCTGGATCACCTTCCCTGCTGCTCCATTCCAGATAGATTTCACATATCCTTTCCCGGCGTTTACACAAAGCTTCTTCACACTAACTGGTCTGTGCTATATTCAGGCCATGCCAATGGTGTGGAGAGTTCTTTATACACTTGAGCACATCATAGAAAATGAGGGAATAGACATAGGTCTATCTGAATTAAGTCATTTGTATAACCTGGTCAGCCACGAGTCTCACCGTTTTCTCTTTAAGCACAAGCCACAAAAACTCCATCCATTGCTAAAAGTCACCAAGAATGATAACAACTGGAGAAACCAGTTTTTCTTTGTGAGGAGAGATTCCATCCCAAACGGGAATAATCTTCCTAAGAAATGGAACACCCAGGGTAGGAGATAGGATCCTTAGGTCAGAACCACGGTAAGATCTTCCTTTTTTGCAGAGGATAACTGATCCTTTTTCTTTTGTCTGTGCAGCTATTTCCCTGTCACACATACAAGATTCACCTGTTACCGAGGAAAGAGTGACTGCTTTCTGGAACCTTGATCCTGCTGTCAGAACTTATCCACTAAGAACAAAGGATTCTAAAAAAATCTCTTCCACTTCCTACACCATATCAAGTAAGTATCCATTTTTATAAATATGTAATTGAAAAGTTAAATTATGAATACTTATCTGTTTGTTTTTGATGTATGTAGGCGCTGCTAAGTCATCAAAGTCAGCTTCCAAGTTTAACCTCAGTGATATCCAGGACATAGTCTCTCCAAGATCCATCAAAATGGAGCTGGCTATAAGCCAAAGCATCTCGGAGGTCAAAGGCATGAGCACCAGGGGCAAAGGAAGCAAAAGGAAGAAGCCCTCTGAATCCTCAGAAGGTCTCCCACTGATTGAACGGCAACTCCATGAAGCAGTCTCCGAGGTAAGGATCACGGATCCTAAAATTTTGCATTTTATCCTAGGATAAAGGATCCTGAATTTTATCTTTCTTTTTGCAGAGATTTGCTGAAATCCAACTCCTCCAGGGCCAACATCTAGCTGATGCTGAAGAGCGTATCCTTGATCTTCAAACTATCACTGCTGCCAAAGACAAGAGGATTGCTCATCTTGAGCAGGAAAGCAAGAAATTGCAGAAACAAATCCTTCTTGCTGAGATCACTGCTAACAAGGAGCAGCTGGAGATCGTTGATGATGCCAAGAATTCTGCTGCCATAGTGACCTTGAAGATCAGACTTCAAATGGACAAGGAAGCTACTGATCCTTCCTTTGATAGGTCGGCATGGGACGTGGAGGCTTGGAAGCAACGGCTCGTGGAGCTTGAAGATGATGTGCCTGAGGAGATGCTGACCATTGAAGCTGGTGAGAGTGGAAGCAAGGATCCTGAGGACGCGGCAACAGTTGGAGGCAGTAGTGAAGGTGGAGAAGAGAAGGTGGATGAAGCAGCCAAGGCATAGGAGCCCATTTTTTATGGTTTAGTGGTTTTGGTTGTGATGTTTTGATTTCGAACAATCTTGGTCTGTAATAACTTTGAACAATAGCTTTAGGGTTAAGGATCACTGATCCTTTGGACAATAGGGGGTAATAAAGGTGGATGGGTCCTTCTGTTTGTGGAGGATGAAGCCTTTGATGCACCTCACCTTTTATTTCCTGCACTACTTAGAACTCGTTAACATGGACACCCTTTGCCAACCCAAGTGGACGGGCCACGTTTTGCTGGTAGAAACTTGGGTAGGCAATTTTGACAACCTTTAAAAGGGTTTAATGATAAATAAATAAAACTTTAAGCTTTTGACTATCTCTTGTCTTGTTAGTTTTATCTTGAATGTTGTCTCATATACATTTACTTGTCAATTTCTATTTTATAACTTTAGAATTTACCAACTGTTAGAAAAGGTATCAAATGTATGTTAAAATCAGCTTATGTCAAAAGATTATAAACTATATGATCAAGGATCACATATCCTGTTGTCAAAGGATAAGGGTAATATAAATCAAAAATAAAACAAAGGCAAATAAGGATCATACCAGAGAATCCAAGTTAGGATTCTATATCCTTAACAATTATAACTATGCCAATAAGAGACAAGAACCATTAGAAAGTTAGGATCCTGGATACTTAACTATTTGAATTTGGAAACCTGTAACAACACACAACTTGGGACTAAGCCAATTGTCATAGAAAAGAACCATTAGTAACCGGGGACAAGCCCAACAAGCTGGGGACAAGCCCAATAAACTGGGGACTAGCCAAAAAAACTGGGGACAAGCCCAAAAAACTATGGACAAGCCCAAAAAACTGGGGACAAGCCCAAATATTCTTGTGTAAACTGGAGTATGGCCCAAACTGGCGACTATCCCAACATGAGTGACATGAGAATGGCAAAACTTAGCTAACGTGAAAACGTTAGAAACCTTACGAACGGATGTATGGTACGTCTACCATTATACTTAGGATCCTAAATACAGCCAATAATAATGAAATTGTCAGCCCCTAAAGCGGGTACTGGTCCTATTGCCTTGGACTATACTAGGATAATCGTGCGCAACTGGCGAAGGTGTTGAAACCGGATTAGTAGAAGGTAATAGATACCTTAGACTGGGAACAAGCCCAAAAACTAGGGATAAACCCAAACACATCGGAGACTTGACCAATCACTTGATCCTTTGTCAAAGATGTATCTAATTCTGTAAAACTTACAACTTGATGAAAAAGGATAAAGGATTCTAATACCCTCTCCTTATAATCAAATGAATTAATAAACTTGTGATATAATAAGTAAATCATTACCAGAATGAGGATCATATATCCTCTGAGGATCCTCATCGTGAACTAAACATCAGGGTGTCTAAGGATCCTGGATCCTTCTTACATGAAGTACTTCTTCAAATGAACAACATTCCAAGCCCTTGGTAAGAGATCACCATCCATTGTTAATAAACGGTATGCCTCCTTTCCTGCCTCAGCTTCAATTAGGTAGGGACCTTCCCATTTTGGTGCTAGCTTGCCATCAGCAGGATTTGTGGTATTTTGGAATGCCTCCTTAACACCATGTCACCAACTTGAAATTTCCTGATCCTAACATTCTTGTTGTAGGCTCCAGCCATTCTTTGTTGATAGCTAGCTAACCTTATCCTCTTTAAATCCCTGAGTTCTTCTATGGTATCCAGATCTTGAGTCAAGTTTTCAGCATTTCCTTCAGGATCACGGATGCTTGTTCTTGCAGTAGGGACTACCATATCTGTAGGGATCACGGATTCAGCTCCAAAGACCAGAGAGAATGGAGTTTGACCAGTAGCATTCTTAGGAGTTGTTCTATCAGCCCATAATACATATGGTAGCTCTTCTGCCAATTTTCCTTTCTTGGATCCAAGCTTTTTCTTCAAGTTGTTAATGATGATCTTGTTGGATGATTCTGCTTGACCATTAGCTTGTGGGTGGACTGGTGTTGATGTTATCATCCTAATCCCCCAGCTGTCACCAAATTTAGTGGTTCGAGTCCCAATATATTAGGATCCATTATCACAAACAATTTCAGAAGGTATGCCAAATCTAGTAATGATGTTTCTTTTGATAAAGGATATAACTTCTTTCTCTCTAACTTGTGCAATGGCTTCGGCTTCTATCCACTTGGAGAAGTAGTCAGTCATGGCCAACATAAATACTTTTCCTCCTGGTGCCTTAGGAAGCTTGTCAACTATGTCCATTCCCCATCTCATGAATGGCCAGGAAGAGGATATAGGATGCAGAATCTCCACTGGTTGATGAAGGATATTAATATGTCTCTGACAAGCATCTGACTTCTTTGCGTATTCCATAACATCCTTCTTCATTGTCAGCCAATAATGTCATGTCCTAAGGATCCTTGAGAATAGTGCTCTGCCCCCAGTGTGGTTCCCACAATCTCCTTCATGAAAATCCTTTAAAACTTCTTGAATTTCTAGATCCTCGATGCATCTTAAATATGGACCTGCAAGAGACTGTTTATATAAGATGTTATTTAGTAATGTAAATTGAGATACCTTAGTTTTGAAAGCTCTAGGATTTTTTCCAGCAGGAATCTCTCCATGTTGTATATATCTCAGGATTGGAAGGATCCAGGATCCTGAATTCGATTGTGCACCATCACTAGGTACAATTGCAGAATCCTCCACTATCTCCATGGCTATGTTATCCTCGATAGCAGGAGTTAAGATATGGATGATGGGTATCTTAACATCCTCTGGAATCTTCAATGATGATCCAAGGTTAGCTAGGGCATCAGCTTCTGCATTTCTTCCCTGGGTACCTGTGTTAAACTAAAAGAAGCAAAAGAGTCTGTCATTTTCTTGACTATCTCTAGATACTTGATTAGCCTTTCACCTTTGATAACATAAGAACCAATATAGTGGTTAGTAATTAACAAAGAATCTACATGTACCTCAAGATACCTGATCTTCATATGCTTTGCTAATTGCAAACCTGCTATGAAGGCCTCATACTCAGCCTCATTATTAGTGGTTTGAAACTCACAAGCAATTGATTGGGGTATAATGTCCCCATGTGGCGATTTTAGTAGTATGCCTAATCCAGTTCCCTTGACATTTGAAGCCCCATCTGTGAAGAGTATCCAAGGATCCTTAGTCTCTTCAAGTTGTTGAACTTCCAATTCAGCTTCCCTTTGTAGATTACTACTGAAATCAGCCACAAAGTCAGCTAAGGCTTGGGATTTGATGGCAGTCCTAGGTTCATATTTAATATCATATGCACTAAGCTTGACTGCCCATTTTGCCATCCTTCCTGACATTTCAGGTTTCCTGAGAACATTCTTGATAGGAAAGTTAGTTTTCACAATAATGGGATGAGTTTCAAAATAATGACGTAATTTAGTAGATGCCATGATTAAAGCAAGGATAAGTTTCTCTAAATAAGAATACCTGGACTCAGCATCAAGTAAACTTTTACTTACATAATATACTGGATGTTGAGCACCTTCATGATCCTTAACAAGGACCGCACTTACTGTCTTAGCGGAAACAGCTAGATATAAGGATAGTATTTCCCCATTTTCTGGTTTCATTAGAGCTGGAGTTGAGGATAAGTAATCCTTGAGGGCCTTGAGGGCATTTTCATGCTTTTCAGTCCATTCAAACTTCTTATTCTTTCTCAGGATGTCATAGAACTCTTTGCATTTCTCTGATGACTTTGAGATGAATCTGTTCAAGGCTGCGATTCTCCCTGTCAACCTTTGCACTTCCTTAGCATTGGCAGGAGATTTGATATTCACAATGGCATTGATTTGTTCTGGACTTGCCTCTATTCCCCTCTTTGTCACCATGTAACCTAAGAATTTACCAGCTTTAACTTCAAAATGGCATTTAGAAGGATTCAGTTTCATGTTGTATCTATCAAGGATATCAAATGCTTCTTCCAAATCCTTAAGGTGTTCCTCAGCTCTTTTGGACTTAACCACCATGTCGTCTATGTAGACTTCCATTGTGTGTCCAATCTGTTCTTTAAACACCATATTCACTAGCCTTTGGTATGTAGCACCTGTATTTCTTAGTCCAAAGGGCATAACAATATAACAATAGATACCAGTGGGAGTCATAAAAGCTGTATCCTCTTGATCAGACAGTTCCATCTGAATTTGTTGAAATCCAGATGAAGCATCCATAAAAGTTAACAACTCATGACCCGCTGTAGCATCCACCGTGGAGTCAATGTGGGGTAAAGGGAAAGGATCCTTGGGACACGCTTTATTTAAATCAGTAAAGTCAACGCATACCCTCCACTTTCCATTCTTTTTCTGAACAACTACCACATTGGCTAACCATCTTGGATACTTTACCTTTCTGATCATACCTGCCTTGAGCAATTTGTCTACCTCTCTGATCCTCCTTTTCTGATGTATTGGCTTGAAGGACCTATCAATACCAAGTTTGTAAGTAATAACATCCTTAGAAATACCTGTCATGTCTTCGTGTTTCCAAGCAAAGGTTGTTTTTCTTCTTTTTAAGAAGGATATTAAATCCTGCTCAATACTGTCGAGGATCCCGGATCCTATAAAAATATTGGATTCAGGATCCTCTGGGTTTAGCAAAATATCCTTTACATCTTGCTCTCTTGCCTCCAGGACATCTCTTGGAGGGTACTTTAATTGCTATGCCTCCCTAGGCTTTGAGGCTGGTTTCATCGATGACGTGTAGGAATTTTTAGCTTCTTGCTGATCAGTTTCAATCTTCACCACACCCCATGGAGTAGGGAGCTTCACACACTGATGATAGGTTGAGGGGACTGCTTTCATGTCGTGTATCCATGGCCTGCCAAGGATAACATTACAGCAAGATAAACAATCAATGATAAAAAATTTCTGAACATAATTTACTCCCTCTATATAAATAGGAAGTTTGATGTCCTCCGATGTATTCTTGGTCTCTCCACTGAATCCCACAAGGACAGATGATCTTGGGACAATATCGGATTCAGGGATGTTCATTCTTTTGAGGACATCTAACTGGATGATGTTCACTGAGCTTCCCCCCATCAATGAGAATCCTGCAAAAAAATGGTTAGAGATAAATAATGTAATAAGTAGACCATCGTGATGAGGATCCTGTATATCCACACGGTCATCCTCGTCAAAGGATATGACTTTTTCCTGTGTAAGGATGGAAGTTCGAACAGGTCTGTCCCCATTCTCCATCTTTGTCTCCTTCGCATGCCTCTTAGCTGCCAAGAATGAAGTGCCACAGATCTCAGAACCACCGGAGATGAAATGGATGATTTGAGCATCGGCTGGTGGAGGAGGAGCCTTTTCAGGAACTTTCTCAGAATCCTGGATCCTTGATTTCTTCCTTCCGAGCAACTCCTTCAAGTATCCTTTCCTCAAAAGGTAACCAATCTCCTTCCTCAGTGCTATGCATTCATCTGTGAGATGACCAAAGTATTCATGATAAGCACACCACTTTGATTTGTCTTTGGTTGCAGCTGGCTTGTCACTCTTCCTTGGCCATCTAGCTTTATCACCTAAATTCTGCATAGCAAGGATTAGTTCACTATTATCAGCAGCAAAACAATATTCAGAAATAGGAGGATAATCTTCATCATCTTCCACTTGTTCCACAACATGCATGTTCTGGTTGTCAGACTTAGTGTATGACTTGGATTTGTTATTCCTGAAATAGGATCCTTGTTTATCTTGCTTTGAGGATCCAGACAACCTCTCCTAGATCCTTTTGTCATCCTCTAAACGGATGAACCTTCCTTACCTCATCTAGGTTCCTGCAAGGTGTCATAACAAGATCATCATAAAATTGAGAATCCTTAAGGATTCTCTGCTGAATTTAGTTATGTAATCCATTAATGATTCATTATGACCTTAGTTTACCCTATATAAATCACTAGTTAACCGTTCAAATCTTCTACTACATGAAAATTGACTATTGAACAAGTTAACCAAATTAGAAAATGAAGTAATTGAATAAGGAGGAAGACTTAGCAGCCATTTCAGAGCTGATCCTGTCAATGTGGATCCGAAACCCTTGCAAAGACATGCTTCCTTTAACCTTTATGGAATGGGGTTGATCTCCATTCTCTCCCTGTATTGAGCTACATGCTCTTCTGGATCAGTTGTACCATCATAGAGCTTCATATTTGGTGTTTGAAATCGTTTTGGTATCTCCGCATTACATATGGGTGGTGCAAAGTGAGACACCTTGTGACTCCCATCCGGAATCCCAGGAATAGGTTTAACCACTCCTGGGACACTGGATATCATATCCTTGAGTTTTTCCAACTCCCTTGCCATAGCCTGTTTGATCCCTGGTTCCTACACAAGACCATGGTTAGTATTGTAAGACGTATTAAAAGTGTTACCTCATAACTGGTTTGAGGTTGGGATTCCAGATGTGAATCCAAATTGAGGCAGTTCTGATGTAATTGTGGGACCAGATGAAGCAATAGTCTGCATGGGAATGAAGTCTCCCACATGAATCTCAGAACTTCTGAGTTGTGAATTTCCTAAGGATCCTTGATCCTGGAAGACGTTGGATCCAGGATACATTGGAGCTGTAGGTCTTGGAGGATCTTCCATGGATCCTTGAACCTGCGATGAGGATCCTTGATGCTGAGGGTAGGATCCTTGAATTGACAGCGCCCCCATGTATCCTCCCAAACTGGAGAAGGATCCTTGATGCTGGAAGGAGGATCCTTGAGGTTGAAGAGAGGATCCTGAAGGCTGGAAGTAGTATCCTTGAGCCTGTGTCATAGCCGACATTCCATAGTGCATACTTGATGATCCTCCAGGATACTGGACACCTGACACCTTGGAATGCTGGATGGTTGTTAGTGGAGTAGTGAAATCCAACGATCTGGGTATCAATGGAGAGTGATCCTCCGCTGATTTCTTCAATTTCTTGATTTCATCAATCTCACAAAGGATCCTGCCGTTTGTTTCATCCTGCTGTTGCATGTAACTTTTCATCTGCAAAATCAAAGAATAAAAATCATTGTTAGTAGGAGCAGAAGAAACAACACTAGTTTTGTGAAAACGGGGGTTGTCTTCTTCGCTGCATTCTCAGCATTCTTCTGGGATCCAGAAGAAACAGGATGCAAAGGTGGAATGCATAGTGATGAAGTGATCGCCGACATGGAGCTCGAAGTGTTTTTTCCTTGAGAAGCCATGTGGTTGAAGGTAATGAACAAAAATGAGTGAAATAAACAAGATTTTTCAGAAATGAAGCACCGATTGCCCCACGGTGGGCGCCAAACTGTTTTGGTCAAAAATCACACAAGGATAATGTAACCAACTCTGATTTTTGTGAGGTTGGATGCTTGATTAAATGAGCAAATGTAAGAACAATAATTGACTGAAAATGGCAATGAACACAAGGATTTATACGAGGAAAAATCCCTTGATCAATGAATGATCTCTGGCATAAAAAACATCAGATAGTGAAAACTATCACTATCAACTATATTGATAAAAAAGGTTACAACTTTGTAACAAGCTCAATACAACGATTTCTAGTGTGAGGGTGTGTGTATTCGCCAATATGTTTCAGAGAGTTCGAATGTGAGCAGCTGTGTTACTAAAAATAGCTTGTTATCCCCTTAAAAATAGAAAATATCCTGATAACTAACTATCCGCAAATTATGCAAGCCATCCACGATCACCATAACGGTCATCAGCCTCATGCACGTGCATAATTAGAAGCATATTCCTCCGAGATTCCCTCCATGACTCAGTCCACAAGTCCCTACAATCGTAAACTGAAAACACAAGAGACAATTGTTAAAATATAAATAATAGTAAGGATCCTGGATCCTCAGGCTCCCCGCATTATCCATTAAGGATCCGTGATCCAGGCCCAGTCTCAGGATAAATGATCCTTAATGTAAGATTCATGCCCTAACACTTTCCCTTATAAACCCTTCCATGTACTGCTCCACTTTCTTGCCATCCCTTTATCGGATGTGTATGCTCTCATTAGGATTTTTGATAACTTTCTTTTATTGGGTAAAGTTTCTAAGAAACTTGTCACATGGCTCTTCATAGTTGTCGAAACTCCCATGTGGGAGACTATCAAACCACGACTTCTTCCATTTACATTTGCACAAACATGTGACAACATGTTGGCATGGACCATCCTCCTACTTGACCTACACCTATGAAAGCATCCAGATGGTCTTTCTAGTCTTTCGTTCCATCAAACCTGTCTACATCGGTAGGAGGCTTCAACTTTGGAGGGAGAAGGGCCTCTGTGATATGTCTCGTGAACTTACAAACTTTTTCTAGGCCCTTAGGTCGATACGGCCTTGTAAGTGCATCATCATCCTTTACTTTGCTCCTCTTGGCATCCCCCCAAGGGTTTGGTCTTCTCTAGGGTTCCCAACAATAAAGCTTTTTGGTCTGGTATGAGTCGGTCCATCATGGTCATGAATAAAAACCATGGATCAGTTGTTGCGTCTTTCTTGGCTCCGTCCTATGTATGAGATGACGAGTATCCTCCTTAGATAGGGGTACGAAAAGTCTGTCTTGCTCTAGCCTACTTCAACTTTTCCAACATCTCTAGTTTCTCTAGCTGAGCCCACAATTCTTCTTTATGTGTGGAACGAACTCATGGGTGATCCCTAATTACTTGGCATGAAATATCTCAGCCCCTGAGTACTCTTCATACTAATCTTTTAGTTAATAGATCAAGACTAGTTGTTTTGTGGGCATTACTAGTCTGTGTCAAAGGAAAATGCAAAGGCTTATCTTTCGGTTGTGGTGGGGATTCTTGGCTTTTTTCAGAAAACTAGGTTGGTTTGGGTATTTCAATCATGATGTATTTGTTTTTTGGTGAAGGTACATACGTAAAAAGGTCTCGTTCTTATGATGGAAACTTTCTATGAGACAGAATGTCCAAGGATGGTGCAATGTTGAATCCAAGATCAACAGTCCGATGTGGCAGGTGACTGAGATCTACTCCAGCATGTCACTGACGACCAAAACAACCTGCAAAACCAACATCATTCGCCTCATCACGAAGAGCCCAAGGGGGGGGTCCGTGACCAAGCTCTGACATTCGAATAGGTGACCATTTCATGATCTAAAGTACCAATTAATAATGACTAATTTATTAATTGAAATGTATTAGGAGGATTCAATGTGGGTGTATTTACTCAGGGAGGTAAGGAGAAGATAACTTTTGAAGATAACCTCTTTAGCTATATGGGATGGACTCGTTGCTCAAGAACAGTCCTTCTTGCAGAGGACCAAAAGGATGTTCTCTGGGTAATCACTTTACCCAGGAAACAGTCCTGTTCCTGTCCCTTTTACAGGATCATGAAGATCCTTGCATTATATATTTTCTTCCTTCTTAGGTTTGGTGTCTTTGTATCACCTCGGTGAGGATTCATGCTGAGTCGTCAGTCTTAGAGGAATTAAATGCGGTGGTCGAGTCACGTCAGCATGGGGTTTATCCTTCATCTGATTAGATTAGTGATTACTTTTTCATGTTGGGTGGGAGGATCCTTTGGTTGACTGGCCAATTCCTTGGGCATTAACCATATTAATTTGTTTAAGAAAGAGTGGAATGGACCTGGCCCAGTCGTTGGTCTTTTAGGAATGGGCCCAGGTGAGGATACTCGTCATGACATGGTTTGGTTTGTAGATTTGGACAACTGGTGGTGCTGATTGGATTAATTGGGCGACTCCTATTACAAATTCTCCAAAACCCACCGCAAATAGACATCTGCAGAGTAAGAGGGATGGAGAGATGTTTGGTTTTCGTTTCTACAAACAATTTACAAAGGGGTTTTGAAGTCTGGAAGAGATGTTTAGTTTTCGTTTCTACAACTTGTGGCGCTGATTGGATTACTCATGCGAGGGTTTACTTAAAAAAATGGAAACTGTAACAGGTTTTCTAGAGCATTCTCAAGAGTCAGTATTCTTCCTCTAAAGATTATAGTACCAAGTACTTCCTAGTGAGCTCTAATATGATCAAATTTCTACGTAAGAATTTCTTGTAAAATATAAGCAACGCCAAACCCTTCGAAAGCCCAGACCTCCATTTCTCAAATACGTTTCCGCCTTAAGGGGTTGTTAGGTAAGACGTGAATAACGGCCACTAGAACGCGCATGGATTTTATCATCAACTTGATGAATTAATTTCAAGATATAAGGTTTTCCTATTATAACAGGTTGATCAAAAGGATCCCCTCCCTTCTTCCATCAAATATTATGCTTTTTTCTGGAGACTTGGGTTCAAATATCCATGGATTCATTGTTTGCTTACTAGCTTCATATAATTCAAAAAACAACATTTTCCTCGAAGATCTTATTCATATCTCTCATAAAAAAATTATCTATCTCTCATTCATTAATTAATTATGTCTCTTTTCAATTAAATAACCTCGATTCAATTAAATAATAGAGTAAATTGCAGTTTTTGTCTATGAGGTTTGGTCCAAAACTCATGTTTCATCAAATTTGAAAACCTTTCACTTTGATGACTAATGTTCCAGATTTTAATATATTCGGTCCCTATAACTAACAGAAGTTAACTAGTCTACTAACTTCCCTCCATGTGCCCCTTACATGAGGGTTAAATTTGCCAATTTCAATTTACTTTTCAATCAGATTCATAGCTCATACCCATGATCCATGGCTCATACACATGAGTCATACCTCTTTGCCTTTTATATACCCAACCTGTGAACATAATCACCCACCCCTACCCATTCACTGTGACACCTTGTAAATTTTAATCAAATCATATGACAACACATATCAGGAACTCTCAAATATTCCAGATATGTTGGGCGAGAGGGACAAAATACTATTGGAAATGGAAGAAAAAAGTAGAGGGGTCAAACATGAAGAAATGCCAAACATTTAGCTTATACCGATCCATTACGGACCGCAAAGCATATGCCTTACGGTCCGTAAGGCATTTTGAAAACCAGGGGAGCTAGAAGGTCCTTACGGACCGCAAGACCTTACCCCTTGCGGTCCACAAGGACGTTGCTGGCATATTGTTTTGAGCTGGCACTGCAGCCTGCTCTCTTGTGCCACTTAGCACAAAATGTGCCACCTTTCTCCTCCCTCCTACACCTATTGAGGCACTTATCAACACTTGAAAGCTCCAGGGACACTTGGCTTCACCTTATGATCCTTGTTCAACTATAAATAGCTCCATCTTTCACTCATTCAAACTTGCACCTTCACTCTTCACTCTCTAATCTATTTGGAGCAGCTTCTGATCTATAGAGGCCTCATCTCTGGAGTTATAACACTCCCTTGAACACTTGTAAGTGTTCTAACCCAGTTCTTTTCCATTCCTAGGCAAGTTATTAGCTGAAAGTCAAGCAAATTAACTTTTGCTTTGACTTTCGGTTCTGACCATTTCAGTCAAGCCAAAGTTCGAATCGAACTTGGCTACGTGATCGTAATAATGAAGGTGTTAATCCTTTGTGATAACACCCTCTGAAGATCACATTAAGTTGGTGAAATGACAGGTGAAAGTTTTATTAAATAAAAGTCAAAACGCATATTTTTGCAAATTACGCTAAATGAGTATTTAAGTATCTAAACCTCAATTTTTGACATTATAAAAGTTTATATAACATACTAGGACATGTTTAATCATGCCCAAATTGTCATTTCCTGTTTAGAGCTCGGTTCGCAATCGAAAGTCAAATAGTTTGATTTCTGCTTTGACTTCAATTCTGACCCATTTGATTAAGTTTAGAGCATGAACAAAGGTTGTTATATGATCATTATAACGTATGGAATAACCCATTGAGATTATACCATTTGATCATATCACTTGATAGGTTTTATGGCAAAGTCCTTATATTATGCCTAAAATGCCAAAATTACCCTTATCGCCTAGAAAATGGTTTTAAAACCAAATAAATTTGTAATCTGAGTTTGAAACTGATATTATAACATAATGAAATGTACTTTGGCATAATGGACTTGTCTTAGACCTATTCGGCCACCCGGTGCCACATATGCGTGTACGGTTAGTTTAATAAGCATAAATTATATATACTAGCCGAATCGGGTCAAAACCTTTCCAAACCAGTTCTAATCCGAATGGTTGATTGTTTAACCCATATTATATGAGTCCTCATACTCGGAAGAGTATAAACCACATTCTATCCTATCAACACTTAATCTAGCGAATCGTACTTATCATTTAAATTTAACTGGTTAAAGTCAAATGACTTATACAAGACTCGTTAACATTCTAATAGATCATTGTTCCATTTATTCCAGACTAGGAGCTTCTGTTTAGTTGTTTTGATTAACGATTGTGCTTAACACCTTTGATTTGTAAAGATTAGCACATGTAAATACTCTTAGCCTGTTTTCCTTTATAAGGGCTTGGGATACGACTTTAGCCGCTTGGTCGGGTATTGAATCAATGACGAATGATGTCCAAAATTTAAATAACATGTTTTAATCTGTGTTGCTTGATAACCTAAACATTAGGGGTTAATATGTCCGTATCCTGGATATCCTCGGCTCATTTTAATTGCAGATGGCCATGACCTAAGCACGGGGTGTAAGCATACACCTGATAGACGCTAATGCTATATATTTATATGATATTGAAAATATGGTGTGTCGAATAATCATGTACTGGCGTTTAGTTTCGGTCCCCATATGTATTGACAAGCATGTAAAACTGGTAACAAGAAACATTACTTTATCCCAAGTTATTTTAAAATGATATACCAAATGGTATCAAATACTTTTTGAAAAGATTTTCAAAAAGAGTCGATTAATTGTATTTACTAGTGAAAACTGACGTATTTGGAATAGCCTGGAGCTGCTCGGTCTAGGCAATTTGGAATTTGCAACTCCACGAAAGATCATATCAGTCTTAAGTAGGGCTGGCATATCGGGTCAATCCGATCTGTTAAGACATGAACACAAAATCTGTAAACACGAACACGACATGAAATCTTATCATGTCAGATTATCCAAACATGAACACGAACCTGTTAATAAACAGGTTACACGAAATGACCTGTTAAGACACGAAAATGTTACCAACATATATATGACCTGTTTAAGACACAAACACGACCTGTTAAAACATGAACACGACCTGTTAAGACACGAACATGACCTGTTATTCCATATTTGAAATTAGAAATTAAGGAACCTGTTTAGTGAAAATTTAGTCAATAAACAACCCATATTAAATATATTACACCAATAAACAACAGATATATTACACCAATAAATAATGATATATGAACTACTTGAAAGAAAGATCCATATATGTTGGTGACTGAAGATGCTCGAAGGCTATGAATAAATAATTGAAAAGCTTGAGACTGAAAAAAGCTTGAAATATACTAGAAGGCTATTAATAAACAGTTGTGTAAAAGTAAGTACCGGTCGTTTCGATCTCTTTCTCAAATTTGATCTTCAAGCAATCCTCTCTACACAAACAACTTAGCTTCAATTCCAAACCTCTGACGCTAGAATAGATGAACGATGGCCGGAATAGATGAACGATGGCCGGTGATGAACGTTGGTCGGTGATGAACGATGGCCGGTGAATGTTGGCGGTGATACTGAAGTGATGAAAGTGAGCGGCGACTGAAGGAAATTTAGGGTTTAGTATTGGTACTTTGGTTATTGGAGCGTGAATGTGAAGGAATGGATTTCAAAATTTTAGGCACCCCACATATTTGATATATTTTTTAATTTAAAATTATAAACAGGTCACTAACGGGTCTTAACAGGTTAATGGGTTTTAACCTGTTTAGACACGAAATTTAAACAGGTCTTATCGTGTCGACTTGTTTAGATAAGGAACCTTTTAAGGTCAAACATGAAACCTGTTAACTTCGTGTAGGTTCGTGTCGTGTTATCGTGTTCGTGTCAGAATTGCTAGCTCTAGTCTTAAGTCATATTTCATTTGATCAGCATGCAGATCTTTATAGTACGAACAATCTGTATATTGTTTTTGGACTTTCATATTTTTACTTAGTATAATGAAATTTACAATCCCATCTTCCGTTGTGCATTGTGAGTACTGATATCAATCGTCACGCATATACCCCAAGTCCGGGCCCACCGAGAAATCAGGGTGTGACATTCACCCCCACGCCACCCACCCCAAAATTAATTATCTGACCAGCAACATCAAACAACCTGTACACCACAAACCGTCGCCATCATCTCTCCACCACAATCGTCAACATCTCTGAACCTTATCATCCCCTCCACTATAACCGTCACCAGCTCCATCACAAAATAATAAGATTAGGTGATAGAGGTGAGAACAACAGTCATCAATTAATACCCTAAAAGCAGCTTCAAAACATCTTAATTGTGCAAATAATAATGTGCAAATTGTTTTAGAATTTTGGTTCATCTTATGTTTTTGTCAGGAAAACAGGGAAGAACAGGAATCGAAAAAGTTAAAAGTTCAAGGAAAACAGGGAAGAACAGGAATCAAAAAAGTTAAAAGTTCAATGACTGAAGAGGGTGTGGAGAGAGAAATATTTTGGTTCATCAAATGTTTTTGGAACGACATGGTGGTCGGCTATGCTACTAACACCAGCTATGATGGAGAAGGCCTTAGGCAGCGGTAGTAATCAGGGCCGTCTATGTCCAAGTGCAGAATGGGCCTGTGCACAGGGCCCAAACCAATATAGGGCCAAGAAATTTCTTTTTTTTATATATATATTTAAAAAAAATTATTACGCCTGTGTTTAATGTTACAGGGTCTGTTTATTAAGTTTAAATGGGCATGTGTTAATGAACTAGTCTTGGATCCACCAAGTCCATCAAACTCTCCTCTTGTTGAAATCAGAATCCAGTCTTGGATCCACCAAGTCCATCAAACTCCCCCTTTTGTTTTATAGAAACAACCTTAAGAATGGGAGAAATATAATGATAATAAGATTGTGAGTTAACTGGGATTTGTGGGTAGGATAATATAAAACTATAGTTTCAGTCAAAGCGCTTTTACCAAATCAACAAGACAAAGAGATTCTTTAGTTGGCCGATATTTCATATTACTCCTTCCTGAAATGATTTCCAGTGCAAGAAGCCCAAAACTATTAGTGTCATACCCCCAAAATCCACCAACGGAGTATTACCGCGAGGTGTGTGACTGACCAGGATCATACTGAACATTTAAATAAAGTAAAATAAAACTATAGCAACCAGACGTTTAAAGTTCACCAAAACAAAATCCAAAACCAAATTTAAAAACTAGCGGAAGCATGAAGTAATAAAACCCATAAAACGGTTTATAAATCATAAAGTTCATCAGTAGGAATCCAACTGTGGATTCCTAGCCACAACGCTCACTCCTCATGTAAGCTCCATCCCTGTACCTAACGACCTGCAAAGCATGTGGTAACGTGTCAACAAAAAGGTTGGCGAGTTCACAGTTGGTTTTTCGTTTTAGTGTTGTTCCAAAAATCCATAAGTTGTTTCAAAAACCAAAGTTGTTAAGTTCCTTGTTCCCATAACCATATACCGTGGGGGCTACACCATGTTGTAAACCACTAGACCCGTTACCATATCGACTACTGACTTAAGTCATGTTTGAGTGCCCTGCGTCAATGTCTATAATCATTGACTAAGTGCCCTAGTACATTAGTCCACTCCCGTCCTCTGCGGCACGGTGTGAGGCTTGTCAGACCTAATAGCGCTATTCAACTAATGACCCGTTCGCCAATGGCCCGGCGATTAAGTCGATATAAAAATAAGGGACTTCATGATAGAGTTTTGTCTAGTAAGTTTAAGGTTGTTGTCCTACCCAAGAAGGACCGAGGTACGTATTCTATCCAAGGAGAATACGCAGATTACATCCCACTTGTTGGTGCATACATCTGTCGACTTCGTCTTGTATCGAGTCTTGTACTGTTATTGTATAGATCAGGGCACGTAGATCGAGAAAATAGGAGAGTTTATGTGTTTAACAAGCTGATTTCGCTCCAGAGGTTAATTCCGCCCGAAATGTCATGTTGACACTTTCGAGCGGAATCACCAAGTTCTAATTCCGCTCCAACAGGTTTTTGTGTCATTCTGAGTGGAATCAAGACACTATATATAGATCATTCATGAGCGAAATCAGGAGGAGATCCTTGTATTCCATACTGAAGTGCTGCCGGTGTGAAGATTGATTGTAATCAGAGTTTTATCAATACAATCAGTGTTTAAAGTGAAGATTTAGCAGTTTCTACCTTTGTTTCTTAGTTTCCGCCTCTGAAACAAAGTAAAACTCCTCTGAACGACTCGTTTGGGTTCTTACACGATCCTACAAGTGGTATCAGAGCTCAGGAGGAGGAGTTCTGCAGAGATTAGCTGGATTTCATTGAAATTTCTCATTTCTACACCTTCTTTCTTCAATCGAACGAGATTTAACGGTTAAAAGTGGTTCAAATTTTCATAGACTGTGTATAATTGACTATTAACAAATCCTTGAAAGTTACAGAGTTAAATTCACAGTAAAAATGGACAAAATGGACTTCCGAACTGATTCCGCTCGAACTGACAAGTTCCTGATTTCGCTCCAGATTAGCTTTATAGTCTGATTCCGCTCATCATACGTTCTGATTCCGCTCCAAATAGTTCCTGATTCCGCTCCAGGCTGCCAAACTCGTGATTTCGTTCCAACTTCAGTGCTGATTTCGCTCCTAGTTGCTGATTGTTTCTGATTTCGCTCCATTCTGATTCCGCTCCAGACTGTTATACTTGTTGATTCCATTCCTGATTGTTTTTTATTTCGCTCCAAGTTGCTGATTAGATCTGATTCCGCTCCTAGTAGCTGATTGAGTCTGATTTCGCTCTGAAACAACTATTTTTGAAATACGTGTTATTGAAAAATGGAGAACGAGTTCTACAATGCATTCGCCTCATCCCCGACTACTCCGGCTTCCATTGCTCAGAATATGAACTTGGAAAACGAGACCGGAATGTTACAAAAGCCCCCAAAACTGATGAGTATTGAAGAGTACTACGGGTGGAAAGACAGATTCAAAAACTGGGTTCAGGAATGTATTTTGAAGAAATATGTTTTGCCACGTACTGAGTTACAAGTTGTGAAAACAATTTCTGAGTTTAGTGATCAAGAATGGGATATGCACAAAGCCGAAAAAATGATGATTAGTCTTTTACAGCAGGCAATCAAAGAAGACATCTTCATTCTGCTTCAGCATGACAAGACTTCAAAATCAATATGGGATGCTCTTCGAATCAAGTTTGAGGGTAGTGAGAACATGATTAAGAGCAAGAAACCATTGCTCAAGAAAGAGTTTGATCTGTTCAGTAGTTTACCAGGAGAAGATACGAAGAAGCTGATTGAACGTTACTGCCACTTAGTGCGAACCATGTCGATGCTGAGTATTACAAAAGAGCCTGAAGAGTGGGTAGACAAATTGGCCGATGATTTACCGCAAAAGGATTGGGGTACATATTTGATGATTCTAAAGAATACAGGTGTTTATGATGGATTGACTATTTCTCAGTTCATTGAGAAGATTGAAAGTCAGGATTTGGAACAGCAAAAAATCGCAAGGATGAACAGTCCGAGTGGTCAACAGGATGTAAAAATGTACTACAAAGGCAGTGTTCCAGAAGTTGAAAGAAGCCCAAAGATACAAACTGCATTTAGTGCTGGAGATTCTACTGAAAATGTTGATCAAAGTCCTAAAAGCAGTAGTGGTTTCTCGTCATACCCGAGTGTTAATCCAAAGAGCCCAACTTCAAGTTTTAGTTCTCAAAATACAAAAAGTGGAAGTGGTTATGTGATACAATGCAATATTGCCTTGAATCTTCCAGATGGTCAAAGTTTTCCTGAAGAGATTGCGAAAGATCACATGGCTTTACTTGGTTCTGTACTACTATCATATGAAGGTTTGGTTGCTGGTCGTATCGGAAATCCTATGCTCACAAAAGAGGATTACGATCAGATAGACGCTGAAGAGATGGAACTTATGGATATCAAATGGTGTCTAGCTAGCGTTCTGAGACGAGCTGAAAAATTCAAGCTGATTACTGGGAGAAATGACTTTCTTGATGCACATGTGTCTACTTTAGGTTTTGATAAATCTAAAGTTACTTGTTTTCGATGTAGGGAGAAAGGTCATTTCAAAAGAGAATGCAAGAACAGAGAAGCTAGTGGAGCTCAGAATCCTTTTGGAAAAGACGATTATTATCGGAAAGCCATTTATCAGCAAGTTGGTCAGCAACAACTGCAAGAACCACATGTGGCTCATGGTAGAAAAGTGATCGAGGATTCAAAAAGAGCATGTCTGGGGAATCAAGAGAACTTTAACTGGAATTTTCAAGATGATGAAAAATTGCCTGAAGGTTTTAGCTGGGATATGTTTGTGAATGATAAAGGAGATTTCAAAGCATTCATTGCTAAAATTTTGAAAGAACCAGATATCTTTACTACATGGATGAAGTCTATTGGTGAGACTGTGAAGAATGTGGAGGATGAGTCTGTTGCATCTAAAGAAAGTTCACAGAGCTCAGATGAAAGTTCACAAAGTGATGATAGTTCAGAAAAGGAAGTTGTTTTTGATCAAACACCAGTTGATTCTGGTTCTTCGGATGATAATTCTGACAAATCAGTAGAGTTTGATCAAACACCAACTGATGACAGTAGTGATGATGAAGAAGAACGACATATTAATGTTGCTAAAATTCATCTCTCTCCTGAAAGTTTTCATTTTTATTTTGCAGATCGCTTGGAGAAACTGAAGGAGAAACGGGCTGCAAAAGAACAAAAAGAAATGAAGTCTGAAAGTGTTGCTGAGGAGATTGTTGATACTGAGCAGGTAGGTGAAGCAGAAAAGATGATTGAAGCAGAAAAAGTTGTTGAAGTCAAGAAGATCATCGAAGTAGAAAAGATTGTGGAAGTCATCAAACCTTGCTTGAAGTGTTTGGAACCATGCAAGGAATGTGCAACAAAAGAAGAGAAGCTAGCAGAGTTTGAGAAGATGAAGGAACAGTTATTGTTCAATCTCAATTATGTGAAAGAATCTTATGATGTCTTGAACAAAACAGTAATTGGTCTTCAAAAGACAAATTCTGAAAGAGAACAAGCACTAACGATGATGAATGCTGTGATGATGACAAAACAGAAAGCTATAAACTTCTACATCGAAGAAAGTGCTAAGTGGAAGCAAGAGTTGGAAACTGAAAAGATTGAAAATGAGAGAATCAGACGATTATTGCAGAGTTATTCTAGTTCTGATTATCTTATTGATAGAATTTATCCGACTGTTGCAGGTATGGAAGCTTTTCAAGATGAGAAGACAAAGAAGAAGGATACTGGTAAGAAATCGACTGTTAGCTATAACAAGTGTTCGCCTACAATCTGGGAAGGTTATTCTCCCAGAAAACCAAATGAGGAGCAAGTCGAAAAAGCAGTCAATATAAAGCTAAAAACCGTTACAACTGATGATTTACCAGAAAACATTGACGTTATTTTCACATCGTCTGACACTGATCACGAGTCTGAGTTAATTAAAAAGGTGGTCAATCAGGTGTTGGATACTGATGAGGAGTCTGAGTCAAAGTCTGAGTCTGGAGGTTCAAGTTCGTCAGTCAACAGTCCAAAGTTGTCGGTTAAACGGTCTTACAGTAAAGAATTTTTGTTATCAAAAGCAAATTTGGATGATGAAACATTTGAAGTTGCATACACTTTAAATGATTCTGACAAATTATACTCTAACAAAGAGTTTCCAATAAGAAGTGTTAGACTTGAAATGATCAAAAAGGTTTTCAAAATGACAGAAATTAAGTTTTTTGAAATAAAATATTTAAATCTTACTGGAAAACCTAAAAAATACACTTCAAGAGTACAACAACGATTAAACAAGAAAAAGAGTTACAATTCTGGTTTTCAAAAGAAACCAAACCATAATGGTAGCTACAAAAAGAAAGGTTTAGGCTTTATTCCACCAGAAAATTATAAAAATGAAAAAAAAATTCTAAAACAAAAACAGAATTTGTTTCAGGTGGAAGTGCTGAGGAGGAACAGAAGAAACCTTTCTGGAGACAATCAAACCAGGAGTTTCTTGCTGAAAAGAAAAGGAATGGAACTGGAGTGTTTCATCCAAAAGAGACTCGAACCTGTTTCAAATGCAATGAAGCTGGTCACATTGCATGCAATTGTCTGAAAAATGCTAAGACTAAACAGGGAGTTTCTGAAAAATTGAAAGAAATAGTTGTTGATGTTGAACCATCAATCGAAAAATTCAAAATTTTTGAAAACTCAACTTATGAGGTTGGTGATTGTTCTAAAAAGAATTTTTACAAAAAGAAAGCAAAAGATAACCAAATGTGGGTTGTCAAGAAGGGTGATGTAAAAATTGGCGATGATTCTGGTTCCACAAAGCCAGAAGAGCCACAAGGTGAGGTAAAAGAGGTAAATTCTGTATCTTCAGTGAATGATGATGAATTTCCATCACTGAAGTTTGAGAAGATTAAACAGAAAGTTGGTAAGGTTGAGATCTCAAATCAATTCTTTGCTGATCAGAAGGAATTTCATGTTGAGAAAACATTTAATGGAAGTGTTAAGAAATTTTTTGGGAAAGTGCTTGATGGGAAAGTAAAAGGGGTTAAAGATTTTTATGCAACTAAAAAGGCAACTTACAACCCTACTGAACAAGAGCTAAAAGAGTTAAAAACACCCAAGGCTGGTCAGACTTAGGTGGAAATTCTTTTCCCTTAAACAATCTGACTTGCCGGAGATCCCAAGTTTGTAATCGTGGATCAGGAATCGGCATCATTCTTGTTAATTTTTTTTTTGTGAAAAATTTTAAAATTGTCTAAGTTTTTACAGATTGAGGAATTGCCGGAGCTTCCAGGTTGGTAAGTGTGAAGCAGGAATCGGCATCTTTATTGGTAAAATGATTTTGTGTAGATGTGATATTCCTACAAGATTGGTTAATCAAGGTCATTGGGTTGAACTTGATCAGACCATACATACAAGTGGTAATTAGAAGGAAATTGGGATGAACCAAACCCCTAACTTTACAAGTGGTAAATTTAACAAACTTATTTTCTGGAAAAATCATTTTGATTAAAACAAACTTAAGTGTTTTGAAATCATAATGAGAAAATAGTTTGTTGAAAGGGGGAGTTCTGATTGTCTATGCCAAGTGGATGGCGAATTGAGGCGATTTGATATCGGTTGTCAATTTTCTTGTATAGTTTGTTTTCAAATTTTCTTTAATGTGTTTGCATTTTAGGGGGAGTAGAAAATTTCAGAAAATTCAAAAACATTAGAAAATTTGAAAAAGCCAAAAACATGATAAAATTAAAAAATGAGTTTTGTTGTAAAATAGAGGAAATGATTGTACATCAGTAGATTGTCACAACATGCTAAAGCAATGGAATGTTAAATTGTGATAAACAATCTCACTGCGGATATGCTAGTAGGTTTTTGCACATTTAGTAGATTGTGACGAGATATAAACCTAAATTCATACTTGCTTATATCGTGGGGAATAACTTCTTGGATATATGGGCAACCCCCGAAATCTTGTTTGAAAGGTCCCTCTTTCTGAGATACTAGGTCTTTATGCTCAGTGATATCTGGGGTATTATCCCGGGAATTCTCATTTTGCAGAAGCAATGGCCTAGTCCCCGGAGAATAATTTTCGCTTGCTTGAAACATAGCGCAGCCCTCAGCAAATTGATGAAACAATAAAATTGATAGTCATTGCTGTTGAAGAAAAGATCCTCTAAAGGGGACACACCAAAAGTCGAAGCCGTCATCTCTCTGCGTATACGGAAGTATTGACCTGAGCTCTCACGGCCATCGCAATATAACCCCTTTACAGATATCATCTGTGGTATACTCACCTGTAAGACTGAATATTGGGATCTGGATACGGGAGTATATTCAAGTAGTGGGACACGCGATTAACTTTAAGTGCTTAAGACATTAATATCATATCTCGGAACAGTTGAACTTTGTGTGAGAATTATTTAAGTGGACCAATATACTGACAATCTAGGTGAATTGTTTAGAACTTAAAATGAAATGAAGCTTAACGGTGTTGTTGATATGTCTCAGAAACTGATATGATCCTCTTACACAAACTCACAAAAATATTGTATGTAAATATTTCTTTACTGTATTTTTTTTTTATATCTCAAAATCCAAAAAGATTTTTAGTGTGTTTTAGCATAAAATTTTGAAAAAAAAAATCAAAAAGATTTTCGACAACTGGTGTTAGAGAGCTGATTTTCAAAATTCCAAGTGCTAGACATGATGACCATGTTGTGAAGAGGAGTTTTTTTTTAAATCAAATGTGTTTTAATCTAATTTACAAGTGGTTCATCAGGATTATCATTGATAAAATTTTCTGTTTGATTTGAGGGAGAGTTTGAGTTGATGTATACATGTTAATGTTTAAAATTGTAAAATTTACTTTGAGGTAGAGATGGTGCAGGTTTGAAAAAAGGCTTGATGTGAGCTAGGTTGATCGATTCTGAGAAGCTGATGTTTGAAAAGCCAGGTTCAGATATTTAAGGATTCTGAAGATAAATCATGAACTAGGCAACGATCATGGTTCTGTGAAAGTCAGACTACGATCCTGAAGCAGATGATGCTGAAGAACTAAAGGAATGCTAGCACAATGTTTTAGGGGGAGTCTGTTGTTGATGATAGAAAAAGTGAAGCCCAGAGACTGATCAAGACTGAAGATGCGAAGACTCGACACAGTCAGACTCGTCAACATCTGAGGGGGAGTCTGTTGGTGCATACATCTGTCGACTTCGTCTTGTATCGAGTCTTGTACTGTTATTGTATAGATCAGGGCACGTAGATCGAGAAAATAGGAGAGTTTATGTGTTTAACAAGCTGATTTCGCTCCAGAGGTTAATTCCGCCCGAAATGTCATGTTGACACTTTCGAGCGGAATCACCAAGTTCTAATTCCGCTCCAACAGGTTTTTGTGTCATTCTGAGCGGAATCAAGACACTATATATAGATTATTCATGAGCGAAATCAGGAGGAGATCCTTGTATTCCATACTGAAGTGCTGCCGGTGTGAAGATTGATTGTAATCAGAGTTTTATCAATACAATCAGTGTTTAAAGTGAAGATTTAGCTGTTTCTACCTTTGTTTCTTAGTTTCCGCCTCTGAAACAAAGTAAAACTCCTCTGAACGACTCGTTTGGGTTCTTACACGATCCTACACCACCTAAGGGGGATGGTTGTTATTTAACCCATTCCCAAACCATTGGGAATCCTTATTTAACTCATTCCCAAACCACCGGGAATCCCATGCTTTGACGAAAGTGTGAACTCACCTTTGGTTGCTCGGTTGGACTCTTAAAATAGCTAATAGTCAGGTTTGGTTAATCACGTCCTTGTATGATTACCATTTAGTCAATTAGTGGTTTAAAATAGAGCAGAAAGTTCCTACACGCATCTACCACCTAACATGTACTCGCTTGGATAGTTCACACCCATACATACATTCCACCTATAACTACTCAAGAGCAAGCACCCGATACTTCACATAACATTTTCGTTGACATATAACAAATTGGATCATTATCAGATAACATAACCGGCATTTAGACACACAAATCACTACTTATATCATTTCAGCTTAAACATCCAAAACTGGGCTCTTTTTGGGTATTTTAATAAAATAGTTAACTTGTTCTAAAAATTTCCAAAATTTTACAAAATTTTCTAAACGGTCCAAATAATATTGTGTAAAAATCTCGGGATCCAATTCATTAGAAATTATTTTATAAAAATCATTTACCGGGCTACAATCAGATTCGTCACTTTCTGACTGCAGTCCACGGAAAAATTAATTTAAAATTAATCATAAGTCCGATTGAATAAATTCCATTTGGAGAATTACAATGACACCTATGGCCATCTACTGTATAAATTTCGTGACTTAACCTATCCAGATTTCAAGTTATGACGAAATACATTACACACATTTTCTGCAGAAAAAACGCAGCTTTTGCTGCTGTATAAAACGGACCTTTAAAAATAACAAACAACCTAAAAAAAATGTGATTCCAGTGCCATTTGATTCGTTTTTCGAAAATGTATAATTTAGACTTCAGAAAATCAAATTTTCGATTTATAACGGTCCGTTTACAACCAACTGAAGTTGGTTATTTTCGTCAATCAGCATGCTGTTTTACAAATCAAACAACACCAAAACGTGTGTAAACGATCCCGACCCTTCCTAATACCAACTAACAGCAGGTTAATCATCGATTATCACCTAACCATATTCATAACCACAAAACCAGAGATATAAACATCATGATTTTCACCAAGAACGCAACCAACAATCAATTACGCATACATATCATCGATTAGTTCAAGAAATCGCATACTCAAACGAAATAAATCATGCAATATCAAAACCCTAGCATGTTAACTAAAAATCACAGCCATTTTTCTACAAAAATCAGATCAAGAATCACAATCCAAATCAAGAATACTAACCTTGGAGCAAGAGAAGGGATTACAAGGAAGTGGAAGGCGAATCAAGAAGCTGAACTGAGCTAGGGTTTGTGCAAGAGAGGGGGGGTATCCTGGTCGACGCACACACAAGGGGAGGGTGTTAGGGTTTTTGATTTCTAATATCTTGATCCATGCATACGTATTTATTAAAACACAAGGGAAATTGGGCTTAATGGGTTGCAAGGAACAAGAGGTGTGGGTTTGGGCCTAACTTTTTGAACAAGGGTAGGAGAGTGGGGTTTGGGCTTGCTTGTGGTGCAAGGGGGAGATGGGTGGGCTTGGGTTGGGTTTAATAGGTAACGGTTTCGCACAAAGTGACGGTTTCGCAAGATTCACGAAATATCTAATTTAAAACGTTTCATATCGCAAAACACTATAATACAATGCTTATTTTCACAAAATAACGTATTCAAATATTTCTGTTTTGGGTTTCGGTTTCACACCTTACCAAGCACACAATCGCTCAAATAAAATCAATCGCCAAATTCAATTCATTTAGTACATGAAATTACACAGTAAAAACGAAACGTTCAGGAATTTACACGAGTTGTCACATCATCCCCAAGTTGAAAGAAATTTCGTCCCGAAATTCAGCACATAGTCACTGGAGAAGCTAGTTGTGTTGTGCGTTTTTCCTGGGGTATCACATCATCCCCCCGTCGGTGTGGAATTTCGTCTCGAAATTCCGAAGTAGCTTTAGTACTGGACTCACCTTTCTTGAACAACTGGGGGTACTTACGTTTCTTCTGGTCCCCTCGTTCCCAAGTGAACTCCGGGCCCTGACGGGAGTTCCAACGAACTCGAACAATAGGTATTTTGGTACGTTTGAGAGTCTTGATTTCCCGGTTCATAATTTCCACCGGTTCTTCGACGAAGCGCAACTGGTCGTCGATAGTGAGTTCCTTGAAAGGAATGATGTGGGTCTCATCTGACAGACACTTCTTCAGATTCAACACGTGAAAGACATTGTGAACACCACTGAGTTCTTCGGGAAAATCCAGTCTGTAAGCCACCGTGCCGATTTTCTCAGTGATTTCAAAGGGTCCGACATAACGCGGATTAAGCTTGCCTCGTTTTCCAAATCGAACCACACCTTTCCAAGGTGAGACTTTGAGTAGCACTCGATCCCCAACCTGGAACTCGAGAGGCTTCCTACGCTTACCGGCATAGCTTTTCTGATGGTCATGAGCTGCCGCCACTTGTTGTCTGATTTGGGCAATCTTTTCCATTGTGTCGAGAACAAGTTCTGGGTCAGTGATTTGGCTATCCCAACTTCTGCCTAGCATAGAGGTGATCGGCATTTCCGCCCGTACAAAGCCTCGAATGCGGCAACTTTGATGCTGGTGTGGTAACTATTGTTGTACGAAAGCTCCACCAAAGGTAGGTGCCTTTCCCAGCCGTTACCAAAGTCAATAACACATGCTCGAAGCATGTCTTCAAGAGTCTGGATGGTGCGTTCAGTCTGCCCATCCGTCTGAGGGTGATATGTTGTGCTCATGTCTAGATATGAGCTGAAAGATTTGTGCATCACCCGCCACAACTTAGACACAAAGCGTGGGTCTCGACCAAAGATGATGGAAGTTGGCACTCCATGCCTAGTGACTACTTCCTTCAAGTAGATGTTTGCGAGTGTAGAAAACTTATCCGTTTCCTTGATTTGCCAGAAAGTGTGTAGACTTAGTTAGTCGATCCACGACCACCCAGATGGTGTCGTTTCCTTGCTGAGATCTAGGTTAGCCAGTGACGAAATCCATGGAAATCTGCTCCCATTTCCATGTTGGGATCTCTAGTTGTTGAAGTAGTTCTGACGGCTTCTGATATTCAACCTTAACCCTAGCACAGGGCAAGCAGTTACTAACATAAGTCGCTATGGTAGCTTTCATATGGGGCCACCAGTAGAGATCTTGAGATCCTGGTACATCTTGTCAGAACCAGAATGCACCGAGTAACGAGACTTGTGTGTTTCGTCCCTCACAAGCTCTTGTAAATTTCCATAGAATGGAACCCATACACGTTCCATGAATTAATAAGTGCCGTCTTCCTTGCATTCTAGTTTCTTCTCCATGCCCCGTAAGGATTCTGCTTGAGGTTCTCTTCCTTCAATGCTTCAATCTGAGCGTCACGAATCTGGGTAGGAAGTCTGGAATGGAGAGCGTTAGCCACAACGTTAGCTTTTCCTGGATGATACTTGATTGCGCATTCGTAGTCGTTAAGGAGTTCGACCCATCAACGCTGTTGCATGTTCATCTCCTTCTGACCCAAGATATGCTGGAGACTCTTATAATCGGTGTAGATAGTGCACTTGGTACCATACAAGTAATGTCTCCATATCTTAAATGCAAACACTACTGCTCCCAATCTCCAAATCGTTGGTAGTGTAGTTCTTTTCGTGAGTCTTGAGTTGGCGTGATGCGTAGGTAATGACTTTCTCACGTTGCATCAACACACAACTAAGTCCTTGGATAGACGCGTCATAATAAACAACGAAATCGTCTGTGCCTTCTGGTAATGAAAGAATGGAGGAAGAACAGAGTTTCACCTTCAATTGTTGAAACGCGGATTCCTGAGCAATCTTTCGAGTTAGGGTTGCGAGGGTTTGTGCATACAATCAAGAAAAGCGGGCTTTGCAACGCCAAAAGTCGTTCGTTGGAAACTAAACATAAGGTTGTTTGTGTTGTAGGGGCTCCATGGTAAGGTGTAGGTATCGTTCGGATTCCTACTAGTTCTTGGAGTAGTCTTGGATATCATCGAAGAGAACAAGTGGTATATCCGTCAAGGTAGGCTAAATTCGAATCCTGTGACAGAGAATCTATTATCGGTCGTACCGAGTTCCAAGGACAGTGCTTATGATATCATCATATCTGTGACATTCATTGCCTATTGCTCCTCGAGCAACGTTGTTGGGATTGAACCCTACAAAGGAACAGTTGATAAAGCCAAAACTGGTTCAGATCAGTGGATTCATAATAAGCAGTTGTTTGTACAAGTCTTCTCCCTTGAACAGTGGCCCTAACATCTAATGGTCTCAAGTACTGCTCTTCACAACTGCTGTTGAACTAAAAGACTGTTGAAGATAAAGCACTGATGCTCAATCTACTGATATATTTCAAGTACTGCTGAAGACCAAAGCACTGCTGGAGCTATAATAGTGGAATGAAGAATCAGTAGTTTAGTTTATGCTTTGTATTATTTTTAATCAGTTGTCTAAACATCAGTGTTTGTATTGATCAGTGGTTGTAGGTTGTTAGGAGGTTAGATGTCACTTTCATGATGACGTCAGCCAAAGATGCTCAGTGGTTGTTCTGTACTATAAATAGAACAGTACCATGTACTGTTCTATTAGCTCTTCTTCACCAAGTCATTCTGTACGAACAATCAAGTGAGCTCAGGCTGAGTGGGAGATTATGTGAATGCATGCATTGTAGTTGATTATTGTAATAAATACAATCATTCGATTATATGTCAAACATGTTTGCTGAAACTTATTCTTCCATTGATTGTGTGTTGAAAGTTTATTTCATTTAATTCTGCTGCAATACATCTCTATTCCATCTTCATTCTTACTAAACAAACACAATCAAAAGAAACTCAGATCCTAACAATTGGTATCAGAGCTCGGACAGTCAAATTTGATCTAACAATCATTTTGACGTAAAAGTTGAGCTCAATTTCGTTGATACTCTCGATTGTTCAGTTTTAGTTGAAAAACAGAGTAAGGTGTAATCACGTACAAAGTTGATTATTCAGTACCTGTAAAACAACCAGAATGGCTTCACAATCACAGGATAACACTAATAACGTTGGTTCACTCGTGTCAGATCTGAATACAACATCTGGGAGCGAAGGATGAGTCACATCTTAGCTCAACAAAATGCCGGATGTTGACCACATGTTCCAATGGTGCCGAGTGCTGAGGACTAACAGTCCTGGTTCCTAAGAAAATTGAGAACTATTCTGACCAGGATTTTCAGAAAATTGAACTGGATGCCAAGGCATTTAGCATCATTGCATCCGCACTCCCAAATGAAATTTATGTTGGGCTGTTACACTGTAACAGTGCCAAGGAATTATGGGATGCACTTAAGGAACAGTTTGGGGGGACTGAAGAAGTAATTGAAAATAATAGGGAAGTTTTGAATCAACAGTATGAAACCTTTTGTCACATTAAGGGTGAATCATTAACACAACAGTTTGAACATTTTAGCTGTCTCATAAGTGAACTGAAACTTGTTAAAACTGAATTTGCTAAATCAACTCTAAATAGCAGGTTTTTAAGGTCACTTCCTGAAAAATGGGACACAATTGCTTTTGTAACCAGAAACTCACTTGGGTTTAAAAAGTTAACACTGACTCAACTTCATGGTAGACTCCTTATTTATGAAAGGGAGTTGAACCAGAAAAAGAAGTTACAGGAGTCAGGGAAGGTTGCTGATGACTATACATTTGGTAGCACAGCACTTCTAGGTCAAGAGGAATCTGGTAGTAGTAAGGATCAGAGTTATGATAATTACATTGACATAACTGCTGGTGGAGCTTTTAACAACTCTGATTCTTACTCAAACAACTATGCTTTCACAGCTAGTAGTGAAAACCAGATTTCTGATAATCTCTCTTTTGAACTCAAAGATCTTTAGCATTTTGATCCAACTGATTTAGAGGAAATGGACATATTACACCAACTTGCACTGCTGAGTGTTAGAACCAGCAAGTTTTACAAAAGGTCAGGGAGAAAATTTCCAGGGTTACATGGGAATTTGAAAGTAGGGTTGGATAAATCAAAGATAAAATGCTACAAGTGTAATAGGTTAGGTCATTTTGCTAGAGAGTGCAGGAGTCAAACTAGTGGACCAATCATCACACATCCTAGCCCTAGACCACAAAATAACCAAACCACTATGCATTATTCCCAATATGCCCCTGCTGCTCATGTAAACACTGCTCACTATGCACACCCTGCAACCCCTGTTCCTGTTCACTATGTCCAAACCACTGTTCCTTAGATACAGTATGTCCAGGCCCCAGCTCCTCAGGTTCAGGTGCAACAAGTTGCACCTCAACAAGCTACACCAACAGTTGTTCAACCAGAACAGTAAAGCTTTTTCACCCAAGGCTTTGTTGATTGGAGTAGCTTTCCTGATGAGCTAGGTGATGAAAATTTTGCTCTCTATGCTAAAAATGATGCTTCTAGTTATGATTTCTGTTTTGTAGCATTAGAGTGTATACCAGAAGGGCTACAAACTGAAGAAGGACAGTCAAATGAAGAAACAGTGGATACAATTGCTGAAGCAGTGGTTACTGCTGTTGTTGGTGAACTACTGTTGGGAGAAAATTCAAAACCCCTGTTGGAACCCCTATCTAACCCCTGATCTGCTGAAGAAGAAGAGAAGAAGCAAGGTGAAAAAGAAGAGAAGAAGCAAGGTGAAAAAGAAGAGAAAAAGCCACAAGAAAGTAAACATGTATGTGATTGTGCCATGATGGCTGCAACTAAGGTATCACCCCAGGTTCTTAAAAACGTTTGTTCAGACAAATGCATCATAGCATTTGCAAACATCAAGGAGGTGAATGAAAACCTTAGAGATAGATTGTTAAATGATGAAGTACAATTTGAATAATCTTTAATAGAATCGAAAATCAAATTGTCAGAAAAAGAAAATGAGATTTGCAGCCTCAAACATGAGCATAGCATAACCAAGGACCAACTTCAGGCAATGATAGAAAAATATTAGGCCTGTAAAAAGGAGTTGGAATCCACCCAAATCACATATGAAAAATGGGTGGAATCCTACAAAGGTTATGAAGTTATGCTTGAAAAACATATCAAAAGCAATGTAAAATTTGGTGTAGGGTTCAGAAAACATGACCAAGTTGAAAACACTGCTGTAAATGAATCTGTTCAAACCACTATTGAAATCACACCCACCAACAAGGATGGCCAAGAAGTTAAAATAACTGACAAAAGTGGCAACAAAATCACTCTGGAAAGATCTGTGGGGTCCTCAACTTTTGAGGAAGTTAAGAAATACCAATTCAAACCCACATGGTCTGATGAGTGTGACATCCTTGAAAATTTTAAACCTATGGATTCACCACTGTGGATGGTGTCAAGACTCCAAAGGCCAAGGTTATTCCTCTTAAAGACATCCCAACAGTGGTTCAAAACTCTGTTGCAAAGGAGTCTGAAAAGAAGAAAAGAAAAGATTAAAAACTTGTTTTGTACCTTTTGTGAAA
Organism: Helianthus tuberosus; assembly: GCA_030545235.1. Taxonomy (NCBI): domain Eukaryota; kingdom Viridiplantae; phylum Streptophyta; class Magnoliopsida; order Asterales; family Asteraceae; genus Helianthus; species Helianthus tuberosus. The sequence goes on from CM060373.1 coordinate 113,438,178, forward strand.
AGAAAAATCATTTGACCAAAGATTGTTTTCATTTAAAAGCTTATGACATTAACAAAACAAGTATCATTGTGCCTTCAAAGAGCTGCACCATCTGTGGTTAATCAAACCATCTCACTCAGGAGTGTGTGTATCTTAAAACCTATAATGTAAAAAGGAATGAGTACACTTCAAAAACACCCATGAGTTCATCAAGTTCACAAGTCAAGAAACAACCATCCTTTGTGCTTGTCTAAACAGCTGTTACAGAACAACTGAACCTAACCTCTGTTAAAAGAGAAGTTCAAGTGATAGATGCACCCCCTGCTAACCAATACCAAAGTGGTAAAGGTCAACCTCCATACCAAAGGGTCCCACATGTTTATGAGGTTTACAAAAAGCCTACTAAACCAAAAGTGAACAAGCATCCCTTTGGTTACCAACAGCTGATAAGAAATGGTTCCCAACAGTGGTTAGAAAGAAATGTTCCAAAAACTGACCAAACCCGTTAGCTAACCACTGTCCATCTTCCTGAACTTAACATAGACACTGTTGAGACCCCATCCAAAGCCTTATTGGCTTTGGAGACCCTCATGGACTAATTATTTACTTGATGTGCAGGGAGCTTTTGCATGCTTAGATAGTCTTTGGTATGTAGATAGTGGAGGCTCCAGGCACATGACTGGATGTAGAGCCCTACTCAAAGATTTCAAAACTCATGGAGGGGGTGATATATCTTTTGGGAGTAATAGTAAAGAGAAGGTGATGGGTTCGGGTACAGTACAGTCTAGAAATGTTAAGTTTGAAGATGTCAATCGGATTGACAATCTAAAATTCAACCTCCTTAGTGTCTCTCAAATGAGTGACAAAGGTTATGGATCATTTTTTACTAAGGAGTGTTGTGGGATTGTTGGACCAGAAATGGTCCAAAAGATTGAAGAAATAATAAAAAATGGGAAAACCCAACTTGTTGCTCAAAGGACTGATGCCTGTCTGTTCTCAGCTGCCTCTAACAAAGAGACAGAACTTTGGCACAGAATATTGGGGCACACAAATCTCAAGACAATCACTACTTTGTCAAAACAGGGCCTTGTAAGAGGTCTTCCACAAAAAAGTGTTCACCTGTCCTGAGCATTGTGTTTCCTGCTTAAAAGGAAAACAACATAAAAGCTCATTTAAGTCCATTGAAGAGTCCAAAACAACCAAGTGTTTGCAGATGCTGCACATGGATCTGTTTGGTCCAGTAAAAGTCATGAGTCTTAAAAAGAAAAGATATTGTTTGGTAATTGTAGATGACTGTTCTAGGTTTACATGGACTTATTTCTTACATTCCGAAGATGAGACTGCAGGCATATTGCAAGACTTTGTCAAACAAGTTGAAAAGCAGTTTGACTTGCCAATAAAAGTCTTTAGGAGTGACAATGGCACAAAATTCAGAAATAGGGAGTTGGATGAGTTTTGCGTGTCAAAAGGAATTGTAAGGCAGTACAACATTCCAAGGACACCAGAACAAAATGGGGTTGTTGAGAGAAAGAACAAGACATTGATTAAGGCTGCCAGAACCATGCTTGCTGATTCAGGTTTGCCATTAACTTTCTGGGCTGAGGCAGTAAACACTGCTTGCTATATCCAGAACAGTTCTTTAATACCCAGGCATCAAAAGACTGCCTATGAAATTTTGTATAAAATCAAACCACTGATCTCATACTTCAAAGTTTTTGGCTGCCCATGCTTCATTTTAAACTTAAAAGATTCAATTTCTAAGTTTGCAGCCAAAATAGACTGTGGTTATCATTTGGGATACTCAACCACTGCTAAGGCCTACAAAGTGTTTAACACTTGGACTAAGACAGTGGAAGAGACTTTGAATGTAAAGTTCAATGAACTTTCATCAATGAAAATCCCTGCAAATCCTGCTAAGTTATTTGATCTTGATAAATTTACTTTTGAAAATGTTTCTATCAAGACTAACAGTGCAGGTCCATCTCAACTTCCTCCATCGGATAACGGATATGAAGTGATCATTCCACAACAGAAGATCACATCCATTTCCAGAGCAGCATATGTTCAAAACAGCTGTCAAAGCTCATCCACTGCTACCTCAACAGTTGTTGACCAAAGTAGCCCTCAAACCCCTGCTTCCACATCCTCAAACACTGTTGATAAAAATATTCAAACAGTGGATAAAAATCAACTTGTTTCCACACCACTTCCTCCTATTCCTCCACCTCCATTTCAAGACACTGTTGGATCATCAATGACACCAACAATTGTTAGCTCGGATGATTCACATCTGCAGCCCTCACCCTTAAATTCCATTGTTCCATACAAAGGTGATTTGATCTTCTTGAAGTCTCATCCACCTGACCAAATCATTAGCAACATTAGTGAAGGGGTGCTCACCAGAAGTCAATCCCAAAACATCTGTCTTTTTGCTGGTTTTCTATCACTTCATCAACCTGTCAAGTACCAAGAGGCACTGAAAGATAACAGTTGGGTAGAAGCCATGCAGGAAGAGCTCCAACAGTTTAAAAGACAACAAGTATGGGAGCTTGTACCACTGCCAGAGGGTGTAAGTCCTATTGGCACAAAGTGGGTCTTCAAAAATAAAACTGATAAAAGGGGCATTGTTGTCAAGAATAAAGCAAGGCTAGTGGTTCAAGGGTTCAGGCAGGAAGAGGGCATTGACTATGATGAAACTTTTGCCCCTGTAGCACGATTGGAAGCTATCAGACTGTTCCTGGCCTTTGCTGTCAACCACAACATAAAGGTGTTTCAAATGGATATCAAATGTGCATTCCTCTATGTTAAGATTCAAGAAGAGGTATATGTTTGTCAACCTCCTGGTTTTGAGGATCCATTTAATCCAAATCATGTCTGCAAGCTAAATAAAGCTTTGTATGGCCTGAAACAAGCACCTAGAGCTTGGTATGAAACTCTTTCCACCTTTCTTCTCTCTATTGGTTTCACAAGAGGCAAAATTAACAAAACACTGTTCTTAAAATGAAGAGGGAAAGACTTGATGATTGTCCAGATTCATGTGGATGACATCATTTTTGGAAGCACATGTTCAAAAATGTGTGAAGAGTTCAGAAAACTCATGACAGCTGAGTTTGAGATGAGTGCAATGGGTGAACTACAGTGCTTTCTTGGTCTCCAAGTAAGGCAACTACAAAATGGTACTTTCATTCATCAAGGAAAATATGCCAAAGAACTTTTAAACAAATTTGATATGAATGATTGCAAACCATGTAGTACACCCATAGCAACCACCAAGATAGTCATGTCTGATGAGAAGGATGATTTGGTTGATCAAACTCTATATAGAAGCATGATTGGGTCTTTATTGTACCTAACTGCATCTAGGTCAGACATCATGTTTGCAACATGTGTTTGTGCAAGATCCCAATCAGCCCCTAGAAAGTCAAATCTTATTGTTGTAAAAATGATATTCAGATACTTAAAAGGTGCTCCCACACTTGGTATCTGGTATCCAGCTGATGGAAATATCAAGCTTTCAGGTTTCTCAGAGAGTGACTTTACTGGATGTAACACAACAAGGAAGTCCACATCAAGAGGGTGCCAATTCCTAGGCAGTTGCTTAGTGTCTTGGCAAAGCAAAAAGCAAGTAGCTGTTTCAACATCCATTGCTGAGGCATAATATATAGCTGCTGCAAGCTGTACAACCCAACTGTTATGGCTTCAAAATCAATTGCTGGATTTTAGTATCACTGCCTTAAATACACCTCTCATGTTATGGCTTCAAAATCAATTGCAGAAAATATCATCAAAAATCCAGTTTCACATTCAACCACTAAGCACATTGACATCAGACATCATTTTGTGAGGGATTGCTATGAAAAAGGTTTGATTTCTCTGCACCATGTTCCAACTAAAGATCAGATGGCAGATGTGCTAACAAGCTTTAGACACATCCACCTTTGAAAGCTTGATCTCTAGGATTGGCATGCTTAACATGGAATAACAGGAAAAATCTTGTTTTTCTATGAATAAAGCATTAAAATGTTTTCAGAAAATCAAAAATTCATCCTTAAAAATAGCTAAAAATGAAAATTTTCATTAATCCTTAAAAGTCTGCCATAACCACTATTTTGGTTCAAACATCTGTTCTGTTGATTTCTTCCACTGCTGAAAGACAACCTCTGTTCCTTCATGTTCCTTGTTAATCACTGTTTGATCAAACATCAGTGTTTTAACCCACTGATGGCTATCCACTGATAGTTAAAAGTCAGCCATTGTTTTCATTTTCACCACTGTAAACCACTGATATTGCTCATCGGTGGTTTCCTAAACAACTGTCTTCCATTATTCATCAGAGGTGTCACGTGGATAGTACTTAGCCGTCAGATCTTTGTAACCGCTGCCACGTCAGCATTCACTTTATAAAACCCTGGTCAAAATCCCAAACAGGGTTTTCACTGTCGAATCGAATTCAAAATTCTTTTCAAAAGCAGTTTCCATCAAAAACCTTCAAATCACTCATCTTCTTCTTCGTCTTGCAACTACTTTCAAATCACCATGGCTCTCGCACTAAAAACCCCTCTAATTACCTGTGTACACTTGAGAAAACAAGTCAAAACACAACCTTTCACTCCATTATTGACACTCTCTCGTCTTCAAAGTACAAAACTTTGTTGACTTGCAACGCACCAATTTACCTTGATACCCTACATGATTTCTGGAAACATGCACAAGTTGAAGTTCAGGACAAAAAGGCCTGGGCTATTACTTCATCCGTAGGAGGAATTCAGGTTGCTGTCATACCAAAAACCATTTCTGAGGTTTTTGAAATCAATGATCATACAAGTAAAAGTTCTTTCCCAAATGAAGAATATCAAACTGATTTGATTGAGAGGGGGTATGAAGAACAAATGAAAAAAGATACTTTGCAAAAAGGGAGTTTTCCACCTCCCATGAGATTTTTATTCCATACCCTCCTCATGTGTGTGTCAAATAAAACAACAGCTTTCAATGAAATACCATTGAAAATCAATACCTGGGTTATGCTATAATGGCTGAAGTTGATTTTAACTGCTCCCAGGAGATTTTCAATGACATGGTCAAAAATGTTAATAATATCAAAGAAAAGAAAACAACCATTTTTATTGTTTCCAAGGTTTTTAAGTTTTTACTTACAAAAGAAAAATCCAAAGGATAGTGCACATGTGCTCATCCAAGGAAATCCTTTTCAAATAAACAGCCTATCTTCTGAAACTTTCACAAGGCTGTTAAAACCTTCCAAAACACAAACAGAGGAACCTGAGCAGAATTTAGCTGAGACAACCTTTGCTCCTCAGGCTCCTGCTGTTGAGCCCACTGCTCCTAGTAATCATAGTAGCACAACCACTGCTGTGAATCCCACACCAAAAATCCCCAAAAAGACCATAAAAAAAATCCACAAAGCCCCCCAAACCCTCTAAAAAGGATCTTCTGGAAGATGAGATCCTAGAAGTAACTCCTGTGACAACACAAAAGTCACCAATAACCACTGCTGCTATTTCCTCACAGCAGATGGAAGAAAGATCTCAACCTGAGCCTAAAACTCCTCCTGCATCCTTTCAAAAGGATCAGGTTGTATCCACATGGACACCACATTATGAAGCTCTGGATTCACTTGAATCCATCTTCTACAGCCCTGCTCCCGGGGTAAATTCTCTTTCTACCCCTATCCTCACTTCACAAATTCCACCATCTTTTCTACCCCTGTTGAATGCTCTAGATATGGATCAGATAAAAATCAGTTCTTCTCAACAACCAATCACTGAGAAAATACCTCAACAAGTGACTTAGTCTGATTCCTCTATCATTGCTAACCCATCAACAGCTGAGGAGGTTACACTGCAGGAATTACAAGTAATTCCTGTCAGTAGTTCAAGTGGACCAGCTACTACAGGTGTTGAATCCACTGATTTACACCTGGTCAGTAGTTTCATTAGTAAGACTCCCTTGAAGGCAATTTCCTATTTGGGAACCAAGGTGACCACTAGTGTGTTTCCATTACCCACTGGTGTGTTTACTAAGGTAACCACCTCTGAGGAAAGAAGTGTCACACCCCGACCACGTATAACATACAAAACGTGGCGGAAAACATCGGGGAGTGTTGTAACAAAATTAATTGTTTCATAACCATGGCATACAAAGTTGTATTTTATTTATCAACATAAGAGTTACATTGTTTTAAACAGGAATCAAAGAGTTTATAACATAGTTAAACTAAGTCTATCTTCATTTTAAGTCTCTAAGGCACAGGTCCGCCCTAGTGTCACGATCATCATCCTATGCAAAAGCTCATGAAAACACATGTGAAAATAGGTACGTCAGCATAAAAATGCCTGTGAGATACATAGGTTTTGTGAAAATAGGATTCATGACTCAAGTTTAAGAAAAAGTTGTTTAGTAAAAGTTAGTCATGAACCTTGTAAATTGTTTTGTTTTGTAAGTCATTTAAAAAGCGATAAGATCAAATGATATGTATAAATAAAAGAATAATGTATGGTTAAATGTATAACCAAGTAAAATGAGTTGTATAAAGTAAATTGTTTGTAAACCAAAGTCTTGTGAAAATCGTGTTACTTGTGTAAAATGTATAAGTCCAAATTGAATGATTTAAATAACGCTATGATATGTAATATAATACAAACACTTATATATAGGAAGTACCGACGGCGTATCCACCATGCTTGTATCATATTACTCACATCTCGTTACTTAAGTCACTTAAGCAAACCACCAATGTATAAAGTCTATGTTTAGACCAATTGTCAAAGAGTCCTTGTATGAACCATGTCAAATGTTAAGAAGTCCAAAAGTAGTCAAGTAATGTGTAACAAATGTTATGTATTGTAAGTAAAGTATTGTCACATAATCCAAATGTAGAAATGTACAAAACAAAGTATTTTGAATATATCAAAAAGTTATGTTTTGCAAAGTAATGCATGTTACATTGATACAAACATTTATGTGGTAAGTTAACGCATACATTCAAGCCTTGAGACAGTCGGATAACCCTTTTAGTCAAGGTTATCAAAAGAAATGTTTTCGGATTCAGTCATTCCTTACATCCAAACAAACCCGAGATGTCAGGAATGGGATTTATCAAGTCCTATGGTACCAGTACTTACTACCGAGTGGCGTAGCTAATGTTAATGAACGTATATATGTCTCGTTTGTGCAAACTAAATGTTATAGCAATTGTATACATGTCATATGAAAACAATGTACTAAGTATGCTAAGTTAACATACAAAGCAGAAAAGTCATGTAAATCAATGTGCTAGCATGCTATCAGTTAACATACATAGCAGAAATGCAAAGTAAAACAATGTACTAAGTATGCACACAATGGACATACATAGCATGAAATGTAATGTAAAACGATGTAATAAGTACGCACACAATGGGCATACATAGCATGAAATGTGAAATGATGTACTAAGTATGCACACAATGGGCATACATAGCATGAAATGTAATGAAATCGTGTACTATAATGTACTAACGAACATAGCAGGTATATGATGTGAAAACATGGAAAGCATGAAAGTAACAAGTAGGCACATGTGTTCCACCCCAAAAAAGTTTGAAAACAGTAAAAGAGGGGTCTATGTACTCACTTGAGATTGCTCAGAAGTCCTAAGATAACCACCAAGCAATGCTAGAGATCACGGAATCAAACGACACCTAATATAGGTAACTATGTTAATAAACCGGACCTATATCGGAGGATTTAGATAGAATGAGGGTTTGTAAACCAAACGAGTATAGAGACTCGTGTCATATGGTTTAACAAAGCCTACATACTAAATGAAACCTAACCTAAGTGCTTACGACCCATTATGACCCGTTTAGGTAGCTTATGCTACTTTAACGCGTCGTTCGCGTGAAACGCGTTCGGACCGCCTAACTAGTCCTATGACAAGTAAAATATGCCTTAACATGTTTAATATTGTTGATAAATCAGTTTAGAGGTCATCGGTTATGTTACATATGTTTAAAATGGATTTTGGCATCAAAGGGGTATTTTGGTAATTTACCTAAGGCATATAAACTACCTCATACAACTACTTAAACGAAACGACCATAAGGTATAACCTCGGAAGGTTATTCCCTATATACTATGGTCACCTAATGTATTTGGTCGGATCCTAATGATCGACCAAATGGGTCGGGTTCGAAAGCATAAGCGATTGATTAGATCGCTTACCCTTACGACCCTAGACAAGCACAAAACTAAAAGTGACGAGCTAAGCATGTTGAAACATGCTTAACTAAGTTAGAAAACAAGTTTGGTATCAAAACAAACGGTTTTGATACCTAAGAGTAGTTTGGTTACAAAATACGCAATAACACGCATTTTGGCCGAAACTACGACTCGTCACTGAGCCAAGATAACATGGTACTCAGTAGGTATAGTCACTAGGGACTATGACCATCGTGATTACGCTCACGTTATGAAGTTCAAACGAACTTCGCATTGACCATAAACTGGTCAATGCAGAAAGTCAAACAAAGTTTGACTTTCGGACTCGAAAAGCAATAAAAGAACGAAGGAACACTTACAAAGGGTCCCCGAAAGCTAATCTTGATCCAAGTAGCTCAGGTATGAAACAATGGTTTCAACTTAGAGCTTCTCAAATCAGATTCTAGTGGGTTTTGATCAAGGCATGGGGGGGGGGGATATTTATAGTTTTCGGAGAGCCGTTAGGATCGTTTCTTGGAAACCGTGATTCAATCTCAACCCTCCACCTCAAGACCCTGGTTTTAGAAAACCATTTGAGCCCATTGTATTGCCCCAAAACCATGTGCATAAGTGGAAAGGACTAGATGCAATGTTTCTGCACATTCTGCTGTCTGAGGAAGCCTTACGGACCGTAAGGAGATTGCTTACGGTGCGCAAGCCAACAACTTTGGCAGAATTACAATTTTAGTCCCTGTCATGCATTAAAGTCATTTCCGACACGTTTAAGGCCCGTTAACCCCATTTCAAAGCTCTAAAATGAAGTTAAAGTATAGGGAACTTAAAATGTGCTCAAAAATATCTCGGATGTCGGTTCGTTTGGCCGTACAATCGCGATGTTCGCTTAATTACGACGGAATGCGCATAAGCACGAAAAACAATCCAAATGACGCGACGAATGGATTTTTCTTATGCCAAACACTAAAATAAAATATTTTAGTGCTTACATAAATTTTTGGATGTCCGGAGGTATTCAGAACGTAAGTTATGCGCGAAAATGCAAACTTATGCACTTTTTGACGCTTTTAGTCCCTGAATGACCCAGAAGTTTATTTTAGCACACCGAACCCCTCAAAGCCTATTTATAAGCTATGTAAAGGATATTTATGGTATGTTTAACTTATGGTCACGTTCTGGAATGTCTGTTATAGTTTAAATTGGCATACTTTCGCGGTTTGTCAAGTTTAGTCCCTGTAGGCGATTTAACTTGTTTTTGCCATACCAAAGCCTTCAAAACTTATTTCTAAGTTATGTAATGGTTATTTAAGGTATGTTAAGTATATGTTGATGTTCCAGAGTATTTAGCGCATTAAAATGATTAAGTTTACGCACCAGTTTGCGTATAACTCTCCAGAAAACGATATAGAGTTTGAAATTGAGCAAAAGTCAAAACATGAAAAATGTAAAACACAACCAAACAAACATTGGGATCAAATAACATTGTTTTATTGATAATTGAACTGTTCACAATGATTACAAGCACATATGTTACAGTCTCCCCTACTTGTGGAAATTTCGTCCCGAAATTTATTTAGAGGAAACTCGTGGAAAAAGATGCGGATATTTCGCCTTCATTTGATCTTCGCATTCCCAAGTAAACTCGGGTCCATGTTTAGATTCCCAGCGAACCTTGACCAAAGGAATGCGCTTGCGTTTGAGCCACTTGACTTCAAGTTCCATGATTTCCACTGGCTTCTCAACAAATTTCAGTGTTTTATCAACACGAATTTCGTCAAGCGGTATGTGGAGGTTCTCATTAGCTAAACACCTCTTGAGATTGGACACGTGAAAGGTTGGATGAACATTTCCAAGTTCAGGAGGTAACTCAAGTCTGTAGGCTACCTTACCGATTCTTTCGACGATCTTGAATGGTCCAACGTATCTAGGTGCAAGTTTTCCTTTCTTTCCAAATCTGATCACACCCTTCCAAGGTGAGACCTTAAGTAATACTCGATCACCGACTTGAAATTCCAAGGGCTTGCGTTTTGGGTCCGCGTAACTCTTTTGACGGCTTCTAGCTGTCTGAAGGTTATCACGGACTTTCTTAACCTTATCAATTGTCTCTAAAATGAGGGCAGGTCCAGTAAGCTGAGCCTCACCGATCACATTCCAGCAGACTGGTGAACGACATCTTCGACCATAGAGAGCCTCGAAAGGAGCCATGTTGATGCTGGAGTGATAACTGTTGTTGTAGGAGAATTCGATCAACGGAAGATGTGAATCCCAACTACCACCAAAATCGATCACACAAGCTCTAAGCATATCCTCCAGAGTCTGGATTATTCTTTCAGATTGACCATCCATTTGCGGATGATAAGCCGTGCTCAGATTAAGTTGGGTCCCCATAGCAGATTGCATGGTTCTCCAAAAATGAGAAGTGAAACGAGCATCTCTGTCAGAAATGATGTTCAAAGGAACACCATGTCGAGCTACAATTTCATCCACATATATTTTTGCAAGTCTGTCAGCAGAAAAATCCTCACGGATTGGCAAGAAATGTGCTGACTTAGTAAGACGATCAACAACTACCCAGATGGCATCATGACCTTTCTTTGTGCGCGGAAGTTTAGTAATGAGATCCATAGTAATGTTTTCCCATTTCCAAACTGGGATCTCTGGTTGCACCAATAAACCAGAAGGACGCTGATGTTCAGCCTTAACCTTAAGACAAGTAAGTCATTTTGATACATATAAGGCAATGTCTTTCTTCATACCAGGCCACCAATAATGAATACGAAGATCCTTATACATTTTATCTGAGCCAGGATGAACAGAATAACGAGACTTATGGGCTTCATCCATAAGAAAGGTGCGAAGGTTATCTTGGCTTGGGAGCCACAAATGGTCCATGAAGTAATACGATCCATTGTCCTTCAGTTCCAGATCAGGTGTTATGTGATAGGGAAATTCCTTATCCATCAAACCTTGTGAAACACAAGATTGTTGAGCCTGAGAAATGCGGGCTTGGATATCGGATCGAGTTTGAATGTCAGTTTGAACACGAACACAAAAAAGCTTAGTGCGTTCCTTACGACTCAATGCATCAGCTACGACATTCGCCTTACCAGGATGGTAGCGAATTTCGCAGTCATAGTCGTTTAGAAGCTCAACCCAACGTCGTTGCCTCATGTTGTGTGACAACCCTCACTAAACCAGGTATCCGTACGACTTAATTAATAATTAATTACTGCTTAATTACTGTGCTTGCTTGAACTTGTGAATAAACTGCTACTTGAATACTGATACATGCACTTACTTGCATCATACTTTACTTACCGTCACTACATTATTTACACGCTGAACCTTAGTGACAAACATGATGCACAAAAGCACAGTAGCACTATAAACGGATAACCTATTGAACATGCTGATAAAGCCAGCATCAGGCAGACACTGCCTCTAAGGCCTGTATGAGCCAGAAATATTTTGCTACACTAGTGGTGAGTGTAGGGATATAAGGGTTGTAGAACTGCGTCTCTAGGAATAAGTTACAATGACTGGATGTGCCTAAAACGTACTCTAAGTACAAAATTCAGCACTTTACATAATAATCCAGCTTTTAGCTAACTAATAAAGTGCCAAAACATGAGAAAAATATTACTAGACACTTTCCAAAGTGTCAGAAATGAGTTGTGTCACTAAAAAGGGTATTAACGACACTTTAAAGCTTTGTTAGCGCTTTAACGGATTACTATCCAACCGAACAACCGGACTTTACCCGGAACCTGAAAATATTGTTATTTTCATTATTTATCTTTTTCTGAGCCAGTTAGGGTCCCTGAATACCCTAACACCCGTCATAACACACTACACACAACTAACCGGGTTAAGCACTTAACTAACTTACTTAACCCAACTAATATCCAACTAATTAGTTGAAAATGGACTAGAACCCCCCCCCCCTCTCTAACCGTCCCCAACTAGAGGGGACACCCTTGTACTCTATTTTGATTATTATAATCTGATTGTCTAATATCTAACATACATATAAACCATTGGTTATTGCTCATGTAAATTATCTATAAGTTCTAGTCTTAACCCACCATAACCTAAACCACACACAACTCAACTTCAAACACTCTCTCTCCCTCTCTACAAATCACGGCCGAACACCCCTCTTGCACCCATCAAATTTTCGAGTTTGATCATCACATTCCAAGATCATTCTAGCATCAAGGATCGCATACAAGGAGTCTTGGTGCAAACGGAAGGCGAAGGACCTCATTCTCTTGCTTTTATCCACGCATTTTTCGTATAGATTCTTCCCTAGCCTCGAGCTAGTAGTAAGTTGCTTAAATCACCTACTCGAACTATTTTGAAGTGGTTAATACGATGTGTAACGGTTAAAACTCGAAATCTTACAAGATAATGCTTTAAAGTCTACTTAAAACACTAAAATGGTGGTTAAAAGCACATATGTTGTGTAAATCATGTAGTATTTGATTTGTGTGATTATTTGGACCCGATCTATGTTGTGGTAGCTCGGATCATCATTTAACCCGGTTTAGTCATGTTCTTGGATTATGACATAAAGCTTGTTTAAGTATAACAAGGGTTAGAAGATGAAACTCTACCACACTCGAATCATGAACTTGTGTAAAAGTGTTTTAGCTTGTAAAATAGTGATTAAAACTAGTAGATCTACGGATCTACAGGTGGTATTTTTAAAGGACCGAGTGTCAAGAGAAAACATATTTTTAAAGACGGATCTTACACTAACACGAATGGTTTTTAGAACACACAAGTGTGTAAACACTTGTGTAGCACAAAGTTTCGACAAAATAGCTATTTTTGAAAAAGATGACGAGAAGTTGTAAAGACGGAACTTCCATAAAAACGAGGTTTTTACAAAATCGGATAGTTTTATATAAAGATCCACTAAAAGTAATGGGATTTACTCCATAGTTTGAATAAATCACAAGTTCATGAAATTTATGCGATTTATATACATATTTTGACTAGTTTGTGGTTTGAACAATGATTTGATTGAATAAGAAGATTGTCGGTTTGATTTATAAAAGAAAATGATACGCTTGAAAGCGTGGCCACCTCCAGTTACAGAGGAAACTCTGGCGAAATTTTTCCAAAAACCTAACACTTAGAAATATTTACACTATAAGTGTTAGAAATACATTTTGACTTGTTTTCAAAATTATGAATTTCGCCACGACTTTATTTATAAAATATCGGAGGTGGGATTTCACAAAATAAAACGTGATACATAAATATATTTAGTATATATTTTTCACAACATCACTTGTATAAGTGTTTATGATTATTTTGTGAACTACGTAAATATTATTTTTAGGGTAAAAATAATATTACTAAGTATTATTTTGGGAAAATCACATGTATTAAAGTATAATATTTTTGAGAAGAATATTTATATTTTGAAGTTGGAAATAAAATATATTATGTGAGACTTAATAGTGTAATCCGAATTATACGAACGCACATGTATTAAATCCCCCATCCTTGGGAAGGAGAACAACTACCAAGTATACAGAATGTAAACACGAAATAGTTGCCTAACTATTTCCCCAAAAACTTAAACCATAAAGCTAAGGCACGGCCATCCGTCTAATAGAGTTAGCACGTGTAGGTCGTCATACAGCTGATCGATTTGGAGGCATACTTGGTAGAGACGCACCACGGTGAGTTCATGTCCCCCTTTTCTCTTAACTGTTTTCAGTTTTCTAAGCTGCGGGGGTGAAATACATGTTACTTTGATTATGAGTACTTTATACATGGTATGGTTAGCGTAAGGAGGTTTATTACTTAGATCATGTGAGTGGGTAGGCGTGAACTGGAGGCCATTAATCCTCATTGTAGGAACCGAGGGACGTAAGCGGTAGATCTATCTGGGTGTAGCGAGCCCAACCCCTGAGCCCGCATAATGGACCAGGTGGTGACTTTGTACCCATCGCCAAATACGCTAGGTTTGAGTCTTCCTACTTGCACTTCACACATATCATTGGCTTTGCAACCCAATGGCGATCTCTTTTTCCTTATTGCTACATACCAGGAATTTTCATACGAACAGACATTTTTACAAAAGGTTTTACTTACTCACTTACACATGAACTCGCTCAACATTATTGTTGATTTTTCAACTTACATGTATTTCAGGAAATTAACAGATCTGGCGCGGTATGGCACGTTTTCCCGCTGCACTAGTTATGAGGTCATCCGGGTTTAGGGAATGTGGCTCTTTCCTGGACAAGTCACAGCCCTTAAACTATGCTTATGTTATGTTGTTAAACAATGTTTATGTCGTTAGGATGTGTTTTCCGTCAAGACAATGTTATTGTATTTGGTTTTTAAAACTTAATCGAATGGATGATCTTGCATGGTTTTTATTTCATATAGCTTTGTTATGGTTAAGCTATGGTATTAAGAAGTCACACCAAATTAACCACGCTTCCGCAAAGCCAGGGTGTGACAGCTTGGTATCAGAGCCCTGATCATAGCGAACTAGGATTCCTTCTCGAGTCTAGACTATGATCACTAGGGCTCTCACGAAAACATTTTTCTGCATACCACTTAAGTCCAGATCCAACACTTTTTACAAACAAATGTTGAGCACATTTTATTCATTATTTTTAGGCTCAGTCCGGAAAGGCTGAGGCTCGGTCTTGGAGGCCGAGGCTCGGTCTGAGAGATCGAGGTAGTTGGCTAGTTGGACTAGGAAGAGTAGGCTCAATCTTGGAGGCTGAGGCTCGGTCTTAGAGACCGAGGCTCGATCTAAGAAATCGAGGTAGATGGCTAGTGAGACTAGGAAGAGTAGGCTCAGTCTTGGAGGCTGAGGCTCGGTCTTAGAGGCCGAGGCTCGATCTAAGAGGTCGAGGTAGATGATAGAGCAGTCTTAGAGACTGGGAAGAATTTGGCTAGTGGGACTAGGAATGTCAGTCTAGGAGACTGGGAGGCTAGTGGGACTAGGAGAATTATTTGATTGACTAACATGTTTATATGATTATATGATTGATTATTATACGTATATGTGTTTGTGTTACAAACGTCATGCTTTCATCATGTACTAGAAAGATGGGCACTACGAATCCCATGGCCATAGTATCAGACGACATAGTTTCATCGAAGCATGAGGTGTACATTTCCGATACTACCGGCACAGACAATGACGACTTTCAGCCCTTTTGCGCTGCCTAAAGTCGTAGCAGAGCCTACTGATGGCCATCTTGTTGGGAATTTGCCCCTTTGCCGCTTATCCTGTTGTTGATATGCCCCCCCCCCCGACGTGGCCTCTGATGACGATAACAATCTACTAGAGGAGGACCCATTCGAGGGCAGGGCCCTATTGCTGCTGGTATTAGCCTACTGCATGCGGACACTCCTGCAGGGGAAACTCATGCCCATTCCCCTGTCCCAGACTCATTTGAGTTTCTGACATCCGCATTTTCGCATATACAGGGAGTGCAGCACCATTCACACGACGCCGACCCTGATACGGCATCATCAGCTGCACCGGTTCCCGTACCCAGCTTTGAGTTTGATCACAGTGTTGAGGGTGATCTTGTTCTTCCACCTGGTTTTGATCCAGACCATGACCTTGAGTTCATACACTTAGACCAGCCTTTGGAGGATCCTGTAACCCCCTGTGTTTGTTGATCCAGCTGATCTTGAGATGGAGTTTTTGATTCGGAGCCAGCCGTGGCCCCTGAGCCAGGCGTTGCTCCTGACCCCGCATTGGAGCATGACCCTGTTCATGCCGATGCACCTGCTGTTGCTCCTTGATTGATCATCTGCTTGGACGAGAGAAAATTTGGGGTAACTGTGCAAGACAATTTATTATTACGGGGGCCCACGTAATAACGACTTGTAGTGCACAGAAATCCTGGTGGACTCTGCGGGTCAAGCTAATGAAAACCAATGTAGCAGGAAATATCTAAAATACGAATGACCAAGGCGAGGCGATGTAGCCTCGAGTTCATTCTATTACAAGCAACAAGCCAAATTGGCAAGCCTATATGAAGGCTCAGAAATTTACTTCCCCACTCATACATTGAGTATATTTGCGTGTGAAATTGGGTGATTACATGATGGCTTATGTTGCTATATATACCTCATAGACAATTGAAACGTTGTCTAACCCGCTTCACACCACTTCGACAAAAGGGAATGTCACCCAGACGTGACACAAACACCAGTACGTTGCCAAGGACAGAAGCCGAGCTGCAAGGACGCATCTCACAGACGACTGCTCGACATGAAGCCCTCCGCTCTAAGCACAGCGATGGCATTACTGGAATTAACCCTCCAACTGGCTGCACCTATAAGCAGTTCCTGAACTTCAAACCTTTGAACTTCGACGGAACGGGAGGCGCCGTTGCATTTGTTCGTTGGTCCAAAAAGATTGACTCCATTCCAAGAATGAGTGACTGTTCGTCCCAACAGAGTGTTACCTACATCCCGGGGTTATTTCTAGATAACTCACTCTCATGGTGAAACCTTCAGTCTCAGACCCTTGGCACAGACGCTGCTTATGCACTGAGCTGGGACGAGCTCAAGGAAACGATTGAGAAGAAATGTTGTTTTAGGACTGGAATTTAGAAGCTTGAGGTGGAGTTCAGGAATTTGAAAATGGACGAACCAGAAATTCCTGAACTTGTCCAGCGATCGCACGACTTGTCTAGGGTCGTCCCCTACTAAGTCATTGACGTGGTATGATACAGTCGTGTACTTGTAAGCTTTACATTGTGGTCCCAATTTGTGGCTATGCAATCGCAGTATTCTCATCACTTGTGATGTTTGATCTACTGTTTATGTTCTATGACATGAGATGTCATGTGGGTGATTTATTTATAACATGAGATGTTATGTGTTGATATTGTTGAATACATACGTACGTTTTACTTGCTATGACCTAACCTACGTGAAACATCTTTTAGAAGATGCCACCAAGACGCGAAATGCACATGCCCACCTCAGAGGCGGAACTTCAAGAGATAATAGCTGCAGCTATAGCACGGCACGAGGCCCTACGCTCCGAACCTAGCAGAGGTACCTCAGAAAATAACGGTTGTTCCTACTGGCACTTCCTCAACTACAAGCCTCCGAAGTTCGACGGCACTGGAGGTGCCATAGCTTTTGTAAAATGGATCGAAAGTATGGATTCCATCTTTCAAGTGAGCGGTTGTACACCGGAACAACAAGTCCTATACGTTTCTGAGCTGTTTCTAGATGAAGCCCGATTATGGTGGAATCTTCAGACCTATATGAAGGGTGCTACTGCAGCATATGCGTTAACCTGGGGCGAACTGAAAGGAATGATGCATAAGAAGTATTGCCCCCAAACGGAAACCCAGAAGTGGGAAGATGAATTTCAGAGCCTGATGATGGAAGGTCCGAAGGTGTTGGAGTACGTGCAAAGACTTCATGATTCGTCTTGAGTTGTTCCGTACCTGGTGAAACCAGAATTAAAGAAATTGGAACAATTCATTTGGGAACTGGCGCCTCAAGTCTTGAGCTTGATGACAACATCAACGCCACCAACAACTGATGTTGCAAGTAAGATGGGTTTGGCACTCGCTACGGAGGCAATTAGACTAGAAGAACTTGCGAACCCCGACAGGAAGAAGGAGACTCAGGTGGAGACGTCCGGAAAGAACAAAAGGGAGCTCACCGAAGATACCCAAACGAATAATGATGAACAAAGATCTATTCGAGGTTGTTTCGACTGCGGGGACAAAGGGCATTTCAAGAAAGACTGCCCTAGCAACAAACAGGCCAATGATAAGATTTACTTAGAAACTAAGCCAAGACGTGCCGGGTGCAAATATCACCACGAGTGTGGATGTCGAAAGCCTAGGTACGGAAGGAAAGGACACAACAAGGATGGTTGTGGGATGAAGGGTCCCAGACAAGGAGAAAACAGTAACAACGCTCAAGGTGGAAATGGGAGGTATCCAGGATGCTTCCATTGTGGGGATGTTGGACATCTTAAGAGGGAATGCCCGAAGTTGAAACAAGACCGTGAAAAGACATCCAACATCGGAGCTTGTGTAGCATGCCAGGATCCAGGCGTGACTACTGGTACGTTCTCTATCAACCAAAACTTTTGCATCTATTTTGTTTGATACTGGTGCCAATTATAGCTTCGTATCGTTAGAGTTTAAGAATATGCTTGGTTTAGCCGCTAGTAAATTAGATATTCCGTACTCAATCGAATTGACAAATGGGAAGTTAGTAGAAGCCAATGAAGTGATCAGAGGTTGTGTAATCGAATTGGGAGAGCGTGAGTTTGCTTTGGATCTACTACCAGTCCAGCTGGGGAGCTTTGACGTAGTAGTAGGAATGGATTGGTTATCAGGCAACAAGGCTGAGATAGTTTGTCACGAAAAGGTTGTTCGTATCACAACCGAAGATGGCGAAACAATTGTGGTTCACGGTGAGAAGCGTGATACGCCGTTAAGAATTATCAGCTGCCTGAAAGCGCGAAAGTGTTTGCAGAAGGGATGTGTTGCCTTCCTGGCACACATTGTGGATAAGAAGGCTGCTGAGCCAAAGATCGAAGACATCCCTGTCGTGAGGGAATATCCAGAAGTCTTCCCAGAGGACTTACCTGGACTGCCACCTCAGAGACAAGTAGAGTTCCGCATCGATTTAGTTCCAGGCGCCGCGCCTGTGGCTAAGGCACCTTACAGACTTGCTCCGTCTGAGATGCAGGAGCTGTCGACACAACTTCAAGAGTTGTTAAACAAGGGTTTTATCCGACCAAGCTTCTCGCCTTGGGGAGCTCCGGTCCTGTTTGTCAAAAAGAAGGACGGTAGTTTTCGTATGTGCATCGACTACCGGGAGCTGAACAAGCTGATGATCAAGAATAGATATCCTCTGCCAAGAATTGATGATCTGTTTGACCAACTGCAAGGTTCAAGCTTTTATTCAAAGATCGATCTTCGATCTGGATACCATCAGTTAAGGATACAAGAGGAAGGTATCCCGAAGACAGCCTTCAGAACTCGTTATGGACACTACGAGTTCCTTGTTATGCCGTTTGGTTTGACAAACGCACCTGCAGTCTTTATGGACTTGATGAATAAAGTTTGCAAGCCGTACTTGGACAAGTTCGTGATTGTGTTTGTCGACGACATCTTGATTTATTCAAGGACAAAGGCTGAGCACGAACAACATTTAAGAACTATTTTGGAGTTGCTGAAGAAGGAACAGTTGTATGCCAAATTCTCTAAGTGCGAGTTTTGGCTACGTGAAGTCCAATTTCTTGGACATGTGGTAAATGGAGATGGAATCCACGAGGATCCAACGAAGATCGAAGCGATCAAGAATTGGGAAACGCCAAAGACGCCAACCGAGATTCGACAATTCTTGGGTTTGGCTGGCTACTATCGAAGGTTCATTGAGGATTTTTCAAAAATCGCTCAACCATTGACGCTCCTCACGCAGAAAGATAAGAAGTTTGATTGGGAAATCAAACAGGAAGAAGCGTTCCAGATATTGAAGGATAAGCTCTGCAATGCGCCAATCTTAGCACTACCGGAAGGTACAGATGATTTTGGGGTATACTGCGACGCTTCGCGTCAAGGATTGGGTTGTGTGTTGATGCAACGCCAAAAGGTTATTGCTTACGCATCACGTCAACTGAAAGTACATGAAAAGAACTATACCACACATGATTTGGAGCTTGGCGCAGTGGTATTTGCATTAAAGATCTGGAGACACTACCTTTATGGTACAAAGTGTACAATTTTTACAGATCACAAGAGCCTACAACACATATTCAACCAAAAGGAGCTGAATATGAGGCAAAGACGATGGGTTGAGTTGCTGAACGATTACGACTGCGAGATAAAGTATCATCCAGGGAAGGCGAATGTGGTCGCCGATGCCCTAAGTCGAAAGAAGAGGATCAAGCCCATAAGGGTTAGGGCTTTAGAAATGATTATCCGAACCGATCTTCCCTTGCGCATTCGTGCCGCGCAGAAAGAAGCTCTCAAAGAAGGAAACCTTGAAGAAGAATATCTCCGTGGGATGGAGAAGCTTTTGGTACCAAACGAGGAAGGAACGTTATGTTTTGAGAAAAGGATTTGGTTTCCTTGGTTTGGAGGTTTAAGGAAGGTTATTTTCGATGAAGCTCACAAGTCGCGGTACTCTATCCACCCTGGAGCGGATAAGATGTACCAGGATCTCAAAGATTATTATTGGTGGCCTAGGATGAAAGGCGACGTTGCTGTTTATGTGAGCAAATGTCTAACGTGCGCTAAGGTTAAAGCCGAATACCAGAAACCTTCAGGACTTCTGCAACAACCTGAGATTCCCAAGTGGAAATGGGAACAAATCTCAATGGATTTTATTACAAAGTTGCCAAGAACGCCAAGAGGCCATGACACTATTTGGGTAATAGTGGACCGATTAACGAAGTCAGCACACTTCTTACCTATCAGAGAGAAGGATAATACGACCAAGTTGGCTGAAATTTACATGAGAGAGATCATCGCACGTCATGGAGTGCCTCTCTCAATCATCTCTGATAGAGACGGAAGGTTTGTGTCAAGGATATGGCAATCCTTCCAAGAAGCTTTTGGATCGCAATTAAATCTGAGCACTGCGTTTCATCCGCAAACTGACGGTCAAAGCGAGCGAACGATACAGACTTTGGAAGACATGCTGAGAGCGTGTGTTATGGATTTGGGCGGTAGCTGGGACAAGCATTTGCCTTTGGTCGAATTTTCATACAACAACAGCTACCACACCAGTATTGGTGTCGCGCCATTTGAAGCCCTTTACGGACGCAAGTGCCGATCACCCCTATGCTGGGCTGACGCAGGTGATAGGCAGCTTGCTGGTCCCGAAATCGTCCAAGAGACGACAGACAAGATTGCGCAGATTCTAAAACGCATCGAAGCAGCTCGCCACAGACAGAAGGCCTATGTGGATCCAAACCGGAAACATGTGGAATTCCAAGTTGGAGAAATGGTGTTATTGAAAGTTTCACCTTGGAAGGGTGTGGCACGCTTCGAAAAGCGTGGGAAGTTAAATCCGCGCTACATTGGTCCTTTCAGAGTTTTGGAAAGAATAGGACTAGTAGCATACAAGTTGGACCTACCTGCTGAACTCCATTCTGTTCACGATACATTTCATGTATCCAACCTGAAGAAAAGTCCAACTCAAGATGACATTGCCATTCCCATCGACGAGATTCATGTTGACGACACGCTCCATTTCGTTGAAGAACCGGTTGAGGTTACGGATTGGAAGGAAAACAAGACCCGCCGGAGCAGTGTCAAGCTCGTCAAAGTTCGTTGGAATGCCAGACACGGTCCTGATTACACCTGGGAGCGCGAGGACCGGATGAAAGAGAAATACCCCCACTTATTTCCTAAGAACCCTGCATCTACAAGCAGAACTTAAAATTTCGGGACGAAATTTTTCTAACGGGGGGAGAATGTGACAACCCTCACTAAACCAAGTATCCGTACGACTTAATTAATAATTAATTACTGCTTAATTACTGTGCTTGCTTGAACTTGTGAATAAACTGCTACTTGAATACTGATACATGCACTTACTTGCATCATACTTTACTTACCGTCACTACATTATTTACATGTTGAACCTTAGTGACAAACATGATGCACAAAAGCACAGTAGCACTATAAACGGATAACCTATTGAACATGCTGATAAAGCCAGCATCAGGCAGACACTACCTCTAAGGCCTGTATGAGCCAGAAATATTTTGCTACACTAGTGGTGAGTGTAGGGATATAAGGGTTGTAGAACTGCGTCTCTAGGAATAAGTTACAATGACTGGATGTGCCTAAAACGTACTCTAAGTACAAAATTCAGCACTTTACATAATAATCCAGCTTTTAGCTAACTAATAAAGTGCCAAAACATGAGAAAAATATTACTAGACACTTTCCAAAGTGTCAGAAATGAGTTGTGTCACTAAAAAGGGTATTAACGACACTTTAAAGCTTTGTTAGCGCTTTAACGGATTACTATCTAACCGAACAACCGGACTTTACCCGGAACCTGAAAATATTGTTATTTTCATTATTTATCTTTTTCTGAGCCAGTTAGGGTCCCTGAATACCCTAACACCCGTCATAACACACTACACACAACTAACCGGGTTAAGCACTTAACTAACTTACTTAACCCAACTAATATCCAACTAATTAGTTGAAAATGGACTAGAACCCCCCCCCCCCTCTAACCGTCCCCAACTAGAGGGGACACCCTTGTACTCTATTTTGATTATTATAATCTTATTGTCTAATATCTAACATACATATAAACCATTGGTTATTGCTCATGTAAATTATCTATAAGTTCTAGTCTTAACCCACCATAACCTAAACCACACACAACTCAACTTCAAACACTCTCTCTCCCTCTCTACAAATCACGGCCGAACACCCCTCTTGCACCCATCAAATTTTCGAGTTTGATCATCACATTCCAAGATCATTCTAGCATCAAGGATCGCATACAAGGAGTCTTGGTGCAAACGGAAGGCGAAGGACCTCATTCTCTTGCTTTTATCCATGCATTTTTCGTATAGATTCTTCCCTAGCCTCGAGCTAGTAGTAAGTTGCTTAAATCACCTACTCGAACTATTTTGAAGTGGTTAATACGATGTGTAACGGTTAAAACTCGAAATCTTACAAGATAATGCTTTAAAGTCTACTTAAAACACTAAAATGGTGGTTAAAAGCACATATGTTGTGTAAATCATGTAGTATTTGATTTGTGTGATTATTTGGACCCGATCTATGTTGTGGTAGCTCGGATCATCATTTAACCCGGTTTAGTCATGATCTTGGATTATGACATAAAGCTTGTTTAAGTATAACAAGGGTTAGAAGATGAAACTCTACCACACTCGAATCATGAACTTGTGTAAAAGTGTTTTAGCTTGTAAAATAGTGATTAAAACTAGTAGATCTACGGATCTACAGGTGGTATTTTTAAAGGACCGAGTGTCAAGAGAAAACATATTTTTAAAGACGGATCTTACACTAACACGAATGGTTTTTAGAACACACAAGTGTGTAAACACTTGTGTAGCACAAAGTTTCGACAAAATAGCTATTTTTGAAAAAGATGACGAGAAGTTGTAAAGACGGAACTTCCATAAAAACGAGGTTTTTACAAAATCGGATAGTTTTATATAAAGATCCACTAAAAGTAATGGGATTTACTCCATAGTTTGAATAAATCACAAGTTCATGAAATTTATGCGATTTATATACATATTTTGACTAGTTTGTGGTTTGAACAATGATTTGATTGAATAAGAAGATTGTCGGTTTGATTTATAAAAGAAAATGATACGCTTGAAAGCGTGGCCACCTCCAGTTACAGAGGAAACTCTGGCGAAATTTTTCCAAAAACCTAACACTTAGAAATATTTACACTATAAGTGTTAGAAATACATTTTGACTTGTTTTCAAAATTATGAATTTCGCCACGACTTTATTTATAAAATATCGGAGGTGGGATTTCACAAAATAAAACGTGATACATAAATATATTTAGTATATATTTTTCACAACATCACTTGTATAAGTGTTTATGATTATTTTGTGAACTACGTAAATATTATTTTTAGGGTAAAAATAATATTACTAAGTATTATTTTGGGAAAATCACATGTATTAAAGTATAATATTTTTGAGAAGAATATTTATATTTTGAAGTTGGAAATAAAATATATTATGTGAGACTTAATAGTGTAATCCGAATTATACGAACGCACATGTATTAAATCCCCCATCCTTGGGAAGGAGAACAACTACCAAGTATACAGAATGTAAACACGAAATAGTTGCCTAACTATTTCCCCAAAAACTTAAACCATAAAGCTAAGGCACGGCCATCCGTCTAATAGAGTTAGCACGTGTAGGTCGTCATACAGCTGATCGATTTGGAGGCATACTTGGTAGAGACGCACCACGGTGAGTTCATGTCCCCCTTTTCTCTTAACTGTTTTCAGTTTTCTAAGCTGCGGGGGTGAAATACATGTTACTTTGATTATGAGTACTTTATACATGGTATGGTTAGCGTAAGGAGGTTTATTACTTAGATCATGTGAGTGGGTAGGCGTGAACTGGAGGCCATTAATCCTCATTGTAGGAACCGAGGGACGTAAGCGGTAGATCTATCTGGGTGTAGCGAGCCCAACCCCTGAGCCCGCATAATGGACCAGGTGGTGACTTTGTACCCATCGCCAAATACGCTAGGTTTGAGTCTTCCTACTTGCACTTCACACATATCATTGGCTTTGCAACCCAATGGCGATCTCTTTTTCCTTATTGCTACATACCAGGAATTTTCATACGAACATACATTTTTACAAAAGGTTTTACTTACTCACTTACACATGAACTCGCTCAACATTATTGTTGATTTTTCAACTTACATGTATTTCAGGAAATTAACAGATCTGGCGCGGTATGGCACGTTTTCCCGCTGCACTAGTTACGAGGTCATCCGGGTTTAGGGAATGTGGCTCTTTCCTGGACAAGTCACAGCCCTTAAACTATGCTTATGTTATGTTGTTAAACAATGTTTATGTCGTTAGGATGTGTTTTCCGTCAAGACAATGTTATTGTATTTGGTTTTTAAAACTTAATCGAATGGATGATCTTGCATGGTTTTTATTTCATATAGCTTTGTTATGGTTAAGCTATGGTATTAAGAAGTCACACCAAATTAACCACGCTTCCGCAAAGCCAGGGTGTGACATGTTGAGTTCTTTCTGATTGAAGATATGCTGAAGACTTTTGTGGTTCGTGAAAACCACACATTTTGTACCGTACAAATAGTGTCTCCAGATCTTAAGAGCGAAGATAACTGCACCTAACTCAAGATCATGAGTGGTATAGTTCTTTTCATGCACCTTCAATTGTCTTGATGCATATGCTATGACTTTGTTCCTTTGCATCAGAACACAGCCAAGACCCAATTTAGATGCATCGCAATAAACGACGAAATCATCATTGCCCTCAGGCAAAGTCAGAACAGGCGCGTCGCAAAGTTTTTGTTTCAAGGTCAGAAACGCTTCCTCTTGCTTGAATCCCCAATCAAAGGGTTTGTTCTTCTGAGTTAGAGCAGTTAGAGGAACTGCAATCTTTGAGAAGTTTTCAATGAAGCGGTGATAATAACCCGCTAGACCAAGAAAAGAACGAACTTCAGTAGGAGTAGTAGGCGTATCCCAATCCTTGATCGCACTGATCTTGGAGGGATCTACATGAATACCTTGTTCGTTGACAATATGTCCTAAGAATTGAACTTCTTTGAGCCAGAATTCACACTTGGAGAATTTGGCGAAAAGTTGCTATTTCTTTAGGAGTTCCAAAGTAAGACGAAGATGTTGCTCGTGATCAGCTCGCGTCTTAGAATAAATCAAGATGTCGTCAATAAAAACAATGACGAACTGATACAAATAAGGTTTGCAGACCCTATTCATTAAGTCCATGAAAACAGCAGGAGCATTAGTCAAACCGAATGGCATGACTGTGAACTCGTAGTGCCCATAACGAGTGCGGAACGCTGTCTTGGGAATGTCTTCTTCATGCACACGAAGTTGGTGATATCCAGATCGCAGATCAATCTTTGAAAAATAAGAAGCGCCCTGTAACTGATCAAAGAGATCATCAATACGAGGTAGGGGATATCGATTCTTGATGGTAAGCTTGTTAAGCTCACGATAATCGATACACATCCTAAAAGATCCATCCTTCTTCTTGACAAAGAGAACGGGAGCACCCCAAGGTGAAAAGCTAGGACGGATAAAACCTTTGTCAGAGAGCTCCTGAAGCTGCTTAGACAACTCTTGCATCTCAGACGGTGCAAGACGATATGGAGATCTAGCAATGGGATTTGCACCAGGTACGAGATCAATTTGGAACTCGACTTGGCGTGCTGGAGGTAGACCAGGTAAATCTTCAGGGAATACTTCAGAATAATCCCGAACAACAGGAATATCTTGAATAGACTTACCCTTGCCTTTATCTGCTGTGACATGTGCCAAGAAGGCCACATAATTCTTTCGCAGATACTTCCGAGCTTTAAAACAAGACATGAGTTTGAGACCACCGGCAGGTTTCTCACCACGAACCTGTAGGATCTCGCCTGTCGAAAGCGGCACACGAACAATCTTCTCAAAACAAACTACCTCTGCGCGATGCTTGGCTAACCAATCCATACGCACAATAACGTCAAAGCTTCCAAGTTGCATAGGCGTGAGGTCGATAGGAAAGAGATGGTCGTTAAGGTTCAACTGGCAGTTGTGAAGAACAGAATCAAGAACAATGGGTTCACCACTAGCAACTTCTACTCTCAAAGGTTTACCTAGTTTCGTTCTAGACACTCTAAGCAATGGCTCAAAAGATAATGACACAAAACTCTTATCGGCACCCGAATAAAAAAGAACAGATGCAGGCTGATTATTAATAAAGAACGTACCGTTCACCACTTCATTGTCTGCTTGTGCCTCTTGTGCATTCATGTTGAAGACTCGACCACGAGCCTGAGCCTGATTATGATTATGATTATGATTTGGATTCTGATTCTGGTTGGCTAGCCTTGGGCACCGGTTTCTGTAGTGGGTCAGATCCCCACAATTGTAGCACAAACTAGGAGGAAAATGAGGTCGTGCAGCTTGACCTTGTTGCTGAGCAAGAGGCTGAGCAACTTGTTGGGCTTGGGTCTGAACTGCCTGGTTCTGGTTAACAAGAATGGGACAAGTAGCTGCAAGATGACCAATTCTCCCACAGCTAGTGCAATGACGACATTGGAGATGTGGTAGGTGATGGCCGTTACATCTGTTGCACAAAGGTGCAGTGCCAAGATATGGCTTCTTGGCTAGTGGTTGCGCAGGCTGATTTGGTGCAGCTTGGGCCTGTGCAGTAACGGCATAGTTTTGGGAAGCCTTTCGCTTCCTAGACCCTTTTGAGGAACCAGAATTCTATCCCTTCTTGTTTTCACCTTTCTTACCATTCTCCTTGTCAGATGCCTGCTTCTTACCCTTGTCACCCTTTTTGTGCATCTTTCCCTTTCGAACCTGCGACTCAGTCAATGTCGCTGCTAACTCGATCGCCTGACGGAGTGTGGCAGGGTTACTACCAGTAATGATGTCTTGTACTGAGTCAGGTAGGCCGTCGATGTACCTTTCGACAGCCTTGTCGAGTGGGGTAACCATTGTTGGGCAAAGCAGACTCAACTCCTCAAATCTATCAGTATATGCCCTGTGCTCGCCACTGTCTTGTTTCAAGTCATCAAACTCTTTCTCCAACGCTCGTTGTTCATGACGAGGACAGAACTCCCTCATCATAAGGTCCCTAAGTTCAGCCCAAGTTTGTGCTAGAGCAACTTCTGCACCACAATCTCTCATAACCCCGTTCCACCACGTAAGGGCCCTCTTCTGGAACACACTCGAAGAAAACTCGACCTTGCGATTGTCAGGACACTGCACGTGGCGGAAAGTATTCTCAATGCTCTCGAACCATTGAAGAAGCCCAGGCGCTCCCTCAGAACCACTAAACTTGAGTGGTTTAGCCGAGTTAAAACTCTTGAAATTGCATAGACCATTGTTGTTGTTGTTGGCTTGGTTCCATTCAGCAAAGAGGTTTGGGAATTGAGCAGCCATTTGCTGCGCAATGATTTCTGCCAGTTCGGCAGTCGCTATCTGGTTTTCGCGTCGAGGAGGCATTCTAAAAGAGGAAACATGAAAGGAAACGAGTGAGATGATTGGATGAAGAGAATGAGATGAAACAAAATCAACAAAAGCAAAGATGGTGGTCATTCGTCCGTATCACAAAGCAAGCAAACGACACACAGTGACTAATCAAAGTAAATGGGTCAAAAATAATGTATCGCGAAGACATGCTCGCCTATAAGTGAACACTCACCCCAAGAGTTCCTAGGTAAGAGTGACTGGTCCGATTATGTGGATTTGTACGAACACTCTAGCCTTAGACAGAAAACCCAGGGTACAGGCATTCACCCTTCTAGTTTGCACGTGTTCACATTATTTAAAACCCAAAACCTTGACGAGATTTTGAAAACTCAAAGGGGTTCAAAACCATATAACAGAGGGTTCAAAACCTTACAATAGAGGGTTCAAAACCTTGTAATACATCATCCAAAAACAGATGATTGTTTTTCAAAAATCGTTTTGGAAAATTGGGTTCTTGTTTTGATAATCACCTAAGGATAGGTGATATGCATGTTTTAAGATCTAAACACAAGATTATTTGTGTTAGGGTCCTAGAAAGGTTATAGTCTAGGTCAAAGAATTACTAATAACCTAATTCCCTATAACCATTGGCTCTGATACCAACTCTTCTGTCACACCCCGACCACGTATAACATACAAAACGTGGCGGAAAACATCGGGGAGTGTTGTAACATAAGAGTTGGTATCAGAGCCAATGGTTATAGGGAATTAGGTTATTAGTAATTCTTTAACCTAGACTATAACGTTTCTAGGACCCTAACACAAATAATCTTGTGTTTAGATCTTAAAACATGCATATCACCTATCCTTAGGTGATTATCAAAACAAGAACCCAATTTTCCGAAACGATTTTTGAAAAACAATCATCTGTTTTTGGATGATGTATTACAAGGTTTTGAACCCTCTATTGTAAGGTTTTGAACCCTCTGTTATATGGTTTAACAAAGCCTACATACTAAATGAAACCTAACCTAAGTGCTTACGACCCATTACGACCCGTTTAGGTAGCTTATGCTACTTTAACGCGTCGTTCGCGTGAAACGTGTTCGGAACGCCTAACTAGTCCTATGACAAGTAAAATATGCCTTAACATGTTTAATATTGTTGATAAATCAGTTTAGAGGTCATCGGTTATGTTACATATGTTTAAAATGGATTTTGGCATCAAAGGGGTATTTTGGTAATTTACCTAAGGCATATAAACTACCTATCATACAACTACTTAAACGAAGCGACCATAAGGTATAACCTCAGAAGGTTATTCCCAATATACTATGGTCACCTAATGTATTTGGTCGGATCCTAATGATCGACCAAATGGGTCGGGTTCGAAAGCATAAGCGATTGATTAGATCGCTTACCCTTACGACCCTAGACAAGCACAAAACTAAAAGTGACGAGCTAAGCATGTTGAAACATGCTTCACTAAGTTAGAAAACAAGTTTGGTATCAAAACAAATGGTTTTGATACCTAAGAGTAGTTTGGTTACAAAATACGCAATAACACGCATTTTGGCCGAAACTACGACTCGTCACTGAGCCAAGATAACGTGGTAATCAGTAGGTATAGTCACTAGGGACTATGACCATCGTGATTACGCTCACGTTATGAAGTTCAAACGAACTTCGCATTGACCATAAACTGGTCAATGCAGAAAGTCAAACAAAGTTTGACTTTCAGACTCGAAAAGCAATAAAAGAACGAAGGAACACTTACAAAGGGTCCCCGAAAGCTAATCTTGATCCAAGTAGCTCAGGTATGAAACAATGGTTTCAACTTAGAGCTTCTCAAATCAGATTCTAGTGGGTTTTGATCAAGGCATGGGGGGGGGGTGTTTATAGTTTTCGGAGAGCCGTTAGGATCGTTTCTTGGAAACCGTGATTCAATCTCAACCCTCCACCTCAAGACCCTGGTTTTAGAAAACCATTTGAGCCCATTGTATTGCCCCAAAACCATGTGCATAAGTGGAAAGGACTAGATGCAATGTTTCTGCACATTCTGCTGTCTAAGGAAGCCTTACGGACCGTAAGGAGATTGCTTACGGTGCGCAAGCCAACAACTTTGGCAGAATTACAATTTTAGTCCCTGTCATGCATTAAAGTCATTTCCGACACGTTTAAGGCCCGTTAACCCCATTTCAAAGCTCTAAAATGAAGTTAAAGTATAGGGAACTTAAAATGTGCTCAAAAATATCTCGGATGTCGGTTCGTTTGGCCATACAATCGCGATGTTCGCTTAATTACGACGGAATGCGCATAAGCGCGAAAAACGATCCAAATGACGCGACGAATGGATTTTTCTTATGCCAAACACTAAAATAAAATATTTTAGTGCTTACATAAATTTTTGGATGTCCGGAGGTATTCAGAACGTAAGTTATGCGCGAAAATGCAAACTTATGCACTTTTTGACGCTTTTAGTCCCTGAATGACCAAGAAGTTTATTTTAGCACACCGAACCCCTCAAAGCCTATTTCTAAGCTATGTAAAGGATATTATGGTATGTTTAACTTATGGTCATGTTCTGGAATGTCTGTTATAGTTTAAATTGGCATACTTTCGCAGTTTGTCAAGTTTAGTCCGTGTAGGCGATTTAACTTGTTTTTGCCATACCAAAGCTTTCAAAACTTATTTCTAAGTTATGTAAAGGTTATTTAAGGTATGTTAAGTATATGTTGATGTTCCGGAGTATTTATTGCATTAAACTGATTACGTTTACGCACCAGTTTGCATATAACTCTCCAGAAAGCGATATAGAGTTTGAAATTGAGCAAAAGTCAAAACATGAAAAATGTAAAACACAACCAAAAAAACATTGGGATCAAATAACATTGTTTTATTAATAATTGAACTGTTCACAATGATTACAAGCACAGATGTTACAAGAAGTCCCCAGTACCAGGAACAAGGTGCATCAGTGGATGATTTTTGGGGAACTTTTCCTAAGACAACTATTGATACAACCACTATTAGTGGGAAATCAGATGATCCCATTCAATTGGGTGATCGTTTAAAATACAAAGAATTGACGAAGAGAGTAGACAAAATTGAAACCTCTGTTGCAGATATCAAAAATATGTTGCAACAGTTGTTACAATCTCAAAGAGCTCCACCCACTGCTGCAACATCTGCTCCATCCTCTGCTGAGCTATGGCAACTATTTCAACCTCTGCTTCATCAACAACGACAGTATGCTGATTATCAACATGAGATTCAGCTTCAAATGTTCAGAAATCTGATGGAAGCTAGGTATAAAGATACTCAAGCTGATATAAAGGCCATAAAAGCTCATCTGCTCCAAACCACTGGCACTTCTCCTCCTACAATTGTTTTTGTAGAAAACCCTGATGATGCCAAAAACGGGGAGAAAGGTAAAGAAGGCTTGTATATGCAACCAGATCCCAGGTCTAAACCTGTGGTAGAAATTCCAAGGCCAGATGGTTCTAAAAAGGTTGATGTGACTCAAAATGCATTTGCTGATCAAAAAGCAAGCAAGAAAGAGACTATAGAAATAAAGGGTCAAAAAGATTTGAACAAGAGAAGAAAGTTATGATGGAAAAGGAAGAACAGGGTACTTCTACAACCAAAAGAATAAAGCCTACCAGAAAGGTTAGCCAACCCAAAACCACACCTTCCAAAACCACCAACATACTCCTCAAATCCCCAAAAGTTCCTCACATCAAACCTCCAAGACAACAGATGTTGAGACACCTGTTGCATCAACAGTTGTTGATACTTCAGTGGTTTCAACAGATGTTATTCCAACCACTGCCCTCACCATTTCATCAACCAACACTCAATCCACTGCCATACCAAAAACAACACCACCATCACAAAAACCACCTGCTAAAAAGCAGAAGACAACAGTTGATACATCAACAGTTGTAGTGACAACAGTAGTTGAAACACCAGTTGTTTCAACAGTTGTTAGTCAATCACCCATCACTTCAAACAACACCACTCAACTCACAAATACACCACCAACGTCTCCAAAGCACAAAAGGAGAAGGGTAACACATATTGTACTTGAAGATGACACTTCTCCACTTCCAACATCTTCACAACCTCTGACCCTAGCCACTATTCCAAACCCTGTTTCAATCTCTTCAGTTCAAGCCCTTGATCCAAACACTGCCTTAATCCCTTTGGGAGTACAATATCCTTTATATCTTCCAGCAATCAGGGAGGAGATTAAATCCTTCTACTCTGATGATGATCCTGAAAAGAGGAAACTCCCATCTCTTCAAGGTTATCCTTTGCCAAGAAATATAGAAGAGTATCTTCAATTAAAGGCTAAACAAGCAGAGGATATATCACAAAGAGACACAAAGGGTAAGTCTGACAAAGACATTCAGAGGAATTTGCAATATATGCTCACCAAAGTCAGAACTTTAGAGCAGTTGATGTGTGCAAAATGCAACATATAAGTTACATCAATTGTGGCATAAAACTAACCCTTTTTTAGTACTAATGTTGGAAAAAGTGTGCTTTTGTCTTCCTTTTGTATTTTCAGGATTAAATGAGCTCAAATTAACAAAAGAAGCAAAAAGACAGCAAAATCTAACAAAAATACAAGAAAAGGAACAAACGTGACATGCCCGACCCTACGACAGCATCTTCCCAAGCAAAACAAGAAGACAGAAGACTGAACACGCCCCGTGCTCAGCCAGCACGGGGGCGTGCCCAAGTGTCAGCAGAAAAGACAAAGTGGTAGAAGCTTCTATTGCCCACCACAGGGCCGTGCTCAGTGGACACGGGGCCGTGGTCAACTATAAGATTCACACAATCTAGGCAAATCTTCATAGTACAAAGATTCTTCTGCACACGGGATCGTGCTCAGCGGACACGGGGGCGTGGTCAACTAATAAAGACAAGCTGCATTAAATGAAGAAAGAAAGGATGTGGACACGGGGCCGTGCCCACTAGACACGGGGCCGTGCCCGAGCTTCTGTTCAGCCTATAAATAGGAGTGCTTGGCTCAAGCTCAAACCATCCCTTGGCTCACCACCTCTCTCACACTTCACCCACCACCCACCACCACCATAACACCATCATCCACCACCATCATCCATTGTCCATCATAGAGTGTGTGAGTCGTCTCGGGATCCAAGATTGATCGTAAGAGTTCTTGACAATCAAGGCCATGTTTGCCTAAGTCTCTTACATCACTTGGTGAAGACAAGTGTCTAGTGTAATACTTTTTATTTCTAATCTTTTTGCACTTTTTACTTGGTTTTGTATTAATGACTTTAATAACTAGTTTCTTATGTTGAAGGTGATTCTTCTTTATCGTTTGTTCGTGCTGTCTTGACATTATTTTACTGTCTATATAAAATAAAAGATTTTCACCATTCATATCTCCACGGTCTATATGGAGGTATGTTGGCTACCTGGTCGGGGGTTAAGGGAACGGTTTGGTAAGAGTCCTGCCATTGTTCAGCGTTTAGAGGTCCTGCAATGGACCTGGGTCAAATTTAGTAGGACCTCCTTCAATACTTAACGGTATTGGATGGCGGGGGTCCAAACTCTTTGATCCCCTCATAAGTTAACTACTATTAATACTATAACCCGGCTATTTAGGACTGTATCCCTGCTGACTCAGACTACTTAGCCGAGGGTAACGTCACCTCCAAAAGAGGGGCCTACCATAATTTGCATTAATAACTTAATTAATTATCTTTCAATAATCCGACCCTTTAGGATTGTATCCTTGCTGACTCAAACTACTGGGTTGAGGGTAACGTCACCTTCAAAAGAGGGGCCTACTACAATAACTAAGATAATCTCTTAAATAAGTGCAAAAGTGCGCAAATAATCAAAGGTTACACTATACACGAGTCGGAACCAAGTGATTCATCTTGTCTATCTGTTTTTTTTTTCTTTTATTTTTTTTTCAGCATTTTAGTTAGTTTTTATTTTTCTTAGCTTAAAACATTTTTCTAAGCTTTTTGATTTGATTAGACGTTGAGGATAAACCGGTACTAAAAGCTCTTGTGTCCTTGGACGACCTCGGTATCTTACCAATACTATACTACGCTCACGATGGGTGCACTTGCCCATATGTGTGTTTAGTTTTAGTAAATATCGTGTTTTATAAATTTAAAACTTGGCTAAAAAAGTGTTAAAGGGCTTAAAATATACACCTAATATATAGAACACTTCACACGCATCAAGTTTTTGGCGCCGTTGCCGGGGACACAAGGATTTTAAGAAAGTTAGGAATCAACGGCCTAATCTTTTTTCTTATTTTTCATTTTTTTAGGATTTTTCTTAATTTTTCAGCTTCTGCAGAACTCAGCACGGGCCGTGCCCGCTGAACACGCCCCGTGCCCAATCATTGGAACTGGCAATCCTGTGTTAAGTCAGACAGTAAGCTGAACACGGGGCCGTGCCCACTCAACACGCCCCCGTGCCCAAGTTTCAGTTACTGAAAACAGAACCGTAAGATCCCGACGGTTGGTAATTTCTAACACAAACATGAGTGATACTGATATTTTTTACTTTCGGCACTCTTATGGTACTTCGTGGCGTCAATTATGTGGTGGTAACCATAAGGAATTAGAATGTTATTTTCTAAATTATAAGCCCCACTATATAGACCCATCGTTTCCTAGTATCCTTAAGAGGGGCGAAAGTAAAAATAATCCCTATCTCTCCCTTGAATGCTCCCAACCGGATTTTCTAGGAGAAATGCTTCTCGATGAATTATTTCAATTAGAAGATCTAATTCTTAATTGGTTAAAAGAACTTAGGAAAGATTTCAATAATCTTTTCCGAGACGATAACCAAAAAGAAGGGTTGGAAATGCATTCAAACAACTTCGTTGTTTCCGACGATACTTCTAACTCTAGCGAGGACTTGAGCGATAGTCGTCCCTGTATCGATTGTGCCGTGAAGGACTCCCCATCGACTTCGTTCGATGCATACATAGACCTGAGCGATTCGACATACACCTTCTTTAACGAGAGCCCGGAAAAGGGTTGGACTTGTCCACCTACATATAGCATTGGAATCACCCTCACCGACAACCTCTTGCGTTCTCGTCTTAATCTAGAGCAATTAAGGTAACTTAGGCACTTTGGGGTTGTTCCCTCCAGTAAGGAACCACCCGATCTAGAGAAGGTCCTTGAAAATAGACGAATTCCTTAAGATAGCTTCTAGACACGGGGCCGTGTCCAGGTCAGCACGCCCCCGTGTCCACCCAAAGATTCCCTTCTGATTTTGTCAGAATGCGGACAAAAATGTGTCAAGATTCCATCTGCACACGGGGCCGTGCGCAACGTACTGTCGTTTTCTATAAATGCAGCCAAGAATCCTGCACATTTGAACCATTCCAGGGACAGAGATTTGGGGAGTATTCTCACATACCATCCTAGGTATTTTCTAAAAGAACTTTCTCAACTATCTTCTTGTCCTTTCCTCTTTTATCCACTATCATCTTCTTCAATTTTTCTCATACTTCCATTAAAGCTTGAACCTTCCATAATTTCAAGCCTTATTGAGATGTTTGTTAGATTTTTGTTCATGGAATCTTGTTAAAAATAAGTTCTACAACAATGTTTTAAGTTGTTTATGTTCAAAAATGCTTTAAAAATCATGAAAACAATTTGAAACCCCAAGATTCCTTGTTCCTAAATCCTGCAGATATCTGAACACGGGGCCGTGTCCGAAGTACTGGTTCCATAAAATTGAACTCTTTTCGGTATGTTTTCTCAGTATGGCAAGCAGAACAAGCGGAAACTCTTCGTCGCATTCCAGAAACAACCGACAGGGGAGAAGATCATCAACGGTTGAAGATTCCCTTGTAAACTATGTTTACGCCTTAAGAGAAGCCCGTGATGAAGTGACAAGTGTGGAAGAGGCATTGGTTGACCGTATTAATCATTTGACGGTGGGACTAGAAGGATGTCTCCGGGAAGTCAACCTTTTGCACCAAAGGTTGAACATTCTCGCCTCTCCTCCTTTGGTGCCGATTATCACCCAAAGGGCATGGAATGTGGTACCGGAAGTCATCATTCCGGCCGAATGGTACACCTTACATCCGGAGCCCCCTCGAGACATACTACAAGGGGTTCCGATTGGTGTCGCTCCTCCTCCACAAGATGTTGAGGAACATGAAGCCGCCTCCCTTCTCCCGAGGGAGATAGAAGAATGGCTCTAGCAACATCTAAGGGACACCGCTCGGCTTGGAGTTCTACAAGGATTTTAGACCGGAAATCTATTTCCGGAATTTTGGTTCTTATTGTAGAAGTAGAGCTCCTTAGGAAGATTTTACGGATCCTTTGACCTATCTAATATTAGGACTTTTAACTTTTATTTTCTGCTTTATTTTTCATTTTTAGGACTAATATGTAATTCTCTCTATGACTTAATAAATGATGGTTTTAGTTAATTTGGTGTTTGGGTGGTGTTGAAATGAATAAAACACACTTGAGATGACAAAGGATACAAGGGAAACTTGAACCAGCACCCCATGCAGGAAAACAGAGCTATCCGACTATTTTCTTCTTTTAAAGTAAGCTCGGCACGGGCCGTGTCCGCCCAACACGGCCCCGTGCTGCACAGTCTGCAGAAAAGACCCAGTTCAGGTAACTGGACATGGGCCGTGTTCACCCAACACGCCCCTATGTCCAGGCTTCTGTTTCTCTTGATTTAATTTTGTTACTGGCACTTGAACACGGGGCCGTGCCCGGACAACACGGGGTCGTGTCCAGTGCCCAGTAACATAAATTTTTGCTTAAATCACACCTTTTACACATTCAATCAACCTAAAAATTTATTTTTGGGACACATTGAGGACAATGTGTAATTTAAGTGTGGGGGGGATGCTAATAGCTTGAATCTTGCAAGTCCTAAATACAAGCCTTACACAAAACTCTATTGGAACCGCTAATCACCCCAAATTTTTTTTTACTTGTCTGGGTTTAACTTGGGAATTTCAAGTTCTAAAAAGGTTATATTTTTACGAATTTACAACCGATAGCGTCGTGATAAAAAGAACCAACATAAGAAAATTATGAAAAGGCATGACAAGCTTAGTTAAAATTTGATTATATATACTTGATCACATAAAAAAAACCCCATTCCCACAAAAGTGAGTTTTGAGCCTTTATTGAGCATACAATTACATATCATTAGACTAAATGCTCATTTTTCGTTTCTTGTGTGAATAGCCGCTTGGTTCTTACGACTCTAGAACTTGCCATAACGATACATTCCCGGTCCTTACCAACTTAAACCCGAGTAAGTAAATGATGGAGGCATTAGGACTAACCCTTTTTATTTCTACACCATTATTTTTTTACCACCTACCCAAATTCCCCTAGTTAGCCCCTTTGAGCCTAAACCTTTTTCATTTCATAACCCAAACCAAACACCCTTTTACCCACCAAAACCTTTTTCATTTTTAACCCTTTGTTTTAGTAACCAGCTCGGTTTTTCGTATGACTTTTCAAAAAAAAAATGTGTTGATGATGAAGCAAAAGAAAATAAACAAACAAGTTCATCAAAAATAACTTTGTTTGAATAATAGCTTCATCAAAATAAAAGTTACAAAAATAAAAAGTCTTACGAAAACCGACGCTTGTTACGCTTTTCGCCCTTTTTCTACTAACCACTAACCCAACCACCTACCTTTAACCCAAGCCTAACCCTTCACCCAAAAAGTCCTCTTGATATTTACAAAGGTATGTAAGTTAAAAAGGAGGAGGATTGATTGCTTGGCAAGCCTATGGTAGGAGTAAGTTCCATGCCGCTCTCGAGTAATCCACAAAAATACATTTTCGGCCTAGTGTTGAGTGATCCCCGTGAGGTATGTGAACTTGTATATAAATAGAATTTTAAAGAGGCATGTTATGCCCTAATAAGTAATTTCCCTTATGAAAAGTTTTAATAAATCATGATGAATAGGATTGTAAATAAATAAAAATAAAACTAAATAAAGAATCTTGGAAATCCCGACACTCTATGACAAGCCCAAAAACCTTCTTCTCTACCCATTCCATTTGGGAGTGTAAAGCCACATTATAAAGAGTTTTGCTTGAGGACAAGCAAAGATTCAAGTGTGGGGGTATTTGATGTGTGCAAAATGCAACATATAAATTACATCAATTGTGGCATAAAACTAACCCTTTTTTAGTACTAATGTTGGAAAAAGTGTGCTTTTGTCTTCCTTTTGTATTTTCAGGATTAAATGAGCTCAAATTAACAAAAGAAGCAAAAAGACAGCAAAATCTAACATAAATACAAGAAAATGAACAAACGTGACATGCCCGACCCCACGACAGCATCTTCCCAAGCAAAACAAGAAGACAGAAGACTAAACACGCCCCGTGCTCAGCCAGCACGGGGGCGTGCCCAAGTGTCAGCAGAAAAGACAAAGTGGTAGAAGCTTCTATTGCCCACCACGGGGCCGTGGTCAACTATAAGATTCGCACAATCTAGGCAAATCTTCATAGTACAAAGATTCTTCTGCACACGGGGTCGTGCTCAGCGGACACGGGGGCGTGGTCAACTAATAAAGACAAGCTGCATTAAATGAAGAAAAAGATGATGTGGACACGGGGCCGTGCCCGAGCTTCTGTTCAGCCTATAAATAGGAGTACTTGGCTCAAGCTCAAACCATCCCTTGGCACACCACCTCTCTCACACTTCACCCACCACCCACCACCACCATAACACCATCATCCACCACCATCATCCATTGTCCATCATAGAGTGTGTGAGTCGTCTCGGGATCCAAGATTGATCGTAAGAGTTCTTGACAATCAAGGCCATGTTTGCCTAAGTCTCTTACATCACTTGGTGAAGACAAGTGTCTAGTGTAATACTTTTTATTTCTAATCTTTTTGCACTTTTTACTTGGTTTTGTATTAATGACTTTAATAACTAGTTTCTTATGTTGAAGGTGATTCTTCTTTATCGTTTGTCCGTGCTGTCTTGACATTATTTTACTGTCTATATAAAATAAAAGATTTTCACCATTCATATCTCCACGGTCTATATGGAGGTATGTTGGCTACCTGGTCGGGGGTTAAGGGAACGGTTTGGTAAGAGTCTTGCCATTGTTCAGTGTTTAGAGGTCCTGCAATGGACCTGGGTCAAATTTAGTAGGACCTCCTTCAATACTTAACGATATTGGATGGCGGGGGTCCAAACTCTTTGATCCCCTCATAAGTTAACTACTATTAATACTATAACCCGGCTATTTAGGACTGTATCCCTGCTGACTCAGACTACTTAGCCGAGGGTAACGTCACCTCCAAAAGAGGGGCCTACCATAATTTGCATTAATAACTTAATTAATTATCTTTCAATAATCCGACCCTTTAGGATTGTATCCTTGCTGACTCAAACTACTGGGTTGAGGGTAACGTCACCTTCAAAAGAGGGGCCTACTATAATAACTAAGATAATCTCTTAAATAAGTGCAAAAGTGCAGAAATAATCAAAGGTTACACTATACACGAGTCGGAACCAAGTGATTCATCTTGTCTATCTGTTTTTTTTTTCTTTTATTTTTCAGCATTTTAGTTAGTTTTTATTTTTCTTATCTTAAAACATTTTTCTAAACTTTTTGATTTGATTAGACGTTGAGGATAAACCGGTACTAAAAGCTCTTGTGTCCTTGGACGACCTCGGTATCTTACCAACACTATACTACGCTCATGATGGGTGCACTTGCCCATATGTGTGTTTAGTGTTAGTAAATATAGTGTTTTATAAATTTAAAACTTGGCTAAAAAAGTGTTAAAGGGCTTAAAATATACACCTAATATATATAACACTTCACACGCATTAGCAATTCTCAAAAGATCTTTGTCAGAAATTATCAGAAAAGGATGATGAA
This sequence comes from Helianthus tuberosus, assembly GCA_030545235.1. Classification (NCBI taxonomy): domain Eukaryota; kingdom Viridiplantae; phylum Streptophyta; class Magnoliopsida; order Asterales; family Asteraceae; genus Helianthus; species Helianthus tuberosus. The sequence continues at coordinate 113,477,981 of CM060373.1, forward strand.
AGCTTGAAACAAGACTACATTGAGCACATCATGGCATACAAGAAATATAAGGCTGAAAAGTATCAGTACAAGGAATGGACCATTAGTGAACTCAAAGAGGAGATAGCAAGGATTCAAAAGATGCTTGATGATAAAATAAAGTAAACTCTTCCACTCTGGTCCAATTACAAAAAAGAATGTACCAGAAAGGGCTTTGAAGCTAAAAAGAATGAAAGAAGAGCTTATAGCTACAGACTATGGGTCAAGGAATCAGGTTACTAGGTGGACAGAGGTGAAAGTGTTAGATACCTACAAAAGGTTGGAAGAATTAAGGAAGAAAGATCCCACTGCTCCCAAAAAGCCAGATTATCCAGAAGCAGTGGTTCCAGTCAAACAAGCCTTGCCTATTAGAAGATCCACTGCTCCACCTGATGTTATCCTTTATCAAAGAAGGAAGTAAAAGCAGAAGGATGCAGAAACAAATGAAGACAAGGCTAAAGAAGAATACATTATGAAGATGGTTCTTCAGACAATGTTGGCAGAAAATCCAGACTTAGCAAAATCTCAAGACCCTGCCAAAGTTGTCATTACCAGGCCTCCTCCTCCAAACTCATCAAAAATAAAAACTCTCCCAAGAAACCCACTGGACTCAAAGATACTAAAGTGGAAGTCTGATCAAAAGACCCACGTATTGACTCTACTCAAGTCCAGTGGTGAAGTTAAGCATATATCAAGGGAAAAGGCACTTGGCCTGAGTGTAGAAGATCTGCAAGATCTCCTTGAGCTTCAACTGTGCAGGGATGAAGATGATGAGGATTCCATGAACTTTGAATTACAATTCAATGGGTAAGTTAGGGAATTCTTGATGAGGCAATAAAGATCCGAAATAATGAAGTGTTTTGGCATCATCTGTTCCAGGGGAGATTGTTGGGATTGAACCCTACAAAGGAATAGTTGATAAAGCCAAAACTGCTTCAGAGCAGTGGATTCATAATAAGCAGTTGTTTGTACAAGTCTTCTCCCTTGAACAATGGCCCTAACATCTGATGGTCTCAAGTACTGCTCTTCACACCTGCTGTTGAACTAAAAGACTGTTGAAGCACTGATGCTCAATCTACTGATATGTTTCAAGTACTGCTGAAGACCCAAAGCACTGCTGGAGCTATAACAGTGGAATGAAGAATCAGTAGTTTAGTTTATGCTTTGTATTATTTGTAATCAGTTGTTTAGACATCAGTGTTTGTATTGATTAGTGGTTGTAGGTTGTTAGGAGGTTAGATGTCACTTTCATGGTGACGTCAGCCAAAGATACTCAGTGGTTGTTCTGTACTATAAATAGAACAGTACCCTGTACTGTACTGTTCTATTAGCTCTTCTTCACCAAGTCATTCTGTACGAACAATCAAGTGAGCTCAGGCTGAGGGGGAGATTATCTGCATGCATGCATTGTAGTTGATTATTGTAATAAATACAATCATTTGATTATTTGTCAAACATGTTTTCTGAAACTTATTCTTCCATTGATTGTGTGTTGAAAGTTTATTTAATTTCGTTGCAATACATCTTTATTCCATCTTCATTCTTATTAAATAAACACAATCAAAAGAAACTCTGATCCTAACAAACGTTCGTAGAGAGTAACTCTTCCAAGCGAGAGTTCGTGGAGAATGTTGTTAGGATGAGGATCATAGGATTCGAGAAGTTTATCGCAACTGGATGTGGAAACATGCAAAAAGGGTAGTCGCAATCGATGCGTAGGCGTTTAAGAATCCGTAGTAGGGGTTTACCTGTCGTCGAGGGTATTGCTAGTCGTACACAAGTTGCATAAGGTTAAAATGAAGAACGCCATTTATCGAATAGAGGTGCCACGCTGGTATATTAAGCATAACAAGAATTAACCAGAGAAGAATGGTTGTCGCACAAGTTTGCAGTGTTAAGGTTTGCTGAAACTTTCGTCAAAGTTGTTGGGCTCACCCACATGCGAAGGAGGAATAATTCACCTTGATCCTTGAACTTAGATGAGTTTGCGATTTATCGAGTTGGTAAGCAATCAAGTTCGGAGGATTTTCCTTAGGTTGGGTGAATGAATCTGAAATATGCCTGTGTAGTCAAGAGGTTTCAAAGAAAGGACGCGAAAACATGTTCAATAGGGTATGATCCCATCAACAACACATCACCATTCTCAGGGTTTCAAGAAGTGATCACCAATGATCGCACGTCGAGCCTTCCAAATTCTCTAAACTATAGTGAGTTCGTATTAGTGTCTCTACATAGAGAAGCGAGGACGTAGTGTCACTGTGGTAAAGGAATGATGGTTTTGTTTAAGTCAATGGTAAAAATTGGGCATGGCATTAATCAACAAGTATAGGTTGGTACAAAGGCTAGCGAAAAGGTTTCACATAATTAAGATAAACTATTATAGGATCAAGATGCGACTCTGATAGTATAAGGGGGGGAAAAGGGTGAGGTGAATGTGTAGTTCATCGTGTCCGTCTGTAGGTTGAGTAATCCGTATCTTTGTACCCGAATGTCCCAAAGACTATCCCATCCTTAGGAGGCATCCACTTGCTAAGTTGGGTATACGAAGGTGTAAATCAAAGTAGAATAAGAATTAACCACCCAACAGGGTAATGGGGGAGGGGTATTCTTGTGATCGGTGGAAATCGTGGTATGGTTGTTAGCGTTTCGTTATATCGGTTGCGGATCGAAGAAACAGGAGGTTGGTGATGTTCATACGAAGAATTGAGCGAAAACAAAAATCCAACAAATAACCGAAGAATTTCGCCGACTATTCCGTTCTCTAAAGACAGTTCCAGTAATGGTAGATGGCGGCAACGGCACGAAAGAAAAGTTTGTTGCATCATGGTCACGTGAGTATATCATTGGTCCAAAACAGAGTTTGGATAATAGGGTTTCGAGTTGTACAACAACAAGCGCGTGTAACTGTGACTGCTTTGTTTCTGGTGACGACGACTAGTGGAGTTGATGGGGTTTGTCAACATGGACACGTGGTTATATTGTTCTCCTAAATCCGAGTTCGTTTGGGCCGGTTCTGGTCTACGTGAATGTCGACGTGCAAACCGAATGTATGGAGGGTCAGATCTGAATTCTAGTTGTAACGACGACGTTATGTCGAGACAGTCGTATGGATTAATAGAACGCATAAAACAGTTGTCGTAGTGGGGTGAGGAGAAAACAGGAAAAGAATTTGATCACTACTTGTCAAGTTTCAAGTAAACAGTTGAGTGTCAAAGCGAGCACACTAGGGCTAATAAGGGCAACATGCTACTACGTTAACTAAGCATACCATAAACAACGCACCATGCAAATGTAACTAACAAGTAGGTAACATAAACAAAGATCATACCATCTAAAGTGTTGAGCTTTGCACGTGGAGCGAAGTGTCATTGTGGATCGTTGAGCACTGAACAGGTTATAGTCTGGTTTTTATCAAAAATATTTTTCCCTTTTTAAAACCAAGTTCACAGTAACCAATGGCTCTGATATCAATCTGTCACACCCCCAAAATCCACTAGCGGAGTATTACCGCGAGGAGTGTGACTGGCCAGGATTATACCACCAATCATACTGAACATTCAAATAATGTAAAATAAAACTATAGCAACCAAACGTTTAAAGTTCACCAAAACAAAATCCAAAACCAAATTTAAAAAGTAGCGAAAGCATGAAGTAATAAAACTCATAAAACAGTTTATAAATCATAAAGTTCATCAGTAGGAATCCAACTGTGGATTCCTAGCCACAATGCTCACTCCTCATGCAAGCTCCACCCCTGTACCTAACGACTTGCAAAGCATGTGGTAACGTGTCAACAAAAAGGTTGGCGAATTCATAGTTGGTTTTTCGTTTTATTGTTGTTCCAAAAATCCATAAGTTGTTTCAAAAACCAAAGTTGTTAAGTTCCTTATTCCCATAACCATATACCGTGGGGGCTACCCCATGTTGTAAACCACTAGACCCGTTACCATATCGAGCATTGACTTCAGTCATGTTTGAGTGCCCTGCGTCAATGTCTATCATCATTGACTAAGTGCCCAAGTACATTAGTCCACTCCCGTCCTCTGCGGCACGGTGTGAGGCTTGTCAGACCTAATAGCGCTATTCAACTAATGACCTGTTCGCCAATGGCCCGGCTATTAAGTCGATATAAAAATGAGGGACTTCATGATAGAGTTTTGTCTAGTAAGTTTAAGGTTGTTGTCCTACCCAAGGAGGACCGAGGTATGTATTCTACCCAAGGAGAATACGCAGATTACATCCCACCTAAAGGTGATGATTGTTATCTAACCCATTCCCAAACCACCGGGAATCCTTATTTAACTCATTCCCAAACCACAGGGAATCCCATTCTTTGACGAAAGTGTGAACTCCCCTTTGGTTACTCGGTTGGACTCTTAAAATAGCTAATAGTCAGGGTTGGTCAATCACATCCTAGTATGATTACCAATTAGTAAATTAGTGGTTTCAAATAGAGCAAGCACCCGATACTTCACATAAGATTTTCGTTGACATGTTAGAAATTGGATAATTATCAGATAACATAACCGACATTTAGACACGCAAATCACTACTTATATCGTTTTAGCTTAAACATCCAAAACTGGGTTGTTTTCGGGTATTTTAATAAAATAGTTAACTTGTTCCAAAAATTCCCAAATTTTAAAAAATTTTCTAAACGGTCAAAATATTATTGTGTAAAAATATCGGGATCCAATTCATAACCAATTATTTTATAAAAATCATTTACCTAGCTGAAATCAGATTCGTCACTTTCTGACTGCAGTCCACGGAAAAAATCATCTAAAATTCATCGTAAGTCCAATTAACGAAATTCAAGTTGAAGAATTACAAAGAAACCGGTGGCCATCTACTGTATAAATTTCGTGACCTAAATCTATCCAGATTTCAAGTTATGACGAAAAACATAACACACATTTTCTGCAGAAAAAACGTAGCTTTTGCTGCTGTACAAAATGAACCTTTAAAAATAGCAAACGACCTAAAAAAAATGTGATTCTGTTGGGATTGAACCATACCAGAGGAACAGATAATGTAAAGCCAAAACCTGATCACAACAGTGGATTCACAATAAGCAGCTGTTTACACTAAGTCTTCTCCCTTGAAAGTGATTACAACAGCTGATGGTCTTACATCCACTGCCCGCCTACAACTGCTGCTGTTTTGCCTAACTACTGATGAAGCCTAGAAAACTGCTGGATACTAAGCACTGCTGATACAAACTGCCGATGACAAAGCACTGCCCAATCAAGGACTGATCAACCTTGAGGAAAGCACTGATGAATAGGAAGATCAGTAGTTTAGTATATCATCTGATACATGTATAGTCAGTTGTTAGGTTTAGCAGTGTTTGTATAAGAACAGTAGATACAGGTTGTTAGGCTGTTAGACGTCGCTTTCATGGTGACGTCAGCTGAGATGCCTCAGTGGTTTGGTTTGTCTATAAATGAAGCAGTACTCTGTACTGTTACATTTGATTCGTTTTGAGAGAGTTCTTCTCCTCAATTCAATCCTTTCATCTTATACAATCCAACCTTGGGGCATCTGGCTGAGGGGGAGCTTAGTATGTAAGCATATCTGTAATCATTTGATTCTTATTGTAAATCTTTTGACTAAATGAATTGCATATGCTTTCTCAAAACTATTTTCTCCTTGATTGTGTCTACAAAGTTTGTTATTCATTTCTGCTGCACTTAAACTCTGTTCATCTCTATTGATTATACAAGTTACACAAATAAACACTATCATGAGAGCCTCCGATCCTAATAGATTCCAATGCCATTTGATTCTTTTTTCAAAAACGTATAATTTAGACTTCAGAAAAACAATTTTTCGATTTATAACGGTCCGTTTACAGCCAACTGAAGTTGGCTATTTTCGTCAATCAGCAGCTGTTTTACAAATCAAACAACACTAAAACGCGTTTAAACGATCCCGACCCTTCCTAATACCAACTAACAGCAGGTTAATCATCGATTATCACCTAACCATATTAATAACCACAAAACCCTAGATATAAACTTCATGATTTTCACCAAGAACGCAGCCAACAATCATTTACGCATACATATCATCGATTATTTCAAGAAATCGCATTCTCAACCGAAATAAATCATGCAATATCAAAACCCTAGCATGTTAACTAAAAATCACAACCATGTTTATACAAAAATCACACCAAGAATCACAATCCAAATCAAGAATACTAACCTTGGAGCAAGAGAAGGGGTTACGAGGAAGTGGAAGGCGAATCAAGAAGCTGAACTGAGCTAGGGTTTGCGCAAGATGGGGGGTATCCTGGTCGACGAATACACAAGGGGAGCGTGTTAGGGTTTTTGATTTCTAATATCTTGATCCATGCATAAATATTTATTAAAACACAAGGGAAATTGGGCTTAATGGGTTGCAAGGAACAAGGGGTGTGGGTTTGGGCCTATCGTTTTGAACAAGGGTAGGAGAGTGGGGTTTGGGCTTGCTTATGGCACAAGGGGGAGAGGGGTGGGCTTGGGTTGGGTTTAATAGGTAATGGTTTCGCACAAAGTGACAGTTTCGCAAGATTCGCGAAATATATAATTTAAAACGTTTCATATCGCAAAGCACTATAATACAACGCTTCTTTTCACAAAATAACGTATTCCAATAATTCAGTTTCGGGTTTCGGTTTCACACCTTACCAAGCACACAATCGTTCAAATAAAATCAATCGCCAAATTCAATTCATTTAACGTACATGAAATTACACAGTAAAAACGAAACGTTCAGGAATTTACACGACTTGTCACAATTAGGCCTGTGTTTAAGTGTTATAGGGCCTGTTTATTAAGTTTAAATGGGCATGTGTTTAAACGAACTAATGTATGGGTGTGTGCACAAGAAATGAATAAACCCAATTGAAATGGGTCTGCCTTAGTATAACAGTTTAATAGGCCTAGGTTAATAAACAAACATATTTCAAATCAAACCCATTAGAGGGCGCTGGGCATTGTGTGACTGTGTGGGAAAAGAAGACCATCAAACGTTGTGTTCGTTGTGACGCTGTGTGACCAGACCAGGCGATCATCATCATCGACATAAAGGGTTTTGTTTAAGGGCGAAATTGAGGGTTAACCAGGATACCATCATCATCATCGGTGCAGGAATTTTCTGGAACATCGAATCAAGGGTTTTGCGAATAGGGCCCAAATTTTTATCTCGCACAGGGCAAAATATTTTTTTTTCATTTTCGGAGACGGTCCTGGTAGTAATAGATGACCTATGACAAGGAGTTGTCGACACAACGGTAGGGGCGTTAGGCAGTTGGTGGCAATAATGGCTTTTGGGAAGCCGATGACATCAGCGACATCGGGAAACCGACAATGGTGGTGGCAACTTAGCGGTGTTGGGCGGTGATAATTCCGTCGAGACCAACTACGGTTCTTGGTTTGCTTAGATGGAACATAGATGGAGTGTTCGATAAGAAGCTTTTTCTTACTATTACTTGAAAAGACCAATTTACCCCTTACATGATGGGCATGTCTGGGAGAGTTAACAGATGTTGTTGGAGGGACGTAACATGTTAATTAATAAAACAATAGGCACCAAGGTTGTTAAAAGTGGATGAAACCTTATTTTTGAATCAAACTTTAGAGACGAAAAGTGTAGTTTAATCTAAATAATAACCCTTACTTTTTTTTTCTCTTTAATCACTAGCAAAATTATGGGAAAATAGGAGAGAATTATTAGTAATTCTTTATGTATGAGGAGTGAGATGTGAGTCCTTAAATTTCATTCCATTTTAAAGAATGGGATAAAGTGTTAATTAATTTAGCAGCTATTTGGCAACCTTGTGTTGTTGAGTAATTAAGAGGCTTGACTGATTAAGATGTAGTCTTTAAATTGGTTAGCATGTTTTTAAAATTTACTCATTAAGAGGTTCCATGAACCATTCAAATGTATCTTTTAAATGAACCAAACATATTTTATGTCACACCCCAAAAAACTCGCAGTGGAATATTAAATGTAGTGGTGACGGAAGTTGGTGCCCATTTATATCTTGTTGAACGATGCATTTTATTGTTGGACATATTGATTTATTTTAAACATAAGTTATTAAACATTACGTTTTAAAAACTACGACACAACCACATAAGTTAAGTTGTCTTTGATCCTCGCGGATCTTATTACAAACGTCCCAGAAAGTTCAAAAGTTGTCCAACATTTTCAAATTTCACAACATGCAACATCAAACACAAGATACGCCATGATTCCAGAAGCCAAACTCAAGTACCTGTAGAACACGTTAAAATCAAGTGTCAACACAAAGGAAGGTGAGTTCACATATTCACATTCAAACAATTCATCCCAAAGGAAAACTTTCTGATTATGTGTTTATTTTAAAACATCCATATAATTTTTAGAAAGTCCATTTTACTTCCTTAATAAAATCCATGGGTCATCCGTCGCGGTTCAAAAACCCAACATTAAATCTCTTACCCAGGTTTTGTATATTAAATTCACAGCGTCAATTTTCAGACACGTAATGTTAGCTAGACAATACGAACTATATATTTACCATGCAAGGATAATCAAAGCTAGACAATAACCAGAATCTAAATTTGTCGTTTAACTTGACACGGGGCGACCAGTCACGATGGGGTTGTCAACCCAATAGATCTACCAACAATTCATCGCGTACATTTACTTAATAGATTAAACGACATCATGGGCGCAGGGTCCACTTTGAGACAAATATGATGTCTGCCTCACGTACAATATATATATCTTACTAATATGACAAATTTAATACACGAAGTTGTACGAATCCCCTGATCCCCTACCTTGAGACCAGGCCGGCATTCGTCCCAACTTTACGGTCTGTTTCTCCTCGGAAACACCGTATCATCCCAATTTCCTCCAAACATTCATTCATCAAACGTTTTATCTCGAAACGTATGATTTATCAAACAGCATATATTTTCAACGAAAATATAAATATTTTATATTAAAAGGTATGTTTTAATCCAAAAACATTATTAAACCCTTTTATTGACGTGTTCTACCCCCAAAATATATACAAAGCAGTAAAAGAGGGGTTTAGTGACACTCACCTTTGGGTGCGTATTTTAAATAGCGCAATCCCAGAGATTGATTTCTACACGTCCTAATATATATAGGAACGATTTTTAAATCAATATTCATCACAAAAATCCTAAGTTTCTCTATTTTCTTAGAATTGTCACATAACTTTGAGATTTTCTCGAAAAGTTATCATTTTTTATTATGTTGGCACGTTAATATATATATATATATATATATATATATATATATATATAGGATAAGGATCATGTGAGAAGTAGTAGGCTAAATGAGAAACTTGAGAAGCATTCTGGACCACACATTTTCTCTAAGCAAAAAAATGGTGAAAAAATGCAAAAAAAAATTTTTTTTTTTTTTTTTTTTTTTGGAAAAATCGCAGCTTTTTCTTTAAGAATTATTTTTTTTTTTAATTTTTTTTTTGGATTTATACACATGTGTATATTGTTAATCTTTTAACTATACATATATGTATATTGTCAATTATACATATATGTATATACATGTTTAAAATTGAAAAATAAGTGTTATTTAGGGTTTAGCATTAGTATTTAGGGTTTAGGGTTTAGCTTTATGGTTTAGGGTTTAGCTTTAGGGTTTAACATTAGGGTTTAGTATTAGGGTTTAGCAATAGTATTTAGGGTTTAGCATTATGGTTTAGCTTTTGGGTTTAACATTAGGGTTTAACTTTTGGGTTTAGCTTTAACTTTTGGGTTTAGCTTTATCTTTAGGGTTTGTATTAGGGTTTAGCATTAAGGGTTTAGCTTTAGTGTTTAGTTTTAGCTTTTGGGTTTAGCATTAGGGTTTAGCTTTAGGGTTTAGAATTAGGGTTTAGCTTTAGGGTTTAGCTTTAGGGTTTAGAATTAGGGTTTAGCTTTAGGGTTTAGCATTAGGTTTAGCTTTAGGGTTTAGCTTTAGTGTTTATGGTTTAAGATTAACAATATACACATTTTTTCAATTTTAAACATGTATATACATATATGTATAATTGACAATATACATATATGTATAGTTAAAAGATTAACAATATACACATGTGTATAAATCCAATTTTTTTTTTTAAATTTTAATCCTTAAAGAAAAAGCTGCAATTTTTCAAAAAAAAAAAAAAAAAGAATTTGCAATTTTTTCACCTTTTTTTTTGCATTTTTTGCTTAGGGAAAATGTGTGGTCCAGATTGCTTCTCAAGTTTCTCAAATAGGGTGGACTTCTCTTAAGATCTCTACCCTATATATATATATATATAGGGAGGGGCTCATGCGAGAACCACCCTTATTGTGAGAACCTTGAGAACCAATGTGAACACAACCTAAAATAGCTAAAAAAACCTAAAAAAAACCTAACCCCCACCCCCCCCCCCAAAACCTAACCCCCCCCCCAAGCTAAAATGCTAAAAACTAAACCCCCAAAAAACCTAAAAAAATCTAAAAAAAATCTAAAATTTTTTTTTTGATTTTTTTAATATTTTTTAGGTTAAAATCGCTACTTTTCGAAGCAAAAAAAAAAAAAATTTTTTTGCTTCGAAAAGTAGCGATTTTAACCTAAAAAATATTAAAAAAATCAAAAAAAAAATTTTGTGTGATTTTTAGCTATTTTTAGGCATTTTTGGTGTGTTCACATTGGTTCTCGCGGTTCTCACAATAAGAGGTGGTTCTCGCATGATCTTCTCCCTATATATATATATATATATATATATATATATATAGGACAAAGATCCGTTAGGAACCACCCCTTATTGCGAGAACCGCGAGAACCAATGTGAACACAACCAAAAATGCCTAAAAATAGCTAAAAAGACACAAAAAAAAAAAATTTATATTTTTTATGTTAAAATCGCTACTTTTAGTAGCCAAAAAATATTTTTAAATTTTTTAAAAAAAAATTTTGCTGCTAAAAGTAGCGATTTTAACATAAAAAATATTAAAAAAAAATTATATTTTTTTTAGATTTTTTTAGGTTTTTTGGGGGGTTTAGTTTTTAGCATTTTAGCTTTGGGGGGGGGGGGGGTTAGGTCTTTTTTAGGTTTTTTGGGGGTTTTAGTTTTTAGCATTTAGCTTGGGGGGGGGGGGGGAGGGTGGGGGTTAGGTTTTATTAAGGTTTTTTTTAGCTATTTTAGGTTGTGTTCACATTGGTTCTCGCGGTTCTCGCAATAAAGGTGGTTCTCGCATGAACCTTACCCTATATATATATATATATATATATATATATATATTTATGATTTTGTGACTTGAACGATTTTATTGGTGACCATTATTGTGTGAATCTGTTAACACTCCCGTTTATACGCAATATATCTACGATTTGCGCGTCGTAATATATATACATAAACGTTCACATAATTTATCATCGAAACACCCGAAATATTGTTAAATTATCTATTTTGTCATTTTTAAAGCAAATATACGTAAAATTTCTCATATGTATCAAATTTCATGCTCGACAAACAAGTTTCACAATTAAGCGATTTTTACCGTTTCTACCGCACAAGACGTACAAGCATACATACATAAGCTAAACTTCTAATATTATGTTAAATACATAGCATATTTTAATATTCACATATTTATATCATATAACACATCTTAACACATAAGGTTCACCCAAAAATTACCCATACTAGTGTTCATTGAAAAATGCGTATTTTAGCGATTCGGTAACATTTTCGGGCGTCGGAAATCACGTATGACCAACCAAACACCAAGTAAAGTTGAAATTAGTTAAAATACTTATTTTTAAACTAAAAATATCAGTTTACTTACTGATCTAAATCAGTTTTGTAAAAAATCACCCGAAAAGCCGATTTTTGACCGTTTTAACACATAGTTTTGCGTTAAACGTTACCATAATCATCCCAACTTGAAACGACTTGACATTTTAAAACAATACATGTTATTTACTGATTAAAATAGTGGTTATAATCAGATTAGTGCAGTTTTTGTGTAAGTCACATAAATCATGCGATTTCACGTATTTTACAACTTTCAAAGCACCAAGTACAACATGCAAGGCTAACAAACATCATGGTAAAGTTATATGTCACTAATAACTTTAAAATAAATTTATTTTAGTGTTTATATTCTGATTAAATCTGATTTTTAAGAAATTATAATCATATGATCACTTCATGCTTCATGTCATCATGTAGGTTCACATATGTGCATCTAATGCACTCACACAACATCATTACCATCACCTATGATCTAATCATGCTTTGAAGTTTACTAACATCATGTTCTTACAAATATTACACATATCACCATGATTATTCAAATCATCCATATTTATTCATGCTTAGATCTCGCACATTTAAGATTGTATAACAATTTTCACATGCATGCATACATATACACATACATATACACGAAATTTATACATACATATACTTCCAAAAATTCACTTTTCAATATATCACTTTCAAATCTCTAATCACTTTAGAACTTTCTTGTATAACAACTAAAAAATCCTTCTTGCATCATACTTTTCAAGAAATCAAATAATCAAGAACAACTCTCATAAAAAATCAAAATACAACTTATACACACACGCACACATATTCTCGGCCCTATGTACACACATGCATACACCCATTTTATTTTTATTAAAATCTCATTTATTGTAGTTTTCAAGTTAATGTTTGGATTCAAGAATCAAGAGAAACTTATACTATCTTCTTTAACACTATGAATCAAGACCAATATTTAAATAAAATATATTATACCTTCAAGATTTTTAGTGGGTTTTTGATAAAGATGGTGATTTAAGGCCTTGTTCTTGCTTGAATCTACTTGAAATCACCTCCAAAACTCCTTACAAGATTGAAATCACCATGTAAGGCCCTTGAATCTTCATGTTTTGGATTTAAAAATGAAATGTTGGTGTGTTAAGGGGGTGTTCAGCCGAGAATGATCAAGGGAGAGAGAGGATGAAGTTTTGAATTTGTTCTTGGGAATTATGAGTTTGTATGGGAAACATGTGCATGCCTTAATCATCACTCAAGATCTCTAGCATGGACAAGTGTCCAAATGCAACTTTCTAGAGAATTTGGGCAGCCCACATTGCCGCCCCACATGTCCCTCTCACACTTATTATATATACATACATATATTATATGTAAATTTAGGTTAAAAACAGGTATTTTACTGATTACCGGGTATTTTATCTAGCGTTTTAATCCCGTTTTAGTCCGTTTTAAATTATTTTAATCATTCTATAAAAATAATCACTTAAAATTATTACTGAAATAATTACCAGTTGCCTTGACTGGCTGCGTTGACGGTATTTTGTCTAATTCGCGCAGTATCACCCGGTACGCCCTCAAACTCGAAAGATAGAGTTTCTTAGCGTTTTAATTTATTTTTTCCTCACGGATATGATTAAAATTATTATTTTAATCATAACAGACTATTTTTAGGATTTTAACACTGATCGGGTGGTCACCGACGTTCGTTTCGCATTTTAATCGTTACGCGATAAGCGTTTGTTTTATCGTTGCCAGCATAATTTTTATAAACATCTGAATTTACCAACACATAAAATATTGTATATAAACATCACATTCAGTCACAAACAACCATCTTACATGTTCACTACACAGATTACTATTGTACGGTACGTCCTGAGAGGCCGGGTGTCATAGTCTCCCCCTGTTTAGGGAATTTCGTCCCCGAAATTCTACTTCACAGGTTTCGTTTTCGCACTTGGTGGGAAGAGATGAGAATATTTTTGTTGCATTTGGCCCTGTCGCTCCCAGGTGAACTTGGGTCCACGCTTTGAATTCCAGCGGACTTTGACCAACTTAATCCTACTCCTTCTGAGTTTCTAGGTTTTCCAATCCAGAACCTCCACTGGTTCTTCGATAAACCTCAGTTTATCGTCCACTCGAACCTCTCCAGGGGGGTATAATTAGTGTCTCATCAAACAGACACTTTTTCAGGTTGGAGACATGGAATACGTCATGAACTCCACTCAGTTCCTGTGGCAACTTGAGCCTATACGCGACTGGTCCAACTCGAGAAGCGATTTCGAAAGGAAATATATAACGCAGGCTCAACTTTCCCCCTTTCCCAAACTTCACAATGCCCTTCCATGGGTATACCTTCAACATGACTCTATCGCCGACCTGAAACTCTAGCGGTTTCCTCCGGTTATCTGCATAACTTTTCTGTCGATCCGCGATAGCCTTCAACCTATTCTTAATCTGGACGACTTTGTCCGTGGTCTCCTGAATAAGCTCGGGTCCGGTCAAATGCTTCTCGCCAACTTCAGCCCAACAGAGCGGTGATCGACACTTCCTTCCATACAGGACTTCAAACGGAGCGGCCTTTATGCTAGCGTGGTAACTATTGTTTTAAGAAAACTCTGCCAAAGGCAAGTGAGTATCCCAACTTCCACCAAAATCAATCACACACGCTCTCAACATATCCTCTAACGTCTGAATGGTCCTCTCGCTCTGACCATCCGTTTGAGGATGATATGCAGTACTCATATCCAAACGAGAACCCAGCAATTTTTGGAGAGATCGCCATAATCTGGAGTCATATCGTCCATCTCTATCCGAAATGATTGACATAGGTACTCCATGACGGGCTACAATATCGTTAAGGTACAACTGCGATATCTTCTCCGTGCTGTCTGTTTCCTAAAGCGGCAAGAAATGAGCAGACTTTATCAATCGATCCACAATTACCCAGATCATATTGTGTCCACGCGACGTACGTGGTAACTTGGCGATAAAATCCATTGTAAGATGTTCCCATTTCCACTTAGGAATCTCTGGTTGCTGCAGAAGCCTAGACGGCTTCTGGTGCTCAGCTTTAACCTTAGAGCATGTCAGACATTTACTCACATAGGCCGCAATGTCTCTCTTCATCTTCGGCCACCAGTAAAACTCCTTAATGTCCTGATACATTTTGGTAGAACCTGGGTGAATGGAATATTTGGATTTATGAGCTTCGTTCATAACCAGTTCATGGAGGTTACCTCTAAGTGGAACCCAAACTCGGTTCATGAAGTACATTACTTCATCCGCTTTTGGTATCAGTTTACATTCTAAGCCCTTCAAACCTTCTATTCTCAAACCTTCATCCTTCAAAGCTTCTCGCTGTGCATCACGAATTCGATCGGTCAAACTCGTCTGTCTGGTCAAACCCAAAGCGCGCACATGTAGAGGCTTTTCCCGTTCCTTTCTGCTGAGCGCATCTGCAATAATGTTTGCTTTCCCTGGGTGATAACGGATATCACACTCATAATCGTTGAGTAACTCTACCCAACGTCGTTGTCGCATATTGAGCTCCTTCTGATCGAGGATGTGCTGGAGGCTCTTATGGTCCGTGTATATCATACACTTTGTGCCATACAAGTAGTGTCTCCAGATCTTCAGGGCAAACACAACAGCTCCAAGCTCCAAATCATGTGTTGTGTAGTTTTTCTCGTGCACTTTCAATTGTCTAGATGCATAGGCTATCGCTTTGTCTCTTTGCATTAAAACGCATCCAAGGCCCAAACGGGAAGCATCACAGTATACAATGAAATCATTACTTCCCTCAGAAAGGGAAAGAATAGGTGCACTGTAGAGATTTTCCTTCAACGACTGAAAAGCTTCTTCTTGCTTCTCCGTCCAGTCAAACTTCTTCTCCTTCTGGGTTAATAGCGTCAATGGCTGCGCTATTCTGGAGAAGTTCTCAATGAATCTCCGGTAGTTCCCAGCAAGCCCTAAGAATTGTCGCACCTCCGACGGAGTCTTTGGCGCTTCCCAATTCTTAATCGCTTCGATCTTAGACAGATCTACATGTATACCTTTCTCATTTATGACATGTCCGAGAAAATGAACCTCTCGAATCCAGAACTCACATTTAGAGAACTTGGCATACAGCTTCTCTTCCTTCAGCAACTCCAAAATCAACCTCAAATGATGCTCATGATCTTCTTTGGTTCAAGAATAGATAAGTATATCGTCGATGAATACTATCACAAATTTATCCAAGTAGGGTTTGCATACCCTGTTCATGAGATCCATGAACACAGCTGGCACATCAGTTAGACCAAAAGGCATGACTAGGAACTCGTAATGGCCATATCGTGTTCGAAAGGCTGTCTTCGGAATATCTTCGTCAGCAACCTTCAACTGATGATACCCTGAACGCAGATCTATTTTTGAGTAGTAGCTGGATCCCTGAAGCTGATCGAACAAATCGTCAATCCTCGGCAAAGGATACCGATTCTTGATAGTTAACTTGTTCAGCTCCCTATAATCTATACACATCCTGAAGGATCTATCCTTCTTCTTCACGAACAAGACAGGTGCACCCCATGGCGAAAAACTCGGTCGAATGAAACCTTTGTCTAGTAGCTCTTAAAGATGGTTCGACATTTCTTTCATTTCAGACGGTGCCAATCTATAAGGAGATTTTGCAATTGGTGCAACACCAGGTACCAGATCGATTCGGAACTCGATCTATCTCGCAGGGGGTAATCCAGGTAAGCCTTCAGGAAAAAAACTTCTGGATAGTCACGAACAATAGGAATCTCCCCGATCTTCCTATATTCAGCCTTTGTATCTACCACGTTGACTAAGAACGCGGGAATAACCTTTCCACAACATCTTGGACATCTTCATAACACTAACGACACTCGACACACGACTCGAACGATCTCCATGGACAACTATCGCTTCGCCACCACCAGGACGAGGTATCCGCACTTGCTTCTCCGAGCAAACAATTTCTGCTTTGCTCTTGGACAGCTAATCCATCCCCACAACTACATCGAAGCTTCCCAACTCCACTGGTAGTAAATCGATGCTAAACTTATGATCTTCTAACTGAATACTACAGTCGCGAACGACTTCGCTAGTTTCTATCAATTTACCATTTGCTAGTTCTATCGAGTAGTTCTTATTTAGCTTACTTGTAGGTGAACACAAAAATGGTTCAAAGTTTCTCGAGACAAAACTCAAGTCAGCTCTGGTATCAAAGAGTACGAATGCAGAATGGTTATTGATAAAAAAAACATACCAGTGACAACGGCAGGATCGTCACGTGCCTTCCCGACGTTTAGCTCAAACGCTCTACCCCTGGCATTCTGACCTCCCGCCTTAGGACAATCCTTCTTAAAATGTCCATGTTCCCCGCACTGAAAGCATCCTTCAAGCTTCGTTCCTTCCAGAGTACTTTTGGCATAGTACTCGCGGGCAATATGTCCATTTCGTCCGCATCGGCGACACCTCTTCTGCTCGTCCTCATGAGTCTTCCTCTCAGAACCACCTCGGCTATCCCTGGCGTTATCCTTTCTAGAACTGCTAGAACTTTCTACATACGCCTTCTTCGAACTGCGTTTCCTGTCGCGCTTCTCGTCAGTCTCCTTCCTCGAGCTCTCGGACTTATGTTTCTTTGAATCTTCTGTCTTAGTCTCAGAACGCCCCGACCGTTTAGATTTCACGTCTGCTTTGGCCTTGCCCGATGACTTCCCGGTTTCCTCCTTTTTATCAAGACCACTTTTACGAGCAGCGTCATCTGCTAATGATTTTGCCAATGTAGTAGCCTCTAGGTGGGTGGTAGGTTTCGCGGATGTAACCATACTGCGAATTCGTGGCGACAATTCCCAGATATACCTTTCTACCTTTACATATTCGGGTGTAACCATTCGTGGAACTAACCTCGCCAAGTCGTTAAAACGAGAAGTGTAAGCTCTGACGTTCAGACCTTCCATGGTTAGGTTCCAGAAGTCGGTCTCGATTTTCTGAATTTCACTGCGTGGGCAGTACTCTTTCAGGAGCATCTCTTTAAGTTCGTTCCAGGTCAGACCGTAGGCAGCGTCTTCACCCAAAATTTGAACTTGCGAGTTCCACCAGGACAATGCTTCATCAAGAAAAGAACAAGAAGCATATCTCACCCGTTGATCAGTAGCACAACCATTGATTGCCATGACAGATTCCATCTTCTCAATCCATCGGGTGATATCTAAGGGTCCTTCTGCACCGGTAAATGATTGTGGATTACAGCCCTGGAATGTTTTATATGTACATCCGTGCACTGTTCAATAATGTTAATGGAAATCAGGAATACATTCCAATGATATCATAACACATGAACAACTAAAACTTTCCGATCATATTTTACCTGGAGGATTTCCATTATGTGCCCCACCAAAACCTTGCCCGTGTGCACCACGTCCACGTCCCTGACCATCATTTTGGTTAGCATTGAGCTGTTCCATGGCAGTATTAACGTGTTGGGCTATGAGTTGAGCCAACTCTTCCGGTGTGGTAGGTAATCCAGTACCATGTCTTGATTTTGGTGGCATTTCATCGTTTCTATTATTACAACAATAATATCCACATAAGACGATAACCAAAAATTAATTCAATCATTAAATGTTAATGGACCAAACATTGCGCATGTATAATATCCACATATTAATGAGAACAATTTTTAAACCAAAAGTATATCATCGATATTTATTATAGAAATTATTTAAACTCGTTTTCTATACAAAATGACTATCCTTGGCATGTCTACATCGACACCCACAACAAGTTCACACAAAATTCCCATATAATATCCAAAAATGAAACTGGCACGCAGGCCTCAAACAAAAAGAGTATCAAAGATGTCTAACAATACAACCCATTAAATTAAATAACAAACAAACAAACAAACATCAACGCTTCAAACCTAGAGATTCTAACATCTCCTTGACAAGTTTCTCTAAATCTACTATCCTCCAATGGATCTCATCTCTCGCAATATTGTCTATAACCTTCAACTCCTCATGCTCGTCCATCTGTCCTTCAAGGTACTTCGCCTTTCCTTTGGCTGAGTCTAGGTCTCTGCGCAGTGCGGCGAGCTGTCGATCGCAGTGGCAATATCGATCTACCCTATCTTCTTTCTGCTTCTTGGAAGCAGGTACCGTCTCAGCACATGACGTAGATGCGATATCCCCAGCGGGCCTAATCTTCTTCCTACGACGATAATAGACTAACAGCGGCGTAGAAGAAGTGCGTGACTCTAAGACATGCAAAGAAGACTCAGACAAAATAGGTGGAGGGATCTCAGCAACAGGCTCGATCACAGCAGCAGGTGGGACGACTGATGGCTCTAACGGTCGAGCCGTGACAATAGTGGCGTCCACCACTGGTGCGAGACTAGGAGATCCTCCAACAGTAGGGACACCCCTGATCACGTCATCGATAACTGGTACAATACCAGATGATCGTCTCGTCTCATGGATTTAGAGAGGTACATCATCATCAACTATCCACCCATTGCTAGTGAAAGCGTATCGGGGGGTCTACCTGGCTGGCAAAAGTAGCAGGGTCGATGTGGAAAGATGAGGTAAGCTCTGTAGTACCAACCATCTGTGGAGCTGTGATAGGTGTCTCTGGCAGCATAGGTCTAGGTGAAGTCTTGAAATCTGGCTCGTAACCTGAGTCGTGGATCTCGATGACCTCGTGTTCGTGCGACATCTGTGACACACATATAACCGTACAAGTAAGTGCGTAATCAAAATGAACAGTAACACATAAGGCCAAATAAACAGAAAATTCACGTATGCACATAAACACATAATGGTTTTCATACATAATAAAAATTTTCTATGTTTATTTAAAATCTTTGCTTCGAGAATTTTGGACTTCATATCTCAAAATTCATCGGTTGAAGTCTAGTGTTTTCTCCCGAAAACATCTAGTTCGCTAACAAACATTGGCTCTGATACCAACTTCTATCACACCCCAAAAACGTCGCAGCGGAATATTAAACGTAGTGGTGACGGAAGTTGGTGCCCATTTATATCTTGTTGAACGATGCATTTTATTGTTGGACATATTGATTTATTTTAAACATAAGTTATTAAACATTACGTTTTAAAAAATACGACACAGCCACATAAGTTAAGTTGTCTTTGTTCCTCGCGGATCTTATTACAGACATCCCTGAAAGTTCAAACGTTGTCCAATATTTTCAAATTTCACAACATGCATCATCAAACACAAGATACGCCATGATTCCCGAAGCTGAACTCAAGTACCTGTAGAACACGCTAAAATCAAATGTCAACACAAAGGAAGGTGAGTTCACATATTCACATTCAAACAAGTCATCCTAAAGGAAAACTTTCTGATTATGTGTTTATTTTAAAACATCCATATAATTTTTAGAAGATCCATTTTACTTCCTTAATAAAATCCATGGGTCATCTGTCGCGGTACAAAAACCCGACAATAAAGCTCTTACCCAGGTTTTCTATATTAAATTCATAGCGTCAATTTTCAGACTCGTAATGTTAGCTAGACAATACGAACTATATATTTACCATGCAGGGATAATCAAAGCTAGAAAATAACCAGAATCTAAATTCGTCATTTGACTTCACACGGGGCGACCGGTCACGACGGGGTTGTCAACCCGATAGATCTACCAACAATTCCTCGCGTACATTTACTTAATAGATTAAACGACATCATGGGCGCAGGGTCCACTTTGAGACCAATATGATATCTGCCTCACGTACAATATATATATCTTACTAATATGACAAATTTAATACACGAAGTTGTACGAATCCCCTGATCCCCTTCTTGAGACCAGGCCGGCATTCGTCCCAACTTTATGGTCTGTTTCTCCTCAGAAACACCGTATCATCCCAATTTCCTCCAAACATTCATTCATCAAAACGTTTTATCTCGAAACGTATGATTTATCAAACTCCATATATTTTCAACGAAAATATATATATATATATATATATATATTTATATTAAAAGGTATGTTTTAATCCAAAAACATTATTAAACCCTTTTATTAGCGTGTTCTACCCCCAAAATATATACAAAGCAGTAAAAGAGGGGTTTAGTGACACTCACATTTGGGTGCGTATTTTAAATAGCGCAATCCCATAGATTGATTTCTACACGTCCTAATATATATAGGAACGATTTTTAAATCAATATTCATCACAAAAATCCTAAGTTTTTCTGTTTTCTCAGAATTGTCACATAACTTTGAGATTTTCTCGAAAAGTTATCATTTTTTATTATGTTGGCACGTTAATATATATATATATATAGGGAGCCGCTAAAATGAAAACCACCCCCAGTTGTAAGAACCGCGAGAACCACTATCAACCAATCAACATAAAGGATATTTTGGTCTTTTACCCCAAATTTCAAATCCCTCATTCTCTCTCTTCATTTAAAGTCCTCTCCTCTCTCCTCTTTTCATTTTCATTTTTCGGTAACATCATTTTATCTCTCATCTCTCTCTCTAGAAATGCTTCCACCATATCTCATCTTCTTATTCAAAAATTTCTGCACAAGGAAAAAACCAAATTCAAAACTCAAAACAACCACCACACACCCTCCTTCTCCGGCCCCCTCCCCCCATGTACACCTTCCTTCTCCGGCCACAAGTCCAGCGGAGCAGGAACATCGGCGGCGGCGGAGCAGCAACACTGGCGGCGGCGGACCAGCAACACTGGCGGCGGCACACAGTACGGCGGAGCAGCAACATCAACTGTTGTCATTTAGTGATGATTTTTGTTCGGATCCGTAAGACGCCTCCCCCGGTCACCGTCTCCGATGGATGCCGCTGCCGCACAGGTTTTGGCTGAGCCGGTGAAGCCGGATGCAGGTTTGAGTTTTGGTTTGATTTTT
Source organism: Helianthus tuberosus (assembly GCA_030545235.1). NCBI lineage: Eukaryota > Viridiplantae > Streptophyta > Magnoliopsida > Asterales > Asteraceae > Helianthus > Helianthus tuberosus. The sequence goes on from CM060373.1 coordinate 113,499,720, forward strand.
TTTAATCTTGTTTGATTTCTGGATCTTTGTGTGGTTTGATGTTCCATCTGGGGTTATGATGTTTGTTTGATCTGTTAGAACTTGTAAATTGATGTTTGGTTGTTATTGTTGCTGGGGTTTCATTTGATTTGATTTTGGGTATGTACAACATGTTTGGTTGTTATTGTTTGCTGGGATTTCTTTGATTTTTGGTTGTTATTGGTGCTGGTGCAGGTGGTTGATGGGGGTCTAAAGGTTCGATCTTGTTTCTGTTGTTTTTGCAATCACACATTTTGTTTCTTGAAAATAAGTTTTGATTTGATTATGTTTGTTTGGTGGTGGATCTGTACAGCTTGTTTGTTTGATTATGTTTGATGGGTTTCCCTTTGATTTGGGTATTTCTATATAAAATGGGTGTTGGATGATTATATTTAGAGATGCTTTGATGGGTCTGTACAACATGTTTGGCAGTGATGATGCAAAAAAAAAGTTAAAAAAAACCTAGATTTTGATGACGATGGCGCGGCAACGATGGTGGAGGGTAGGTTTTTGAACCTGCAACCCCACTTTGCAGACTTTTTTATTATCCGTTAATCTGAGCCAACCCCCGTTTTTTTTTTTTCGAGATAGACTTTGTTTTGATGTTGTTGGTTTTTAATCCCCCCCCCCCCGTAGTCGATGATGATAACGATATATCTGAGACATCTCCCGAGTTTGCGATTTCTGGGTGCGTTCCTTTTTGCGTAAAGAAGTTTTTGTAAAAAAAAAAGTTAACCCGTAAACTTTTTAACGTAAAACGTAAAAAGTTTTATGTAAAACGTAAAAGGTTTTCACGTAAAACGTAAAAAGTTTTAACGTAAAAAGTTTTACGTAAAAACGTAAAACGTAAAAAGTTTTTCGTAAATCGTAAAACGTAAAAAGTTTTTCGTAAAACATAAAACGTAAAAAGTAAAAGGTTTAACGTAATACGTAAAAAGTTTAACGTAAAACGTAAAAAGTTTAAAAAGTTTAACGTAAAACGTAAACTTTTTAACGTAAAACGTAAAACATAAAATGTAAACCTTTTTCTACGTAAGTTGTAAAACGTAAAAAACCGTGTGATAAAACGGCGCCTAAACAAGGGGCGTGAATGTGGCGCATAAAACGCCGCGAAAAAAAAAACGGGACGTAAAAAACGCCGCGTTAAAACGGGACGTAAAAAACGCCGCGTTAAAAAAACGACGCTTGAAAAAGTCGAGCGTAAAAAACGGCGCGAAAAAACGACCCATTAAAAAACGATGCGTAAAAACGGCGTGCAAAAACCGGCGCACAAAAAAATTTGTCTTTGTTAAAAAAATCTGAATTTAAAAATGTTTCTAATAAAAAAATCTTTTTAAAAAATAAAAAGTAATATAATAAAACTAAAAAGTAATATAATAAAACAAAAAGTAATTAAAAAATAATAAAGACAAAAAGACAAAAAATAGTTATTTTACTAAACTACCCTTTTGGATTAAAATATTAAAGATATAATAAGACAAAATTTATTTACTATTAATTTTTGTTACTTTTAATCTTATCCATCCATCTTAAAAAATACTAAAGGCTAGAAAGTGGTTCCCATGGTTCTTAGAACTAGATGTGGTTTTCATTTTAGCGATCCCCTATATATATATTATATATATATATATATATATGATTTTGCGACTTGAACGATTTTATTGGTGACCATTATTGTGTGAATCCGTTAACACTCTCGTTTAAATGCAATATATCTACGATTTGCGCGTCGTAATATATATACATAAACGTTCACATAATTTATCATCGAAACATGCGAAATCTTGTTAGCTTATCTATTTTGTCATTTTTAAAGCAAATATACATAAAATATCTCATATGTATCAAATTTCATGCTCGACAAACAAGTTTCACATTTAACGCGATTTTTACCGTTTCTACCGCACAAAACGTACAAGCATACATACATAAGCTAAATTTCTAATATTATGTTAAAAACTTAGCTTATATTCATATTCACATATTTATATCATATAACACATCTTAACACATAAGGTTCACCCGAAAATTACCCATACTAGTGTTCATTGAAAAATGCGTATTTTAGCGATTCGGTAACATTTTCGGGCGTCGGAAGTCACGTATGACCAACCAAACACCAAGTAAACTTTAAATTAGTTAAAATACTTATTTTTAAACTAAAAATATCAGTTTACTTACTGATCTAAATCAGTTTTGTAAAAATCACTCGAAAAACCGATTTTTGACCTTTTTAACGCATAGTTTTGCGTTAAACGTTACTATAATCATCCCAACTCAAAAAGACTTGATATTTTAACACAATACATGTTATTTACTGATTAAAATAGTGGTTATAATCAGATTAGTGCAGTTTTTGTGTAAGTCACATAAATCATGCGATTTCACGTATTTTTTACAACTTTCAAAGCACCAAGTACAACATGCAAGGCTAACAAACATCATGGTAAAGTTATATGTCACTAAAAACTTTAAAATAAATTTATTTTAGTGTTTATATTCTGATTAAATCTGATTTTTATGAAATCATAATCATATGATCACTTCTTGCTTCATATCATCATGTAGGTTCACATATGTGCATCTAATGCACTCACATAACATCATTACCATCACCTATGATCTAATCATGCTTTGAAGTTTACTAACATCATGTTCTTACAAATATTACACATATCACCATGATTATTCAAATCATCCATATTTATTCATGCTTAGATCTTGCACATTTAAGATTGTATAACAGTTTTCACATGCATGCATACATATACACATACATATACACGAAATTTATACATACATATACTTCCAAAAATTCACTTTTCAATATATCACTTTCAAATCTCTAATCACTTTAGAACTTACTTGTATAACAACTAAAAATTCCCTCTTGCATCATACTTTTCAAGAAATCAAATAATCAAGAACTACTTTCATCAAAAATCAAAATACAACTTATACACACACACATTCTTGGACCTATATACACACATGCATACACCCATTTTATTTTGATTAAAATCTCATTTATTGTAGTTTTCAAGTTAATGTTTGGATTCAAGAATCAAGAGAAACTCTCACTATCTTCTTTATCACTATGAATCAAGAACAATATTTAAAGAAAATATATTATACCTTCAAGATTTTTAGTGGGTTTTTGATAAAGATGGTGATTTAAGGCCTTGTTATTGCTTGAATCTACTTGAAATCACCTCCAAACCTCCTTACAAGTTTGAAATCACCATGTAAGGCCCTTGAATCTTCATGATTTGGATTTGAAAATGAAATGTTGGTGTGTTAAGGGGGTGTTCGGCTGAGAATGATCAAGGGAGAGAGAGGATGAAGTTTTGAATTTGTTCTTGGGAATTATGAGTTTGTATGGGAAACATGTGAATGCCTTAATCATCACACAAGATCTCTAGCATGGACAAGTGTCCAAATGCAACTTTCTAGAGAATGTGGGTAGCCCACATTGCCGCCCCACATGTCCCTCTCACACTTATTATATATACATACATATATTATATGTAAATTTACGTTAAAAACATGTATTTTACTGATTACCGGGTATTTTATCTAGCGTTTTAATCATGTTTTAGTGCGTTTTAAATTATTTTTATCATTCTATAAAAATAATCACTTAAAATTACTACTGAAATAATTACCAGTTGCCTTGACTGGCTGCGTTGACGATATTTTGTCTAATTCGCGCGGTACGCGCTCAAACTCGAAAAATAGAGTTTCTTAGCATTTTAATTTATTTTTTTCCTCGCGGATATGATTAAAATTATTATTCTAATCATAACAGACTATTTTAGGATTTTAACACTGATCGGGTGGTCACCGACGTTCGTTTCGCATTTTAATCATTACGTGATAAGCGTTTGTTTTATCGTTGCCAACATAATTTTTATCATGGTTGCAAAAATAGCGACTAGCCGGCGATTAATCGCTGACTAGTTGCTAGTCGCCCATCAATTGAGTAATTTTTAGCTAATCAGTAAAAAAATCGCTAGTCGGCCTAGTCGGCCCTAGTCGGCCCTAATCGCCACTAGTCGGTCGGGAAAATCGGAAAAAATCGGGAAAAAAATCGGAAAAAATCGGAAAAAAAACACATATTCCGTCCAAAACCTCCCAGATTCCGGTCAAAACTTGTCCACTTAAAAAAATTACGTATAAAAATATATGTATATATGTATAAAAACTTAAAATTATACATAAAAAGTCCGATCCGATTAATCCCGAGTAGTCGCTAGTCCTTACCTCACCGACCCGCTAGCGACTAGCGAGTTCTCCAACCTTGATTTTTATAAACATCTGAATTTACCAACACATCAAATATCATATATAAACATCACATTCAGTCACAGACATCCATTTTACATGTTCACTACACAGATTACTATTGTACGTACGGCCTGAGAGGCCGGGTGTCACATTTTACCTCTGACTAATTTTGAAGTAACCTCTTAATAGAATCATTAAAAGGCTACCAAGCAACCCATTAGATGATGTAAACCTTAAATGGTGCAGTGACTAACTCGTTAATCAGTTGTTAATCAGTCGGTATGCATTGCTCTACCTATGTTCCATCTTTATTGACTCATGTACCCCCAGCTTCCCAATAGATTTTTTTGGGGATATTGGCATCTAATAATACCTACTAGACATCATTGGCCATTGTCAGTCCCATCTTTTTTTATTCTCCCTGACAGCACCACATTTCAACTATTTTCCTCCACTGGTCCTTAGTTAAAAAAACTTAACGGGGTTAAGTTTTTTTCCGAATTACAAACTGACGTTTTAGGGCTTTTAATGAGAACGAGGACACGAGTTGAATGATGTAAAACTTTCCTTGAAATTGTGCTCCAAACGACGAAAACGGTGCTTCAATTCGGGTGTTTAAACTTCCAATTAACAAAAATCAAGTCGTTTGGAGCACCGTTTCGAAGTAAGTTTTACATCAATAGACTCGTATCCTCGTTCTGATCAAAAGCCCTAAAACGTCAGTTTGTAATTCGGAAAAAAAACTTAACTTCGTTAAGTTTTTCTAATTCAGGACCGGTGGAGGAAAAATAGTTGAAATGTGAGACTGTAATGGGGAATAAAAAAGGGTGAGACTGTCAATGGCCAATGACGTCTAGTAGGGATTATTAGAGGCCAATATCCCTTTCTTATACATTTCTTGAACGGTTTTTTTTTATATTTATTGATTGTTGGTAAGGTTATATATTTTTTTTTGAACAGTAAAATTCTATGATTATAGAATAGGGCCAGCATATGTTGTAAAACCCAAAAGCTTACAATACAAAAGTAAACGAAAAGAAGACATACATCCCCCGTCCCCCATTACGACCTTATATTACTATATCTCTTATATTAAAGTCCACCCACCTCTCCCAGACTAGGTCCTTGAACTTTGACCTGCACTTTAGCCATAAAAGTGTATCTGCTTTAATATCTTCCACAATATTGTTACCAGATCGTGCAATTGCTTCGAACTCTCTTTCGTTTCTTGCTTTCCACAAGTTCTATACAGTTGCTTGAAACACTAGCTTCACAACTTCCTTCCACCCTTGTGATCCTGCTAACTCATTTATGCAGCACATGATTTTATCGATTGACCTAACATCTGTTGAGGTAGGTAACTTCATCCATGCCAATATATTCCACCAAACAGTCTTCGAACTCGTGCAATCGCTTATCAAGTGTTTAACCGATTCATCCGCTAATCCTCATCTCGAGCATATATCGTTGTTTACCATAATGCCTCTTTTCCTCAACTCACTTTTAACCGGAATTCTTCCTATTGCCGTTCTCCAAGTGAAATAATTCACCTTAGCTGGTACCCATGTGTTCCAATGTTTCCACTGTTCCTCTTGTTCACTTATTGTAAGCTTCATGAATTGGTCTTTTATAATTGCAACTGAGAATTCTTCCCATTTGTCTGTCATCCATCCCCATCGATCTTCCCCATTATTAAAAATTGCTTTATTTAAATCATTCAACATACCTGACCATTGTGCCCATTCGCCATCGCTGTTTGGAGGCCGAGACCAGTCGATGTTCCACTAGTTTTCATTATCGAGTCTGATAGCTATATCCGCCACTCTGGCATCTTTGTTCTTCACAATTTTAAATAAGTCTGGATATTTATCTGCAAACGGCATCCCTCCGGTCCAATTATCCAGCCAAAACTTCGTCTTTGTTCCATTTCCCAATTTTACAGCCAATTTTTCTTTCAACTTTATTCCTTCATGATCGAGTTCCTTATATGCAGCCATAACATCTTTCCAAATTCATGTATTTCTATTGTCAATTAGTATATGTTTCTTACTTCTTTTATTTTCATGTATTGCCTTGACAACCTTCGGCCATAGAGCTTCCGAGTTCGTCTTATATTTCCATCCCCACTTTACCAGTAAAGCTGGATTTGTACTTCTCAAATCTCCTATTCCGAAACCACTATACTTCTTTGGTCTTACCATTTTATTCCATGCAATCCACCGAATCTTATTCTTTCCATCTTTTCTTCCCCACACAAAGTCCTTCCGTATTGCCTCTAGCGTTTGTATTACTTTCTTTGGAAGTACATTGAAAAGCAATAATTCGGTAGAGCTCCCATTACCGCTTTTGCTAAAATCATTCTTCCTGTGAAAGATAGACATTTAGCCTTCCAAGCCGAAAGCTTTGTGTTAAACTTGTCAACCACGGGTTTCCAAAATTTTATTCTTTTCATGTTTGCACCAATGGTAAAACCAAGAAAACCGAACGTCATGCTTCCTTTCCTGCACTTTAATCTATTAGACATAATTTTTATTTCTTCCTCTTCGACGCCCACTCCATATAGACTTGATTTATTTAAGTTCACTCTTAATCCGGAACATAAGTAGAAGCGTCACAGAATTCTATTGAGATTCAATATGTTTGTTTCAGACCACTCCCCCATGAAAATTACGTCATCTGCGTAGCATAGATGGGATATACAAGGTCCTTCATTCGGAAGCTTTATTCCTTTAAAGTCACCTCTTTTGCCAGCCCTATCCATAATAACCTCTAGTGCTTCCATAGCGAAATAAAAAGAAAAGGCGATAGCGGGTCGCCTTGTCTAAGTCCTCTTTGTAAACTGAATTCCGCCGTTGACGATCCATTCACCAATACCGATGCCCTACTAGACTTTAGGCATGCTCCAATCCATTTCCTCCATAGTAGTGGGAAATTCATTGCTTTTAAATTTGCCAAAAGAAACTTCCAATTTATCGAGTCGTAAGCTTTTTCAAAATCCACCTTGAATACGAATACTTTTTGCTTACATCTTTTCGCCCAAGATATTACTTCACTCGTGATGATAGGCCCGTCAAAAAATGGACCTCCCTTCAACGAATGTCGTTTGTACCGGAGCTACGACTGATGGGATGACTTTCTTAATTCTTATCGCAAGAATTTTTGCTATCACTTCGTATAGAACCCCAATTAAAGAAATCGGTCGGTATTCACTCACCGATTTAGGGTCTTTAGTCTTTGGTATTAATGCTATAAACGAGGCGTTGCAACCCCTCTCAATACGTGCCTTCTTATGAAATTCATTTAGGACCCCCACAAAATGGTTTTCCAATTGAACCCAATATCTTTTTATAAACTTGAATGGGAACCCATCTGGCCCAAGCGCCCTATCACTTCCACATGCCCAAATAGCTTGCTTTATCTCCTCTCTAGAAAATTCTTCAACTAACTTATTCGCCTGACTACTCGTAAGTTGCTTGAAACCTCTCCCATCCATTGAAGGCCTTTTCCGACAAGGTTCTTTAAACCGAGACATGAAGCACTCCATAATATTCCTCTTTATCTTTTTTGGGTCCGTTTCTAGCTTCCCATCTATCCATAGTGCATTTATCCAATTCTTTGCTCTCCTACAATTGATCATTCTGTGGAAAAACTTTGAGTGTTCGTCTCCTAGTTTAGCCCATTTCATCTTTGCTTTTTGCTTTAAGTCAAGCAGCCTTTTTCTTTCATGTTTTTTTATCTTCCACTTTCCTTGTATTCTTTTCCTTTTTTTCACTCGTTGTAAGTCTTCGAAATTCTGCTGCCCTTTCGATGCCTTCCACCCCTTTTATTGTTTCTGCTATCTCCTTTTCTTCTATTGTTTTTTACTCTTTCCTCCATATCTTAATATCCTCTTTAAGTCTTTTAAGAATGTATGCCAATTCTTTCATGTTTTTTTCATGGGTTCCATTACCTTCCAGAACCTTCCTAACCACTTCATCAATACCATTTGTCTACAGCCAACTATTGTAGAACTTGAAAGGAATTGGACCAAAGTCTTCCGATACGCATGTTAGAACGAGAGGACTATGGTCCGATAAATGTCTAGATAATGCTTCAAACTTTGCCATTGGCCACCTGCACATGAAATCATCACACACAAGAATCCTATCTATTTTGCTCAAACTCGATCCATCATCTGGCATATACGTATACTTATAACCCCCCATTTGGTACTCTAACAGTCCTGCTTCCTCGATAAAAGTATTGAAAATCATTGCCCCATGATTATCAAACCTTGAAATCATCCTATCTCCTTCCTCTCTTATTTCATTAAAATCTCCAATCATAATCCACATCCCTTCACTGTGAGCTTTGATTCTTTTTAACTCACCCCGGAGTTCCCTTCTACGCGCCACATCACAAGAGGCATAAACATTTACGACATTCAGTGGTATATCAGATCCAACGATCCGACCCGACACTGCTAGGTAAGACTCATTTTTTATTACACTTTGTTTAGAGAAAATCCATGGGTCCCAAGCGGAAACAATACCCCCCGATCTACCTCTTGCATCCACAAAATCCCATTCCATATCAACCTGGCCCCAATATCTACCAATTATGACTGAATCAAGGTTCGAAACCTGTGTCTCTTGCATACACAGGAAAGATATTTTGTGTTCTCTAATTAACTTGCTAATCCAAACTGGTTTATCTAATCCCCCAATTCCTCTTATATTTATTGACATAAGATTCATGATGCTGTGTTCAACTCCAATTCCTCTTGTACTAACCTAGTGATTTCTGACCGGAACTTGGAAACCCTTATCCCTGTTCGTTTCCCTATCTCCATTATTGCTTCAGCTTCCTCCCGCAGGTCCATCGGAGGTTCTTTGTTTAAATCGAACGTTTTATCAATCGGATCCAACAATTCTTTGTTTAGCACTTGCTCTGTTATCGCCGCTCCACCATTTGTACGAATCCTTTTGTGTGTTGCAGAGTAATTGTTGGTGAGTGTGCACGCTGAGGTTCTCTTCTTTCTTTTTCCATTGGTTCTCCTTTTACTGGTGGCCCAAATTATCTCATCAAGATTAAACGGGTCATCATTAGGCCCATTCTTATTATTGTCAGCACCTTTCTTTTTATGCTATGGACTTCTACTATTGGTTTCAAGCCCATTGTCACCATCCGGCCCACAATTAGCAAGCCCCTCAGATTCGGTTGTTGTTGCTTGAAAAGTGGTCACCCTAACTGTCCTCCACGTGTCATCCCTATCACTGTCATTGTTGTTATTCCTCAGACTCAGGTTAACTCCTGTCTTTTCATTTCTCATACAATCCGCGAAAATCTTTCTCCAGTTACCGCCGAAATTATTATTATCCACATTTATTGTCTCTTCTTCCCCATGTGTCGTTTCATTTCCATCTCCTTCCACATTCTCCGATTCACAACTCCGGCCTGCCGGAGTATTTTCCACCGCAAAACTCCCTCCTGCATTAGTATCATCATTACCACTTACTGTTTCATTATTATCACCATTCCCAGCGACTTCATTGTGTTCCTTTAATCTTGTTTCATCTTCGTCTTCACCCATGTTCTCCACCTGTAAATTAACAAAGACTGACTCATCATTTACAAACTTTGGAGACCATCCCCCTAAGACCTCTGAGATCCAACATTTAAATATTTTTCCTTTGAACTCAACTTCCAATTCCGTATTTATCAAATTTCCGGTGTTAACAACGATGCCGATGTGGGCGAAGGATAAGTTACCATCTTCTCTGCTTACTTCTCTGAACTAAACCACCTTGCCAATTCTTCCTGCAATGGTATTTATATTCGTTTTGTTACGTAAGCTAATCGGTACCCCATACATGCTTACCCATGCAATTCTTTCATATTGTTCCATGTTCTCCTTCCATACCCAGCCATTGCTAAAATATTCTCCCCATTGCACCCTATAATTTGTTAAGAAATCTGTAGTCACCATTTGAGAACCAAATGTAACTAAAATCCTCAATCCCCCGAGGTAACGAATCTCCATTGTACGTGAGAAAAGTTCGCTAAGTATCACTTTTGCTCTACACAAATTCTTTAAAGACTTAGCCTCCAGGCTTATAGTTCTCTTGTTCCATTATGTGTTATCCTCCACTGTTGTTTCTGTAAGTATGACTGTATCCTTCCTTTCAGCGTTCTTCTTACCTGCTACAATCTCTCTGAATACGACCAATCTTTTTTATCATTTGCCCCTCTGTTTCCTGTGTATGTTCTCTTTGCCTCTTGTTCATAGTAATATCCCCCTGTTCCGTCATTCCTTCCTCCCCCCTTATTTGCCACATCCTGCCTCATCCTAGTCTCTGTTGTCATCCTCCACCGTTCACCATGTGACCTCTTATAGTTCCAATCCATCTTCTCCTCCTCTCTCTTGAACTTTGAGACATTTGCCATGATCTTCTTATCACCGAACCATATATTGTTTAAGGCCTGGACCAGTTTATTAACGGCTTGTATCTTTTTGAATCTAGCCAACGCAAACCTTTTGCCTTTAAGATCTCTTTTCCTAGGGAAATAAATGTCCGACATATAACCACATCTTCTAATTTCTAGCCATATGTCCATTTCTGGTACTTCCTCCGGCAGATTGGCTAAGAAGATAGTGGTAGCAGGTTCTTCGTCTTGTTTCTCTTTATCCTTTTTCCTTCTTACCGTCTCCCATTCTTCATCCTCCTCTGATTGACCTTGGTGTACTGGTTGAGATTCACCCGATTTTTCTTTTGCCCTCCAGCGCCACTTATCATTGTCTCCCTTCCTATGTTTCTCCATTTGGATTTGATTAAAGGTACCTTTACTGAATAGATACCGAAGGTTAACACAATCCCGGTCGGCGAATGGAATCGTTGGAGAAACAGATAGAATGGAAGGTAAGGTCTGGACCACAATCGATATGTGTCACAAGTCACACCTCACACTCTATCAAGTTCCCTTCTCTTCGTCGAGCCTTCCGGCGATTTGTTCCCCGTCGAAACACTTTCTGATAAGGCCTCCCTAGATGGCGAATGGAAGATTTGAAGGGTCAGATTAGGGTGAGAGGTCAAGCCGGATAATTAGCAACCTCGAACACTAAACCAACCGTTCTCCTCAACGTCGAGCCACTAGCGACGGCTACACTCACAAAATTCCTTCCAGCGACGATCGGAATTCTCTAGTTTTATTTGTGTGGGTTGTTGGTAAGGTTATATGGAAATGAGATATAAATACTCTTACAGAATAAAAACAAAATTATTTATTCTGAATACTACTCGGTTGACCAACTTACGAAAGTGGAAAACATTTATTTTTGAACCGATTCTTGATTTCCAAATGAAACAAAAATGCTTTGAAAAATTTATGTAATCAAGAACAATTAATGAGTTACCACGGTTTTGAATGGTGTATGGGTTAGAATGCTATTTCATGTTATGCAAATATCACCTAAGGAGTTAGAAATGTTTAGCTCAACAATTTTGGCCTTCTCAAACGGTCAAACCAATTAGATGGCTCGCATCACTTTAATCAAAAATTCTTCTTGTGAATACTTGAAGACTCAGTTTCATCATTCACGACATCAACTCAATCTACCACTATGCTAGATTGTAATCTTTATACACCCTACGGTTGTTTAGTGGGATGTTGAAAATGACTTTAAATTGTTGTCTAAATTTTACGCTTTCTTTGTTAAAAATTTAAAAATCGGTATACAAATCCCAACGTTAACGATTTATAAACACTCCTGGCAAGAGGCACATCTTCCTATTCTTCGATTGAGAGAAAAGGCAAGAAGGATACTCATTTAAAACCACCATATCATAGTGACTTAACTTGAATTTGGATGTAATTGGAAAGTATGGGTAAAGAATGAATAAACAATTCACAACATTTTCCCCTTTTCTTTGACTAGGATAAACCTTCAATCATGACAATGCAAACGATGATAATAATAAATTCAAAAGGAGTTGATATAGGTGGGGGCGTTGCCCCATTTTGTATACTCCAAATATGAACCTTCTAGAAGCCAATTTTGTATTTTAAATAATATTGTGCACATTAGTACGTTCGTGCAACAGTTTACCTAATTTTAACTATAAATCTTGTTTAATGATCTCATAACAGCAATACAATACATTTTATTGTAAAACAGAAGAAATAAATGTATATAAAGTTTAAAACATATATATGTTTAGTTTTACTTGCATTGATTCATTTACAAAAAAAGTTAGTTATAAATTCATTGATTCATTTACAAAAATCTATAGTTATAAATTAAAATTATAAAAGTTAGTTATAAATTCAAATTATAAAAGTATTTTATTTTTTGAACGGCTCATAAATATATTTTATGATGCCTTGATAAGTACATACGTTTATTACAACAAATCTTGCCGTTCAAAAAAAAAAACAAATCTTCCTTTCTTTCTTTATTTAAACAATAATGATCTTTTATATTATATAGAGAGAGACCATGGGCACGAGAATGAGGTATTAAGGAATCTATTTAAGGTATTAAGGAATATATTTTTTGAGCAATATTGAGGATTATATTTAAAGTGATTTATCCTACAAGTCACAAGTGTAGTAGTGATGTGGATGTTTAATCTCACTTTCTCGGTCAAAATTGAAGGGCGACAAAAACTTAAATAATAGATTTTTTTTTAGAATTACAAATTTCTTTAAGGTTGTCATTTGTAAGACTTGAATTTCTGACTTTCAAATCTTAGGTAGAATTAATCTTTTGGTTTAATCTAGTTCCATTGTCTTTAACACTCAAATAACCATTAGATAATACTGGTGGGTTTGCTTGCTTAATGGGTAGATGTCATCGATGTTTTTTTAGAAAAGCACAATTTAACCTAAACTGCGTTAAACACTTATTATATTTGGTATTATTATTATTATTAATAATTATTATTATTGTTGTTGTTGATATTGTTATTATTATTGTTATTACTATTATTAATATTACTATTATTATTATAACTATGTAAATATTTAGTAATTGTATACTAAAGTGTTTAAATAAGATAATATTGCGCGATGCGACAAGTGTCATAGAGGTTCTTTTGGAGAGCTTAATCTAACACAACCTGCTTTAAACACTTACTAGGTGTACACCCGTGTGAATACACGGATTTGTTTTAATAACGATCAGAATCAAATACTAAAAAACATATTATAATATATTATTTAAATTCTTTGTGTTTAGTTACGTATCTTTATAAAAAAATGTTAAAGACAGTATGTGTTAGTGTACATGTTTGATATAGAAATAAACTTAATATATCACTAGCGTAGCATCCCTGACAACTTCAACTCCAACTATACCTATATTATATACTCAATTCGCCTAAAATTTAACCTAATAATGAATTCAACAGTATCTACATTAAACTTTGCATTTGTCACAATACTAAATCATGTCAACATACACCAAGAGCTCGCCTAAAATTGTTTGGGAATCGATGGCGTTAACTTACAAACAAAATTTGACAAACTTAAACAAAATTTAACAAAACTACATAAATTTGTTCAAGTCAAAGATTATATACTAACACCAAGACCAGCCTGTTTTCAACGTCCAGGACTGTTATTCTCGGACTTAAGATCGAGAATTTTATGTCTTCGGAACCTTAGCTTTACGGCTGCATCATCTTTGTCTTCAAAAATTACCATTTTGCCATTTCTTGGAATCTTGTAGTTCCCGACTGAAGCTTGCATTCATTAAGATTAGCAGTTTCAGACTCTTCTTCTGAAACTTCACCTTCATCATTATAATGACTCGCTTTCTAGAACCGCATCATCATAAAAGGATTCAGAGCATTCAGACACTGGAGATGCGATTAACGCTTCTTCGATTATTTCTTTGTCTGAATACGATTGTGAGCTTTCTACAACCTCTTTATCCTAAAAAAGTTAAGAGCTTTCACAAACTAGATGGACGATTGGCGACTCTTCTTCGACCTCATTTTTGTCAGAAAAAGAATCAGAACTATTGCAGACCGTAGGGTTGACCAATTCCATTGATGATTGCTTAAAGTCAAACTCCATGATCTCATGTTTGACCTCGGATTCAGTCTCAACATCATTCAAGCGTTTTCCTTGAACCGTTTCAGCAATCGGTTGCTTACGCTCAGTTTTTCGCAACATGTTTTGGTCCTTTAAAGGCGTCACCCGTTTAACGCCATATCGTATCCTCTGTATATCATATAAACAAACGGTTCAAGACTCGACATTTTATATATTGATTAATAAACCCTGAAAAAAGATTCCAAATGGCATAAAACGCAGACGGAATTATGGCAGCAAAGTTGTGGTTAGGCGTTACTTCAACCGTCATCATTCCGTAAAATGTGAAGTACCTGAAAAATAGAAACCAACAGAACTTTATAAAAAAACTACAGATTTTCAAGCATCTAATATATATATATATATATAGGACAAGGATCCGTTAGGAACCACCCTTTATTGCGAGAACCGCGAGAACCAATGTGAACACAACCAAAAATACCTAAAAAAATCTAAAAACCACCCAATTTTTTTTAAACAGGGGGGTTAGGTTTTTTTAGGTTTGGGGGGGGGGGGGTTAGGTTTTTTTTAAGGTTTTTTTTTAGGTTTTGGGTGGTGATGTAGTGGGTTACTTTTGTGTTCACATTGCAGGGGGGTTAGGTTTTTTTAGGTTTGGGGGGGGGGGGGAGGTTAGGTTTTTTTTAAGGTTTTTTTTTAGGTTTTGGGTGGTAATGTAGTGGGTTACTTTTGTGTTCACATTGGTTCTCGCAGTTCTCACAATAAAGGTGGTTCTCGCATGAACCTTACCCTATATATATATATATATATATCAAATTAATATGAGAGAGAATCATGATAATATAAGAAAAGAAATTTAAGGCAGTGGCATTGTGAGAGGCTCCCATGCCCATCCGATGGCTTCTTTAAAACGATTACCAAATGACCCATTACCAAGCATTTCAAAGAAGGTGTGATGATAAGTGTCTTTGACAACATCATCAAGATCATTATGCTTCCAGCTAACTCGGATGGCATATCGTCTATCAATGAAAGTATGGTATATGAGTTAAACAATAGACATGATCGTCAAGGGTAAAAAATGAGCTGTAAAAAACAGCAGGTATGTGTCAAGCGAGAAGAAGACCCTGCACCAACATTGAGGGCTGAAAGAGCATGTCTTTTGACACCATCTTCAAATGAATAAAAAAAGATTAGATTAATAAAGGAATAATGTAAGATCATCATCAGCAAATAAAAAGGATATTTTTAAAAACACTTTCTTGCTGAATAATCCCAAACTTGATTTCAAGTGGATGCTAATCTTTGAGATGAACACGATATCCTATGGCATCAAGTATGCATCGATAGTCTCTTCTCTTGTCATGTTGAAGAGACTCATACTCTCTTACATAAATATATGCTAAAGCAAAATTATAGTTTCACAATATGTGTCAGATTCAGCCCCTTTAAAAATATAAACTTATATTATAAAAAAAACATGTTGAAGAAATATATACGGTGATTATACACAAATCCCAGACCTTACCCCTTAACTCAACCCCTTTGTGGTTGTAAATGCGGCGATACATATCACGTGATATGAACATTAGAACTAATGATTACCTAATATGCAGCGATTAGCAATGAAGAGTTATCACCAAGCAACCTAACGACATCCAAGTAAGGCAAGCCTGGTTTTACCTGTGACCAAGTATAGGTGGTTACAGTTAAAATATTATTTCATTGGTATACAATAAAAATTAAAAAAAGAAAAAGAAAATACTGACCAGAAGGATGTCTGCCCATTCAGACTCATCTGCACGCAATTCAATCAGGGCCTCTCTATAGTTTGCAGTGTTCATTTGGTAACTTTTGTATTGTCTCCACAGTAAATACACTTTATTCCATCAAGTTTTCACATTATTAAACTAATAAACAAAGAAACACAGCAGTAACACACGTTTTCTTGTCTCCAAAACGGGGATTCGAGTCTAAAGATTCTCAAAATGGACCGTAAAATGAGCTGTTGTATCTGTACACAACAAAAGCAGACATGTTTTAAGGAAACCAGCCAACTCAAAAGCAATATGAAAATCATACTATAGCTGTGAAGTAAATTAAAAACTTACTTTGCAGTATAGGACATAATAGACACATGTTGGAAACCTTCAGCGTCAAGGGGGCTGACCGAATTGCCCCTACACGACCATCCATCGTGTCACTGGGACTTACAACAGCCACTCCAGCACGAGCCTACGGAAAAAAACACACATCGACAAAATTGAACTTAGAAACACTTAGTAGATCATATCACAAATGAAAGTATGTATATACCTGCGAAACAGCCTGTTTGCATAACTAATGCACAGTCTCATCGTTCATTATAACTCCTGTATAACACATAACACACATGAGTGCATTCATTGATGGTTCCTTTGGGATTTAAAGCTTGTAAAATAATAATCAAATTGCAAATAAGGGCATGCTAATTACCATCTTCCCGACTGAAGCTTGCATTTCATTAAGATTAGCGGTATCAACAGATGCAACTTTCCAAGTAGCTGCCATTAGCAAAGGATAATTCCTATAGAAAACAAATATAATAGACTATAAGAAAAATATTTATTACAAAATACAAATCATTATTACAGTAGAGGTAGAGAGTACCATGGAGTAATCAGCCCAACAACACCAATAAGTTCACTGATGACATGGCATTTAGAGGTATCCATTGGAAGATTAACAGGGTAATTTTGTTTTACATCCAAAGCTTCAGCAAGATCAGCATTATATTCAAAACATCCAGCAACCAGTCATCCAGCAACCTTACCCTTTTTGAAAGGTCTTGTAGCATTTGCAAGCCTTTCTTTCTAAAAGATAATTTAATCAGTAATTAAAATACTTTTATTATAAATGAAACCTTTCTTGAAAGGTCTTGTTTAACATACTAATTTTGATATCTTTGGAAAGGTCTTGTTAAGACGAATCCAAAGATAAACCAAATCCACATTTGCTCCTCTTGATCTGATTAAAAGTTTCTTTTAAAAAACGTATGTTAAAACAGCTCACCAAAGTTTAAGTATAATTACACATAAAATGATCTTTGCAAAAACTAAATCATGTATCTTAATCATTCAAAACACAAAAGAAGCCATGACAACATTGGGTGAGCAGTGTTGTTTGGCGTAAGCGCTAAAATATTTTACAGTTGTAGTTGAGCCAATTTTTATAGACCTTTACATATAAGAACTTTTTAAGTTTAACAATAAGTCTTGCCGGTTGTTGAGAATACACACTTTTAGCAACATGCTCAGATCAACATGCTCATATTCAATCGTCAATATTCAACAACTTTTAGCAAATTCTTCAACTTTTGCGTTGTCATTATAACCTTCACCTCCTCTTTTCTAAAGAAATAACTATATTCCATAATCCATATAAATTACAGAAAATGTGCTGAATGTCCGCTTCAGTTACGGTGGGGCCCTCTTCTCCCGCCTCGGTCTCGGCTTTGCTCATCTTTTTGTTCTTGTCCACAAGAGCGGATATTTGAGTTTTATAATCCATTTCCCGATCACGCAACTCCCCAGCCTGTCAAGAGCATAATATTAGCATCTCATGTGTACAGAAAAAAAAATATGTGACACCATGTTTGGATTGGCTAACGGGCAAAAACAGGTTTTGAGTTAAAACTTGGTTGACCCGTTTGGACTCAGAATTAAAGTGTACCCGTTTGGACCTGTAACCCAACGCGCCCTTTAGAATAATACGAAAAAATATAACTAACCTGTAGAGAATCCTGTCATTTTGTGACAAACGGTAAAAGCGACATCAAAGTAAGCTACAAGAGCATGAATGTAATCATCACGCTCGGCCACAAGCTTGAAAGGCGCTGTAAACGATGCATCCCCAGACGCCATCTTGGAGATATTCATGCTTTGTAGGATTTCAAACGTCACAAATTAGATCCATTCACTTATAAACAGCTCGATTTGACTTATGTAGTTATGTATATATGATATATGTTCAACCTTGAATCATCATCCAGCAAAAATGAGCTGCTGACAACATTGTTTGAATCTTCAGTCATCAGCACCCTCATGTTGAAAATTACCTGTCAGAAATGAGATTTAGAAATGGGTGTGCTTTTATTTTAAAATATATATATACATAAAAGATAAATACATCTGGAGAAAGACTATGTGTGCCGTGTTTGTCATCCCAATACATGGTACTGATTCTGTAGAGCTGTTGTATGCTAAGAATCTGCAGGTGAAACGGATTTACCATCAGTGGAGGAACATACACAAATGAGTACTCTTCTAATGATCATTTTGAACTAAACTAATAGAGTCGTCTCAAAACCTTTAGTCGATAATATTAATATATTATGCATTAATCAACAGTCTTTATTAATAAACTAAATTGGCAATTTACCTGGTCCATAACATATGCCATCACATTAATATGTATCCTAAATTGAACAAAGAACAATCAGAAACAAAAAAAAAGTATATCATATTCCTACATTGATGAGAAACATGATTCTATAATCTATACTCCATAGTCCACAAAGCATACATAATCATCATATATCAATTCAATCTTAAAACCAGACCATGAACCTAAATCAATTGAATAGATCAATGAACAACATTAATTATCCGATTAACATATAAAACTACAACAAATTGCAAATTTCAAAGTTTCTCATCAACATGATTCTATACTCTACATTCCACAAAGTATACCTAATTAACAAACATCAATCCAATTTTAAAACAAATCATGCACATAAATCACCTGAAAAGATCAATAATCTACATTCCACAAAGTTAATAAGAGTATATATAAATGATTATGCTTTATGATCGGAATGGTTGCACACCTTGAATGACTTCTGGAATTAGAAAAGGAATTGCTAACCGATCTGGAGCGTGTACCTCTGCAAAATAAGTAACGTAGATACAAAAAATCAATAAAGAAACAACACAAATAATTCCGAAAAGAAGCATGTAAAGGAATGAGACCCTTAAAAAGCTTTAATAATGATAAAAAAGGTACCGAGTTGGTGACATAGAACGATCAGTTGGACGCGGAGATTGAGATATTCTGTAAAAAGGATTAAATCATGAAAACAAATATTCCAACGGTAGTAATTTTCGATTTCAGCAGTAGTGAAATCGAAAAGAAAATTGGGGGTTTCTTCAAATATTTTCATCTTCCCAGCCCTTCTTGCTCCTTTTCATTACCTTCTTTCTGACTAAAATTGAAACTGCATATGCAAAACAAACACATACAAAGTTAAAAAAAAAGCCAAGATAATACCAGTAGAAAAGAGGGGCTCTTTACATCAAAATTTGTTCCCAGACATCAACCAAGACGGCGATTTTGGCGATGATGACAAAATCACTCTGAGTTGCTATTTTTAAAATCTCCGTCTCACAAATCCTACAATAATTAAAAAAATTTAATATTAGCATTAATAATTTTATAAATAAATGTGGTTAAACAAAATTACCCAAAAAAACAACTCCCAACCGCGTAAAACCATAAGAAATTGGTAAATCAGTTGAATGATTAAGACAGAGTCATATGAAATCAAACCGTAAATCATATAAAAATCAAACCCTAAACGCATATTTAATATGGAATCGAACCATAAATCATATGAAAATCCAACGCTAAACGAATGTTTCATATGTTATCATATGGAATCGAACCCTAAATCATATGAAATACATAATTCAAACCCTAAAACTCACCTTGAAGATACGGAATTGTAGATCCTAAGGATTATCGGTCAATTTCAACTGGAGGCTCCATGAAGAATGAAGATCTAAGCTTTGTCTTCAACGTGTCCATCTTATAAAGTATGCAAAAACAGAAAATCATAATTCATAAAACCTAACAAAACAACTTACATATGTTTGTGTATCATACGCAATTCAAACGATGGGGAACTGGTCCCAACCGAGCATTCGTTGGGCAAAAAAACGAATCGCCGACTCGGACCGCGTGGTAGCCTCCTTTGCGGTAGGAATCGAAGTCTTCCTTTGCGGTAGGAATCGAAGTCCTTTTGCATATCCAGATTTGAGATAAAGAAAGAGGCGCCAGATCTGAGAGAAAGAGAGAGAGAATGGAATGGAAAGGGAGTGTAGGTTTGAAATTTGAAATGGGATTTAGGGATTTGATATTTAGTGAATTATGTATTCTTCTATATATTAAAAAGGGAATGCTTTGAACAGTAATAATAATAATAATAATAATAATATAATATAAGCTATATTTAAAAGGTAATGTTTTGAATAGTAAGATCGTGGGGTATGGTGGGGCAGGGGTTTACGGCATGGGTTGACACGTGGAGTTCGAACCCCCCCCCCACTGGTGAGTGACGTGTCCATGGGGTATGATGGGGCGTGGCTAGCCCGGCGTGGCTTGGCCAGGTGGGGCGGGGGTTTACGGCATGGGTTGACACGCGGAGTTCGAGCCCCCCCACTGGTGAGTGACGTGTCCGTGGGGTATGGTGGGGCGTGGCTAGCCTGGCGTGGCTTGGTCAGGTGTATTAAAATAAAAAAAATGGCTCGCTATGCCCTAGCCAACAAGCCAATAAGAGCTGGCCACATTGGATCGCTAGCATGCCCCAGGGCCGGCCTTAAACTCCCGCCCAAGGGGCCACGCTCAAACCCAAGTCCACCCAAGGTGGTGACTTGGGCGTTTCTCTCCAACCCACGCCCCAACCTCCGCCCCATACCCCATAGTCTAAGTAGAAAAAGACAATGTTTTGAACCGTAACTAGAAAAGGTTATAATAATAAATATAGTTTTTTTTTAATTATTTTTATTATCTTCTTTACTTTTTAAGTTAGATAAATTTATGTTAACTGATACTGGTATCGTAAATACCAATACGGTTATCGGTACATGAAGGTAAAAACCGATACCAGCCTGGTACAGAAAACACCAAAAGTCGGTATCGAATTGATTTTGAAAATCTTTTAGTTCAGAATATTCGGTACTGCTACCCGGTACCATTTGCTCATCCCTGATCACGGGTGTCGTACGAACAACAACGGTATCGTGCAACTTTTTTTGTTGATTTTTTTCAACTTTTAATGATTTCTTTTTTTAGTTTCAGAGGTAGGGATGAGCTCGGTGCCAACCAATACTGAATCAGTACTGGTATCGAAAATACCAGTTACGGTACCGGTATATGAAGGTAAAAAACGGTAGCGAACCGGTATCAGGAACGCCAAAAGTCATACCGAATTGGTACTTAAGATCTTTCGGTTCAGGAAATTCGGTACCGGTACCCAGTATCATGTGCTCATCTCTGACCACAGGTTTCATACGAACAACATTATTACCATACAACTTTTTTGGTTGATTTTCTTTTGGTTATCTTTTAGTGTTTTTTTCCTATATTTTCTTTTTATTCTTGTGAACGGTTTCGTGCGCAACGCGCTTGTAGTGATTTCAAAACACATGTAAACACAGACTAAACAACAAAAGACGTTCGCCGCAGCGGCGATAGTAAAAAACTAGTTATTATTAATATTAATATTTAGAGTTATAGATTTATTTATATATCAGAATTATGACATCGGCAAGGATTATGTGGCATAGCTAAAAAGATGACACGTAGGCAAAATTTCACTTTTTGTCCTTTATGTATTACCTGAATTTTGAAACTTGCCCTTTAAAAGTTTTAGTTTTAATTTATGTCCTTAAATCACATGTTTTGTATCACTTTAAGTCCTTTTCACCAAACTGAGTTAAATAATCCAGTTAGGTTTATTTAATGCAAGGGTATTATTGGTATTTCACCTTATTTATTTTGTTTTTAACCGGTTGTTTTATTTTCCTCTCACATTTCATCAGCCAATATGTTTATTTTCCTCTCATTTGTGTCTGAACCTTATCCTCCATTATTCCTTTGATTCTCTACTACTAAATCAAACACACACATAAATGAAAGCACATAGAACTCACCCATTCCCAAACATACAGAACATTCACAACAACTCACACACCCTCATGTTCTCTCTCTCTCTCTCTCTCTCTCTCGACGGCTGACTGGAGCCGATTAACCGGCGGAGCCGGCGACCATCGGCGCCGGGTGTTGTTTATTCCGGCCACATTCGTCCCACAGTCACCGCCTTAACCTTCCCTCTTCACCACAAATCCACTATGCAGTCCTTCATCTTCATTAATCTGATACCACAGCCCCCACCCACTTGAAATCGGGAAGAGAAAGATAGAAATCGGAGGCTGAGAGACTTGTCGGAGAAGGAATAGAGAGCCGATAAGGAGAGAGAAAAGAGAGAGAAACCGGCGTTGCCGGTGGGATTCCGACGACAGCCGGCGACTCCGTAAGACGGCGGCGGCACGAGTCTCACAGCGGCGGCAGCGGCAGCGGCGGTCGGTGTCTCGGTCCGGTGGTTTGTGTCTCGGACCGGTGGTTTGTGTCTCGGTCCGGCGGTCCTTGTCTCGGTCCGACGAGTCACCCGGTAAACATCTTTCATTTCTCTTTATTTCTTGAAAAAAAACTGAAGATGATGATGATAGTGATGTTATGTTGAAGGTGAAGTTCATGTTTCGGGTTCTTGATCTGGAAAGTAATTGTCTTTTTGCCCAATTTGATTTATTTTTATAACCATTAATTCTTGACTTTATATGTTCACTTTTCGTTTTCTGGTTCGCCGGAATTTTTCTCCGGAAAACAATAATCTTCGATTTCGATCCTCTGTAACGGTTCTGGTTATATATAAACGATCCTCCTTTGATCTTATGTTTGGGCGATGAATTCTAAACTGATAGAATTCCTTAACAACAATTATGGTTTCCAAATTCTGTGTCCTCTATTAAAATTCGCAAAACAGGGGATGAACATGAACTGATATGTTCTTCGTGAAGAGCCAGCCGGAGAAGATGACCGGAGCCGGAGAAGATGACCGGAAGTGGGAAAGATGAAGCCTTGAAACTTTGTAAAGTGGGTCCCACCTTTAATTGTTTTGATTTATTTTTAAAAACAAAATAAATAAAGTGAAATACCAATAATACCCTTGCATTAAATAAACCTAACTGAATTATTTAACTCAGTTTGGTGAAAAGGACTTAAAGTGATACAAAACATGTGATTTAAGGACATAAATTAAAACTAAAACTTTTAAAGGACAAGTTTCAAAATTCAGGTAATACATAAAGGACAAAAAGTGAAATTTTCTCTTATTGTTATACTTATAAATATTTAGTAATTATATACTTAATTATATTTGAGTGTTATTATTATTATACTACTACTAATATATTTATAGTAGTTTATTAATTAGGGACACAATAGGAATGATTGCATAGATAACTCGTACCCTATGATTTAACATTTGTAACAACCGTCATAATTTTTTTATTTTTTTATTTTTGAAAATACATCTCTATCCCAAAGAGATGATTTATATAGTAATATAGTTAAGTAATCAAATAAGATAATACCTAAATTTAAATAGTATTTAGTTATATAATTATATAAGAAATAAGTGTAAATTTAAATGTTAATTTAAGGTTTTATACATAAGATTATTATTATTATTATTACCACTACTACTACTATTATTGTTATTATTATTATGAATTAAGATTTTAGTAATTATATACTTAATACTTAATAATTTAAATAGTATTTAGATATAAAAATATAAATTCAATATATTATAAATAAGATAATAGTTAATATAGTGAATTAAATAATCTCATATGTATTGAATAATGTATTAATTAAAAGAAGTTTATTAAATAAGGGCAAATTAGGAACTATGCACATAACACTTGTATCGTATGCTTCAAACGTTGTAACAGGTGTCTTAAAAAAATATAAAATTACATCTTTATCCAACGAAAATGCTTTATATAGTTTTTTTTTTTTTTTTTTTTTTTTTTTTGAACGGCAAATTTGGATCACTGACGGACAACTGGAGTATCATCGTGCCACCAGCAGAACCACCCGATCATATCCATCTCCACTAGGCAATAATGCCTATACACCAATTCAGGAGGAAACCCAATAAATCTGGGAAAAACCCCCTTTGTGGGAATCGAACCCATGACCTAATGGTCATAAGTCTTATCCCACCACCAAGATACCTCTAGGCTATAATGCCATGGGTAAATGCTTTATATAGTTATATATTATATAATAGAATATAGACTTTATTATTATTTTTTAATATTACCATAAAAATTGAGTATTAAATATTTGTAATTAAAAAAAGAGCCTCGATTTACGGTGTGCATACCTATGTATAACTTTATATAAATAATTGTGTGTAACTATAAACATACGACATGTCATTTACTATATATAAATTTTTAAGTTGAGGGAATAGTGTCAGGTAGCTTGCTTGTCACTTCTCTATTGGATCAACGCATTTTTAATTTAACTTTATTCACAGCTTAAAATTACGGTTTCGTTCTTTGTTTAAAATTACGTTTTTGCCCCTATTTCAAAATAAAATTATATTCTTGCCCTGGCTCAAAATTTACGTTTTTGCCCACAATTCAAAAACCTATTTCTAATTCTACTCCCAGTTTAAATTTACGGTTTCGCCCTCCGTCTAAAATTACGCTTTTGCCCCCTTCAAAATAAAAATACGTTTTTGCCCCTATCTCAAAATTATGATTTTGGCCCTAACTAAAAATTACGTTTTTGCCCCCAATTCAAAATAAAATTATGTTTTTCCCCATAGCTCAAAATTATGATTTTGTCATCAGTTTCAAATTATGATTTCGCCACCAGTTCAAAATATTTTTACGATTTTGCCCTCTGTTCAAAATTATGATTTTGCTCCCATTTCAAAAATTACGATTTCTCCCACAGTTAAAAATTATGATCTTGCCATCGTTTTGTTTTTGTTTTTTTTTTTTTTTTTTTTTTGCAAAACAATAGTACTGTTTTATTTTGCTTGGTTGACTCAATATAACTTTTATTGTGTGAAGCAGTTATCTAACACTCGCTCATTGGTCGTGACAAATTAGTATTTTACCCTCAGCTCAAAATTACAGACCTGTTATTGTTTTAATTTTTTTTGGCAAAACTATGGTAGTGTTTTCGTTTAATTGGTTATCTCGATGTATTTTTTTTAGATCGTGTTATAAGTAGTATGTACAAGTAACCTAAATACATGCATACATGTTATGAAACAAAGAAATATTTGATTTAACGCCCTGCAACGCGGGCGGGCATAGGTGTAACTTTTATTCGTCCAGGCATGCCTAGTACATGCTCATTTGTCCTCAAAAATTACAATTTTGCTCTCAGTTTAAAATTATAGTCTTTCCATCGTTTTAGTTTTATTTTAGTAAAAGTATGGTAGTGTTTTTGTTTTAATTGGTTGACTCGATGTAATTTTTTTTGAGATCGTGTTATCAGTAGTATGTACAAGTAACCGAAACACAGACATACATGTATGAGAGAGAAATATCCGGCTTATTGCCCTGCAACGCGGGCGGGGCAAAAACTAGTTATATACATATGCTATGTAATTACTTATATACATTGTGCAATGTGCAGTGTAACTATTAAGCACGTTGCTTAATACTATATGTATCTATTTATATATGTCACTAGGTTATCACTCGGGACTCCTTCCCAAGTTCGAGAAAATTTTTTATATTCTAATTTTATAAGTAGCATCGAATTTAAAATAATACAATAAGTTATCTATAAACAAATTTTTAAGTTTTAGTATAATTAACATGGGTTTTTAAACTTGTAGTACTAGGTTAAAATCTTACTAATTACTTATGATAAAAAATAAAGACCAATGATAATGTTCAAATAGTTTAACCAACAAATAAACACACAATACTGAATATAAAAAAACAATGTTATGCCAATATGTTTTTGAATAACACGATTTTATGAAATATTAATGGTCTTAATCTATTGTAAGCAAAACTTTCCTTGGTTCTTGACCATTTAAAAATACTTGTAACAAACAACAATTAATAAATATAGATATGAAAAAAAAAAGAAAAAAAAAAACAAATGTGGTATATTATCAATTGATTACAAACCTTATCCTTCTTCTGTAGATATTTTTAATTCTCATTCAAATCCGCTAATCATCTTTATAATTATTTTTGAATTGTTGTGTAAACCAGCGAAAATTCCGATATGTTCGGGTAGCCACTACAAAATAAGAACAAACCGCTAGTAATATTAGAATTTAAATTGTTAAAAAGTTAATAAAACAGTACAAAAAATATTAATGCAATAGAGTCATTTACCAAGGTATCGACTATACAGCTTTCAAAAACATGATACTTTGAATAAGTAGGAAGCTGAGTATAGTTGTATGGTCATATGTATCTTCAAGATAGATGGCATCTGAGGTTGATTTCCTCAATAGTATTTGACAACCATCTTTATAAAAAAATATAGTTTTAAAAAGTGCCTTATTTTGCATTTGGAAGAGAATCACCAAATGCTAACTTAAGCTCATACACAAAATTACTCCAACCATCTATGAAACAAAAGTAATTGCCAAGTTTTTTAAGAGTCACCGTCCATTTATAACCCTCCGATAAGTAAAGATTGTGAGTAGTTCAAACATTAGTTCCGTATTTTAATTTAAAAGTTAAGTTTTGATTGTGTTATAATTTAGGAATTATTATTTACAATATATCACTAACGTTTTTATGAAAGTTTGTTTTGAAATTTTAGAAAGATTTGGAGGATGAATTTTGTAGGATCAAATTGAGCCAATAATCTGATTTTGATAAAGAAATCTAGATGAACACACAAAAATAAACCTTTAAAACCCTTAAAATGATTTGCATAAGATGAATACAATTAGCCCCCAAATCTCTCTCAAAGTGTGTGTTGCCAAAACCCTAATCATCTCTATCTATTTATAGCCTTTACCATTTTAGGCTAATTACAATTAAGTCCCTAGAGATAATTACTTACTAAAAGGGGCACTAAACATGAAAACTAATTAACTATGATAATAAATATATTGTCTACTTAAAATATATTTAATTATCCAAAGCACTATAACTATCAAAGCTTGATCTTTCACACGTCATATCTTTCTTTGAACCTCTCGTGTCGACTTGCGTGTTGACTTTGACTTGATGGCGTTGACATTGTTGACTTGATTCGTTGATAACATTAGACTACACGTTTTAGACCCAACAATCTTCCCCTTAGGCTAATGTTATCAAACTCTTGTATCATCTTTAGAACCGTCAACTTCATGGATGTTGTAATCTTCAATTTGGCAAGCTTGCTTCAGTCTCTATTCTAGACCCAACAATCTCCCCCTTAGGCTAATGTTATCAAACCCTAATCAAGGAATTAACAAATATATTAACCGATCTTGAATTCATAAAATAATAACGTGATACAGTATATTTTAACCAAAGGTTACTAAAACTTAAATTGAGACTAAACAATTGAGAAAAAATTCCATTTAATAAAAAAATGTTTCAAAAAATTGTAGGATCAAATTGAGCCAAAAATGTGATTTTGATAAAGAAATATAGATGAACACACAAAAATAAACCTTATAACCCTTGAAATGATTTGTATAAGATGAATACAATTAGCCCCCCAAATCTCTCTCAAAGTATGTTTTGCCAAAACCCTAATCATCTCTATCTATTTATAGCCTTTACCATTTTAGGCTAAATTAAGTCCCTAGAGATAATTACTTACTAAAAGGGGTACTAAACATGAAAACTAATTAACTATGATAATAAATATATTTTGTCTACTTAAAATATATTTAATTATCTAAAGCACTATAACTATCAAACATTGATCTTTCACACGTCATATCTTTCTTTGAACCTCTCGTGTCGACTTGAGCGTTGACTTTGACTTGATGGCGTTGACATTGTTGACTTGATTCGTTGATAACATTAGACTACACGTTTTAGACCCAACAATCTCCCCCTTAGGCTAATGTTATCAAACTCTTGTATCATCTTTAGAACCGTCAACTTCATGCATGTTATAATCTTCAATTTGGCAAACTCTTGTATCATTTTTACGCTGACTGTTTTTCACATATGTTTCAGGTTCTATGATGTGACGATTGTTGATTCCTTGCTACACATAGGATGGACGCGGGCCTTACTGACTTAAAACTTGAAAGACAATTGTTGTATTTTTTGGTTCATATCAAAGCAATGAGACAATTAACGAAAAAAAAAAAACAAAACTTCAATTACCATGTGTTGTAAAACAATGATTCTGTTACGACACTCCCCGACGTTTCCGCCGTGGTTTGTTGTTTTACGCGGTCGGGGTGTGACAAGTTGGGTGAGTATGGCATGCTGACAAGTTTTGCAACTGTTTCTATTAGTTTGTCACCTGCAGGATCTGTGTGGTACTTTAGTTGGTTTTTGATTCCCTTCTTTCTGTAGTATTCAAACATCTGCTCATCAGCCTTTGTCGCAGCCCCCGACCCCTAACCCGGGACCGCGAGACTCAGAGCTGGTGGTATCGGTGTTTATTAATATGGCAGCGAAATTTATTCATCAGGACCGTAGTTAGGAAATATTTTTATCAGAGTTAAACACCAAACTTTTATAATAATAAATGGGATAAACCCAAGTTTTATTTGACAATACATTTGTAGGGATAAACCCTAATTATTGAAAACATAAACCCCATTTCCTTATTTGGTAACTTTTATAGACACGACTTTAAGCCTTCAGTGCTCTCTAGTTGGCTTCTATTAGATTCACATTAAGTTACCTGAAACGCGTTTTAAAAAGGTTTTATCAGCAAGAAATACCGGCGAGTGCATCCCAGTTTAATCAAAACAGTTTTATAATCTTTACAGTAATTGAGAGCATCCACATTTACATTGTTTATATCTATCCAATTACCCCTTTGTGACTGTCAATCCTGACCTGTGGTCATGCTACTATGCGCAATAGTAACGATTTTCAAGTAATGTATACAAAACCCCAACATACCGGCAGTAATGGTAGAATTACAAATACTCAATTACTGTTAAGTGAAATTTAAAGCATTTGAGGTTTTGGTAAAAAGGTGACAAAAAAGAAGATGTATTCACATTGTTTATTTAGGTAAAACTAAAGCTTCCTGGTGAATCTCCTGGTTATTATCTATTAAAATTAAACAATGCACATGTGTTAGTAAAATAAACCAAATCATATTAACCGTACAACTCGAGATAGAACTCCAATGACTGAGTCAGGCAGAGCCTTGACATGCATTACGGAGTCCTAGATCAATCGGGTGTAACACGAGATAGAACTCCAACGACTGAGTTAGGTAGAGCCTTGACATGTGTTACGGAGCCCTAGATCGATTGTGTAGGGTAACAAATAGGGTTATAATACTTACAACGAGGCAGAGCTTCGTTTTTTAGGGGTATTATATCCCGAGTATTTTAACCCACTAGTGATCAGAGAAAAAGAAAAGAATTGAACTTTGAGAAATGAGGCCGAAGCCTCTATTCTGGGCCCGTTTCTCGCATTCGGGGTATATTTTAGGACGTTTAGGGTCACGTTAAGGGCTCTTAGGAGGGTTGTTATATCCTCCCCACCTTGTTTTAAATCTCATCCTCGAGATCTACTAGAATAGGTGTGGATATTTCCTTTGCATCTCTGATTCGAGCTCCCAAGTGTATTCTGGTCCTCTCTTGGAATCCCATTTTACTTTGACCAGAACTAATCTCTTGTGTTTGAGATTCTTGATCTTTCTATCTTCAATCTGAATGGGTTTCTTTACAAACTTAAGTTTCTCATTTACCTTTATGTCCTTAAGAGGTATCACTAATGATTCGTGTGCTAAGCACTTTTTGAGATTACATACATGAAACACATCATGTATTGTTACCATTTCCTCTGGCAGTTGTAGCTGATAAGCTTCAAGTCATATTCTTCTAATAATCTCAAATGGTCCAACATACCTGGGGCTTAGGTTCCCTCTTTCAACGAATCTGACTACTCCTTTCCATGGAGAGACTTTTAATAATACCTTATCTCCAACTTGAAATTCCAAAGGTTTTCGTCTGTTATCTACATAACTCTTTTGATGATCTCATGCTGCTTTTAGTCTTTCCATGACTTGAATTATTTTGTCCGTTGTTTCTTGCACTATCTCTGGTCCAGATAGTTGCTTTTCTCCAATCTCTGCCCAACAGACTGGAGTTCGGCACTTTCATCCATAAAATGCTTCAAATTGTGCAGCATTAATGCTAGTATGATAGCTGTTATTGTAAGAAAATTGTATTAAGGGTAAATGATCGTCCCAATTTCCTCCAAAATCAATTACACTGGCTCTAAGCATATCTTCTATTGTTTATATTGTCCTTTCGCTTTGTCCGTCCGTTTGAGGATGATAAGCGGTGCTTAGATTTAACCTGGTTCCCATTGCCTTTTGGAAACTAGTCAAAAAATGAGAAGCAAAACGGCTATCTCTATCAGATACAATAGATAAAGGAATTCCATGTAATGAAACTATTTCATTTACATATAACTTGGCTAACTGTTCCATACTAAAAGTTTCCTTCATTGGTAAGAAATGAGCAGATTTGGTCAATTTGTCTACAATCACCCAGATTGTATAATTTCCTTTTCTTGTCTTAGGTAATTTGGTAAGAAAGTCCATTGTTATCAATTCCCATTTCCATATTGGCATCTCCAATTGTTGCAATAACCCTGAGGGTTTCTGATGTTCAGCTTTAACCTGTGAACATGTCAGACATTTAGCAACGTAGTTTGCTATATCCTTTTTCATTCCTATCCACCAGAAATTCTTTCTTAGATCTTGATACATCTTATCACTTCCGGGATGTATCGTATACTTAGACTTATGGGCTTCTTCTATAATTCTGTGGCGTAGATTTCCTTGTTTAGGTATCCAGATTCTTTTCTTATGGAACTTCCAAATTCCATCTGTTCCTTGATCTAATTCCTTAATCATTCCTTTTAAACCTTCAGCATTGTCCTCGAATGTTGTTTCTTGTACTTCTCTAATTTTCTTATTTAAATCTACTTGTAGATTTATCCTGAGAGAACGTACTCGTTTCGGCTTTTCATGATACTTTCGACTTAAAGCATCAGCTACTACATTAGCTCTTCCAGCATGATACTGGATATCACAATCATAATCACTAAGAATTTCCATCCAGCGTCTCTGTCTCATATTTAATTCTTTTTGCCCAAAATATACCTTAAACTCTTATGATCGGTGTAGACAACAAATTTATTCCCATATAAATAGTGTCTCCAAATCTTAAGGGAAAAAACTATAGCTCCTAATTCTAGATCATGGGTTGTGTAATTCTCCTCATGTTTCTTAAGTTGTCGAGAAGCATAAGCTATAACCTTTTGATGTTGCATCAACACACATCCATATTCTAACTTAGACGCATCACAATAGACTATAAAGTCTTCAGTTCCTTCTGGTAATGGGAGTATGGGTGCATTGCTTAACCTTTGCTTAAGAAATCTAAAGGCTTCTTCCTGTTTTGGTCCCCATTCAAACTTAACTGATTTGCAGGTCAGTTTGGTTAATGGAATGGCTATTCTAGAGAAATCTTGGATAAACCGTCTATAATATCCTGCCAGTCCAAGAAAACTTCTTACTTTTGTTGGCGATTCAGGGACTTTCCATTTGGTAATCACCTCGATCTTTGTGGGATCCACATGAATTCCTTCATGATTAACCAGATGTCCAAGGAATTGCACTTCTTGTAACCAGAATTCACATTTTGAGAACTTAGCATAAAGCTTTTATTTTCTCAATAATGTCAGAAGTGTATGCAGATGCTCTACATGTTCCTCTTTACTCTTAGAGTAAATTAGAATATCATCTATAAAGACAATTATGAATTTGTCCAGGTATGGTTTACATATCCTGTTCATCATGTCCATAAATGCAACTGGGGCATTGGTTAAACCAAATGGCATGATGGTAAATTCATAATGATCGTACCTTGTTCTGAAAGCAGTTTTAGGAATGTCCTCTTTCTGTACTTTCAGTTGATGATATCCTGAGCGTAAATCGATCTTAGAAAAGAATCGAGCTCCTTGAAGTTGATCGAACAGATCATCGATTCTCGGTAGTGAGTACCGATTCTTAATCGTAACCTTGTTCAATTCTCGGTAATCAATGCACATACGCATCGATACGTCCTTCTTCTTGACGAACACTACCGGTGCTCCCCACGGTGATGAACTTGGTTGTATGAAACCCTTGTCAAGATGTTCGTCCAATTGTTTCTTGAGTT
This sequence comes from Helianthus tuberosus, assembly GCA_030545235.1. Lineage (NCBI taxonomy): Eukaryota > Viridiplantae > Streptophyta > Magnoliopsida > Asterales > Asteraceae > Helianthus > Helianthus tuberosus. The sequence goes on from CM060373.1 coordinate 113,532,316, forward strand.
CCTGCATTTGCGTTGGTGCTAATCGATATGGTGCCTTGGCAATCGGTGCCGTTCCTGGTATTAGGTGAATCCTAAATTCAACCTCTCTATCAGGCGGTAATCCAGGTAACTCTTCTGGAAAAACATCTGAGAATTTAGATATTACAGGAATATCTTTTAATTCCTTTCCTTTAGTATTAATGATTACAGAAATCATATATACTATTCCTCCTTTCCTTTCATAACGTGCAGCTTTCATCACAGAGATGCATTTTGTCGATCGGGTTGGCTTATCTCCTTTGATTGTGATCTTTTTACCACTTGGTGTACTTCCTTGTACTGACTTTTGATCACATAAGATACTGGCACGATTGGCTACCAACCAATCCACTCCTAATACAATATCGAATCCAGCTAGATTCATTGGGTAAAGGTTAGCAAAGAAATGATGGTTTAGAATCTCTATTCTTGCTCCCTGCAAGATTTCGTTTATCTTAATAGAATCTCCGTTTGCTGTCTCTACCAGACAATCTTGTTGAAGTTTGGTTAAGGTTTGGTCGAGAAGTTTGTAGAAAGAAGTACTGATAAAACATTGGTTTGCACCCGAGTCAAATAATACTTTGGCAAATATATTATCAACTAAGAACGTACCAGCAATCACATCCGGAATCATCTTGGCTTCCTCAGCTGTCAAGACGAATGCTCTGGCATTCTTCTTAGGTCCTTCAGTTGTCTTAGCTTGGCTAATTATTGCTAGAGCTAGTTTCGGACAGTTCGGTTTAATGTGACCCGCTTCTCCACAATTGAAGCACAGCCTATTGCTAGCTTTCGTTCGACATTCTTCTTCCTTATGCCAGTGTCTCTTGCAGAAATTACTCTATCTTGCACATTTTCCATAATGTTTCTTTTTACAAGTTTTGGAGTAGGGTGCAGAGAAAGAACCGATACCTTTCCCACGGTTGGAATTACCGTAGCGAAATTCCTGGGTAAGCTTTTGAGCTAGGTTCTTTCTCTGGTTTTCCTCTTGTGTATGTACCAATTCATCAGTCAGGGTGTTGGCTAGTTCTACTGCTTCTTCTATGGTTTGTGGCCTAGCTGCCTTGACTACATGTCTAATCTCACTAATTAATCCCCAAATATAACGGGAGATTAAAACTGGCTCAGGTGAGGCTAAAGTTGGTACTATCCTAGCATATTCAAAGAATATGGTAGTGTAACATTTGCAGTCTATTCCAGTCATTTTAAGATTTAGGAACTTATTGGCGATTTTTTCCTTTTCATGAGGAGGACATAATTTTCTTTCGACTAGCTCTTTATAGTTAGTCCTTTCCATATTATAAACTCTGTCACTTCCTCTAGACTGGAGAATAGTATTCCACCATTCTAAGGCTGCATTTTTGAAAAGATTAGAAGCAAACATAATCTTATCTTCATCTGCACATTTACTTATTTTTATGACTTCTTCTGTCTTTTCTATCCAGCGCAAGGCTGAAATGGCTCCTTCATTGCTTGAGAATTCTATTGGTTTGCAGGCCAAGAATTCTTTATCAGAACAACCGTAAGAGACGGTTCTTCTTCTTTTAGGAATTGGAGCTTGGATTATTGGCCCGTTATTGTTTACACTGTGACTTGGTTTAGTGTGTTGGCGTTTACTTTCATTTCCAGATTTATTATTTTCTGCTTCTTTAACAGTCTTGATAATATACGGCATAGCATCTATAATTCCTTGTGCTACTATATGTTGGATGGCACTGTTATCTATTTGGTTTCCGTTATTCTCATTATTCGGGTTTTCCTGATTTACTTTGTTGTCCATTTGGATTGGAAACATTTATCGGGTATTAATTATAACAGAATAAGATGTGGATACAAATAATCACACCAACAGATTGATCAAAAACGTCGAACATTGCGACTTTACTCTTTTCATAGCAAGGATAAATTGAAAACCCACTTGAGTTGAATAAACCCTGAAAACCCAATAACAACCATTGATTATGATGCATGGATGGCTAAGATTAATTTTTGGATATCTGTGGCTTTTTTCTCCCTTTCTCTCAATATTTAAATATATATGATGTACTTGAAGGGTAAAATGGGAACACTCTTACACTTATTTCTTACAAACAAATAAAAAGTCTACATGCATGTGTCAGATTTTTGTTTCTTTTGATGTAATTATGCTTTTTTCATTTTTTATATAAATCAGATCTTTTGTTTCTTTTTTATATACATCTGTATTTGTATTACATAAAAATGTAACATACATTTTTTAATTATCAATTTATGCCACATTTGTAATAACACACTTTATTTCTGTAACATAAAATATTACATAGAAACGTAACATATAACTTTTACATGATCAAATGCACTTTATTTTCTGTAACGGACATTATTTCTGTAACACAAAAAAATGTAACAGGCATTTTTCCTTTGATTAATTGTTACATTTCTAACACAAAAAAATGTAACAACACATTTTGTTTCTATAACAGTCACTTTGTTTTTACAATAATCTAGGAAAAAATGTAACAACACACTTTATTTATACAACAGTTTAAAAAAGTGTAACAATGCACTTTATTTTCAGTAACATGCATTATTTATGTAACACGAAAAAATGTAACATGCATTTTTTAATTATCAATTTATGCCACATTTGTAATAACACACTTTATTTCTTTAACATAAAAAATTACATAGAAACGTAACATATAATTTTTACATGATGAAATGCACTTTATTTTCTGTAACGGACATTATTTCTGTAACACAAAAAAATGTAACATGCATTTTTGCTTTGATTGATTGTTACATTTCTAACACAAAAAAAAAAAAAAAAAATGTAACAACACACTTTATGTTTACAACAGTCTAAAAAAGTGTAACAATGTACTTCATTTTCAGTAACGTGCATTATCTATGTAACACGAAAAAATGTAACATGCATTTTTTCTTTGATTGTTACATTTCGTAACTATGTTCAACATCAAACATCTTTTGAATCATCTTCAACATCTGAAACATCATCTTCAAATTGTTTTGGTTGGTACAGATCTGAAACAAATTTTACACAAAAAATTGATGCAATCAATAATAAAAACAACAAACCCATAAAACAAGAACTTAAAAACCTCCATCTTCTTGAACAAAAAAAATTATAGATCCACAAAACCCAACAAAAATGCAGACTAAAAAAGTGTAGATTTTCAAACAAAACTGAAAAAAAAACATACTTATTCACCTTCTTGATCAAGATTTTCGAACAAACCCCTTCAACCTCCTCAAAAACGTAAAAAAATGTGTAATTTCACCGGATCTTTCCCTGGTTTCGAACAAAAACTTCAGCCTTCTCTTCGATATCTGATTCATCATCTTCTTCTTGTACGATTTTCTTCAAAATAAACCAAAGAGGATCCGTCTTCATGGGGTTTGAAAAGAAACATGATGGATCCAGATCTAGATGACGGGTCCAGATCTAGATATTGACGGGTTTAAAAGAAACATGATGGATCCAGATCTTGATGACGGTCCAGATCCAGATCTAGATGGCGTCTACATGGATCTAATGCTCATCAGTTTCTCCGATTTCATTTTTGATCTTGTTTTATCTATAGTGGAACAAGAGAGAGATAGAGTGAGAGAGGGAAAAGTGTGCTAGAAAAGAGAGATGAAGGAGGAATATAAGATCTTTCAAAGATGCACGTCACTTTATGTTAAAAAGATCTGGTGAGTTTTAATTGTAGAGAAAGAAAATGTATATAAAAAGAAAGAGAGAGAGTGCAGACTAACTATTACATTTTCTGCCATCATGCTAAATTACGTATATGCCCCTTTCTTATCAATGTGGCAGATGTGACGTGGCTGAATCCTAGCCACATATGTGGGTTTCTTGGGTTTTCTCAACTGGAGTGAGTTTTCTCATTATAATTAGCCTATATATATATATGCCTCGATTACAAACTACAACTGAAAATTGAACACACTAGTAGTTATGCATCGATATCTATTTTAGTCTATCTATTTTAGTTGGTTATATAACTACAACAACTACAACTGAAAATTGAACACACTAGTTGGTTATATATATATATATTTTATCAAAGTATAAAATTACACACATATCTAGGCATTATTCTAGGTGCCATTCATCCAGTACTGCATCTCATTCTCATCATATTTCCAAACTAGTTTCTCCCCTATCTGTTGAATTATGTTTCCTTCATCCACTAAATTTTCGCCATACTGACAGAGTTCCTGCACATATTCTCGACTCATTGGTGGGTTTAACGGTGGTTCTGGCATTGATTCTTCAGGAGTATATAGGGCCGAATACGACCTATTGTCATCTAACCGTGGATCATATTCTGGAGAGATTGGGGTTGGGATTCTAGGTAATTCGTTAGGGTTAAATGCAGGTATCGGGAATTGGTTTTCCTGGTTTGGTTCTACCATTTGTTGGTCTGGGAATTAGGGTAACAGTGGTGGTTCGGCTATTTGGTTTAGGTTAGAGTCTACTACTATAGTCGCTAGCATATGGAAATCTGCCAACTGTCTATCTAATTCCTCTTCCCACGGTGGTCTATTGATTGCTTCCCGAGTTTGGGCATTCACTTCCCTATTGGCTTTTCTTATCGCTCTCTGTTATAATTTTTTCATCCTCTTTCTTCTCTCATGTGCTCCCCTATTAAACCATCCTCTATTTTTGGAAGGGAATGGTTCCTCAGACTGTGCCTTAAAAATAAATATTCATTCCTCAGTATCAGCTGAGTATCCTGAGGGATTTGGCTGAGATGTGGTTCCTTCATCTTTTGGGAAAATAGCTAATTGATGATAAGCGTTGAATGTACCTTGCTCACTCATACTGTAAACTAACAAATAGTCAAATAACACAAAACAATAATATACTTAATTACACATAATTTCATAAATTAATTCCTAACACAGTTTATTTAAAATTTACATATCAGCGGAACACCTCGTTGACTTAAACCAGTGGCTATAGCTCTGATACCACCTCATGCCGCAGCCCCCGACCCCTACCCCGGGAGCAGGTGTCGCGAGACTTAGAGCTGGTGGTATCGGTGTTTATTAATATGGCAACGAAATTTATTCATCAGGACCGTAGTTAGGAAATATTTTTATCAGAGTTAAACACCAAACTTTTATAAAAATAAATGGGATAAACCCAAGTTTTATTTGACAATACATTTGTAGGGATAACCCCTTTTTATTGAAAACATAAACCCCGTTTCTTTATTTGGTAACTTTTATAGCCACAACTTTAAGCCTTCAGTGCTCTCCAACTGGCTTCTATTATCTTCACATTAAGTTACCTGAAACGCGTTTTAAAAATGTTTTATCAGCAAGAAATACCGGCGAGTGCATCCCAGTTTAATCAAAACAGTTTTATAATCTTTACAGTAATTGAGAGCATCCGCATTTACATTGTTTATATCTATCCAATTACCCCTTTGGTACTGTCAATCCTGACATGTGGTCATGCTACTATGCGCAATAGTAACGATTTTCAAGTAATGTATACAAAACCCCAACATACCGACAGTAATGGTAGAATTACAAATACTCAATTACTGTTAAATGAAATTTAAAGCATTTGAGGTTTTGGTAAAAAGGGGACAAAAAAGAAGATGTACTCACATTGTTTATTTAGGTAAAACTAAAGCTTCCTGGTGAATCTCCTGGTTATTTTCTATTAAAATTAAACAATGCACACGTGTTAGTAAAATAACCCAAATCATATTAACCGTATAACTCGAGACAGAACTCCAATGACTGAGTCAGGCAGAGCCTTGACATGCATTACGGAGTCCTAGATCAATCGGGTGTAACACGAGATAGAACTCCAACGACTGAGTCAGGTAGAGCCTTGACATACGTTACGGAGCCCTAGATCGATCGTGTAGGGTAACAAATAAGGTTATAATACTTACAACGAGGCAGAGCTTCGTTTTTTAGGGGTATTATATTCTGAGTATTTTAGCCCACTAGTGATCAGAGAAAAAGAAAAGAGTTGAACGTTGAGAAATCAGGCCGAAGCCTCTATTTATAGGCCTGACGAGAGGCGGCTCACGGCCTGCGAAGCCCCCCTCTATCTCTCTCGTGGCCCGCGAGGAAAGTAGATTAGGTCCTAGCCTTGACCAGTCAGCATACTAGCCTCGACACACGTTAGGACACGTGGCATGCTGGGTGTCCGGCAAGTTTCCAGGTGTCGCGCCCCGCGACAGACCCAAGGAAGTGGGTCGCGGCCCGTGAGGGCACCCTGTTTGTGCTTTTATTTGATTTTTATAAATATAAAGGTATTCTGGGCCTGTTTCTCGTATACGGGGTATATTTTTGGACATTAGGGTCACGTTAAGGGGTCTTAGGAGGGTTGTTATAGCCTTAGCCATTTGCTTCTGCCTTTTTGCTTGATTTAAGGCAACTATGGATAAGCCAGATGCTGAGGGCAGCTTTTTGGATGTCAGGGTCTGTTGGGGGACAACCACTGTTGGATAAACTAGATTTTGAGGAACTGAAGGATCCTTTGCTCTTAGTTGTTCCAGTCTTTTGTAAGTTTCAACAATCTTTGATTCAGACCATCTAGCAACAGACCTAGCATTATCATAACTTGCAGCAACAGGCTTTGCTCTCATTCTTTTCAGCTTCAATGGCTTGTTTCGATCAATTTGTTTGCCTTTCTTCCAATCCGGTGGAGTTGGCTTTAACGAAGGATCATTCAGCATCTTTTGTATTCTTTCAATTTCTTACTTGAGAGCATCTGATGACCAGCCTTTGAACTATGCTCTTGTTGCCTTGTATGGTTTATGTAGCAGTATGTGATCAAGGTAATCCAGTTTTAGCTCTTTTTCAAGCTTAGCATTGATTAGCTTCTCTGATATGGACTTGCTCAGGTCCTTAGCATAATCTTCAATCTTGCTAACCTTTCTAAGTTCATTTGACAAGATTCCCTGAGTAGCCCTATCATCCAACCCTTTACACTTCTCCTTTCCAATATAGTCAGCCTGTCTAGCCTTTAGCTTCAAGTATTCATCCAAGTTTCGAGGCATCCTATAACCAAGGAGAGATAGGAAGGTAAGTTGTGATGTATCCTCTGTTGTATAGAATGATTCAATTTTACCTTTGATAACATGAATATCTAGAGGATACTGAGCAGCCAGTGGGATGAATGATGGTTGTGGTGCCATGGGTGGAGGTGAAGTGGATCTGAATGGAAATGATGAAAGTGGTGTGGCTTGAATGGGGGCAGATGATAAGGGGATTGGTGATTTAATCTCCTCATCATCTTCTTGCACAACAAAATTTTTCTTTTGCGTTTGAATTTGATTTCTAGTAAAGGTGGGCGTGTAGGAATTCTTTGTGGTGTGGGAGGTGGTTGAGTTGTTGGTGGAGTAGGAAAAATAATCATGTTAGTTCTTTAGGTAACATCTGCTGATACAACAGTTGTACCAGCAGTGGTTTGTGGAACATCTGCTGATACATCTGTTGTACCAGCATCTGTTGGTTGTATTGGTGATGGTGGTGGTGATGGTTTCTTTTGTTTCTTGAGAGGTGGTTTTGTGGTGAAGGTTTGGTTTTGGGTTCAGCAGAGTATACACTTTTGGTAGGCCCGGCAGAGGTTTTAGGAGGGGTGATGATTGGCTGTCTAACTTTTCTTGTTGACTTTCTCCTTTGTGAAGTGCCAATATCCTCCTTTTTCTTTTACTCTACCTGTTCTTGTTCTATTAAGCTGGAAGCTTTGGCTTCAAGTGTATCTTGCTTCTTCTGCTTTTCTAAGGCAATCTCTTCAGCCTTCTTGTTTAGGGTCTCATCAATCCCTTTTTCTTTTCTAGCATCTGATGCCTTTATAGATGTTTTGGTTCGAACAGACTCTGGCTTTTGTTGGTGCACCTTTGGATTTGCTTGTGAAGAAGGCTGCAACTTTCTCAACTTATCATTCTCCCCCTTTTGGCATCATCCTCAACTTCTTCTTGAAGGACTGTTACAGGGGCAGAGCCAGTAGTCTTTACCAAATGTTCCCTTATGGCCTTGATGTCTGCTTGTGTAACCTTATATCTTGCCTCAACCATATGCCTGATCAGTTCCATGTGAGTGTTATGGTTGATATCAGCCAAATTCCTTTGAGCTTGGATGATTGGTTGCACTGATTTCCACAGCTCATTGGCAATTTGCTGAGTGGTAGGTTGACTTTTAGAATGTTCCATCATTTGCTTCATCATATCTTTCATTTCAATCATTGAAGATTCCATGGAAGTCATTCTCTCCGTCAATTCCTTGTATCTCAGTTCATCACCTAACTTAATAGGATCATCTGAATCCCTACCAGAAGTAGTTGTATTTGGTTCCTTAACAGGAGAATTCTCCAAATTAGTAGGAACCAAATGCCCCTTTGTCTTGGTATTGGGGACTTCCAACTGGAACAAAGGTTACAATTGTACCCTCAACAGTTGTTGCCTTCAAGGAAGACTTATAGATGTAACCACTGTCCAACTAATAAATTGTTGTTTCAACAGTTGTAGTGGCTGCTTCACTTGAACTACCACTAAGAGTTTCATGAAACTCAGGGGGTGTGGCCTCCTCAGCTGTTTGTGGGCTAGCAGATTGAAATTGCTCAGACTCAGTCACATGATGAAGAGTGCTCTCTTTAATAGATGAATGAAAGGGACTGAGTTGTATCTGAGTTTCAATTGCATCAAATAGAGGTAAAATGTGGGTGGAAAGAGACATAGCCTTGGGAGAGGGGCTTTGAAACAAACTTTCAAGTGAAATGTCTACCTCATGATGTGGTGTCCATGTGCTTACAACTTGATCCTTTTGTGAGGATTGAAGAGGAGTTTGGTTTGGTGGAGATCTATCCAACTGTTGTGAGGAAGTAGCAACAGTGATTTCTAGTGACTTTTGTGTTGTCACAATGTTATCCTCTCATCTTCCAGAGGTGCCTGTTAATATTGTTTTGTTTTGTTTTGGCGGGCTTTTTAGATGTGGGGGGTTTCTTTTTGGGTTTTGCTGGTGTGGGTTTCACAACACCGGTTGTGGTGTCATGATCATCAGGAGCAGTGGGCTCAACAACAGAGGTTTGAGCAACAGATGTGGACGTATCTAAAACGGGCTCATCCCCATTTGTTTGTGTTTTTGAAACTTTTGACTCTTTGTCCATCATTCTTGTAAAAGTTTCATTTGTAAGACTGTTTATTTGAAAAGCTACACCTTATTGAAAGTCTTTTTGGGACACTTATTTTTGAAGGTAATAGCTTAAAAGTCTTGGATACATAAGAAATGCATTATTTGAGCCCTTTTTAATAGAATTCACATTTCCCACCAAGTCCAAGAACAATGCATAGGATAGATTATAATCAGTTTTTGTCAAAATTGCATATCCTAAGTATTGAACTTTTTGTGGTATCTCATTGAATGAGGTGGTCTTGGCAGAGAGACATATGAGTAGGGTATGGAAATAATATTTCATTTCAGCAGGAAATTTTGGTTTAAAAATGGTAACTCCTGTTAATTGACCATCATACCCCCTCTCTATGAATTCTGTGTGAAGTTCCTGTTTTCGAAAAGAAGTTTTACCTGCCTGGTTATCCAATGCAAAAACTGTGGATATTGAAGATGGGGAAATTTGAACAATGGTCTCTCTGATTTTGGATGTGATACCAAAGGGCTTTTTGTTTTGTGATTGAACTTCAGCATTTGCCCAAAATTCTCAGAGGGTATCCACATGAATTGGAGCATCGGCAGTGAGGATGGTTTTGTATTTTGATGATGTTCAAACATCAATTATTGAGTGAAAACGGTATTTTTGTTGGTTTTCCCGAAGTTAGGAAGGTAGTTACGGGGGTTTTTATTTGCAGAGCCATGATCGGAGAAAAAAGATGAGTAGGGTTGTAGAATATGATAATGGAAATCTCTTTGGAGAATTTTGAATTCGAGACGGCAGTGTAAGCTCTATTTGGGGATGGAATAAGGGTATTTATGCGGTGAAAGAGTGAAAGCTGACGTGGCAGCTGTTTCAAAGATTTGATGGCTAACATTTATCCACGTGGCAACCTCTGTTGTGGTAATGGATGACAGTTGTTTGGAAACCTCTATTGGACAACAACAGAGGTTGGGAACAGTGGTTGATTTTAGTCTTGTTAGGAAACTTTATTTGAAAGTATTGAAGAAAATCAAATTCAGCCTGATCTATGAAGAAGATAAAGTCCTGAAGATCAATCAACAAGAAGATAACCGGATATGGCAACAGAAAAGAACAACATCTACTTCAAAGAATCATAAGCTGATCAAAGAACTAAAGAAGATTATCAGAAAAGGCCATTCTGATGGATCTGATGATATTTATGATGAAATATCATCAGTTTCTTGCAAATCTGATCATCAGACTTTCTGATGTTTGGTTCACCAGAATTTCTGATGAAGTGGTTATCAGAAATTCTGATTTAAACCCACTTGTCTGAAATCAGTTCTACCCTGCCACAATAACCAAAGCAACTTGACATTATTGGATATCATGATGACAAAGGCAACTTGATTATTGGATTCAATGAATATGTTAAGAAGCTACTTTTTGCAGGACATATACATGAATAAAAAAATGTTTATTCATGTATCCAAGCCTTCTATAGATAGAAGGCTCATCAAGCAAAGGACGATGAGTTAAACCAAGCATTCAATACATACAACAAAAACTCCATTGTCCTTTCACCTCAGAATTCACAAGTATTCATTTGTAATAGATAATAATCTTACAATCACCTTGTAAACCATTTTGTTTCAAAGTGATATAAACTTGAAAATTCTGTAGGTCTTGTTTCTTGAAAGTCTAATTTCTATTTCCGCACACTATTTTCATATTTGTTGAAATCACTTGCCATATTACGTGAAAAGAAGTTTTTAAGTCTAAACTGGGACCAACAATTGGTATCAGAGCAGATTGAATAAATCATTTTCAAACGTTCAATTGCTCATCTTCTTTTTCTCTAAATATGGCAAACTTTCAAACATGGAATAATGCTTTCAACATTGGTTCAATGTCTAAACCTCCGACCTTGGTCAGAGAGGAATACCCAAAATGGAAAATCAGGATGGTCAACTTCCTTAATGGACATGACCGAGCTCTGTTTCAATCCGTTGAAAGGGGTCCACATGTACCAACGACTAAAATACCAGCTATTCCAGCAAGTGATCAATCACCAGGAATCACTACCTCCCAGGCTCCCAAAAGTGAAAATCTTTGGAGCCCAGAAGACAAGGACCTGGTGGCTGCAGATGAAAGAGCTAAGTCACTTTTAATAATGGCTCTCCCTAATAACATATTCTCCCAAGTTGATGCATGTGCACCGGCCAAAGAGATATGGGATCAGTTGGAAAATCTTTGTGAAGGAGGGGAAAGGATGAAAAGAAACAAAAGAACAAACTATGTTTCCTCTTATGAGAGATTCAAAAGTTTACCAAATGAAAAACTATATGAAACATATCACAGATTTGCAAAACTTTTGAATGAGCTAAAGAAATTTGGGATTATAAAATCAAATGATGAAGGAAATATAAAATTTCTGGATGCCTTGCCTAGAGAATGGAAAAGTCTAACCATGACTTTGTCCTTAACTTGAGAACTGGGTAATATGAGTCTTCATGACTTATATAGCATTCTGGTCCCCAGAGAAGAGGAAATATTTGAAGAATCAAATCAAAGAGGGGGATCTTTAGCTTTAATCTCAAACTATAAAAGAACACCTACCAATGATCCACAAACCTCAAACAGTCAAAATCTTGAAAATTCTGATACATCATCAGATTTTTCAGCTTTTGCTGAAGCAATTGCACTGGTCACCAAAACTTTTGAGCAGAGGTTAAGGGGAGGAAGCCAAAGATACTAGAAAAGTGATAGAGGGAGGATGGAAGGAAGATCTAGGGATGAAGGTAGATCAAAGGATAAGGGAAAGGCTGAAGTTGTATGTTACAAATGTAAACAAAAGGATCACTATGCATCAGAGTGCAAAACCAAGAAACTGAAGGATGTTGCATACTATGAGAAGAAGCTGGAAGATGCAAAGAAGCAATTAAAAGTCAGTTAGATAGCATGATCAGATACATGGCTGTCAGATGACTCTTCTGATGAAGAAGAAGAAAAGATGGCTAATTTCTGCCTTATGGCACTTTCTGAAGAAATATATGAAACATCAGAACAAAAGGTAAATCTAGATAATCTTGACCTGGAACACAAATTAAACAAACTCATGTCAGATTTTCTAAATCTGCAAGATAAACAGAAATCAGATAGTAAAAAATCTGATGAGTTGTAAAGAACCTTGAATAAAGTTATACTTGAAAACCAATTACTGATAGAAGAAAGCTTAGATCACAGAGCTAAAATTGAATTTTATGAAAAAGAAAGAAAAGATCTATACAAAAAAATTCATGATAAGGAAATAAATGTAAAGGGTTTTCAACAAGCTAAGGAATTCATTAACTTTATTGAAGCTACACCAAAGAACAGAGGTGAGGGTTTAGGGTATGTAAAAACAAGTGAAATCAAACCCACCACATTTGTGAAAGCAACACATCAGATTTCTGATAAATTTACATCAGAATCTGATTCTGAATCATGCAGATCAACAAGTTCTGAGAACTCTTTTGAAATGTCAAAACTCAACTTAAAAACAAAAAGGAGTGAATCAAAACAAAAATGTTTAAAAATTCCAGAAGTGATTCACTCAAGATTTCAAAATTATCCAACAATCCCATCACAACTAGAGAAATCAGAGAATTCTGATAAAGAAACTTGTATGTGTGTTGACATACTGAAGCTTGTTCAACACCATCTCCAAATAAAAATTGAAAAATCTGTTCATGGCTCAGCATGCAAAAGATATTCTGATGAAAGTTCATCAAAGGAAGTTAATCTGATTAAGATCTCATCAGAAAAAGTACCCAAGCAAGTCTGGGTACCAAAAACCCTCTAATTTTTCCATTTCAGGACCATCATGTGCAGCAGATCTGGTACTGCAATTCTGGAAGCTCCAAGCACATGACTGGGGACAAGAGCTTACTCAGTAACTTTGTTTCAAAACTGGGTAAAATGGTTAATTTTGGGAATGGAGTAAAAGTGAAGATTTTGGGGTATTGATGCATAAAGTATGGATGTTTGACCATAGAAAAAGTAACCTATGTAGAAGATTAAAGTACAATCTGCTGAGTTGTGGTCAATTCTGTGATAAAGGTTTTCAGGTAACCTTTTTACCAGAAAAATGCTTGTTAATTGGTATGGATGATAATAAGATTTATTTAAGTGGAAAAAGGATAAGACAGTCAATCTACTATTTTGATTTTGTGACAACCCGAGATCTCAAGGTCTTTCCTCTACGCATCCTTTGTTTCACAATCCTGTTTTCACAATTCGTTTTACGTTGTATCATGTGCGTTATATATGAATGATTAAAGTATTGCTATGTTTGGTTGTTACATGAAAACTTAGGAGTTGTTTAATGTTTACAGATAACGTGTTCATGTTCCTTAACTTTGGGCCGCACACCACACTTAAGTCGACAAAGAACTCAAGTCGACGAAGAACTGGTTCTTCGTGGACTGTCTTTGATGAAGAACTAGGGTTAGTTCTTCGTCACAACCACTCCTTGACGAAGAAGGTTCTTCGCCTAGAAGGTCTTTCGCCAAAAGGGCTCTCGCCCAGGTCCATTCGTGGCCCAGAATGGGCCCGACTGTTATTCTGTTTGCATAACCTTTCATAACCTGCAAAACTTAAACATCAAACCCAAAAGTTTTCTTTTCCTCTCCTCCCTGTGCGACGGCAGTTTTGGGTCTCGAAGCCTTTCAACTCGAGCAAACTAATCACTTTGGTATCATGGTTAGTGTCTATCATTGTTAGTTTCTAAAATCTTGATGTTGTGACTTTATGTGAAAACTAAGGTTTCATTATAAGATTGTAAATCTAGAACGTGTGACTGAACATGGTATTGAATTATGTTGGAATGAGTGATTAGAAACTTGGGATTAACAAACTGATGATTTGTTTGATTAGCATGATGATCACATGATGAGTGGCTAACTGTGATATGTATGACAATGAGTGGTGTAACTGTTATGTTTTGAATGGATTTGAATGGTTGATGATTATTCATAATTAGGGTACATAATCATGGTTAAAAAGTGTCATTTAATTTGATTGGAAAACTGTCAAACTTGTTAGCATCTGTTACGGCTGAAACTAAGGGAATTGTAACCGTCTGATGAGGGCAGCGACAAAAGACTCCCCCACGAAGAATGTAATTGATGAAGAACATGGTTCTTCGTTGACTGGTTCTTGACGAACCACTAGGGTTCTTCGTCACACACATTCTCGATGAAGAATAGTTCTTCCCCATTAGGGTTCTTCGCCATGGAGGCATCCCACGAAGAACTGGTTCTTCTGGAGATGCTGCAAAAGAGCAAATAGACAGAATAGTTTAAACAGTAAACGTGTCCACATGACATGCATTAGCATAAGGTTTCAAATAGTTTGTGACGTGTATGATGATGAATGATCATGTTTATAAGGTTCTATTTGAAGCATGTTAATAATATTAATTAAAAATAAGAAACCTGATGTCGCTCGTGTGGGTAGCCAACTCATCTGTTAAATGTTATTATGTGACATGCACGTGGGATGTGGACTTGTATGAGAACTGAGAACTTGCAATGCGTTATACGGTGATCTTTGCGATGAATGCAATCTATGAAAATACGTGACTTAATTGATTATGGAACTGATTTTATTGGTAACCACGGTAGGGTTTGGTTGACCAACTTGGAACGGGTAACTTAACATACCGAGCAAAACTAAGGTGAGTTCATTTCTCTTGAGCATGCGTCCCGGTGGGTGGGACAATCAAATGGGTATTCCTGAGAGGAATAAGTCTTTTGGGTAAAAACTGGGATGTTAGATAATACACTCATTTCCTATCACCTTAAGTCCCATCTTCTACCGAATAGTTACCTAAGAGGTAACGGGGTATTAGTTGATAGCGCTATTAGGCTTGGCAACCTCACACCATACCTGAGAGGACGGGCGTGAACTAAAGACCTTAAATCACGACCAATGCTTAGATATGGGGCATTGGGTATGGACAAAACAATCTGAAGCCATCTTGTACGGTACTCGAGTTATTATCAACATTACTATTAAACTGAACTAAACACTTGGCAATTAACGTTTTCATAAAACTATGAACTCACCAGCGTTGTCTGATACACTTGTTGCATGCTCGTAGGTCGTTAGATTCTATGGACAAGGAACTTGTTGTCTGGGAGTGCTGGAGTAGTCATGGGTCGAACCTTTTGGAGAACACATGACAATACATTTGGTTTTGAAACATTGAATGATGACTTTTCTTATGCTTCCGCTGAACATGTTAAACTTAGGTTATGTTTATATATGTTTTATCTTAATAAATGGAAACTTTATTTAATATCTTGATATTAGTTCAATGTGATTGGTGGCTGGATCCTGGTACATTACACGCCCAGCGGGGTTTCCACATGTGGTATTTTGGGGGTGTAACAGTTTGGTATCAGAGCCACTGGTTATAGTGAACTAGGTTTTTAAAAAGTTCTTTCTATAAAACCACACTATAACCGAACAGTTCTGAAATCGACCATGACACTCAGTTCCAGATTGCAAGGTTCGTCTCTCATTTATTTATTGCACAACATAACTAGTGTACACCTATGTATGTCATTGCACGTGATTGCACACTTAGCACTACAAAATGAATTCATGTGTTACTTGCCTACATTATGTGACTGATAGTGTGACGTCTCTCTAGACTTTCGCGATCTATGTTTGTGATGTCTTTTGTCTTGTGGTTTGAAATTGAGGAACCTTTTAACGCAAGTTAAGAGGAGTGCATGTGAGTCCCAGTGAGGCTTAACGAGTGTGAAGGGGGTTTTGTTCCGTTGTTTGACATAGTAATAGAACACAGTAATCTGTAGAAGCCATAGTGATGCTTGACTTCTACTTAATTTCGACCCTTAACCTTTCCCACTCTTCTCATATAGAATCATGAGCGGACGGAACGGTGGACGTGGTGGAGGCCGCGGCAGTGGACGTGGTGGAGGCCGCGGCAGTGGACGTGGCAACATTGTGATGTCCCAGGCTGAATTAACCGACTTGATCAATACCCGTGTGGCTGAAGCCCTAGCGGCTCAGCAGACTGGTATGATATGTGCCAAATACTCTTTATCCTGATGTCGTGTACTCGATTCTTACTCGTGTGTTGTATTTTCTTTCGTCCTTAGGTCAACAAGTGAATCAGAATCAGAACAATCCACCTGTTTGCATGTTTAAGACGTTCATGGATTGTAAGCCCCAGACGTTCAGTGGGACTGAAGGAGCTGTGGGACTGCTTCGTTGGTTTGAGAAAGTAGAGTCGGTCTTCGCTATGTGTAACTATCCTATTGGGAACATAGTGAAGTATGCTACGGGCACGCTGGAGGACGGTGCCTTGACTTGGTGGAATGCCCAAGTCCAAATGCTGGGCATTGAAATGGCGAATGCAACTACTTGGGATGATTTTAAAGAACTGATGAGAGAAGAGTACTGCCCTCGAGATGAGATCCAAAAGTTGGAAAACGAGTACTACAATTTGAAGATGGTAGGGTCCGAGATTGAAGCGTTCACGAAACGGTCTCATGAGCTCGCGAATATGTGTCCTAACTTATCACGACCACCCCACCGTAGGATTGAGCTGTACATCAATGGTCTAGCACCACAAGTCAAGGGTTTGGTCACTGCAGCGAATCTTGACAACTTGCCTCGAATCATTCGTCTAGCTCACAAGATCACAGATCAGGAGGTGGAGCGTGGCTTGCTACCACAACGTGTTTCTACTACTGCCACTACCGCTGTAGATACTACTCCTGCTACGGATAACAAACGAAAGTGGAACGATGCTGACAAGGTGTCCAAATCGAATCAGTCACAGAAGAAGCCCGACAACAGCAGCAATCGCAGTTTTAGCGAGTCATCTTCTGTTAATCAGAATCAGAGCAACAACTCGAATCAGGGATCGTACGCAGGGAAACAACCAAAGTGTAGCAAGTGCAACTACCACCACCGTGGACCGTGCACCCAAATTTGTCACAGGTGCAATAAAGTGGGTCATATGGCAAGGAATTAAAGGCCCCATTCCCAAAATAGCAGCAGTAACCCCCACAGGAACAACAGCCGCAACAACAGGAAAGGCAGCAGCCTCAGCAGAACCAGGGAAATCGTAAGGGGTCTTTTCAGTGCGGAGACGAGGGTCATTTTAGGCGGGATTGCCCTCAACTGAATCAGAATGCTGGTAATACCAACAACACTGGGAACAATAACAACAATGGAAATAAAATGGGAATGGTGCGCGTGGAAGATTGTTTACCATCGGAGCAGGTGAAGCCAGGAATGATGGCAATGTCGTGACCGGTACGTTCTCTGTGAACAGCCTATTTGCTTCTGTGTTATTTAACTCTGGTGCCGATTAGAGTTATGTGTCTTTGGGGTTCAGTCGTCAGTTAGGGTTGACTCCTACACCTCTTGTAAACAAACACGTAGTAGAGTTGGCCGATGGCAAGTCAATTGAAGCCTCACATGTTCTTTTTGGGTGTAAACTCGATCTTAGGGGTCAAGTGTTCGACATTGACCTACTCCCCTTACTCTTGGAAGTTTTGATGTGGTCATTGGTAGGGATTGGTTGTCTAAGCATCAAGCGGAAATTCTCTGTAAAGAGAAAATCGTACGTATTCCTCTCCCCAGTGGAGAATCTTTGTCGGTCCAAGGTCATCAAAGCGGTGCAATGGTTGGTATCATCTCAGTTATGAAAGCCCAGAAGTGTCTACGAAAGGGCTATCCTGCTATCTTAGCACTCGTTACTGATACTCAGCCTGAAGAAAGGAAAAATCGAAGACCTGCCAGTTGTTCACGAGTTTTCCGATGTATTTCCTGATGAATTCCCTGGTTTACCTCCTCATCGTCAGGTGGAATTTCAGATCGACCTTATGCCAGGAGCAGCCCCGATTTCCCGTGCTCCTTATCGTCTTGCACCGGGAGAGTTGCAAGATTTATCTAATCAGCTCCAAGAACTGTTGGATAGGGGCTTCATCCGACCCAGTTCTTTGCCTTGGGGAGCCCCGGTCCTATTTGTGAAGAAGAAAGACGGATCCTTCCGTATGTGTATTGATTATCGGGAACTCAACAAGGTGACCGTTAAGAACCGTTATCCCTTACCACGCATCGACGACCTGTTTGCCCAGTTGAAAGGGTCAAGTTTTTACTCGAAAATCGACTTAAGATCGGGCTATCAATAGATGAGAGTCCGAGAGGAGGATGTTCCTAAAACAGCTTTACGAACGCGGTATGGCCATTATGAGTTTCTGGTTATGCCATTCTGATTGACAAACGCACCAGCGGTTTTCATGGACCTCATGAACCGCGTGTGCAAACCGTATCTCGACGATTTTGTCATTGTGTTTATCAATGATATCTTGATCTACTCTTAGAGCAAGGAGGACCACAAGCAGCACTTGCGTCTTATCTTAGAGCTTCTGAGAAAGGAGCAACTCTACGAAAAGTTTTCTAAGTGCGACTTCTGGATTCGGGAAGTACACTTCCTTGGCCACATTATTAATGAATTGGGGATACACGTGGATCCCGCTAAGATCGATGCTATCAGAAATTGGGCGGTGCCAAAGAATCCTTCGGAGGTGCGATAATTTCTTGGTCTCGCTGGATACTACCGCAGATTTATTAAAGACTTCTCAACGATCGCTCAACCTCTTGCCTCGTTGACACAGAAAGGCGTTGTATATTCTTGGGGAACGAAGCAGGAGGACGCTTCCAGCTTCTAAAACAAAAACTTTGCAGTGCACCAATCTTGTCTTTACCTGAAGGTACCGAGGATTTTGTGGTGTACTGTGATGCTTCTATTCAGGGTCTCGGTTGTGTGCTGATGCAATACGAGAAGGAGATAGCTTATGCTTCTCGACAGTTGAAGGTTCATGAGAAGAATTACACGAGTCACGACTTAGAGTTGGAGCCATGGTTTTCGTGTTAAAAATCTGGATGCATTACTTGTACGGTACTAAATGCATTATTTACACCAACCACAAGAGCCTTCAGCACATCTTTGATCAGAAGGAGTTGAATATGCGACAGCGTCGTTGGGTGGAACTCTTGAACAATTATGATTGTGCAATCAAGTATCATCCAGGTAAAGCTAACGTGGTAGCTGATGCCCTTAGTCGAAAGGAAACGAAACCCAAACGTGTCCGCGCTTTGCAGCTCACCATCCATTCTAATTTACCCGACCAGATTCGTTCTGCCCACGCTAAAGCATTGAAAGACGAGAACCTTAAGGCCGAAGAGATGCGAGGCTTGGAGAAGAAACTTGTTGGAAGATCAGATGGTATTCGCTATTTCATGGGGCGAATATGGGTCCCTTTGTACGGAAACCTTAGAGAACTTGTGATAGGCGAAGCACACAAGTCTCGCTACTCTGTTCACCCAGGTTCTGATAAGATGTATCAGGATATAAAAGTCTTGTATTGGTGGCCGAAGATGAAAGCCCACATCGCGACGTATGTGAGTAAATGTTTGACTTGTGCGAAAGTCAAGGTGGAATATCAGAAACCCTCTGGCCTGCTTCAGCAACCAGAGATACCCATGTGGAAATGGGAGCAAATTGCTATGGATTTTGTCACTAGTTTGCCCAGAACTCAAAACAGAAGTGATACCATCTGGGTGATCATTGACCGTCACACAAAATCGGCGCACTTCCTCACGATAAAGGAAACTGATAAGTTCTCACAACTTGCTGCTGTTTATCTTAAGGAAGTGGTTTCTAGGCACGGGGTGCCAACCTCTATTATCTCTGATTGTGATCCGCATTTCATATCCGATTTATGGCAGTCGATGCACAAATCATTTGGCTCATGTCTCGACATGAGTACTTCTTATCACCCACATATGGATGGTCAAAGTCAACGAACCATCCAGACACTTGAAGACATGCTGCGAGCATGTGTGATCGATTTTGGTAAAGGTTGGGAGAAACACTTGCCTTTGATAGAGTTCTCTTATAACAACAGTTACCACTCCAGCATCCAGGCAGCCCCATTCGAAGCATTGTACGGATGGAAATGTCGTTTTCCTCTCTGTGGGGCTGAGGTGGGTGACAGCCAGATCACGGGTCCAGAACTTGTACTTGAAACTTCAGCGAAGATTGTCCAGATCAGAAATCGTATGGCGGCAGTGCATGACCGTCAGAAAAGCTACGCTGACAAGCGTAGGAAACCTTTGGAGTTCGCTGTAGGAGATCGCGTTATGTTGAAAGTCTCGCCCTGGAAGGGTGTGGTGCGCTTTGGGAAATGCGGCAAGCTTAATCCGCGTTATGTGGGGCCATTCAAAATTCTGGAACGATTTGGCAAAGTGGCCTACAAGCTCGAATTACCTGTTGACTTGGGAAACTTTCATGTTGTCTTTCATGTTTCACAATTAAAGAAGTGTTTGTCCGATGAAACACTTGTTGTACCACTACAAGAGCTGAAAATCGACAACAAATTGCAGTTTGTCGAAGAACCCATCGAAATTATGGACCGGGAAGTCAAGGTCCGTAAGCATAGTTGAATCCCGAACGTGAGAGTTCGTTGGAACTCAAGACGTGGACCAGAGTTCACGTGGGAATGCGAGGATCAGATGAAGCTCAAGTATCCTCAACTATTCCCAACTGACCAATCTAATCCTGACGCAACTGGTGAATTTCAGGACGAAATTCCCTTTCAAGTTGGGGATGATGTGCCACCCGAGGAAAATCCACAGTCATCCAGATCTTACAACTTGCTGCTTTCAGTTACTTATCAAATTTCGGGACAAAAGTTCTTTCAAGTTGGGGATGATGTGACAACCCGAGATCTCAAGGTCTTTCCTCTACGTATCCTTTGTTTCACAATCCTGTTTTCACAATTCGTTTTACATTGTATCATGTGCATTATATATGAATGATTAAAGTATTGCTATGTTTTGTTACATGAAAACTTAGGAGTTGTTTAATGTTTAGAGATAACGTGTTCATCTTTCTTAACTTTAGGCCGCACACTACACTTAAGTCGACAAAGAACTCAAGTCGACGAAGAACTGGTTCTTCGTTGACTGTATTTGATGAAGAACTAGGGTTCTTCATCACAACCACTCCTTGACGAAGAAGGTTCTTCGCCAAGAAGGTCTTTCACCAAAAGGGCTCTCGGCCCAGGTCCATTCGTGGCCCAGAATAGGCCCGACTGTTATTCTGTTTGCATAACCTTTCATAACCTGCAAAACTTAAACATCAAACCCAAAAGTTCTCTTTTCCTCTCCTCCCTGTGCGACGGAAGTTTTGGGTCTCTAAGCCCTTTATCTCGAGCAAACTAATCACTTCGGTATCACGGTTAGTGTCTATCATTGTTAGTTGCTAAAATCTTGATGTTGTGACTTTATGTGAAAACTAGGGTTTCATTATAAGATTGTAAATCTAGAACGTGTGACTAAACATGGTATTAAATTATGTTGGAATTAGTGATTAGAAACTTGGGATCAACAAACTGATGATTTGTTTGATTAGCATGATGATCACATGATGAGTGGCTAACTGTGATATGTATGACAATGAGTGGTGTAACTATTACGTTTTGAATGGATTTGAATGGTTGATGATTGTTCATAATTAGGGTGCATAATCATGGTTAAAAAGTGTCGTTTAATCTGATTGGAAAACTGTCAAACTTGTTAACATCTGTTACGGCTGAAACTAAGGGAATTGTAACCGTCTGATGAGGGCAGCGACGAAAGACTCCCCCACGAAGAACGTAATTGACGAAGAACCTGGTTCTCGTTGACTGGTTCTTGACGAACCACTAGGGTTCTTCGTCACACACATTCTCGACGAAGAATAGTTCTTCGCCATTAGGGTTCTTCGCCATGGAGGCATCCCACGAAGAACTGGTTCTTCGTGGAGATGCTGCAAAAGAGCAAATAGACAGAACAGTTTAAACAGTAAACGTGTCCACATAACATGCATTAGCATAAGGTTTCAAATAGTTTGTGACGTGTATGATGATGAATGATCATGTTTATAAGGTTCTATTTGAAGCATGTTAATAATATTAATTAAAAATAAGAAACCTGATGTCGCTCGTGTGGGTAGCCAACTCATCTGTTAAATGTTATTATGTGACATGCACGTGGGATGTGGACTTGTATGAGAACTGAGAACTTGCAATGCGTTATACGGTGATCTTTGCGATGAATGCAATCTATGAAAATACGTGACTTAATTGATTATGGAACTGATTTTATTGGTAACCACGGTAGGGTTTGGTTGACCAACTTGGAACGGGTAACTTAACATACCGAGCAAAACTAAGGTGAGTTCATTTCTCTTGAGCATGCGTCCCGGTGGGACAATCAAATAGGTATTCCTGAGAGGAATAAGTCTTTTGGGTAAAAACTTGAATGTTAGATAATACACTCATTTCCTATCACCTTAAGTCCCATCTTCTACCGAATAGTTACCTGAGAGGTAACGAGGTATTAGTTGATAGCGCTATTAGGCTTGGCAACCTCACACCGTACCTGAGAGGACGGGCATGAACTAATGACCTTAAATCATGACCAATGCTTAGATAGGGGGCATTGGGGATGGGCAAAACAATCTGAAGCCATCTTGTACGGTACTCGAGTTATTATCAACATTACTATTAAACTGAACTAAACACTTGGCAATTAACATTTTCATAATACTATGAACTCACCAGCGTTGTCTGATACACTTGTTGCATGCCCGCAGGTCATTAGATTCTATGGACAAGGAACTTGCTGTCTAGGAGTGCTGGAGTAGTCATGGGTCGAGCCTTTTGGAGAACACATGACAATACATTTGGTTTTCATATATTTGGTTTTCAAACATTGAATGATGACTTATCTTATGCTTCCGCTGAACATGTTAAACTTGGGTTATGTTTATGAATGTTTTATCTTAATAAATGGAAACTTTATTTAATATTTTGATATTTGTTCAATGTGATTGGTGGCTGGATCCTGGTACGTCACACGCCCAGCGGGGTTTCCACATATGGTATTTTGGGGGTGTGACAGATTTCAGAGAGGAAAATGAACATCCAAAATTGTGTTTATTTTCAAAAATTAACAAGGGTAGTAGTTGGTTGTGGCACAAAAGGTTAGCCAACTTAGATTTTAAAAATTTAAGCAAATTAGCAAGCAAAGGCCTGGTAAAAGGACTACCTTTCATATCCTCAAAGAAGGATAAAATTTATGAAGCTTATGAAATGGGTAAATCTAAAAGGAGCTCACACAAAACAATTCCTGAATCTTCAATAACACAAAATTTGGAACTTTTACATATGGATCTTTGTGGACCCATAAGCACTGAAAGATTTTCTGGAAAGAAGTATATACTTGTAATTGTAGATGATTTTTCCAGATACACATAGGTAGAGTTTTTAAGAAAGAAAAGTGAAACTCCCGATCTGATCATTAATTTTATCTGAAAAATTGGAAATCTGTTAAAATTGACAGTCGGAAGGATCAGAACAGACAATGGAACAGAATTTAAGAATTCAAAATTTGAGAGCTTCCTTGTGAGCAAAGGAATCTCTCATGACTTTTGTGCTCCAAGATCACCCCAACAAAATAGAGTGTTTGAAAGGAGAAATAGAACCTTAGTAGAAGCAGCTAGAACAATGCTTGCTCATGCAAAACTGCCCACTCATTTTTGGGCAGAGGCAATAGAAAATGCTTGTTTTACCCAAAACAGGTCCATAATCAACAAAAGACATAATAAAACACCCTACAACATTATAAAATGAAGAATTCCAAGTGTAAAATTTTTGCACACATTTGGTTGTAGATGTTTTGTTTTCAATGATTTTGAAAGCCTTGAGAAATTTGACAGAAAAGTAGAAAAGGGTATTTTCCTTGGTTATTCAATGTCCTCAAAAGCTTATAGAATTTTTATTCTAAACACAAGGACAATCAGAGAAAGTTTGTATGTATCTTTTGATGATTCATCAGAAACAGAAGTTTCTAATGAATATATGAAGGAAACAAACCTTTCTGATAAACAAGAAACACTTGAACATCTTTTTGAAATGATAACAGAAGATTTCCTAGAACATGATCAATATATCACAAACAAATCCATAGATAATTCATGTACTAACCCTGTAGAACAAATGGAAAATGTATCAGAAACCTTGAATCAGAACAATGAAAATATTTATGACAATCAAAATTTTGATACATTCAATACAACTGAGGAAAATGTTCAGGGGGAAACTTCAAATCCATCAGAACCAACAACTTTTCACAACAAGTTAAGATGGATAAAAGGACATGTTCATTCTGACATCATTTGAAATCCAGAAGATGGTGTAAGAACAAGATCTGCAACAGCACATGAGTGTACATTTGCTGGGTTCTTAAGCAAGATAGAACCCAAGATTGTTAAAGAAGCTCTTAATGACTTAGACTGGATTCAAGCAATGTAAGAAGAGGTTGACCAGTTTAAAAAGAGTAAGGTATGGGATCTGGTGCCTAAGCCAAATGACAAATCAGTCATAGGCTCAAAATGGGTATTTAGAAACAAATCAGATGAGAATGGCATAATAACCAGGAATAAGGCAAGGCTAGTGGTCAAAGGTTATTGTCAACAAGAAGGTATTGACTATGATGAAACCTTTGCACCAATGGCCAGATTAGAAGCAGTAAGAATCTTTCTTGCTTATGCTGCATCCAAAGACTTCAAAGTATATCAAATGGATGTGAAATCTGCATTCCTGAATGGTAAGATTGAGGAAGAAGTTTATGTGCATCAACCTGAAGGCTTTGGGTTGATCCTAAATTTCAAAACCATGTTTACAAATTAAACAAAGCCTTGTATGGTTTGAAGCAAGCTCCTAGAGCATGGTATGAACACTTTCAAACTTCTTACTCAATTCTGGCTTCACAAAAGGTACTATTGATACAACTCTTTTTCTTAAAACACACAAGGGTCACACTTTGTTAGTCCAAATTTATGTTGTTGACATTATAATTGGATAAACAAATGAAAGGTTTTGCAAAAAGTTTCAAAAATAGATGACCAGCCACTTTGAGATGAGCATGATGGGTGAGTTAACCTTTTTCTTAGGTTTACAAGTTAAGGAAAGAAATGATGGTATATTTTTAAGTCAATCTAAGTATGTGAAAACAATTTTGAATAAATACTCATTGAAAAACTGCTCAGTCTCAAAAACTCCCATGGCTACAGGGAACAAACTTGATTCTGATAAAGAAGGAACAAGTGTAGATGTTAAAACCGATAGGGGGATGATAGGATCATTGTTATACCTAACTGCAAGCAGACCAGACATTATGTTTGCTACATGCTTTCTGGCCAGATATCAATGCAATCCTAAAGAATCTCACCTAAAAGAAGTCAAATGGGTTTTTAAATATCTAAAAGGCACATCGGAACTTGGTCTCTGGTATCCTAAGGATACAAATCTTGAACTAATTGCATACACAGATGCAGATTATGCAGGATGCAAGATTGACAGAAAAAGCACATCTGGTGCATGTCAAATCTTGGGAGAAAAGTTGGTATGTTGGGCAAGTAAGAAACAAAACTGTGTTGCAACATCAACAGCTAAATCAGAATATGTAGCAGCAGCAAGTTGCTATTCACAAGTACTGTGGATGCAGACTCAGCTGAAGGATTATGGAGTAAATCTGACAAAGATACCCATTCTATGTGACTCAAATAGTGCAATTGCAATTACAAAAAATCCAGTTCATCACTCTAGAACCAAGCGCATAGATGTCAGATATCACATCATAAAGGATCATGTTGAAAAAGGTAACATAGAAATGTACTTTGTTCCAACAGAAAACCAAATTGCAGACAATCTTACAAAACCTCTTGATGAAAAGAGACACAATTTTCTAATCAGCAAACTTAGCATGGTTAACATAAAAGATGAAGATGTTTCAGAAAACAAAATGTCACAACCTGAAAACCAAACTGATGAAAATCAGGGTGCAAATTCTGATAATCAAAGAATGAAGCAGCAGATTTCTGATAAAGAAATCCATCAATCTGATGGAATATCAGAAAATCTGATAAATTATCAATAATCTGATAATTTATCAGATAATCTGATGAATTATCAGAAAATCTGATGAATCATTAGATATTCTGATAAAACATCAGAAAATCTGTTAAAACATATGAATCACCTCATATCAACAGAAAACTTCATAAATTTACCATCCTTATTCATATCTCATGTTTGTATAAAAACACTAGTGTAGATAATTTGTTTTTGAATTTTTTTTCTTTTTGTTCATAATAAAAAAAATCAAAAAGGGGGAAAGTAACTTGCATAAAGATAAATTCAAAGCCACAGCAGGGAAAATCAACCATCACAGGAAATTTTTTTGCAGAAAACTGGATTTTTCTTCTACTTCCAATGCATGCAACGTCATACTTCTTCAAAGAGTATAGAGAGACACGGGGGCATAAAAATGATTAGGAGCTATGAAAGTAGCCGCCTAGTTATTCAATGCTACTCACAAATGGAGGCTCCGAACTATGCCATATACCTTCTGCACCAGATATCGTCTTAAATGAAGAGATTGAAATGGAAAAGAAAATCTTTGGTTGTTAATACCATTTATGGCATAACTATCACTTTCATCTATAAATATTAACAACACTTGAAGACTTTCTTCATCTCAAACAACCTTCTCCTCAAACACTTTCTCATAAACTTTACTTTCAAAATCTTAAAAAAATGGCAAAAGAAATGAAGTCTGAACGTTTTCCTCTCCCTCTTCACACACATCACAACCTTAGACTTAGGTCTAATCTGGAAGGTCCTGCATGGGAAGATTTCTGGTATGTGTACAACATGATTAAGCAAAGTCCTTTGGGCTATGCTGTATCTACATATGTCACTGTCTACCCAGCACTCCTTAAAGAATTTTGGTGGAATGCTGAAACCATCTTCAGTGGGACCAACAATTGGCACCAACATGTGGATAGAAAGCGAGGTGATGGGGTTCAGAATCATCCTAAAGGAGGAAACTCTCAGGGATGTCCTCCAGCTGGCTGATTATCCAGAAACCACCTTCTTCAATAGGGAAATGCTGGAAGAAACTCTGAGGAACATGGGTTATCGAACACCCAATATTTCGAGGCAGATCAGCAAGTCTGGTTTCATTCAACCATTCCAGTATTGGTGACACAGCTCAGTGCCTGCTTCTCTAAGAAGATAAGACACTTCAACGAGCTGTCTTACAGGATGATGGAGGTGGTACATGCAGTTGTACCAGAGAAACCGTACAACATTTCCAAGTTTCTCATGAGAGACTTGGAATCAAACATGCACACCCGTCAACCTTTTCTGATCTACCCTCGCTTTGTGACCAAGGTGATAACAAGTCAGCTGGACTTTGGAGGGGTAAGGAGCTAGTACCCAAGGGCCCAGGTGGCTTTACAAGAGAACATGAATGCTCCCTCCCTTGTTCCATTACCTAATCACAGTGGACATACAACCTACCTTTGGTTGTATTTAAGGGTATTTACAATGACTAGTTTTTTTCTCTCTTTGTTTGTTTAGCTGTAATTTTTGTTTGTTTGTTTGAAATAGTAAATATTTGCTTTATGTTTTCTAAAAAATCACAATAGATCTAGGGGGAATTAAAATAGCATATCTGATAAAATCAAGAAAATCTGATGATTCACCAGAAAATCTGATAAACCATCAGAAATACATCCGAAAAGTTTTAAGATAACCAGAAAAACTGATAAATCAACAGAAAAATGAGAAGAAATATCAGGTAACATTGCCTTAAAACCAGATTCAAAGAAACTTGTGACAACATAGAAAAAGTGTTATAAAGAGTTTCTGTCAAAATTAAAATTTTTCTGGGTAATCTATCTCCAAAAAGAATGAAACAAAATGTTATGTTAAAAAAGAATGAGAAAATCTTTTTGCACAACAACACTCCTTGAAGATCAAAACAAAGATGTGAAGTTCAGAAATGCTATGTAAGTAAAATCTTAAAAACCTTACTTATTCCCTCTCATCTTAGAAAAAATGGATACTAGAATATCTTTTATTCAATCAAAAGAGAAACTTCAAAATCTGTTGAAAAAGCTCATAAGTTAAGGGGGAATTTCAATTGAGAAATTTTGTTGAAGAATAGTTGACTTCTGTTGACCAAATTTGAAAGGTCAACAGAATTCAAATCAGAAGAAAATATAAATTTTAACAGAATTTATGTTCAATTTCTGATGACATCATCAGAATGGAATTTTGACTTTGAAAAAGGAGGAATATTATGAAGAAAGCTGATTGGACCATTAACAAAATGGGGTCCACAAGAATGGAAAGGTGTCATGTGACCAGTAGTATTCTCCAATCAAAATTCAGTTTCAAAGAATTGGAATGATTGAAGAAATTACAAGTTGAGAAGGCATAACCACGATTACACGATCAACCGTCATTAAGTATCTTGATACCCACGATCGAACGGTTACATTCTGAACCGCATTTCACATCACACGATCTAACGGTAATAAAGGTAATTAATGATCTTTTAACCGCTATTACAAGCCACGTTCCATGTCCCCTCAACTCCATAAACCCACACATCTCTGCTAAAACCCTCACTATAAAACTTAACCTTAGCATAAATTCACAAATCACTCACCTTCTTCCTCACAAAACCCCAAACCTCGAAATCCCCTGTTTTCACTCAAAATCCAAAATTCCCAAATCTCAAACCCTAACTCACAAAATCAAGCAATGGCAGAAGTAAATCTCAACATTCCAACTGTTCAACATGATTTACCTTTCGTTGAAGACACAAAATTTTTGCCAATGAAAGAAAACAACTTGATGATGAATACAGAGCATTCAGAATATGATGAAAGATGTCAACTTTTGATAGTATATCTCATAAGATGTCCAATCTCAAGAGCATTAACCAAGGGAAGAGAAGTATCAAAAAGATTATTGCAGCAATTTATTCACACTTTCAGTGAAGATGGAGAAAATCAAGTCTTTGCTCATGTTTGGGGAAATGTTTCAGTAACATTAACTCCTGCATGGGTATAAGAATGGCTCAAACTTCCAGTTTTTGATAACTACATTGAAGCACCAAAAAGAGAAGATTTGATAAGCTTTATCATTGAGCTTGGTTACAAGAACAAGAAAATTAACAAGATTGGAGCAATCAAAAGAAATGAAATGCCAGCTTTCTGGCAAGTGATGATGGAAGTGTTGAACAAATGCCTCACATCAAAGATAGGAGGAGCTGATCAAGTTAGTCAAGCTATTCTGTCAATCATGTATGGACTCATAACTGGGTTCAAACTTGATTATGGGACAGAAATTTTCAACCTACTCAAAAGATCAATCCTTACCAAAAATGGAAGAGTAACCTCACATCTGTCATATCCAAGGTTCATTTCAATCTTCATTTCTGAAACTTTTGCTGAAAGAAATATAGAGATTCCAATTTTAGAAGATGTCTGGAGTTCAAACACAATGAAATCCTGGAATACCAATCATGGATGGGAATCAGATAAAGATGTTCCTGAGTTACCAAAAATCATGTTGTGCCTCATTGCAACAGACTCTTAATACTGACTACAACATGAAGAACTACTTTCCAAATCAGATACTCCAATAGAAGAACCTAGCAAAGAAGTCTTTAACTGCTCTTCTTCACCAAAAGAAGAAGAAGTTGAGAAGTCTTGGACATCAGAAATAGAGCCTACAAGAGGAGAAGAAATTCTGATGATAACAAACTCACCAGAAAATAAGACAGAAACAGAACATGCTGAAAGACATCAGAATCCTGATGCTGGAACTCATTTTGAGTTTGAAGTTCATTAAGAAACAGATCAACATTATGGAGAATCACATGTTGTTAGAGGAACTCATGAAGAAACAGAAGATCATCATTATGAAGAATCTCATGTTGCTGGAGGAACTCATGAAGAGGCTGAAGATCATCGTTATGAAGAATCTCACATTGCTGATACAACCAATGAAGCCACTGAAGTTTTACACCTTGATGAATCACAAATTCCTGGTTCAGACTCTCTCTTAAACACAGTTATAGTTGATACTTCTTTAAAAAGAACAAACTCAGAAGATTCAATTACTTCTTCTTACAAAGTAGAATATAGAAAAACTGTTATTGATGAGGATGTTACTAGTTCCGTACATCTCAACTCTGAACCAGAAAATGAGGAAGAGGTTGAGATCTCAACAGATAGAGATCAGGAAACTGATCAATGAAATCTGGTGAAAGGTAATCTGTTTACCCCAACAACTTATGGAGAATCATTCATTGATATGATTCAAGGACATAAGGAAATCCAGGATGAAAATTTGTTTTTCACCTCTGGTGGAGATGATTCTGGCACACTTAAGGTTGTACCAGATTCTCGTAAAACCAAAAGTACCCCAATCATTTCCAAAACAGCTGAAAATGTGTTTACAGCTGGAATGTTAGCAGGAACATCTGTTGTTCCAAATATCCTTGAATCACCCATGACACAAGAAAATCTGGAAACTGTCTTAGAAAATGTATTCAAGGCCTGCAAAAAGAGTCATGTCGAAGAAAAGCTTGACTTGTTGCTGTCAGAAATACAAGGTTAAAGAGCAGATATGAAGACCTTATCAGAATCAGTGGAAGTCATAAAGGCACAAACTGAAAGAAACACTGAAGCACTAAAGTCTCTGCAGAGGCAAAAAAGAAAAGGCACCAGAAACCAGCATTTCAGCATCAGAAATTAAAAAGATTTTCACAGAAATGGAGAAAATCAAAACACAAGTTACAAATGTTGTGGAGTCAAGGCAATCAAGCAGGGCAAACAAAGTCTTGGAAGAAGTCACCATTCTAAGGGCAAGCAACAACAGTATCACTGATGCCCTTGAAAATTTGATAAAAGAATGGGCTACCATGCAGGAGAAAAATCAAACTGAATTTGCAAAAGTTCAGAAAAGCATAGCCAGCAACACAAATCTGGTAGGAGAAGTGTACTCTCTTATGAAGAGAATGCATTTCAACATTGCCAGATTGGCTAAGCTTAATCCTAAAGAAATCATGAAGGCAATTCCTGTTGAACAATCTCACCAAGAAATTCCAAAGTTAACCCCACAACAATCATCTGCTACACCAATCACTGAAGCTGGAATCACTGTAATGGGTCCACCTCTTGGTATTCCAAAAGATGAAATGCTGAGAAGGTTAGCAACTTCCTTACCTCAAGTTATCTCAAATTTGAAACTCAAAACTTCTCAAACTGGTCCAAAACCAACTTCTTCTGATGACACTGCCATAAGTAAAATGATGACACTAGAAGCGATGAATGAATGGGAAGAAGAAGCTGATTCAAGAAGACCACAGACTGTCAAAAGAAAAATCTATGAAACTCAATCTGTCATAGTTAGAGAGATTGACAGGGATATTCTGATATTCCCTGAATACAATCTGGTTAAATACTATTAGACAAATGAAGATGTCCCAGAAAAGCCACCAACTCCTTACAGGATGGCTATAAGGGAAGAGAGGTTAGAAAGAGGTCCAAGAAGCATTCACTACACCAATGTGAATCCAGTAAAAAGAATCATGAAAGTGGATGAAGTAAAAATTGGAACTGATGGTGTTGGAGGAACTTATCTGCAGAACAGATACACACTTCTCAGAGAAAATGGTAAAGAAGAGAAAGTGACTGATGGAGACCTTGCTGATAAATTACATCCTCTGGACATTCTGTTCATGAAGGATCACTATGAAAAAGAAAAGGGAAACATAAAAGAAATCAGAAGAGCTTTAAAAAGCATATCAAATGCTGGAGTAAAGCTATTTGAAAGAGTAGCTTTCTCTGACTTTGATCTATGCATCAACTATGATTATGTGCACAACAAAAAGGTCTATCTCAGTGCACTAGACACAAGCATTCCCTCAGAACTGATAGAAGATGCAAGATCTGGAGACATCATTGAACTATCAATGATAAGGGACAGACATAACTACAGTGTAGTCTACAGAGATATTGAGAAGAACAAGGCTCTATTTAGAAGTGTTGATATCTACAAATACTCAAACCAGACTCTGAAGTTTATTATGAAATGCATGAACAAGAGACAAGAACAACTTCAGAAGACAGGAATGAACAAAGAAAATCATAGGCAGGAAATTGAACAAATGATTGAAGAATGGATTCAAGCAAGAAGCTGGTACAAAGATATGTATAATATCTGCAACAAATAAATCTCTTACAAGAAGAAATTGAAGGATGGAGATGTACTAAAAAGGGAAAAGCTGTTTTGAAGAACATGTTTGTTTACATTTTATTTCATCATGTAATTTGTTTTTAGAATAGTAGTAACTTGTTTGATTTGCAAATTTTAAGTTTCCACTGTTTGGGAAATTTTCTGTTCATGAGGTAGTTCATTTTCTTACAATACTTAGGGGGAAACTATTAGGAAACTTTATTTGAAAGTATTGAAGAAAATCAAATTCAGCCTGATCTATGAAGAAGATAAAGTCCTGAAGATCAATCAACAAGAAGATAACCGGATAGGGCAACAGAAAAGAACAACATCTACTTCAAAGAATCATAAGCTGATGAAAGAACTAAAGAAGATTATCAGAAAAGGCCATTCTGATGGATCTGATGATATTTCTGATGAAATATCATCAGTTTCTGGCAAATCTGATCATCAGATTTTCTGATGATTTGTTCACCAGAATTTCTGATGAAGTGGTTATTAGAAATTCTGATTTAAACCCACTTGTCTGAAATCAATTCTACCCTGCCACAATAACCGAAGCAACTTGACATTATTGGATATCATGATGACAAAGGCAACTTGATTATTGGATTCAATGAATATGTTAAGAAGCTACTTTTTGCAGGACATATACATGAATAAACAAATGTTTATTCATGTATCCAGACCATTTATAAATAGAAGGCTCATCAAGCAAAGGACGATGAGTTAAGCCAAGCATTCAATACATACAACAAAAACTCCATTGTCCTTTCACCTTAGAATTCACAAGTATTCATTTGTAATAGATAATAATCTTACAATCACCTTGTAAACCATTTTGTTTCAAAGTGATATAAACTTGAAAATTTTGTAGGCCTTGTTTCTTGAAAGTCTGATTTCTATTTCCTCACACTATTTTCATATTTGTTGAAATCACTTGCCATATTACGTGAAAAGAAAATTTTAAGTCTAAACTGGGACCAACAAGTCTATCAGTGGATAGACATCAGTGGTTAGGATAAACAGAGGTTATGAGACCAGTGGTAAATGAAAACAGATGATACCTTTCAGTAGTGGATGAATTTTTAGCTAAACAGAGGTTTTAGTGGTTTTGAACAGACTTTAAGGATTCTTAAAAAAATTTCAATCAAAGCTATTTTTAAGGATGGATTTTTGATTTTCTAAAAACATTTTAATGCTTTTTATTCATGGAAAACAAAATTTTGCTTTTAATCCATGTTTAGCATGCCAATCCTAGAGATCAAGCTTTCAAAGGTGGATGTGTCTAAAGCTTTTGTCAACATATCTACCAGCTGATCCTTAGTTGGAACATGATGTAGAGAAATCAAACCTTTTCATACCTATCCCTCACAAAGTGATGTCTGATGTCAATGTGCTTGGTGGTTGAATGAGAGACTGGATTTTTAATGATGTTTTCAGCTGTTTGACTATCCAACATGAGAGGAGTCTTTAGAGCAGTCACACCAAAATCCAACAATTGATTTTGAAGCCACAGGAGTTGGGTTGTGCTGCTTGCAGCAGTAATGTATTCAGCCTCTGCTGTTGTTGTTGAAACCGCTGCTTGCTTTTTGCTTTGCCAAGAAACTAAGCAATTGCCTAGAAACTGGCACCCTTCTAGGGTGGTCTTCCTTGTGGCATTACAGCCAGCAAAATCACTGTTTGAATAACCTGAAAGCTTAATATTCCAATGAGCAGGGTACCAGATACCAAGTATGGGAGCACCTTTTATGTATCTGAATATCATTTTCACAACTACAAGATTTGAATTTCTAGGTGCTGACTGGGATATGGTATAGACACATGTTACAAACATGATTTCTGGCCTTGATACAGTTAGGTATAATAAAGAGCCAATCATGCTTTTGTACAACATTTGATCAACCAAGTCATCTTTGTCATCAATAGTGACCAGCTTTGTGGTTGCCATGTGTGTACTACACGGTTTACAATCATTCATCTCAAATTTAGTTAATAGTTCTTTGACACATTTGCTTTGAGGAATGAATGTACCATTTTGCAATTATTTTACTTGGAGACCAAGAAAGCATTGAAGTTCACCCATGGCACTCATCTCAAACTCTACTGTCATGAGTTTTCTAAACTCTTCACACATGGAGGTGCATGTAGATCCAAAAATGATGTCATCCACATAAATCTGGACAATCATCAAATCCTTTCCTTTCCATTTTAAAAAACAAAGTTTTATCAATTTTACCTCTTATAAAGCCTATGGATAAGAGAAAGGTGGAAATAGTTTCATACCAGGCCCTTGTTGCTTGTTTCAGGCCATACAAAGCTTTATTGAGCTTGTAGACATGATCCGGATAAATGACATCTTCAAAACCAGGTGGTTGGCACACATATACCTCTTCCTGGATCTTACCATAAAGGAATGCACATTTGATATCCATTTGATACACCTTGATGTTGTGGTTGATAGCAAAGGCTAAGAACAATCTGATGGCCTCTAGTCTTGCTGCAGGAGCTAATGTTTCATCATAATCAATGCCTTCTTCTTGTCTAAGCCTTGAACCACAAGCCTAGCTTTGTTTTTTACAACAATGCACCTTTCATCTGTTTTGTTCTTAAAGACCCATTTTTTGCCAATTGGACATACATCCTTTCGCAATGGTACAAGTTCCCATACTTGTTGTCTTTTGAACTATTGGAGCTCTTCTTGAATGGCCTCTACCCAACTGTTGTCTTTCAGTGCCTCTTGGTACTAGGCAGGTTGTGTGAGTGATAGAAAACCAGCAAAAAGACAAATGTTTTGGGATTGACTTCTTGTGAGCACCCCTTCATTGATGTTTCCAATAACTTGATCTGGTGAATGACTTTTAAGATAGATTAGATCTCCCTTGTATGGAATGATGGCATTGAGAGGGGAAGGTTGCAGATGTGAATCATCTGAGCTAACATTTGTTGGCAATTTTGAAGAGCCAGCATCTGTTTGAAATGGAGGTGGAGGTATGGGAGGAATGGGTGTAGCAGATGATGGACTTTTGTCACTAGTGGTTTGACTAGATGAGGTGGCAGAGCTTTGAGGATCAACAACTGTTGATGCAGCAGTGGAAGAGATTTCACAGCTGTTTTGAACATCTGTTCCTCTGGTGGTGGAAGTGACTTTGTATTGTGAAATCACAATGGCAAATACATAATCTTAATGGGAAGATTGTGTTGTACCTGCAGGGTTAGTCTTGACAGACACATCTTCAAATGTAAATTTATCTAAGTCAAACAATTCAGCATGATTTGCTGGGATTTTCAAAGAAGAAAGTTCATTGAACTTTATATTCAAAGTCTCTTCTACACACCTAGTCCTTGTGTTAAACACTTTGTAGGCCTTGGCAGTAGTTGAGTATCCCAAGAACTAACCACAATCTACTTTGGCTGCAAATTTTGAAACTGAATCTTTTAAATTTAAAATGAAACATGGGCAGCTAAAGATTTTGAAGTAAGAGATTAGTGGTTTGATCTTGAACAGAGTTTCATAAGCAGTCTTTTGATGTCTTGGGTTGATTAAAACTCTGTTTTACAAATAGCAAGCAGTGTTTACAGCCTCTGCCCAAAACGACAAGTGTCCTGTTTTTCCTTTCAACCACCCCATTTTGTTCTGGTGTTCTTGGGATGCTGTACTGCCTTACAATCCTTTTTGACACACAGAAGTTATCCAACTCCTATTTTTAAACTATGTTCCATTGTCACTCCTAAAGATTTTTACTTGCAAGTCAAATTGCTTTTCAACTTTTCTTACAAAGTCCTACAAAATACCTGTAGTTTCATCTTTGGAGTGCAAAAAGTAAGTCCATATAAACCTTGAAAAATCATCAATTATAACAAGACAATACCTCTTCTTTTTAAGACTCGTGATTTTAACAGGGCCAAACAAGTCCATGTGCAACAATTGTAAACACTGACTTGTTTTGGACTCATCAATGAATTTGATGAACTTTCATGTTATTTACTTTTTAAACAGGAAACACAATGTTAATCACATGTGAAAATTTTTGGTGGAAGGCCTCTTACAAGGCCTTGTTTTGAGAGTGTGGTGATTGATTTGAGATTTGTGTGACGAGGTCTTCTATGCCATAGTTCTGTCTCTTTGGTAGAGGCAGCTAAGAACAGAAAGGCATCAGACATTGGATTATCTTTCAACATATCAACCACATACACATTGTCACTCCTTTAAGCAACAAGCTGTGTTTTGCTCCCGACTATGATTTCCTCAATCTTTTTAACCACTTCTGGCCCAACAATCTTACAAGTTTCCTTAGTGAAGAATGATCCATAGCCTTTGTCACTCATTTGAGACACACTAAGAAGATTAAATTTAAGATTGTCAATAAGATTAACATGTTCAAACTTGAGTTTCCCAGCCTGTACTGTCCCTGACCCCAACACTTTCTCTTTTGAATTATTACCAAAGGATATATCACCCCCTCCATGTTTGATGAAGTCTTTGAGAAGTGATCTACGTCCTGTCATGTGCCTGGAGCCTCCACTATCTACATCCCATAAACTATCAAGGCAAGTAGAAGCTCCATGTACATCTATAAAAATATTAGTTTTGGTGAGTGTCCAAAGCCAAAATGGCTTTGGATGGGGTCATAGACATTCCAGCCTCAAGTCCAGGAGAATGGTCAGTGGTTTGAGCAGATTTTTGAAACATCTGTTGTGGACCATTTCCTGTCAAATGATGGTAAGCATGAGGATGCTTGTTCACTTTTGGTTTTGAAGGTCTTTTGTAGGCCTCATAACCATATGATACTCTTTGGTAAAGTGGTTGGCCATATCCTCTTGGGAATTGGTTTGCTGGTGGTGCATCTGCTACCTGAACCTCTCTGGGATCAGAGGTTGCATTCAGCTGTTTGGTAACAAATGTTTGGACTAGGACAAAAGTCTGTTTGGACTTTCCTTTTTGTGGACTCTCAAGTGTTTTTTATTTATACTCATTTCTTTTGACATCCAAATTTTTGAGATAAACACACTCTTGAGTTTTGTGATTTTTCTTCCCACGGATTGTGTAATGAGGTACATGCACAATCACACTTGTCTTGATTATGTCATATGCTTTTAAAAGAAAACAGTGTTTGGTAACATGATTCTTCTTTTCACAAAAGTCACAAAACAAGTTTTTGATCTTTTCTTTCTTCTTCTTCCCCTTTTCAGCCTCTTTGTCAATAGATGTTTTAACATCTGCTGGAAGGTATTTTAAGGGAATGATTTTCACTTTAGGTGTTTTCACACCCTCAATGGTTGAGAAGTCCATTGCCTTAAAATTTTCAAGAATGTCACACTCATCTGACCATGTTGGATTGAATTGGTATTTTTCTATTTCCATAAATGTTGAGGATCCTTTAGGTTTTTCCAAAACAATTTTCTTTCCATTTGGATCTATGACTTCTATTTCTTGACCAACCATGTTTGTGGGAATGATTTCAACCAAAACAGGATCATTTTCAGCAGTGTTTTCAGAAACTTGGTGATTTTTGTGAATTTTTGCGAAAACCTATGCCAAATTTCACATTGCTTTTGATCTGTTTTTCCAACATCAACTCATAACGTTTGCAGGATTCTACCCATTTTTCACAAGTGATTTGGGTAGACTCAAGCTCCTTTTTACAACTATGATATTTTTCTATCATAGCTTGGAGTTGATCCTTGGTTATGCTTGACTCATGTTTGAGACTGCCGATTTCACATTCTTTTTCAAACAATTTTGATTTTAACTCTTTTGCAAGTTTTTCAAACTGTATTTCATCATCTAAGATCTTGTTCCTAAGGTTTCATTCACCTCTTTAATGTTAGCAAAAGCAATGATACATTTGTATGAACATAAGTCTTTAAGGACTTGAGGTGATACCTTAGCAGCAGCCATCATGGCACAATCACATTCTCCTTCACATAACTGGACTCCCATGGGTTTAACAGAGGTTACATCAGTTCTTCACCAACCTTTTCTTCTAAAATAGATGTTTCAACATTATCACATACCACAATAGACTTGGACTCCACTTCCTCATATTCAACCCCTTCTTATGTTGTCTCTAGTGGCATAAAACAAAAACCATTAGGTTTCTTTTCTAAATTGGCATCTAAGGCAAAATTTTCATCTGTAAGTTCATTAGGTAAGCTGCTCCAATCAACAAAGCCTTGTGTGAAAGAAAAAGCTTTGTTGACTGGTTTCTGCATGAGCAGATGTTTGTGCAGCTTGTGGTATAGGTTGCACTTGAACCTGAGGGACTGGGGCTTGCACATACTGTATCTGAGGAACATGGGTTGTGACATACTATACTGGAATAGTGTTTACAGGGTGTGCAAAGTGAGCAGTGCTTTGCATGTGTGGTGCAGGGGTATATTTGGAATAATGGACAGTGTTTTGAGTGTTTTGAGGTTTACGACTTGGATGTGTAACAATAAGACCACTGTTTTTGCTCCTACATTCTCTAGCAAAGTGGCCTAACCTATTACACTTATAACACTTGATTTTTAATTTATCCAACCCAACTTTCAATCCCCCATGCAACCCTGGAAATTTTCTGCCAGATCTTTTGTAAAATTTGATAGTTCTAACACTTAGCAATGAAAGTTGGTGCAAAATGTCCATTTCTTCCAAATCAGTAGGGTCAAAGTGTTGAAGATCATTTAACTCAAAAGATAAGTTGTCAGAAACTTGGTTTTCCCCATTTGCTGCAAAAGCATAATTGGGTGAGTAAGAATCTGAGTTAAATCCTCCACCAGATGTTATGTCAATAAAATGATCATGACCCTGATCCTTACTTCCACCAGAGGTTTCTTCTTGACCAAAAAGTGATGTGCTACCAAAAGCATAGTCATCAGCAACTTTTCCTGACTCTTGTAGCTTCTTTTTCTAGTTAAACTCTCTCTCATAAGTGAGGAGCCTACCATGAAGTTGAGTCAAACTCATCTCTTTGAAATTAACAGAGTTTCTGGTTACAAAGGCAATAGTGTCCCATTTGTCTGGTAATGATCTAAGAAATCGGCTATTCAAAGTTGAATTAAAATACTCAACATTTACCAGTTTTAATTCACTTATTAGACAACTAAACCTCTCAAACTGTTGAGTTAATGATTCCCCTTTAACATGACAAAATGTTTCATACTGTTGGTTCAGAACTTCTCGATTGTGTTCAATAACCTCATCTGTGCCACCAAACTGCTCTTTCAATGCATCCCACAACTCATTTGCACTATTGCAATGCAATAGGCCATCATAGATATCACTCGGCATAGCCATAGCAACAATGCTAAATGCTTTGGCATCTAACTCGATTTTCTGAAAATCTTGCTCGGGGAAATTTTCAGGCTTCTTTGGCACATGAACCTTGGGGTCTTCAGCACTCAGTACCATCGAAACATGTGGTCCGAAGATAACAGATTTCCAGCACCTGTGTTCTGTTGAGCAAGTACGTGACCCATCCAACGTTGCCAGATATTATACTCCGATCTGACAAGCATCGGTGGTTTATATAGAGTACCAGTTTTGTGTGGATCTTGTATGTTTTGAGACATTTTGATTATTTACAAATAGTATTTTTGTTTAAACTACTTTGAACGTAAATAAACTTTTACTCTGTTTTCAACCCAACGAACAAACGATATTTGTAGAAGGAGCTGATCTTTTATATAAAATTGATTGTTTAGATCGGATTTGATTAACCAACCTCTGATACCAATTGTTAGGATCTGAGTTTGATTGTTGTGAAAGTTAAGAAGGAAACAATGAATGAAGATCAAAACAAATATGGAAATATGCAGCGGAATAGTAAA
Source organism: Helianthus tuberosus (assembly GCA_030545235.1). NCBI lineage: Eukaryota > Viridiplantae > Streptophyta > Magnoliopsida > Asterales > Asteraceae > Helianthus > Helianthus tuberosus. The sequence goes on from CM060373.1 coordinate 113,572,495, forward strand.
CTTATAATGACAACAATAGAAAGATTGCTTTCTATTGGTCCCTCGTATAGGATCTGTTCATCAGGAACTTAGATGAACTTGTTGGTCCCTCGTATAGGATCTGTTCGTCAGGAACTTAGATGAATCGACTTTGACTAATGTGCGGAATCCATTTGATCAAATCACAGATGTACGACAAAGTATTCAACGCTTAAACACCGTCTGATCTTTCTATTCAACTGTTATGAAAGTACAAAAGCGCATGTAGAAGTCAGACTTGACAGAGTTCTCTCTAGAGTCAAAAGTTCTAAATGGCATATCCTGATGGGGTATTTATAGGCAACTCAGGAATGAGATAGATGCTGTCTGACCAAGGGGCAGTCCGCTCGGATGGCTATCCGGTCGGATGGCCATCCTACCGGATGACACATGTCAGCCGACGAACATCATCTTTACAATACAAAACCATTCCCTGAGCTGTCATTCTACATACGTAATAACATACAAATACACAAAACATACAAAATATGACTAAATGCCGACGGAAGCTACAGACGTATGAACTAACAGACTCCCCCTCGGATGTAGCTGTAGTTCCTTCCAGCATAGTCTTCAATTCTTCCTGTTGCGCCTTCGTTCTCGCGCTCTCTATCTTCTCAATTCAGCCTTTTCTTCTAACATTCTTTTCCTTATATGCCTTCCTTCATCGATCCACCATTTTTTGTAAACCGGATCACCATCACGCTTCCGATCCCGTTTGGGAATCTTGTTCTCCTCTTTCTCGATTGACGTTTGATCCGTTGGTATTGACTTTCCCAACTTGCGCTTGCCAAGCTCAGCTGCCCTTTCAGAAATGGCCTTTGATATTTGTTCTCCTTTGTACTTTTTCAGGAACTCATCAATCTCAAGATCTCTCCATTTTGTCTTCCAATATCTTCCTGAGTTGATGTCTTGGGCAAAACATACATCCACGATCGTTTGATACTGCAATGCTTGTTCTTTGTCTCTCTTCTCATATACAATCTTGTTATAGAATAAGCAGTCGATATCTTTCTTTGAACAATTAACAAGTCACATCGGATCCAGAATACTTATTCTTCGAGACTTTCCTGTGGACTTGTCAAACAGAGAGATTACCGCCTCAGCCGTCGTTTCATTGTACAGCCAGCCTTCAAATAGATCATGAAAATCTTGCTCAATAGCTCTGAGAGGCATATTCTTTAAACATCTTGGAGGCTTGATATCTAACGTTATATCTTTCTCTCCGTTCTCCAACATTGTGACAATTTGCTTTGGTCGTTGAGGCTCCCAGTCAGGATATCCAACCTTGGCCTGCTGCTTTATGTAATCCCACAAACGTTGATCATGTTATTTCACCTCCAGTCCATAATAGAACTGCTTAATATTCTTTGTCTTCACCAACTCATCTACATCCCACCACGGGAGGGTTTTGATATCTGACAAAAACTCAAAATATTGTACCCCCTGTTCCCGTCTGATGGCGTAGACCTGTAAATCTTCCAGATAACCCCATGATAAGATATCACCCCATGAGATGTCTTTGTTATGAGTGAAGTACTGAAGTGCCCTAAGAGTCTTCCTCTCTTTCGGCATTACTTTGAACCACTTTTTCCTTTCTTCAACTAATCTTTCTCTTGGGATAGTTTCTAGAACACCTTCACTTGAAACTTTTTCCACAATCTTTCTCCTTATTTCATCTTCATTACGATCTTTGAACATTTCCGCAAAAGAAGGAAATGTCTCATCAACTCCAGAATAGTGAAAATCAGTTTCTTCATCCGATGAATCTGAAACATCTTCAACAATTACATCATTGTAGTGATCAGCTTCATGAGCATACCTAGGCTCAAATACATCTTCAGATGACTGAGGTATCTCATCTTCAATATCGAACTTAAATTTTCCATCATTCAAACCCAGTTCTTCTAACATTTATGCCCTTGATCTCTGAATCTGTATCTTTCCCTCATATTGAGCATTCAGATAAATCACGGTAGGGTTTGTGAGGAATACCTGATCAACGTGTTGTTTTCCAGATGTGGAGGCTTCTTGCTGATCATCATCTTCTTGCTCGTTTATTTGATCATTTAGAAAGTCTTCAATTCTTTGTTCAACATTAGGATTCTCGACCAGCAATCCCGATGCACCTTGATCATCATCATCATCATTTTTCTTGTCATCATTATCATCTTTCTTATCATCTTTCTGATCAGACTTCTCGTCTTCATCTTCTTCTTCATCACCAAGTAATTCTTTGTCAGAATCATCATTAACAATCTCTCCTCGAGCCTTCCTCACCTCTTTTCGTGTTTCATCAATCTTTACTCTGGGAACAATATCTTTGATGCTATAAGGCACTGAGGATGGTTCACCAACAAGAACAAATTGCTGTGTCTTCCATTCTAACATCAACATTTCTTTTGCCTTCTTTTTCTTCTGAATAGCACCAACTCGGTGAATAATTTCATAAGGATCAAAGGATAGAGAAGACTCACCAACCAGCATGAAGTCTTGACCTTGTTCATTATTAACATCTTCAACATCTTGTTCTTGAACATTTTCAACATCTTGTTCTTGAACATTTTCAATATCAACCATTTCATCTTGAGTTGAAGATTCTCCAGCTTCAGGTTGACTTGACGAACCAAGAACTTCCTCAAACACGCCCTTTCTTCTTTCAGTTGCCTCTTGAGCTAACAGTCTTTCTCTTTCAATTCTTCGCTCTTCAGCTCTTTTCACCTCAATTTCATTGAAAGCAGCATGAATATCAATTTTTAAGTGACTTTCCATGACAGCGTATAACATGTTGAGCTGATTGTCTTTCATGACTTTATCGGCTTTCATTGCTTCCATTTCTAACTTCATCACCTTCATTTCGTTCGATGAAGCTTCACTCATTTCGCTTAGAAGCTGGTTTAGTGTCTGATTCACATCTTGGAGATTCTTTATCTTCACATTCAATGAAGAAATCTCTTCTGTCAGAAGTTCAAACACTTTAGAGTTATCATGAACATCATCCGTTATTTTGTTTATTGTTTCTTCTTGATCTATCAAAACCATTCTAGCTTCATCATGAGCTTTCATCAACTGTTCAATCTGCCCTTTAAAAACATCACGCTCTGCTTCAGCTTTAGCTTTTTCTTTTTCAAGTTCAGCAACTTTCTTTACCAATACTTTTATGGCTTCATTGTTGAACACATCAAAGTCATCTCCAAAATTTAAATCTTCTAAAGGATCCCCTGAGGCAGGTGGAAGATTTCCAAACAAATCATCTGTATTTTTGGGGTGTGAAGACTCTGGAATCTCAATATTTTCTGGTATTGGTGGAAATTGAGTAGTAAAATCTCTAACTTCAGTCACTTCAACATAATCATCGTGACCAGCTTTCTTTTGAACTTCAACATCAACCACACTTTGTGCTTAAACCTCTGGAGCTTTTGGAGCTTCAACACTATGAACTTCAGGCTCCTTTTGAATTTCAACCCTTTGAATCTTTTCTGCTTCATGAATCTTTGAAGTTTTAACATACTTTTTGCCTTTGCCGCCTTGATCTTTTTGTGATTTAGCCCCAGCTTTCTTTGCACGAACATTCCTCGGAATGACTCCGGCTTGAACAACTTTATGCTTCCCTCTTTGTTTCTTTGGCTCATCAGGTATATAGGTAGAGTCTTCTTCATCCGATGCTTTCTGCTTCTTTGTAGGCTTTTTCTTCAGCTGTGCTTTACCTCTACCAAGTGTAGTTGGATCGAGCTCTGACTCTGACTCAGTAGCCTCAGAATCATCTTCACTTGAATCATCTTGTGCAACACCCTCAGGCTCTGTAACTTTGATACCTTCAGCTTGAACACTTGAGCTTTGTTCTTTCTGTACAGCAACTTCCTCATTCTTTTTGAGATAGCTGTTAAGTGAATGTTTCAATAACCCAGCTCCTTGTTGAATAACTTCTGATGGTTCCTACACTGTTTCATCAACTTATCTCTGCTGTGGTTCTGCAGATGGCCCTGCGAAACAGACATTTGAAAATATCATTAGAATAATATAACAGTTTAACGTTATATCTTCTCTTATGACTCCCCCTCTCACTATACCCTTAATCACAATATTAGGAACTTGTTCCTTTGGAATAGGAACTGCAGGGGATGTCTTGGGAGTTCTCTTTCTCTTCCCATCTCTCACAAACCACCATCTGGTTTTCTTCTCAACCAACTGACTCATCTTCTCATCTTCATTATCAGAATCACTGTTTTGATGTCTCCAAGCATCGTTCTCTGGAGCAATATATGTTGGGTTGTTAATCCTGCATATCATTCCTTTCACTCCTGGATCAGGACCCTTAATAAGTTTGCTGATTGTTTCTGCTGTCATGTGCCTCAAACCTAAAATATCATCATTATTCTTCTCAAGATCCTTGAACCTATCATCAATCAACATCTGTACGAAGCGAGGATACATAATGTACTTCTTGCTTCCAGCTTTCGCATTCTCAACCATGTAGTCAAATATCACTTGTGAAACATTATACGACCTATTCAAAACGAGGTAAGCAATAATGTTCATGATGTAGTCAGATGTTTCATCATACGCGCCCTTCCTGTGTGATAACGCATGAATAACATAATGTATCAAAAACTTGTTAGAATGACAGAACATAGTCTTTGCCATATTCCCGTTTATGTGTCCTGAGAATCCCATCCTGCACCATAATCCTTTGGAAAGACGTTCCGAAATAAGGTGGGATCATTATCAGAATCACCTAAATCTAACACACGTCTCACATCTCCAACATTGATTTTAATTTCCAAATCAACATTCTGTCCATTCTCATCTCTCTTTGTTACTGCAGAGTAGATCGTCTTATCCTTCTCTTCATATCTCGCAGAGTTCCAAAATCGTCTAACATGCGATTCATAAACTATAGTTTTATCAGTTAGCGCCTTAACAATCCTGCTTTCCCTCAATAATTTTGCAATATCTTCAACTACAGTTTTGTCTGTATATTGCGTTTCTAACAGACAGTAGATGTTATGCGTTTTCTCCCAGTCCTGCAGAAAGATTTTGACAAATAATAAAGATCTTGATATTTTTCAAAAATTTTCTAACTCTGAAGATCTTACCATACATAGTACAGTGGCTCGGATGGCTGTCTAACCGGATTGTCATCCGACCGGATTGCCTTTTGAGAAATGATAAATCAACTAAAGTCAACAGTATGTGAATCTGATGACCACTCAGTCGAGTTGCCATACGACCGAGTTGCCACACGAATCATACGATAAGTAAGATACCTATGACTTAATTAACTTTGAGAATGAATGCCTTGGGACTGATGTCCACCCGGTCGAGTTACCATTCGACCGAGTTGCGACTCGAGTCATGTGACAAGAGTGCACAAATTTCAAAATATAGACATATGAATGAATTGGTTGTCCGGTCAGATTGCCACTCGACCGGATCACCACTCGAGTCCTTACAAGAAATGAACAGATGAAAGAGTGTATTTGGAACGAGTTGCCACTCGGTCGGATTGCCACCCGACCGGGTTGCCAAACTTTTTCAAAAACACTGTAACAGTTAAACGCACAAATTCCAAGGTTTTATTGATAAAAACATTTAGCACAAATCTCAATGCATCAAATACTTAACAAATTTATCAAGTAAATATACTATGCATTGGGTGGTTACTCGGTCGGATTGCAACTCGACCGAGTTGCCACTCGAGTCAAAGACATATGAAGAACAACATGAACACATTATAAACATCAAAATTTTCTAAGTCTAAACTTCAAATCGAACACAGATCTACGTAGAAAATTTCAGCGCGATCAAAACCCTATGTTCATTATTGTCTAACTCGTCCTAATCAGGGTTTAATTTGAGAAAAACCTCACCGAATGCCGACTCGACTAGAACTTAGATCTGTAAAAAATAACAAGTTTTGGCACAAATTGAATCGGTAAACTTGTAGATCTAATCATTGTGAACAAAACCCTATGCTCAGTTTTCATCAAAACAACCTAAATTTTGCTAAATCTAACATTATATGTCCGAACAGTTTCAACATAAAAAACTCATAGTAAAAACATCAAATTTATCAGTTTAGATCTCGAAACACTTACCTTTGTCATTGTAAAAGTTGTGCTAACCAACGATCCAACGATTTGTGCAAAGAAGTATGAAGAAAAACAAGATCAGAAATGAAAAGTGTGAGAGAGTAGGATGACAGTTTGAGCGAGTGAAAAACCTTGACTGAAACTTTGACCCTCTATATATAGTGTCATTCGAGTAGGATGGCTGTCCGACCGGATTGCCACCCGGTTGTATTGCCACTCGAGCGAAGCACACATTTGACTTTCAAACTTTTGACATTTTGACATTTTGTTGTTTTCTCAGATTTTATCAGTTTTTAGAAATCCACTTAAGTATCTAGGTCCAAGTTAATGACCCTAGGTACTTAATTTGCCGACCAAGTCCAACTTAATGACCTTGGTTGACCCGAAACGAAACAAACTGACATTTTGTTTCAACTGTTTCAAACATTTTTCAGAAAATTTCAAGTTTCAACTTAATGAACTTGAATTAACTTGGCATTTTCACAGGTTTAACATGATAAGCTCCCAACTCATCTGTCTAGCTCAGAAACTTCCTGCATCTGCCTCAAACTGCGAGTCTGAAGATCAGTTTTCCGCTTTGGATTGTCGATAAAACAAAACAAAAAAGTAAAATCTTTTTGGATTTAAAAAAGTTTCTAGACTAGAAAGCTATGAAATCTTTTTAAGTTTTGAATGTTAAACAGAAATGAAATGCAGTAAATGTAAACTATTTACAAACATATTTTTGGTGAGCGTGTTAGGGAAGCATATCAGCTACCGACAAGCTACAAGTACCGTTAAGCTTTGATTTCATACTCATAATTAAACAATTCGCTTAGACTGCCGATATACTGATCCACTTAAGTTCTCACACAAATTTCAATCGGTTCAGGATACGAATTTAGTGTTTTAAGATCTTAACTTATACGCGTGTACCACCTCAGAATATACTCCCGTATCCAGACTACTATATTCAGTCTTACAGGTGAGTGCACACTAATGATATCTGTAAGGGGTTAAATGCGATGCCATGAGAGCTCAGGCTATTGCTTCCGTAAAATCAGAGAGATGATGGCTCGACTTTAGGTGGCTCCCCTTTGGGGATCTTCTTTTATAACAACACATGATTAGCATTTTTCAATGTTTCATCATTTTTTATGCTGGGGGGGGGGCTTTAAGAATAAAGCAGTGCATAGTATTATACGAGGACTAGGCTATTGCTCCCGCAAAATCAGAAGTCCTGGTATAATACCCCAGTTATCATCACGTACAAAGACCTAGTATGTCAGAAATAGAGCCTTTCAAATAGAATTTCAGGGGTTACCTATATATCCGAGAGATGTTCCCCACGTAAAAGCAAGTTGTGATTTAGGTTTATATCCTGAACAAACTTACTAAATGTGTAAAAACCTATCGGCCTATCATCATCGAGACTGCTTAATGCTTTTAAACTTTACATTTATTTAGCATACTGCAACTGTCTAGCTGATGTACTATCATTTTCCCATTTTACACAAGCTCTTTTTCGGTTTTCTATTGTTTTTGGATTTTGAAAATATCTCATGTTTTTGGGTTTTTGAAAATTTTTATTGTTTTTGTATTTTCTGAAAATATAACCTATCTCCCCCTAAATACCAAAACAAGTAAAAAATCGACAAACCATTGCAGATTGCTTTTCAACATCATCTACAGTGGTACCTTCATCTACGCCAATGATCCCCTCCGCAACCGACAAAAGCTTCATACCGTTAAGTTTCAAAAGATATTGAAAATGAGTTTTGTCAAATGCTTTGGTATGTAAGTCAGCTTTTTGTTCATCGGTGTGGATTTTTTTCTATTCGTATCAACTTCTTCTCGAAACAATCTCGGATGAAGTGATGACGAATTTCAATGTGTTTTGTTTTAGCGTGATGAACAGGATTTTTTGTTATGTTTATAGCTGCCTCATTATCAACAAAGATAGGGGAGTTAAGAAATTGCAAACCGTAGTCTCGCATCTGTTGCTAGATCCACAAGATTTGAGAGCAGCAGCTGCTAGCAGATACATATTCGGCTTCACAGGTGGATAAAGCGACAGAGGTCTGCTTCTTACATTGCCAGGTGACCAATCGTGGTCCGAAAAACTGGCATCCCGTTGTTGTTGATTTAGCGTTCACTTTACAGCATCCGAAATCGGAATCAGAATATCCCTCGAGCGTGAAATCGCCTTCTTTTGGATACCACAACCCCAATGATGGAGTTCCTTTCAGGTAGCGTAATATCCTTTTCACAATTATCATATGCGAAGTTATGGGGCTTGATTGAAACCGTGTTGCGAGGCATGTTGGATACATAATATCCGGTCTTGATGCCGTCAAATACATTAACGATCCGATCATGGAGCGATACAGCGTTTCATCCACCTTCTCTCCGGTGAGATCAGGGTTTATCCCATGGTTCGTCGCTAACGGGGTGGACATTGGTGACATTCCTGACATTCCTGACATCCCGGTGACATTCCGAATTTCTCCAGAACATCATGAACATACTTTGTCTGATGTATGAACGTTCCCTCGGGTAGTTGATCAACCTGAAGCCCTAAGAAGAACTTCATATCACCCATTGATGACATTTCAAACTTCTGCTTCAAAACTTTTTCAAAATCTTTGCAGAGTTGTTCATTTGTTGACCCGAAAATTATGTCATCCATGTAAATTTGGACTATCAGAAGATGGTCGTCGACTTCTTTTGTGAACAGAGTGGCGTCTACCTTTCCTCGGATGAAGTTGTTGGCTAACAGATGTTGAGACAGGGTCTCGTACCAGGCTCTCGAGGCCTGATGTAAGCCGTATAACGCCTTATCCAATAGATAAACTTTATCTTTGTGGATTTGGTCGGTGAAGCCCGGTGGCTGTCCGACATAAACCTCCTTTTTCACCTTACCATAGAGAAATGCAGACTTCACATCTAGCTGAAAAAACTTTAAATCCTTTCCAAGATGCAAATGCTAGGAAGATTCTGATTGCTTCAAGCCTTGGACAACGAGTAGAGCTTTGTTGTGAATAAAAACCCCTCGATCATCCCTCTTACACTTAAACACCCACTTGGTGTTAATCTTCCTATGACCATCAGGCAGGTCCACCAGTTTCCATACACCCAGCTTCTCAAACTGACTTAGCTCCTCCTGCATAGCGTTAAACCAGAAATCTTCAGTTAGTGCTTCCTTGTACGTTCGCGGCTCAATCTGCAGAATGAAACAACTAAGTGAAAACTCAGTTTGTAAAGGAGCAACTGTAGAATAAAAACAAGTAAGGCCTTGGTCAATTTGTCATCTGGTGCGGACGCCTAATTTCAACTCTCCAATGATTAACTCTTCTGGATGGTATGAAAGAGTTCTTGCCATCACCTCGCCTGGAACATCTACCTCACTTTCCAAATTCGTAATGTTCTGATTTGCGACTTGTTCACTGACTGGAATAGTTTGATCTTGAGACTGGATTTGCTCCCCCTCAGACTCTGAATCACCACGATCGAATGTTAGCCTTTCATCAGATTCTGAATTATCATTGATTCCCGTCTGATTGATAGGAGCTTGTTCACTTTCTGAAGATGTCGGAGTTTGCATAACATCATCATTCTCTCCAGCATTGCTTGGACCTGCTTCATCATCGTTCGAAGCTTGTCATTGACGATTATAAGGTTCTGCTGCGAATCTTTCTTGTGATGCTTCATATTCTCTTAAAATATCCAACTCGTCATAGAACTCTGGTTCTTCCTCTATGTCGAATGAATCCCACAGAGTATCGTAATTGAAGCGCCATGAGTCAACGGGTTTCTGAGGTGGCATCGTATAACCTTGAAACTCAACATTATGTGCTTCGATGATCCGCTTCAATCTTGGAACAAAGACTCTTTTTAATGGGCTTGCATATCCCACAAATATACCTTCAATGCACTTTGGACCAAATTTACCAAAAGGTTCTAGAACTGTGCAGGGAGACCCGAACGGTTCCAAATACTTCAGGTTAGGTTTGCGGAGGTTAATGAGCTCGAAACACGTCTTGTTGAACTTCTTCACCGTAAGAACCCTGTTGAGCGTATAGCAAGCGGCAGGCACTGCTTCTGCCCAGAAATTGACAGGTAGTTTAGAATTAGCAAGCATCGTCCTGGCCATTTCAATCAACGTCCTATTATTTCTTTATGCTACTCCATTTTGCTGAGGAGTGTATGGCGCGCTGAATTCTTGCAGTATACCTCTTTCATCACAATATACTTCGATTTTGTTGTTCTTAAACTCTGCACCGTTGTCACTTCTTATTCTTCTAATACGAGTTTGGTACAAGTTTTCAATCTTTCTGAACATTGTTATCAAACTCCCAAATGTTTCATCTTTTGTCTTCAGAAACGTTACCTACGAAAATCTCGAATAGTCGTATGTGACACCTAAGCAGTAGAGATCACCAGTTATGCTTTTAACATTCACTGGACCAAAGAGATCCATGTGAAGTCTCTCTAACGGCCTCGAGACTGAATTCATCTTCTTTCCAGGGTGAGATTTCTTTCGCTGTTTACCTTTGATGCAACTAATGCACTCCCCCTCAAGATGAAATCCTTTCAGATGAACTCCATTAACTAAGTCGTTGTGTACCAGGTAGTTCATTTTTCGCAGATGAATGTGGCCCATCTTTCGATGCCATAATTGTGACTCCTTTTCCGTGGCTCTTGACATGAAGCAGTGAGTCTGACCCGTGGTAGTAGTTGCTACACTCATGTCCAACACGTACAGATTGTCGACTCTTGGTGCTCTCATGATGACCTACTCTTAGGGAACAACAAACCCCGGCTTCAATATCAAACATTCTTTGTTTGTGAAGTGTGTCGAATACATACGATCACAAACCTGAGAAATGCTCAGAAGATTGTTTTCCAGCTCGGCGATATAATTCACTCTTTCAAATGTGACAATACCATTTGATATAGTTCCCTCACCAACTATACGACCACCTTGATTGCCTGCAAATCCCACATATCCTCCATTAAACCCTCGAACATCATACAGTAGGGTTTTCTTCCACGTCATGTGCCGAGAAGCTTCACTATCCATTATCCAATGTGAGATGGATCTCGGAAGCTCCTGCACATCAAAAAAACATTTAGTGAGATTTTGAAGCAACCTAAGCCTCTTTCGACTCAGGTAGCTTGACGTTTAGAATTGTGGTTTTGGTATACAATGGCGGGAAATTTTTTTCATTCATCTTTAAACTTTCTTCAGTCCCAACCTCAACCTCTTTGTATAAGAAAAATTCGACTTTTTGAGGTTGACCAGATGGTTGGACTTTCTTCGGAACATACTTCTTCCCTGGTGGGGTAGAAGTTTGTTTCTCAAGTTTCTCATAGTAATTCAAAAGAACATTCATCTTTACCGGTGTGGTAGAAGATGATTGTTTTGTAGACTCTGAAACCTTTGGTTTTGGAGAACTTGCTTTCTTTTCAACATATTTTGGCTTCCATGCTTGTTGAGATGACGCGACCCGCTTGTAAAATTTGTCATTTTTAGTTACCATCTTCTTTACGGGTTTGGTTTTCTTAACTGACTCTTTTACAGATTCAGTTTTAACTTTGGCATGTTCCTTCTTTAAAAACTTTTTCTCAACAAACATTGGAGCTTTTCCCTTTACATCGTCTTTTCTTTTCGGATTCTCGACAACCACAGACTTAGGCTTCGAGTTGGTGCACTTTCGTGCAATGTGTCCAACTTGATTGCATTTGAAGCATGTTCGGGTGTCAAATACCCGACTTATGCCTTCAGTCTGAGACTGGGAGGCTTTCTTCTCAAAGAATTTTTCATTGGTTTTTGAAAAAATCTCAGATTCTTGCTCGGAGTGTGAACTCGAGCTTTTCACAAACACCTTTTTCTCAACAAATTTCTTGTTTTAAAAGTTCTTTCTTTGATTTTTCTTACCACCCTGATAACCACCCAACCATTTGTTTTGATTGTTGTTAGAAAAACGTGGCGGTACAACAGGTTTTTTGTAGTAAGATTTATCATTTTCAAAATTCAATTGCCTTTCAGAACGTTTCAAACCTTCGATTTCACAAACATCAATCTCAACCAGTTTAAACACATTTTTCAATTTGTCGACATTCACATTCTCTAATGGAAACTCAAGATCCGAATACAACTTATCCGAACCCGACATCTTGTACATCACAAGAGTAGGTTTTTCATTTAAGTTGTTTTTGGATATTGATTTCGGAATGTAATTATTCAAAAAGCATTCTTCATCCTCAGTTGAATCACTGTCAGATTTCAAAACATTTTCTGCTACATTTTTAACAACTTCAGACTGAACACTGTCTTCATCAGATGATGAAGTGAATGTGATGTCAATTGTTTCTGGAAGTTTGATTTCATTTGTTTCATCATTGTTAACCAACCCAGATTTTTTCTTTGAAAAATTATTCAACACTGGCGGTGAGATTTTGAAGCAACCCAAGCCTCTTTCGACTCAGGTAGCTTGATGTTTAGAATTGTGGTTTTGGTGTACAATGGCGGGAAATTTTTGTCATTCATCTTTAAACTTTCTTCAGTCCCAACCTCAACCTCTTTGTATAAGAAAAATTTGACTTTTTGAGGTTGACCAGATGGTTGGTCTTTCTTTGGAACATACTTCTTCCCTGGTGGGGTAGAAGTTTGTTTCTCAAGTTTCTCATAGTAATCCAAAGGAACATTCATCTTTACCGGTGTGGTAGAAGATGATTGTTTTGTAGACTCTGAAACCTTTGGTTTTGGAGAACTTGCTTTCTTTTCAACATATTTTGGCTTCCATGCTTGTTGAGATGACGCGACCTGCTTGTAAAATTTGTCATTTTTAGTTACCATCTTCTTTACGGGTTCGGTTTTCTTAACTGACTCTTTTACAGATTCAGTTTTAACTTTGGCATGTTACTTCTTTAAAAACTTTTTCTCAATAAACATTGGAGCTTTTCCCTTTACATCGTCTTTTCTTTTCGGATTCTCGACAACCACAGACTTAGGCTTCAAGTTGGTGCAATTTCGTGCAATGTGTCCAACTTGATTGCATTTGAAGCATGTTCGGGTGTCAAATACCCGACTTGTGCCTTCAGTCTGAGACTGCGAGGCTTTCTTCTCAAAGAATTCTTCATTGGTTTTTGAAAAAATCTCAGATTCTTGCTCGGAGTGTGAACTCGAGCTTTTCACAAACACCTTTTTCTCAACAAATTTCTTGTTTTAAAAGTTCTTTATTTGATTTTTCTTACCACCCTGATAACCACCCAACCATTTGTTTTGATTGTTGTTAGAAAAACGTGGTGGTACAATAGGTTTTTTGTAGTAAGATTTATCATTTTCAAAATTCAATTGCCTTTCAGAACGTTTCAAACCTTCGATTTCACAAACATCAATCTCAACCAGTTTAAACACATTTTTCAATTTGTCGACATTCACATTCTCTAATGGAAACTCAAGATCCGAATACAACTTATCCGAACCCGACATCTTGTACATCACAAGAGTAGGTTTTTCATTTATGTTGTTTTTGGATATTGATTTCGGAATGTAATTATTCAAAAAGCATTCTTCGTCCTCAGTTGAATCACTGTCAGATTTCAAAACATTTTTAGCTACATTTTTAACAACTTCAGACTGAACACTGTCTTCATCAGATGATGAAGTGAATGTGATGTCAATTGTTTCTGGAAGTTTGATTTCATTTGTTTCATCATTGTTAACCAACCCAGATTTTTTCTTTGAAAAATTATTCAACACTGGCGGTGGAACATGATGATACCCAACCCCAGTTCCATCAGAATATACATCTTCGCCAGCTTTGTTCTTCCCAATGGGTTTGGGAACTATGTGTTGAAGAACAAAACTTGCGGAGTTGTAACTGTTGAGTTTCAGATTGATGCGTTCATTTTCAATCTTAGCTTCCTGAAATTGAAGCTTTAGATTAGCAATCTCATCCAACTGTTGGTTGATTTGCTTTTCTTTCGACTGAAGGACTCCTGATAATTGAAAATTTTCTTTGCTTGTTTTACTGTTTCTCTCATCAGAATCTTTAATCGTTCTTTTTAACTTCTCATGATTTTCAAAAAGTTGTCGATTTTCATGAATTAACTTTTCATTTTCTTTTCTTACACGGTCTACTTCAATTTTATCGTTTTCAAGTTTCTCAGTTAATTCCTTAATTCGATCATTTGAAGCTTTCACCAATTTATCACGACTTAAGATTTGATTTTCAACTTCTCTGACTCTTTCAGTCAGTTCTTCAGTCTTCTTACCACTGAGATATGCATGTGTACTACAAACCTTGCAGTTTTTCATGCAATTTTTGCAGTCGCTTTCAATTTTGGCTTTATCAGTCTTACCTGACCCATTTGTTGAATCATTAGAACTGACCTTGCTCTTTGACTCAGTTCCATATTTTGAATCTACCTCTAACTCTTTTGCTGCGAGCACCTTGTCTGCCATTTTCTATAGATTTTCTACAGTCATCTCTTTGGTCGTGTCGATTATCCCATCATCGACCTTTTTCGACTGTAACTCCTTTTCTTTCTCTTTTTCTTCAGCTTCTCTTGCCTACATTCTCTGTCTTTCTTCTTCTTCTGCTATTTGTTCTATGAGGGTTTCAACACTGATTGATGATGGTTCAACAACTATGTTCCCTTTAGGATCCAAATAGCATTCCCGAGTAGCATCCCATCTTTTTGCACTCTTTGCTTCTTTCTATGTTCGATAAATTTTATCTTTCATGTTTTGGGCTAACATCTTCCTAGAACGATATTTCTCTTCTTCAGTTCGGTTGTCTTTGAAAGGAACAATTTTTGCCACGAAGGCAAAACCCACAGCATCTTCTTCTGGTAGCACATCACTCCAGTCATAGCCCTCATCATCATGGATAATGGTTAATGCTCTTGATTTTTCTTTGGGAGCATCTTCTAACTGCTTCATTCTGGGAGATTTTGCTTTGTTTTGATGATAGATGGCCCTTTTATAATAGTCCTCACGGAATGGATTGGCCGTTTCATCAGCAGGTGCATTTCGACATTCTCGTTTAAAGTGCCCCTTTTGCTTGCACTTAAAACATGTAACCTTTGATTTATCAAAACCTAATTTAGTTGAAGGTCCACCAATGGAGTGTCTGCCTGTTATCTCCATGAACCTTTGAGCCCTTCTAACCGCACTCGCCATACACCATCTAATGTCAATCAACTCCATTTCTTCGGGGTCAATTTGATCATAGTCTTCCTTGGTGAGGTTAGTGTTTCCGATTTTTCCTGCTACGAGACTTTTGTAAGACTCCAAGATGGATGCTAGAAATACCATCTGCTGTTTGGCTGCTTCTTCGCAGAAATTTTGTGCGTTGTTGAGATTTACAGCAATGTTGCACTGGAAAATGTTTTTCGGAACAGATTGTTGTTGCTGTTGACTTGGAGTCGATGAAGACGATCCTCCATGATATCCGCTGCTTGGAGCAGGACTGCTATTTTGATTCTCTTGATTTTGCACACTTGAGTTTTCTGCTGAGAACGTAGTTTTTGGTGATACCGTTTTTGGAATCACACTTCCTCGATAATACAAATCAACGTTCTGCTGATACTAAGTACTGTTGACTTTATTCGTTTTCCTGATTTCCAACTCGTGACTTTCAAGCCTCTTGATCAGAAAATCAACTGTCAGATTCTTCTTCTCCACAGTGTTTTTCAACAACAGAGCAAAGTACAACCAATCTTTTTCATCAGGTAGTGAATCCATCAGCTTATCAACCAATTCTTCCTCTGTAAATGTAAACCCATGTCTAGTCAGCTCGATCTTCAAATGATAAAATCGTTTGATCATCTTTGAAACCGATTCCTTTTTCATACATCCAAACAAATAAAATTCCTTTTTCAACAATTTTCTTTTGTTCTTAACAATTTCTTCTCCACCCACGCACTTTTTCTCTAATTTTGCCCATAAATCTTGGGAATTTTTGTAATCGATTAGAGATATGATATCATCCCTTACTGATTGATGTAGCAATGCGATACATTTTTGCTCAGCGATAAAACTTTCTTGTTCATTTTCGATTAAGTTCTCATAGTCACTTCTTCCAATGTCAAACCCGTTCTTCATGCATTTCCAACTCTGGTAGGTGAAAGCCTTTAATCAGTCTTCAAACCTAGTTGCCCACCTACTGTATTCCTCGATAGCCATTAGCTTGGGCGGTTTGTTGTATGTGCCAAACGCGTTATCCACGCTCAATGAGTCGGCAATGGCTTTCTTTGGGTTCGGGTTTGGAGCAGTGGTGTTTGTGCTGCTTGACGTAGAGTCTCCTGTGTTACTGGTGTAAGCAAAGATGTCACTGAAAGAATTGAGAAAATCATCCCCCATTTTAGAGTACCTGAAACAGTTTACAAACACTTTGAAAATTTTTTTTGATTTTCAAAACTTTTACACTGGTGCACTTGAATCGGATGGTTATCTGATCGAGTGACACAATCAGGTATCAAGTGGTGTATGCAAATCGAAAGAATGGTTGTCCGAACGAGTGCTTGTCCGAACGAGTGCTTGTCCGAACGAGTGCTTGTCCGAATGAGTGCTTGTCCGAACGAGTGGCAGAAAAATCTTTAACCCTTCACCGATCGGATGACTGTCCGATCGAGAGGTAGGATGACGTAAGCAACAAAGATAATAGCAACAATGCGGTCCGATCGACCTGCTATTCGATCGGGTAGCACTGATGATGTCAGCAACACTGTTTCACAAATCCATCTTATTCAAGTCGTTCGTACAGTTGTTCGAACGAGTTGATGATGTCAGCAAATCTAAGAACGACTAAGCTAAGTCGTCCGTACAGCTGTTTGAACGGATAGATGACATCAGCATACAAGAACAATTCTTCATAGTTTTTGATGATTTTGATCTAGTTTTTGAAGGAATTTTGTTATGAAATCTTGAAGGATTATGCTTTGATTGATTGCGAATCGATTTATATCAGTTTTATCAAATTTTAACCGTAGATTCACGTCCAATTTTATGTTTTTCTGACTTTTGTGTATAAAGAAGAAAAATTCAGTAAGAATAGAGTACAAAGTGAGAGAATATGTCAAATTTCCGGTGAAATTTGACTCTGATTGGCAAGAAAAGCTCGAATTCCGGTGAATTCGTTGTCGTAGATCTCGATTCAGCTCCCTGGAGGCTCTGATACCACTTGTTGGTCCCTCGTATAGGATCAGTTCGTCAGGAACTTAGATGAATCGACTTTGACTAATGTGCGGAATCCATTTGATCAAATCACAGATGTACGACAAAGTATTCAACGCTTAAACACCGTCTGATCTTTCTATTCAACTGTTATGAAAGTACAAAAGCGCCTGTAGAAGTCAGACTTGACAGAGTTCTCTCTAGAGTCAAAAGTTCTAAATGACATACCCTGATGGGGTATTTATAGGCAACTCACGAATGAGATAGATGCTGTCCGACCAAGTGGCAGTCCGCTCGGATGGCTATCCGGTCGGATGGCCATTCGACCGGGTGACACATGTCAGCCGACGGACATCATCTTTACAATACAAAACCATTCACTGAGCTGTCATTCTACATACATAATAACATACAAGTACACAAAACATACAAAATATGACTAAATGCTGACTGAAGCTACAGACGTATGAACTAACACTTTCATCATCATGCTTTTGTAAAAGATTTCAATTACAATGATTCACGTATACATGAGAATTACAAACTCCCCCTCAGCCTGGTCACTTCTAATTTGTTCGTACAAAATGTCAAGAAGGAAAGTGATAAATAGAACAGTACATGCACTGTTCTATTTATAGTACAAATCAAACATCTGAAGCATCTTGACTGACGTCACCTAGACAGTGACATCTAACAACCTAACAAACTCCTAACATCTACTATTTGCCTAAGTACTGTTGTATTGATAAACTCTATTGAGCAGTATCTGTTGAATATCATCAGTTTGAGCTTTAACCTCTGTTGAGCCATAGCAGACCTTTAGCTTCTTCAGACTTTGTCTTCGTAAGTAGAGCATGATCGGACCTTTGCTTCAAAAGACATTGTCTTCAAGCAGAGGTTCACTTTGGCAGACCTTTGTATTAGCAGACTTTGTCTTCATCAGAAGTTTCTCTTTGGCAGACTTTGGCTTTAGCAGACTTTTGGAGTAGCAGATGTTGATGCCTTTGTCACTGGGGGAGCAGATCTTCTAAGCACCGTTATTGGTGATCAGATGTTGTAGATTATTTTGGCTTTTGAGAGTTCATGTTAGGATCGATTCCGCTACACCATTGACTACGTAGATCTCGTATCTTGTGCGGAATCCAAGTACGAGAGTGGATCAGACAAGAACAAGCTAATTAAAGTTGTTTTCTATTGATTGATATTCAATACAATACCACGAAGACAATTGGACAAATTTTCCCCTCTGGTCACTCAAAGTTACAAATGAACAAGTGTCACACCCCGAATTCCACGTGTCACCGGTGGGCCCGGTGGGGAGTATCGTGACGTGGTTGGCAACATAATAGTCGAACAACACAATATTTAATATGCACAGCGGAAGCAAATGAAAGATATATTTCAACTGAATATAATTGCAATATCGTGTATCACAAACAGTTGAAAGAATCCACAGGCGGATCAAAAATAAATAGGAAACAGTAGTTCAACAGACTTTAGGCATCTTAAGCTTGCGAGACTCTTTTGATGCTAAGGAGATATCCAGCCAATTACGAGTAGTACCTGCACTTAATCTTTTTGGGAAAATACGTCAGTTTACACTGGTAAATACAATCAACTGACTCATTTTAAAAATGATTAAAAAATGATTTGGATGCACGTGGCATAAACATTTTATAACTTGGGATAATTATTTAAATATATAAACTTGTAAAAGAATTACATGTTCCTTATGCGTTCAGTAGCCCGGATCGTACCGGGTTAAAGATCAATAGACACACCACATTATTTACTTATGCACTGACGAGTGTACGCCTACACCCCGCGCTTAAGTCATGGCCATTTCGTAAAATGATGCCAGGGATATCTGGGACATGGTCATTAACCCCCCAAAGGCTTTAGGCAAACAAAACAATTTAAACGGGCCGATCAAATATCAATTAACCACCATACGATGGAAGATTTAATGCCCGACCAAACGGTATTTTATATACCGTACCCCAAGCCCGTATAGGGAAAATAAGTTAAAAGTATTTACCTGAGCAAAGTAATAATCACAATAAGCAAATGCAAGTAGCTTTTACTGGTCCTCCTATTCTGGAACGAAGGTTTATAATAACCTATTAGAATCCTAACGGGTCTTTAGTTAAGCTTAAGCTTAGACCGGTTAGTTTTAAAGATACGGTTCGTACGCACGATTAAGCGAAGACCGGATAGAATGTGATTTAGACCCAACAAGTTTGAATACTTGCTTAATATGGGTATTTCATACACATTCTGGATTTTGAGATAAAACCGATAAGGTTTGACCCGTTTCGGCTAATTTATGCAAACTAGTTACATAAACCGAACCGAACGCGCAAGAGGCGTAACGGGTAATTATTAGAGCCATATACAGGTTTCCTAAGTTAATATGCCTCAAATATGTTGTGACATCAGTAAGATATCTTTTATTATGCCCGAAACGAATTTAAACACAAACTATGCCCCGTAAGGGTAGTTTGGTCATTTACAAGGTTATAAAAGAGTTTAAGTATTAACCTGAGTTACAGGTCTGATATAATCAGCAAAAATACTTAGTTTAGTAAGTTATAACAGTAGGGTAAAGTATATATGTGAAATTTATCAATTATAACCAAACTATGCACCGTAGGGGCATTTTGGTAATTTCACATACGCCGAAAAGCTCAAAACTGAAGTCTGAGTTAAACAACTTTTGCTTACTGTTTAAATATTATAATTTACCTAAAATATCAGTAGGTATCAACACTTGTATGTTTAAAATAGTCTTAGTACATACTATGCGTTAAAAACGCTTAAAAAGGCGATTAGAAGCCGTTTCCGGGTTCTATATAGAAAGCTGATATTTTTATTATTCCAGAAGGCTTAAAATAATTTATTTATCATTTAAAATCAGTAGCAAAGGTTTGGAGTCAAATAGATATGTAAAACTCATTTTATAGCCCGAAAGGGCAAAACCGACAATTTCCGGATTAAGCCTATGACTATAAGTTATGCTCAGCCTAAAATTAATTAAAAATCTTCAAAATTCCCCAAAATAATATATTACATCAGTGGGTAAAGAGTTTGATATCAAAAAGTAGTTTTAAATAGGCTATACGCTAATTATGTCGTTTAATCGCTAAAGAAGCTTTCTAATTACGCTAATGAGCATAACTCTCAATCTACACCTCAAACTGACATCAAATTTTGGGTGCAAGTTTATAATTCAGTAACTAAGGTTTATACTCTTTTACATTTTCAAAAATCACGTTTTATGGTGAAAAGGGCATAATGGTCAACATATGAGCAATTAACGGAATCATGCATATTAATTGGATAACTAATGAACCAAGGTGTATAATCACAGAGGGTTATACTAGAATGTAACCTAGTCCAATTAAAGCTCTAAGGCATTTCTAAAACATACCAAAACGGGTCAGAACTGAAGTCAAAGCAAAAGTCAAAGCTTTGCGACTTTCGGTTCCGAACCGGGTCTAAACATAAAATTGTCGGGTTGAACATGTTTAGACATGTTCTTACATTAATTACCAAGTTATATTAATGATCAAACAGGTTGTATGGGTTCTACATTGCTAATTATGCATAAATTGGAAATTAAGCATTCTGTTGACTTTTTAATAACAGGTTTGACCCGACATTAGACCTAGTTAGAGTGGGAATCAGAGGGTGCCCTTTTAAGGGTTTAATGCCCACACAATTACCAACTTATAACTACTTTCAATTCGACTAATCACTGGACCATTAGTGATTAATCGCTAAGTCAACCGTTAATTACGACGGTTTGACTTTTAAGCTAAAACTAAGCAAAAACTTAACTAAGAAAGGTTAAGCATACTTACTGAAGTCCTATGCACGATTAGTGATCACTTGAGTCTGCTTTGGAGCTCCAGAAATGATCAGAAATGCTGAAGGAAGGTGTGAAGAAATGGTTGCAACCTTGTGGCCTTTTATAGTGTTCAAAACCTCATGGATCTTTGACACACAAGCCTAGCAATGGCCATGGATCACTTCCAGATGTCCCTAAGTGTCTAGGGGTTGCTTAGGGGTCGTGCAAGATGAGGAAAATTGGATTAAAGTCGGTTACAAGGGCTATGGCAGACAAGAACCCAACAATTTCAGAGCAGAAGGCCCCTCGCGGCACGCGTAGACCCCCCAGGGTCCTCGCGTGGCGCGCCACCCCATCTGATCAAATCTGAATTTTCTGATTTTTACGCTTTGGTCCTTGGCTCTTGGAAACTTTGCTAGGACTTTATTTCTTGCACTTTGAACCCTCCAACTTGACTTATAAGGGCTTCAAGACATATACCCACTTTTTTAAGTCCTCGGTTAACTTTATTGTTACCCGAAAAGTCATAACTTTCAACGTTGACGCTTTAATCCCTTGTATACGAATTTGATCATAACTTTCTCATATGATAACGAAACTTTATGAAATTTATATCGTGCATTCTAGTGAGCATAATTAACCGTTACAAAGCTTCGGGTTTGCTAAAAGGTCACTCAGAGGTATAACTTAAACATGTTGACACATTTAACCCCTGTAGTTTGTAATCTCTCAGTTTCTTTCATATTTAGCTTCGTATGTTCCATGATTTATTCGTTTGAAGGTATGAGCATCATCTAGGGTTAATGTACAATATATTTATTCACTGTTGACATTTAGAACCCGTATATTCACATACTTTCCATGATTTTCAACTTTAATCCTTCAATAACATTCTTTCACACGTTCAAACCTATGACACGTGTCAACACGTTATAGGACGTGAAGTTTTGAGGTGTTACATCCTCACCCCCTTAAAGAAATCTCGACCTCGAGATTTACTGAAATAAATAAGGGTACTTTTCTTTCATTGTGGACTCAACTTCCCACGTGTACTCGGGACCTCTACGGTTTTTCCACAAAGGCACATGCTTCCTTCGAAGCTTCTTAACCTGTCGATCTTCAATTGACAATGGTTTTTCCACAAATTTCAAGCTCTCATCTATATGCACATCTGTATGTGGTATGACTAGCGATTCGTCAACTAGGCATTTCTTCAGATTGCAGACGTGGAATACGTTATGAATACCACTGAGCTCTTGAGGTAAATTTAACTTGTAAGCCACTGATCCAACACATTCGATAATCTCGAACGGTCCTATATACCTCGGGCTTAATTTACCTTTCTTACCGAACCGCATCACCCCCTTCCAGGGTGATACTTTAAGCAACACTTTGTCACCTACTTCAAATTTCATAGGTTTTCGCTTTGGATCAGCGTAACTCTTCTGCCTATCTCGGGCAGCTTTGAGACGGTCACGAATCTGGACAATCTTGTCCGTCGTTTCAAAGACTATCTCTGGTCCTGATAATTGGACATCTCCAACTTCCGCCCAACAAACGGGCGTTCTACACTTTCTACCGTATAAGGCCTCGAAAGGCGCAGCCTTGATGCTGGTATGGTAGCTATTGTTGTAGGAGAATTCGATTAACGGTACAACTACCACCCAAATCAATCACGCATGCTCGAAGCATGTCTTCCAAAGTTTAGATAGTACGCTCACTCTGGCCGTCCGTCTGAGGATGGTAAGCCGTACTAAAATTTAAACGCTTGCCAAAAATGTGACGTGTATCTAGTATCCCTGTCGGAGATAATAGACACAGGTATACCATGTAAAGCTACAATCTTATCTACGTATAGTTGGGCTAACATGTCGGAGCTATAAGTCTCCTTAATGAGTAGGAAATGTGCTGACTTAGTCAGTCTGTCTACGATCACCCAAATGGTATCGTTTCCTTTCTTTGTCTTAGGTAACTTGGTGATAAAATCCATAGTTACCATTTCCCACTTCCACGTAGGAAGTTCAGGCTGTTGTAGCAAACCTGACGGCTTTTGATGTTCTGCTTTGACTTGCGCACACGTCAAGCATTTAGCTACATAGGTCGCTACAGACTTTTTCAAGCCTATCCACCAATAGTTTGCCCTTAGATCCTGGTACATCTTATCAGCTCCAGGGTGAATGGAATATTTAGAACTATGGGCTTCCTGGAGGATAACATCCCGAAGTCCTCCATAAATTGGAACCCATATTCGTCCATTCAATCTCAGAATTCCGTCATTGCCAAGAGATAACTGCTCCTCAGTTACTCCTAGCTTTTCATTAGGATAGTTAGCTTCCAGCACAGCTTCCTTCTGTGCAGCTAACAACCTTTCATTCAAACTGTTCTTTATTTCAATGCTCTTGGCATTGATTCGGATGGGTTTCACCCTTTCCTTTCGACTCAAGGCATCAGCGACTACATTCGCCTTGCCGGGATAGTATCTGATTTCACAATCATAATCATTTAAAGTCTCCATCCAACGGCGCTGGCTCATGTTTAAATCCTTCTGATTAAACAGGTGCTGGAGGCTCTTGTGATCAGTATAGATCACACACTTGATTCCATATAAATAATGCCTCCATAGTTTTAGTGCAAATACAACGGCACCCAACTCCAAGTCATGGGTGGTGTAATTCTTTTCATGCACCTTTAACTGCCGTGAAGCATAGGCAATAACCTTGCCTTTCTGCATAAGCACACACCCCATGCCAGTGTGTGATGCATCGCAGTAAACTACGAATTCTTCGGTACCTTCAGGAAATGTCAGTACAGGAGCGTTGCTCAACTTTTGCTTCAGGATATCAAAAGATTCTTGCTGCTTAGGACCCCACTCGAACTTTACCTTCTTACGAGTCAATGAAGTTAGGGGTGCAGCAATCCTTGAAAAATTTTCAATGAAACGCCTATAATATCCTGCTAAGCCTAGAAAGCTACGAATCTCTGTAGGTGTCTTCGGCTCTTGCCAATTCATAACTGGTTCCACCTTAGCGGGATCCACCTGGATACCACGCTCACTAACCACATGTCCAAGAAATTGGACTTCTCGAAGCCAAAATTCACACTTTGAAAATTTGGCGTAGAGTTTCTCATGGTGCAGAAGTTTAAGAATACAGCGAAGGTGTTTCTCATGGTCAGCTTGGTTCTTCGAGTAGATGAGAATGTCGTCGATGAAAACGATGATGATTTTATCTAAGTATGGCTTGCAAACGCGATTCATGAGATCCATGAACGCGGCAGGTGCATTAGTGAGCCCAAAAGGCATCACTAGGAACTCGTAATGACCATAACGAGTCCTAAATGCAGTTTTGTGTACGTCTTCATCTCTAACCTTCAATTGGTGGTAGCCTGACCTCAAGTTAATCTTCGAGAAATAACTTACCCCTTGCAATTGATCGAACAAATCGTCGATCCTGGGCAAAGGATACCTATTCTTTATTGTGGCCTTATTAAGCTCACGATGATCGATGCACAGTCGCATCGATCCATCCTTCTTTTTGACAAACAAGACAGGTGCTCCCCAAGGAGACGAACTAGGTTTAATGAAACCTTTAGCTAGCAATTCGTCCAGTTGCGTTCTTAATTCCTTCATCTCTGTTGGTGCCCCTGTAAGGTGCTCTAGCAACAGGTGCTGCTCCAGGGATGATGTCAATTCTGAATCTCACTTGCCTATTTGGTGGTAAACCAGGTAGTTCTTCAGGAAAAACTTCTGGGTATTCAGAAATGACGGGGATGTCTTCAATTTTGGGTTTCGGCTCATCAATAGTCACTTGTGCCATGTAGATGACACAACCCTTCTTCAAACACTTAGAGGCCTTGAGCATAGTCACTTGCTCAGGCAATCCATACCGGGTATCTCCCTGAATGGTAAGTGATTCGCCAGACGGAGTCTTGATCACCACTTGCTTTTTATTGCAGACAATCTGGGCCTGGTTACGAGATAACCAGTCCATGCCTAAAACGATGTCGAAACCGGCCAACTTCAAAGGAAGTAGGGACAAAGGAAAAGAGTGGTTCTTAATGGATATGAAGCATCCATCTAATATGGTTGAGGCGGTTTCTAAGGTGCCATATGCTAACTCCACCTCATATTTCACTCTTAGGGTTTTAACAGGTAAATTCAGCAATTTGCAAAACTTATTATCTACAAATGATTTATCAGCGCCTGAATAAAAAAGCACTCTTGCATAGATATCATTTATGAGAAAGGTACCTCTGATCACGTTATCGTCTTGCACAGCCTCCTTCGAATCCATCCTAAAGACCCTAGCATTGGTCTTCTTGGCCTCTTCAGGCTTCTTGTTATATTTAGGGCAGTTGGTTTTAATGTGCCCTTTCTCATTGCAACTGTAACATGTTGCATCCTTCAGCTTTTTGCAATCCAAGGTCTTATGTTCCTTGGACTTGCATATCCCGCAAGCAAACATTCTTGACTGAGTCTGCGAGTTCGATTCGAGCCTGCACTTCCCGAAGTGTTGTTTCTTGCAGACTTTGCATTTGGGCTTTTCACTAGATTGATGCCCATCCTTCTTTGACTCAGACCCCTTCTTGTTGTCACCGTTTCCTCAGTGCTTCTTGTTTGACCTCCGTGAATTTTCATCTTCACGTTTTCTTTTCTCAGCATCCTTGTTCCTCAGCGATCTTTGTCTGACCGCGTCCAGAGTGAGGGACAAAGATATGTCAGCTACAGATCTGAAAGTAGCTGGCCGAGAGGCCTTCATGCTTGCCTTTATCTTGGGGGCTAAACCCCCAATGAAACGAGCTATTCGTTTGGGTTCCGGGGTCACCAAATACGGAACCAACCTCGACATTGTATTAAAGCTCGTGAGGTAAGCTTGGCAATCTAGATTGGTCATTACCAACGAAAGAAAATCTGACTCAATCTTCTCGACCTCGTGCTGAGGATAGTAATTCTCCCTGATGAGGGCAACGAATTGTTCCCATGACATGTTGTACAATGGGATCTTCCTAGTGGCTTGAATCAGTGATCTCCACCAGGCTAAAGCCTCACCCTTGAAAGATTGAGACACAAACTTGACTATATCCCTCTCAGCGCATCCGCTGATATCCACTACTGTGTCCATCTCATCTAACCACGTCATGCAGTCAATGGCTCCTTTTTCCCCAGTGAAATCCCTGGGTTTGCATGAAACAAAGTATTTATAGGAGCAACCCTTATTACGGGGTTCTTGATTTAGTACAATTTGTTGAGATGGAGCACTGTGGTGGTTTGAGGAGAGCCGATCATCATCTTTCTTTGGTTCTTCCTTCTTGGAAGGTGGCTTCGAATGCGGTGTAGATAGGGTCCTACTTCGAGTCCCACTATATTCTTCGTACTGCCGCTCTAAGGCCTTTGTAACAGCGTCGTCTACTAACGCTTTCAGTTCAGCACCCGTTATATTAATTCGGGCGTTATCATTATTCTCCACTGGGTGACTATTAATTTCATCTGAGTCAGCCATTTTAATTGAACTGTTATATAAAACAAGGACAATAGTTTACTTGGGAGTTTATTATGGAATTGTCTTTTATGGCAATTCATTAACCATGGTAAACATAGACCATATTTGGTTAATTTATTAATCATATTTATTTAGGATTTTTATTATAATTTATCCTAATTATAAAACAATAACAGTTTTATTTGTAGCACAAAAGGCCTAGTCACAAGGACATTTTAAATTATAAGCCATGATTTCAGAGAATCAAGGCATGAAGGTTTGAACATAGTTCTTTACCTTTTTCAGACAGGGTCATAGACTATTACTGTCTTTTGTCTCATATGAAAATGAGCAGGGCCCGTAGGCACTATATTACCAATGTATGGTCAAAATATGATCATCTTAATTGATGATTTAAACCCATGATTCAGAGATCATTAAGTTGGGTTAGGAATCTTTTGAAGAATCCTTATATAAATGACGTGTGTGATTTTAACGAATCACGTCTGCCAGGAGCGTTAACATGTTTTCAGATGTTAACTGGGATTTGAATCTTTTTAACAGGTTTTACCATTTTGGCCAGGTCTTAAAATGACATGCAGGCTAGGTTATACCTTTAAGATCCTTAGTTAATATTTAAATAGGCAGATATATTTTTAAAGGAATGATTTTGATTCATTTATTTCATATATAATTTATTTATGCATAAAATGGAAAAAATGAAATTTATAAATTAAACATTCCATTAATTATTAATAGATTACACATCGCCCTAAACGGGACTTTTTAGACAAACAAGTTACCCACGCAGGGGTCAAGCAACATACTAGTCCACGCAGGGACTTAAACAAACATCATACCCTCGTAGGGGTTAACAGAAAGATAGGCCCACGCAGGGGTCAAAACACACAAACATAACCACGTAGGGGTCAATACAGCAAGACAGGCCCACGCAGGGGCTCAACTGATACAAGGACATTACAACAACAATGGAAGGATTCAATGGTCCTTCTTGCTCTTCCCTTTTATTAGGCTTGTCAATCCTTGGAAGAAACTTTGTCGCTCCCTGCGGTCTCTGTGAAAGTCTCGCTCGACTTGGTCCAACCTTTGCAGAATTTCTTCACGCTCTGGTGGGGAGAACCTTGGCGGCTACGATTGTTGCCGAATTATAGGTCTAGCAGGTATTTAGTACCCATGAGTCGGGTACCCTACTCCCCAAGGAGCTCCATACTGTCCTTCAGGATGAAGGGCGTTATAATTGGCCGCTACCAAGTATGGGTCGGCTTCAGCGTAACCATAGTTGGTGTGAGCCGGCTGCTCAAACGGGTTGTACGCCATCGAATCCGTGTATGCTGGGATCGGGTTATCAAAACCCATCGGTGGTGGTTGCGGTGCAACGGGGTTTGAAGGTCCACCCATTTGTGGATCTTCTTGAAGTGGCGGATAATGACTGCCAATTGATTGTCGAGGAGAGCTAAAATGAAAGTCCCCTCCTCGTGCAGACATACGTGCTCCGGTTCTCCTACGCTTCGGCGGTTGCGGAGGTGCCGGCTGAACTGGCGGTGGTGGAGGCGGTGGCGTTACTGCCACGAATCGTGAATCCTCAGAGGGATCCTGCTGCTGCTGCTGTTGCTGGTGAGGTGACGAATGATGCGAGGGTGTAAAATACCACTCGTACTGATTAAATCGTGCCTGGTAACTGTCCGGACCATGGTAGGGTGATCCATGAAAAGATGAACCATCTGAGACCTCAATAGGATGGTTCGGAGTTCCGGTTGCGGGCTCGACGGGATCGGTGTCCTCGTCCATATCCTCTGCATGATCGCCGGAGTAATGATCCTCTGGCCCCAATGGGTTAAAACCCACTGGTTCTTGTATGTAATTTGCCGGGTTAAACCGGCCCCTAAAAACAGGTGTGGGCTTACCAAAAGAATTATGCGATAGGGATCACTGAAGAGGTATGTAAGAAGGTTGAGGGTTATCGGGCTCATTTTCCGAATGTGGCCCAGATGAGTTGTGAATGGGAGGTGTCGAACTGTGCGATACAGATCGTCTCGCAGGTTCAAAAAGGTTCCTCCGGTTTTCTCTAGGGTCAGCAATCGCAGTGGTGGTAGGAGCTCGCATGTGCGAAGGCCCGGCCTCGTCGTCATTGGGGGCGGTGATTGGCCCCTTGCCTCGTCCTCTTCGTCGAAAGAATCTTGGCGGCATATTTAATCCTGTCAATACAACATAAGATAACGACAAGAATATAAAATAAAGGACAAAACAAAACAAAGTAGAATTTGTCCTATGTTATTTGTCTAGACTCGAAAGTTTTTGGAATGTGCAATTGTGTCATTGAGATTAAACACAAAAGGCTAGTGTTTAATTCACTCAGCGTTGGCTCTGATACCAACCTGTCACACCACGAATTCCACGTGTCACCGGTGGGCCCGGTGGGGAGTATCGTGACGTGGTTGGCAACATAATAGTTGAACAACACAATATTTAATATGCACAGCGGAAGCAAATGAAAGATATATTTCAACTGAATATAATTGCAATATCGTGTATCACAAACAGTTGAAAGAATCCACAGACGGATCAAAAATAAATAGGAAACAGTAGTTCAACAGACTTTAGGCATCTTAAGCTTGCGAGACTCTTTTGATGCTATGGAGATATCCAGCCAATTACGAGTAGTACCTGCACTTAATCTTTTTGGGAAAATACGTCAGTTTACACTGGTAAATACTATCAACTGACTCATTTTAAAAATGATTAAAAATTGATTTGGATGCACGTGGCATAAACATTTTATATATAAACTTGTAAAAGAATTACATGTTCCTTATGCGTTCCGTAGCCCGGATCGTGCCGGGTTAAAGATCAATAGACACACCACATTATTTATTTATGCACTGACGAGTGTACGCCTACACCCCGCGCTTAAGTCGTTGCCATTTCGTAAAATGATGCCAGGGATATCCGGGACATGGTCATTAACCCCCCAAAGGCTTTAAGCAAACAAAACAATTTAAACAGGCCGATCAAATATCAATTAACCACCATACGATGGAAGATTTAATACCCGACCAAGCGGTATTTTATATACCGTACCCCAAGCCCGTATAGGGAAAATAAGTTAAAAGTATTTACCTGAGCAAAGTAATAATCACAATAAGCAAATGCAAGTAGCTTTTACTGGTCCTCCTATTTTGGAACGAAGGTTTATAATAACCTATTAGAATCCTAACGGGTCTTTAGTTAAGCTTAAGCCTAGACCAGTTTGTTTTAAAGATACGGTTCGTACACACGATTAAGCGAAGACCGGATAGAATGTGATTTAGACCCGACAAGTTTGAAGACTTGCTTAATATGGGTATTTCATACACATTCTGGATTTTGAGATAAAACCGATAAGGTTTGACCCGTTTCGGCTAATTTATGCAAACTAGTTACATAAACCGAACCGAATGCGCAAGAGGCGTAACGGGTAATTATTAGAGCCATATACAGGTTTCCTAAGTTAATATGCCTCAAATATGTTGTGACATCAGTAAGATATCTTTTATCATGCCCGAAACGAATTTAAACACAAACTATGCCCCGTAAGGGTAGTTTGGTCATTTACAAGGTTATAAAAGAGTTTAAGTATTAACCTGAGTTACAGGTCTGATATAATCAGCAAAAATACTTAGTTTACTAAGTTATAACAGTAGGGTAAAGTATATATGTGAAATTTATCAATTATAACCAAACTATGCACCGTAGGGGCATTTTGGTAATTTCACATAAGCCGAAAAGCTCAAAACTGAAGTCTGAGTTAAACAACTTTTGCTTACTGTTTAAATATTATAATTTACCTAAAATATCAGTAGGTATCAAGCCTTGTATGTTTAAAATAGTCTTAGTACATACTATGCGTTAAAAACGCTTAAAAAGGCGATTAGAAGCCGTTTCCGGGTTCTATATAGAAAGCTGATATTTTTATTAATCCAGAAGGCTTAAAATAATTTATTTATCATTTAAAATCAGTAGCAAAAGGTTTGGAGTCAAATAGATATGTAAAACTCATTTTATAGCCCGAAAGGGCAAAACCGACAATTTCCGGATTAAGCCTATGACTATAAGTTATGCTCAGCCTAAAATTAATTAAAAATCTTCAAAAATCCCCAAAATAATATATTACATCAGTGGGTAAAGAGTTTGATATCAAAAAGTAGGTTTAAATAGGCTATACGCTAATTATGTCGTTTAATCGCTAAATAAGCTTTCTAATTACGCTAATGAGCATAACTCTCAATCTACACCTCAAACTGACGTCAAATTTTGGGTGCAAGTTTATAATTCAGTAACTAAGGTTTCTACTCTTTTACATTTTCAAAAATCACGTTTTATGGTGAAAAGGGCATAATGGTCAACATATGAGCAATTAACGGAATCATGCATATTAATTGGATAACTAATGAACCAAGGTGTATAATCACAGAGGGTTATACTAGCATGTAACCTAGTCCAATTAAAGCTCTAAGGCATTTCTAAAACATACCAAAACGGGTCAGAACTGAAGTCAAAGCAAAAGTCAAAGCTTTGCGACTTTCGGTTCCGAATCGGGTCTAAACAGAAAATTGTCGGGTTGAACATGTTTAGACATGTTCTTACATTAATTACCAAGTTATATTAATGATCAAACAGGTTGTATGGGTTCTACATTGCTAATTATGCATAAATTGGAAATTAAGCATTCTGTTGACTTTTTAATAACAGGTTTGACCCGACATTAGACCTAGTTAGAGTGGGAATCAGAGGGTGCCCTTTTAAGGGTTTAATGCCCACATAATTACCAACTTATAACTACTTTCAATTCGACTAATCACTGGACCATTAGTGATTAATCGCTAAGTCAACCGTTAATTACGACGGTTTGACTTTTAAGCTAAAACTAAGCAAAAACTTAACTAAGAAAGGTTAAGCATACTTACTGAAGTCCTATGTACGATTAGTGATCACTTGAGTCTGCTTTGGAGCTCCAGAAATGATCAGAAATGTTGAAGGAAGGTGTGAAGAAATGGGTGCAACCTTGTGGCCTTTTATAGTGTTCAAAACCTCATGGATCTTTGACACACAAGCCTAGCAATGGCCATGGATCACTTCCAGGTGTCCCTAAGTGTCTAGGGGTTGCTTAGGGGTCGTGCAAGATGAGGAAAATCGGATTAAAGTAGGTTACAAGGGCTATGGCAGACAAGAACCCAACAATTTCGGAGCAGAAGGCCCCTCGCGGCACGCGTAGACCCCCCCCCCCCAGGGTCCTCGCGTGGTGCGACGCCCCATCTGATCAAATCTGAATTTTCTGATTTTTACGCTTTGGTCCTTGGCTCTTGGAATCTTTGCTACGACTTTATTTCTTGCACTTTGAACCCTCCAACTTGACTTATAAGGGCTTCAAGACATATACCCACTTTGTTAAGTCCTCGGTTAACTTTATTGTTACCTGAAAAGTCATAACTTTCAACGTTGACGCTTTAATCCCTTGTATACGAATTTGATCATAACTTTCTCATATGATAACGAAACTTTATGAAATTTATATCGTGCATTCTAGTGAGCGTAATTAACCGTTACAAAGCTTCGAGTTTACTAAAAGGTCACTCAGAGGTATAACTTAAACATGTTGACACATTTAACCCCTGTAGTTTGTAATCTCTCACTTTCTTTCATATTTAGCTTCGTATGATCCATGATTTATTCGTTTGAAGGTATGAGCATCATGTAGGGTTAATGTACAATATATTTATTCACTGTTGACATTTAGAACCCGTATATTCACATACTTTCCATGATTGTCAACTTTAATCCTTCAATAACATTCTTTCACACGTTCAAACCTATGACACGTGTCAACACGTTATAGGACGTGAATTTTCGAGGTGTTACAACAAGACCTAGCAAGCTATTTATAGGACATGTAGGTTCGCACAAGACCATGCACGGATCAACACACAGTTGCGGATGAACCACTAGTGCGGATCAGGTTGGTCCGCATGGACCGACTTCTTGCGCATACACTTCAAAACCCTAATCTGGCGCACTATATCTGCAGATGTACTCTAGTCCCTCCGTGCGGACCTACTTGATTTGTATGAAAAACATTCTGAAACCTTGTCTTGATCATTCGTTAGCTACGATACGTGATTGACGGAAGCGATAGACATATGCACTCACACTCCCCCTTGGATATTGCTGCAATCAATCTAGTAGCTTATTCATTCTCTCCGAGTCTTTAGCAAGCTTTGACAAATTCAGCACCACAGACTCCCTTTTTCTTTAACAGACCCCCCTTGGATTTGCGTTCTGATTCATTAGCTCCCCCTTTTGATAGACTCTCTCCCCAGACTCCCCCTTGCTTTGAGCTTCTGGGATCTAAACTTGGCTCAATATCTTAAAATTTGACAATTCAAAACACTTGAGGGAATTTCTAACATTTTCAAAATCAACAACCTAGCTCTCATAAAATTCATTTGACAATGAAATCTATTGAGATATCCAAGATTGGTAAGCTAGCTCTTAACACAAATATTTTGAGAGATAATTCACCCTAGGTTCAGGAACAAATTACCTGGCTCTCTCCCCCTATCAAAGAACTATATATTATACATTCAAATAATCCAACTTCCTAAACCCTCACAGATAATCAAGTTCAACTCAATGACCTTGATGTATCTGATTATCTACCAAGTCCAAATTAATGACCTTGGAGACTTCACAAACTATTTTTGGATTTTTTTTTCATTAAAAACCACAAGTTTCAAATTAATGAACTTGTTTATTTTCTGGGACATGTTCAGCATACTCAGATTTTGAAACTCTGCTTTCCAACATCAGTTGTCGAAACATAAAATGAATCCAAAATCTTTTTGTATTTTACAAAATTTATGCTAAAACACTCTGAAAATCTTTTTTTGATTTTTCTGTAATGAAATGCAATAAAGAAATATTCACAAATATATTTTTGTTTAAGTTTGCGTCAGAGGATCATATCAGTTTATAACAAATCACTAGCACCGTTGATCTATATAAACTTTAAGTTCTAACGATTCACCTAGAGTGTCAGTATACTGATCCACTTAAATTTTCACACAAACTTCAATTAATTCAAGATACGAGATTAGTGTTTTATGAACTTATCTTATTCACGTGTCCCACCTCTGAATATACTCCCATATCAAGATTTCCTAGATTCAGTCTTACAGGTGAATATACCTAAATGATATTTGTCTCTGGGTTAGTGCGAGGCCTTGAGAGCTCAGGTTAGAACTTCCGTTCAGTCAAAGAGATGAAGGCTCGACTTAAAGGTGTGTTCCAGTTAGGAATCTTCTTTACAACTGCACTTGATATATATCTTTTGATATTTTCTCAATTTTTATGCAGAGGGAAAGTTTTACGCACAAAAGCATTATACAAAGTCTAGGCATTGCTGACGCAAAATCAGAAGAGAAGGTATAATACCCCAGATATCAATAAGTATAAAGAGCTAATATCTCAGAATCAGACAATCTCTCAAACAAAATTTCGGAGTACTAAGTCCATATATCTGAGAGATGTTTCCCACGAGATAAGAAAGTTTATTGATTTTAGGTTTATATCTCGAAATCAATTTACTAAATGTGTAAAAACCTACTGGCATATCATCAGTGAGACTGTTTATCACATATTGAATTTCCATTTCTTTAGTATGTTGTAACTGTCTTACTGATGTACTATCATTTCCCCTTTTTACACAAAACTCTTTTCAAATTTTCTCATGTTTTTGTCGTTTTTCAAATTTTAAAATGTTTTTGTATTTTCAAAATTTTTACTCCCCCTAAAATCCAAAACATTTAAGAAAATTTGACAAACAGATGTAGATAGCTTCATCTCGCCATCCATTTCTGCTTTGCATGCTCTATTTTTCTCATAAACACCCCTGTTCGTTCATATGTATGTAGCTTCCGTCAGCATGGAGTCTTATTTTGTATTGTATATGTCTTTTGTATGTATTTTGTTTGTATGTGTATAACGACAACACAGGGAACGGTGATATGATGTAAAAGTGACGTCCGAAGGTTGACAAATGTCATTTGATCGGATGGCATTTGATCGGATGACCACCCGATCGGACAGCCACCCGATCGGATGATACTTAATACCTCCATGTTGTTGCCTATAAATACCCTGCTTGGGTTAGAGTTAGGAGACTTTTTGCTGATTCTGTACTGAACCTCTGTCACTCTGATTCTCTACCGGTGCACGTGTACTTTCAATTATTCTAATAGATAATCAGAGGTGTTTAAACGTTGAATTCTGCATTTGTTGATTCCTAGACACAATCAATGGATTCCGCACATTGATCGTGATTGATTCATCCATGTTCGAGACGAAAAGATCCTGATCCAAAGGCCTAACAAGTGGTATCAGAGCCACAGGAGCTTGATTCGAGGACAACGACTGCAAATTCACCGGAATTTCAGTGATTCTTACCGATTTCAGTCGAATTTCACCGAAAAATTGACCAATTTCTCTTCATCTACTCTGTTCTTGCTGTGTTTTACACTTTTACACCTTAAAAACAAGAAATACTCAAAATTGAATGGGATTTTATGGACTAAATTTGTCAAATTTAATATCATTAGATTCGCAATTGTTAAAAGATCAATTCTTCAAATTTTCACAGAAAAATTCCACCGAAAACTGATTCAAATATATCAAAAACCATGTCGAGTTCATTGTTCATGCTGACATCATCCACCCGATCGGACAGGTGTCCGAGCGGATAGGCTTAGTCTATTCTAGAAACTTGCTTGCTGACGTCATCAGTGTCACTCGATCAGATTACCATCCGATCGGCGTGCCTTTATTGTTTGAAGTTTAGTTGCTTACGTCATCCTGTCACCCGATCGGATCACCACCCGATCGGTGAAAAGGTTGAAGGTTTAAGTTCTCAAAAGATTTGTGTCACTCGATCAGACAACCACTCGATCGGATTACCACCCGATCGAGTCTCCATCTGATTCGTGCTTAGTTGACACTTGATACTTGACTGTGTTACTCGATCGGATCACCACCCAATCGGATCACCACTCGATCGGATCACCATCCGATCCAAGTGCAACAGGTTGAAAATTTTTAAACTTTTGAAAATTTGTCTAAATGTTTGAAAATCTTTTCAGGAACTCAACAATGGGAGAAGAATTCCTCAATCCATTTAGTGACGTGTTCGCATATAATACTGGGGATGCTACAACAAATACTTCGAATGCAACTCCAAACCCAAAGAAAGCCTTTGCTGATTCGTTAAGCGTAGACAATGCTTACGGAACTTATAACAAACTGCCCAAGCTTATGGCAATAGAAGATTACAACAGGTGGGCGAGCCGATTCGAAGACTGGCTAAAAGCATTTGCATACCAGAGTTGGAAATGTTTGAAAAGTGGTTTCAATATTGGAAGGAGTGATTTTGAAAATCTAATTGATACTGAACAAGAATCATTTATAGCCGAACAAAAATGTATTGCTTTATTACACCAATCGGTTAGAGATGACATTATATCGTTGATTAGTTATACAAATGCAAAAGATTTGTGGGCGAAATTGGAGAAGAAATGTGTTGGAGGAGCTGATATTGTCAAGAACAAGAAACGGTTACTGAAGAAAGCATTCGATTTGTTTGCCTGCATGAGAAATGAGTCAGTGATGAAGATGATTGAACGTTTTTGTCACCTAAAGTTGGAGCTGGTTCGATATGGCTTAACATTCATAGAAGAAGAACTAGTTGAAAAGCTGCTAGAATCCTTACCAGATGAAAAGGATTGGAAGTATTATGCACTGGTGTTGAAAAACACAATAAAGGTGTCCGATATGACTGTGGATTGGCTAATAGTGGGATTTGAAAGCCATGAACTTGAGACAAAAAAGATGAATAAGGTCAACAATACCCCGTACCAGCAAAATGTCGATCTGTATTATAGGGGTAGCATGATACCTAAGAATGCAGCACCAAAAACTGCGTTTTCAGCAGAAAGTTCAAGCGTGACGAATGAGGAAAAACAAAGCAGCAGTTCTGCTACAAGCAGTGGTTATCATGGAGGGTCATCTTCTTCAAGTTCAGGAAGCCAGCAGCAGCAGAACATCCCGAAGAATGTCTTCCAATGTAACATAGCTGTGAATCTCAACAATGCGCAAAATTTTAACGAAGAAACAGCTAAGCAGTAGATGGTATTTTTGGCATCAATTCTGGAATCTTATGAAAGCTTAGTTGCTGGAAAGATCAGAAACACGAACCTGATAAAAAAGGATTATGATCAAATCGATCCGGAGGAAATGGAATTGATTGACATAAGATGGTGCATGGCCAGCGTTATCCGACGTGCTTAGAGGTTCATGGAGATAACCGGGAGAAATTCAATCGGTGGACCGTCAACGAAGCTAGGCTTTGACAAATCTAAGGTTACCTGCTTCAAGTGCAAACAGAAAGGGCACTTTAAGAGAGAATGCAGGAATGCAACTTCAGATGAAACAGCCTAGTTAACGATTATCTAAAATTCTCGTGTAACAACATGTAACAATTCTCATCAAAAGTCCTAATTATTATTTTAATTTGGCCAATAGGAAACCCTAATTGAGAAACCCAAGTGATTTTGAACAAACCCTAAAATTTTCATAATTTTCAGAATCAGGATTAGGGCCCTAAAACTCAGGGGGGGATAAACCCTAGTTAACGATTATCTAAAATTCTCGTTGTCAAAAATTTAAATTAAGAATCTGTCAAGTCAGCATAGCTAGTCCCAACCGTGGCTACTCTATAAAAAAATAGGTAACCCTTACGGACCGTAAGGGTTATTTGTTACGGTTCGTAAGGGAGGGCAAAATTCGTGTATAAATAGCTGAGATTGGCACTTGAATTCTGTCTTTGAAACGACGTAAATTCACTTTACGTAGGCTGAGTTATAACAGAAACAGTCCACAAAACACACACTAATCACGAAGTGCTGCCGCAATCAGGGTAATAACTCGATCGCTATTACGATTCAACGTCCGATCGATTATAATTATCCAACGATTGTTTAAGTGCCGCTCAAATTGAGTTTATACTTTGTTATTCATCGTGATTTTGACTTGAATGTTTGAGTGCTGTTCGAACTCGGACTATACTCTGTCATTCGTTGTGAATCCGCTGAATTGTTAAGTATTGCACTAATAAATCGTTGTGAGGATTTAATCTCGTGAATTGTCGTAACTGCTGTATTAGTTACTAACCTGTTTGTGTGTGCATTATTATTTAAATTAGGTTAATCAAGGCTAATCAGTAGGCTTATACTCTGCCCGTTAAATCTACAATGTGAGTCATTCTATTTTTATCAAATCTATTTACAAAATCATGTTTATTTTAAAGTTATAATTACAGGGATTAAGTTTATGTAATCACCAAATTACAGCCGGTATGTGGGGTATTGTGCACAGTATTGCAGTTTTATCACTTTAGGTGGGCGAACCTAAAATTAGTGATATTCGTCATTCATTGGGGCAGCCAATGGTGATATGACCACAGTCACCGAAAAGAGTCGAGTGACAAATACTGTGGGTAGTTGGTTTGATATCAGAAACATTGTAATCTCTTAATACTGTGAATTATAACAAACGAGTCGTTTTAGTAAAACTGAATGATTCACTCAGTATTTCCCTGCTGACAAAACCTTTTTCAAACATGTTTCAGGTGATCTGTTGTGAGCAAAGGAAAAGTGCCGTGGAGCACTACAAGCTTAGAAAGTGGCTTAATGTAAATAAATAAAGAAACATGTTTTAAGAAATAAAGGATTTCCCAGTGAAATCACTTATTTGTAAATTATGGGATTTATCCCTATATTATATATAAATGAGCAGTTTTAATATTAATCGATCCTGTTTAAAAAGACTTCCGCTGTCATTTAATTAGATACCATCGGATTTCCTGCCTTGCGGCTCTAGACCGGATCAAACCAGGGCCAAGGGCCGTGACAGGAAAAGGTGGTATCAGAGCCACTGATTTAAGCTTACTATTGATTTTAGCCTATTAAAATAATTAGGAAATTTAATTGCTATTCTATGAAAATATGTTTTATTAACTGATTAATTGTTGAGTTACAGTATGGGTAAACAAAATATTTCTGCTATCTACCACAAATTAGATACTGCACCCACAGAAAAAGGAACCTCTTCCTCCAACTATCCAGCAGATCTGGAAGAAGGGATTTTTGTCCGTAAAGCAAATTATGAAAATCCTCTCACCCAAGATAAAAGAAATTCGATTCTTAGGAAGGGAAAGGAGAAAATAAAGAAAACCCAAGTCAAGAAAGTGAGGTTTAATTCAGAAATTCAGGAATTAGGCAATAGGTCACCTTGGGAAGACACATGAGATGAAAAATGGGCAAACCTTTATATGCTAGCTACCGTAGCAAAGAATGCAAACCTCTAAAATATCAATAAGCCTGGTCTAGTAGAAAATTAATCCCTAGTAAATAAATAAATTATAGTATGTTCTCTTTCCTATGGTCTGTTGTACCAATCAGTATGCAATAAAACTTTAATGTTTATTTGTAAAACTTTGTTCCAAAGTTTTAACTTAGCATTTTTGTGCATTTTTGCATATATGCTATCCAGCATGAGTGAGATATCGGAAGCATTTCAGAATCTCAATCTCTACCCAGTACCAATTGAAGTCTCCCACGACTTTACTGGTTATATTGCTGACATAGAGGAACCTCTGGAATTCCAAGCTCCACCGCAGGAAAAAGCCAAACTTAAAAAGAAAAGAAGATATGTAGGATGGAGGAAAGTACGCAGGAGAAAGCCAGTTACTAGGAAACTCCCCAAAATAGAAAACCCTATAGACAAAGGAAAAGGAATCGAAACTGGAGAAAGTTCTAAGCCAGCAGAGATAGAAATCAGGAAGGATTATAAACAAAAAGGAATAGAAATTGGAGAGAGTTCCAGACAAACTGAAGAAATCACATTTCAAGACGAAATAGACCGTCTACTGGCAAATTGTGATGTTATTAGCCCTATCCATAATAATCTATATCCTTACCGAGCCGAAACCCAACTTCCTGTAAATCTGGAACCAGCTATTCCAGACCCACTAATCCACACTCGACCTTTAGATCAAATGGAAGAATGGTGGACAAATGACTGGCAATTCGAAAATATCATCAACAGTCCTTATTCCTTCCTTCCACAGTGGGATCCAGAACCTATCCCCAATCCTCCAATGAGCAACGAAAACTTAGCCGAACTCCGTCAGTTCGGTGAAGAGCTGATAGGTACAGGGAATAGGATCCGGGAAACAGGGGAACAAATTTCCTGGAAGTACGACGAAAGGGAGCGTCGCTACTAAACTACCAATTGACCAAAGAATAGTGGGGTTGTGAAGAATGTCTGTATAATAATAATAATAGTTAAATATAACTCTGTAAAATGGGAAATAAAACATTGTAAGATAAACAGTGAGTATGGATGCCTATATAATATATAAAGCAAAATAGAAGTCGAAACCTCGACGATTTTGGATATATATATCTGTGTTGTAAGATTTTATGTGCTTCTGTGTAATTGTTTTATTTACAATCATTTGATACTAATAGTTATATTTATAATAATTATTAGATGGAAAACGCTAGTAATGAACCAGTTAATGAAGGGAATCAATCTGAACAAAATCAGGAAAACCAGTATATGACTAGACAAGATATTGAAAACATTATCACTCAAGGGATAGCTAATGCTATTCCAGCAATCATGGCTGCTGCTCAGAAACCTGTTGAACCACAACAAATCAATCCTAGTAAACGTACTCAGGAAGACAATTTTAGTCATAGTGTAAATGGAGGAGGCAATCATGACGATAATAATCCACGACAGGCTCCACCTCCTAAGAAAATGAAAGCCGCAACACCTGGTTGCACTTTCAAAGAATTTCTTGCTTGCAAACCTGCTGAATTTACAGGTAACGAAGGAGCAACTGCAGTACTGCGTTGGTTAGAGAAAACCGAAGCAGTAATTGCAATAAGTAAGTGTTCCGAAGAAGATCAAGTTATGTATGCGTCAAATTTGTTCAAAGAAGGGGCGCTAGAATGGTGGAACACAGTGCTACAAGCAAAAGGAAGAAGGATAGCTTATGCTATGAATTGGGAAGAATTTAAAATTCTTGTAGAAAGAAAATATTGTCCTGAATATGAAAAGGAACAAATGGCAAATAAGTTCCTAAACCATCGTATGGTAGGCGTAGAGTGTCGCGGTTATACTTCGACATTCTTTGAATATACTAGAGTGGTACCAACACTGGCTTCGCCAGAATCGGTACTCATTTCCCGATACATTTGGGGATTAATTAGTGAAATTCGTAACATCGTTAAAGCTGCGAGACCTCGCACTATTGACGATGCTGTGGAATTAGCTAATACCCTAACTGATGAACTAGTGCGCACAAGAGAAGAAGATCGAAAGAAGGAATTGGCTCAAAAGATTACCCAAGGATTTCGTGTGGGTAATGATAATAATAGGTTCAAGAAAAGAGGAAGGAGACAATCTGCACAACCGCCTTTTTGCAGAAATTGCAACAAGAGTCATTTTGGAAAATGCAATGTAATTTGCAACTTCTGCAAAATGACAGGACATCGTGAAGAAAATTGCAAAAAGAAAACCATAGTCTGCTATAAGTGTGGAGAAACAGGACATTACAAAACAGAATGTCCTAAATTGATTAAAGCCGCAGACAATAAAGGCAAACCAGCTGATGGAACAACAAAGAAGAATGCCCGAGCATTCCAGCTAACTACTCAAGAAGCTGAACTAATCCCTGACGTCATAGCTGGTACGTTCTTGGTCCACGACATTTATGCAAAAGTATTATTTGACTCTGGTGCAAACCAAAGTTTTATCAATACTTCATTTTGCCAAGCCCTTAACTTGCCCTTAACCACCCTTAGGCAAATTTTTACAGTCGAAACGGCAGACGGGAATTATGTTAACATAAATAAGGTTTTGAAAGAAGGAAAGATAGAACTGTTAGGCCATAAGTTTTCTGCAAACTTGTTACCTATGAAGTTAGCCGGATTCGATGTAGTGTTAGGAATGGATTGGTTGATAGCCAACCATGCTCGAATCCTTTGTGATAAGAATTCTGTAGAAATCCGTACTCCCACAGGAAAGGTAATTTTAATTACAGGAGATAAACCACGAAAGCCACTGAAATTCATCTCAATAATGAAGTTGGCTAGTTATTCCAGAAAACAAGAAATGGTGTATATGATTTCGGTAATCATTAACACTAAAAGTAAGGAACTCTCAGAGATCCCTATAGTTTCAGAATACCCAGATATCTTTCCAGAAGAATTACCTGGGTTACCACTTGATAGAGAAGTAGAGTTTAGAATTCATCTAATTCCGGGTACTACACCAATAGCTAAGGCACCTTATCGATTAGCACCCACCGAAATGCTAGAATTGAAAAAGCAGTTTGATGAATTATTAAGCAAAGGATTTATACAACCTAGTTCATCCCCTTGGGGAGCACCAGTGTTGTTTGTGAAAAAGAAAGATGGATCGATGAGAATGTGTATCGATTATAGAGAACTAAATAAAGTTACAATTAAGAATCGATACCCGTTACCTAGGATTGACGATCTTTTTGATCAACTTCAAGGCGCTAGGTATTTTTCTAAGATAGATTTAAGACCCGGATATCACCAGTTAAAAGTACAAGAAGAAGACATACCTAAAACTGCTTTCAGAACTAGGTATGGCCATTATGAGTTTACAGTCATGCCCTTTGGACTAACAAATGCCCCAGCAGCATTCATGGACATGATGAATCGGATCTGTAAACCATATTTGGATAAATTTGTAATCGTATTCATCGACGATATACTTATTTATTCCAAAAGTCAGGAAGAACATTGCAAACATTTGCATGCACTCTTAACTTTGTTAAGAAAGGAAAAACTTTATGCCAAATTCTCGAAGTGTGAATTCTGGCTGCAAGAAGTACAATTTTTAGGTCACATGGTGAATCACGAAGGAATTCACGTAGATCCTGCTAAAATAGAAGCAATTACCAAATGGAAGGTCCCACAAACAGCTATGGAAATTAGAAGTTTTCTAGGCTTAGCTGGATACTACAGACGATTTATTAAGGATTTCTCTAAGATAGCTGTACCTTTGACTAAGTTAACCTGTAAAGCCACTAAGTTTGAATGGGGACATAGGCAAGAAGAAGCTTTTAAAATTTTAAAGCACCGATTGACAAATGCTCCAATTTTAGCATTACCCGAAGGAACAGAAGATTTTGAAGTATATTGTGATGCTTCAAAATTAGGGTTCGGATGTGTGTTAATGCAACGCAAGAAGGTAATTGCGTATGCCTCCCGGCAGTTGAGAAAGCACGAGGAGAATTATACAACTCATGACTTAGAATTAGGAGCCGTAATTTTTGCCTTGAAAATTTGGAGACATTATCTGTACGGAAGTAAGTTTACTGTCTATACAGATCATAAAAGTTTAAGGTATATATTTGGGCAGAAAGAATTAAATATGAGGCAAAGAAGATGGATGGAAGTTCTAAGCGATTACGACTGTGATATTCAATATCACAAAGGAAAGGAAAACGTAGTTACAGATGCCTTAAGTCGTAAGTATCAGGAAAAACAAAAGCGAGTTCGTGCTCTTAGATTAAATCTACAAGTAGATTTAATGGAACAATTAAAGAAAGTTCAGGAAACAGCAATCAAGGACGATGCTGATGGAATGAAAGGTTATATAAAGGAATTAGAGCAAGGAAATGATGGAATTTGGAGATTCCACAAGAAACGAATTTGGGTAC
Organism: Helianthus tuberosus; assembly: GCA_030545235.1. Lineage (NCBI taxonomy): Eukaryota > Viridiplantae > Streptophyta > Magnoliopsida > Asterales > Asteraceae > Helianthus > Helianthus tuberosus. The sequence goes on from CM060373.1 coordinate 113,615,969, forward strand.
CTAAGCAAGGAGAATTAAGAAATAAGATTTTAGAAGAAGCCCATAAATCTAGGTATACTATGCACCCTGGAAACAATAAGATGTACCAAGATTTAAGAAAGAATTTTTGGTGGATAGGCATGAAGAAAGATATAGCAAGATATGTTTCTAAATGTCTTACTTGTTCACAAGTAAAGGCTGAACATCAGAAACCTTCAGGACTACTACAACAATTGGAAATGCCGGTATGGAAATGGGAACTTATAACAATGGATTTTGTTACTAAGTTGCCTAAAACAAGAAAAGGTAATGATGTGATTTGGGTAATTGTGGATCGATTAACTAAATCAGCTCATTTTCTACCAATGAAGGAAACCTTTAACATGGAAAGGCTAGCCAAGTTGTACGTAGACGAAGTAGTATCTTTACATGGAGTCCCACTCTCCATTGTATCAGATAGAGATAGTCATTTCACTTCTCATTTCTGGAAAAGTTTCCAGCAAGCAATGGGAACTCGACTAAACCTAAGCATAGCATATCATCCACAAACAGACGGACAAAGTGAAAGAACCATCCAAACTCTAGAAGACATGCTCCGAGCATGTGTAATAGATTTTGGTGGAAACTGGGATGATCACTTACCATTGATCGAATTCTCCTATAACAATAGTTATCATTCAAGCATTGAAACTGCTCCATTTGAGGCACTGTATGGAAGAAAGTGCAGAACTCCAGTTTGTTGGGCGGAAATAGGAGAAAGTCAATTATCAGATCCAGAAATTGTGCAAAAAACTACTGACAAGATAACTCAGATCAAAGAAAGACTGAAAACAGCTCGAGATCGTCAGAAGAGCTATGCAGATAATCGTCGCAAGCCATTAGAATTTCAAGTCGGAGACAAAGTACTATTAAAAGTTTCTCCTTGGAAAGGAGTAGTTAGATTCGGAAAGAAAGGAAAGCTAAGTCCAAGATACGTAGGACCATTTTCTGTGATCCAACGTATAGGACCAGTTGCTTATCGTTTACAACTACCAGAAGAATTAGATGGAGTACATGATGTATTTCATGTATCCAACCTCAAGAAATGTCTATCAGACGAATCTTTGGTAGTACCTCTTCAAGACATAGAGGTAAACGAAAAGCTGAAATTTGTTGAGAAACCTCTTCAAATTGAGGATCGAAAGATCAAGTTTCTCAAACATAAACGACTAGTTTTAGTCAAAGTCAGATGGGATTCAAAGCGAGGAGCTGAATACACTTGGGAGCTGGAATCAGAAATGAAGCGAAAGTATCCTCATTTATTCCAGTAAATCTCGAGGACGAGATTTTTATTAAGGTAGGGAGAATGTAACAATTCTCATCAAAAGTCCTAATTATTATTTTAATTTGGCCAATAGGAAACCCTAATTGAGAAACCCAAGTGATTCTGAACAAACCCTAAAATTTTCATAATTTTCAGAATCAGGATTAGGGCCCCTAAAACTCAGGGGGGGGGATAAACCCTAGTTAACGATTATCTAAAATTCTCGTTGTCAAAAATTTAAATTAAGAATCTGTCAAGTCAGCATAGCTAGTCCCAACTGTGGCTACTCTATAAAAAAAAATAGGTAACCCTTACGGACCGTAAGGGTTATTTGTTACGGTCCGTAAGGGAGGGCAAAATTCGTGTATAAATAGCTGAGATTGGCACTTGAATTATGTCTTTGAAACGACGTAAATTCGCTTTACGTAGGCTGAGTTATAACAGAAACAGTCCACAAAACACACACTAATCACGAAGTGCTGCCGCAATCAGGGTAATAACTCGATCGCTATTACGATTCAACGTCCGATCGATTATAATTATCCAACGATTGTTTAAGTGCCGCTCAAATTGAGTTTATACTTTGTTATTCATCGTGATTTCGACTTAAATGTTTGAGTGCTGTTCGAACTCGGACTATACTCTGTCATTCGTTGTGAATCCGCTGAATTGTTAAGTATTGCACTAATAAATCGTTGTGAGGATTTAATCTCGTGAATTGTCGTAACTGCTGTATTAGTTACTAACCTGTTTGTGTGTGCATTATTATTTAAATTAGGTTAATCAAGGCTAATCAGTAGGCTTATACTTTGCCCGTTAAATCTACAATGTGAGTCATTCTATTTTTATCAAATCTATTTACAAAATCATGTTTATTTTAAAGTTATAATTACAGGGATTAAGTTTATGTAATCACCAAATTACAGCCGGTATGTGGGGTATTGTGCACAGTATTGCAGTTTTATCACTTTAGGTGGGCGAACCTAAAATTAGTGATATTCGTCATTCATTGGGGCAACCAATGGTGATATGACCACAGTCGCCGAAAAGAGTCGAGTGACAAATACTGTGGGTAGTTGGTTTGATATCAGAAACATTGTAATCTCTTAATACTGTGAATTATAACAAACGAGTCGTTTTAGTAAAACTGAATGATTCACTCAGTATTTCCCTGCTGACAAAACCTTTTTCAAACATGTTTCAGGTGATCTGTTGTGAGCAAAGGAAAAGTGCCGTGGAGCACTACAAGCTTAGAAAGTGGCTTAATGTAAATAAATAAAGAAACATGTTTTAAGAAATAAAGGATTTCCCAGTGAAATCACTTATTTGTAAATTATGGGATTTATCCCTATATTATATATAAACGAGCAGTTTTAATATTAATCGATCCTGTTTAAAAAGACTTCCGCTGTCATTTAATTAGATACCATCGGATTTCCTGCCTTGCGGCTCTAGACCGGATCAAACCAGGGCCAATGGCCGTGACACAACAGGAAGAAGAGAGATAGAGAGAATGGGCAAGAGAAGCTGAAGAGAAGGAGTTAAAGTCGAAGAAAGTCGATGATGGGATAATCGACACTACCAAAGAAATGACTGCAGAGAATCTGACCAAGATGGCAGATAAAGTGCTCATGGCTAAAGAATTAGAGGTAGATTCTAAGTCTACAACTGAGTCAAAGTACAAGGTCAGTGGTAGTAGTTCAACAAACGAGTCAGGTAAGACTAAAAAGGGTAAAAAGGAAAGTGATTGCAAAAATTGCATGAAAGATTGCAAGGTTTGCAGCACAAATGCATATCTCACAGTCAAAAAGACTGAAGAACTAACTGCAAAAGTCAAAATGGTTGAAGATCAGATCTTAAATCGAGATAAACTGGTAAGAGCTTCAAACGAACGAATCAGAGAGTTAACTGAAAGAATTGAAAAAGATAAAACTGACGTAGAACAGTTTAAGAAAGAAAACGAAAAATTAATTCATGAAAACAGAAACATTTCTGAAAATTTTGAAAAGTTGAAAAGAACTGTTAAAGATTCTGATGAGAGAAATGGTAAAACTTTCAAAGAAAATCTTCAATTGTCTGGAGTCCTTCAGGCAAAAGAAAAACAGATCAACCAGCAGTTAGATGAGATTGCAAATCTTAAGCTTCAGTTTCAGGAAGCTAAGATTGAAAATGAAAGAATCACATTAAAGTTGAACAGTTACCACTCCGCAAGCTTTGTCCTTCAACACATAGTTCCCAAACCCATTGGGAAGAACAAAGTCGGCGAAGATGTATACTCAGATGGTACCGGGGTTGGTTATCATCAAGTTCCACCCCCCGTGCTAAACATTTTTTCAAAGAAAAAGCCCGGGTTGGTTAATGATGATGAAACAAATGATGTAAAACTTCCAGAAACAATCGACGTCACATTCACTTCATCATCTGATGAAGACAGTGTTCAGTCTGAAGTCGTAAAAAATGTGATTGAAAACGTTTTAAAATCTGACAGTGATTCGACTGAGGATGAAGAGTGCCTTTTGAATAATTACATTCCGAAATCAAAATCCAAAAACAACTTAAGTGAAGAACCTACTCTTGTAATGTACAAGATGTCTGGTTCTGATAAGTTGTATTCGGATCTTGAATTTCCACTTGAAAATGTGAATGTCGACAAGTTGAAAAATGTGTTCAAATTGGTCGAAATCGAAGTTTCTGAAATCGAAGGTTTGAAAAGGTCCAAAACACAACTGAATTTTGAAAAAGACAAGTCTTACTACAAGAAACCTGTTACATCACCACGTTTTAATAACAACCAAAATCGATGGTCAGGTGGTTATCAGGGTGGTAAGAATCATCAAAAAAGAAACTTTCAAAACAGAAAATTTGTTGAAAAGAAAGTGTTTGTGAAAAGCTCGAGTTCACATTCCGAGCAAGAATCTGAAATTTTTTCAAAATCAAATGAGGAATTCTTTGAGATGAAGGCCTCACAGCCTCAGACTGAAGGTACAAGTCAGGAAGTTGACACCTGCACATGTTTCAAATGCAATGAATTTGGTCATATTGCACGAAAATACACCAACTCAAAGCCTAAGTCTGTGGTTGTTGAGAACCCAAAGAAAAAGAATGACATCAAAGGAAAGGCTCCAATGTTTGTTGAGAAAAAGGTTTTGAAGAAGGAAAATGTCAAAGTTAAAACTGAATTTGGCAAAGAACCAGTAAAGAAAACTGAATTGGTAAAGAAAACGGACAAATTTTACAAAAGAGTCGCTTCTTCGCAACAAACTTGGAAGCCAAAATCTAAAGAAAAGAAATCAAATGTTCAAAAACCAAAGGTTTCTGATTCTGAAAAATCATCATCTTCAATTAAATAAGTTGAGATGTATGTGCCTTTGGATTATTTTGAGAAGTTGGAGAAACAAACTTCGACCCCACCAGGGAAGAAGTATGTTTTGAAGAAAGACCAACCATCTGATCAACCTCAGAAAGATGAATTTTTCTTATACAAAGAGGTTGAGGTTGGATCTGCAGAAAGCTTGAAAATGAATGATAAGAATTTCCCACCATTGTACACCAAAACCACACACCTAAACGTCAAGCTACCTGAGTAGAAAGAGGCTTGGGTTGCTTCAAAATCTAACTGAATGCTTTGAAATGTGCAGGAGCTCCCGAGATCTATCACACGTTGGATTATGGATAGCGGAGCGTCCAGGCACATGACGGGGAGAAAAACCCTATTGTACGACGTTAGAGGGTTTAATGGAGGTTATGCTGGTTTTGCCGGTAATCAGGGTGGTCGTATCATTGGTGAAGGAACATTATCGAACGGTGTTATCATGTTTGAAAGAGTCAATTACATCGCCGAGCTTGAGAACAATCTTCTGAGCATTTCGCAGATTTGTGATAGAATGTATTCGACACACTTCACGGATAAAGAATGTCTGATCTTGAAGCCGGGGTTTGTCAACCCCGAGGAGTGGATCATCATGAGAGCGCCACGAGTTAATGATCTGTACGTGTTGGATATGAGCGTAGCCATGACTACCACATGTCAAACTCACTGCTTCATGTCAAGAGCCACTGAAAAGGAGTCGTAGTTGTGGCACCGAAAAATGGGCCACATTCACCTAAGAAAGATGAACCACTTGGTGCATTACGATTTGGTAATGGGTGTTCATTTGAAGAGTTTTCATCTTGAGGGGGAGTGTATTAGTTGCATCAAAGGTAAACAACGAAAGAAAACCCACCCTGGTAAAAAGATAAACTCAGTCACTAGACCGCTGGAGAGACTACACATGGATCTCTTTGGTCCTGTTAATGTCAAAAGCATAACGGGAGATCTTTATTGTCTGGTGGTAACTGACGACTATTCAAGGTTCTCATGGGTGACGTTCTTGAAGTATAAATATGAAACATTTGAGAGTTTGCTGAGACTATTCAAAAAGATTGAGAATTTGTACCGAACCCGAATTCGCAGGATAAGAAGCGACAATGGTACAGAATTCAAGAATAACAAAATGGAAGAATTTTGTGATCGAAGAGGTATACTGCAAGAATTCAGCGCACCTTATACTCCGCAACATAATGGAGTAGCAGAAAGAAAGAATAGAATGCTGATCGAAACGGCGAGAACGATACTTGCTGATTCCAAGTTACCGATAAACTTCTGGGCAGAAGCCGTAGCAGCCGCTTACTATACTCTCAATAGGGTCTTACTGTGAAAAAGTATAACAAGACTTGTTTTGAATTGATCAACAATCGTAAGCCTAATCTCGAGTATTTAGAGCCGTTCGGGTCACCCTGCACTGTTCTAGATCCCGATGGTAAATTTGGTCCAAAGAGTTTTGAAGGAATCTTCATGGGTTATGCTAGTCCACTAAGAAGAGTCTTTGTTCCAACATGAAAAGGATCATCAAAGCACAACACGTTGAATGTCAAGGTTATACAATGCCACCACAGAAACCTGCAGACTCATGGCGATTCAACTACGATACTCTATGGGATTCATTCGAGTTGGAAGAAGAGCCAGAGTTCTTTGATGATTTGGACATTTTAAGAGAATATGAAGCAGCACAGGAAAGATTCCCAGCAGGATCTTCTAGATGTCAACAGCAAACTTCCAATGATGATGAAGTTGGTCCAAGTAACGCTGGAGAGAATGATGAGGTTCAGCAAACTCCGACATCTTCGGAACGTGAACATGCTCCTGATAATCAGACGGCAGTGAATGATAATTCAGAATCTGATGAAAGGCTAATATTTGATCGTGGTGATTCAGAGTCTGAGGGGGAGCAAATCCAAACTTCAGATCAGACAATTCCTGTCAATGAACAAGTTGCGGATCAAAGCGTTATGAATTTGGAAGGCGAGGTAGATGTTCTGAGCGAGGTGATGTCGAGGACTCTTTCATACCATCCAAAAGAATTGATAATAGGAGAGCTGCAATCAGGCGTCCGCACCAGAAGACAAATTGACCATGGCCTTACTTGCTTTTATTCTACAGTTGCTCCTTTACAAACAGAGTTTTCACTTAGTTGTTTCATTTCGCATATTGAACCGCGTACCTACAAGGAAGCACTAACTGAAGATTCATGGGTCAACGCGATGCAGGAGGAGCTGAGTCAGTTTGAGAAGTTGGGTGTATGGAAGCTGGTGGACTTGCCTGATGGTCATAGGAAGCTAAACACAAAGTGGGTGTTTAAGTGCAAGAGGGACGACAAAGGAGTTATTGTTCGCAACAAAGCTTGACTCGTAGTCCAGGGTTTCAGTCAGCAGGAAGGGATAGATTTCACTGAAGTGTATGCTCCGGTTGCTCGACTTGAAGCTATCAGAATCTTCCTAGCGTTTGCTTCATGGAAAGGATTCAAAGTGTATCGGCTAGATGTGAAGTCGGCATTTTTATATGGCAAGGTGAAACAGGAGGTATATGTCGGAAAACCACCGGGCTTTACCGACCCAATCCACAAAGATAAGGTTTACCTCTTGGACAAGGCGTTGTACGACTTGCATCAGGCCTCGAGAGCCTGGTACGAGACGCTTTCTCAACATCTGCTAGCCAACAACTTCATCCGAGGCAAGGTAGACGCCACTCTGTTCACAAAAGAAGTCGACGACCATCTTCCGATAGTCCAAATTTACGTGGATGACATTATTTTCGGGTCAACAAATGAAACTCTACAAAGATTTTGAGAAAGTAATGAAGCAGAAGTTTAAAATGTCTTCAATGGGTGAGATGAAGTTATTCTTAGGGCTCCAGGTTGATCAATTTCTCGAGGGAATGTTCATGCATCAGACAAAGTATGTTCATGATGTTCTAGAAAAATTCAGGATGTCGGGAACATCTCCAATGTCCACCCCATTAGCAACGAATCATGGGATAACCCTGATCTCACTGGAGAAAAGGTTGATGAAACTTTATACCGCTCCATGATTGGATCGCTGATGTATCTGACGGCATCAAGGCCAGATATTATGTATCCAACCTGCCTCGCAGCCCGATTTCAATCAAGTCCCAGAGCTTCGCATATGTCGATTGTCAAGAGGATATTACGCGACCTGAAAGGAACTCCAACACTGGGGTTGTGGTATCCAAAGGATGGTGATTTCACGCTTGAGGGGTACTCTGATTCTGACTTCGGTTGCTGCAAAGTCAATGCAAAATCAACAACTTCAGGTTGCCAATTTTTTGGACCCCGACTGGTCACGTGGCAATGTATATCGGCAATCTAAGCGAATTGTTTAATTCTTAGTATGAAATCAAGCTTAATGGTACTAATAGCTTGTCGGTAGCTGATATGATCCCCTAACACACTCACCAAAAATATATCTGTAAATAGTTTTATTTATTGCTTTACATTTACTGCATTTCATTTCCGTTTAGTTTCAAAAAATCCAAAAAGATTTCATAGTTTTCTAGTTTAAACTTTTTCTTAAAATCTCAAAAAGATTTTACATTTCTGCTTTAGTTTTGTGACAAACCAAGGTGGAAAGCAGATCTTCAGATTCTGAGAAGTCTGAGAAGAGAAGCAGAGCAGGAAAGATTCTGAACTAGGACAACTGGGTTGGGAGCTAATCTGAAAATTGAGGGTTTCAAAAGTCAAATTCAAGTTCATTAATTTGATACTTGAACATTTTTCATGAAAATAGGTTTGAAAAATTGAACAAAAATGTCATTTTGATTCATTTCGGGTCAACCAAGGTCATTAACTTGGACTTGGTCGGCAAATTAAGTACCTAGGGCCATTAACTTGGATCTAGATACTTAAGTGGATTTCTAAAAACTGGACAAAATCTGATAAAACGAGAAACTGTCAAAATGTCAAAAAGTCAAAAGAGTTGTGATTGAATCGGGCAGCAATCCGATCGGGTGGCAATCCGATCAGACGGCCATCCGATTCATGGCCACTATAAATAGGAGGTCAATGCTTCAGTCAAACCTTTCACTCGACCGGGCGACCATCCTATTCTCTCACACACTCTCACACTTTCTGATCTTGATTCTCACTTCCTCTTTCCATAAGTCATTGGATTGTTGGTTTGCACAACCTTCTCAATGGGAAAGGTAATAATTCCTGATCCTTAACTGTTAAATTTGATGATTTGATGACTGTTCTTGGTGACGTAAACTAGTCGGACCTTTGATCTTAGATCTAGACATTTTTAGGATGAATTGATGAAATCTGAGCATGAGGTTTTGTTCACGAATGTTAGATCTACAAGTTTACCATCTTAATTTATGCCATAACATGTTTAAATCTGTAGATTTGTTGTTTAAGGGTGTCGGCTATCAGTTAGGGTTTTTATCAAATTAAACCTAGATTAGGCCGAGATAGAACATGATGAACATAGGGTTTTGATCGCCTTTAGATTCTCTACACAGATCTATGTTAAATTTGTTGATTTGCCTAAGAAAATTTTGATGTTCATGATTATGTTCTTATATGTTCTTCATGACTGATGAATCGAGTGGCAACCCGATTGGGTGACCACCCGATCCAATGCATATTACTTGTTGAATGCAATTTGCTAAGTATTTGATGCCTTGATAACTGTGCTTAATCTGATAAACTGATTGTTGTTATCTTGAAATTTGTTCCTTAATTTGTCAATGTGTTTGGATAGAATGGCAACACGATCGAGTGGCAACTCGATCGGGTGGCAATCCATTCCAAAGCACTTTCAATATTCATTCACTATCTGTCAAGTTGATCGAGTGGCAACTCGATCGGGTGGCAACCCGATCGGGTGACCATCCGATTCATAACACTTCAAGTTTGAAAAATGGTTTCAAGTGTTTACCTCGATTTTTGTGCTTTCATTGTTTACATAAGTGACTTGGAAATTTTGGCAACCCGGTCGGGTGGCAATTCGTTCCAAAACACTTGCATTTAAAAGATCATGTTTGTCAATGAATCGAGTGGCAACTCGATCGGGTGGCCATCCGATCCCTATTACTATGTCTTGGATATTGTGCAACCATGTCATGAATAGAGTGGCAACTCGACCGGGTGGCAACCCGATCAGGTGGCCATCCGATCCTCAACACAAAACGACAAAATTCCAAAGTCTTCAATATGTCAAGGAACGAGTGACAACTCGATTGTGTGGCAATCTGATCGGGTGGTCATCTGATCCATGACATTCATTCTCAATGTTGACCAAGTCAAAGGTGCTTTTACTTGTCACATGAATTGAGTGGCAACTCGATTGGGTGGCAATCCGATCGAGTGGTCATCTGATCCACATGCAGTTGACTTATATTGACTTCTCATTGAACAAGATGGCAATCTGATCGGGTGGCAATCCGATCGGACAGCCATCCGATCCTCGGTACTATACATAGTGAGAACTCCAGAGTTAGAAAATTTTTTGAAAATTTAAAATTTTTTTCACTTGTCATGATTGTCTCAAACACTGTGCAAATGTTAATAACAAATATTTTTGCAGGGAACAGCGTTAGATTGGGAGAAAACTCACAACATCTATTGTCTGTTGGAAACACATTATACAGACAAGACTATATTTGAAGTTATAGCAAAGTTCTTAAGAGAAAGCAAGATTGCTAAGGCCTTAACTGACAAGACTATAGTTTATGAATCTCATGTTAGATGGTTTTGGAGTTCAGCGAGGTATGAAGAGAAAGAAAAGATGATTTATTCTGCAATGAGAAAAAGAGATGAGAATCGACAGAACGTTGATTTAGAAATTAAGTTCAACGTTGGTGATCTTAGAAGAGTGTTAGAATTAGGTGATTCTGATGATGATCCCACCATTATTCCAGAACGTCTTTGCAAAGGTTTATGGTGCAGGATGGGATTTACAGGGCACATAAATGGGAAAATGGGTAAAACAATGTTTTGTAAACCCTACAAGTTCATGATCCACTTCATAGTACATGAATTATCACATAGGAAGGGAGCTTACGATGAAACATCTGATTATATCATGAACATAATCACCTGTCCGGTGCTCAACGGGCCATACAATGTATCAAAGGTGATACTTGACTAAATGGTTTAAAATGTGAAAGCTGGAAATTCAAAGTACATCATGTATCCTCGGTTCATACAGATGATGATTGATGATAAGTTCAAGGACATCGAAAAGGATGATGATGATGATGATGATGTTCTAGGTTTGAGGAACATGACAGCAGAAACCATTAGCAGACTAACTAAGGGTCCTGAACCAAGATTTAAAAGAATGATGTGTGGAGACATGAGAAAAGTGATTCTGAGAATGAAAACGAGAAGATGAATGAAATGGTTGAAAAGAGAACCCGTTGGTGGTTTGTGAAAGATGACAAGAGGAAGAGAACTCCGAAGACATCCCCTGTTGTACCTATTCCAAAGGAGCCAATGCCGAAAATTGCTGTTAAGGGTATAGTGAAAGGGGGAGTCATAAGAGAAATTAGAAATTTAAATTGTTATATTATTCTAATGAAATCTTCAATGTCTGTTTTGCAGGGTCTTCAAAAGAAACACAACAAAGTTTAATTGATGAAACAGTGTTGGAACCATCAGAAGTTATTCAACAAGGAGCAGATCTATTGAAACATTCACTTGAAAGTTTTCTTAAGAAGAATGAAGAGATTGCTGCTCAGAAAGATCAAAGCACAAGTGCTCAAGGTGAAAGTGTCAAAGTTACAAAGCCTGAAGGAGTTGTTCGTGATGATTCAAGTGAAGATGCTGATGATGAGTCAACTGAGACAGAGACAGAGCTTGATCTGACAACAGTTGGTCGTGGAAAGGCTCAGTTAAAAAGGAAGCCAACAAAGAAGAAGAAAGGATCTGATGAAGAAGATTCTTCTTACACTCCATCAGCTGAAGAGGCAAAGAAGCTAAGAGCAAAGCGTAAGGCAGTCCAAACTGGAGTGATACCAAGAAATGTCAGAGCAAGAAAAGGTGGAGCTTCATTGCCAAAAGATCAAGGTGGCAAAAGTGAAAAACATGTTACATCTTCAAAGGTTCATGAAGCAGAAAAGATACAAAGTGTTAAAGTTCCCAAAGAGCCTGAAGTACAAAGTGTTGAAGTGCCTGTAGTTGAAGTTCAACAGAAAGCTAGAAACGATGACTATGTTGAAGTCAGTGTTCCTCCATCACCACCACCAACAGTGAATCCAGAAGTTCCTGAATCTTCAAGACCAAAGAATACAACTTTTCCTGATCTTTTTGGAGAGCTTCCTCATGCTACTGGGGTATATAAAGATGATATTCCAGATGATGATTTTTATATGTTCAACAATGAGGCCGTGATAGCTTTGGAGAAGAAAGTTGGTGAACTTGAAAAAGAAAAGGCAAAAGCTGAAGCTGAGCATGATGTGTTAAAGAAGCAGGTTGAGGAATTTATGAAAGTAAATGAAGAAATAAAGACCGTCATGATAAAGCAAGAACATAAGCTAAAGAAAATGAAAGATGGTGTTCATAACAATTCACAACTGTTTGAGATTCTTTCAGCAGAAAATGTTGAAATGCGTGAGAAAATGAAGAATCTGCATGATATAAATCAAACTCTAAATCAGCTATTAAGCGAAATCAATGAAGCATCGTCAAATGAAATGAAAGCAATGAAGCTTGAGATGGAAGCAATGAAAGCTGACAAAGTGGTGAAGGATAAACAGCTGAATATGCTATACACTGTTATGGAAAGTCATTTGAATATTGATGTTCATGCTGCTTTCAACAATATTGAAGTCAAAAGAGCAGAAGAGCGTAGAATTGAAAGAGAAAGACGATTGGCTGAAGAAGCGACACAAAAGAAGAAGAGTGTTATAGAAGAGACTCAAGAAGCAGGTGGTTCTTCGAGTCAAGTTGATGTAGAGATGGTTGATGCTGAAGCAGATCCTATGGGATTCGTGCTTGTTGGTGAGTCTTCTACTCTATCTTTCGATCTTAATGATATAGTTCGCCAAGTGCATGTTATTCAAAAGAAAAAGAAGGCGAAAGAAGTGTTTCTGTTAAAATGGAAAGAAGAGGAAGAGGTTACAGAAGAAGAAGAAGAAGAGGAAGAAAATGAAAAATTGGACGATATTCTTGATGCAGTCGAGAACTACGATCCATCAGGGGATAAATTCATAGACGAAGATGAAGACAAAGACCAAGGTTCTTCTGGTTTACTCAGTGTGAATCCTGCAGTTCAAGAAAAGATTGATGATCTCATGAACGACGAGATCAATGAACAGGATGATGATCAACAACAAGAGTCTTCTTCATCTGGGAAACAACATACAGACCAGGTATTCCTCACACAACCAACTGTCATTTATTTACATTCTCAGTATGAGGGGGAGCTTGAGGTACCAAGATCTAGGGCAGAAATGTTGGAGGAGTTGGGATTAGATGATGGGAAGTTCAAGTTCGATATAGAAGATGAGATCCCTCCATCACCAAAAAGAGAATATGAGTTTGTATATGCTCAGGAAGCTGACAAGTACAATGATGTGATTGTTGAAGATGCCTCTGATTCATCTGATGAAGAAACGGATTTCCATTACTCTGGTATTGATGAAACGTTTCCTTCTCTTGCTCAGATGTTCAAAGATCAAAATGAAGATGAAGTCAGGCGAAAGGTTGTTGAAAAGATCACAACGGAAGGTGTTCCAAGAACCATTCCTCGAGAGAATCTTGCTGAGGAAAGAAAGAAATGGTTCAAGATAGTACCTAAGGAAAAAAGTACATAAGGCCACTACAGTTCTTTACACATGACAAAGACATTTCATGGGGAGACATTCTATCTTGGGGCTATCTGGAAGACTTACAAGTGTACGCCATTAGACGGGAGCAAGGGGTGCAGTATTTCGAATTCTTGTCAGATGTCAAGACCCTCCCATGGTGGGGCATTGATGAGTTGGTCCAAACAAAGAACATAAAGCAATTTTACTATGGTTTGGAAGTGAAGCAGCATGACCAACACTTATGGGATTATGTGAAGCAGCAATTAAAGGTTAGATATCCTGACTGGAAGCCTCAATTTCCAAAACAGATTGTCACTATGTTGGAAAATTGTGAGAAGGATATTACTCTGGATATCAAATCGCCAAGGTGTTTAAAGAACATGCCGCTACGTGCTATGGAGCAAGACTTCCATGAAGATTTTGAAGGTTGGTTGTACAATGAAAGCACAGCGGAAGCGGTGATTTCCTTATTCGTTAAGTCAAAGGGTGAATCGAGAAGGATATGTGTGCTAGACCCGATATGGCTAGTAAACTGCTCAAAGAAAGATATCGATTGCTTGTTTTACAACAAGATAGTGTACGAGAAACGTGACAAAGTGCAAGCAATACAATATCAGAAGATCGTAGATGTATGCTTCGCGAAAGACATCAACTCTGGGAGGTACTGGAAGTCCAAATGGAGAGATCTTGAGATTGATGAATTTCTGAAGAAGTACAAACGTGAGCAGAGATTCGAGGCTATTTCTGAGAAAGCTGCAAAGATGGGAAAGTTCAAGTGGATGAGACCGCCTCCAACGGATCAATCACCTATCGAAAAGGAAGAAAAAAAGATTCCTAAGTGAGACAGAAAGAGAGACGGTGATCCAGTTTACAGGAAATGGTGGATTGAAGAAGGAAGACTGCTGAGGCGAAAAATGTTAGAAGAAAAGGCAGAACAAAGGAGACAGAGGGCAAAGGAACGAAGACGTAAGAGGAAAGATTGAAGACTATGCTGGAAGGACTACAGCTACATCCAATGGGGAGTCTGTTAGTTCATATGTCTGTAGCTTCCATCAGCATGTAGTCTTATTTTGTATTGTACATGTCTTTTGTATGTATTTTGTTTGTTTGTGTATAACGACAACACAGGGAACGGTGATGTGATGTAAAAGTGACGTCCGAAGGTTGACAAATGTCATCCGGTCGGATGGCCACCCGATTGGATGACCACCCGATCGGACGACACTTAATACCTCCCTGCTGTTGCCTATAAATACCCGGCTTGGGTTAGAGTTAGGAGACTTTTGGCTGATTCTGTACTGAACCTCTGTCACTCTGATTCTCTACCGGTGCACGTGTACTTTCAATCATTCTAATAGATAATCAGAGGTGTTTAAACATTGAATTCTGCATTTGTTGATTCCTAGACACAATCAACGGATTCCGCACATTGATCGTGATCGATTCATCCACGTTCGAGACGAACAGATCCTGATCCAAAGGCCTAACATTGATTTTTGACATTGTGAAGCAGAATTTTTTAACAACTTGAAAGAACTTGTTTTACCAAGTTTTGTTTGTTCAGCCGTGAGGGTTTCGGCGTATTCCTTCAACATTTTTTTTTATGTTTTTCTATTTTTTATTTTGTTTTTTGTTTATGTTTTATTAAATTTTATTAACAAACAAACACTCCCTGAACTCAACCACAGGGATCTTCCTCCTATGCCAGGTCGCTCTGCTGCTTATCATGACATTCTGTTGGCTTCCAGAACACCTGCACATTCACACAACTCAATTACTTAAATAATGCAACCCATGTCTGTTTGACCTTGGGTATTGTGACACAATATGAATCATTTAACTTCGGAAAATCTATGTCATTTTTTACAAACACTTTTTCATTCTTATTTTCAACCTTTTTGTTTGAATCGATTTTCCTTTTATCACTCACAGAAGTATTTTGTTTCTTGACCACCCAAATTTGACCTGTTGAAACATTCCTTTTATAAAATCTTGAATCGTTTCGTTTTGACAAATCAACTTTTGGTTTCCAAATTATTTTTTTGTTCAAACTTGGATGTTTTTGGTTTCCAAGTTTGTTTTGACATTAAAATATCAACTTTTGGTTTTCAAATCTGTTTTGGCTCAAATTTGGGTGTCTTTGGCTTCCAAGTTCATTTTGATGCAAACTTGGTTGACTTCTGGTTCACAGCCTCAGATTTCTTTTTCTCAACATCAATAGGCTTCAGATTTGGACATTTGTGAGCAACATGTCCAATTTGTTGACATTTAAATCATGTTTTCTTTGAAACATCTTTGGCCTGTTGTTGTTTTTTCTTTTGAGCATAGAACTCTTCATTAGTCTGTCGACTAAATCGGATTTCTTTCTCTTCTTCTGAACTTGTTCCGTAAACAAAATTCATTTTCTTTTGAAAATTTGACTTTTCAGCCCTTTTCTTTTGATTTTGTTTCTTTTCATAACCCAACCCAGCCTTTATATTTTTCTTTTTGTAACCAGGTTTTATATAAAAAGTTTTCTTGCTCGCTTTTCTGGCAAATTTTTCAATTTCAGATTTCTCGATTTCTACCAGTTTAAAATCTTTTCTGATCTTATCCACAATCACATTTTGAATCGGAACTTCAATATCTGAGAATAATTTGTCCGATGCAACCATATAATATGCCAAGATTATTGGATCATCATTCGAATTTATCTCAGATTTTGAATTCTTTAGATAATTCCTATGAAAACTTTCCTCATCTTCATCATGTGATTCGGACTTATCATTTTTGGTAGTATCTTCTATCATAACGCTTTCAACAACCTTACTTACCACCTCTGAATCACCAACCTCATCAGATTTGGAGCAAGCCACATCAATGTTATCAGGTAATTGGTCAACCATGTTCATTGTTTTTGCCACCTTTTCGTCATCATAGAATGTATAATTATCCTCCAACGGTGGTGGCACCTGATGATATTCTGACGCAATACCTTTTTTGTTCTTTTCAGAATCTTTATCATCTGGTGTGATGTTGAAAATACGTTCGAGAATGTATGAAGAAGCATGATAACTTTGAAGTTTATTAACAGTCTTTTCTTTTTCAGCCAATTCTCGTTTAAGTTCAGCAACTTTATCAATATATTGATTTAAAACCCGTTGTTTTCCTTCATACTTGGCTTCAACAAGTTTTGTTGTTTCTAAACATTTTGAAAGTCTTCCATCCATACTTTTAACTTGACTCTTCAAAGTTTCATAAGCTTCTTTTACATTATGATGTGAAAATTCCATTCCATCAAATTCTTTTTGCAACTCTTGAATGATATTATCTTTTTGTAAACATTTGTTGCAGTTTGCTTAACACTTCTATTTTAAAATCTCATTTTCTTTTTCAAAATCTTGACATTTCAGTGTCAGCTTTTCTACTCTTTGTTTCAAAACTTCTTCATTTTCAAACATTTCTTTACATTTTTCTTTGAACAGTTTCAATTTTAGTAAACTCAATATCTCTTGATTTTAAGTTTTCATCCTTCTCAGCACAGACTCTGCATTTTTCCATGCATTTCCTGCCCTGCACATCATTTTTATCTTTAGATTGTTTACCAATTTCATCATTATTACTTGTTGATTCATCATTGTTTAACGACTCAGAAGACTCAGTTTGAGTGATTACCTCAGTTTTTTATGACCTCACAGCTTCTTCTGCCGTCACCTTTAGCTTCATCATCATATATGTCACCTTCTCAACTTTCTCTTCAGTGGTTTCTTCTTTCTTCTTTTTCATCTCTAGACTTGTGTACATCACCTCTTTTATACGCTTCTCCAGATTTTCTTCATAATCTTTCTTAGTTTTCCTCCTCGAATAGAACTCTCCTGCGGTTGGAATAACAGCTACCAAAGCATCAAAATCCACTTTCTTGGGATCTACCACATGATTTCCTTAAGGATCTAAGAAGCATTCTCTCTCTTCATCCCATGTATTTGCTTTCTTTGCTTCATCAAAGGGAACATATAACTCATTTATTCTCTCACGTGCAATCTGTTCATGTCTGGTCCATCTTATATTAGCAACCAACGCACTTTTCTCCTTTGGAATATATTTATTCCAATTGAATCCCTCATTTTCTTGAGTCACCACCAAAGCTTGTTTTCTCTCTTTGGACGAACCTTCACTGATCTGTGATCGATTTAACTTTGGCGGTTGTTCATTTGTGCGATGATATATTGCTTTCTGATAATAATCGTTATGGAACGGATTGACGTTTTCATTCACCTCCCTGTTTGAACATTCTCTCTTGAAATATCCTTTCTGCTTGCACTTGAAACAAGTGACTTTGGATTTATCAAATCCCAATTTCGTTGTTGGACCTTCAAGACATGATCTACCTGTGATTTCCATAAACCTTTGAGCCCTGCTGATAACGCTCGCCATCCACCATCTTATATCAATAAGCTCCATCTCTGCTGGATCGATCTACTCATAATCCTCCTTTGTCATATTTGGGTTTCCAATTTTACCCGCTACCAGACTTTCGTAAGATTCCAGAATAGATGCTAAAAAGATCATTTGTTGCTTGGAAGCATTAGCATTTAAGCTTTGAGAGTTTTTCAGATCTATGGCAGTGTTGCATTGAACCATGTTTAGATTAGACTGATTTGATGCAGAGGATGAATGATAACCACAATCATAAATTGACGAACTGCCTTTTGGTGAATCTTTTGAACTGTCAGCACTAAAAGCAGTACTAATCTTTGGTGCTTGATTGTTCATCAGCATGCTTCCACGATAGTAAAGATTTACATTTTGCTGATAATTAGAACTAATCATTTTACTTTGTTTTTGTAATTCCAGTTCATGTCCTTCAAGCTTTTCAATCAATGCATCCAAAGTTATCTTGTCAAACTTTGCATCGTTTTTCAGTATCATGACAAACGTTTTCCAATCATCTATATTAGGTAATGCCTCAATCAGTTTGTCGATGATCTCTTCTCTGTCCTTTTTTATTCCAAATCTTTCTAATTCGATTTTCAGGTGACATAATCTTTTGATCATTTGTCAGACATTTTCTCCCTTTATACAACTAAACAGATCAAACACTTTCTTCAGCAAAGATATCTTGTTCTTCTTAATTTCCATCCCACCGGCTGCTTTAACTGCTAGTGCTTCCCACATCGACTTTGAAGTTTTATCATGTTGCAGTAGAAATGGAATATCTTCTCGAATAGATTGTTGTAACAATGCAATTATTTTCTGTTCATCAGAGGCTTGTTTGCTATCTCTTTCAACATATTCATTGAGTGGTATTAGTTCTCCATTTTCTTTTGTTGGGTTTACATATCCCAATTTTAACAAAACCCAACTATCATAAGCATACGCTTTTACCCAACCCTCAAATCTGTCTTTCCACCAGTTATAATCCTCAATATTCATTAGTCTTGGTGGTTTCTGATGATTTCCGTACACGTTATCATAGTTCTAACTTTCCGAGATTGCGTTTGAAATGTTCTTTGTCGTAGACGTTGTTTCGGATGTGAAGGCATTGTAAACTCATTGTAAAACTCCTCTTCCATGATCTTGAACTTTGAGAATCACCTGCAAAGATTTAACAAAGTATCAAACCACACTTCACAAACAAACACTATGAAAACCCTAGATTCGCGCGGATGAACAATGAATCGGTTCGCGTGGATGAAGATTTCTTGATCCGTGCAAATCTGTGTGAAACACTCTTGATCCGTGCGTACAGATATGTATCAAAACCTTACTTTTGTGTGGATCAGCAAGTTGATCCATGAATATTCCACTCTAGGTCTATGCGAATCAACTCAGGTAGATCCGTGAATATACATCAGCGTGTTCATGTTGTTCAGTTTTGATGATTTTTCAAAAAAATTCAAGGATTTTGCTTAATTTTTGATCTGAAAGTTTGAAGGATTGTTAAAAACATGATTTCGCACAATATGTTGCAAAATCAACCGTTTTTAACCGTGAAATCGTCGTGTATTCGAGTTTTAAACTAGAAAAAGAATGAGTAGAAGAAGAAATGATGAAATTGGCTCTGATTTGCTTGAATTTTCTTGAATTCTTGTATCTTCAGCCCTTGTAATCAATCTCCCACTCTGATACCACTTGAGAGTTCGTGTTAGGATCGATTCGGATACACCATTGACTGCGTAGATCTCGTATCTTGTGCGGAATCCAAGTACGAGAGTGGATCAGACAAGAACAAGCTAATTAAAGTTGTTTTCTATTGATTGATATTCAATACAATACCACAAACAATTAGACAGAGTTTCCCCTCTTGTCACTCAAAGTTACAAATGAACAAGACCTAGCAAGCTATTTATAGGACATGTAGGTTCGCACAAGGCCATGCACAGATCAACACACAGTTGCGGATGAACCATTGGTGCAGATCAGGTTGATCTGCATGGACCAACTTGTTGAGCATACACTTCAAAACCCTAATCCGACGCACTATATCTGCGGATGTACTCTAGCCCCTTCGTGCAGACCTGTAGGAGCACATCCGTGCGGACCTACTTGATTTATATGAACAACATTCTGAAACCTTGTCTTGATCATTCATTAGCTATGATACGTGATTGACGGAAGCGATAGATGTCACACCCTGACTTTTGCGGAAGCGTATACGTGTGACTTGATCAGTTTTCATTGCATTCGATTATAATAAACAACTATATGACTAAAATAGCGATGTTCATCCATTCATAATTACGAACATAAGTTGTTTAAGTTTTCAACCAACACAGTATTAAGTTAAGTTACAACCCATCAAAAGATAATAAGTTCCAAAAAAGGACTTGTTTATCAAAAGACTAGATTCACGAGGTTTTGCGCCATATATCTCATCAAAGATGAAATATACAATTCAAACCCTCCAAAAGTGGATGATATCTAAACTTGACATTCACTTCTTGAAAACAACACCAGCGCCAAAGATCCATCTAGTTTCCTGCAATACATGTAAGTTTGAAAACAATCAACAAAAGTTGAGTGAGTTCATGCGTTTTGTGTGAGCTCCAAATAAACTTGTAAGCATTTGAGAGATTCTTTTAATAATAGGTATGTAAAGCGTCTATGAACAGATCATTAATGTTTTGAAAGGACATTAATATGTGTGGTGGCGTAGGAAGCACTCAAACCTAGCGGATTTCCTCCTGTGACAATTGTCAAAATTTTCATGTATCCGTACAATATTAAACAGTAACTAGTGCCTTAATGACTGTGCTGATTTAAATTAATGACATTAATGCTCTCTGATTATTGTCATATACATACATGTGCATCACATTTTGCATAATGTCACACCATTATTGCATACAATACTCTATTGACTCAAATGATGCACGAAACAAAGATGGCTCAGTTATCAGACAAATCAGAAAAATGCTGACGGAGTTCAGTACAGAGACAGACATGGTATTGAGACACAGAATGAGCCAGAAACCAAGAGTTACACTAGTATAGTGTGTAGGAAAGTAAGGATCACAAAAATGCCTTCCTAGTGATAGTTTAAGTGCCGGAAAGTGCCTAAAACTCACATAAATTGTTGAATTCAGCAAAATTCAGCTTTTAAACAACTTAATATCTTGCAGAAATATGGTTAAATGGTCCAGAATACTTTCCTAAGTGTCGGGAATCAAAACTGTCACAAAAGGTAACATAAAGCACACTAAACTGCATAACTTAGGACCTTAACGAACCGGTAACCAACCGAACAACCGGACACTACCTGAAACACCAAATTTTCACTAGAAGCATTGTTTTATCATTTCCGAGCTAGTTATGGTCCCCGAACATCATAACACACTATATAACATCCTAACAACTAAACACCTAACTAAATCCCTTAGATTTCAACTATTAACATAACTAATCATTTCAAACCAACTTAGACCCCCCCTAACTACACGGTTACAAGGTGGTCCCCACCTTGATTTTATTTGTTTATTTTATGTGATCTTGTCTACTCTTTTATAGCATAAGAACCAATAGGTAACAATGTATTGGTGGATTTTATAAGAAACCACAAGTGCCTAAGCTTCTCATTTTCACACAACTCACCACACTTGAACACCCTCTCTTCCCCTTCCTTACCTACGGCCAAGAACAAGGCCACCGCCACCACCACCATCTCTCAAGTTCAATCCACCCATTCTCTAGTGATATTAAGGTGTAAGAAGCAAGGATAGGAAGCTAGGAGCTCTTGGAAGTTGAAGGACCTCTTGCTAGTGCTATTAACCACCTCATTCATCTTCATCTTGTGTTCATCCCTAGCCTTGAGCTAGTAGTAAGATCATCTACATCTCATTTTACATCTTATTTAGATGGTTAAAGAATGATACAAGTAACTTAACATGAAGAACACTAATGACCAAGAACTTAAATCATGAACATAAGACTAAAAATCATAAGAATACATGTTATTAAGTGTTATTATGCTTCTTGATTGTTTATTGTTTGTATTAATGTTGTTAAACATCATATGAACTTGCTAGATAGTGATTAAAGACATAATCTAGCAAGATGAGAGGATGATTATGTTATGATCATCCTTATGTAAAACATGAACTTGAAAGATTAAATGTTTTTCTTGAAGTATGATGATTAAAGTGTAATGTGAGTCTTCTAAATATGTGATTTCAAGAATAATTTTTCAAGAAACCAAGTTAAAATACAAGATTTACATAAACTTGGTTCTTAAAGAAACTAATCACATTTTTAGTGGTTAATCAAGTATAGAAACATATATTTAACAAGAAAAATTCAAGAAGAAATATTTTTAGAAAAATATTTTACAAGTTGTAAACATCTAAATTCTTCAAGAATGATGTTTTTAAATAAATAACCACACTTTAATGGGGAACTAAGCTTACTAAATACACTAGTAAGTTACAACAAATTTTTATAAATTTTCAAGTTTATGAAGTAGTGATTAATGCTTGATTCATGGCACTTGGTAAGTGTTATTTGATTTGTTGTTGATTGTGATGATTTATAAAAGAAAATGATATGCTTTGAAAGCATGGAAACCTTCATTTTTAAGGGGAAACAATGGCAAAAATTTTCTAGAGATTTAACACTTAGAAAAATATTTTTAGACAAATATTTACAAGTATATTATAACCATGATTTTTAATATAAAGTTTGCCATAATATTTGTTACAAAAATTACAAAATATTGGAGGTTGGTTTTTTATAATAAAAGTGACTAAATATGTATTTAGGAGAATATATATTTAGATGTCACCATGTGTGTGATTATTAGTATATTATGTGTATTAGTTATATTATTTTAGGACTTGAAAAAATATAACTCGCCAAAATACCAAGAAATACCATACAAAATATTACCAAAATTCTAAGAAATAAATATACAATTTATACCCAAAATATTGGAGAAACCGAACAAGGAATATAACTTACACAAAATATTCCGGAATTAAATTCATGAGTATATTTTGGTAAATGGTATTTTGGACACCAAGGGAACGAAATATGATTTTTACAATTATCAAAAAAATATATCATATTTTTTTACAAGAAGAAAATATAATATTTTGAGTAAAGAAAAATATATATGTTTTCTAGAATTACTAGAAAATATATTATTTTTGGAGAAAATATATATTTTCTTAAACAAACTTAGAATATATTATTTTTGGGTGAAAAATGGATATATAAATATTTTCTAAGATAATCTTGAAAATATATTATTTTTGAGGTTTATACGAAAATATAAATATTTTTGCCAAGAAAAAGTATAGATAAAAGTTCTATAAATGATTTCTTGAAAATATATATTTAAAGAATATATATTGGTGAAATTTTATTAGAAATATTATTCCGGAAAGTTTAATACAAAAATTAAGTATTAGAATACTTAATAAACACAATAAAAATACGTATTCTCGTACGTATAAATATGCACCGGAATACGCCACCGATACTTGGCAAAATATACAAGTGTAAGAATACGAGTATGAATACACCAATCCTTGGGGGAGATATACATGTGTAAATACATATTGTGTCAAGTTAAAATATATTATTTTAACTAATATTCCAAACTTAATAAATATAATTCAAGTTAAAATATTTATTATTTTAACAAATAATTATATACTTGGAATAATATTGATGACACAAAGAATCGTAACTCAAAGACACAAATTAAGACTAAGGCCAAGGCACGACCTATCCGTCTAACATACCGTAGCACGTTTGTATGTAGTCGTGTGACGTAAAGGAAGCTTTGAGTTATTTGACCAAAGAACGCAAGACTGTGAGTTCATGTCCCCCTTTTCTTTTAACTGTTTTCGGTTTTATAACATCGAGGGTGAAATACATGTTACAAATGATTACGATTACAAATGGTATGGTTAGCTAAGGAATGAACTGTTAGATCATGTGAATGGGTAGGAGAGTAACTAAAGACCATTAATCCTTATTTAAGGACCGAGGGGCATGGGTGATAAATCTATTAGGTGTTGTGAGCCCCGTCCATGAGCCCGCGGGTTGGTCCATGAGGCGACTATGTCGTTCCCGCCGGATGGCCCAGTACGAAATACGCATAAAGGATTGAGCCATTCCTACACCATTACACACATATTAATGTATTAGCTACACATTAATTGATCTGTTTCCTTGTTTCTTTCATACCGGTTTACAAGTACATACATACTTACTTACTAATGTTTTCAAGGACGTTCGTGCACACATACAAAACACATGAACTTGCTCAACTTTTGTTGATGTTTTCAAACTCCATGTATTTCAGGAAATTGATTATGCATCTGGCGGGCGTTCAAGATGTCAAGTTGTGTCTTCGAATAAAAGATGTCATCCAGTGTCGAGGGGTTTGGATTGTGCATCTTATCTTGGATAAGATGCATAGTTCAAAGCCTAGCTTTTAGTAGTGTCTTTTGGTTATGTCCAGATTGGAACTTAAAACTTGGGTTGTTATGTACTTGAATTTGAAGTCTTGGTTTGTGGTTAAACAATGACGATTGTGATGTTTTGAAACTTAATTTATGAATGAACATTGTGGTTTTATCGTATAGATGTTTGTTATGGTTGAATGCAATGATATTAAGCAAGTCACACATAACCACGCTTCCGCAAAAGTCAGGGTGTGACAGTTTGGTATCAGAGCTTCGATTATAGCGAACTAGGATTCCATCGCGAGTCTAGACTACAATCATTAGGGCTCTCCCACGAAAACAATTTTATAAAGTACTTTTCATTGCATACACAAAACGCCCAGATCCATGGAACAAGCGATTTACAAAAGGAAAGACAAGAAAAACAATGCAAGGTCAAATTGGTGGTTTAGTCTGCATGGGGTAGACTAGGAAAGATGGAAAGTTCTCATGAAGGATAACGTGAATAACTGACTAAGTGATGATTGTCTTGTTTGCATACTAAGTGGTAGTGGTTACTATATGTGCACATGTTATGAGTGTTATGTTACAGGCATCATGTCACCATCAGAGAGTGGGTTGTCTGATACCCATGACCCGATGGCTGTCGTTTCAGACGATGAGGTTATACCCGAGCCAGAGATATTTACGTCAGATACTGAGAGTGATCTTGATATGCTATCAGAGGACGAGGACGACTTCCAGCCATTCGCGCTACCAGACTTTGGCAATGATTTACCTAGTGCTGAAGGTTTCCCTGACGAGCATCCTTTTGACATTCCCGCTCCAGTCCATGATCACCCCATCATTGGTCACCCCGATGGTGAGCACATCGTGGCTCCGATCCTCGATCTTGTTCCTCTTGTGGCCATCCCTCCCGAGGATTGGCCTTTCGATGACTTGTTCAATGATGATGTCGATTTGTTTGTAGACGGTCCCCCAGTTGACACCCTGGGTGATGGGGAGATAGATGAGGATGTTGTAGTTGTCCCATCTCTTGCTGTTCCTATCATTGAGATATCTCCTGACGCCAGTTTGCATTCGGTTTCAGACTCAGACGATGACACTGCTTTGTCTGCTGCACCATCTCCTGCTCGTGACCCTACACCTCCACACCACCCCGAGCATGTCCCCGATTTGGACCCTATTCATTTGGTCAGCCTGATGTTGCACCTATTGACCCTGAGCGAATTCCTGCTCATGACTATGTCCCGTTTGGGTTACCTGATATAGCACCTCTTATTCCTGACCCAGTTCCTGCACCTGTTGATCTTCCGGTTGTGGAGCCATTTATTCCTCCACCCGCAACCGCTGATGTTGCTCCTCTCCCTCCTGTAAGGTCTGATGTCCATCGTACTGATTTACCGATTGTTTTTCTTCAGGACATCCCTGCACCCCAACCAGGTGAAGGTACTTTAGGCCAGCATCCTAGTTACGATCCTTTTGCTTCAGCAGCTTTTCCTCAGGTCCCTCAGACTGCAACATTTGCTCCCTTCACTTTTTCACTGCTTGATGAGCTACTCCGATGGTTCCCACCGTACTCTATGCCGATTTCAGACCCCTGTCATCCCTCTCATTTTGTTGGCTACACACGGGATGAGTTATTTTTATCGCTTCAACTAGAGTTTGAGGTTTTGAGTCAAAGAGTTTTGGAGCTTGAGCTGACTCCACGTCCCCCACTGTGTCCCTGTCAGTCTACTTTTGTTCCTCCACATTCATCACCATCTCCTTTTGCACATCCACCTGCTGCTCTTACACCTTTTCCAGGATCTGATGCTCGTTTCATTACAGTCGAGTAGCAGAGCAGTTACTTACTTCACCGTGTATACGAGCTCGAGGAAGAGCTCGCACATGTTCGCAGTTTGCTTTTCTTCCCTCCTTCACCTCCACCATCAGTACAGTAGGTTTTTGGTCTTATGAAGATGTAATACTCCTGGTGAGAGCACCACTATTAAGCCGAGATTGTGAAGACCTTTGAAGACCACTTTTGACCATGTATTTTTGGTATATTAACAGACTTATTGGACAAGGGTAGTGTGACCCTATGTCCCTTTTTGATGTGATACGCTTTGTAAACAATGTAGCCATGGTCGGTAATTAATGAAAGCTCAATCGTCATGTTCTCACTAAACACTTTGTCGATTTACAGGTTTGTGCTATGACTATATTGTTGCATGATTGCTTGCTATAATGAATTCTTATATGTATATGTACATACGATCTCTAGAAAACTATTGTAACACCTCGGAAATTCACGTCCTATAATATGTTGACACGTGTCATAAAGTTTAAACGTGTGAAAGAAATATTATGGAAGGACCAAAGTTGACAAACATAGAAAGTATATGAATATACGTATTCTAAGTGTCAACTGTGAATAAATATAATGTATATTAACCCTACACGATGCTCATACCTTCAAACGAATAAATCATGGATCATACGAAGCTAAAAGTGAATGATTTCAAACTACAGGGACCAAATGTGTCAACATGTTTAATCTATACCTCTGAGTGACCTTTTGACAAACCCGAAGCTTTGTAAATATTAATCATGCTCATGAGAATGCACCATAAAAATTTCATAAAGTTTGGTTAACGTATGAGAAAGTTATGATCAAATTCGTGTGCGAAGCGTTAAAGCGTAAACGTTGGAAGTTAGGACTTTTCGGGTGAAAATAAAGTTACCCGGGGACTTGGAAAAGTGGGTATATGTTTTAAGGCCTTACTAGATCAATTATAAGGGTTTAACATACAAGAAATCAGTGCCTATTCGAGTTTTGAAGAGCCAAGGACTGAATCGCAATTAAAAATCAAAGCTGCTGATCTGCAGGGGCTCGCGCCACGCGAGGGGTCCCTCGCGCTACGCGAGGGATGCCCAGAACCGTGAAATCGGGGCTGTTGTCTCCTAAAGCCTATATGCGCGACCTTTACCCGTTTTTCCACTTCTCCTGGCCCCTAAAACACCCCCTAAGCATCTAGGACACCTGTTGATCGATTGTGGGAGCTTGTAGACTTGTTTGTCAAGCACTTATGGTGAGTGAAATCACTATATAAAGGCCTTCAAATTCACAACATTCCTCACAACTTCTCCTGCACTCTTGGATCATTTCTGGAGCTCAAGCCTGCTTCCAAGTGATCATATTTCGTGCATAGGACTTCACTAAGTGTTCTAATCTTTCTCTAATTACTTTTAGCTTAGTTAATTAGCTAAAAGTCAAACCGTCGTAATTACGGTTTGACTTCGAGATTAGTCAATAATGGCTCAGTCATATCTCGAATTAAAAGTAGTTATGAGTTGGTATTTATGTGGGTAATAAAACCTCAAAAGGGTTTCCCCTGATCACCACTCTAACCAGGTCTAATGTCGGGTCAAACCTTTAATTAAAAAGTCAACATAATGCTTAAAATGTCATTTATGCATAAATAGCTATCCAGAACTTATATAACCTGTTTGATCATTGTTATAACTTAGTAATTAGTGTAAGAACATGTCCAAACCTGTTCAACCCGACTATTTCCTGTTTAGACCCGGTTCGGAACCGAAAGTCACATAGTTTGACTTTCACTTTGACTTTCAGTTCTGACCCGTTTAGGTATGTTTTAGAAATTCCTCAGAGCTTTAATTGGATTAGGTTACAGGTTAGAACAACCCTCTGTAATTATACACCTTGGTTCATTAGTTATCCAATTATTATGCATGTTTCCGTTAATTGCTCATATGTTGCCCGTTATGCCCTTATTACCTTAAAACATGATTTATGAAAATGTAAAAGTGTAGAAACCTTTGTTACTGATATATAGACTTGTATGCAAAGTTTGACATCAGTTTGACTTGTAGATTAAGAGTTATGCTCATTATCGCTAAACTAATGCTTTATGTTAATAAAATGGCGTAATTAGCGTATAGCTTAGTTAAACATACTTTTTGGTATCAAATCTTTTACCCACTGATGTAATATATTATTTTGGGATTTTTAAAGATTTTTAATTAATTTTAGGATGAGCATAACTCATAGTCGTAGGCTTAATTCGGTAATTGTCGGTTTTGCCCTTACGGGCCATAAAATGAGTTTTACACATCTAAACAACTCCAAACCTTTTGCTACTGATTAGTTATGATAAATAAATTATTTTAAGCCTTCTGGAAATATAAAAATATCAGATTTAAGTATCGAACCCGGTAATGGCCTTTAATCGCCTTATTTAGCGTTTTTAGCGCATAGTATGTTTTAAAATCATATTGGACATACCCGGGTTGATACCTACTGATATAAGAGGCAAATTACAATATTTTAACAGTAAGCAAAGGTTGATAAACTCAGACTTCAGTTTTGAGCTTTTCGGCTTATGTGAAATTACCAAAATACCCCTACGGGGCCTAGTTTGGTTAAAAATGATAAGTTTCACATACATGCTTTAACCTACTGATGTAACTTAGCAAATTGAGTATATTTGCTGACTACATCAGACCTGTAACTCAGGTTGTCACTTAAACTCTTTTATAAACTTTTAAATGACCAAACTACCCCTACGGGGCCTAGTTTGTGTTTAAACACGTTTCGGGCATAACGAAAGACACCTTACTGATGTCACAACATATTTGAGACATAATTAACTTAGGAAACCTGTATATAGCTCTCATGACTACCCGTCACGCCTATTACGCGTACGGTTCGGTTTATGTAACAAGTTTACATAAATTAGCCGAAACGGGTCAAACCTTAACGGTTTTATCTCAACATCCAGAAGGTGAATAATAAACCCATATTAAACAAGTCTTCAAACTTGTCGGGTCTGAATCACATTCTATCCGGTCTTCGCTTAATCGTGCGTACGAACCGTATCTTGAAACTAGCCGGTCTAAGCTTAAGCTTAATAAAAGACCCGTTAGCATTCTAATAGGTTATTATAAACCTTCGTTCCAGATTAGGAGAACCAGTAAAAGCTACGTGCATTTTGCTTGTTGTGATAAATACTTATTCAGGTAAATACTTTTAACTTATTTTCCCTATACGGGCTTGGGTTACGGTACATAGCGTACCGCTTGATCGGGCATCAAATCTCCACGCTTAGTGGGTAGTTGAATAATTTGATCGGCTCGTTTAAACAGTCTTGTTTACTTTACAGCCTTTGGGGGGTTAATGACCATGTCCCGGATATCCTTGGCATCATCTTACGAGATGGCCGCGACCTGAGCACGGGGTGTAGGCGTACACCGTCCGTGTATAACTCAATGATGTGGTGTGTCTATTGATCTTTAACCCGGACTAGATCCGGGCTACTGAACGCATAAGTAACATGTAATTCGTTCACAAGATTATAATATTAAATAATTCTCCCAAGTTAAATAAAAATGTTTATGCCATGTGCATCCAAACCAATTTTCAATCATTTTCCAAAATGAGTCAGTTGAATGTATTTACCAGTGTAAACTGACGTATTTTCCCAAAAAGACTGAATGCAGGTACTAAACGAAATTTGGCTAGATTGTCTCCTAAGCATCAATAAAAGTCTCGCAAGCTTAGGATGCCAAAAGTCTGTTGAACCATAAATGTTATTTTGTTTCGATCCGTTCTGTGGATAAACACCGGATATTGTGACTTTGATTACAATAAATAAATTCGGTTGTATCTTATTTTTAAATTGCTTCCGCTGTGCATTATTATATTGTGTTGTTTGACTATTACGTTGCCAACCACGTCACGAGACTCCCCACCGGGCCCACCGGTGACACGTGGAAATCGGGGTGTGACAGGTTGGTATCAGAGCCAACACTGAGTGAATTAAACACTAGCCTTTTGTGTTTAATCTCAGTTACACAATTGCACATATCTAAACCTTCGAGTCTAGACTTATAACCTAGGACAAATTCCACCTTATTCGGGTTTTGTTTTGTCCTTTAAAGTTTATATTTTTGTTATTGTTATCTTATGCCTTATTGACAGGAACATCAAGATGCCGCCAAGATTCTTTAGGACACGAGGAAGAGGCAAGGGGCCAGTCACTGCCCCCAACGATCACGAAGCTGGACCTTCGCAACGGCGAGCTCCATCCAACACCAAGAGTAACGACCCTCGGGAGAACCGGAGAAACCAATTCCAGCCGGCCAGACGATCGGTTTCTCATAGTTCAACACCTCCTGTTCTTAACCCTTATAAACCCAATAACCCTCAACCGTCCTACATACCACTTCAGCGATCCTTGTCCCATCATTCCTATGGGGACCCTACACCTGTTTTTCGGGGACAGTTTAACCCGGTAGGATTCATACCAGA
The DNA here is from genome assembly GCA_030545235.1 of Helianthus tuberosus. NCBI lineage: Eukaryota > Viridiplantae > Streptophyta > Magnoliopsida > Asterales > Asteraceae > Helianthus > Helianthus tuberosus. The sequence goes on from CM060373.1 coordinate 113,646,604, forward strand.
ACCCGTGGGTTTCAACCCACTAGGGCCAGACGATCACTTCTCCGGTGATAATGCGGATGACATGGACGAGGATACGGACCCCGTCATGCCAGCAAGTGGTACTCCAAACCATCCGATCGAAATCTCCGACGGATCGTCCTTCCACGGATCACCCTACGGTGGTCCAGACAGTTTCCAAGCCCTATTTAACCAGCACGAGTGGTACTATACTCCTTCTCACCACTCGTCGTCCCATGGGCAGCATCAGCAGGAGCCACAGCCGCAGCCGCCACCTCCACCGCCACCGAGTGGTACTATACTCCTTCTCAAGATTCATCTGAGGATCACCGGTTTGTGGAAGTTACGCCACCACCTCCACCGCCACCAGTTCAACCGGCACCTCCTCAACCGCCAAGGCGTAGGAGAACCGTTGCCCGCATGTCGGTACGATCGGGGGGCTTCAATTTCAGTTCCCCACGACAGTCAAGTGCTAGTCACTACCCGCCATACCAGGAGGACCCACAAATGGGTGGACCCTCCAACCCTGCTGTACTACAACCACCACCGATGGGATTTGATAACCCAATCCCGGCATATACGAGTGGCATGGGATACAACCCGTTTGAACCCCCAACGCATCACGACTATCGGTACGCGGAGGCTGATCCGTACATGTTAGCAGCGAACTACAACACCCAAGGACCCTATGGGGATCCATGGGGGGTGAGTTACCCGACTCAGGGATACGCGATACCTCCTAGACCCATCATCCGGGCTCAATCGCAGCCACCTAGATTCTCACCACCCGAACATGAAGAACTCCTGCAGAGGTTGAATCAAGTTGAACGGGTAGTTCACGAAGACCGCCGGGAGAGGCAAACATTCTTCCAGGGATTAGTGGGATTGATCAAGGGGAAGAACAAGAAGGATTGTTGAATCCTTCCACAGTTATTTTCTCCTGTATTTACTGTTGAGCCCCTGCGTGGGTGTATTTGGTATGTTGCTTTGAGCCCCTGCGTGGGCATGCTTGTTGTTTGAACCCCTACGTGGGTGTATTGTTAGTGTGAGTCCCTGCGTGGACATGTGTGATATTTAGCCCCTGCGTGGGCATGTGTGTTATTTAAACCCCTGCGTGGGTAAGTTGTAATTTGAAAGACCCGTTTAGGGCAAGTGTGTAATGCTATGAATAAATAAATGGAATGTTTGTTTTTATAAATTTCATGTTTGCCATTGTGCATATATACTTTATAAATGAAATAAATAAATTAAAATCATTCCTTTTAAAAATTAATCTGCCTATGTAATTATTTAATTAAGAATCTTAAAGTGTGAAACCTAGCCTCGTGTCAAATATAAGACCGGGCCAAAATGGTAAGACCTGTTTAAAAGATTCAAATCCCTGTTAACATCTTAAAACATGTTAACACTCCCGGCAGAAGTGATTCGTTAAATCACATGTCATTCTTATATGTATAAGGATTCTTTAGAAGATTCCCAAACCCAATTATATGATCTCTGAATCATGGGTTAAGATCATCAATTAAGATGATCATATTGTAACATACGTGGTAATACGATGCCTACGGGCCCAGCTCACTTCCATATGAGCCAAAAGACAATGGTAGCTATGACTCCCTGTCTGATAAGGGTAATGAACTAGGTTCAAACCCTAAAAGTCTTGATTCTCTGAAAGCTAGATTTTAATTTAAATTGTCCATGTGACTAAGCCTTATGTGCTAATATATATTGTTATTGTTTATAATTAGGATAAATTTTAATTGAAATCCTAAATTAATACGATTAATAAGTTAACCACATGTGGTCTCTGTTACCATGGTTAACGAGTTACCCTAAGGGGTAATTCCATAATAAACTCCCAAATAAAATATTGACCTTGTTTTCTGCAACAGTTCAATTCAAATGGCTGAATCAAATGAAGTAAATAGCCATCCAGTGGAGCCAAATGAGAATGCCCAGATTACATTAACGGGTGCTGAATTAAAAGCAATCATAGACGGCGCTGTTACACAGGCTTTGGATAGGCAGTATGAGGAATACAGTGGTACTCGAAGTAGGACCCACTCTGCATCACATTCAAAGCCCAGGACACATTTTGAGGCTCATAACAAGCCTCCTCCCAAAAAGGATGGACCCAAGAAAGATGGTGATGACCGTCAGTCCACCAACCGTCAAAGTGTCCCATCTCAGCAATTAGTACTGCATCAGGGACCCCGTAACAAGGGTTGCACTTATAAGTACTTCGTGTCTTGTAAACCCAGGGATTTTACTGGGGAAAAGGGGGCCGTCGACTGTATGACTTGGCTGGACGAAATGGACACGATGGTGGATATCAGCGGGTGCGCTGAAAGGGATATAGTTAAGTTTGTGTCACAGTCCTTCAAGGGTGAAGCATTGGCATGGTGGAGATCTCTGATGGAGGCCTCCGGAAAGATCCCATTGTATAGTATGTCGTGGGATCAATTCATTGCCCTAATCAAGGAAAATTTCTGCCCTCAACATGAGGTGGAGAAGATAGAATCTGACTTTCTATCGTTGGTGATGAAGAACCTCGACTGTCAAGCTTACCTGACAAGCTTCAATACGCTGTCCCGGTTGGTTCCCTACCTGGTAACCCCGGAGCCAAAGAGAATCGCTCGCTTTATTGGTGGTTTAGAACCCGAGATCAAGGCAAGCGTAAAAGCTTCCCGGCCAGCTACCTTCAGGTCTTTAACTGACATTTCCTTATCCCTCACTCTGGATGCAGTCAGGCAGAGATCGCAGAGGAATAAGGAGGCCGAGAAGAGGAAGCGTGAAGATGATGGTTCGCGAAGGTCAAATAAGAAACACCGTGGGAACGGTGATAACAAGAAGGGATCCGAATCGAGGAAGGATGGGCATAAGTCTGATGAGAAGCCCAAGTGTAAAATTTGCAAGAAGCAGCACTATGGAAAGTGCAGACTGGAGTCGAGCTCTCAGACTCAGTCAAAATCCTTTGCTTGTGGAATTTGCAAGTCCACGGACCATAAGACCCTGGATTGCAAAAAGATAAAAGACGCAACGTGCTACCGTTGCAATGAGAAGGGGCACATCAAGACCAACTGCCCAAAATACAACAAGAAGCCTGAGGAGGCTAAGAAGACTAATGCCAGAGTCTTCAGAATGGACGCGAAAGAAGCTGTGCAGGAAGATAATGTCATAACAGGTACATTCCTTGTAAATGATGTCTTTGCAAGAGTACTTTTTGATTCAGGCGCAGATAAGTCTTTCGTAGATCATAAGTTTTGTAAATTGTTGAATTTACCTGTCAAAACCCTAAGCGTAAACTATGAGGTAGAGTTAGCAGATGGTACCATAGAAACCGTCTCTACTGTGTTAGATGGATGTGTTATATCCATTAAGAACCATTCTTTTCCTCTGTCTCTACTTCCGTTTAAATTGGTTGGTTTTGACATAGTTCTGGGTATGGACTGGTTATCTCATAACCAAGCCCAAATTGTCTGCAACCAGAAACAGGTGGTAATAAAGACTCCGTCTGGTGAATCACTTACCATTCGGGGAGATACCCAGTATGGACTGCCTGAGCAGGTGACTATGCTCAAGGCTTCCAAGTGTTTGAAGAAGGGGTGTGTCATTTACATGGCGCAAGTGATTATTGATGAGCCTAAACCGAAGATAGAAGACATCCCTGTCATTTCTGATTATCCCGAAGTGTTTCCTGAAGATCTACCTGGTTTACCACCAGATAGACAAGTTGAATTTAGGATTGATATCATCCCAGGAGCGGCACTAGTTGCTAGAGCACCATACAGGTTGGCACACACAGAAATGAAGGAGTTGCGGACGCAGCTAGATGAATTGCTGGCTAAGGGTTTCATTCGACCTAGTTCATCTCCTTGGGGAGCGCCAATCCTGTTTGTCAAGAAGAAGGATGGGTCGATGCGTCTGTGCATCGACTATCGCGAGCTTAATAAAGTCACGATCAAAAATAGATATCCATTGCCCAGGATCGACGATTTGTTCGATCAGCTTCAAGGGGCAAGTTACTTCTCAAAGATTGATCTGAGGTCAGGCTACCATCAGTTGAAGGTTAAGGATGAAGACGTTCACAAGACTGCATTTAGGACTCGTTACGGTCACTACGAGTTCCTAGTGATGCCTTTTGGGCTCACTAATGCACCAGCCGCGTTCATGGATCTCATGAATCGCGTCTGCAAGCCTTACTTTGATAAATTTGTTATCGTCTTCATCGATGATATCCTTATTTATTCTAAGAATCAAGCTGACCACGAGAAACACCTTCGATGTATTCTCAAACTTTTACACCAAGAGAAGCTCTATGCCAAATTCTCTAAATGTGAATTTTGGCTTCGTGAAGTCCAATTTCTTGGACATGTGGTCAGTGAGCGTGGTATCCAGGTGGATCCCGCTAGGGTTGAAGCTGTTATGAATTGGCAAGAGCCAAAGACGCCTACGGAGATACGTAGCTTCCTGGGATTGACAGGATATTACAGGCGTTTCATTGAAAACTTTTCAAGGATTGCTGCACCCCTAACCTCCTTAACTAAGAAGAATGTTAAGTTTGTTTGGGGCCCTAAGCAGCAAGAATCCTTTGATATTCTGAAGCAAAAGTTGAGCAACGCCCCGGTACTGACACTGCCAGATGGAATTGAAGACTTTGTGGTTTATTGTGATGTTTCACACACTGGCATGGGGTGTGTGCTTATGCAGAAAGGCAAGGTGATTGCCTACGCTTCAAGACAACTGAAAGTGCATGAAAAGAATTACACCACCCATGACTTGGAGTTGGGTGCCGTTGTATTCGCACTGAAGCTTTGGAGGCACTATCTTTATGGTGTCAAATGTGTGATTTATTCAGATCACAAGAGCCTCCAACATCTGTTTAATCAGAAGGAGTTAAACATGAGGCAACACCGTTGGATGGAAACTTTGAATGATTATGATTGTGAAATCAAATACCATCCCGGCAAGGCGAATGTAGTCGCCGATGCCTTGAGTCGGAAGGAAAGGGTTAAACCCATCCGAATTAATGCCAAGCGCATGGAAATAAAGAATAATTTGATGGATAGGTTGTTAGCTGCACAGAAAGAAGCTGTGTTGGAAGCTAACTATCCTAATGAAAAGTTAGGAGTGACTGAGGAGCAGTTAACTCTTAGCAAGGATGGAATTTTACGGTTAAACGGATGAATATGGGTTCCAATTTATGGAGGGCTTCGAGATGTCATCCTCCAGGAAGCCCATAGTTCCAAATACTCCGTTCATCCTGGAGCTGATAAGATGTACCAGGATTTGAAGGCAAATTATTGGTGGATAGGCTTGAAAAAGTCTGTAGCCGCCTATGTAGCAAAATGCTTGACATGTGCACAAGTCAAAGCCGAGCATCAGAAACCGTCAGGTTTGCTACAACAGCCTAAACTTCCTACGTGGAAGTGGGAAATGGTAACCATGGATTTTATTACCAAGTTACCCAAGACAAGGAAAGGCAATGATACAATATGGGTTATAGTTGACAGACTGACTAAGTCAGCTCATTTTCTACCCATCAAGGAGACTTATAGCTCCGACATGCTAGCCCAGTTATACGTTGATAAGATTGTAGCCCTACACGGCATACCTGTAGCTATTATCTCTGACCGGGATACTAGGTACACGTCACATTTCTGGAAGAGTTTCCAACAATCTTTGGGCACACGTTTGAATTTTAGTACGGCTTACCATCCCCAGACTGACGGTCAGAGTGAGCGTACTATTCAAACGTTGGAAGACATGCTGCGTGCATGTGCGATCGATTTGGGTGGTAGCTGGGATAAGAACCTACCATTGATCGAATTCTCCTACAACAATAGCTACCATACCAGCATCAAGGCTGCGCCTTTTGAGGCATTATACGGTAGAAAGTGTAGATCGCCAGTTTGTTGGGCGGAAGTTGGAGAAGTCCAGTTATCAGGACCAGAAATCGTGTTCGAAACGACGGACAAGATTGTCCAGATTCGTGAAAATCTCAAAGCTGCCCGAGATAGGCAGAAGAGTTACGCTGATCCAAATCACAAGGATTTTCACTTCGAAGTAGGTGACAAAGTCCTACTCAGAGTCTCGCCCTGGAAGGGAGTGATGCGATTTGGTAAGAAAGGCAAGCTAAGCCCGAGATACATAGGACCTTTCGAGGTTATCGAACGTGTTGGGTCAGTTGCCTATAAGTTGAACTTACCAGAAGAACTCAGTGGAATTCACAATGTGTTCCACATCTGCAATCTGAAGAAGTGTTTCGCTGACGAATCACTGGTTATACCACATACAGATGTGCATATAGACGCGAGCTTAAAATTTGTTGAAAAACCTTTGTCGATTGAAGATCGACAGGTAAGGAAGCTTCGAAGGAAGCATATACCTTTTGTAAAGGTCAAATGGGATGCCCGTAGAGGTCCCGAATACACGTGGGAGGTTGAATCCACGATGAAAGAAAAGTACCCTTACTTATTTCAGTAAATCTCGGGTCGAGATTTATTTTAAGGGGGTGAGGATGTAACACCTCGGAAATTCACGTCCTATAATATGTTGACACGTGTCATAAAGTTTAAACGTGTGAAAGAAATATTATGGAAGGACCAAAGTTGACAAACATAGAAAGTATATGAATATACGTATTCTAAGTGTCAACTGTGAATAAATATAATGTATATTAACCCTACACGATGCTCATACCTTCAAACGAATAAATCATGGATCATACGAAGCTAAAAGTGAATGATTTCAAACTACAGGGACCAAATGTGTCAACATGTTTAATCTATACCTCTGAGTGACCTTTGACAAACCCGAAGCTTTGTAAATATTAATCATGCTCATGAGAATGCACCATAAAAATTTCATAAAGTTTGGTTAACGTATGAGAAAGTTATGATCAAATTCGTGTGCGAAGCGTTAAAGCGTAAACGTTGGAAGTTAGGACTTTTCGGGTGAAAATAAAGTTACCCGGGGACTTGGCAAAGTGGGTATATGTTTTAAGGCCTTACTAGATCAATAATAAGGGTTTAACATACAAGAAATCAGTGCCTATTCGAGTTTTGAAGAGCCAAGGACTGAATCGCAATTAAAAATCAAAGCTGCTGATCTGCAGGGGCTCGCGCCACACGAGGGATGCCCAGAACCGTGAAATCGGGGCTGTTGTCTCCTAAAGCCTATATGCATGACCTTTACCCGTTTTTCCACTTCTCCTGGCCCCTAAAACACCCCCTAAGCATCTAGGACACCTGTTGATCGATTGTGGGAGCTTGTAGACTTGTTTGTCAAGCACTTATGGTGAGTGAAATCACTATATAAAGGCCTTCAAATTCACAACATTCCTCACAACTTCTCCTGCACTCTTGGATCATTTCTAGAGCTCAAGCCTGCTTCCAAGTGATCATATTTCGTGCATAGGACTTTAGTAAGTGTTCTAATCTTTCTCTAATTACTTTTAGCTTAGTTAATTAGCTAAAAGTCAAACCGTCGTAATTACGGTTTGACTTCGAGATTAGTCAATAATGGCTCAGTCATATCTCGAATTAAAAGTAGTTATGAGTTGGTATTTATGTGGGTAATAAAACCTCAAAAGGGTTTCCCCTGATCACCACTCTAACCAGGTCTAATGTCGGGTCAAACCTTTAATTAAAAAGTCAACATAATGCTTAAAATGTCATTTATGCATAAATAGCTATCCAGAACTTATATAACCTGTTTGATCATTGTTATAACTTAGTAATTAGTGTAAGAACATGTCCAAACCTGTTCAACCCGACTATTTCCTGTTTAGACCCGGTTCGGAACCGAAAGTCACATAGTTTGACTTTCACTTTGACTTTCAGTTCTGACCCGTTTAGGCATGTTTTAGAAATGCCTCAGAGCTTTAATTGGATTAGGTTACATGTTAGAACAACCCTCTATAATTATACACCTTGGTTCATTAGTTATCCAATTATTATGCATGTTTCCGTTAATTGCTCATATGTTGACCGTTATGCCCTTATTACCTTAAAACATGATTTATGAAAATGCAAAAGTGTAGAAACCTTTGTTACTGATATATAGACTTGTATGCAAAGTTTGACATCAGTTTGACTTGTAGATTAAGAGTTATGCTCATTATCGCTAAACTAATGCTTTATGTTAATAAAATGGCGTAATTAGCGTATAGCTTAGTTAAACATACTTTTTGGTATCAAATCTTTTACCCACTGATGTAATATATTATTTTGGGATTTTTAAAGATTTTTAATTAATTTTAGGATGAGCATAACTCATAGTCGTAGGCTTAATTCGGTAATTGTCGGTTTTGCCCTTACGGGCCATAAAATGAGTTTTACACATCTAAACGACTCCAAACCTTTTGCTACTGATTAGTTATGATAAATAAATTATTTTAAGCCTTCTGGAAATATAAAAATATCAGATTTAAGTATCGAACCCGGTAATGGCCTTTAATCGCCTTATTTAGCGTTTTTAGCGCATAGTATGTTTTAAAATCATATTGGACATACCCGGGTTGATACCTACTGATATAAGAGGAAAATTACAATATTTTAACAGTAAGCAAAGGTTGATAAGCTCAGACTTCAGTTTTGAGCTTTTCGGCTTATGTGAAATTACCAAAATACCCCTACGGGGCCTAGTTTGGTTAAAAATGATAAGTTTCACATACATGCTTTAACCTACTGATGTAACTTAGAAAATTGAGTATATTTGCTGACTACATCAGACCTGTAACTCAGGTTGTCACTTAAACTCTTTTATAAACTTTTAAATGACCAAACTACCCCTACGGGGCCTAGTTTGTGTTTAAACACGTTTCGGGCATAACGAAAGACACCTTACTGATGTCACAACATATTTGAGACATAATTAACTTAGGAAACCTGTATATAGCTCTCATGACTACCCGTCACGCCTATTACGCGTACGGTTCGGTTTATGTAACAAGTTTACATAAATTAGACGAAATGGGTCAAACCTTAACGGTTTTATCTCAAAATCCAGAAGGTGAATAATAAACCCATATTAAACAAGTCTTCAAACTTGTCGGGTCTGAATCACATTCTATCCGGTCTTCGCTTAATCGTGCGTACGAACCGTATCTTGAAACTAGCCGGTCTAAGCTTAAGCTTAATAAAAGACCCGTTAGCATTCTAATAGGTTATTATAAACCTTCGTTCCAGATTAGGAGAACCAGTAAAAGCTACGTGCATTTTGCTTGTTGTGATAAATACTTATTCAGGTAAATACTTTTAACTTATTTTCCCTATACGGGCTTGGGTTACGGTACATAGCGTACCGCTTGATCGGGCATCAAATCTCCACGCTTAGTGGGTAGTTGAATAATTTGATCAGCTCGTTTAAACAGTCTTGTTTACTTTACAGCCTTTGGGGGGTTAATGACCATGTCCCGGATATCCTTGGCATCATCTTACGAGATGGCCGCGACCTGAGCACGGGGTGTAGGCGTACACCGTCCGTGTATAACTCAATGATGTGGTGTGTCTATTGATCTTTAACCCGGACTAGATCCGGGCTACTGAACGCATAAGTAACATGTAATTCGTTCACAAGATTATAATATTAAATAATTCTCCCAAGTTAAATAAAAATGTTTATGCCATGTGCATCCAAACCAATTTTCAATCATTTTCCAAAATGAGTCAGTTGAATGTATTTACCAGTGTAAACTGACGTATTTTCCCAAAAAGACTGAATGCAGGTACTAAACGAAATTTGGCTGGATTGTCTCCTAAGCATCAATAAAAGTCTCGCAAGCTTAGGATGCCAGAAGTCTGTTGAACCATAAATGTTATTTTGTTTCGATCCGTTCTGTGGATAAACACCGGATATTGTGACTTTGATTACAATAAATAAATTCGGTTGTATCTTATTTTTAAATTGCTTCCGCTATGCATTATTATATTGTGTTGTTTGACTATTACGTTGCCAACCACGTCACGAGACTCCCCACCGGGCCCACCGGTGACACGTGGAAATCGGGGTGTGACAACTATTTACTTACTTGAAAAATAGGACCTGACCTATCCGATCTTCTTTTTAGAAGATGCCGCCTCGAAGGAACACCGATACCAACAACCCTCTGCCGACGACAGAGGTAGAATTACAAGAGCTCATCTCACAGGCCATTGCACAGCACGAGGCCCTTTGCTCCGAACACAACGGAGGTACCTCAGGGAATAACCCACCAAATGGTAATGTTTAGTCACTTAAGACACATTACAAAACGTTTGGACATTTCCAAGTGTGCTTTGATAATGCCTTATGTGAATGATGTTGCTTATGTCGCAGGCTACACCTACAAGCAATTCTTGGGCTGCAAGCCCCTGAATTTCGACGGCACTGGGGGTGCCGTAGTCTTTGTGCGCTGGGTTGAGATGACGGATTCTGTTTTGAGAATGAGCAAATGTACCCCGGAGCAACAAGTCACGTACATTTCTGGGTTGTTTCTAGATGGGGCTCTGTCATGGTGGAACCACATTGGGCGAGGCTGCTGCGTATGCTTTGCCATGGAATGAGCTGAAGGAGCTGATGCGTAAGAAGTATTGCTCGAGGGCATAAATCCAGAAGTTGGAAACTGAATTTTGGAACTTGAAAATGGAAGGTCCAAAGATAGCTGAGTACGTGCAGAGATTTCATGATTTGTCGTGAGTTGTTCCATATCTGGTGGAACCAGAATTTAAAAGGATCGAACGTTTCATCTGGGGATAGGCACCTCAAATTCTGAGCATGGTGACAGCATCAAAGCCTCCAACCATTACCGAAGCTATTGACTTAAGTGTGGCACTCACGGAAGAAGCGATTAGGATGGGAAAATTTTCAATCTCTGAGAAGAAAAACGAGACTCATGTGGAGACATCTGGTGAGAACAAGAGGAAGTTTACCAATTTCAAGAAGGGTACTCAGGCGAATAACAACAACAATGCCAAAAGGGAAAAGGGTACATGGGTAACCTACCTAAGTGCGACAATTGCCGACGTCATCATACTGGGCGATGTAGATATGAAAAATGTGACAGCTGTGGAAAAGTGGGGCATGCCAAGGAGACGTGTTGGCATGGTACTGGACGTGGAAATGGAGGACAAGATGGTAGCGGAAATCGCGAAGGAAACAAAAACAACTATCAAGGCGGAAATGGTGATGATCAAGGACGCGGTCAAGGTTGTTTTGACTGCGGTGATATGGGGCATTTCAGGAAGTATTGCCCTAAAAACAATCAGGCACGTGGAAGAGTGTTCAACATCGAAGCTAGGGAAGCACGCCAGGATCCAAACGTGGTTATCGGTACATTCCCTATTAATCAAACGTCATGCATCTGTGTTGTTTGATACTGGTGCCGATTTTAGCTTCTTATCTCTAGACTTTAAGAACATGCTTGATTTAGCTGCTAGTAAGAAAGAGGTCCAGTATTCAATAGGATTGGCTAACAGAAAGTTAGTAGAAATGAATGAAGTGATTAAAAAGTTGTGTTATAAAGCTTGGAGATATCCCTGTGGTAAGGGAATATCCCGAGGTCTTCTCCGAAGACTTGCCAGGATTACCTCCTCAACGATAAGTCGAATTCCACAATGACTTGGTTCCAGACGCTGCACCTGTAGCCAAGGCACCTTATCGACTTGCGCCTTCAAAGGTGCAAGGGTTATCCACGCAGCCTCAGGAGTTACCAAACAAAGAATTCAGAAGGCCGAGCTTCTCGCCTTGGGGAGCTCCAGCATCGTACGTCAAAAAGAAGGATGGTAGCTTTCGAAGGTGCATCGACTACCGGGAGCTGAACAAGCCATCCATAAAGAATCAGTATCCCTTGTCGAGGATTAACGATTTATTCGACCAACTACAAGGATCCAACTACTATTCTAAGATTGATCTTCGATCGGGTTATCATCAGCTGCGAATTCAGGAAGAAAGTATACCGAAGAACAGTGAGTCAAAATTTGTTTTTAGACATGCGCTAGTGTTGTGTTTTATACACGGAACACAAAGCAGTTACACACAGAATACAAACTTTGAGGGTTTAGGAAACATGCACTTAAGACCTTCGGGAACTTATGTCGAAGTTCAATAAAGGTTATCATGTAAGAACCACGTCTATTAACTCGGTCAAACACCATTATTACGTCATGTATGCTATTTTAGTTAACCGATCAGGTAAAGCACTTAAATTTCATTTTATTGAGATTCCGACTTTTGCATCTAATGAGTAGATTTTCACATCCCTACTCCTCTTAATGGTCCTTGTATCACGATCATTTCTTTCATTATAGCGAATACTCATTGCTTCATTCTTGAAAATTTATAGGTTACGCATGCATCGTTGTTACGCATGTGGTCTTGTCTCGAATAAGCGTTTCATCAAGGTTCAAATATTATTTCGTTAAATCAAATTATTGATTTGTGATTCGAATGATCCACGTTATTGTAATGGCTGGCTCCCTTGTTATCAAGTCAACACACTTTCTTGAAACTTCTTTTCCTTTCCAATTACATACATGGTTTATCTTTGTAATCATGCTGAAATTTCCTTGTCGATACATATATTTATTGTCGGATTGCGCTGAAACCAAGTTCGGTTGTTTGAACTTGTGCATTACACGTATTCAATTCAAGACACCATGTGATGTACTGAGAACATCATATTCGAGTTCATATTAACAAGTGTTTCATGTGTTCCGGGCCGTAGTAGACTTGTTTGGTCTACGACTCTATTAAGTCGTTTGTTGATTTCGACACCTTGTGGTGGTACTTTCACTAGATTGAAGCTTGCGCTAATCTCATTTACACATCTCATACACGGATTTAATTGTTTATTTATTGACTTACTCTAAATCCGCTCAGATTTATCATGATAAAGCAGTCTTGACGCAATTGTGTGTTAAGACAATGGTACATAAATTCATTTTATATTCCAGTGTACCTCCTAACGTTCCTTTCATTTTCGAGCGAATACCTTGCGGTATTTATTGCTTTTTCATCTTCGATCGAAAACAGTAGTTCTTTGGTGTCCCGTATTCAATTGAAAAATCCTACGATGTCGTTTGAATCAAATTTCAGGTTGCTCCATTACACTTTCCTTTCATTTCTTACACGGTAAACTTGTCCGGTCAACACTGTCATTCACTACGACACCTTGTGGCGTCGGTACAAACTTGTATCTTGTGCTAATCATGGTCAACCGTTTCATACGAAACTACGTATACTTTTTGTTTGACTCGTCATTTAAACACTCTTATGCAACTACGAATTAAGACGATGATACACCAGGTTTGGTTGTATTCTATTTCGGTGTATTTCTGCAATTCAATAATGTCAACACACTAATTTTATTCGTTTATTTGTTTGAAAGTTGACAGATCACTTTCATGATACTATTACATTTAAGCTTGTGGATTCTGAGTTCATCTAGCGGATGATATTGTTTCTAGAACCCATTTGCCTATTGTGAACGATCATTTGGAGTTCTATTGGTCGAAACTCCTCTTTTGTTGAACCCCTGTTAACTAAGTCACCCTAGTTAATACGTCTATATGTCTCGTTTCCTTTGACATCAAATTCTGAAACGTGTACCTTTTAATCGTTGGATTCTGATTGTTCTAATATGTCCTTGAAGTCACCCGATACGAATAAGTCTTGATTTGGTTTCGTGGTTATTCACTTTGGTATTATACATATCCATCTACGCATAACGTAACTCTAAGGAGTTAACGTAGACTAAATTTCGAGGACGAAATTTTCTTAACAGGGCGAGAATGTGACAATTGTCAAAATTTGCATGTATCCGTACAATGATTAAACAGTAACAAGTGCCTTAATGACTATGCTGATTTAAATTAATGACATGAATGCTCTCTGATTATTGTCATATACATACATGTGCATCACATTTTCCATAATGTCATACCATTATTGCATACAATACTCTATTGACTCAAATGATGCACGAAACAAAGATGGCTCAGTTATCAGACAAATCAGAAAAATGCTGACGGAGTTCAGTACATAGACATACATGGTATTGAGACACAGAATGAGCCAGAAACCAAGAGTTGCACTAGTATAGTGTGTAGGAAAGTAAGGATCACAAAAATGCCTTCCTAGTGATAGTTTAAGGGGCTGTTTGGCAACATCTGAACCAATAAGTGCTGAATGAATAAGAGGTCTGAATGGGTAAGAGGCTCTGAACCAGTAAGTGCTGAACCAGTAAAATACAGTTTGGTTACACATCTGAATGACTTTGTAAAATGACATTTTTACCCCTATAAACAAAACCATTAAAATAGCATCAATTAAATCAAATTATGAAATTCTCTCAAAACCTTATCATCTCACAATTCCATCCTCACACAAATCAAACACAGACAAAAAAAAAAATGTACAGACATCATCCTTCAACACCCTCTCTCTCGATCCACACTTCAACCACACACTTGGTCCCTCCTCCTTCTCCGGCGGAAACCAGCAAAACCACTAGAGCCACACCTCAAATCATCATCTTTCACGAGAAGAGCGAGAGAAGAGTCGGAGGGAAAGAGAGACCGGAGAAGGAGTAGCGGCGGCGGTTGTGATGCGTCGGTGATGATGATGATCGATGAAGATGAAGATGTTGATGAGATGATGATGATCGATGAAGATGATGACGATGATGTTCGATGATGGGATCGATTAGGGTTTGATCTGGGGGTTTCGATTTGGGGGTTTCGGAGATGGTGGAGGTGCAGGTGGCGGAGATGGTGGAGGTGTTGGCGGAGATGGTGGAGGTGGTGGCGTCGGTGACGATGATGGAGATGGTGTCGGAGGTGGTGTCGGAGTTGATGATGATGGAGATGGTGTCGGAGTTGGTGGAGGTGGTGTCGGAGGTGGAGGTGGTGGCTGTGGAGAACTCGTGAAGAAGAAGGAGCAAAGGGCATACAAGTCCAATTTTCATTCAGAGATGAGAAGTAGCTGAACCATTCAGAGCTGAATGGTTCAGTTCAGAGGTGAAGTTTTTGTGAACCAAACAAGGATACCTCTGTCCGATTCAGAGGTTTACCTCTGAATGAAGCCATTCAGAGGCAACCAAACAGGCCCTAAGTGCTGGAAAGTGCCTAAAACTCACATAAATTGCTGAATTCAGCAAAATTCAGCTTTTAAACAACTTAATATCATGCAGAAATATGGTTAAATGGTCCAGAATACTTTCCAAAGTGTTGGGAATCAAAACTGTCACAAAAGGTAACATAAAGCACACTAAACTGCATAGCTTATCACCTTAACGAACCGGTAACCAACCGAACAACCGGACACTGCCCGAAACAACAAATTTTCACTAGAAGCATTGTTTTATCATTTCCGAGCTAGTTATGGTCCCCGAACATCATAACACACTATATAACATCCTAACAACTAAACACCTAACTAAATCCCTTAGATTTCAACTATTAACATAACTAATCATTTCAAACCAACTTAGACCCCCCCCCCCTCTAACTACATGGTTACAAGGTGGTCCCACCTTGATTTTATTTGTTTATTTTATGTGATCTTGTCTACTCTTTTATAACATAAGAACCAATAGGTAACAATGTGTTGGTGGATTTTATAAGAAACCACAAGTGCCTAAGCTTCTCATTTTCACACAACTTGCCACACTTGAACACCCTCTCTTCCCCTTCCTTACCTACGGCCAAGAACAAGGCCACCACCACCACCATCTTTCAAGTTCAATCCACCCATTCTCTAGTGATATTAAGGTGTAAGAAGCAAGGATAGGAAGCTAGGAGCTCTTTGAAGTTGAAGGACCTCTTGCTAGTGCTATCAACCACCTCATTCATCTTCATCTTCATCTTGTGTTCATCCCTAGCCTTGAGCTAGTAGTAAGTTCATCTACATCTCATTTTACATCTTATTTAGATGGTTAAAGAATGATACAAGTAACTTAACATGAAGAACACTAATGATCAAGAACTTAAATCATGAACATAAGACTAAAAATCATAAGAATACATGTTGTTAAGTGTTATTATGCTTCTTGATTGTTGATTGTTTGTATTAATGATGTTAAACATCATATGAACTTGCTAGATAGTGATTAAAGATATAATCTAGCAAGATGAGAGGATGATTATGTTATGATCATCCTTATGTGAAACATGAACTTGAAAGATTAAATGTTTTTTCTTGAAGTATGATGATTAAAGTGTAATGTGAGTCTTCTAAATATGTGATTTCAAGAATAATTTTTCAAGAAACCAAGTTAAAATACAAGATTTACATAAACTTGGTTCTTAAATAAACAAATCACATTTTTAGTGGTTAATCAAGTATAGAAACATATATTTAACAAGAAAAATTCAAGAAGAAATATTTTTAGAAAAATATTTTACAAGTTGTAAACATCTAAATTCTTCAAGAATGATGTTTTTAAATAAATAACCACACTTTAATGGGGAACTAAGCTTACTAAATACACTAGTAAGTTACTACAAATTTTTATAAATTTTCAAGTTCATGAAGTAGTGATTAATGCTTGATTCATGGCACTTGGTAAGTGTTATTTGATTTGTTGTTGATTGTGATGATTTATAAAAGAAAATGATATGCTTTGAAATCATGGAAACCTCCATTTTAAGGGGAAACAATGGCAAAAATTTTCTAGAGATTTAACACTTAGAAAAATATTTTTAGACAAATATTTACAAGTATATTATAACCATGATTTTTCATATAAAGTTTGCCATAATATTTGTTACAAAAATTACAAAATATTGGAGGTTGGTTTTTTATAATAAAAGTGACTAAATATGTATTTAGGAGAATATATATTTAGATGTCACCATGTGTGTGATTATTTGTATATTATGTGTATTAGTTATATTATTTTAGGACTTGAAATAATATAACTCGCCAAAATACCAAGAAATACCATACAAAATATTACCAAAATTCCAAGAAATAAATATACTATTTATACCCAAAATATTGAAGAAATTAAACAAGGAATATAACTTACGCAAAATATTCCGGAATTAAATTCATGAGTATATTTTGGTAAATGGTATTTTGGACACCAAGGGAACGAAATATGATTTTTACAATTATCACAAAAATATATCATATTTTTGACAAGAAGAAAATATAATATTTTGAGTAAAGAAAAATATATATGTTTTCTTGAATTACTAGAAAATATATTATTTTTGGAGAAAATATATATTTTCTTAAATAAACTTAGAATATATTATTTTTGAGGTTTATACGAAAATATAAATATTTTTACCAAGAAAAAGTATAGATAAAAGTTCTATAATTGATTTCTTGAAAATTTATATTTAAAGAATATATTGGTGAAATTTTATTAGAAATATTATTCCGGAAAGTTTAATACAAAAATTAAGTATTGGAATACTTAATAAACACAATAAAAATACGTATTCTCGTACGTATAAATATGCACCGGAATACGCCACCGATACTTGGCAAAATATACAAGTGTAAGAATACGAGTATGAATACACCCATCCTTGGGGGAGATATACATGTGTAAATAGATATATTATTTTAACTAATATTCCAAACTTAATAAATATAATTCAAGTTAAAATATTTATTATTTTAACAAATAATTATATACTTGGAATAATATTGTGACACAAAGAAACGTAACTCAAAGACACTAATTAAGACTAAGGCCAAGGCACGACCCATCCGTCTAACAAACCATAGCACGTTTGTAGGTAGTCGTGCGACGTAAAGGAAGCTTTGAGTTATTTGACCGAAGAACGCAAGACTGCGTGTTCATGTCCCCCTTTTCTTTTAACTGTTTTCGGTTTTATAACTTCGGGGGTGAAATACATGTTACAAATGATTACGATTACAAATGGTATGGTTAGCTAAGGAATGAACTGTTAGATCATGTGAATGGGTAGGCGAGTAACTAAAGACCATTAATCCTTATTTAAGGACCGAGGGGCATGAGTGATAGATCTATTGGGTGTTGCGAGCCCCGCCCATGAGCCCGCGAGTTGGACCATGAGGCGACTATGTCGTTCCCGCCGGATGGCCCGGTACGAAATACGCATAAAGGATTGAGCCATTCCTACACCATTACACACATATTAATGTATTAGCTACACATTAATTGATCTGTTTCCTTGTTGCTTTCATACCGGTTTACAAGTACAAACATACATACTTACAAATGTTTTCAAGGATGTTCGTGCATACATACAAAACACATGAACTCGCTCAACTTTTGTTGATGTTTTCAACTCCATGTATTTCAGGAAATTGATTATGGATCTGGCGGGTGTTCAAGACGTCAAGTTGTGTCTTCGAATAAAAGATCTCATCCAGTGTTGAGGGGTTTGGATTGTGCATCTTATCTTGGATAAGATACATAGTTCAAAGCCTAACTTTTAGTAGTGCCTTTTGGTTATGTCCAGATTGGAACTTAAAACTTGGGTTGTTATGTACTTGAATTTGAAGTCTTGGTTTGTGGTTAAACAATGACGATTGTAATGTTTTGAAACTTAATTTATGGATGAACATCGTGGTTTTATCATATAGATGTTTGTTATGGTTGAATGGAATGATATTAAGCAAGTCACACATAACCACGCTTCCGCAAAAGTCAGGGTGTGACACCTCCGGTCCATCCGGCTGGAACAACAAAAGCACTACATGCGGCCACACAAGGACCCATGAGTGGGACTCGCTACGCCGGATAGATCTACCACTTCTGCCCCTCGGTCTTAAACAAGATTAATGGCACTTAAGAGAGATACTACCCATCCACATGATCTAACAGTTCATTCCCTAGCTAAACCATACCATTGAAACATGTATTTCACTCCCGAGAGTTATAAATCCGAAAACAATTAAGAGAAAAGGGGGACATGACCTCACAAGTTTGCGTCCGTAATCGTGTACACTCAAAGTCGATGTCTGCGGTGCGTGTCGCTACCTACAAACGTGCTAAGTTTTATTAGACACTTTGGTCGTGTAACGACTCTTAGTCTTAATTATTTATTAGGACTTGTTTTGGAGTTTTGTATACCTTGAGTTACACTTTCGGTGTATGATGTATATATAATTTTCATAATTATATATAATTCCAAATTTAATATATTAGTTAAAATAATTATATTTTAACTTATATTGTTTGCATGTATTTATTCGGGGGTTTTGTTAAAAATAATATATTTTTAACTCGTTTTGTCACAAGGTTCTCATATACGCATGTTTGTAGATTTCATAACCAACATACCATTTATTGAGTATTATACATTTATACGTATTCCCAAGTATAGGTATACTTGTATTATGAGTATGTTAAGTGTGTCTCTTTGTATTCTCATATTCATGTATAATACTTGTACAAGGATATTTTAACAAGTGTTGGTAGTGTACGTTGGTATGCATTTGTACGTATAGGTATACGTATTTTCTTCTATTTATTAAGTATTTCATACTTAATATACGTTTAATTTTCCGGAATATTATTTTTGCACTATTAAAAATCACTATTCTTATATCCTTAAAATACATATATTTTATGGTAAGTTTATAGAAAAATATATATATTTTGACTTGGTAAAATATAAATGTTTACCTATATCTTAAAAATAATATATTTTTAAGATTAAGGCTAGAAAAATATATATTTTTAGTTCCCACCAAAATAATATATTTTTAAGTTGTTCATGAAAATATATATTTTCTTACACTCAAAATAATATATTTTCAAGTTTGACAAAATATAGTATATTACTTGTAAAAATATATTTTGTCACTTGTTCGGTTTTCGAAAAATATATTCTCCACCAAGCCTTGATATATTAATATTTTATTCCGGAATAGGTATATATATAGTGTTCATCACGTCCGATAAGTCCGTTTGTTCAAAATCCATTATTTGTCCAAGATGTATATATTTTTGTATTCTTGTAATTTTTGTAATTCTTTAATTACAATTTTTGGTATTTTTGTGTGGTATATTATTTTCAAGTTCCTAATTTTAGTATAACTGTTACAAATAATATACACATAGCACATGATTTGTGTGATTTCTAAATATATATATATATATATATATTTCCTAAATATATACTTAGTCATTTTTATTTTTGAAAATCAACCTCCATTACTTGTAATTTTGTACCAAAAATTATGGAAATTTTATATTTGAAACCATAATTCAAGATTACTTGTAAACACTTGTTTAAAACATATTTTCTAAGTGTTTAAATTCTACAAAAATTTTGCCATAGTTTTCTTTGAAAAATGGAGGTTTCCATGCTTTAAGGATATCTTTTTCTTTTCAAAAATCATCAATAATCATCAACAACAATACTACACTCTAACATATGCATAAAATGCATTTTCTTCATGAAGTTATGAACTTGAAGTTTTATAAAAAACTTGCAGTCTTTTAACTATGTGTTATATATGATCCATTAACTTCAAAAACATGGTTTTCCTTCCATTTGAACCATTTTTATAAAAATTCTTACTTTACAACTTGTAAACCATTTTTGTAGAAATTCATTTTCTACAACTTTTTATGTTTCAAACATTTCAAGTATTCCATTTTCACACATAAAATAAGTTTACTTCCTTTCAAAATCAAAACCATGCTTCTCATGACATAAACTTTGTTTCTTAGAAACTTTAATACTTGAAATCCTTCATTTTTATGTTCTACACCTCGTAAGAACCAATTTCATCACCAATTATGCTTACTTTTCAAATTCATGCTTCACATAAAGTATGCTCAACATGGATCTTTCAAGATCCAACATTATACTTGCTAGATCATGTTTTAAATCATCATCTAGCAAGCACTTATGTGGTGTTTAGCACCATACACACAAGAAATCATCAAACAAGTTCATCACATAACATAAACAACTTATATTCTTGTGATTTTTAGTTTTGTTCATATGTTCATCTTCTTGGTTTAGTGAGATCTTTAGACTTTTAGTTATACATAACCTTTAACCACTAAAACAAGATGTAAAAATGAGTTCAAGATGCACTTACTACTAGCTCAAGGCTAGGGTAAAACTAGAGGATGAAGATGAAGAAAAAATGGTGGATAAAAGCTTCAAAGTGTGGTCCTTCAAGATCCAATGCCTGACACCTTCTTATATCACCTTAATGCACCTTAGGAGATGATTGGTTTTGCTAGAAATTGATTGAAGATGATGATGGGGGTGGGGGTGGCTCATGGCCGAGACAAGAGGGAGAGGAGGTGAGAGTGTTTGATTTTTTTTGGCGTAATGTTAGAATGAGATGAAAGATGATTTTTAAGATGTAGATAAGGTAATTAATCCATAGGTCCATAAGTTCCCTCCATACTATTACCCCATGGACTTCAAGGAAGGCATCTTTGACTAAACTATGTTTAGTCAACATGGTTAAAGCATCTTTGACTAAACTATGTTTAGTCAACATGGTTAAGGGTGTGTGGGTCCCATGGGGACGGTTAGGAAAGGGGGTATAGTTTGTTTAAAATTGGTTAAGTGTAAGAACATTGGTAATTTACATGTTTAAGTAGGATGTTGAGTGTGTTATGGATTGTATATGTTACAAGGTGTTTAAGTACATAAACTAGCTTCATGACATAAAAATTATGGTTAACTAGTTCACATGGTGCTTCTAGTTGTGTTCGGATGTTCGTTTGGTTATCGGATTGCCTAAAAAGTTAACATTAGTGCCTTGTATGATATAATATGTAATTATGTCATGTAAATGTTTTCAACGCTTTTTAAGCTATTCTGAACATTCTAGCGTTATTTTTGTTTATTACATAAGCTGACAAATGCTGCATTTTACTATTCAGTGCTAGTTTCGGCCAGTTTCTAGTGTTTACTTGTCACTCGGAAAGCAGTATCATAAACCCTTATTTTCTCACATAAGGTTCTAGTATATCTTTGGTCCTGGGGCTCAATCTGTGAGCTAAACATGCTGTCTGTCTGAGTACTGAACCCCTGTCAGTACTACTAGTTTATCTGATAAGTGTGCTAGTTTCGTTCTGTGCACTGTTTGAACTGTTCGAGTCGAACTCAATAATAATAGTCATCATGCATCATGAAATATTTTGTGAGTTCTTTAAACGTAATCCATGGATTCATGCACGTCATATGTTCAAAATACACAACCATAACATATAAAATACTGTTCACATTGTACGGAAATTACATGAAAAATGCCAATTGTCACAATAGACATATGCACTCACAGCTTTCCGATCATCTATTCTTTTGGAGGGGTCAACATAAACCAACAGGACTGGCTCGGTTCGTCACTGTATCGCTATTTCAAAGACAACTCCGTAATCAATAAAATTTATATCGAATTTTCGAGAAAAAAATAAATAAATCATAACGCATCAAAGAATTTAGTTTTTATAAAAGAAAGTAACGAATGAAAGTTATAAGAAAAATATAAAATTATCGAGTTAAAGGCGTACATTGATTATAGTATAAGGGTGAAACTGAACTTAAAAAGTTAAAAAAAACAAGTCATTTGATTCAACCACGTATTTAGTTTTTATAAAAAGAAACTAAGGAACAAAATTATACGAGTAAATTAAAATTACTTGGTTAATGATGTATATTATTTATAATATAAAGTGTGTAATGGTGGTTAGAGAAAAAAAAATTAAGAAAGCCAAATTATAGCCCATGGCGTTATAGCTTATTGACATCTTAAGGGTGAGATAAGGCTTAGTGACCATGATGTTCTGGGTTCGATTCTAACAAAAGGGGTTTTTCCAAATTTATTGGATTTCCTCCAGAATTGGTGTATAGGGATTATTGCCTAGTGGAGATTGATAGGATAAAGTGGTTCCGCTCGTGGCACGATGATACTACAATGATCCGTCAATGACCCAAATTTGCCATTAAAAAAAAAGTCAAATTACAATATCTGTATATCAATGTACGTAAATAAACCGTACATCTATATCGACAATATACTCCTCACATCAACAATACACATATACAAAATTAACATGTACTTGTTAATAACTTCCATATTATTATGACGTTCAAAATGTACTTGTTAATAACTTCCATATTATTATGACGTTCAAAAGGTTGGCTTCACCACCGACCAACCCATACACCAAATTACCAATCATACCTAATTTCCTACCATAACAACATGAAATAATTGATTTCCTATTTACGAAAAAAAAAAACAATAAAAGAATTTACGAAAAAAAAAAACAATAAAAGAATCTTAAAAAAAGTAAAAAACACTTCAAATGCCGGCCGGCCCCGAGGGACTAAAAATGCAAACCCCCCAAGCTTTTATTAAAATACATGGGACCCACCTCTAGTTTGACCCAGCAATTTACATTTCTTTATTCCCCAAATTATTATATTTTATTTTATTTATTTTTTAAACATCATAAATATATATTTATTAATTTATTCCCCAAATTAAATATCCCAACTACATCCATGTGCACAAACAAGTACACACAACCAATCTCCCCTCTCACTTTCCCCAAAATCTCAATCTCCACCACCATGGACTCGCCGGAAAACCCCACCGGCAAGTCTCCCCGGTCACTCCAAGGCCCCCGTCCGGCACCTCTCCGAGTCCACAAAGACTCCCACAAGATCCGGAAACCACCAGTAGCCCCACCACAACACCACCACCACCAACCACCACCTCACCACCACCAACAACAACAACAACTCCGGCCACCGGTCATCATCTACACCGTCTCCCCAAAGGTAATCCACACAAACCCAAATGAATTCATGACTCTAGTCCAACGTTTGACCGGCCCATCAGCTCCATCTCCGGTGGGCTCGTCGTTCTCCGCCTTCGACAGCGCCGCCGCCGTGGACGGCGGCGCTGTGTCGCCGGCGGCAAGATTTGCATCGATAGAGAGGGCGGTGAAGTCGCCGGAAGGGAGAAAGCCGGCGGCGGTGGGTGACGTGCCGGCGGCGGTGGAGGGGGTGGAGATGAGTTATTTCCCTGGAATATTGTCGCCGGCGCCGGGATCGCTGCCGCCGATTCCGGCGAACTTTTTTTCGCCGTTGAGTAATGATTTTTTTAGTGGATTAATAAGCCCTGGTTTGCATAACAATAGTTTTGTTGCAAGTCCTACAAATCTTGTCTTCTCGTATAGTTTCACCTACAACACCAAACTATGATCTTTTTACTAGTTTGTTTGACTTGTAATATGCAATGTGATTGCTTTGTTAGGGTTCATAGTTGCCTTTGTTGATCAATGGGTAGGTAGGTAGAAGGGGTAGAATTGGAATTTTGTAATTAGTAATTTATTTTTGTTTTTGTGTAGAGAAATTGATATGGGAAACTTTGAGTTGACTTTTAGAGTACATTCATTATACATGTATCTTTTTTTTAGTATTCTCCCTTCATTTTTTTAGTTGTTTGAAATTTGAATAGAATTTTTTTTTTGATTGATATGGAGTATATAGAATGATGGATTGGAATATCTGGCTGACGGTTTAGAGGTTAGATCTTGGTTGCTTTGTAAACAGTGAAATTGAATCATTTCTAGATATTTTAGCTAGTTAGATTGATGGTCTAGCCGTCTTAAAACTGACTAACCATCAATCTGAACTGTTTTTAGATCATGTGTAGTGATCAAGTCGCATAAGACCCCATAAGGGTGGTTATGTGATAAATGGTAAAATGTGTAAGAGAGTGGGTTACATAACTTGAGTATGTAGTGGAAATATGATTATATAACCCCTTCAATTATAGATATATATGTATAATTATCCCGGGGTATATATATGTGTGAGAGAGAGCAACCAAGATGGTCGCGTTATAATTATTGCGGGGTAAAAAAAATTGTCCATAGCGCCTGAGGGGGTGGTGTACCTGGCGCTATGGGGCTTTATATTGAAAATTGGCGCCATGTAGCGCTCCACTACATGTGGCCTTAGAAGGATTGGCCAGTGGACACCGGCAACATTGTCTGTTTGTTTTGCCATTTTTTTAAGTATGGTTACCTTTCCTTCAAAACCGTTTGAAGGATGTAAACATCCGTGAAGTATACATTAATAAGTTATTGTTTTTATCATGACTTGTAACATATAATTCCATTGAGTTTGGATGCCATTGACATGGCCGGTCCTGAGAATTCGTGTACCCTGTTTGAGCTCGAAAAAAACGTGCCCTTAGGGCTTAACGAAATTGGGTATTGGGCTCACTAAAGGTCTAAAGCTAATGCCAATAAGCTAATACTAATCTAAGCCATAAAAATAGTTTTATAATTGGGCCTATGTTGGTGTTTGTATGAGTATACCCTATTAATTTTTTTTTACATATAAATATTGGATTTTTTTTAATAACGTTTCGTTCGCAATATCAGCCCTAACCGGTGGTCCTCCCCGCCCACCCTCGGGGCAGTCCATGGCCATTGAGCCTATGTGTTTGGACGGGGTGAAATGTGAAAATAAAAATGTTGTCACTCACTATAAGGAGTGATTTCACATTTAAAGTGTTATGGAAAGGTGAAATGTGAGTTTTGGTTTTGCTTTTTTAAAAGAGTGCAAGATGTATGAATGGAATTGGTCAGTTGAAGAAGCGATTTGGGAGGTCAGCCATCTCGCCCCAAAGGGTCGTGTTCAACTGGTTATATGCACGCTCCACTGTGACACATAATATGTGGGTAGATATAACAATGATAATTGATTGATACGAGTAAAGAAGCATTCATATATGGGTTTTCATTAATATTTTTATTGAAGTATTCTTCGTTTTCTTACCAACTTTTTGTTAGTATTTAATGCCCTATAGGCCATATTGGTTGCAAAAGGCGTGTATAAATAATTCATACTGTCCTGCTTCATATTTTATACTTTAAAA
This sequence comes from Helianthus tuberosus, assembly GCA_030545235.1. NCBI lineage: Eukaryota > Viridiplantae > Streptophyta > Magnoliopsida > Asterales > Asteraceae > Helianthus > Helianthus tuberosus. The sequence continues at coordinate 113,672,464 of CM060373.1, forward strand.
CTTAGTAAACGGATAGACTTAATGAAGGAAAAAAGTGATACTTAGATTTTGATTATTTTTACAAAAAAAGGGGAAAATTAGTTAAAAACACAAATGTATACTTTTTGTCATTATTGTTATTTGTTTTTTTTTTAAACCAAATAAAAAATAATCACACATTACGTTTAGTTCTATCTTAATTGTTTGATAATAAAAAGAGGGTTATTAAGTATAAGGGTATATATAGCTCGGTTTGGATTAGTTTTAACCGAATCAAAAAGAAAAAAAATCGATTTTTGGTTTTTGGAAAATGTTCGGTATATTATTTATGGTTTTTTTGTGGTCATGTTATTGGGCTGATAGATGAACTTATAATCATCTTATATGAACTTGAACACTGTTAAAAACCTCCCAAAATATGACAATCACATGAACCTGAACTTATCACATATATTCACGGTTGACATGAAAGCAACTAGTTTAACCTGAAATTTTATATCATATTCTTTTACATATTATGTTACAATTATATAACTTAAGTACAAATGTTTAAAAAATAATTACGTTAAACTACAAAATCTCTGCCCATTTATAGTTAACTTCAGAGTTTTATAGCTAACTATAAAACCTACGCCCTTTTCTTAGACTATCCGCATCAGTGAAAGGCTATCCTTTCTACAAACAGCCTAATCAGCATGCCACATCAGTTTTTCACTTATTCTTTCCACAAACACTTTTTACCCTCAACAATAACATATATATCCTTCCCACAAACAACCTTATTATAATTATTTTATTAAATTTAAACTAAATAAAAAAAAGAAAGGACCCACCATTCCCTCATTCTTCACCATTCTTCCCCAAGAATCCTTAAGAATGAACACCCTCCATGTCATCCTCTACAACACCCACTAATCCATCCCTCTCACAAATGTCCTCCACATAGGCCAAGAATCACCTACAAACATCCTTGATGTGGATAGTCTTAAATAGGTTAAATGGGCCAACCCATTCGTTAGGCTTGCTCGAATATGACCATTTAACTGAACATGTTTGTAAGTTCATTTTAAAACTGATCCAAACCGATTTAAACTAAATTCAAATCCTATATTTGATGTTAGATTCATAACATGTTTTCACCAAATTCAAACCATGTCCAAACTTACCTATAAAATCTAAGAAGTTATCAAATATGATATCATTTAGTGAGAAAAAAGGCCCAAATTTACGACCAAACAAAATCTACTACATAAATCTCAACTTTACATGTTAAAATAAACCATAGGAGTAGGACACGAAGTTTCAGCGTAATCACAAACAACACCTAACCGGGTTTCTAATACTCGTATTTAACTCTCCTCCAACTCGAGTTAGGTCGTGGCTCAACAAGTTAACTCATTTGTTCTCCATGAGTACCACCAAGATGGGTCCCATGCTATGCTTACTGTTGATTTTTCGAACGCTTTTAATTTGGTTGATAGGACAGCCCTACTGTACGAGGTAAGGAAAAGGTGTCCTTCTATTTCTACGTGGGTTGATTTTTTATATGGTCAACCAGCCAGATTATATGTGGGGGATGAGTATATTTGGTCTTCTACTGGCGTTCAGCAGGGGAACCCCTTGGGGCCCCTCCTTTTTTCCCTTGTTCTACACCCTCTTGTTCACCGAATAAGGATCGCTGCAAACTTCTATTTCACGCCTGGTACCTGTCACACCCTGGCTTTGCGGAAGCGTGGTTAATTTTGGTGTGACTTCTTAATACCATAGCTTAACCATAACAAAGCTATATGAAATAAAATCATGCAAGATCATCCATTTGATTTAGTTTTAAAACCAGAGTAACATAACATTGTCTTAGGGACTTACAACCTTATAACATAAAACATTGTCTTGAAAACCATAAACATCAACATGAGATAAACGCAGTTTAAGATTTGTGACTTGTCCAGGAAAGAGTCACATTTCCTAAACTGGGATGACCTTGGAACCCTTATGCAGCGGGAAAACATAACATACCGCGCCAGATCTTTAGTTTCCTGAAATACATGTAAGTTGAAAAATCAACAATAATGTTGAGCGAGTTCATGTGTAAGTGAGTAAGTAAACCTTTGTGAGTATAAAATTAGTCTTGGTATGTAGCAATAAGGGAATTGAGATCACCAATGGTTTGCAAGGCCACTGATATATGTGAAGTGCAAATAGGGAGACTCAAACCTAGCAGATTTCGCCACGGCATTAGTATGTGGACAAAGTCACCCCAAGGTCCGTTTCTAGTTTGGCCTGGGGCTGGGCTCGCTACACCCAGATAGATCTACCGCTCCTGTCCCTCGGTCCCGACATGAGGACTAATGGCCTCATATTGCTCCTACCCACTCACATGATCTAAGTAGTAAACCTCCTTACGCTAACCATACCGCGTATAAAGTACTTGTAATCAAAGTAACATGTATTTCACCCCCGCAGTTAAGAAAAATGAAAACAGTTAGAGAAAAGGGGGACATGAACTCACAGTGAAGCGTCTCTACCAAGTATCTCCTGCTCACGCAGCTGTGCGACGACCTACAGGTGCTAATTTCTATTAGACGGACGGCCGTGCCTTAGCTTCATGGGTTATGTTTTTGGGAAATAGTTAGACAACTATTTCGTGTTTACATTTTGTAAATACTTGGTAATTATTTTCCTTCCCAAGGATGGGGGATTCAATACATGTGCGTTCATAAATATTTCCGTAAGTGCGTAAGTTACGTTTAACAATCGAGTGGTAATATAATCACCGGTGTAACTTATATATTTATGGTGAAAGCGTTCGTATTATTTTGGGATCGTTAACGTTCGTAAATATTATTTTTACTCTAAAAATAATATCTATGTATTTTCACAAAATAATCATAAACAGTGTGTGAAAATATATATTTATCACGTTAAATTTTGTGAAAATCCCACCTCCGAATATTTAGTAAATAAAGTCATGGCGAAATTTATATTTCGAAAACATGTCAAAAATAATTCTAACACTTGTAGTGTAAATAGTTCTAAGTGTTAGGTTTTTAGAAAAATTTCGCCAGAGTTTCCTCTGTAACTGGAGGTGGCCACGCTTTCAAGCGTATCATTTTCTTTAACAAATCAACTCAACAATTTTCTTTATTTGATCAGAACAACTTTTCTCACAACAACTAATCAACATATGTGTAAATTGCCAAAAATTACATGAACTTGTAGTTTTCCCAAAACTGTGGTGTAAATCCCCTTAAATTTAGTAGATCTTCATATAAGGTAATTTGATCTTGTAAAAACCTCGTTTTTAGAGAAAATCCATTTTTACAACTTTCCGTCATCTTTTACAAAAACTGTTATTTTGTCGGATCTTTTCATTTCACAAGTGTTTACACACTTGTGGTTTATAAAAATCATGCTTGTTAGTGTAAGATCTATCTTTTAAAATACATGATTTCTTTGATACGTGGTTCTTTGAAAATACCACTTGCAGACACGTAGATCTGCTAGTTTTTAAACACAATGTCACAAGTAAAACTCTTTTACACAAGTTCATGATTCGCGTGTGGTAGAGTTTCACCTTTTAACCCTTGTATTATTCAAAACAAGCTTATGTTAAGATCCATGGTCTTACCAAACCGGGTTAAACGATGATCCGAGCTACCACATCGTAGATCGGGCCTAAATAATCATACATTTCGAATACTACATCATTTACACAACATATAAGTTATTAACCACCATATTTAGTGTTTTAAGTAGACTTTAATGCTTCAAAATGCAAGATTCCGAGTTTTAATCATCATACATCTTATTAACCACCTTAGATTAGTTCAAATACGAGTTTTAAGCATTATACCTCTAGCTCGAGGCTAGGGAAGAATCTACGCGCAAATGAGGTGGATAAAAGCTAAGTAGAGAGGTCCTTCGCGTTCCGCTTGCTCCAAGACTCCTTGTATACGATCCTTGAGGCTTGTATGATGTTGGAATGTGAAGATCAAGATCGAAAATATGATGGATGGAAGAGGGGTGTTCGGCCGAGAGTTGTAGAGCAAGAGAGAGAGTAGTGTGAAGTTGAGAAATGTGATGAAAATGATCATGGTGCTAAGTCTTAATCTTATAGATAATGTTTAGGTAATCAACCAAAGGTTAATGTGTTACTTAGATATTAGACAACAAGGGATTAAAATAATCAAGAGGGTACAAGGTATGTCCCCCATGGTTGGGGACGGTTAGGAAGGGGGGGGGGTCTAGTCCGATTTCAACTAGTTAATTAGGTAATAGTTAGGTTAAACCAAGTTAGTTAAGTGTTTAACCCAGTTACTTGTGTATAGTGTGATACAATGGGTGTTAGGGTACTCAGGGACCCTAACTGGCTCAGAAAAAGATAAATAATGAAAATAACAATATTTTCATGTTTCGGGTATAGTCCGGTTGTTTGGTTGGATAGTAATCCGTTAAAGTGCTTAACAAAGCTTAAAGTGTCGTTAATACCCTTTTTAGTGACACAACTCATTTCTGACACTTTGGAAAGTGTCTAGTAATATTTTTCTCATGTTTTGGCACTTTATTAGTTAGCTAAAAGCTGAATTATTTTGTAAAGTGCTGAGTTTTGTACTTAGAGTACGTTTTAGGCACATCCAGTCATAGTGACTTATCCCTAGAGACGCAGTTCCACAACCCTTATATCCCTACACTCACTACTAGTGTAGCAAAACGTTTCTGGCTCGTACAGGCCTTAGAGGCAGTGTTTGCCTGATGCTGGCTTTATCAGCATGTTCAATAGGTTATCCGTGTATTGTGCTACTGTGCTTTTTGTGCATCATGGTTGTCACTAGGGTTTAGCATGTAAATAGTGTAGTGACGATAAGTAAAGTATGATGCAAGTACGTACATGTATCAGATATCAAGTAGCAGTTCATCAGCTAGTTCAAACAAGCACAGTAATTAAGCAGTAATTAATCATTAGTTAAGTCGTACGGATACCTGGTTTAGTGCGGGTTGTCACATTCTCCCCCCGTTAAATAAATTTCATCCCGAAATTTAAGTTCTGCTTGAAGATGCAGGGTTCTTAGGAAAAAGGTGGGGGTATTTCTCTTTCATCCGGTCCTCACGTTCCCAGGTGTATTCTGGACCATGTCTGGCATTCCAACGAACTTTGACGAGCTTGACACTGCTCCGGCGGGTCTTGTTAACTTTCCAATCTGTGACCTCAACAGGTTCTTCAACAAAGTGGAGCGTGTCGTCAACATGAATCTCGTCGGTGGGAATGGCAACAGTGACTTGAGTTGGACTTTTCTTTAGATTGGATACGTGAAATGTATCGTGAACACCATTCAGTTCAGCAGGTAGGTCCAACTTGTATGCTACTAGTCCTATTCTTTCCAGAATTCTGAAGGGACCAATGTAGCGCGGATTTAACTTCCCACGCTTTCCGAAGCGTGCCACACCCTTCCAGGGTGAGACTTTCAATAACACCATTTCTCCAACTTGGAAATCCACATGTTTTCGGTTTGGATCCGCATAGGCCTTCTGTCTGTGGCGAGCTGCTTCGATGCGTTTAAGAATCTGCGCGACCTTGTCTGTCGTCTCTTGGACGATTTCGGGACCAGCAAGCTGCCTATCACCTGCGTTAGCCCAACATAAGGGTGATCGGCACTTGCGTCCGTAAAGGGCTTCAAATGGCGCGACACCAATACTGGTGTGGTAGCTGTTGTTGTATGAAAATTCGACCAAAGGTAAATGCTTATCCCAGCTACCGCCCAAATCCATAACACACGCCCTCAGCATGTCTTCCAAAGTCTGTATCGTTCGCTCGCTCTGGCCGTCAGTTTGCGGATGAAACGCAGTGCTCAGATTCAATTGTGAGCCAAAGGCTTCTTGGAAGGATTGCCATACCCTTGACACAAACCTTCCGTCTCTATCAGAGATGATTGAGAGAGGTACTCCATGGCGCGCGACGATCTCTCTCATGTAAATTTCAGCCAATTTGCTAGTGTTATCCTTCTCCCTGATGGGTAAGAAGTGTGCTGACTTTGTTAAACGATCCACTATCACCCAGATAGTGTCATGGCCTCTTGGCGTTCTTGGCAATTTTGTAATAAAATCCATGGAGATTTGTTCCCATTTCCACTTGGGAATCTCTGGTTGTTGCAGAAGTCCTGAAGTCTTCTGGTATTCCGCTTTAACCTTAGCGCATGTTAAACATTTGCTCACATAAACAGCAACATCGCCTTTCATCCTAGGCCACCAATAATAATCTTTGAGATCCTGGTACATCTTATCCGCTCCAGGATGGATAGAGTACCGTGATTTGTGAGCTTCATCAAAAATAACTTTCCTTAAACCTCCAAACAAAGGAACCCAAATCCTTTTCTCAAAACATAACGTTCCTTCCTCGTTTGGTACCAAAAGCTTCTCCATCCCACGGAGATATTCTTCTTCAAGGTTTCCTTCTTTGAGGGCTTCTTTCTGCGCGGCACGAATGCGCAAGGAAAGATCGGTTCGAATAATCATTTCCAAAGCTCTAACCCTTATGGGTTTGATCCTCTCCTTCCGACTTAGGGCATCGGCGACTACATTCGCCTTCCCTGGATGATACTTTATCTCGCAGTCGTAATCGTTCAGCAACTCAACCCATCGTCTTTGCCTCATATTCAACTCCTTCTGGTTGAATATATGCTGTAGGCTCTTGTGATCTGTAAAGATTGTACACTTCGTACCATAAAGGTAGTGTCTCCAGATCTTTAAAGCAAAAACCACTGCGCCGAGCTCCAAATCGTGTGTGGTATAGTTCTTTTCGTGCACTTTTAACTGACGCGATGCGTAATCAATAACCTTTTGGCGTTGCATCAACACACAACCCAATCCTTGACGCGATGCGTCGCAGTATACCACAAAATCATTTGTACCTTCCGGTAGTGCTAAGATTGGCGCATTGCAGAGCTTATCCTTCAGTATCTGGAATGCTTCTTCCTGTTTGATTCCCCAATCAAACTTCTTATCCTTCTGGGTGAGGAGCGTCAAAGGTTGAGCGATTTTTGAGAAATCCTCAATGAACCTTCGATAGTAGCCAGCCAAACCCAAGAATTGTCGAATCTCGGTTGGCGTCTTTGGCGTTTCCCAATCCTTGATCGCCTCGATCTTGGTTGGATCCACGTGGATTCCATCTCCATTTACCACGTGCCCAAGGAATTAGACTTCACGTAGCCAAAATTCGCACTTGGAGAATTTGGCATACAGCTGTTCTTTCTTCAGCAGCTCCAAAATAGCTCTTAGATGCTGCTCGTGCTCAGCCTTTGTTCTTGAACAGATCAAGATGTCGTCGATAAACACAATCACGAACTTGTCCAAGTACGGCTTGCAAACTCTATTCATCAAATCCATAAAGACTGCAGGTGCGTTTGTCAAACCAAACGGCATAACAAGGAACTCGTAGTGTCCATAACGAGTTCTGAAGGCTGTCTTTGGGATACTTTCCTCTTGTATCCTTAACTGATGGTATCCAGATCGAAGATCGATCTTTGAATAAAAGCTTGAGCCTTGCAGTTGATCAAACAGATCATCGATTCTTGGCAGAGGGTATCTATTCTTGATCGTCAGCTTGTTCAGCTCCCGGTAGTCGATGCACATACGAAAACTACCGTCCTTCTTTTTGACAAACAGGACCGGAGCTCCCCAAGGCGAGAAGCTTGGTCGGATAAAACCCTTGTCTAACAACTCTTGAAGTTGTGTCGACAGTTCCTGCATTTCAGACGGAGCAAGTCTGTACGGTGCCTTAGCCACAGGCGCGGCGCCTGGGACTAGATCGATGTGAAACTCTACTTGCCTCTGAGGTGGCAGTCCAGGTAAGTCTTCGGGGAAGACTTCTGGATATTCCCTCACGACAGGGATGTCTTCGATTCTTGGCTCAGCAGCCTTCTTGTCCACAATGTGTGCCAGGAAGGCAACACATCCTTTCTGCAAACACTTTCGCGCTTTCAGGCAGCTGATAATTCTTAACGGCGTATCACGCTTCTCTCCGTGAACCACAATTGTCTCGCCATCTTCGGTTGGGATACGAACAATCTTTTCATGGCAAACTATCTCTGCCTTGTTGCCTGATAACCAATCCATTCCTACCACCACGTTGAAGCTTCCCAACTGGACTGGTAGTAGATCTAAAGCAAACTCACGCTCTCCTAATTCGATCACACAACCTCTGATAACTTCATTGGCTTCTACTAACTTCCCATTGGCCAATTCGATTGAGTAGGGAATATCTAACTTATTAGCGCTAACGCAAGCATATTCTTAAATTCTAACGACACGAAGCTATAATCGGCACCAGTATCAAATAAAACGGATGCATAGCGTTGATTTACAGGGAACGTACCAGTAACAACATTGGGGTCCTGGCGCGCTTCCCTAGCTTCGATTTGGAACACTCTTCCACGGGCTTGGTTTAACTCTGGGCAGTTCTTCTTAAAATGCCCGATATCACCGCAGTTATAGCATCCAAGTCTTTGCCCGTTTCCACCTCCATTTCCAGCTTGGTTGTTGTTTTGGTTTGCATTGCCAGCTTGGTTCGCAAAGTTGCCTCCATTCCCGTTTCCTCCATAGTTTCCTTGTGAGCGATTACCACCACGATTAATATTCCTATTCCCAAATCCTCCCCGGCCAGCACTAGCCCAACAAGAATCCTTCAAGTGGCCCGGCTTTCCACATGCTTCGCATACTTTCACACTACAATGGCCAGTATGATGGCGTTGACAGATATTACACTTGGGCTGGGTGCCCTGATATCCTTTTCCTTTCTTTCCACTGCCAGCTGATCCTCCTTTCTTAACCGCCACACTGGCGCCTTGCTTGAAGTTTGAGAACTTCCGTTTGCTACCTCCTGATGACTCGACGTGAGTCTCTTTCTTCTTATGCTCAGCATCATCAAACTTGTTCAGGCGAATGGCCTCCTCTGTGAGAGCCACGCTCAAATCAATCGCCTCAGTAATGGTCGCAGGCTTGGATGAGGTTACCATGCTTATGATTTGAGGAGCTAGTCCCCAAATGAAGCGTTCAATCCTCTTGAACTCAGGAGTGACCATGTATGGTACCACATGTGATAAGTCATGGAACCTTTGAACGTATTCTGCGATCTTTGGACCGTCCATCTTCAAGTGCCAGAACTCGGTTTCCAATCTTTGGATTTCTGCGCGGGAACAGTACTTTTTGCGCATAAGTTCCTTTAGTTCGGTCCAGGTCAGCGCGTAGGCAGCACCTTCGCCTAGTGTCTGTACTTGCAGATTCCACCAAGATAGGGCTCCATCTAGAAACAGTCCTGAGATATAGGTGACTTGCTGATCCAGCGCGCACTTGCTCATGCGAAGAACAGATTCGGTTTTCTCAGCCCAACGAACAAAGGCGACAGCACCTCCTGTGCCATCAAAGTTTACGGGCTTGCAGTCTAAGAACTGCTTGTAGGTGCATCCTGCACATACGTTATAACATACGTTTGGCATTAGCATCATTGCTAAAGATATCCAATTAGGTCATGGTATGTCTAAATGACTTAGTATTACCATGAGGTGGATTATTGTTGTTGCCAGTGTTGCCAGAGTTGCTTCCACTAGTCCCTCCTTGAGAGGCGGCGTATTGTGCAATGGCAGCAGCGATAATTTGCTGGAGTTCTGCCTCATTAGTAGGCATGTGTGTCTCACGTCTCGGCGGCATCTTCTAAAAGATGGTTTACGTTGGTCAGGCCATAGTAAAACGTACGTATATAGTAATAGTAATAGCACATAACATCTCATGTTATCAACACATCACAAGTACCAATCACACAACATCCCATATCATAAAAATATAAATAAGCAATCAAGCGAATCAAATATGGTGAGAATACTGCGATTGCCATATATCGAGACCACATAGTAAGTGTATCAGTACATCCCTGTGTCATACAATCATCAATCAACTAGGGGCTACATCACCCCTGTCCAAGAGCTATATCATGTTAGTGTCAAATACGTCAAATACATGTCAACAAAAGTCAGGATCATAAAGTAGTCTCCAAAAATGCTGTGCAGTCCAACAATCGCCGTCTTCTCACCCTCGCCTACCCAAACAGCACTGATGAGCTCTATACAGATGGTGGAGGAGGAGGGGGAAAGTGGGTGTAAAACAAACGACGTAACTGGAGCCAGTCCTCCTCCAAGGCTCGCTGGGTACGAATGATAGAAGCAACCTGCTGCTCTAGTGTAAAGAGACGGGCAACATAATCTGGAGGTAAGGGTCGAAATGTCTGCAGAGGAGAGTGTGTCTGACCATGGCACTGGCATGGTGGCAGCTGAGCTCTCTCAAGCTCCTGGATGCGCTGCGTGTGCGACTCGTGCTGGGCGACAAAAGACATCAAAACGTCCTCGATAGTATACCCCATGTGGAAAGAATGGTAGGGGTCAGTAGGTGGCATAGCAGAGTCTGGTGCCCAAAGGAACGGCTCACTGGTGGGGTCAAAAGGTGCCACATGAAATGGAGCAACAGAGGGTGGAACATATGACATCTGGGGCATGAAGGGGATAGACATCGATACATGCCCAAAAGGGTGTGCCGAAGAACCTTCTCCAGCTCGTGCTGGAGGTGTAAACTGAGGAACTGAAAAGGAAGTATCAATGTGACGTGTATCAGGGATCTGTGGGGGAAATGGTGGAACATCCTCATCAGCAGGTATCCAACCGTGCTGTGCATGCTCATCTGGTGGATCCATGAGTGCCGCGAACAGTGCATGCTCGGGCTCTAGTGGGATGGGATCAGGTGGGGGAGCAACAAAAGGGTGAACAGGTGCAATGTGCTCAACAGGATGGTCAACAGGTATATCAACAACAGGTAGAGGAACAACAGGATCAACAACAACATGATCGCCCTCTAACACAGGAACATCCACGGGGAGATCATCAACAGGTGGGTCTGCTATAACAGGCTCAATAGGGATGCCAGCATGTACGGGGTCATGCTCAAGTATGGGGTCTAGAGCGGCTGCCTGCTCAGGAGCGACGACAGGCTCGGGATCATCAAAAGCCATCTCGAAGTCAAACTCGGGGTGGATAGGATCTACTGGGTCAGCTGGATCCTCCATGGGCTGATCCATAGGTATAAACTCGATATCACGATCAGGGTCGTATCCCGGGGGAAAGATAGGATCAGAATCCTCTATGTCATCATGGTCAAACGCAAAACTGGGAATGGGTGCAACAGAGGATGCCTGGTCAGGATCAGAATCATGCGCAAAGTGATGTGCGCTCAATGTGTGAGAAGGTGCGGATGCCACAGACTCGAAGGAGTCTGGGACAGGAGAGTGTGCAGGCGAATCCTCAGCGGGAACGTCAGCGATCATCAGAAGATCGTCTGCAGGAAGAAGGGCCTCGCCCTGGATCTCATCCTCAAAGGGCTCCTCCTCAAATAGGTCAACATCGCCGTCAGCCTCGGCGTCAAGAAGGAAATCATATGCTGGATAAACGGCTAAGGGTATAGGAGCCGGAATCTCTACTAGAGGTAGGTACTCAGCGGGCGGGTCATCTGCAAGCTCATCAACACCATCGGGTAGTGCGAAAGGATGGAAATCATCCTCGTCAGTACTGGTATAGTCAGATGTGTACACCTCATGCTCGGAGGATGTGGGGTCATCAGATACGATAGGTATGGGTCCAGTGGTTTCCCAAACGCCAGTATCGTCTGAGTCCATAAGTCTGTAACATAAACACAATTATGCTCAAATAATCAATCACACAATCAGATAATCACATAAGTCACCAAGTAAGGTACCACATAATTCTCCTAGCCAAATTCCTCCCAGTCTCTAAGACTGCTCTATCCTCCACCTCGACCTCTTAGATCGAGCCTCGGTCCCCTTGACCGAGCCTCAGCCTTCATGACTGAGCCTACTCTTCCTAGCCTTGCTAGCCCACTACCTCGGTCAATAAAATGTGCTCAACATTTGTTTGTAAAAAGTTTTGGATCTGGACTTAAGTGGTATGCAGTAAAATGTTTTCGTGAGAGCCCTAGTGATCATAGTCTAGACTCGAGAAAGAATCCTAGTTCGCTATGATCAGAGCTCTGATACCAAGCTGTCACACCCTGGCTTTGCGGAAGCGTGGTTAATTTTGGTGTGACTTCTTAATACCATAGCTTAACCATAACAAAGCTATATGAAATAAAATCATGCAAGATCATCCATTTGATTTAGTTTTAAAACCAGAGTAACATAACATTGTCTTAGGGACTTACAACCTTATAACATAAAACATTGTCTTGAAAACCATAAACATCAACATGAGATAAACGCAGTTTAAGATTTGTGACTTGTCCAGGAAAGAGTCACATTTCCTAAACTGGGATGACCTTGGAACCCTTATGCAGCGGGAAAACATAACATACCGCGCCAGATCTTTAGTTTCCTGAAATACATGTAAGTTGAAAAATCAACAATAATGTTGAGCGAGTTCATGTGTAAGTGAGTAAGTAAACCTTTGTGAGTATAAAATTAGTCTTGGTATGTAGCAATAAGGGAATTGAGATCACCAATGGTTTGCAAGGCCACTGATATATGTGAAGTGCAAATAGGGAGACTCAAACCTAGCAGATTTCGCCACGGCATTAGTATGTGGACAAAGTCACCCCAAGGTCCGTTTCTAGTTTGGCCTGGGGCTGGGCTCGCTACACCCAGATAGATCTACCGCTCCTGTCCCTCGGTCCCGACATGAGGACTAATGGCCTCATATTGCTCCTACCCACTCACATGATCTAAGTAGTAAACCTCCTTACGCTAACCATACCGCGTATAAAGTACTTGTAATCAAAGTAACATGTATTTCACCCCCGCAGTTAAGAAAAATGAAAACAGTTAGAGAAAAGGGGGACATGAACTCACAGTGAAGCGTCTCTACCAAGTATCTCCTGCTCACGCAGCTGTGCGACGACCTACAGGTGCTAATTTCTATTAGACGGACGGCCGTGCCTTAGCTTCATGGGTTATGTTTTTGGGAAATAGTTAGACAACTATTTCGTGTTTACATTTTGTAAATACTTGGTAATTATTTTCCTTCCCAAGGATGGGGGATTCAATACATGTGCGTTCATAAATATTTCCGTAAGTGCGTAAGTTACGTTTAACAATCGAGTGGTAATATAATCACCGGTGTAACTTATATATTTATGGTGAAAGCGTTCGTATTATTTTGGGATCGTTAACGTTCGTAAATATTATTTTTACTCTAAAAATAATATCTATGTATTTTCACAAAATAATCATAAACAGTGTGTGAAAATATATATTTATCACGTTAAATTTTGTGAAAATCCCACCTCCGAATATTTAGTAAATAAAGTCATGGCGAAATTTATATTTCGAAAACATGTCAAAAATAATTCTAACACTTGTAGTGTAAATAGTTCTAAGTGTTAGGTTTTTAGAAAAATTTCGCCAGAGTTTCCTCTGTAACTGGAGGTGGCCACGCTTTCAAGCGTATCATTTTCTTTAACAAATCAACTCAACAATTTTCTTTATTTGATCAGAACAACTTTTCTCACAACAACTAATCAACATATGTGTAAATTGCCAAAAATTACATGAACTTGTAGTTTTCCCAAAACTGTGGTGTAAATCCCCTTAAATTTAGTAGATCTTCATATAAGGTAATTTGATCTTGTAAAAACCTCGTTTTTAGAGAAAATCCATTTTTACAACTTTCCGTCATCTTTTACAAAAACTGTTATTTTGTCGGATCTTTTCATTTCACAAGTGTTTACACACTTGTGGTTTATAAAAATCATGCTTGTTAGTGTAAGATCTATCTTTTAAAATACATGATTTCTTTGATACGTGGTTCTTTGAAAATACCACTTGCAGACACGTAGATCTGCTAGTTTTTAAACACAATGTCACAAGTAAAACTCTTTTACACAAGTTCATGATTCGCGTGTGGTAGAGTTTCACCTTTTAACCCTTGTATTATTCAAAACAAGCTTATGTTAAGATCCATGGTCTTACCAAACCGGGTTAAACGATGATCCGAGCTACCACATCGTAGATCGGGCCTAAATAATCATACATTTCGAATACTACATCATTTACACAACATATAAGTTATTAACCACCATATTTAGTGTTTTAAGTAGACTTTAATGCTTCAAAATGCAAGATTCCGAGTTTTAATCATCATACATCTTATTAACCACCTTAGATTAGTTCAAATACGAGTTTTAAGCATTATACCTCTAGCTCGAGGCTAGGGAAGAATCTACGCGCAAATGAGGTGGATAAAAGCTAAGTAGAGAGGTCCTTCGCGTTCCGCTTGCTCCAAGACTCCTTGTATACGATCCTTGAGGCTTGTATGATGTTGGAATGTGAAGATCAAGATCGAAAATATGATGGATGGAAGAGGGGTGTTCGGCCGAGAGTTGTAGAGCAAGAGAGAGAGTAGTGTGAAGTTGAGAAATGTGATGAAAATGATCATGGTGCTAAGTCTTAATCTTATAGATAATGTTTAGGTAATCAACCAAAGGTTAATGTGTTACTTAGATATTAGACAACAAGGGATTAAAATAATCAAGAGGGTACAAGGTATGTCCCCCATGGTTGGGGACGGTTAGGAAGGGGGGGGGGGGGTCTAGTCCGATTTCAACTAGTTAATTAGGTAATAGTTAGGTTAAACCAAGTTAGTTAAGTGTTTAACCCAGTTACTTGTGTATAGTGTGATACAATGGGTGTTAGGGTACTCAGGGACCCTAACTGGCTCAGAAAAAGATAAATAATGAAAATAACAATATTTTCATGTTTCGGGTATAGTCCGGTTGTTTGGTTGGATAGTAATCCGTTAAAGTGCTTAACAAAGCTTAAAGTGTCGTTAATACCCTTTTTAGTGACACAACTCATTTCTGACACTTTGGAAAGTGTCTAGTAATATTTTTCTCATGTTTTGGCACTTTATTAGTTAGCTAAAAGCTGAATTATTTTGTAAAGTGCTGAGTTTTGTACTTAGAGTACGTTTTAGGCACATCCAGTCATAGTGACTTATCCCTAGAGACGCAGTTCCACAACCCTTATATCCCTACACTCACTACTAGTGTAGCAAAACGTTTCTGGCTCGTACAGGCCTTAGAGGCAGTGTTTGCCTGATGCTGGCTTTATCAGCATGTTCAATAGGTTATCCGTGTATTGTGCTACTGTGCTTTTTGTGCATCATGGTTGTCACTAGGGTTTAGCATGTAAATAGTGTAGTGACGATAAGTAAAGTATGATGCAAGTACGTACATGTATCAGATATCAAGTAGCAGTTCATCAGCTAGTTCAAACAAGCACAGTAATTAAGCAGTAATTAATCATTAGTTAAGTCGTACGGATACCTGGTTTAGTGCGGGTTGTCACAGTACCTAGATGACGGAACGCTTATTGGTGATGCCACCCAAGTGGCTAATGCTTTAGATACCATCAGAGCTGAGGGTCCTTCCTTAGGGCTTCAACTTAATATAAAGAAAACTGAAGTTTTCTGGCCAACCTGCAATGGTGTAAAGGTTCAGGAGGGCTTATTCCCTCGAGGGATTGGGGGGCCGGTGCTGGGTGTGAAACTCCTGGGGGGTGCTGTTAGTCGTGATGCAGAGTTTATTAGTGCTATGGCTCTTAAAAGAGCGAAATGTGCAGTCGAGCTGATGAGGTGCTTTAAACGCCTACGGGACCCTTAGAGTGAGCTCCTCTTGCTTCGTTCTTGTATGAGTGTTGCTAAATTACTGTTTGGTCTTCGAGCGTGTCAACCTTCTTTGGTCGGGGGAGCTGTCTCTGTTTTTTATGAAGGCCTCCGGGGAGCATTAGAGGATATTGTTGTTTGTGGGGGTGCCTTTTTTGGAGATCTCCAGTGGAGGTTGGCTTCTCCCCCGACCCGGTTCGGAGGCTTAGGGATTTGTACGGCCGAGGATGCCTCTTCATATGCTTTCGTGGCTTCAAGGGCCCAATCTTGGGGTTTACAAGACCACATACTCCAAGAATGTGGTGGGGATGTTTTTGACTCTGATTACAAGAGTGCGTTGGACCTTTTGCATAGTTCTCTTCCCGACCTTGACATTGGCGGTTTCTACATTAAAGACACCGCCCCTCCTAAATCCCAGAAAATTCTGGCGAATGCCTTATATGGCGAAATTGTCAAGAGGTTTGAAGAGAAGTTTGTATTATCCCCTCGGCAAAGAGCTGTGTTTGAATGTCTACGTGCCCCACATGCTCAAGATTTTCTGTCTGTCACACCTATTGAAGGCTTGGGTCAACACATGTCGGCTGTGGAATACCGTGCTATCCTTAGATACCGACTGATGATTCCTTTGTTCCCAGTTGACGAGCCATGTCCGGTATGCCGCAAAGCGTGTTTGGATTCTTTCGGCGAGCACGCGATCCACTGTAAAGAGCTATCAGGGTTTAAATATCGGCATGATTGGGTGAGAGATGTGTTATGTGATGTTCTTAAGCGGGCCGGGATCTCTGCCAAAAAGGAGGCTCCAGTAAATTTCCTGACTGACCCCTTAGAGGGGAGGTCCACTTTACGCCCGGCGGACATTCTTGTGTTTGGATGGGAAGGGGGAAACACGCTTGTGTAGATCTAACTGGAGTCTCCCCCTTGTCGGGCTCAAGGACAAGGGCTTTGTTGTAGGGCAAGCGGTGCTCAAGGCAGAGGCGAGCAAAGTGGCAAAACATGAGAAAGCCTGCCGGGAGAATCAACATGTGTTTGTCCCGTTTGCGTTTGATACCTTTGATGGTCTCGCTCTTGACGCTGTGCGACTCTTGAATCGGGTTCAAAAAGTCGTTAATAGTAATTCTTCGTCGCTAAAGGTTTCAAACTTCGTATTTAGTAGAATTGGTTTTTCTATTTAAAAGGGGGTGGCGGCGCAACTTGTTGCCCGACTACCTGCCATTGCTTTGTAATTGTACTTTTTTTCGTGTGGAATGAAGATGTGTTTTTAACAAAAAAAAAAAAAAAAATAATAATAATAATAATAATAATAATAATAATAATAAAAGCATTGAATAACAAATCGTATAATGAAATGCGGTAATTTGTATGAGCCAAATCATCTCAAGTTTTAAACGAACGACATATCTTTGGCTCGGACATTTATACTTTTGAGTGACCAGATTGGAACACTTCTAAAACTTGATTACTATTTTATGACAATCTGCATAAGTCGTGAACGGGCTGTAGCTATGAGCTATGTCAACCGCTCTTATTGGAGGCACACCACTTACTAATTCCAATAAAAAACTTGAGATAGAAGCCCAATTCAAGTCACAAAAAGAGCTCCATTTTGAGCCTAGCAAGCCATCATTCATAACAAATCCGTCGCCGGCTCATAATGTGTGGAGCCAATATCATGGTTTGTAATCTGTTATATGTTTGTTTACACAATAAAACTTTGGGCTCGTTTCATTCACAAAATTGGGCGGAATTTTAATTTAATTTAATTTAAATTTATTTAACTTAAATTTAATTTAAATTTAATTTAAATCTATTAATACGTGATGCTTGTGAATAGTTCGCTTGCCACGTGACGTTTTGTGATTTGCTCCTTTTTTCATATATGT
Organism: Helianthus tuberosus; assembly: GCA_030545235.1. NCBI lineage: Eukaryota > Viridiplantae > Streptophyta > Magnoliopsida > Asterales > Asteraceae > Helianthus > Helianthus tuberosus. The sequence continues at coordinate 113,690,027 of CM060373.1, forward strand.
TTTCTTTGCCCATCCTTTGATATGTTTAGCCATTTGGTAAAGTGGTTTATGTATGGTCCTTTTACGCAAACGGCAGCGGTTCAACTCAATACTCGGTATGGTTTGGTGCCGGTACAGTACCGGAATATGAAGGTAAAAATCGGTAAATGCTTGTGCTGAACCGGTGTTCGACTCTCGCTTGCTACTTTTTTAACTTTTTATTTTTATTTTTAATAGTGCTGGACACTAGGAATGAGCTCAGCACCAACCAGTGCTGTTGGTACCGGTACCGAAAATACCTGGTACGGTGCGGTATAGAGTATGTTAGGTCTTATCCAATAAAGATCAAGAAACGTATCATATAAGAACTTACCATAACCAACATGTCCTCCATATGAACATAATATCGAAAGCTACCAAAATCGAGTACGGTTAACTATTTACTGAACACTACAAAATCTAAGCAAAGTCAAAGATATTTTTTCAACATTTTGGATCATGCGAGTTATTTTAGATTTTGTTATGTCATGGACACGTATATATTACTGCTTGAAATCGATTTATAAATGATGAAACTTGATTTTAAACATAAAGATCTTTTAAATAAGCATAAGGATAGTTTCAGAATATGTTTTTCAAGACTTTGAAACCCTAAAACTCATGGACGGTTTAGTTAGTAAATTAAAGTTTCATGAAAAGTTTGCTCAAAGTTAACAAGAACACTTGATTTAGAAAGATCTTTATATGTAAAGTGCAGATCCAAAAGACTACACATTTTTAACAAGAATCAAGTTCATCATAAGGTTTTACAAGATGTAATTAGTGTATGTTACTTGTGAAAATTGTTTTTGGTGATGAAAATAAAATAAACACATGTTTTGAAAAGATGGGAAACCTCCATTTTTAGGGGAAACTACGTCAAAATTTTTATAAAATTTTAACACTTAGAAAAATATAAGTTATGGTGAAACTTATTCCCCAAAAATTCACCTAAAAATATTTATCAAGGTTTCCTAATTTTTGTACAAAATTACAAGCTAAGAAATAAGGATTTCTTCAAGTTAAAATTAATATAAAGTATGTATATTTTTAGGGAAAATATATATATTTAGTGATCACCAAATTTTGTGCTAAGTGTATATTATGTGTATTATATGTAGTAGTGTATTAGGATCATGAAAATACACTAAATACCCCCAAAGAGTATCACCAACAAAATACACATAAAAATATATATCAAATACCCAAGAATACTCATAAAAAAAAAACCCATGAAAGGGTATATGGACAAATACAAGAAAATATATTTGTATAAATATATTCCTTAACACATTTTGGACTTGGACAATTTATGGACAACCTTGGACTTAAGTATATATTTGGACAAATATATATAACTTTTACCAAGTAATAAGAATTATACAAAAATCAGAAAATAACAAATATATATATATATATATATATATATATATATTTACAAGTGTAACAAAATATATATATTTCACACAAGTCTTAAAAATATATTATTTTTAAGAAATATAATTCCGGAAAGTATTAAAAATCAAGGTATTGATTTTTGGCGAATAATGTGAAATACACAAGTATTTACCTAAAAATACGAGTATACTTTCCTAAGTATACTTGCACAAAAATAATATTGAAAATATTATTTAACAAAATACTTATATTTATTTTTGGAAAATAATATAAGTATCATATTTGGAGCAGTTAAAAATATAGTTTGTTTTTAACACCTATCGTTTGTCAAATACTACATAAACAATTATATTTTTGGACGTAAAATATATATTCACAAATAAACGATATCAAATACAAATTACGAAGACAAGACAAACGGGCGAGACCCGACAAACAAGGGCACGACCCTCACAAACGATGAACATACACAAGACAAATACATAAACTTAAGATGGTGACTTGTACTCGTGTGTTACAAGTCTAGTGACTAACGTACAAAGAATACATATAGGTCACGACGCTTACAAAACCAGCCGGTGAAGTTTACGACGCAAGTTACGTAAAACTGTGAGTTCATGTCCCCACTTTTAAACATTTTCTTGTTTTCTAAACTTGGGGAAAATACATGTACTGTGGTATGTAGAAACAAAACTAAGGAATGATACTATAGATCATGTCACGAATAGGGTGAGACTTAAGCACCATTAATCAACGTGATACTTAGACCGTGGAACAAAAGGTTAGATCAAATGGGTTTCAGGCAGGCACATTGATGTGTGCAAAATGCAACATATAATTATATCAAATGAGGCATAAAACTAACCATTTTTAGTACTAATGTTGGAAAAAAACGTGTTTCTTTCTTCCTTTTGAATTTACAGGACCAAATGAGCTTTAACGAACAAAAGGAGCAAATAAGCAGCAAAAACCAACATAAATACAAAAATAAGGAATAAACGTGACATGCCTGACCCCTCGGCAGCATCCCCAAAGCAAAAAAAGACAACAGAAGCGTGACCACGGGGCCGTGCCCAGCTGGGCATGGGGCATGGTCAGAGGCCTGCACAAAAGACAAACCTGTAGAAGCTTCCACGCCCACCACGTGGGCGTGCCCAGCTCAGCACGGGGTGTGGTCAACGCAAAGATACGCAGAATCTTGATAAATCTTGATAGTACAGATACGAGTTGACCACGGGGCCGTGTGGGGCCCTCTACTGACACTTGCAATTAATGAAGGAAGAGAAAAGACTGGCCACGGGGGTATGCCCGTCGGACACGGGGCCGTGGCCAGAGCTCTGTGCAGGCTATAAATAGGGTGATTGGTTAACTTGAAAGGCATCCCTTGGCAAACCATTACTCTCCCACTTTGCCACCACTACAACACTAACACCCAACACCATCATCCATCTTTAGAGTGTGTAGTAGTCTCGGGATCCAAGATTGATTGGAAGGGTTCTTGCCAATCAAAGGCCATGTTTGTTAAGCCTCTTACATCACTTGGTGTAGACAAGTCTTTTATGTATTACTTCTGATTTTTAATCTTTCGACACTTTTTATTTGGATTTGTATTATTGACTTTAATAACTAGTTTCTTATGTTGAAGGTGAATTTTTCTTATCATTTCTCCGTGGTGTCTTGAAGTTACTTTACTGTCTATATAAAGTAAAAGATTGCATCATTCATGTCTTTACGGTCTATATAAAGGCATGTTGACTACCTGGTCAGGGATTAGGGGAATGGTTTGGTAAGGTTCTTGCCTTGTTCAGTGTATAGATCTTGCAAGGATCTGGTTCAAGCTTACTAGGACCTCCTTCAATACTCACTGGTTTTGGATGGCGGAGGTGCGAATAGCTTGAACCCCTCATAAGTAAACTACTATTAATACTTTAAACCGGCTTCCGTGGATTGTATCCTTGCTGACTCAAAGAGGGGCCTACCACTTTTCACATTAATAACTAACTTAATTATCTTTTAATATTCCGACCCTTTGGGATTGTATCCCTGCTGACTGAAACCACTAGGTTGAGGGTAACGTCACCTTCAAAAGAGGGGCCTACTACTATAACTAAGATAATCTCTTAAAAAGTCCGAAAGTGCAAAAATCATCAAAGGATACATTAAAGGCGAGTCGGATCTAAGTGATTCTATCTCGTCTATCTGTTTTTCATTTTATTTATCTTTGCATTTTTAGTTTTTATTTTTATGTTTCAAAACTTTTCTCAAAAAAATTAGATTGATTAGATGTTGAGGATAAACCGGTACTAAAAGCTCTTGTGTCCTTGGACGACCTCGGTATCTTACCAACGCTATACTACGCTCATGATGGGTGCACTTGCCCAAGTGTGTGTTTAGTGTTAGTACCAACGCTATACTACGCTCATGATGGGTGCACTTGCCCAAGTGTGTGTTTAGTGTTAGTAGAATATCGTGTTTTATAAATTGAAAACTTGACTAATGCGTAAAATGGGCTCAAAATAACAATAAAAACATATCACGCTTCGCACACACCAAGTTTTTGGCGCCGTTGCTAGGGACACAAGGATTTTAAGAAAGTTTAAAATCAACAGCCTAATTATTTTTACTTATTTTTCTATTTTTTAGGATTTTTCAAAATTTTTCAGTTTCTGCAGACTTCAGCACGGGTCGTGCTCAGCCAGGCACGGGGCTGTGTCCAATCATCATTACTGGCAATCCAGTTTTAAGTCAGACAGTAGCTGACCACGGGGCCGTGCCCCCTGAACACGCCCCCGTGTCCAACCCCCAGTTGCTGAAAACAGAACCGTAAGATCCTGACGGTTGGTAATTTCTGACAAAAATATGAGTGATATTGATTATTTTTACTTTCGTTCCTCTTACAGTGAGTGGTGCCAATATTTGGTGGATTCCATAAAGATTTAGAATGTTTCTTTCTAAATTGCACTCACCACTATTTAGACCCATCGTTTTCCTGTAATAACCTTAAGATGGGCGAAAGTAAAAAACGACCACTATCTCTCGCCCGAATGCCCTCAACCATCTTTTTCAGGCGACATAACTTCTGAAGAATTATGTCGACTCGAAGAAATAATTCTCCTAAAATTAAAATAATTAGAGCTTGAGATGAAAACAAGTTATTCATCACAAGAAAACGATCAAGGAGAATTGTTCAGGTCACATTCGGATTCTACCAACATCGACGATACCGAAAGCATCTCAACCTCTTGTGAGAACATGAGCGATAGTCGTCCCTGTGTCGATTGTGCCGTGAAGGACTCTCCATCGGCCCCCACCGATTCGCTCACAGGCCTGAGTGATTCGACATATACCTTTTTTAACAAGAGCCCGGATAAGGGGAATAAAGTTTGGTTTCGCCCACCAGTATTTAGTTTAGGTTTTACCCTTTCGATAACCTCTTGCGTTCTTATTTAAGTCAAGAGCAATTGAGGTACCTTAGGCACTTCGGTGTTGTTCCCTCCAGTAAGGAACCGCCCGATCCGAATAAAAACCTTAAAATAAGACGCCACTTCCTAAAATACTCTAGCCACAGGGCCGTGTCCAGGTCAACACTCCCCGTGCCCACCTCAAAATTGACCACGGGGTCGTGTCCAGGCCAACACGCCCCGTGCTCATAATATGGACAAATTATGTCAGAACCATGTCTGATCACGGGGCCGTGTCCAGCCGACACGGGGCTGTGGTCAGCGTGCTATCGTTTTCTATAAAGTCAGCATGATTCCTGCACATTGAACTCATTCCAAAGACCAAGATATGCTGGGATCTTCACACATACCTTAAAAGGTATATTCCAAATAAGGTTTCTCAACAACCATTTTGTCTTTGCCACTTTTGTCACTTACCTTCTTTTCCAAAACTCTTCAACCTCTATTAAAGCTTGAAACATTCATAACTTCAAGCTTTATTGTAGTATTTGCAAGGTTTTTAACCAAGGAATCTTATCAAAAATAAGTTTTACAACACTGTTTTAAGTTATTTATGTTCAGAAATGTTTCAAAATACAGAAAAATATTTAAAACAATAATATTCCTTGATTCAAAAACTTGCAGAGGTTTGACCATGGGGCTGTGCCCAGCGGGCACGGGGCCGTGGCCGGAGTGCCAGTTTCATATCTTTAAAATTTTCATCTTGTTTTCTTAGAATGACGAGCCAAAACAGTGGAACATCTTTAGCTCACTCAAGAAAGAATCGAAGGGGGAGAAGACCATCAATGGAAGCCTCTTTGCTCAACTATGTGTATGCCTTGCGAGAAGCCATTGATGAGATGACATCCGTGGAAGAAGCCCTCTGTATTAATCATTTTATGGTGGGATTAGAGACTTGCCTTCAAGAAGTCAACCTTTGCACCAAAGGTTGAATATTCTTGCAACACCTCCCATGGTGCCAATCGTCACGCAAGGATGGTTGGAATGTCATGCCGGAAATCATTATCCCAACCGAATGGAATGTCCTTCCTCCAGAACCTCCTTTAGACGTATTAAACGGGGTTCTGGTAGCCGTTGCACCTCCTCCACAAGACATTGTGGAAAATGAGCCAGCCTTCTTTCTCCCTAGGGAGATCGAGGAATGGCTCAACGACATTTGAGGGACATCCTCCGGTCTCGAGTTCTAAAAAACCCTTAGACACCAAAAAAATCATTTCCGGGTTTTTATCATCCTTATCATATAAAACATCTAGGGTATAACTCCATCATGATTTAGATTTCCTGCATTTTATGACCTATCTATCTTAGGACTTTTGTAGTTTTTCATTTTTAGGACTTTTTGTAATTTTAATTTTTAGGAACTATGTATTTTGCACTCTTAATGAATGATAGTTTAAATTATTATGTGGTGTTTGGATGATGTTATAATGGTATAACAAACAAGGGAAAATGAAAATTGCCAATGGAACGTTAAAACCACACCCCATGCATGAAAATAGAGCCTTCCATCAACTTTTCCAGCATTAAAGCAAGTTCAGCACGGGGCTGTGCTCAGCCCAACACGCCCCGTGCCCAGGCTCTGTAGAAAAAAAGTCCCAGTTCAGGTAACTGGCCATGGGCCGTGCTCGCTGAACACGCCCCGTGGCCAGCCTTCTGTTACATTTTCATACTGGCGATCTGACCACGGGGTCGTGCCCGGACCACATGGGGTCGTGGCCAGACGCCCAGTAACAGAAAATCTTGTTTTAAACACCTTTTTACGCATTTGAATCAACCTAAAAACTTCTTTTTGGGACACATTGAGGACAATGTGTAATTTAAGTGTGGGGGGATGCTAAAACCTTGAATCTTGCAAGTCCTAATAACAAGCCTTACACAAAACTCTATTGGAACCGCTAATTACCCCAATTTTTTTCAAAAATATTCATTTTTTTTACTTGTCTTAGTTTAATTCGGCAATTACAAGTTCTAAAAAGGTTATATTTTTAGAAATTTACAACCGATAGCGTCGTGATAAAAAGAACCAAATAAGAAAATTATGAAAAGGCATGACAAATCTAATTAAAATTTGATTATATATACTTGATCACATTATAAACCCATTCTCACAACAAGTGAGTTTTGAGCCTTTATTGAGCATACATGCATATATCTTTAAACTAAATGCTCATTTTTCGTTTCTTGCGTGAATAGCCGCTTAGTTCTTACGACTCTAGAACTTGCCACGACGATACATTCCCAGTCCTTACCAACTTGAACCTAAGTAAGTAAATGATGAAGGCATTAGGATTAACCCATTTTCCTTTCAACACCATTATTTTTCATTTTTTATCACCTACCCAAAATCCCCCTAGTTAACCCCTTTGAGCCTAAACCTTTTCATTTCAAAACCCACAAAACAAACACCCTTTACCCACCAAAACCTTTTTTCTTTTCAAACCCCTTTGTTTTAGTAAAAAGCTCGGTTATCTTGTGACATGAAAAAAAAAATGAAATTCTTGCAATAAACAAACAAGTTCCTCAAAGAAATCTTGTTTGAATGTGCTTAGTTTGAATAAAAGTCACAAAAACAAAAAGTTTTACGACGACCTACACTTTTTACGCTTTTCGCCATTTTTACTAACCACTAACCAAAACCACCTACCCCTAGCCCAAGCCTAACCCTTCCCCAAGTCCTCTTGATATTTACAAAGGTTTATAGTTAAAAAGGAGGAGGATTGATCGCTTAGCAAGCATATGGTAGAAGTAAGTTCCATGCCGGTCTCGAGTGTTTCACAAAAATACATGTTCGGCCGAGTGTTTAGTGATCTCCCGTGAGGTATGTGAACTTGTATATAAATGGAATTTTAAAGAGGCATGTTATGCCCAAATAAGTAATTTCTCTTATAAAATGTTCTAAATAAATCATAACGAATAGGATTGTAAATAAAATAGAAATAAAACTCAATAAAGATCTTGGATTCCCGACACTCAAGATGAGCCCAAAACTTCTCCTCTACCTCTTCCATTTGGGTGTGTAAGCCACAAATTAAAGAGTTTTGCTTGAGGACAAGCAAAGATTCAAGTGTGGGGGTATTTGATGTGTGCAAAATGCAACTTATAAATTACATCAAATGAGGCATAAAACTAACCCTTTTTTAGTACTAATGTTGGAAAAAGCGTGTTTCTTTCTTCCTTCTGAATTTACAGGACCAAATGAGCTTTAACGAACAAAAGGAGCAAATAAGCAGCAAAAACCAACATAAATACAAAAAGAAGGAATAAACGTGACATGCCCAACCCCTCGTCAGCATCCCCAAAGCAAAAGCAAAAACAAGGCAACAGAAGCCTGACCACGAGGTCGTGCCCAGCTGGGCATGGGGCGTGGTCAGAGGCCTGCACAAAAGAAAAACCTGTAGAAGCTTCCACGCCCACCACGGGGGCATGCCCAAATCAGCACGGGGCATGGTCAACGCAAAGATACGCAGAATCTTGCTAAATCTTGATAGTACATATACGCGTTGACCACGGGGCCGTGCCCAGGAGACACGGGGCCGTGTGGGCCCCTCTGCTGACACCTGCAATTAATGAAGGAAGAGAAAAGACTGGCCACGGGGGCGTGCCCACCGGACACGGGGCCGTGGCCAGAGCTCTGTGCAGGCTATAAATAGGGGTGCTTGGTTCACTTGAAAGGCATACCTTGGCAAACCACAACTCTCCCACTTTGCCACCACTACAACACTAACACCCACCACCATCATCCATCATCCATCATCCATCTTTAGAGTGTGTAGTAGTCTCGGGATCCAAGATTGATTGTAAGGGTTCTTGCCAATCAAAGGCCATGTTTGGTTAAGCCTCTTACATCACTTGGTGTAGACAAGTCTTTTATGTATTACTTTTGATTTTTAATCTTTCGGCACTTTTTATTTGGATTTGTATTAATGACATTAATAACTAGTTTCTTATGTTGAAGGTGAATTTTTCTTATCATTTTTCCGTGGTGTCTTAAAGTTACTTTACTGTCTATATAAAGTAAAAGATTGCACCATTCATGTCTTTACGGTCTATATAAAGGCATGTTGACTACCTGGTCGGGGGTTAGGTGAATGGTTTGGTAAGGTTCTTGCCTTGTTCAGTGTATAGATCCTGTGTAACACCCTTTCTGTTATTTTAGGATTTTCGTATAATTTACGAAAATAAACATGTAATTATAATCACATACACAATGAAAATACATGTTAATTAAAACTTTTCTAAATTTTAAAACGTTACATCCTGATTTATAAAAATTCGCCGTTTTAAAAATAATGACGACGAAACTATGTGCGGAAGCTTGTAACTGCATCGTGTTCGGTTCTTCATTGAGCTTGATCGTCATCCGACATGCAAGGGTATACCTACATTTCATAAATCATGAAATGATTTTAGTTATATTATGTTTATATCATATCTAAACATGTTCGTAAATCAAAACGAACAACAAATAACAAGTTGCCAGCTTTTTAGGGCTTCGCGGGCCGCGACCAAGTCGCCCAAATTATGTCGCGGGCCGCGACCACTGTCGCGCTACGCGACGATCAATCCAGGTGGGTGTCACGCGACGCGACACCTTATTTTCGACAGAAGGATTGCTGGATTGCTGCTGCATATTCCCAGCTCTATTTTTTTTTTACCAAAATCAACTTTAAACATACGTAACTTTTGATTTAGAAACCCAATTTACGTGATTCTTTTTCCTATGCGCTCGTAAATTGATTCTCTATCACATGGAGTTAAAATCCGACATCCGGAATAACAAATTCTTATCTTTAAGCAATCTACATTTTCAACTTAATTGACCCGTTAAGGGATTTATGCGCGTCACGCTTAACTTCACTCATTCTTTGCTTTCACCTTATTTCCACACTATGGTTTCTTCTTGTTTTCCACCACAACAATATTTGTGATGGATTTAATGTGATAAACTACTTGTTCCGTATTCTAATTTTCGGTTTAGAAATTTTTATAAAAGACTTGTTTCGAGACTTTTGACCAAAAGACTTGTACCTTAAACTTTTATACTATTAAAAGACCTACTCGATCTTAAGACTTACCTTAAAACAACCCTTAAGGGTCATTTTCCCGGTTTGTCGTTCAAAAGACATTTTGGTCGACTTTAGTCCATTTTTTTACGACGAAGGACTTTTAATAACATGTTTGACCAAAATCACACTTAAATCTATAATCTTATTTGCACATACCTGGCTCGGGTCAAAGTTTTGACCCGTCTAAAATACCTTTCACTATTAACTTACTAATTAATAGCGTCGCGAACCTTATATTACTTTCCTATAATCACTAAAACTTAACAAGCGATCGTCAATAATTATCGTCAAATGGTGTTAACACACCATTTGACCCGTTTAGTCAAAATGATCATTTATCATCATATGATGGTCTTTTGATACCATTTCGCCCCTTGAACCCATTCCGGTTAGCACCATGAGTCCTTACTACTTAAAAGACATTTCTTGAATTGTTTGACCCGTTACGACTTATACCAAATGATGTATTTTCACATCTTTTATTCTATCTGTCAACTCGTGTCCGGATTATTACTAAACCACTTTTACCCGTTACAGTTCACCCCATAACATATTGTTCAAAATTCGTTATTTATTAGCCTTCACCCGGCTAATTTACCATTTTACCCCTTTTTACCATAATTTATGGTTTCTTGCCATTTTTACTTATTCCGACTTGCATTATATCATGCCGGAACATCATATTTCAAATACTTAACGATATTCCCAATCAATATTCACAAGTATGTGTACTGTAATTAAAAAAGTGGTGTAAGCTTAACTTACCTCACATCCAAACTATGCTTTTCTTTCCGTGCTTGCTCCGTTTGACCCGCTTCATTCTCAAGCCTCCATCTAGCTTGTCAAGAGTCAAACTATCATATTTCGTAAGACGGTTAGATTAGTCATTATCACATACGACCCTTCCATCTTACGAATTCTATGTCGAAAATACCATTCGACTTCATCATTGGTTAATTTGACTTATAAAGGTCATTTACCCTCAATCATACAAAACGCAAATTTGCGTTCAATAACTCTTTTAATAAATCTAATCAATTATCAAAAACACGTTATTCATTAGACAACATTTACGGGTTTTCATCTATAAATGAAACCCCTTTTTATCATGTTATTAGGCATTCCTACGGATGTCTAATCAAATCAAATTCTACTTTCAACCGAGTAGTCGTGCGATTTCGCTTAGGCATTTTAACAAACACCTAGTGGGCATAATTTTTTACATATTTATAAACTAGTTAATAACTAGTTATTCCTACCAAGTTTAACATCATTTTCAATTTCATTATATCTAGCATACATAACAATCCTAAATTCACTTCATCGAATTCAAACAACACCCATTTCATAATCAAAACTCTAGTGTTCTTCCTCTTCCTACAAAACCCATTTAACACCTAAGTGGGTGATTAGGAAATTCATACTTATGAACACCAATTCATAAATTTATTGACTAGGGTTCGTTCCTAAACATGGATTCATCCTAGTTTCACCAAAACATCAATCATTCAAGCTTAAATTTCGATTTTCATAAATTCACCAAGAATCTCAACTTCATAAATATAAAAAAATTGACATACCTTATGATCCCCTAAGCTTGGTGATCGTTTTTATGTGTCCATGCATTTGATTTGAACTAGTATTGACCTTCAATTTGATGAATTTGGGTGAGCTAGGGTTTCACCCCCTTTCTCCTGCTCCTGGTCAATCGACCACACACACCCATGTGTGTGTTTTATATTATTTTCTTTTTATAAACTCTTAAATTAAACATCATTCCAATTGCCCACTTTTAGTCCCTCAAAGTTTAAGAGTTTTATAAATGGGTTAGTTACTACAAGCTCCTTCATTGTTTTACTAAACATAAATAACTAGGTTAATTATTCCTAGTTAATTTAGCGGGTTTCGGGAGTTATTAACCAAGTTTATTTTAGGTCCTGTTAATTCGGGACTCTTATAAACTTTGTCTTTTTAAAGCGTTTATTATTCTTTTTTTATTAAGTTTATTTATTTAAATCCTAATATTTACCAGGTTACTTTTACCACTAACGGTACCTTACCCGTCTTTTAGTATCAACGTGGTTTGATTACCAAACCTGTTTTCGGGGTGTTACATCCTGCAAGGACCTGGTTCAAGCTTACTAGGCCCTCCTTCAATACCCACTGATATTGGATCGCGGGGGTGCGAATAGCTTGAACCCCTCATTTGTAAACTACTATTAATACTTTAAACTGGCTTCTTGGGATTGTATCCTTGCTGACTCAAACCACTTAGACGAGGGCAACGTCACCTTCAAAAGAGGGGCCTACCACTTTTCGCATTAATAACTAACTTAATTATCTTTCAATATTCCGACCCTTTGGGATTGTATCCCTGCTGACTCAAACCACTAGGTTGAGGGTAACGTCACCTTCAAAAGAGGGGCCTACTACTATAACTAAGATAATCTCTTAAAAAGTCTGAAAGTGCAAAAATCATCAAAGGATACATTAAAGGCGTGTCGGATCCAAGTGATTCTATCTTGTCTATCTGTTTTTCATTTTATTTAGCTTTGCATTTTTAGTTTTTATTTTTATGTTTCAAAACTTTTCCCAAAAAAATTAGATGGATTAGACGTTTAGGATAAACCGGTACTAAAGGATTTTGTGTCCTTGGACGACCTCTATATCTTACCAATGCTATACTACGCTCATGATGGGTACACATGCCCAAGTGTGTGTTTAGTGTTAGCAGAATATCGTGTTTATAAATTTAAAACTTGACTAATGCATAAAATGGGCTCAACATGTCATAAAAACATATCACGCTTCGCACACACCACACACTCTTGGCCACTTTGTTATTGAGAGTGCTTTTGTGTCTCTAGTCGTGAACCGACAAGTAAAATGCCTATGGTTTGGATGCTTCCTATGTCGTTACACATGTTAATGGCCTTGCAAACCATTAGCGATCTTGATTTCCTTACATTTACATAATACTTTTTCAAGTACAATGACATACCACGATTCTTACAACGAATACTTAAATGTTTTACACAAAACTGCATGAATTCACACCAACTTATGTTGATGATTTTCCAAAACTTACATGTATTTCAGGTAACTAGGTGGATGTACGCGCGGTCTCCTTGTTCAGGATGGTTGTTTAAGTGTCAAGTTATTTCGTGTCGATGCTCCGCAACCACTTTTGTATGATTAGATTGTTATATCCCGCCTCCTGCGGTGATATAATGATCAAAACCTTGATATTTGCTTTTGAAACAAAGTTGTAAACTTTTCAAACAATTATCTTATGTGTGATGTAAACTTAAACTTAAACTTAACTTTTATTTTGGATATTAACTATCAATGGCATTGTGGGATTGTTTTACATTCATGTAGTATGTTCACCTATTGTATGCAATGAGAACCTTTCAGGATCACACCCCGTGCTTCCGCCTTAGAAAGGGGTGTGACAGATTGGTATCAGAGCTGCGATTGTAGTGAACCAGGATTCCTTCTCGAGTCTAGTCTACAATCCTTAGGATCCTCTCACGAAAATAATTTTACAAAAGTTTTTCATTGCATAAAACTTTCTGCAACATCCATTACCTGAACTTGTTTTTCAAGAGTCAAGTAAGGACACTGCGAGACTTAGGGTTCACTGGGGTAGCACTTACCTTCAACTAGGGACTACTTGCTTATTTGTGTGTAACTATATACATATTGATTAAGTAGTAATAATTAATATATGTACATATACCATGGATTTTATGGTACAGTTACTCATGTCATCTTCTGAGAGCAGTGGTCTGTCTGATGAGCATGATCCTATGGCGATCGTCTCCGATGAAGAGGTAGCACCCACCCCTGAGATCTTCACATCTGACTTCGAGAGCGACCCGGAGATGATGTCTGATGACGAAGATTTCAACGATTTTCAGCCTTTCGCTCTACCAGACTTCAGTGATGATGTCTCTTTCATTGATGATGTCCTAGCTTTACCTTTACCCCTCCATGACTAGCTTATCAATCCCGATGGTGAGCATCTTGTCGAGCCTATTCCGATTCACGCTATTCCCCTCGGTGCCATTCATGCTGAGGATTGGCCTTTCGTTGTTGATTTGGATGATGATGTTGATGTTCCCGTGTTTGAGGTGGAGCACCCTGATGACGAGCTTGGCGATGGTGAGGTGTTCGACATCCCTATCCTAGATGTAGCATCCCCTGTTGTGTCTGTCATCGATACTTCTTCTGATTCTGACCATGATTCTGACGCCGACTCCTTCGAGTCAGTGACCTCTTCTTCCCTTCGAGTCGCAGGATTATAGGCTTACCCTACCGACGATGATGATGCTAGATCGGTTGCACCAGCTAAACCTACCCATGTTTCCACACCTACTGGTACACCTCCTCATACCCTCGTTCATGCTACCAGTGGTAACTCTTCATAGCCACCCGTCCAAGTGGACCATTCTAGCTAGATGCGTAGCATCCGTTATGCTTCAACCTTTCCATACACCCCCTACTCATGGGGGAGAGCCCTCAGGTCACCCCCACCCGAGTCGAGTCCATGTCTTTAGTCACCTCGATCTTTCCCTCCATATACTATGTCGTCTGATCCATATCATCCTTCTCATCACCCTGGTTACACCAGAGACGATCTCCTTCTATCACTCCAGCTTCAGGTAGAGATCCTTGTTAGGATCTTAGTTTCTTAGATTGTGTTTGTTTAATTGGAATGGAGATGAAACAGAGATGTATTGCAGCAGAATTATGAAATAAACTTTGAACACACAATCAATGGAAGAAAAGTTTAAGCAAACATGTTTCTCATTGAACAGAATGATTGTATTTATTACAATAATCAATTACAATAGCATGCATGCACAGATCTCCCCCTCAGCCTGAGCTCACTGATTGTTCGTACAGAAATGACTTAGAAGAAAAGAGCTAACAGAACAGTACAGGGTACTGTTCTATTTATACTACAACACAACCACTGAGCATCTTCGGCTGACGTCACCATGAAAGTGACATCTAACCTCCTAACAATCTACAACCACTGATAACTAAACTACTGATTACATAAACAAAGCATAAGTAAACTACTGATTCTTCATTCCACTGTTGTATGCTAAGCACTGATGTTGAGCATCAGTGCTTTCTTCAAAGGATGATCAGTCCTTTGGAAGAGCAGTGCTTTGGTCTCTAACAGTGCTTGGGACACATCAGTAGATTGAGCTTCAGTACTTTAATCTTCATCAGTGCTTTGGCTTGTCAGCAGTTGTAAAATAACAGAGCTTGTTGTCTATCAGATGTTAGGGCCACTGTCAAGGGGAAAGACTTTGTGCAGACACTGCTTATGATGATCCACTGTTCTGAACCAGTTTTGGCTTTATCAACTGTTCCTTTGTAGGGTTCAATCCCAACAATCTCCCCTGGAACAGATGATGCCAAAACACTTCATTATTCAAGATCTTTATTGTCTCGTCAACAATTCCCTAACTTGCCCTTTGAATTGTAATTCAAAGTTCATGCAATCTTCATCATCCTCATCCCTGCACAGTTGAAGCTCTAGGAGATCTTGGAGATCAGGTACACTCAGGCCTAGTGCATTTTCCCTAGATGTGTGCTTAACTTCACCACTGGACTTGAGCAATGTCAATACATGGGTCTTTTGATCAGACTTCCACTTTAGTATTTTTGAGTTCAGTGGGTTTCTTGGGAGAGCTTTTATTTTTGATGAGTTGGGCGAAGGATGCCTGATTATGACTCTTTTAGCAAGGTCTTGAAGCTTTGCCGAGTTAGGATTTTTTGCAATCATTTGCTGAAGAACCACTTTCATAATGTCAGCTTCTTGTGCCTTTTCTTCTTCTTCCATCTGTTTTTGCCTCTTTATAGGATCTAAGGCAATGATAGAGGTATCAGATGATGTGAACAAGGTTTTCAAAGAAAGGGCCTGCTGCTGTGGCTCATCATCTTTCTTGTCTCTTTATGCTGGCTTCTTTGGAACAGTGGGATGTGTTTCTCTTTTCTTTTCAAGCTTTGCATATACCATGTTAGTGTATTGCCTTGACCATTTTGCTATGGCTTTGGCTGTGCTAAACTTTGCTACAACCAACTGTTGCTTCTTTCTTTTATACTCCAAGGTAAGATCTGCAATTATCTTTTTATACTTACTCCAGTCTGGTGCTGATCTTTTCATACCTGGATCATTTCTGATTCTTTCAATTCTATTTGCCTCAGCTTTGAGTGCAATGAGTGGCCAGTCTTTGAATTGTTCAACCTTTGCAGGATAGAACTTATCTCTCATGATCAGCTCCAAGAGGTCTTGTCTCATCTCCTTTTGTAGGTTAGGATTTGGTGGTAAATTAGACATCTCTTTGCTTAAGTCTCTTGCATAATCTTCCAGTTTCTTGACTTTGCACAGCAAAAGTTGCATTCGACTTGAGATGCTATTATCACTTTCTCCCCGACCTTAATACTTGGCTTGCAATTCAGCTTGTCTTGCTTTGAGTTTTAAATACTCATCCAAGTTTTTAGGAGGTCTGAATCTAGTAAGAGATGGGAATTTTCTTTTGGTAGGGTCATCCACTGTGTAGAACTGTCTCATTTCATTTTTGACTACAGGCAGTTCCAGTGGGTAGCTTTCTGCTAAAGGAACAACATTTGCAGGATCGTGGCCTTCAAGTATTTTCAGATCTTTGATTGGGTTTACCAATGTTGGAGGAATGAATTGTTGTGGTTTGGTTCTTTTATTGGGTGCAGATAAAATAGGATCAGGTGCTGGTATATCATCATCATGCACCTGAAACTTTCTTTTTCTTGTATACACCTTTTTGGGAGAAGGTGTTTTTGTTTGAGGTTTTGGAACAGAAAGAATTATGGCTTGAGAAGGATTGTTTGAAGTGATGGGTGACTGACTAACAGTTGTTAAAACAACAGGTGTCTCAACCACTGTTGTCATTACAACTGTTGATGTATCAATTGTTGTCTTCTGCTTTTTGGCAGGTGGTTTTTGTGACGGTAGTGTTGTTTTTGGTGTAGCAGTGGATTGAGTGGTGGTTGGTGAAATGATGAGGGCAGTGGTTGAAGCAACATTTGTTGAAACCACTGAAGTATCAACAACTGTTGATACAACAGGTGTCTTAACATCTCTTGGTTTTATGGTTTGAGGTGAGGAACTTTTGGGGATTTCAGGGATATGTTTAGTGGTTTTGGAAGGTGTGATTTTGGGTTGGCTGACCTTTCTGGTAGTCTTCCTTCTGTTTGAAGTACCCTGCACTTCCTTTTCCATAAAAACTTTCTTATCCTCTTCAAATCTTTTATCACCCATTATTTCCATTTTCTCTTTTCTCTTTGCTTTTTCTTCAGCAAAGGCATTGAGAGTCACATCAACCTTCTTTGAACCATCTGGCTTGGGAATCTCCACAACTGGTTTAGCTTTTGGATCAGGCTCTAAGTGTAAACCATCTTTTCCCTTCTTTCCTTTCTCCCCTTTTTTGGCATCATCATGGTTTTCAACATAGACAATGGTAGGAGGAGAAGTACTAGTGGTTTGGAGCAGATGAGCTTTGATAGCTTTTATGTTAGCTTGAGTATCCTTGTATCTAGCTTCCATCACATTTCTGAACATTTGAAGCTAAATTTCATGTTGTTGATCAACATATTGTCTTTGTTTATGGAGCATAGGTTGAAACAGTTGCCATAGCTCAGTGGGGGTTTGGAGCAGATGTTGAAGCAGTGGTGGAGCTTTTTGAGATTGTAACAACTGTTTCAGCATATTTTTTATATCTGCCACAGATGTTTCAATTTTGTCTACTCTTTCTGTCAATTCTCTGTATTTTAAACCATCACCCAAGTGAATGGGATCATCGGATTTCCCACTAGCAGTGGTTGTATCAGCAGTTGGACCAGAAGAAGTTTCCACTAGTTCATCCACTGATGCCCATTTTTCTTGGTACCGGGGACTTCCCTCTACATTAGCCATCTTATTTAACACACCAGTGGGTAAAATAAACACACCAGTGGATAATTTGACAGCATCAGTAGTGGTTGCCTTCAAGGGAGACTTACTGATGAAACTACTGTTCAGGTGTAAATCAGTGGATTCAACACCTGTAGTAGCTGCTCCACTTGAACTACCACCAAGAGTTACTTGTAACTCTAGGGGTGTAACCTCCCCAGCTGTTGATGGGTTAGCAAGGATAGAGGAATCAGACTTAGTCACTTGTTAGAGTATATTCTCAATGATGGGTGGTTAAGAAGAACTGATTTGTGCCTGATCCATATCCAATGCATTCAACAGAGGTATAATGGATGGTGGGATTTGTGAAGTGAGGATGGGAGTTGAAAGAAAATTTACCCCGGGAGCAGGGCTGTGGAAGATGTATTCAAGTGGATCCAGAGCTTCATAATGTGGTGTCCCTGTGTATACAACCTGATCCTTTTGTGAGAATACAGGAGGAGTTTCAGGCTCAGGTTGAGATCTTTCTACCATCTGCTGTGAGGAAGTAGCAGCAGTGGTTATTTGTGACTTTTGTGTTGTCACAAGAGTTACTTCTGGGATCTCATCTTCCAGAAGAACCTTTTTGGAAGGGTTGGTGGGCTTTTTGGACGTTTTCTTTTTGGTCTTTTTGGTGTATTTTGGTGGGGTTTTCACAGCAGTGGTTGTGCTGCTGTGATCACCATGAGCAGTGGGCTCAACAGAAGAAACCTGAGGAGCAGATGTGGACGCATCCAAAGTTTGCTCAGGTTCCTCTGTTTGTGTTTTCAAACCCTTTGACTCTGACATCCTTGTAAAGGTTTCAGAAGAAAGACTGTTTATTTGACAAGGAGCACCCTGGATGAGCACTTGTGCACTATCCTTTGGTATTTTCTTTTGTAGATAATAGCTCAAAAATCTAGGAAACAGCAAAAATGGTTTCTTTTTGTCTTTTATATTATTAACATTTTTAACCATATCATTGAAAATCTTTTGGGAATAATTAAAATCAGCTTCTGCCATGATAGCATATCCCAAGTATTGGATGTTCAATGGTATTTCATTGAAAGTTGTAGTTTTATTTGAAACACACATGAGCAGGGTATGAAATAAAAATTTCATGGGAGGTGGGAAATTCCCTTTTTGCAAAGTTGCTTTATTCATTTGTCCCTCATACCCCCTTTCAGCCAGATCTGTCTGGTACTCATTTTTAGGGAAAGAATTATTACCCGTGTGGTCGTTCATCTCAAAAACCTCAGAGATTGTTTGTGGTGTGATGGAAACAAGAATTTTTCCTACTTCAGATGTAATAGCCCAGGGCTTTTTGTCCTGAACTTCAACTTTTGCGTTTTTCCAGAATTCATGTAGGGTTTCTTGATAGATTGATGCGTTGCAAGTCAACAAAGTTTTGTACTTTGAAGTGGAAAGAACATCAATAACGGAGTGAAAATCTGTGTTTTGACTTGTTTTCTCAAGGGTACACAGATAGTTATGAGGATTTTTGAGTGAAAGAGTCATGGTGATTCGAAGGTAGTTGCAAGAGGAAGAAGAAGAAGATGAATGATTCGAAGGATTTTGATGGAAGCTGCTTTTGAAAGAACTTTTGAATTCGATACGGCAGTGAAATCTCTGACTGGGGTTTTAATCAGGGTTTTATAAAGTGAAAAAGTGAATGCTGACGCGGCAGCGGTTACAAAGATCTGACGGCTAAGTACTATCCACGTGACAACCTCTGATGAGTAATGGATGACAGTTGTTTAGGAAACCACTGATGATCAATATCAGTGGTTTAGAGTGGTGAAAATGAAAACAGTGGCTGATTTTAACTATCAGTGGATAACCATCAGTGGGTTAAGAACACTGATGTTTGACAACAGTGATTAATAATGAAAATGAGAGAACAGAGGTTGACTTTCAGCAGTGGATAGTTTTCAACAAAACAGATGTTTGAACCAAAACAGTTGTTATGACAGACTTTTAAGGATTTAATGAAAACTTTCATTTTTAACTATTTTTAAGGATGGATTTTTGATTTTCTGAAAACATTTTAATGCTTTTTATTCATAGAAAAACAGGATTTTGCCTGTTATTCCATGTTAAGCATGCCAATTCTAGAGATCAAGCTTTAAAGGTGGATGTATCTAAAGCCTTTGTTAGCACATCTGCCAGCTGATCTTTAGTATGAACATGATGCAGAGAAATCAAACCTTTTTCATAGTAATCCCTCACAAAATGATGTTTGATGTCAATGTGTTTGGTGGTTGAATGTGAAACTGGATTTTTTATGATATTTTCTGCTGCCTGATTGTCCAACATGAGAGGTGTCTTTAAGGCAGTGATACCAAAATCCAGTAGTTGATTTTGAAGCCATAACTGTTGGGTTGTACAACTTGCAGCAGCAATATATTCTGCCTCAGCAGTGGATGTTGAAACAGCTGATTGCTTTTTGCTTTGCCAAGATACTAAGCAATCACCTAGAAATTGGCACCCTCCTGATGTGGACTTCCTTGTTGCATTGCATCCAGCAAAGTCACTGTCTGTGAAACCTGAAAGCTTAATATTCCCATTAGCAGGGTACAAGATACCAAGTGTGGGAGCACTTTTTATGTATCTGAGTATCCTTTTCACAGCTATTAGGTTAGACTTTCTAGGGGCCGATTGGGATCTTGCACAAACACATGTTGCAAACATGATGTCTGGCCTAGATGCAGTTATGTACAATAAAGACCCAATCATGCTTCTATATAAGGTTTGATCTACCAAATCATCATTTTCATCAGTTATGACTAGCTTGGTGGTTGCCATGGGTGTACTACAAGGTTTACAGTCATTCATCTCAAATTTGTTTAAGAGTTCTTTAGCATATTTGCTTTGATGAATGAAAGAACCATTTTGCAGTTGCTTTACTTGGAAACCAAGAAAACACTGTAGTTCACCCATTGCACTCATCTCAAACTCAGCTGTCATGAGTTTTCTAAACTCTTCACACATTTTTGAACATGTACTTCCAAAAATGATGTCATCCACAAAAATCTGGACAATCATCATATCTTTCCCTCTCCATTTTAAGAACAGTGTTTTGTCAATTTTACCTCTTGTGAAACCAATAGAAAGAAGAAAGGTGGAAAGAGTTTCATACCAGGCTCTAGATGCTTATTTCAAGCCATACAAAGCTTTATTTAGCTTGTAGACTGATGTGCACAAAATGCAACATATAAATTACATCAATTGTGTCATAAAACTAACTCCTTTTTAGTACTAATGTTGGAAAAAGTGTGTTTTTGTCTTCCTTTTGTATTTTCAGGATTAAATGAGCTCAAATTAACAAACGAAGCAAAAAGGCAGCTAAATCTAACATAAATACAGGGAAAGGAACAAACGTGGCATGCCCGACCCCCCGGCAGCATCTTCCCAAGCAAAATCAAGAAGACTGAACACGCCCAGTGCTCAGTGAACACGGGGGCGTGACCAAGTGCCAGCATAAAAGACAAAGCTATAGAAGCTTCTATTACCCACCATGGGGGCGTGCCCAGCGGACACGGGGCCGTGGTCAACTCTAAGATTCGTAGAATCTGAGGAAATCTTGATAGTACAGATATGCTTCTGCACACGGGGGCGTGCCCAGCGAACACGGGGGCGTGGTCAACTAATGCAGACAAACTGCAATTAATGAAGGAAGAGAAGAGGATGGACACGGGGCAGTGCCCGAGCTGCTGTTCAGGCTATAAATAGGGGTGCTTGGCTCATTTGCAAACCATCCCTTGGCACACCACCTCTCTCACACTTCACCCACCACCCACCACCATCACAACACCATCATCCACCACCATCATCCATTGTCCATCATAGAGTGTGTGAGTCATCTCGGGATCCAAGATTGATCGTAAGAGTTCTTGACAATCAAAGGCCATGTTTCCCTAAGTCTCTTAAATCACTTGGTGAAGACAAGTGTCTAGTGTAATACTTTTTATTTTTAATCTTTTCGCACTTTTTACTTGGTTATGTATTAATGACTTTGATAACTAGTTTCTTATGTTGAAGGTGATTCTTCCTTATCGTTTGTCCGTGGTGTCTTGGCATTATTTTACTGTCTATATAAAATAAAAGATTTTCACCATTCATATCTGCACAGTCTATATGGAGGTATGTTGGCTACCTGGTTGGGGGTTAAGGGAACGGTTTGGCAAGAGTCTTGCCTTGTTCAGTGTATAGATCCTGCAAGGACCTGGGTCAAATTTAGTAGGACCTCCTTCAATACCCACCGGTATTGGATGGCGGGGGTCCAAACTCTTTGATCCCCTCATATGTAAGCTACTATTAATACTTTAACCAGGCTACTTAGGACTGTATCCCTGCTGACTCAGACTACTTAGCCGAGGGTAACGTCACCTTCAAAAGAGGGGCCTACCATAATATGCATTAATAACTTAATTAATTATCTTTCAATAATCTGACCCTTTGGGATTGTATCCTTGCTGACTCAAACTACTGGGTTGATGGTAACGTCACCTTCAAAAGAGGGGCCTACTACAATAACTAAGATAATCTCTTAAAAAGTGCAAAAGTGCGGAAATAATCAAAGGTTACACTAAAAACGAGTCGGAGCCAAGTGATTCATCTTGTCTATCTGTTTTTACTTTTATTTTATTTTTCAGCATTTTAGTTAGTTTTTATTTTTCTAGTTTAAAAACCTTTTTCCAACTTTTGATTTGATTAGACGTTGAGGATAAACCGGTACTAAAAGCTCTTGTGTCCTTGGACGACCTCGGTATCTTGCAAACACTATACTACGATCACGATGGGTGCACTTTCCCATATGTGTGTTTGGTGTTAGTAAAATATCGTGTTTTATAAATTTAAAACTTGACTAATGTGTAAAAAGGGCTTAAAATATACTTAAACTTACATAACACACCACACGCATCAAGTTTTTGGTGCCGTTGCCGGGGACACAAGGATTTTAAGAAAGCTTAAAATCGACGGCCTAATCAGTTTTTCAAAACCTTTTCAAAACGCGCGCATTTTTTCTGCATTTTAGTTTGGTTTTGCATTTACAGTAACCTGAACACGGGCCGTGCTCACTGAACACGCCCCGTGCTCAACGAAATCAGTAACTTTAATTAAAACGCCAAGATACATATTCTGTACACAGGGCCGTGTCCACTGAACACGGGGCCGTGTCCTGCCTCTGTTTCTGTTTCTGTTTCCGTTTTTATTTTTGTTTTCTGATTTCGAGACTTGGTTGTGGTCTGCTGAGTGATTCTTATGGATCAATACTCAGGAGGTTACAACTACACCTATGAGGAGGATGATTATAGAAATAATTATTGCACTAATTGTGGTGACCTGCACTCGGTTCAATATTGTAACTTATATCTACCATCCACTTCATACACCTACTATGAGGAACCCAGGTACGAGCCATCAACTTCATACACATCCTATGAAGACCAAAGGTATAAACCTCCTCCCTCATTCTCATATTTTGATGAACCAAGGTATGAGCCTTCTTACTCATACTTTGAGGAACCAAGATGTGAGCCACCACCTTTATATGCTTACTATGAGGAACCTTGGCGTGAACATCCCACCTCATATGAGTAGTATGAAGAACAAAATTACGACCCTTATCCATCATATACTTACAATGAAGAACAATGGTGTGAACCATCTACTTCATATGGGTATTATGAGGAACAAAGGATCGAACAACCGGATTCAAGCTTTGAAAATCCCGATCCTTACTCTATCACCGAAGTGACCGATAGGATATTAGA
This sequence comes from Helianthus tuberosus, assembly GCA_030545235.1. Taxonomy (NCBI): domain Eukaryota; kingdom Viridiplantae; phylum Streptophyta; class Magnoliopsida; order Asterales; family Asteraceae; genus Helianthus; species Helianthus tuberosus. The sequence continues at coordinate 113,713,713 of CM060373.1, forward strand.
ACACCTTAAAACTATCGAGCGCTACATAAAAGAATCTCGCGCAAGGGAAGAGTAGTCCCGCGCAAGAGAAGAATTAAATAAAGAAGAGATAGTTGAAAGTGTAAAAATGGAAGAACAAATAAGTGAAGAACATACACATGAGTTAAACAACGAAAAAGGTGAGTCCGTTAACATTAAAATTCAAGAAGAGTCTAATTTTGAAGAAATTAATCTCTTGTCACCTTCTTTTGAAAATCATTGTTTAGTTCCCACTCATGCTAAGTTTTTAAAAGAGTTAAACACTAACACAAAAATTGACGAAACGGTAAGCGTTAAGTTAACTAATGATCAAACCTCGCTAATAAAAGAAGACCCATTTGAAATCAACATTACACCGGTTCCATGTTTTTTTTTTCAAAATTCATTTATTAGTAATGTCACAATTGATAAAGATCTTTATGTTAACATAATGCCCAACTAAATTTTCGAAAAATTAAGTATTAGTGATTTTTCTCCACTTCAAATACCCATTTTTCTATCTAGTCGGAAATAATAAAATCAATCGGTGTAGTTGAGGATGTCTTGGTTCAAACAAATCAAATGGTAATCCCAACCGACTTTGTCATCCTTGATGACGCTCCTCTAGTGTTGGGGCGACCCTTTGTAAACACTCACGAAGCTTTGAAAAACCAGAAGAACAACAATCTATCAATTCAATTAGGGGCATTTAAAAAGAGTGTCGATCTTGAGCGATCAATGAAATATCCATTCGGCAATAATGACCCCCTAATTGAAGACGAAGATGAACCACCCGATACAAGCGAAAAAATTGACCACTTTGTTGAAGAAGAGGTCGCCATAGAACAAACTTTTAAAGTTCTTGATCAAAATGAGCAACCCAATAAGGAGTCTCCTAAAGACCCACCTCTTGAGCTCAAAGAACTTCTAAAAGGTTTGGAATATGCTTTTCTAGACAAAGATGGTAAATCACCTGTAATTATTTCGTCTAAGTTAAGTAGTTTAGAAAAAGAAAAATTAATTAGTCTTTTGAGAAAACACAAAAATGCGATTGCTTGGAAGCTTGTAGATATTAAAGGAATAAGTCCTTCCATGTGCACACACAAAATTTTAATGAATGATGACTACAAATCGGTAATACAACCACAACGTCGAGTAAATCCAAATGTTCAAGAAGTGGTTAAAAACGAAGTCATCAAATTACTTGACGCCGGACTTATTTATCCTATCTCCGATAGTCCTTGGGTAAGTCCCGTCCAAGTAGTTCCAAAGAAAGGAGGTATGACGGTAATAACTAACGAAAAGAATGAATTAATACCAACGAGAACCGTCACAGGATGGAGAGTATGTATAGATTATAGACGATTAAATGAAGCCACAAGGAAAGATCACTTTCCTTTGCCCTTTATTGATCAAATGTTAGAAAGATTATCCGGTCATAAACTTTACTGTTTCTTGGATGGTTTTTCAGGTTACTTTCAAATCCCGATAGCACCCGAAGACCAAGAAAAGACAACCTTCACATGTCCCTATGGTACCTTTGCCTATCGACGCATTCCATTTGGTCTATGTAATGCCCCCGCAACCTTCCAACGTTGCATGGTAGCCATCTTCCATGACATGATAGAAAAGACAATGGAAGTCTTCATGGACGACTTTTCTATCTTTGGGGATTCATACGACCAATGCCTCGATAACCTTGAACGAATGCTATCCCGATGTGAGGAAACTAACCTCACCCTTAATTGGGAAAAAGACATTTCATGGTAATGGAGGGAATAGTACTCAGTCACAAGATCTCAAGCGAAGGAATGGAGGTTGATCGAGCCAAAATAGACACTATCTCTCGATTACCACCCCCATCCTCCGTTAGAGCTATCAGAAGTTTCCTAGGGCATGCCGTATTTTATAGGCGGTTTATCAAAGACTTTTCTAAAATTTAAGGGCCTCTAACAAAATTACTTGAAAAAGATGCCCCTCTCATATTTGACAAGGATTGCAATCAAGCATTTCTAACCCTAAAGGAAATGCTAGTCAATGCACCTATCATGATAGTAAAACACTTAATTTCCTTTCGAAATCATGTGTGATGCAAGTGACTTTGCAGTTGGAGCTGTCTTGGGACAAAGAAAAGAAAAGCATTTTCACCCAATTTATTATGCTAGTAAAACACTTAACGATGCACAAGAAAATTACACAACAACTGAAAAAGAATTACTAGCTGTGGTATTTGCTTTTGATAAATTTCGTTCTTATCTTGTTCTTTCTAAAACAGTAGTCTATACAGATCATGCAGCCATTCAATATCTCTTCAAAAAGCAGGACGCAAAACCACGTTTGATTCGGTGGATTTTACTCCTCCAAGAACTGATATTGCAATCAAAGACAAAAGAGGAGCAAATAACACCGCAGCAGATCATCTTTCGCGCTCAGAAGACCCAGCTTTGGAGGCAACCAGGGACGAGCAAATCAACGAAAAATTTCCAACGGAGTCCTTAGAAATGGTGGAATACAGAGAAGAACCATGGTATGCCGACTATGCTAACTACCTAGCTAGCGGTATAATCGCAAAAGGTTGGCCACATCATCAAAGAAAGAAATTCTTTGCTAATGTGAAGCATTATTTTTGGGAAGATCCTTACCTTTTCAAAATGTGTGCCGACCAACTCATTCGAAGATGCGTACATGGTAGCGAAGCACGAAGAATTCTCCGCCATTGTCATGAAGGTCCTTATGGAGGACATCATGGTGCCGCTAGTACCGTACGAAAGGTATTTGATTCACGATTTTATTGGCCAACCATTTACAAAGACGCCCAAAGTCTTGTCAAGACATGTGATGCTTGCCAAAGAACAGGTAATATTTCTTTCAAAAATGAAATGCCCCAAAATGGCATTCTTGTTTGTGAAATTTTTGATGTGTGGGGACTCGACTTTATGGGACCCTTCCCACCGTCAAAAGGAAACAAATATATACTTGTGGCGGTAGACTACTTGTCTAAATGGGCCGAGGTTGAGGCACTTCCAACAAATGATGGAAGAGTTGTGGTAAGATTTCTGAAAAAATTATTCTCTCGTTTTGAAACACCTAAAGCATTAATAAGTGATAGAGGTACCCATTTTTGCGACCATCAACTTGAAATTTTTTTAACAAGATATGGGGTCTATCACCGGGTCTCAACAGCATATCACCCTCAAACAAACGGACAAGCCGAAGTGACTAATAGAGGCTTAAAACGAATACTTGAAAAAATCGTAGGGTTAAATAAAAAGGAATGGGCAGATAAATTAGATGATGCTTTATGGGCTTTTCGAACTGCTTATAAAACAACAATAGGTACAACCCCATATAAGCTAGTCTATGGAATAAGCTGTGCATTTGCCAGTAAAACTTGCACACAAAGCCTACTGGGCGATTAAAAATGTAAACTTAGATTTAGAATTTGCCGGTAGAAATCGATTTTGTCAGTTAAATGAATTAGACGAACTTAGGAATTATGCATACTCAAACTCCGAAATTTATAAGGAAAGAATGAAAAATTTGCATGGCAAACATATTAAACCTAATGAATTTCGAGTGGGAGATCAAGTTCTTTTGTTTAATTCACGACTTCGACTATTTCCTGGTAAATTAAAGTCTAGGAGGTCAGGACCTTTTTCCATCACCCATATTTTCCCACACGGTGCAGTAGAAATTAAATCTCGGAATGGAATTCCACACGGTGCAGTAGAAATTATATCAAGGATTCATTGAGGATGAAGAGGAAGAAATCTCGCTTCAAACGGTCGAAGAGTGAAAGCATCAACATCATACCTGGTAAGTTACGAACAAACGGGCTAACATCTAAATCGGTAAGTTTCCTAACCAAGTTTTTGGGAAACAAGAGCACTCACACGAGCACTAAAAAAAATCTTTTGCTCGGCACGGGGCCGTGTCCGTACGATTGTCGGGATAAACCCCATTTTTCATAACAGTTGCTTCATTCCACACGCCCCGTTTCCCCGAAAACTCTCTAGTTCAGGCGATTTTCCGCAGATTTTCGACGTCTCCTCTACTTCTAACAACACCAAGGTATGATTCTATCATCATTAGTAGTTAGATTAAGCATTTGCATGTAGTTAAAACATCAAAAATTTGGGGAAAAATCTAGGGTTCTTGAACTTCATCCGGATCGAACCTCAAATTTTTGTGTAAATCTGTTAGCATTAGTTTAGATTAATGTTATAGGAAGTAAATCCACTTGTATTGTTCAAAGATTCGCCCGATTTCTCACAAAAAACCCCAAACCCTTGTTTTTGAACCGAAAAAGATAAAATTGAAGGGGTAAACAGTTTGTTTTGGGAAAAAACGGCACTTGGGGTTTCATTTTCGGGGGAAACCACACCTATTGGACCAAAAATTTTCAAGTTTTCGGGACTGGGTCGAAAAATGAAGATTTTGAGTAACAGACGCCTGGACACGGGGTCGTGTCCGCTGAACACGGGGCCGTGTCCGGCTCGCTGTTTTCAGTTTTCTTCGAAAATTCCATTGTTTCATGCTAACTTTTGGTGTTTTCTTTCAGATGTCGAAGAAATTCACGAGGTTCAACGCAAATGAGCTCGATGCTAGGGCAAGATACGAAGTACTTCAAACCAGACCGGAAGAATACCCAAGACAAGCGTGCATGGATCTGTTGGCAATGGTGAACCAACTTGACCGGTTTAACAACCTCATTACCGGCCCACTAAGAGTCGCCCTAACCACTCGACTTCTCTCAGTCCACGAGTATAATCTGGAATTCTATAGCACGTTCATGTTCAATTCAAGGTGCGGCCCTTTCGACAATGATGGGGCGGGATTCCGATGTGGTGGAACTAAGTACTCGATTTCGATGGCACAATTTGGGTCAATAGTTGGGCTGTATGCGGAGGAAGATGCGGGTAATGAAGAAAACACCGAAGGGGTGAGAGATTTGGATGAGAACGAAAGCCAAGCCGCGTGGGCTCAGATTGGTGAAGGGCACTACAACCCGAGCAGCACTAAGAGTACCAAGTTGAGGGACCCACTCTACCGTTACATCCATAGGGTCCTCACTTATTCTCTTAGCCAAAGACATGATAGCGGTGGTGTTGTAGGGTTGAGAGACCTGATAGTCCTTCATTGCATTCATAACCGTAGACACCTCGATGTTCCATACCTCCTGCTCCGAAACATGCATTTGAACTGGCTTGCTACTCCACCAACCCCTATCTTCTTCGGGGGGTGGATATACCGTCTCTTCAAGCATTTCGTGAACATGCTTAGGTCCTTCGAAAAGAGCCCATGGTCGGGAAGAGTGTATGTACACATCTGCCACTCCATGAACTTAATTTACGAGGCTGAAGACGGGACAGTTAGCTTCCAAAGGATGCAGGGGCATGCATGGAACCCGCAACAGGCAATCGTCCTTCATGCTCCACAGCATCATCAATACCAGTACCAGCCTGTAACGACTCACACAAAAATGTCCTAAAACGTTCCGTAAGTATAAACCTGGAACCCTGATATAACAACTCTTATTAAAAATACTATTTATTATTTTAATTTGCCCAAAAGGAAACCCTAATTGAGACACTCAAGTAATCCTACACACACCCTAAAAATTTCAGAACAATCGTAATCAGGATCAGGGCCCCTAAAACTCAGGGGGGGGGGTATTTCCCATTTATGATTATCATCACAGTTTTCTGTCAGAATCGAATTTTCTCGATCCGTCGACTCAGCTAACCTATAAATACACGCGGCAACCTGATATTAAAAGTAACCCGTCGCGCCACGCGACGCGCACACAAGGATCTCTCGCGTGGCGCGAGAGGGACAATTTCTCAGTATAAATAGAAGGCATTGGCACTTGATTTCTGGCGTTCGTTCGATGTCCAAATTCGTTTCCTACACTGAGTTATACTCCAATTCGTTTAAAATCACACTTTCACGTAGAGAAACGCTGCTACGAATTCAGGGTATCAACTCGATCACTGCTACAACTCTTTCCTTTCCTTTAGCTTTTATTATAGTAATTAGTAGCTCGGGATTATACCTTCTAAATCCCGAAACTCTGCCCGTTATTAGGGTAATAACTCTAATCGCTGCTACGATTCAATGTCCGATCGATTGAAACTATCCGATGGATGTTTAAGTGCTGCTCAAACTCAGGTTATACTTTGTCATTCGTCGTGAATTCGATGGATGTTTAAGTATCGCACTTTGTCATTCGTTGTGAGGGTTTTATCTCGTGAGTTGTCGTTAAAGTTGAATTGAGTTAATACACTAATACGAGTTCCATTGTGTCTAGAAATTAGAACTCGTAATCAGGGAACTGCTAGAATATTTAATAGCTAAGTAAATTTCGTAGTTAAATAAATTTATTAAACGTACTAATTACACTTAGTTGTTGAGATAACTTAGCAATTAAGAAACCTTAATAAATAAGTTAAAAAATGATTAATTAAGCTAAGCAAGATTAATTAAGCTAATTAAGCTAAGTAAGATTTATTAAACACCTAGATAGATATACATGAAAATAAATATATATGAAATAGATAATATCAAAGGAAGGTGCTAGGAAGGTGTAAGAAGATATATATGTGGGTAGGAAGCTTCCTAGAAAATGTATAGGTAACTTCCTAGAAAAGCTATAGGAAACTTCCTAGAAATTTCCTACTTCTTACCTATAAATAGGAAGCTTAGGAATTCATTTCCTTTGCTCATTTCTTCTATTCTTTTCTCTATACGTTGGTGTTCTAACCAATAATCACCGATGCGATGTTCTGTCCGATCGATTCAGGAACCAACTAACGGATGCCAAAGTATTGTATTTTGTGAGTTCGTTAAACGGATGCCAAAATGCTGTACTTTGTGAATTTCGTTAAGGTTCGAATCTCGTGACTACCGTTAAGGTTTGATTTGGGTTGTACACAAATACGTATTCCATTCTGTTAAACTATATGTTTAACTATCAGAATACTCCCAAATATACAATCAAACAAGCTGTTAAATCATCAGAAGATTCAAAACAATAAAGTATACGCTTAATTATCAGAAGGAGTAGAATCAAGAAGCTTGTTAAATCAATACTGCATGCTTATAAAGTGAGTCATTCTCTTTTTATCAAATTACTTTCAAAATCATGTTTATTTTCAAAGTTATAATTACAGTGATTAAGTTTATGTAATCACCAAATTACAGCCGGTATGTGGGGTATTGTGCACAGTATTGCTGTTTTATCACTTTAGGTGGGCGAACCTAAATTTAGTGATATTCGTCATTCATTGGGGCAGCCAATGGTGATATGACCACAGTCACCGAAAAGAGTCGAGTGACAAATACTATGGGTAGTTGGTTTGATATCAGAAACATTGTAATCTCTTAATACTGTGAATTATAACAAACGTGTCGTTTTAGTAAAATGAATGAACTCACTCAGTATTTCCCGCTGACAAAACCTTTTTAAAACGCGTTTCAGGTAATTACAGTAGATTGGAGTAAAAGATGGATACGGCACCGAAAGGCATCAAGAAGTGGCTTATTTTATTAATTAAAATCAAATTAAGAAATATTGTTTTATAATCAAATTAAAGCTACCATTGTAAAACATGGGTTTATCCCATCTATTTAATAAATAAAATCCGGTGTTTCCAAACTCTGATATTTTTCCTAACTCACGGTCCTGATGAAATTTCCGCTGCAACGTTTTTAAAATAAATCACCGGTACCACTGGGCTGTTCGCGGCTCCCGATTCCGTCCAGGGTGGGTCGGGGGTCGTGACAGAAGGTGGTATCAGAGCCACTGCTTAAAGCCAATAGGTGTTGTGATAAAAATACCTAAGCTTATATAAAAGAGTTAGGAGATTGCTATTAACTGGTAGCACACATGATAGCATTTAGACTTGAACTTAAGAAAAGATGCCTTAGTATCAGCTTTGAGATAAGCTAAGTACTTGTGTAAATAAAGTATGATGGGAATGGTAATTAGAATATTGCAAGACATGATAAATAAGCAAGAATTAATAGTAATTATTGCTTAATGATATTACTTGGTCTAGAATAAGATATGTTACTGGAATACAAATTTCCCTAATTCTGGATAAAAGCCTAATAAAAGAGACACTTTAAAAAAAAAATACTATTTATGGGAAATAGAAAATTTTCTCCGGCAAGACTGGGTATGGTGTAGCAGACTCTCCAGCTTGTCCGGATATAATGGGGTTACCTCTCCGGCGCGAACCGGATAAGACGGGGTATATAATATGTAAAACAAGTGACAAGTTTTCCCTAAATAAGTATCATGATCTGATATCTGATTTGTTTTTGGAAATATGAATCTGTTAAATACATTGACCTTATAAAGGGTATGTATATTACAGCATGTGAAATATATGATTATATAGATATGTATATCTATAAGAAATTCCAAAAGTCAATTAAGAATAAAGCAAAAGCATATGTGTCTAGATTTCTTTATCAGGAATCTCTTTTCCAATATAAAACATTATTTGTTTGATCATCTACCTCATAACTCGTGCGACAATATAAACAATGGAAACTCTTTAAGTTGACAAAAGTATAAGAATTACCAATGCGTTACCATATACTATTAACGCAAATAAGAAGCATGTAAAGTTGTGCTAGTGCACAAGAAAACACATGAAACTTAAATTATACATCCACAAACGTCAATATATATAAATGGGCATAACGACACCAATATGGATCCCGTCAGTAAAAGAACTACTAAGCAAAAAGCAGCACATGACCACGAAATCCTACAAATAATATGAATCCCGCCAAGGGAGTATTTCGGTGTGCATTATGGGTGACAGTCTGTATCAGATTTGGAGTAACCCCTCTACAGCACGTTGGACTGTGTTATTTATCTTAAGATGTCTCGAAGTCGTGCCCGAGCTACGTGAACTGCATCGGTAAAATTCTTAAATTTCTTTTTAAAAATTCTGACTTTCGTATATCTTAAGTAAACTTTCGCGTTTCTACTTCCCATAATGGTCATCATACCATGAGGATTTCTTTCATAGTAGTAAATATTGATCTGTTTCATTTCTTGGTAAATCCACACGTTACACATGCACTGTTTGTTGTGCATGTGGTTCATTCGATTTGTGAAGACCACTGGAGGACTTCATTCCAATTTATTATTTTATCCAAACTCAAATATCGTTTCGCTATACTTGATCTTTGCATTGTAAACAACGTTTTTGCAAAACGATGACTCTTTGATATCGAGTCAATGAATTTCTTGAAAATCTCAATTTCCTTTGGCATACATGGTTTTTGTTGTAACCATGTCCGAACTTTCTTATTTACATGAACTCGTTTTATTTGAACCAAGTTTAATTGTTTGAACTTGCTCGCATTACGTATTTACTTTAAGGTTCTATATGATGGATTATAGATATCATATTCGAAATAATCCCAACAAGCACTTCATTTGTTTTGCTTGGTCTTCGACTTCATTGAATCGTTTCTTTGATCACCTTGTGGTGACATTTTCATCAAATTGAAGCTTGCGCTAATCTCGTTTGCACTCATCATATATGGAGTTAATTTATTTATTTTGAATCCGCTTTGTTGGTTTATCATATAAAAGAAATCTTAACACAATTGTGTGCTAGGATAATGATACACAAATTCATTTCATATTTCAGTGTATCTCTTAATGATTCTTATATCATCAATCGAGCGTTTCGTAATCTTTATTGCTTTATCATCTTTGATCGAAAAACATTATTCAATTGTTTCAATTTCAATCAAAAATCCTACTAGATTTATTTGAAACATTCAGACTTACTTCATTTGATTTAAAGCATGGTGAAACTCATTTCATTCACCGCTATTATTTCGATTACTACGACACCTCGTGGCGTCACAATAAACTTATAGCTTGAGCTAATTTCATTTTCACACCTGATGTACGGATTTATTTACTTATTCCTGTTGGTTCATTATCTTAAACAATCTTAATACAATTATGTGTTAAGATAAGAGTACACAAATTCATATTATATTCCTGTGTACCTCTAAAGATTCTTTCATTTAAAATTCTATAATTTTCATTTGATCTATTCATCATCAATTGAAAAACCTATAATTTGAAATTTTCTTCAGTAACGGTGAATTTGTTCGGTCACCGTAATTATTGAACTATTTCAATCGTTACGACACCTTGCGGTATCGACATAAACTTGTAGCTTACGCTAATCATAATCATACGAATTATTCAAAACCACGTATGTCTTTCGTTTGACTCATCATTAAAAAAATAGTCTTAATGCAATTATGTATTAAGACAATGATACACTAAACTCTATTGTATTTCGGTGTATCCTTGCAATTCAATAAATGTCAACACATTGATTTTTCTCATATCATAATTCTTTCATGCTTTTATTTTATTTTGAACCTATCTTTTCTGAGTCTTCCTCAGTTGACAATCAAGTAAGTTTCCTTTGACAATGACTTTTATTGTTTCTAAAGTCATTTTTCAACTTATAAACATTCACATCTATTAATCACATATCTCTTGACTTGAACCTAGTCACTTTGAAAATTTTATCATTCCATCTCATTCATTTGACATCAATTTCTTGAATTAATTCAGTTGAATTATTAAGTCCTATCTATTGTACAACTCATATTCACAAAATTTGGTATTTTAATTCTGTACCATTTACCTTAATACTGTTCTTATTGACTAAGACATGACATAACTTTAAATGAAATATCATAGACTAAATCTCGAGGACGAGATTTAAAACAAGGTGGGGAGAATGTAACGACTCACACAAAAATGTCCTAAAACGTTCCGTAAGTATAAACCTGGAACCCTGATATAACAACTCTAATTAAAAATACTATTTCTTATTTTAATTTGCCCAAAAGGAAACCCTAATTGAGACACTCAAGTAATCCTGCACACACCCTAAAAATTTCAGAACAATCGTAATCAGGATCAGGGCCCCTAAAACTCAGGGGGGGGGGGGGGGTATTTCCCATTTATGATTATCATCACAGTTTTCTGTCAGAATCGAATTTTCTCGATCCGTCGACTCAGCTAACCTATAAATACACGCGGCAACCTGATATTAAAAGTAACCCGTCGCGCCACGCGACGCGCACACAAGGATCTCTCGCGTGGCGCGAGAGGGACAATTTCTCAGTATAAATAGAAGGCATTGGCACTTGATTTCTGGCGTTCGTTCGATGTCCAAATTCGTTTCCTACACTGAGTTATACTCCAATTCGTTCAAAATCACACTTTCACGTAGAGAAACGCTGCTACGAATTCAGGGTATCAACTCGATCACTGCTACAATTCTTTCCTTTCCTTTAGCTTTTATTATAGTAATTAGTAGCTCGGGATTATACCTTCTAAATCCTGAAACTCTGCCCGTTATTAGGGTAATAACTCTAATCGCTGCTACGATTCAATGTCCGATCGATTGAAACTATCCGATGGATGTTTAAGTGCTGCTCAAACTCGGGTTATACTTTGTCATTCGTCGTGAATTCGATGGATGTTTAAGTATCGCACTTTGTCATTCGTTGTGAGGGTTTTATCTCGTGAGTTGTCGTTAAAGTTGAATTGAGTTAATACACTAATACGAGTTCCATTGTGTCTAGAAATTAGAACTCGTAATCAGGGAACTGCTAGAATATTTAATAGCTAAGTAAATTTCGTAGTTAAATAAATTTATTAAACGTACTAATTACACTTAGTTGTTGAGATAACTTAGCAATTAAGAAACCTTAATAAATAAGTTAAAAAATGATTAATTAAGCTAAGCAAGATTAATTAAGCTAATTAAGCTAAGTAAGATTTATTAAACACCTAGATAGATATACATGAAAATAAATATATATGAAATAGATAATATCAAAGGAAGGTGCTAGGAAGGTGTAAGAAGATATATATGTGGGTAGGAAGCTTCCTAGAAAATGTATAGGTAACTTCCTAGAAAAGCTATAGGAAACTTCCTAGAAATTTCCTACTTCTTACCTATAAATAGGAAGCTTAGGAATTCATTTCCTTTGCTCATTTCTTCTATTCTTTTCTCTATACGTTGGTGTTCTAACCAATAATCATCGATGCGATGTTCTGTCCGATCGATTCAGGAACCAACTAACGGATGCCAAAGTATTGTATTTTGTGAGTTCGTTAAACGGATGCCAAAATGCTGTACTTTGTGAATTTCGTTAAGGTTCGAATCTCGTGACTACCGTTAAGGTTTGATTTGGGTTGTACACAAATACGTATTCCATTCTGTTAAACTATATGTTTAACTATCAGAATACTCCCAAATATACAATCAAACAAGCTGTTAAATCATCAGAAGATTCAAAACAATAAAGTATACGCTTAATTATCAGAAGGAGTAGAATCAAGAAGCTTGTTAAATCAATACTGCATGCTTATAAAGTGAGTCATTCTCTTTTTATCAAATTACTTTCAAAATCATGTTTATTTTCAAAGTTATAATTACAGTGATTAAGTTTATGTAATCACCAAATTACAGCCGGTATGTGGGGTATTGTGCACAGTATTGTTGTTTTATCACTTTAGGTGGGCGAACCTAAATTTAGTGATATTCGTCATTCATTGGGGCAGCCAATGGTGATATGACCACAGTCACCGAAAAGAGTCGAGTGACAAATACTGTGGGTAGTTGGTTTGATATCAGAAACATTGTAATCTCTTAATACTGTGAATTATAACAAACGTGTCATTTTAGTAAAATGAATGAACTCACTCAGTATTTCCCGCTGACAAAACCTTTTTAAAACGCGTTTCAAGTAATTACAGTAGATTGGAGTAAAAGATGGATACGGCACCGAAAGGCATCAAGAAGTGGCTTATTTTATTAATTAAAATCAAATTAAGAAATATTGTTTTATAATCAAATTAAAGCTACCATTGTAAAACATGGGTTTATCCCATCTATTTAATAAATAAAATCCGGTGTTTCCAAACTCTGATATTTTTCCTAACTCACGGTCCTGATGAAATTTCCGCTGCAACGTTTTTAAAATAAATCACCGGTACCACTGGGCTGTTCGCGGCTCCCGATTCCGTCCAGGGTGGGTCGGGGGTCGTGACACAGCCCCACGGTGATCTGGGCCAATCCTCCTCACAAGGAGGTGGTTTTCCTAACTTCCAAAGTTTACATGATTTGTTGCAGGAAAACCTCATGTGCACCAGGAACACCTATAACATGGCAAGCAACACGTACGCCCGGGTCGGAGCAATTGAAAGAAACATATCCGACATTCAGGATGACATTGGGAATATCCGGGAGTACATGGCGGGGCATGGAGGAGGAGATGATGATGAGGACGAGGACATGGACTAGGCGGGAGGAGCGGAGGCAGGAGCGGTTGGTTGGTGATCTCACAGGTTAACCCCCCTTTTATCTTGAACAATTTCCGGCCTGCGTGCCGTGTGTTAAACAATTTACTTTCCTTTAACTCTTTTTACTTTCTGCTTTTGTTTTTCTTTTTAACTTTGTGACGTGGATGTTGAACTATGGAAATTTAGGATGTTTGCTATGGTTTGGTGTAGTGTTTATTGACAAAACAGGTACATACGAGGCTTAGAGCACTAAACATTAGTGCTACTAAAGACGGAACAGGAAAACCGGAGCCAGAAACCTGTTTTTCAACTTTGCAGATTGTCTACACGGGGTCGTGTCCATCCGACACGCCCCCGTGCCCACTTCCCCAGACCTGCTGTTTGTTTAAATCTGCAGACTTTTGCCAGACACGGGGTCGTGCCCACTGGACACGCCCCCGTGTCCACCCTCTGTAAGTTTTCGTTACTGGCACCTGAACACGGGGTCGTGTCCATCGGACACGGGGCCGTGTCAAGACGCCTAGTAACATAAATTTTGCTTTTTCACACCATTTTACACATTCAATCAACCTAAAAACTTACTTTTAGGACACATTGAGGACAATGTGTAATTTAAGTGTGAGGGGGGGGGGGATGCTAAAATCTTGAATCTTGCAAGTCCTAATTACAAGCCTTACACAAAACTCTATTGGAACCGCTAATCACCCAATTTTTTTTCAATTTTTTTTTTTCATTTTTCTTACTTGTCTAGGTTTAACTTGGGAATTTCAAATTCTATAAAGGTTATATTTTTACAAAATTACAACCGATAGCGTCGTGATAAAAAGAACAACATAAGAAAAATTATGAAACGACATGACAAGCTTAGTTAAAATTTGATTATATATACTTGATCACATAAAAACCCATTCCCACAAAAGTGAGTTTTGAGCCTTTATTGAGCATACAAATACACATCTTTAAACTAAATTCTTATTTTTCGTTTCTTGTGTGAATAGCCGCTTGGTTCTTACGACTCTAGAACTTGCCACGACGGTACATTCCCGGTCCTTACCAACTTAGACCCGAGTAAGTAAATGATGGAGGCATTAGGACTAACCCTTTTTCATTTCTACACAATTATTTTTTCTTTTTTTTTCACCACCTACCCAAAATCCCCCTAGTTAACCCCTTTGAGCCTAAACCTTTTCATTTCTTAACCCAAAAACAAACACCCTTTCACCCACCAAAACCCTTTTTATTTTTAAACCTTTGTTTTAGTAACAAGCTCGGTTTTTCGTATGACATTTTAAAAAAAAAATGTTGATGATGAAGCAAAAGAAATAAACAAGCAAGTTCAATAAAAAATAACTTTGTTTGAATAATGGCTTCAAAAAAATAAAAAAATTGCAAAAATAAAAAGTCTTACGAAAACCGATGCTTTTTACGCTTTTCGCCCTTTTCTACTAACCACCAACCCAACCATCTACCTTTAACCCAAGCCTAACCCTTCACCCAAAAGTCCTCTTGATATTTACAAAGGTATATAGTTAAAAAGGAGGAGGATTGATTGCTTGGCAAGCCTATGGTAGGAGTAAGTTTCATGCCGCTCTCGAGTGATTCACTAAAATACATCTTCGGCCGAGTGTTGAGTGATCCCCGTGAGGTATGTGAACTTGTATATAAATGAAATTTTAAAAAGACATGTTATGCCCTAATAAGTAATTTATCTTATGTAATGTTTTAAATAAATCATGACGAATAGGATTGTAAATAAATAAAAATAAAACTTGATAAAGAATCTTGGAAATCCTGACACTCTATGACAAGCCCAAAAACCTTCTCTTCTACCCATTCCATTTGGGAGTGTAAAGCCACATTATAAAGAGTTTTGCTTGATGACAAGCAAAGATTCAAGTGTGGGGGTATTTGATGTGCACAAAATGCAACATATAAATTACATTAATTGTGGCATAAAACTAACCCTTTTTTAGTACTAATGTTGGAAAACGTGTGTTTTTGTCTTCCTTTTGTATTTTCAGGATTAAATGAGCTCAAATTAACAAAAGAAGCAAATAGGCAGCTAAATCTAACATAAATACAAGGAAAGGAATAAACGTGGCATGCCCGACCCCCCAACAGCATCTTCCCAAGCAAAATCAAGAAGACAGAAGACTGAACACGCCCCGTGCTCAGTGAACACGGGGGCGTGCCCAAGTGCCAGCATAAAAGACAAAGCTATAGAAGCTTCTATCACCCACCACGGGGGCGTGCCCAGCGGACACGGGGCCATGGTCAACTCTAAGATTCGCAGAATCTGAGGAAATCTTGATAGTACAGATATGCTTCTGCACATGGGGGCGTGCCCAGCGAACACGGGGGCGTGGTCAACTAATGCAGACAAACTGCAATTAATGAAGGAACATAATAGGATGGACACGGGGCCGTGCCCGAGCTGCTGTTCAGGCTATAAATAGGGGTGCTTGGCTCATTTGCAAACCATCCCTTGGCACACCACCTCTCTCACACTTCACCTACCACCCACCACCATCACAACACCATCATCATCCATTGTCCATCATAGAGTGTGTCAGTCATCTCGGGATCCAAGATTGATCGTAAGAGTTCTTGACAATCAAAGGCCATGTTTGCCTAAGTCTCTTACATCACTTGGTGAAGACAAGTGTCTAGTGTAATACTTTTTATTTTTAATCTTTTCGCACTTTTTACTTGGTTATGTATTAATGACTTTAATAACTAGTTTCTTATGTTGAAGGTGATTCTTCCTTATCGTTTGTCCGTGGTGTCTTGGCATTATTTTACTGTCTATAAAAAATAAAAGTTTTTCACCATTCATATCTCCACGGTCTATATGGAGGTATGTTGGCTACCTGGTCGGGGGTTAAGGGAACGGTTTGGTAAGAGTCTTGCCTTGTTCAGTGTATAGATCCTGCAAGGACCTGGGTCAAATTTAGTAGGACCTCCTTCAATACACACCGGTATTGGATGGCGGGGGTCCAAACTCTTTGATCCCCTCATATGTAAGCTACTATTAATACTTTAACCCGGCTAGTTAGGACTGTATCCCTGCTGACTCAGACTACTTAGCCGAGGGTAACGTCACCTTCAAAAGAGGGGCCTACCATAATATGCATTAATAACTTAATTAATTATCTTTCAATAATCCGACCCTTTAGGATTGTATCCTTGCTGACTCAAACTACTGGGTTGAGGGTAACGTCATCTTCAAAAGAGGGGCCTACTACAATAATTAAGATAATCTCTTAAAAAGTGCAAAAGTGCGGAAATAATCAAAGGTTACACTAAACACGAGTCGGAGCCAAGTGATTCATCTATCTGTTTTTACTTTTATTTTATTTTTCAGCATTTTAGTTAGTTTTTATTTTTCTAGTTTAAAAACCTTTTTCCAACTTTTGATTTGATTAGACGTTGAGGATAAACCGGTACTAAAAGCTCTTGTGTCCTTGGACGACCTCGGTATCTTGCCAACACTATACTACGCTCACGATGGGTGCACTTGCCCATATGTGTGTTTGGTGTTAGTAAAATATCGTGTTTTATAAATTTAAAACTTGACTAACGTGTAAAAAGGGCTTAAAATATACTTACACTTACATAACACACCACACGCATCATAGGCATGATTTGGATTAAATGGATCCTCAAAACCAGGAGGTTGACAAACATATACCTCTTCTTGAATCTTACCATAGAGGAATGCACATTTGATATCCATTTGAAACACCTTTATGTTATGGTTGACAGCAAAGGCCAGGAACAGAATGATAGCTTCCAATCTTGCTACAGGGGCTAAAGTTTCATCATAGTCAATGCCCTCTTCCGGTCTGAAACCTTGAACCACTAGCCTTGCTTTATTCTTGACAACAATGCCCCTTTCATTAGTTTTATTTTTGAAGACCCACTTTGTGCCAATAGGACTCACACCCTCTGGCAGTGGTACAAGCTCCCATACTTGTTGTCTCTTAAACTGTTGGACTTCTTGCATGGCTTCCACCCAACTATTGTCTTTCAGTGCCTCTTGGTACTTGACAGGTTGATGAAGTGATAGAAAACCAGCAAAAAGACAGATGTTTTAGGATTGACTTATGGGGAGAACCCCTTCACTAATTTTGCCAATGATTTGGTCAGGTGGATGAGACTTCAAGAAGATCAAATCTCCTTTGTATGGAATAATGCCATTTAAGGGTGAGGGCTGCAGATGTGAATCATCTGAGCTAACAACTGTTGGTGACTTTGATGATCCAATAGTGTCTTGAAATGGAGGTGGAGGAATAGGAGGAATTGGTGTGGAAACATGTTGATTTTTATCCACTGTTTGGAGATTTTTATCAACAGTGTTTGAGGATGTGGAAGCAGGGGTTTGAGGACTACTTTGGTCAACAACTGTTGATGTAGCAGTGGTTGAGCTTTGACAATTATTTTGAACATCTGCTGCTCTGGCAATGGAGATGAACTTTTGTTGTGGAATGATCACTTCATATCCATTGTCTGATGGAGGTAGTTGAGATGGACCTGCACTATTAGTCTTGACAGAAACATTTTCAAAGGTGAATTTATCAAGATCAAATAACTCAGCAGGATTTGAAGGGATTTTCATTGAAGAAAGTTCATTGAACTTTACATTCAAAGTCTCTTCCACTGTCTTAGTCCTAGTGTTAAACACTTTGTAGGCCTTAGCAGTGGTTGAGTATCCCAAATGATATCCACTGTCTACTTTGGCTGCAAATTTTGAGATTGAGTCTTTTTAGTTTAAAATGAAACATGGGCAGCCAAATACTTTAAAGTATGAGATCAGTGGTTTGATTTTATACATAATTTCATAGACAGTCTTTTGATGCCTGGGGTTTATCAAAACTCTGTTCTGGACATGGCAGGCAGTGTTTACAGCCTCTGCCCAGAAAGTCAATGGCAAACCTGAATCAGTAAGCATGGTTATGGAAGCCTTAATCAGTGTTCTGTTCTTTCTCTCAACAACCGCATTTTGTCCCTATTTCTGAATTCCGTGCCATTGTCACTCCTAAAGACTTTTACTGGCAAGTCAAACTGCTTTTCAACCTGTTTGACAAAGTCTTGCAGAATGCCTTCAGTCTCATCTTTAGACTGTAAGAAATAAGTCCATGTAAACCTAGAAAAGTCATCTACAATTACCAAACAATATCTTTTCTTTTTAAGACTCATGACTTTTACTGGGCCAAACAGATCCATGTGCAGCATTTGCAAACACTTGGTTGTTTTGGACTCTTCAATGGACTTAAATGAGCTTTTATGTTGTTTTCCTTTTAAATAGGAAACACAATGCTCAGGACATGTTAACAATTTTTGTGGAAGACCTCTTACAAGGCCCTGTTTTGACAAAGCAGTGATTGTCTTGAGATTTGTGTGCCCCAATCTTCTGTGCCATAATTCTGTCTCTTTGTTAGAGGCAGCTGAGAACAGACATGCATCAGTCATGGGGCTCTCTTTTGACAAATCAACTACATAAACATTGCCACTCCTTTGAGCAACAAGTTGTGTTTTTCCATTTTTTATTATTTCTTCAATCTCTTTGACCATTTTTGGTCCAATAATCCTACAACACACCTTAGTAAAGAATGACCCATAACCTTTGTCACTCATTTGTGAGACACTAAGGAGGTTGAATTTTAGATTGTCAATCAGATTGACATTTTCAAACTTAACATTTCCAGACTGAACTGTACCAGAACCCATCACCTTCCCTTTACTATTATTACCAAAAGATATATCACCCCCTCCATGAGTTTTGAATTCTTTGAGTAGGGCTCTACATCCAGTCATATGCCTGGAGCCTCCACTATCTACATACCAAAGACTATCTAAGCATGCAGAATCTCCCTGCACATCATGTAAATAATTAGTTCAGGAGTGTCTCCAAAGCCAACAAGGCTTTGGATGGGGTCTCAACAATGTCTATGTTAAGTTTAGGAAGATGGACAGTGATTAGCTCAGGGGTTTGGGTCACTTTTGAAACATTTTTTTCTAACCACTGTTGGGGACCATCTCCTATCAGCTGTTGATAATCAAAGGGATGCCTGTTCACTTTCGGTTTAGAAGGCCTTTTGTAAGCCTCATAAACATGTGGGACCCTTGGGTATGGAGGTAGGCCTTTACCTCTTTGTTATTGGTTAGCAGGGGGTGCATCTGTCACTTGAACCTCTCTTTTAACAGAGTTTTGGTTCAGCTGTTTTGTAAGAGCTGTTTGGACAGGCACAAATGGTGGTTGTTTCTTGACTTGTGAATTTGATGAACTCGTGAATGTTTTTGAAGTGTACTCTTCCTTTTTTTACCTCAAAGAATTGAGATACACATACTCTTGAGTGAGATGGTTTGATTTACCACAGATGGTGTAGCTTTTTGAAGGCACAATGGTACTTGTTTTGTTAATTTCATAAGCTTTTAAATGAAAACAACCTTTTTTGTCAAATGATTTTTCTTTTCACAAAAGTCACAAAACAAGTTTTTAATCTTTTCTCTCTTTTTCTTCTTTTCAGACTCCTTTGCAACAGAGTTTTGAACCACTGTTGGGATGTCCTTAAGAGGAATGACCTTGGCCTTTGGTGCTTTTACACCATCCACAGTGGTGAAGTCCATGGGTGCTAAGGCTTCATGAGCTTTATCTCTCACCTCAAGTTCCTTCTTCAATTTCATCTTAATCTCTTGATTTGAAGTGGTGATGGAATTCATGATGGCATCGAGCTTGGAACTTATTGAGTCTTGAGGTTCCTCGTATGCCGGTTGAGGGTATTCATTATAATAATCATCATACTCCTCCCGGTAACTTGAGAAATGTGGCAATTCGGGTTCATAGTAGTATTCTTGATAATGTGGTGGTGGTGGATTATCAAATGGATAATATGAGGATGGACCATTGAAATCTTCATAATCTGTCCTCCCATATCCGTATAATCCGCTGAGGTAGTCTTCCCGATCCTTGTAAGCTTGAACTTTTTCGTGGAAAAGAGAGCAATCCTCTAAATAATGCTCTCCGCTTCCGCAACACTCACAGGGATCATCATCCATCCAATTCATATTGAAAAGTAATTCCTGCAAAACATGTACCTGCACACACAAGCTCGACCACCAAAAGTAAAATCACGAATATACAAGAAAAAAGAAAAAAAACTAAACTAAAATTGAACAAGCAATGAAATACTATGCGCACTAGCTCCCCGGCAACTACGCCATTTTGATGTGACCGTGTCGTCCCGATCAGTCAAAAACCCAATTAACCTAGGTAGCTAGGGTAAGTCGGGTATCGTATCCACGAAGAGCATGTGGTCAGTATTGCACGACCTGTTCGATTAGTTAGACTATTTACAAAAATGTACAAAGTAATTATGAAGCTTGCTAATTTTCTTTAAAATTGTGTTCGAAAGTACGAACCAACAATGTGATTCTAATTGGTTTGTAGAAAACGGTTTAATGATGTTATTTGGAATGACGAATATCAAAACGGTAATTAAAATGAAGTTATGAACACTATTTAGAAAAGAATCACACCCGGGTTTGGATTAATAAGTATCTAGGGCTATCCACCATGAATGATTTGATTATGTTATGAACACCAATGACTTCTTGAGTTTGTTAATTTGAAATCCTAATCTTAGACATCAACAATCGTCTATCATACGCAACCAGTGCAAGATAACAATCACAATATGAGACAATAGTATGCTTTATTAATCAAGAACAAAAACCAAACCCTAGCATAAATCACAACTTAATGGTAGCAATCATCTCTCAACGTCAATGTTGCAAGAAAACTTAACAATTTCGAGTTCAAAGCTATACCAACAAATGATTCACACAATTTCAATCAAAGATTAACAAATGTTTTTATCAAACAAAAACATGAAAAATAAACCCTAGAAACTCAAAACCTTTCACCCGGGGATGATCTTGAAGAAATATCCACTCATGGTTGATGATTAATCTTCAAAACTTGATGGAATATGATAATGGATCAAATGGAACCTTCAAAAATATCTCCAAATCGCCTCTGGAAGTCAAGAATGGAGTCCTCCTAGCTAGATACTCGAAATGGGTTTTAACTAAAGTTTTCCCCAAATTCACGCTGGGGACCAGCGTCCGACGCCGATGCTAGACGACCTCCTCCACCTGACTTTTTATCGCCGGTCACACCGCCACCACCATCTTCACCCCCACCCCCACCAGCATCTCCACCACCACCTGTTCATGCACCTATTGATGGTCATGTTGCTCGCATGCTGACACTTGAGCAGCAGGTGAGTTTCCTAATCCGATGAGTCCATGAGCTCGAGGATGACGTAGCTTATCTTCATAGTTTGGCTTTCTCTACGCCCCCACCCTCTCCACCAGCCCCTTAGATTTTCTTTGCAGGTACTTTTGGGTCTGAAGACTACAGCCGAGTTTTGGGTACAACTTGAAGACAAGGACCGCCAATGTGAAGAAAGATATTTTGCCTTTTATATGTATTAGAACTTGTACTATTGGGTGATGTAACCCTTATGCATTTTTGTTTTCTTCACAAACAATTATGTAACAAGTTATCCTGATAAGTATAAAAACTCAGTGATTATCTTTGTGACACATCAGTATTTATCTGTTTATGCATGCTTGTTGCTGTATGAACTGATTTATATGTTTGGTGGATTGTTTGATGTTACTTATGTGTGTATATACGTATATGTATATATATATATATATATATATGGGACCGCTAAAATGAGAACCACCTCCAGTTGTAAGAACCGTGAGAACTACACCGTACGGGCCGAGGTGGACCAATTTTTTTTCATAAACGTAGATGCATGTATTATAAACACATTTGTAAAAAAATTAAAAAAAAAAATGTCGGGTGTGTAGTTTTGAGCACCCCAAGTTTGTGTTTACGGGTACCGTAAATTTTATTTAAAATTTACGGTACCCGTAAACACAAACTTGTGATGTTCAAAACTACACACACGACATTTTTTTTTGATTTTTTTACAAATGTGTTTATAATACAAGCATCTACGTTTATGAAAAAAAAATTGGTCCAACTCGCCCCGGATCAAAAAGTTCTCACGGTTCTTACAACTGGAGGTGGTTCTCATTTTAGCGGTCCCCTATATATATATATATATTCTATTGTTATCTAGTATGGTGGTATTAGATAAACGCCTAACTCTATTGTGTTGTGTTTTGAAAGAACATGGCACCTAGGAGAATGGTGAACACTCGAGGTTCTAATCAACCTCCACCTCCACCGATGCCAAGGACTGCTGAAGAGTTGAACTCTCTTCTGGAAGAAAGGATTTCTGAACCTATCGCCCAGTACGAGGTGAACCGTACTGAGCACAGTGGAGGCTCAGGATGTACCGGACGTAATGGACACGGAGATTCATCTGGAGGAAATCCTAACCAAGGTAACATTGAGTTGATTTGCTACAATTTGATGAAACTTATGAACGGTCTTTGTTTCATTGATTGCTTATGTGCGAATTAGATGAATAAATTCCAGGCTGCACCTACAAGTAGTTTCTCGACTGCAAGCCACTGAATTACAACGACACTGGAGGTGCAGTGGCTTTCGTGCGCTGGACGGAGAAAACTGATTCCACAATCCGCATGAGCAAGTGCACCATGGACCAGCAAGTCACTTTTGTTACTGGGTTATTCGTCGATGAAGCTTTGACTTGGTGGAACTTACAAGTCTAAACTCTGGGAGATGATGCAGCTTACGGTATGTCATGGGACGACTTGAAGGAACGAATGAGGGAAAAGTAGTGTTCACGCGCTGAACTTCAAAAGCTGGAGACTGAGTTTTGGAATCTGTCCATGGTTGGTGCGGACATTGTTGGTTATACTCAGAGGTTCCATGATCTCTCGAGAGTGATCCCCTATCTGGTGACTCCTGAATTTAAGCGCATTGAGTGCTACATCTGGGGATGGGCTCCGGAGATTCGTAGTATGGTGACATCGTCTGAACCCATAACAATCACTCAGGCTATAACTTTGGCTGTCAAACTTACTAAGGACGCTGTTCGTATGAGAAAGTGATCGTTGAAGACTACTGAGAAAACCAAGACGCATGCTGAGTCGTCTGGTGACAAGAAACGGATACATTCAAATCTGAATCAAGTGACCCGTAACAACAACAAGGGCCCCAACAACAAGAAACATGACCCCAATCCACCCAAGCAGACTAAAACATTTACAACTGCGAATGACACTGCGACTAGAGAATACCAGGGCACCTTGCCCAAATGTAACAAGTGCAAGCGTCACTATGATGGAGCTTGTTGCATTCCATAGTGCGATAAGTGGGGAAAATTGGGTCACCATGCTGATGACTGTTGGGGAAGAGGAAATGGAAGTGGCAATAGGAATGGGAATGGGAATGGAAACCAAAATGGTGCTGGTAATGGGAACAGTAACGGTAACGGAAATGGTAATGGTACTGGTAATAGAAATGGAAATGGAAACGGGCAAAATCAAGGATGTTTTGGTTGTGGTAGTAAGGAGCATTTTAAGAAAGACTGCCCAAAGGAAAACAACGCTCAGGCTCAAGCATTCGTGATAGGAGCAAGGAACGCCCGTGAAGACCTTAATGTGGTCACCGGTACGTTTCTCGTTAACAATCACTTTGCATCCATATTATTTGACACTGGTGCCGATTATAGTTTCGTGTCTGTGGAATTTAAACGTATGCTCGGAATTGAATCTAGTAGATTAGATATTCCTTATTCCATAGAACTAGCCGATGGTAAACTTGTTGAATCAGGCGAAGTTGTTAGAGGATGTACTCTGGAACTTAGTGAACGAGGATTTAGCATTGATCTTTTGTCGGTCTAATTGGGTAGTTTTGATGTTGTAGTCAGCATGGACTGGCTATCCAAGAATAGAGTCGGAGTTGTTTGTCATGAGAAAATCATTCGCATCCCTCTTGCAAATGATGAAACACTTATAGTACACGACCTTCATGCAGTTGATGCGAGGACGCTGTGCCCCATAAGAGGTTGGATTGTGACATCCCACAATTGGTATTAAGGCACAGAAATGCTTACGAAAAGGATGTGTCGCCTTCCTGGCGCACGTGGTAGATAAGAAAGTTGAGGAGCCGAAGCTTGAAGATATTCCTGTGGTAAAGGATTTTCCTGAAGTCTTCCCCAAAGACTTACCAGGATTACCTCCGCAAAGATAAGTCGAGTTCCATATTGACTTGGTTCCAGGCGCCGCTCCTGTGGCTAAGGCACCATATCGACTTGCACCATCCGAGATGCAAGAATTATCTACACAACTCCAGGAGTTGTTGGATAAAGGATTTATAAGGCCGAGCTTCTCGCCTTGGGGAGCTCCAATATTGTTCGTAAAGAAGAAGGATGGAACCTTGCAGATGTGTATTGATTATAGAGAGTTGAATAAGCTCACTGTTAAGAATCGGTATCCACTACTGAGGATTGACGACTTATTCGGCCAGTTGCAAGGATCGAGCTATTACTCCAAGATTGACCTTCGATCGGGCTATTTTCAGTTGAGGATTCAAGAGGAGAGCATTCCAAAGACAGCGTTCAGAACTCGTTATGGGCACTACGAGTTCCTTGTGATGCCATTTGGGTTAACAAACGCACCGGCTGTATTTATGGATCTGATGAATCGTGTATGCAAGCTATATCTCGATAAATTTATGATTGTATTTATGGATGATATTTTGATCTATTCATAAACAAAGGAAGAGCACGAGCAACATCTACGAACCATTCTGGAACAACTGAAGAAAGAGAACCTTTATGCAAAGTTCTCAAAGTGCGAATTTTGGATTCGCGAGGTACAGTTCCTTGGTCATGTGGTAAACGAGAATGGTATTCATGTAGATCCGTCAAAGATTGAAGCGATAAAGAATTGGGAAGCCCCCAAGACACCGACTGAGGTGCGACAATTTTTGGGATTAGCGGGTTATTACCGACGATTTATTGAGAATTTCTCTAAAATTTCCCAACCGCTAACTTCCCTCATACAGAAAGACAAGAATTTCGACTGGAGAGACAAGCAGGAAGAAGCCTTCCAACTTCTCAAAGACAAGCTATGCGATGCACTGATTCTATCGCTACCCAAAGGAACTGAAGACTTCGTGGTATACTATGACGCTTCGCGTCAAGGATTGGGTTGCGTGCTCATGCAACGCCAAAAATTCATCGCTTACGCATCACGACAATTGAAGGTTCATGAGAAGAGTTATACCACCCACGACTTGGAACTAGGCGCGGTGGTATTTGCCTTGAAGATTGGGCGACATTATTTGTATGGTACTCGTTGTACGATCTTCACAGACCACAAGAGCTTGTAGCACACATTTAATCATAAGAAATTAAATATGCGTCAACGCCGATGGGTTGAGTTGCTGAACGATTACGACTGTGAAATCAAGTACCACCCTGGAAAGGCGAACGTGGTAGCAGACGCCTTGAGTCAAAAGGAAAGAGTTAAAACCTTAAGAGTTCGAGCTTTAGATATGACGATTCAGATGAATCTTACATCACGGATTCATGACGCACAACAAGAAGCGCTCAAGGAGGAAAACCTTAAAGCTGAATATCTCCGAGGTATGGAAAAACAATTGGTGCCAAACAAAGAGGGAACCTTATACTTTACGGGACGCATTTGGGTTCCACTCTATGGCGGTATCCGAGAGATGATCTTGGATGAAGCTCACAAGTCAAGATACTCGATCCACCCAGGATCGGAGAAAATGTATCAAGACTTGAAGGAATACTATTGGTGGCCGAATCTCAAGAACGACGTTGCTGCATACGTTGGAAAGTTCCTAACCTGCGCTAAGGTTAAGGCTGAGTATCAGAAACCATCAAGTCTACTGCAACAACCTAAAATTCCCGTATGGAAGTGGGAGAAAATCTCGATGGACTTTATAACGAAGTTACCCAGGACCCCTAGAGGGCATGATATGATATGGGTAATAGTTGATCGATTAACAAAGTCTACACACTTCCTACCAATTCGGGAGAAAGATAGCACTGGAAAGCTTGTTGAGCTGTATCTTAAGAGGCCTTTGGATCTCAGTTGGATCTAAGCACGGCCTTCCATCCGCAAACAGACGGCCAGGGCAAACGGACCATAAAAACTATTGAAGACATGCTTCGCTCATGTGTAATAGATCTAGGCGGTAGCTGGGATACTCATATACCCTTGGTTGAGTTCTCCTATAATAACAACTACCATACGAGCATAAAAGTCACACCGTTTGAAGCTCTATATGGCCGTAAGTGTCGCTCACCGTTGTGTTGGGCAGAAGCTGGAGATAGACAACTGATTGGTCCCGAACTTGTTCAAGAAACGCCTGATAAAATCATGCAAATCCGAGACCGTATCAAGGTGGCTCATGATCGACAAAAGAGCTACGCCGATCGTAGATGAGAACCTTTAGACTTCGAGGTGGGAGACAAAGTGTTGTTGTAGGTCTCACCTTGGAAAGGTGTAGCAAGGTTTGGGAAACGTGGAAAGTTAAATCCACGATACATTGGACCATTCAAGATCATGGAAAAGAGTGGTACCGTAGCGTACAAACTAGAGTTACTGGAGGAACTAAATGGTGTACATGATACGTTCCATGTGTCAAATCTCAAAATGAGTCCAACTCAGGAAACAGTAATCATCCCTGCGGATGAGGTACATATCGACAACAAACTCCGATTTACTGAAGAGCCTGTTGAGGTGATGGACTGGAAAGTCTAGAAAACAAGGAGGAGTCGCATTAAACTTGTTAAAGTATGTTGGAACTCTAAACACGGACCTGAGTATACTTGGGAAGGTGAGGACCAGTTTAAAGCTAAGTACCCCCATCTATTCGAGAAAGCTCCTGCGAGAGATAACTCATCTTGAATTTCGGGACGAAATTCTATTAATAAGGGGAGACTGTGACAACTGGCCCAAAACCGGTAATTTCTGTACTATTTTAATTAATTATTTATTATCTTTAATTATGTGCTTAAACGTCAACATTATGTGCTTACTTGCTTTTCATATGAATTCATGCATGTTTTATACTTCAAATATTGCATGGTGCATTACATTAAGCTTTGTGTCAGAAAGACTAGTAAACTCACCGGTAAGACAAGCTGTGTCAGCATTTCTGCAGAACAAATCAGACAATAGATTTAGGGCCTAGGCGTAGGTCCAACATCAAAAATACATTAAGTGTGGATACAAGGGTTAACATATACACTTTTCGAAAGCTAAAACAAGCACTAAAAGACACCCGAAACTCACTTTAAACACTGAAAAACTATGCAGAATTGATGTTTTAGTGTCCAGAATAACTTGTAAAGTGTCAGGAATTAAAACTGTCAGAAAAGGTGCTTCATACCTAGTAAAACTGCGCAATTTAGCACTTTAACGAACCAATAACCAAACGAATAACCGGACACTACCCAAAACATCAAAACTAGACTAGAAGCGTTGTTTTTATGATATAAAGCTAGTGTTGGTGATAAAACACCTTAAAAATCATAAAAACACATAAACACACTTAATATTACATAAACCTTCTAGTTTACACTTTCCACCCCACAACTTCCAATTTTTTGCACTTTATGTCACACCCCCAAAATCCACCATGCGGAGTATCACCGCTTGGAGGCGTGACGTGACCAGGATCAAGCCACCAATCATATTGAACAAGCATGTAAGTAGTATATAAAAATCCAACACGATACAATTGGTGTATAAACAAAACATAGTTTAGGTTGCAAGCGGAAGCATAAAGTTTAAAACCAAGTCATAAGTTTAAACGTTTCAAATGTTTAGCTTGGCACACAGCAGTCCATGTCCCACAACGACTCTTCCCACTCCAATGCAAGCTCCATGAGTACCTAACGACCTTCAAGGCATGTAACAACGAGTCAACAACAAAGTTGAGCGAGTTCACAGTTGGTTGTTTAGTTATAGTGTTCGTAAATCATATGTTTATTTCGTGAACCATGTACTGTAT